>CM049584.1:26119975-27460156 GCA_027123335.1 Amphiprion clarkii | reverse complement strand
GAAATGACACAAGAACCAACTGATTAGATTTTTGCGGTGATGCAGCTTACAGTCTGGATCCACGAACCTGATAAAGATTTCGGTACCATTGTGAGACAGTGGCACAGCGTCACTGTAACCATGACTACAAGTGACCACTATGTCACATGATTGCGATCCTATTAAATAACAACCGCTGCGGACCACGACTTTTTTTAAAGATTTCATCTATCGGAAATCAGGACTGAGCAGCCTTGTCAGAGTACTGTGCTTAGAGTGCTTTTCTTTTGATACATACTTTTATATTTAGCACTTACTTTTTATATCCTAATTCTTTGCAGAGAAAATTCAAACACAATTTCGTTCTGTGTGCAGTTGTTCTACACTGAATGACAGTAAAGTCAAAGTCTATATTATATCGTACTGCGAGGAAACCTGCAATTTACATCCCTAATAAATAACACGGCTGTGGGTGGGAGAACCATTTAACTCTGAAGAAAGCTGAATTAGCAATCTCCAAGTGTCATGAGTCTCTAATCAAAGCTGATCAAGTCAAGAATCCATCACAGAATCTGATGATCTCAAAGTCCTGAACAATGATCTGCTTCTTTAAATGAGCTGCGTCACTTCATGAGTTTAAATTAGGACACGTTCAGGTGCAGCGTGAACAATCTGAATCTCCGAGTCAGATCAAACAGGATGACGTGAGACGATGAAAGATAAAAATCATCGTCCGTGATGATGAAATCTGCAGTGATCAGCAATGAAAAATGTACAAACGCCTCCATCTAAAGATCTTCTGTCTCTAATCTGTGTGATGTAGCTGTAATAGAGATGGGAGGCGTTGCCGTATCGATTTATTGCTGATCGCCGGCCAGCTTTACAGTGCATGAATTTAAATTGTACAGGAATTCATTACGGAGCTGGGCGAGTCTTTTGGGAGAATGTGAAAGTGACGGCTGTTACTGGGATCTTGGCTCACAGCGTTTATCTCGCTGGGACCTCGGCAATGTGATGTAACACAGGAAAATACCTGAGCAACATGCTGGAAAACTGTGATAAAATACAACTGGTTTGGTGCCAAAATTGACTCGCTGTGGATAAGAAGATGCTTTTTCTATCGTCGTATATATAAATCATAGAAATCTCTCCTGCTATAACTCCTATTTTAAATGACAGCTCTGGGCAGAGGGATCTGCCAGGAATTTATTATTTGCACTGAGCTTAATATTTTCCTGCAGACTTTAGTGTGTTTGCTCCTGTATAATTTATCCAAACCTCTTTATTTGGAGGTGAAATCAAAAGTTAAAAGGTTGAAACAAAAGTCTGGCGTGTAATTTGGTGATCATTTTACAGTTTCCTGCCGTTTTCTCTTCTAAGAGATTTGTGTACAACATGTTCAGGCTGCACAATTAAGAGGATATTAGGCCTGATTTTTGCTTCTAACAGTTAAAGAGTATATTTAACTGCAATACTAATGTTTAATATGCTTCGTTCCTAGAAAACTCCACTTATAGCACATAGAACAGCTCTGGTAGATACAAAAAATTGGTTTCAACAAGGGCAAATCTGACAATAGAAAACAGTATTTACCATTCAATGTAATTTTAGAGATGCTGCAGTAATTGAATGGAGACTAGAAGCTTCTTTGCGCACAGCTGCATCGCTAGTGTTAGCATAGCATAGTAGAGCCTGCATGTGAGGCGTTTAGGGGACATATGTAAAACCTACTAATGCTGCTTGCAGCTTTAATTTCTGGATTGTAATTTGAACACAAATCTCAGGTAATAACATAAATATAAAGGAAATTTTTTTTTGTTTAAGTTCACAAATATGCCAATTCATCGATCAAGTTGTCAATCAAAATTTATTTGAATTGAAAAACTTTGCTTATTGCGTCAAATATTGCTATTTGACAAAAATGTGATTAATTACAAGGCCTCTAATTAATTAGATTTTTTTTTTTTAATCCCATTCCAGTTAATGTTGATGCATTTTCAGGATTCATTAGTTGTGGGAGCTGATACAGTTAATATTATTAGCAGTTGGCCTTATGGCCAAAGCTAAAAAAGGGAAGAAAAACTGTAAATTGAAACTGAATGCAGCTGCGACATGTTGAAAAATGTCACCACTACATTTATCTTCTTCCTTTCATTGTTTGTGCAACACTGGAAACAAAAAAAGAAAAAAAAAACCACTTGTGATGCAGCATCAGTCTCCTCCAGTTCCTGAAGTTTCACGTCATTTTTTTTTTTTTTTTTAAAGCTGCCGGACCGCTGAACCTCCACTTCTACGGAGCGCTGGTTGAAGTTAAAAAACATCCATCAGTTTGTTTTATCACCGAACTGTCAGCTGCTGCACAAACACGAAAAGATCCGGCAGAGAGCGAGCTGCTGAATGCGTCGCTGGAATATTTTTAGCTGCTGTACTGTTACAGTAGATCATCCAGGCCTGTATGGAGACGCCACCATTAATGCTAGAAAAACTGGAGGATTATGCTCATCAGCTGTGATGAAACGTGGCACCTGGGCGCATTAGAATACATTAGAGATAATGAAGTCCCCTCGTCCGTTTTTCCCCATCAAACAGGGCCAGTCGAGGTGCAAAGAGGCCGGGAAACGAGGCTCACATTCATGTTTTTTTCCCTTTTTCATGTGCAAAGTGTTGGGCTGTTGCCGTCACGCTTGAGCCTCGCTGACAAATGAAAAGGTTGACGACTGCTTTTTTTTCCCCATTTGTTTCTTCCTGCAGTGATTTGGAGACGTCTATCCAGGACCCTGCATGTGGTACCTGCTCATTATTATCGCCTCCCCACGTTTCTGGGAAAGATTACAGGTTCCTCGTGCAAACAAGACGACGACACAATGCAGCCAGACGTGCTAACGGGAAGCGTGAAGCTGATGGCTGCACACAGGAAGAAGAAACACGCAGCAGAGTCGATGGTTTAATTTGCTCCTTTTCTTCCTCATTCACGCCGACAGTCAGTCACAGCAGGGAGGCAACGGCAGCTTCTTTATTTATTTCGGTGTCGGTCGTGTTTTCTTGTTGCCCAGACACGAAGACAACAAAAGGAACAGCTGATCAGCCGCCTGGTTCGCTGCATCATTCAAATAAAGTGTTTAAATCTCCATCTATGTGCACGAAAAAGCCAAAAACCACCTCAAGCAAAACTTTCGTGCAAAATAATTTTTTACCAATTTTACCATTTCATTAAACAGTTCCGAATGAGATACTGCAAAATGTAAACAAAATGTCAACTCTACATTTATCTTTTTTTTTGTTTTTGAGCTTCTTTTTATGCTTCAGCCTTATCCTGCCTTCAAGATACATTTATGTATATTAGGACTGAAAAATGTTGTTTTTTAATCATTCATGTTCCAGATTTTCCCTCTTGTTTAATTACAGATAATCTCATAAAAAAAATCACAGAAATTAAATATTAATTTACATGTGGCTCATAAAAAATAAGAAAGGTCAAAACTGTAAATAACATCCATATCAAAAACTTGTAATTTCACAATTTAAAAAAAAAAAAAGACCATTCAATGACACCATTTTTTACAGCATTTAAATCAGCAAAAAAAAAAAAAAATTTACAGATATTTACCATTTTTTCAAAAAAAATGATGTGTTCTTACTTCCAGCTGCTGTTTGTAAAACTTTGGTTGTCATAAACCCAGGATGGAAACTTCTGGTCTGATAAAACACTTTTACTACAGAGGATTCTTCAACCCTGAATAAAATAAAACACATCTGACCTGGCTTGCCACCCAAAAAAAAAACAGAAAAAGCCACAGAAATGTTGTCCTAGCGTGCACGTTTGGCTCTCTGGGTGGATTTGCATGTGTCATGCATGTTTCCATGACGACGCCATCCATCAGCAGCCTTGTTTACTTCTGGCAGCAGCTTCCTGTCAGCAGGTAACATTCGGGGGGCCGAGCTGGGAGGAGAATTAAGGGCCGAGAGTCCATCTCCATCTGGGGATAAATCATTCTTTACAGCGACGCCAAACTTCCGCCTTCCTGCCGGCTCTCGCTGTCCACTCGTCGCCGCCGACTCATCCTTTTCTGCCATCGTCCTCGTCCACTTTCTGGCTCCGGTTTAATTTACTCGTCTCTCCGAAGCCAATCCCTCTCACCTTTTCGCACCACTTTCCTCTCCTCCGACACCTTTTCCCTTCTGCTCCGTCGCCGTCTAATTATCTCTCCAAAGCCATCCTTTTTCCTCCCAGCAGCGACTCGGTCGACTTGTCCCTCTCATCTAGTCGAGGCATCTTTCAAAGCGAATCCCCGTCCTTCCCCTGATTCTCATCACCCACTTTTTTTTCTTTTTTTTTCCCGGTTCTCTGCTTTTTCTCGTCTCCATCCGAGGACGGGGAGCAGCGGGGATGGAGTCGAACGGGGTGAAGAGGCTCCCGGTGATGAACACCCGTGTGGTCGTGTCACCGAGGCCTCCAGAAGACGGAAGCCGTCATCTATTTGTCAGAGCAGCAACATGAAGGTTGAAGGCTGAGGAGGAGCAACAACTAAACGCATGATGGGAACTCAAACGTCTGATCAAACGAGCGCTAAAGACGGCTGTGGTTCCATATATTTGTTAGATGGATTTAAAGCAAATAGTATTCTAAAATGCCACAAAACTGCTTTGAAGTGAATAAACTAGGCTGTGTACTGTCTTCTTGTTCAACGTGGCTTTAAAAGACAGTAGAAGAGGCCAGAAATGCAACCAGATCTTTGCTAACCACTAGAAAAAAAACTCAAATAATAAGAAACAAACTAAATTTGAGCATCGCAGAGAGAAAAATGAACAGAAGTCTTCAGTAAATGTTGATTATTCTGTATTATCAGCTGGTATCGACCAAGAAACAGCAGAATCAGTCATTTAAAGTATCTGTATTCCAACAAATAGTAATTAGTTCTTTTACAATGCTGGACTACAAAACTACACCGTTTTACTGTATTTAAATAAATGAAAGTCATATTTTACAAATATTTGCCATTGATTTCATTTTTTCATTTGTTTTTTTTGCTTTTTGTTTTTTTTTACAATTTTTGAACTTTGCAGCATTCAGTCATTTTTAATGTACCTTTTCAGCACCTTTACTACCAGATTTACATAGTTTTGTTAAACCTTTTTTTAGAGAATTTCTTTAAACCCTTTAAGACTTACCATTGTGTAAGTCCACCAGGACATATTCTTACATTTTTACGTACTGTAGCGTAATTTTTTGGAGCATTTTTATTTGCTTCACACCAATATAACCCTTTTATTCCAAGTTCTGATAATATGTATTGACTTGACTCATAACTATGACAATAAATTGCCAAAAAAATTGTTTTTTTCCACATATATTTCATAATACAGAAATTGCATAACTGTATCCATAAATTTGTAGGAGAAAAAAAAAGTTGAACAATATCCCGTGGTCTTGTTTTTGAAGATTTTTGCTATGTGTGCTTTATTGTGTATTTTTACAAACCCATCACTCGCTCTGAGACCTCGTGAAGGTGTGACATTTCCCCAGATTTTATTTGCAAAAAGAATGATGGATTTATCTTATCTGGTGTCAAATCTTCTGCCAAATCAAAAATGAATATTCAACCTTAGCGCTGGAGCTACGCTGAACTCTACAGGGTTCACAGTATAGCCCTTAAAACAATTCTTGATTTGTCAGGAAATTCAAAATTATTCTGACAGTTATTTAACCCTCGTGTCGTCCTGCGGGTCAAAATTGACCCATTTTAAAGTTTGAAAATGTGGGGAAAAAATGTTCACAGTGAAACTTCTAATGTCCACATTTCAACATTTTTGGGAAATCTTTGAACATTTTTTGGTGGAAAAAAAAAATGTTTAAGAACATTCACAAAAAAAATCAACCAAAATCCAGCGAATTTTGCTGGATTTGGTTGATTTTTTGTGAATGTTCATAAAGAAAATATTACAAGTTTTACTGATATATATGGAATCGCTTTAGATATTTTTAGGATTTTTTTGGAAGATTTTTACTCATTTTTTTGAAAATATTTACAAGAATTTTCTTGCCAAATTTGGGGGATTTTTTTTAAAAATAAAACTTTTAGGAGAAACTTAAGGAATTATTGGAATTTTCTTCCTGAAGGTTTTGCAAATTTTCATAAATTTGGGGGAATTTTTTTGCTGAATTTTAGGATTTTTTTTCAGACAAGGAAACAATATTTTTTTGCTGCCTGTAAACGGGGACAACAGGAGGGTTAAAAAGTAAACACATTATCTAGCTACAGCTTCTGATAGTCAAAGATGAGAAAAGAAATGTCACTTTGATGGAAACATCTGTTCTGATAATTCAGTTTTTTGCTTTATTCTCCCTGAGCAGAGACTGAATTGTAAACACTTTGCTCAAACCAAAGATGATTCTCTGAAGCCTCCTTGGACAGTGTGGAGCAGAAATCCAAATGTGTGGCGAGCTGAAGAGGTCGTTCTCCTGGAGAGCTCTGAGGGAAGCCATCAGAGCTCTGGAAGCCGGACCGTGACTCTCCCTTTCTGCTCTACGTCCCTCACACACAAGTCTGCTCCGTCAAACCCTGCCGGTCTTTTATTCTGAAATCCTTCGCCTCGATTGAATCCGAGCTCCATCACCTCTCCACGCCGTCGCACATCCGCCGATAAAGCTGCAGCACAGAACGTGAGCTACGGAGGAGGAACTTGATCCCTTTACGCCGAGGAAAAACACCAAAAGGAACAAATCGATGCTTTCCACAAACTGAGCACTGCACACAAAACAAATCCCAGAAATATCGACTTCCGCGTTAGCCCTGCGAAAGAGATGGTAAACTAAACAAAGTGCAAACGCTTCCCCCGAGCAGCCGCAGAAACACGGAGAGCAACATCGATATAAGTACAGCTGGAGAGAAACTCGTTGTTCTGGAATCGTTCATTCAGAAACATCTTCTCCTGTTTCCATCCCTGCAGAACGTCAACATCTGGATTCAATCACATTTATTTACAGGTAGATGAGGGTTAAATAAAGGTGGTGTAGCCCTCCTGTTGTCCTCATTTACAGGCACCAAAAAAATATTGTTTCCTAGTCTGAAAAAAATAAAAAAACATAAAAAAAAATATTTCTGAAAATTTGCAAAACCTTCAGGAAGAAAATTCCAATAATTCCTTAAAAATTTCCCTTAAAAGTTTTACTTTATTTTTCTACTTTTTTGC
Source organism: Amphiprion clarkii (assembly GCA_027123335.1). Classification (NCBI taxonomy): domain Eukaryota; kingdom Metazoa; phylum Chordata; class Actinopteri; family Pomacentridae; genus Amphiprion; species Amphiprion clarkii. Next base: position 27,452,986 of record CM049584.1, on the reverse strand, counting down.
GTGTCATCGGCACAGTAGACATTTCTAAGCTCTCTCCTTCTAGTCATGTATGTGATGCTTAAAAACAGGTGCAGGACTTTACAACGCAATAAAAAAAAAAAATGAGCCCACGGTGACTAAAAATTTGCGAAACTGAGCCAAAAAACACCCGGAAGCTCCTTGAGGCTGCAACGTTTTCAAATTAAGTCTGCAATGTGCAAATATATAGCTGAGCGATTACATCTAGATGAGGGAAAAATGATTCGCCTCCTAACGGAGCGTGTGGATTTAAGAGCTTCTCTTTGTGACCAGAGTCCTGCTTCATTCTGCTCCTGTTCAGGTCGTCTCTGCTGGTGATGGAATGAGCTGCTTTCTGAGAACATAACTTATTCCTACTAATGGAGCGTTCCTCTCTAATGGTGCTACATAATGGTGATGAGCAACAGGAGTTCATAGATTTCCCACCTTTTGTTGCTTTTTTTTTAAACTTTCTTTATTCCTAACCACATCTCTGGGCCCCGGCAGAGACGCTGCCATATGACCTAATTATCCCTCATTAGTGGCCTCAGTAATTACAGGCCTCTCTTTACAGCTCCATCTCCTCCGTCTCACGTTGGAGGGAGGGAGGGGGGTTTCAATTAGGCCTCTCTCGCTGCAGCTCAGCCACACTGTCACCTGTGCAGCCGAGCACGGAGGTGTTTCTGCAGCTTTATCTCTTTTATTCATTCCCTATCGCCCATCAGCCAGACATGACAACAAGACAGCTTCAAGCGGTATCTTTCTTTCAGGAAAAAAAAAAAACCTTTTATGCCATCTTCTGCGTCATGAAAAATGCATAAGAGACAAACTACGTATTGCAGCACATCTTCCTGTCGCAGGTAAACAGAGCTGGAGCTGGAGAGATTGAACGAGAAGCTTTTACATTATTCAGCTAAAAAAAGAAGCACAGATTCATAACGAGGAGGAATCTGGATGCAGCAGCAGAAGCAGTGAGGAATTACTGCACCCGGGCTCATCGTTTATCTCTCAGTGCGACCCCGGTGCCAAATCAGTCACCCTAATTAACAGGCCGGCCAGGAACGCCGATCGATACTGCAGAGGGATAATTAACCCCTTGTGTTCGCACTCGTCCCTACAAAAGGTGAAATTGAAATTGATTGAGATCACCTTTTGTTGGCTAATTGTGGCCCCCGGTCGGGTGAAGGCGGGGCGACTAAACGCCGTGTTGTGTGCTGGTAGCAGGGATCAGTGTTAGCTGCAGCAGTGAAGCAATGAAGGATGGCTTTTATTTTGAAATTGCACTGGAAAAACTGCACAGCGGCAGCATCAGATGGAAAAGCAATGCAGGAAAATTATGATATTCATTACTTTTTGCACCTAAAACCTCCTAACCTGCATTTCTCTGGTGGCTCGGGTTTTTCACAAGGTCAAAGCCAACTTAACGAATGTGCAAAAGGTGTGTAAGTGCACTTTTATTTTGAAATAAAGTGCAATTTCAAGGTCCAATTACTATAAGGCTGATTTTAAAATTGAATTTTTACTATCTTCTTCGATTTACCTCTAGAACTGGCTTATCCTCTTTTCTGCAAACAGCCCAATGAAACAAACAAAAAACAGCCGGAAAGTGGGCATTTATTTTGAAATTAAACTAGAAAAACTACACAGTGGCAGCTCCAGATGGAAATGCAATGCAGCAAATGGATGATTTTCATTACTTTTAGCACCTAAAACCTCCGAACCAGCATATCTTTGGTGGCTTTTAGCTTTCTCACAAGGCCAAAGCCAAGTTAACGAATGTGCAAACAGCCTGCTGAAATTTTTTTTAAAAACGGTCTGCAAGTGCACTTTTAATTTAAAATTACACTGGAAAAACTGCAATATGGCAGCTCAAGATGGAAATGCAATACAGGAAATGGATGATTTCCATTACTTTACAAATCTAAAACTTCACTACCTTCACAGGACCAAAGCCAAGCTAACAAATGTGCAAAAACCTGCTAAAAGTTATTCTTTTTCTTCTTCTGGTCATCATTTTTTTTAGATGTCTGGCATTATTTAACATTTTTTGGCCATGTTCAACCAGGTAACCTATTTTTTTTCTTGCACATTCGCTGCCAGATTTTCACCATTTTCTTTAAAAAAAAAAAAAGAGTTGCTACAAAGTACATAAACAAGATGAAAGCACAAACAACTACAGCAAACCGCAAGAGTAAAATGCTGGTTAGACAGAAAACCTTTGAACTGTAAAATGCAAAAAAAAAAAAAAAAAAATTCAACTTTCTGACAGTCTTTCAACGCAGGAACTGTAAGGCTGATTATAAAAGTAGTCTTTTGATTAACCTCTGGACGCAGTTTGTCCCTTTAATAAAATAAAAATAAGAAAACAAAACCCTCTAATTCAAATATACCATAAAGAGCTTTTAGTGTGTTTTTGTTAATATTGTTATTTTAAGTCTTGCATCACACATTTTAAACTGTCATTTGATTGATTTCAACTACCTTTTGTGGAGCAGTAAAGTTTTAAACTAAAAAAAAAAAAGTATTTTTATTGTTGATGAACCTGGTTTGTCCCTTTTCTTTACCAAAAAAAATTTAAATATTCTAAAGTGCCTCTCATTCCCCTGCAGTTAGTAGTATTTATTTAAAAATACTTGAATTGTGGTTGATAAACCGTTTTTAAAAGATTTATTGCACTTGTCATGATTTTAGCTGCTTTTTTGGGACACTGAAGCTTTAAAAGTGACAAAACTCACAGCAGGCGACTAGAAATAAATGTCATGCAGATAAAAAATACATTTGTCCCAGTTTGAACATTAAGCAACTCTTCATGTTAACTGTCTAAAACATGACAACGGCTTTAATATTGTAAATCATCATTTGCATCAAGGCCTTGTGAGCCTGATTTGCACGACTTTAGGCACAGAAAACTTCAAATAACGAGTAAAAATGTACTCACCTTCTGCAACCAGACGTGCAGATCCGTTTAAATGCAGCCACCGCGGGTCAAATCCACAGAAAACACAACATAATCCAGTTTTTCTGCAGGAAACCGAGACACAAATGTTAGTTTACGCCAAATCCGACACCGGTAGACGCTATGACGCAGCAGCAGCTACCGGAGGTCTCCTCTCCGCACTTCCAGCTTCATTTATCCGCCTCAGGTGCACTGTTTCTGGCTACTCCATGTCTCGAATCTCCGCTCGTCCTCGGTCCTCTCAGCTGCGTTTAGTTTCCAAACCAAACTTTTAAAACTTCTCCCCGACGCCAAACAAAACTTTCAAAATCTTTCAAAATCGGCACGTGCTGCAATTAAGGAGCCACGTGCGCTTCAGGAGCCAATCAGCTTCTTGGATGAGGCCGCGACGTCATCAGGGCACCTGCCGCAGGTAACAGGTGCGTTGATTGGGCTGTGCTGCGTTCAGGGGAAGTCCTGGTTTTCTACAGGCTGCTTCACTGTCATGGCTCAAGCTTTTATTATGCACGGTAAAATAAAAAAAATAATAATGTTTGGCCTCAATAAAAATAATGTTTTTGAGCTCTGATAACTTCTAACCAACAAACTACAGTGAGCTTAGAGGATTCACTTTTCCTCCCCAGTCAAAGGTGGTTTTATTTACCTGTTCCAGCCGTGTTAAAAATAAAAAAAAACTATATTAAATTACAACGGTTTGTATCAATCTCTTTGAGATTAGATGACTTTTGATGGAACTAAGTTCAACCAACAAACTGCATTGAGTTTTGGGAATTCTTTTTTCCACAATCAAAGGTATTTTTATTACTTTCCTGCAAATCTGAAACTGTCCAGACATGTTGAGATAACAGAGGGAGTCAAGGTGAAGTACAATTAAGTTATCAGGCCAATTAAAAGTTACTTTAACTTGAATTTCATTTTCAAACCAACTCAATGCAGAAATTTTAGTTTAATTTACACACAATACGAAATTAATGCGACGTTATTATGTCAGCCCAGCTTTTCAAATAGTGTTTGCACCTTTAAAAGTTTATTTAAATCTGCATATTAGATTTTATTTCTTGCCTGATGAAGATTTAGCACCAAAAAATTCCACCAATAAATGTATCTTTAGACAGAGTGCAGGACTGGATTTTACAATCATCCATTTAATTGAATGATGGGAAAAGGTGCTTGAATTTATTTTTGACTCCAGTGTAGACATACAGCTGTAAACACTAAAGATGCAAACAGATGTTAACAGATAAGATAAGATAAGATAAGATAAGATAAGATAAGATAAGATAAGATAAGATAAGATAAGATAAGATAAGATAAGATAAGATAAGATAAGATCGGTCTTTATTGTCACTGTTACAAAAACAATGAAAATCAGTTTAACATTCTCTATATTAACAGCATTAAAAAAACTATATAAGGCTATATTAAACACAAACTAAAAAATACATGCACAGCTGAAACACATCCAAAAGAACAAATATGGACCAGACGTTTTGTGGTTAGAGACCTGTTCTATGCATGATTATTGCACATAATATGAATACCAATAGATAGATAATTTTTTTGATACCTTTATTGATAACTAACCAGACACATGCAGTACAAGCAGTACAGACTGCAGCATAAGAATTCCCTTTGGGATTAATAAAGTTTTATCTCATAAGATATAACAAAAAACTTTAGAAAAGCATGTTTTGACGTTCATAAAAAATCATAAAACTGTAAAATGTTGAGTGTACCTATGCTACTTCTGCCAGCTGATATGTTCTGCTTAAATTACAATGTATGAATTTAAAGAAATACATTTTATTTTGAAAAGCCATCAAATTTCACAAACCCTTGATCAGTTTCTTTTAACGTCTCTGAGCTTTTACTTTGAAAATGTGGCATACGTCACAGAATCGGTGTTTTTTTCCTTGGCTTTGAAACTGAGGCTTTAAAAATAAAAGTTCAATCTAGATATTAGTAGAGCCGCTGGATAACCTCTGTTAGTGGGAATGGGCTCTTATTTTGAAAGGGAACCCAAGAATACAGATTTGTCCATTATGTGTGTGAAAAAGAGCCAAAAGTTCTGTACAGTAAGCTCCTTTGAACATCAGGCAGGGAGATTTTGTTTTGAAAGTTTAGCGCAGGGGGAAGTCATGCACCTCATGACTTGGTGTTTTTATTTTGAAAAGCCAGCATATTTCAGAGTCCCTTGTAGCATTCTAGAACTTTTACTTTGATACTGTACTGTACCTCAATGCAGTCTATATTCAGCTGACTAGCTGATCTGCAGGTGTAGTTTGTTTTTTTTTAAAAATTTGTTTCCAGTTCTGGAATGCAGGATCCTAGAATTCTCTGCTTTGTGATGTCACAATGTGGCATCATGAGCAGAGCATATAAATGCAGGATTGAACAGTGAATTTTTAGACCGATCCACTTCTGTGTAGAGTCAACGACAGCGAGCAAACCAGCGACCAGCGAAGAAACCAGAGCGAGGAATTAACCAAACTCACCAAGCCAGTCTTTCAGAACTTCAGTGTTCTCGAAGAATCCAAAACTTCTTCAACCACCTACAACTACTGCAGTTGTTACATTTTCTTTTTCTTCAACACCACTGTTGAACTTTTCTGGTACCATGGCCAACAGGTACAATCCAAAGCGCAGAGGAGGCCCTACTTACCGTGGGCCCAACCATCACCATGAAAACCCCGCCGGGCCTCAAAGCTCTCATGGCGCCTCTCAGGAAGAAAACATCTACCTGAGAGAGCACAACCACAACATGTGCCTTAGAATCAAGGAGCTCCTCGCTGAGAACCAGCAGTACTCCTTCAAGATGCAGAGCTCTAATTCCAGGATCGAGCACCTGCAGGAGATTCTGCTGGAGAAAGAGAAGGAGCTTCAGGACGAACGCCAGCAGAACCAGGAGAGAATTTCAGTCCTGGAAATGCAGCTCAGAGAGCACAAGGAGGCCGAAGAACCGGCTGAGAAAACCATCGATTCTGATGAACAAGAGGACTTTGAGGTTTCCTTTGAAAACATGAAAACGTTGTCCGTGAGTTGGGGAGACTACATGGACGAAGCTGATGAAATGCAAGAACAGCTTGAACTCAAAGACAGAGAGATATTGAATCTCAAAAAGGAGAACCAGAGTCTGTCTGCTGCTCTCAAAGCCATCCAGAACCTGCAGAGAGATGAAGGCAAATCTCTGGAGGACAGCAAAGAGCTGCAAGAGCAGAAAAAGGCCCTTGATGAGGAAAGAAATGAGGTTCAGAAAGCCAAGAAAGAGCTCGAGCAGAAGACAAAAGATCTGCACGAGGAAAAGATCTTTATGGAGATACAACAAGAAGAACTCCAGACAAACCAGAAAGAGTTCGAGCAGAAGAGCAAAGATCTGCATGACGTAAAGATCTTCCTGGAGATACTACAGGAAGAAATCCAGACAAACCGGAAAGAGCTCGAGCAGCAGAGAAACGATCTGCAAAAAGAGAAGAACTTACTTCTCGAGCTGAAAAAAGAAGTGCAGAGAAACATGAAACAGCTCGAGCAGAAGGCCTACAAGCTGCAAGTCATCGACATCAAGGAGCTGGAGCACAACAGAAAACAGCTGCAGAACGAAAAGAAAATATCAGAGGAGATAAAGAAAAAACTTCAAGCTGAGAAGAAAGAACTTGAAGAGATTCGAAAAATTCTAGAAGCTCAGAATGTTGAAGTCAACAAAGAGAAGTCAGAAGTGGAGGAACAGAGGAAGATTGTGGATGAGAAACAGAAAGAACTGGAAGACATGAAGACAAAACTAGAGATGAGCGAGATCCTGGAGCAGAAAAACCTAGAAATCCAGGGAAAGACTGACGAACTGGAGGAAGAAAAGAAAAAACTAGAAGAAGAGAATAAAAGCCTCCGGGACAAGAAAAAAGAATTGGAGGTGAAGCAGCAAGAAAATGAGCAACAGAAGAAGCAGAAGAAGAAGAAGAAGGTGGGCTGCTGGAGCTGGATGTTCAGGAAGTCCTGAGGTTCTTCTCTCTTCCTCACCCCAACCCCCTCCAAAAAAATCCCTAAAATTTATTTTATTTTTTTATTTTTTATTTTTTTAAAAAAACCTTAAAAATATATATATATTTAAAAAAAAAGCTCTAAAAAAAATAAAAAAAACAAAAAAATTTCTTCATGTTTCAGCATATTCTCCATGTTATTTATGACCTCGGTTTAATTACCAGTGTTACTTTTTACTGTTGTATTCTTGCTGTATTTTAATTCACTTTTTATTTCAGTGATGGGGATTAAAGCTTATTTGCAGATAAACTAATGTCTGCAAATAAAAGAATGTCAATTCTCAGCAATAACATAAAAAACATTAATCCACCATGTTTTTCTCAGAAAACTCTGACCTCATGTATTATATGTGACTTTATCTACTGTATGTGATTATTAGCAGCTACTGCTAGGAAAAGTCTACATTTTCTTGTATTTTGTGGCAGTTTTTTATGTTCATCGTCTCCTAAATCTACAGGAACATTTTCAGAGCAAAAATATAGATTTGAAGTGGAATTTAAGCTTCAGTTGAACAAGTTCTTCACTTTCATTCTGCATGTTCGTAACATTTTTGTACTCATGATTTAGAGATTTTCAAAATAAAGAATGAAAATCGACCAGGCAGAACCAGAGGTATCATCTTTTTATCCTACACATCTTTCTTCCTTGTCAAAAGCCGAGGCCTACATTACCCACAAAGCAACACTTTGCACAGTTTGATGTGGTTTATGTTCTGTTTTGATGAAAACAGTCATATTTTTCAGTAAAACCAAGGCTCACAATGTAGCTGTTCCACTATCAGTATTCAGACGAGTTCAAAACAAGTCAGACAGAAGGTTATTGAAGGGAATGTAGTAGTTTGTATCAGAAAATATCAGGAATTTGATGTGAAAAATATATTTTGGACATTTTAAACAGAGGAAACACACAGAATATGCAACACCTGAGCATTTAATTCAGCATCACAAAGCTCTGATCTGAATGTTTTCCAAAGGAAAAAAATATTTGGAATGCTTCTGCAATATTAGCTTTTTTCAAAACAATTTTAATTACTGAAGCACTTCTTTACAAAGTCACTTCAATCATTCAAAAAAAAAAAATATATATATATATATATATATATATATATATATATATATATATATATATATATATATATATATATATATATAAACAAAATATTTCCATGTCTATTATGTTCATTATTATGCAGCCCAAGATTGATTCTCATAATTTAAATTTTGAGAGCAAAAAAAGACTCAACCCTTTTTTTTTTAAACTGATAATGCTCTAAATATAAGTGCTCTCCTTTAATGATTTTATTTGGGGAGAGACTAATGCGTATTTCCTGATATTTGAGCATGAATATCCCCCTTGTATCCCCAAATACACCTACATGATCCTGAAAACAAAATTAGCAAACAGGAAAAGTATGAGGCGTCTCATTTGGGAGTTTGTGATTGAATGTCTTGCTGTAGCCCAACTGAGCTGACTTCTAAGTAATTCTGGAAATTTTTAATACCGGAAATCTCTGTGCAAATCAAAGCCTTCCTCCTTCTCAATATCCCACATTAGAACATAAATAACTCACCAGTGCAAATACATGATGCAGCTTGTTTCAGTTATTTCTACTTTTTCCACTAATGTCTCTCTACGTCTGACTGATGAATTATCCACATAATAACAATGAAAAAAATAAATAAAAATACAGAGGAAAGTTTGCAGTGAAATATTAATCACATCTGTCTGAAAGTAATTACATCTCGGAACAATACAAGAAAAGTTATTGTTGAAACGCTGAGCAGCAAACACCAGGGACCGTAGCTTTTTCCAATAAAACTGCACTTTGAAATGAAAGTGTTTAAATGCATTCAAGTTTTAAGACACCTCGGGGCAAAACGAGCCCAGATCAGGAGGAAAATAACAACAAGCTGCCGAGAAGCAGCATGAAAACGAGTGTAAACAAAATAACTGTTTTTAAAGTAATGGGAAGTGGCCTGTTGGAGTCAATAATTGGAGGCTTTAGAATTAGTCATCAATATCAAGTGCAGAGGAAATGCAAAATCCAATCAGCTGACTGAGCTCCGGTGTGAAGAAGACATCAAACTGGAGGCAGGTGGAGTGTTGAAAAGCAGCTATAATGAGCTGTGACAGAGGATTTCTCTCATTAGGACGGAGAGTAGAAGAGCAACGAGCTGGTAAATAGTGGAGCAGGTCGTCCAGGGTGACGGACGCTGCCCCGACTGTTGGGACAAATTATAAATCCATCCCTGCTGGAGGGAAGCCGCTAAAAAACACAGAGGGAACGTCGAGTTCAGCTGGTCGTCACTCCGGTTATAGCAGCGGATATTAATCAATCACGTTCCAGGAGAATCCGGAGGGACCCAAAGGTGCTGCAGGAAAAACACGGCATCGTTTAACCATCATCAGCAGGGAGAAAAACAAGCTGTCAGGTTTATATCAGCATAGTTTATTTAGATAAAACGGTAGCATGTAATATTTAACTTAATCAGGTAAATCTGTATAATAAATAGCACTGTGGGGTCTAATATGACCTTAGTATTCAAATTAGTCAGGCTAAATAGTTAAATTATTGATCTAAAAATAATTCATATTGCAGGTTCTTGTTTGTGAATTTCAAATAATCAAGTACATTTAAATAAATAATATTGTCAGGCCTTGACTTTAATATTTTAAATGTAGTCAGGCAAATTTATATAATAAATAATATTGGAGGGTGGTTTTAATGCTAATAATTTAATCTTAATCTCGATATTTAAATTGATTAATTTTATTCTTAAATCTAAAATAATCTGGCACATTTACATCAATATTATCAGGCCTTGATTTTAATATTTTAAATTAGATAAATGTATATAATAAAAAACATTGCAGTGTCTTGATCCTAATATTTAAATTAGTCAGACAAATCTGTATAATTAATAATATTGTAGGGTCTAATATGACTTCAATATTTAAATTAGTCGGGCTAAAAATTACAATAATTTATATTAAATTAATCAGAAATTATATTGCAGAGTCTCAAATTTAATATTTAATTTTGTTGAGTAAATAATACAATAAATAATACTGTAGGGAGGGTCTTGACTGATATTAAATTAGTCATTGTCAGCCATCAAATTTTTAAAATGAATAATATTTTAGTGTCTTAATATAATATTATATTATATATCATTAGTTGTCATGTAAATTTCTGGAATAAATGACATTGTGGGGTCCTAAACCTAATATTTACATTCATTTGGTAGATTTGTTGAATAAATATTATCAAAAAAGCTCTATTTTTTTTTTTTTTAAATACATATAGACCAATCCTACCTGCTCAATGATTGGCCATAAATGCAAAGACAGTCACTTTTTAAATTATTAACTTACATTTTTTTACTCATAAAGTCTCCCTCTGACAGGCACCATTATCCTGTGATTGGCTGCTGCAAAAAATATAAACAAACAAGTACATCAAAAGTTAGCCTCTGAAAACTTTTATGGTTGGTGGAATATTGGAGCAGAACATCAATTTATTATTTATTTATTTGACCAGATTTACACCATCATATCACTGGTTTCTATTATTGTGTCTCAGCAGGGTTGAACCATTGGAGACCACATGAACATATCAATCAATGTGCAAACTTTCAGGACTGTAGCTGCATTATTTCTCTAATTACAGCTCTTCAAACATTGACACACAGACTGGCAGCTAGAAAACGGCACAAAAATCAACAGAACTTTTAACTCAAAAGCAAGTTTAGATGTGGCATGAGAGGAAGGATATCTTGTCCTTTTAAAGACTCCTTTGAGCGTTTTTGCCTTTATTAGTCAGAAAGTGTGTGTAGAGAGATCAGCTGAAGCTCAGTTCATGTTTTCCCCTGCGGTCTGAACTCGGGTCGGCTCGGACGTCGTCCTGTTGCCTCGTGTTTTCCTCCCCACGGAGTCGAACAGATCGCAGTAATACCTGAAACAGAAGCAGGTCAGATATCACAGGACGGATTTACTCCTCCACAGAAGCAAACTGATCAAAGATGGACCCCCGAGGTGCCATTAGGGCTGTTGGCCGCTCATTTATACATATTTCATTCTTTTATTTCACACTAACATAGGATAAAATATACCTTATGGTCCCAGAAGGGAGGTTCGCCTCCAGCACTGGTGCAAATTTTAACAGCTCTGTGAAATGACCGATAAATAAACAAATAAACAAAGGTGGAGAATGAGCCACATATGAACCGTATGTGAACCCTCACATCTGAAATATTCATACACATAGAACAGATTCATATTCATAAAACAAACATGCACATGTTGCACTACACTGTAAAAAAAAAGCCTTTTATAACAGTTTTTTAAAACAATTTCTGTTTTTGTTAAATATGAGATAAGTAGTAAAATCAAAGAAAAAAATCTGCATTATTTTATTTAAATAGGCCAAAAAATATTAAATAATTTTTCAGATAGTTGGTATTATTTTAAAGAGGCATTATTTATATTAAAATTTTAAAAATGGCAAATACATTTCTAAATATTTATTTTACTTTATTTTGGTTTTGTTTTTACAAATTGTCATTGTTTTTGCCAAATTACAGATAAATTCTAGTAAAATCCCAGATTTAAAAAAAAAAATTATTTATTACTTCACACGGGCTCAGACTGTAAATATAAACTGTCCACATGAAAATCTGTATTCTTGTAAAATTACACTTTTAAAATAATAATTAAATAAGAAAAAAAATCATATTACGGTTTTTCTCAATTGATAAGACACTAAATTCCACTCACTGCAAACAGCCACCAACTGACTGCACACATTTCTCAAAAACAGGACTCTGCCGTCTAGATTTTGCTGTCATGATTTTTGTATTTAGCAGTGCAGTGTCCTCATGTGTCTTAATTTTGAAAACAAAGTTCAGATTTTGACGATAAAGTGTGCAGTGCTGTGTGAACTGTGTTCAAATAAAGAAAATAGTGTGCAGTGTGTTGGGAAATGTGTGCTATTTTTCAGGAACAGTGTCTTATGAATTGAGAAAAACTGTAAATCAAGGCTCTGTAGTGTGTAGTACAGCTGTTAATGGTGACAGTGTCGTGGTTTCTCACCTCTCTGGGGTCAGTCGTTGCTTCTTTGTTTACTATTTCATGGAAATCCCTTCAAATTAGCTGCTGCTGAGACTAAAGCTGGACTGAGTGAAGTCTGGCAGGATGTGGACGGGCTTCCATCGGGGGCTTCCGGCTGGTACAGTTATGGAAGATTAATCACAGGATCAAACCAGTCCAATTCCCACGTTCTGTTAAAGACGACACCAGTGATTCCTGAGTAAACAACACAGAGACACTTGTATGAATCACTTCATATTCACCAGCTGTGCAGGAACTATAGGAAGACAGGAAGGAAGTGTCTCCGGAGAGTCTGGCTGGGAGAAATGATGGGCTGCGCTCACCTTGCTGCTTTGGAATAAACTCTACGTTGAATCATAAAGAGCTGGACGGAGGCCAAAGCCGAGAGGAGGGAACCTGTGATGTGTTCAAATGAGGCTGTTTTCAAAGGTGCGTTCAAAGGAAATATTATCAAACCCCACAGAGAGAGACAGACGGACGGACGGACGGACGCAGCTAATTATGAACGTTTCAAATGAATGGGCTTCCTGCTGAGTAATGACGTCCCATTAATGACACAAATAAGACTAAAAAAGTAGTTTTAACACCGGAAATATATATATATATTGCAATATATTATCTAAGAAAAACGGCACTGTTTAAGTAGCTTTGAACTTAATTTTCTTTTTACTTTACTGTTATTTTCCTAATTTTGTGAAAATATTATAATAAAATAAAAACATTGCTGGAAAAAAAAAAATCTTAATTTACACGTCAACCAATGCAATTTTGCATTATTTTAAAGACATAATAAATATTCAAACTGTCATTTGATAAACTTTCCCTCTCCTTTTTTCAATTTTATTTTATTATACAAATCAACATGTAAACATGTAATCCATAAAAAAAAATTTAACTTAAATAGATAAGAAAAACAGGCCCAAACTGTAAATTAATATCCACATAAGAAATCTAAAATAAAATGCTTTTGCCATATTTTCAATAAACATTATTGATATTAAGAAAGTAAAAATGATAAATACTTATTTAAACTGTTATATTACAGATTATATTACTTTTTTTTCAGGGAATGTTCTTTTTTACAGTGTAGTGGAACTTATTTACTCCCAACTGCATTTTTAGTTTTAGACCTTAACTGGATGACACTCTCCTTTACAGCATTTTAAAATATCACTGCATCACATTTCTAACATGTGCACAATTTAAAAACCTGTTTTAATCCTTGAAAACCTCCACGTGACTAAATCAGTGCTACAGAGTCCCTCTAGTCTCCTTTAACGCAGGTTCTGCTTGAACATGACAACAGACTAAAGGCTCTCAGACGCATCATGGCCGGTCAGGAAAAAGCTGGACAGGTCTGCTTTCAGACTGGATCCAACCTGTCCAGACCGACACCAGAGGCCTCTCCTGAGTGACTGCAGCTTCGCCAGAGATGACATGACAAGAGCGTGGTGCTTTCTGCTGCACATCCCCGGTGTCACCACTGACCCACTTTCCCCTCCTCTAATTGCGGTTCCCTCTTTCAAAGTGTATTAGGTTGCACCACGGAGGACCGACGCGCTGCTGGAGCCTGCAGTGAATCACGGCGAGGGGAATTCATCTTTATTGTCAGAGAAGTGGGCTGTGTTCGCTTTGTAAAACACAAACATATATTTGCTGTGCGGCTCTACGCCTCACGGCTTTTGTGCCTCGTGTGTTTTTGCATTAAGTGATGCTGTGGTGGCGAACAGGTTCTGCAGCCAGATTTTCAGAATCAAGGAGGCCTAAAGACAGACCTGCTGCTCGAATCCAGAGAGAAAAACTAACAGAACATTCAGGCTCAAGGTTTCACAAAGTCACGTCTTGTGTGGACAAAATGTTCACAATATCATCATAAAGTTGCCACAAGAAGGTTGGACAAAATGCAAAAAAAAAATCTGTGATAATCTGTGACAAACTCAGTAGAGTTCATCCAGGAGTTCACACGCTGCAAAAATAACGTGCAAAATAATGTGCAAATTGTGCTGGCAGAAGACATAAGGTGCAAAATCGTGGTGGTGTTTCACAATAAAAAAAAGACTATTCAAAAGTCTCATATAGTACAACAATAAACATACTAATTATAACATGAATGATAATAATTATATGCATAATGCTGTGACACTTAGTCCACTGAACTGCTGGCAAGTTTAAAAGGAATGTTGTCTTTAAAAACTCTCAAAAATGACACCAATTACCACAGCTACAAACTTGAAAAAAAGAAGAAAAAACTGACAGCTTTTCAACTTTCCAACAGTCCCTGAACTACTCACTTGTGACGTGTGGTTCCATCAGGAAAAATCACCAAATCCAAGCTTCAAATCCTGCTACTTCAGCAAAATCCATGTCTAATTTGTCCAAAAAAAAAAAAAAAATCAGTAAAAAAGCCCAAATATTTAAAAAAAAAGAAATAGAAATATATATGTATAAACCCGAATACAGAAAAAAAAAGTTGCAAAAATCATATGTGTGTATATATATATATATATATATATATATATATATATATATATATATATATATATATATATATATATATAATATATATATATATATATATATATATATATATATATATATATATATATATATATATATATATATATATATATATATACATAAAAATATACAGTTAGGTGACAGAAATGACAGAACTTTTGTCCTGAACTGCAGGCTGTGTTTACACAGAGCAGATAGGAGACAAGTATGGAAACAAATAAGACAGATTTTAGAACAAAATAAAACATTAATAAAATAAATGAAGCATGGCTCAAAAACTGTATACAGAGCAGCAAGTTGTGGGAAGATACATTCTGCATGGTGAAACATATTTCTATAGTTGATGTGAAGAGTTTGTAGAGTTTGTAGTGTATATATATAAGCAGTAAAATATGTACTGTATGATGGGACACTGTTTTTATTTACGGGATTAGAAACACTTGTTGGCAGTTGGAACAATGTTGTATCTCTGGATTTCAGTCTTTGTTGATTTTTGTTGTTGTTTTTGCAAAATCTAAATCAAAGAAATGTAACTTTCTTTTTTCTCTTTTGTGATTTATGGCATTAAATGTGTCATGCTGAACAATCTCTCTACTTCTAGCTTTGGTTGTTCCGTTTCCACAGAGGTGCAGGGATTCATATCTGCAGTGAAAAATGATGTGACAGGAGCAGAAAAACAGCCAGAAACTGCTGGGAGTTCAGAGGATTAACCAAATACTGTGAAATATTAATGGCTACTATATCCACAAGTCCTTAATATTGCTGAAATACTCCATGAATAACAAGAGAAAACAACAGAACTTCTGGGTGGATTTCTATTATTTATGACCTGCAGCAGGTCCTGTTTGGTACAGTTCAGGTGGCAGCAAACCAAAGAGGTAAGAAAAAAAAACATCTTTTATGGCAGCAGATCAACACGAAGTGCAACATTTAAATATCACGTCTCCACATGCTCCTGCTATATGTGATGTGGTCGTGTGATAAATCTCAACTTTGAGGGTTGATTAGACTCCAGAATGCTTCATTAAACAGCTCATCAGTGCACAATGGACTGTGGCATGCTGGGAAATCCACGAGAGCAGCGACTAAGTCCTCCAAGCCAATCAGAAGGCTCACATCAACCACCGATGTCTACAACACCCAGGCAATAAACTGTGCCTTTAGTGCTGTCATGGAAACACCGTATTAACTTAATTAGGAAACACTTTCATGAGTGGACAGCCTTCCCAGAAGAGCTGAAGCTGTTCTAGCTGCAAAGGGGGTTCATATTGAACCCTATGGATTAGGAATGGGATGTCACTGACGGCCATACGCAAGTCAAGGCAGGTGAGCGAATACTTTTGGCAATATAGTGTACATATAGGTCATAAAATATCACTAGCTGAGTTCTGCTTTATCAGTTTTTGGGTTAATTTGAGCTCAAAGATGGAACTTTTCACGACGTCTTCATTTTTGTTTTTATTTCAACTCACCCTTAATCAAAGATGATTTAATCTACATGTCCAATATTGCAGATTCTGTATCAATGACATGATGAGAAAAAAACTATGAAAAATTCAGGATTTTAGCTTTAATAGTCCATGAGATATTGTCGTTCAAATGGTCTCAAATTTGAAAAAAACGTGAAGAAAGTCGGTTGATGAGCAATTTTAAAACATCTCAGAAACACTTGATATGTCAACCTAAAATTTCACAGATACTGTTCTAAATAACGATGGTTTACGATAAAAAAGAAGTTTAAAGCAACTCAGAGATGGTTGAACAGAAGAATCTGATGATTTAAGATGGAAAAACCATCTGTGATTAAACATACAAGCAACTGACTATGAATAAAAGATGAACAGATGATTAACATGCACATAAATGATAACCTAATTTGCTTACAATTGATTTTACTTCCGCAATGCAACTGTAAACCCAAAAACAACAGATTCTGGGGACAGGATGAAGCTGTGATCAGGTATGAAGAGAAGCTTCTGGTTCAACAAGGCCTCGTGGACATCCGCTAATTTATGCGGTTCCTCTCGAGTCCCAACTGCAGAACTGGGAGAATCAACCAACTGCTAAGTGGCTGTCAGAGAAAAAGAAAAAGAAGAGGGAAAAAAACTCCCACACTTCCTGTTTTCCTGCTGGGCCTCGCTCGCTGGGGATTCTCCACAAATGAATAATACATCGTCTCCATTTAATTTGGAAAAGCAGCCGTAATGAGGCCCTTTTGCACGGCGTTTCCTCACTCTGGGCTCTGGCGTGCCGTCAGCGCTGTGCGGCTGCTAATGGACTGTGGTAAAACTGGTGCGAGGGCAGAAACATGGATATTCACGTTTTTAAATAGGGTGCAAATTACTTGATTTATTTATGTACGCAAATTACCGAGTGGCAGACGGCGCCCGAAGACGAGAAAACGGATCTCGTGACGTGGAACCCAAGCTTGAAGAACGTGAAAAACCTTGAAAAGCACGACTTAAAAACAGTCTTGACACCTTAAAGTCACATTTTGAAGCTCCTGCAATCATTTTTTCCCAGTCAACCACGTTAATAACCGAATTAAATGTTAAATTACATCTAGCAGCAAAGGTGTTGCAGCGTCTTGGAGACGGATTTTGCCAGTTTTAAGTCATTGCTTTGGTTCCAACAGCACATACATTTATTGAAGCTTTTCACGGACAAAAGCTTCAATAAATCAAGCTTATGCCACTTGTACAAGACTAAATGGTAGAAAAATGGTTAAAAACTAGCTGGTAAAGCCAATTTAAACTGGTTGCGGAGTTTTAAATCACCACCCACAGTTGCTCAAGAAGATCACGTGTTCATAGGTAAGATGAAGAGTTGTATCTCCAGGTTTACAACCTTAAAAAACGGCAACAATTAAAGTTTGTTTTGAGTCAAATTCAGGATATAATGAATGATTAATGATTAGAAATTCTCCCAGTTACCACCTGGAAGGCTGGTGTACAGGACCTAGCTAGTGATTATTGGTTATTAATAGTTACTACGTTTTTGCTAGTGCCAACTAGCATAAACACTTCCTGGCAATGGCTGCATTGTACAAAACATTGGATCTTGATAAAACATAATTAAAGCAATAGTTTGCATCAGTTTTTTGGTGGAGTACTGCGTTCTCAGTGCTTTTCTTGCTAATTATGAGTCTTAACTGTGTAAAATTGTGCAGGCAGGTTAAGATGGAGGAGCAGACAAATCCTGAGCTCAAGAAACCAATTTCATTATGTTACCTCAACTTTAATTTAGTTTTAAATGGAGTAACATGGAAATTTGAGTTGAAATTCTGCATAATATTAAGCAAATGCACCATTATTGTGTCAGCTTAACTGTTCGCAACTTAAAAAGGTTTATCTAAGACAGTAAATTAGACTTTTTCTTTAAAAATTCTGCAACTATGCGTTTAATTAAGTGGTAGGAAATAGGTTCCTTGAATTACTTCTTAGAGTTTGTGTGAATCTTGTGGTTAATTCTGCAGAACTGTATATAATTTGAATTTTAAACCACTCTAGCACCTTTTTTTTGAGTAATTTGAAGCCAGCGCTCCTTTAAAACCTCTTTTCTGCTCTTGCACAGCTCTGAATGATGCGAGGTTCAGCGCGAGGAGCAGGGAGGAGTCGATGGGGAGGGTTCATGTGATAAAGGAGTACGACCCAATAAACCCTCCAGGCTCGGAGTAAAATACAGTGAGACACGCTCTCACTGTAATTTTACCATAAAAGACTCAGCCACTCTCCGATGTAAATTTATCGTGGAGGTCGTAACGTTTTTACGGCCGCTGCTCTGCGCCGGATATGATCACATTTTAACAGAGCTGCAGAAATTATGATGTGTTTTATCACAAACGAGCCATAACCTCCACATAATTATCTTAATTACTGTTAAAATCCCAATTAATGACCAATTGGAAGCAGTAAAGCAGCAGAAGGTTTCCGGAGTGATTAAAAAAATGTAAGTTTTGATGTACTCCTACTTACTGCCAGTGTATTGTTGTTGTTGTTTTGAGAGTGTGAACTGTGTGTTTGATTTAAATAGTGGTGAAAAATAATAATAAGACTTCCTCCCAGGCTGAGGCAGATGGCATCCTGTTTGAAATATAATCCCCTCTGAGTCACTATCAGAGCATCAGGAGCATGTGGCCTTTATCAGTCTAAACTACTCTATCACTTAGCTTATTTACAGATCAACAAATCAATTTGTGTGGAGGGGAACAACAAAAAAAACAAAACAAAACAAAGAGAACCGAAAAGAAAAGAGAAAATCAAAGATATAAAGTCGTTGTTTGGATTTCTTTCCGTGAATTTGTTGTTCGGTCGACTGTTTCCCTGCAGACCGCCTTAATGAGCGAAAGCAGCAAAAAGCTGCGGAGGGAAACTGCAGCAGAGGGAGTTTAATTAAGGAATAATTGACTCATATTTTCAATTAATAGACTTGTTTGAAGTGCTGTGACAGTCTGACAAACTGCACCTTTTCCGACAGCTGAGGCGCCTCATGCAGATCGGCTGAAATGTGAAAAGAGACGTTATTCATGGGAGGGAGGGGAAAAAAACATGAAATAAATGGCTTGAAATTGGAAATCTAACGCGATTTGAGATGCTAAAGAGAGAACATCTCTCTTCTGACGCCCGATGGACTGAAAATCTAATTCCCTCCCAGCATGTGTGGTGCAGGGAAGAAGGGGGTGTGTTTTAAGAGGAATTCCAGGTGTAAATTGCAGGAAAATCACGATTACTACATACGAGCCGCTAATTCCAGCTTTGCGTGTCAACCTCAAAACATGTAATCAACCTCCCACACGGG
This sequence comes from Amphiprion clarkii, assembly GCA_027123335.1. Lineage (NCBI taxonomy): Eukaryota > Metazoa > Chordata > Actinopteri > Pomacentridae > Amphiprion > Amphiprion clarkii. The sequence continues at coordinate 27,433,578 of CM049584.1, read as the reverse complement.
CAGGAAATCTGCAGATCTGTTGTGACACCTAATATGAGCGGCTGTTACCGCCGAGCAACCTCCGATGGAAAAGCTCCAGGAGAAGAGGAATATTAGAAATTCTCGAGATGTAGGCATGAAAGGGAATAGAAATGATGCCTAATGTATACGAATGGGGAGCCGTGGCGTTCAGGTATTTCACGCTGCACGCCCCGACAGAGGCTAAAGTGAATAAGTCGTCAACTCGCATTGAAATTCATATTGTATCTCTGGCTGGAGCTGAGCCCATTTTCCTCCACTGTGCTCTCGCCATGAGCCATACAATAGTCGGGGAGACATCTAATGAGGCAGGAGAAAGAGAAAATATTAAGAGGAAAATCCTTAAACTCAGGAGTCGGCATACTCAACGGCCGGTCAGCTAGAATTCGATGAGGAAGTCTTTTGTCAGGGCTGGCGGTGGGGAACTAAAACCAGGCAGGAGAAGAAGAAGAAGATGGAGATGAACTGTGACAATGTCAGCTTAGGTCTGGTCAGATGACGAGTGAATATGAGGGCAGATAGGAGAAGCAGGAACATGTAGTGGAGAGAAGGTGGTTCACAGCAGGTACAGACCGATAACTGAGGCTGGTATCAAGCGTTTGTTCCAATTATCGCTATTTTTATTGACCGACTTTTGATAAAGGTCTGATGTAGCCTCCTCTGTCTGTCTGTCGTCACTCTGTGGTCTCAGAAATGTCTCTCATGCAGAGACTCAATAAGAAACACAAACCAGGAAGTTAGCTTCTCTCACAGTGGATAATGCTATGCTAACCGCTAGCGACTAAGTTAGAAGGCAGCCACAGATTAACCTGAAACAGAGCCTGGAAAACAATAATTAATTATGCTTTAGTATATGGACCTTAGTGGGTTGTATATGTGATAGAACAGAGAAATATTAAGTAACTAACTGCATCCTTATTTAATTACTCCTATTTGTATTTTACATATTCAGTTACAGTCACTAGGGATCGACTGATATGTGTCTTTCCAGGCCGATACTGATGCAGATGATACTTGGAGCCGATACACATTAAATGTAATGTTTTAACAGCATGTGGCAGCAGAGAATCTGTTGTTCATAACTAGATTTCTTCATTAATAAAGGTGACTAGAACTTAAAATGTAAAACAGAAACAGGAGTGATTAAATTAGGACGCTCTCGACTGAGATTGATCAGTTTGTCTCCTGTTGTTCTTCTCTATTTTCTTAATCTTTCACTGTTCTATCACTTATATTGTCCACTACAGTCCACATCTTACTGCATTTTTGATTATTGCTTTCCAGTCTCTTCAGGTTGATCTGTGGCTGCCACTAGCCATTAGCATAGCCACTGTGAGAGAAGCTAACTTCCTGGTTTGTTGTGTTTCTTGTTCAGTTTTAGAGAGACATTTTCTGAGATCACAGTGATGACAGAAAGAGAGAGGAGGCTGCATCAGACCTGAAGTTTGGATTTATCAATAATCGGCTATTAAAATCGGGGAAAATGCTAAATATCGGCCACAACAATCAGCCAGCCCAATGATCAGTCTATCTCTAATAGTCATTCTAATTAATGAAGAAGTCTAGTTACGAATGACAGGTTCTCTGCTATCACATTACATTTATCGGTTAGTTATCAGTCTTTCTTGATCACCAATAATCAGCGCCGGTATCGGCCCTTGTCAGTCGATCCCTAGCCTCGTCTCATGTTCTTGCAGAATCGTGTCCAGTCCAAGCCTACCTTCTCTTCTCAGTGAGTCATCAGTTCACTCCAGCTTCTGTACAATCTCAGATCTGTTCCTTTGATCTAGTGGCTCTGCAGCTTCATGCAGTTTGACCTTTGGGTCCCCTCGAGAAACTCGCCCCACTCACCATCTGGTTGATTTTTGTTTTCCATTTCCAGCGCTGTACTGCTTTAAAAAAAAAAAAAAAAAAAAACAATTTGCAAACTTGGTGAATAGCACAAGATTGTTTTTTGCTATGAGAATTTTATGTACTCCAGTTAATGGCCTTCAATTTATTCCCTGTGTAAGTGCTATTGAAGCCCGAGAGTGTTTGGGAGTTTTCATTTCAACTACACATTAAAGCCGCTGATTTTCGCCGACAAGCTTGAGCTAATCAGGGAATAATCACCTGCGGTGTTTGGCTGGAAGTAAAAAACTTGCAGATTCTTGGGCTTGCGGTAGCACTTAGCTGGAAACCTCTTTATAACCTTAATCCATTTAATCTTTTAACTTTAACCCCGCCGTGGCCTCGTTTTCAAAGTAAGTGTGCTCTTTTCGCTGCGTATTTCCAGTCCTGTGATTTCTTTGTGCAATTATTCTGAGCACATTTCTCACCCTCCTGACTTCCCTCTTCTCCCTCTCTCCAAATTCCACTTGTTTATTTGCACACCGTGATGTGGCCTTACTAATAAACCTGCCTGCAAAACCAAGCGGAATCACAACATTCAACGTACACACACAAAAATCTGCAGCAGACACTGTATTTTCTAATCTCCACTTGACTCCAACTCATGCATTTTATCAAACGGCTGCTTGCAGGCAAAGATCAACTTCCGATTTCTGTGCATCGCTAATTAGATGTAATTACAAACTGGTTTTTCACGCGTGCACATGCAAAAACAATTAGTGTGCAGTTTGTTTGATGCTTACAATCTCATTTTAAATAGTTTCAAAGCTGCTGCAGCATCAGCAGCATCAGCAGCAACATCAGCGTTAGAGATTGTGTAACTGCTGGATTTTCACTCTGGTGTCACTGTTTGTCTCTGATTAGCAGAGAGCAGCTTCATCAGGTCACATGGCTGCATACTGCCCCCTAGCGGTCAACTACAGGACGTCACTTACCCCCCAACACTGCACTCTGTAGTGCAAAAGTTTACACGGATGTTAATGAAGCCAAATAACTGAACATTTAAAGCAAATATTTGACGCTCACACACAATATGAAGTGTTTACACAAAGAAAAAACTGCACAGATGATCAAATATCCTCCTGCAGACACATTAAAATACTTCACTTTGAAAAACAACTTGCATCTGACATGATTTTTATTATTCTTGCTTTAAAAAAAATCTTAAACTTACAAATACTCCTCCTCCTCATTAACCCTCGTGTCGCCCTGTGGGTCAAAATTGACCCGGTTTAAAGTTTGAAAATGTGGGGGAAAAAAATACTTTCACAGAGAAACTTCTGATGTCAACATTTTCAACATTTTTGGGAAATCTTTGAACATTTTTTGGTGGAAAAGAGAAATGTTAAAAATGTTTAAATGAAGTCAATATCTACATAAATCTGTAGATATTCACATACTTTTTTAAATTTAAAAATTTATTTTTAGTACACAAAATGTTCTCCTACTTTACCAAAAACTGTCTATGTAGATATTTCAATATTTAAGTTTTCAACCACTACAAATTTTTCACGACTCCACACATCAACTCCAGACAGATGTTTCACCATGCTAAATGTATCTTCCCACAACTTGCTGCTCTGTATTCCATTTTTGAGCCGTGCTGCATTTATTTGAGGTTTTATTTCAGTCTCCAATCTGTTTCCATACTTAAGCCAGCCTACACAGCCTGCAGTTCAGCCGAGACGTCCCTCAATTTTTATAGCAAGCATATAAAATAAATTATTTTTGGTTAAATATCACAATTTTAAGCTTAGATTTGGTTATTTTTCCGTCAGAACAACACTTCACATGACTGTTGGACAGTCAAAAATTCTTTCTGGCTCTGATAAATAGTTTAATTTTGGCAATTCTTAATAAAAATAACATGTCTTTCAAACCTGCTGGCAAATTTGGGAGTTTTGAAGGTCGAATTTGTTTGATTTTTGCATTATTTATGAGATATTTCACCATGCTGAATGTATCTTCCTACAACCTCATCCTCTGTATTCCATTTATGAACATTCATTTTACTTTATTATCTATTTTTTTGAGGGTGGAGTATGCTGTATTTGGCTTTCTAATCTGTAGATTTAGTTTCCACGCTTAAAGAGCTTCCTGCAGACATGTTTTAAGTCACCTTAAAATCTCCTTCTTTCTCTTTAGGAGAAAAAAATCCATAAATATTCATACATTTCTCTTTTAAAAATGCACCTACAGGTCACAAGATGTTTTCTACTTTAGTGAAAACTGTCAACGTATGCGTGCTTGAAGTTGCAAGTCTCCATATCGCACTCGCGTATAATTGGGCCTCTAATTGGCTTCTAGTCTTGTCGAAATGTCACAAAATCGTCTCGAGCGTCTGGAGAGAAAGCTTTTCCCTCTTTCAACACATAAAAAAGACGACGCGGCCTTCTGGTGTCAGACGCCTTTCTGCACAGCGAAGGTCAAACATCCAAATAATAAGCAAAACTGGGTTTTTTTCAAGTGGTGGGAGACATAAACTGTTCAATGAAACTTCAGGGTTGTAGACGGAGAAGAGACAAAAACAGCTGTCAGTAAGAAAACTCAAGAAAAAGAACGTCCTCTGTAGAAAAAAGTTAAATTCAATGAATGTTTGTAGTGAAATGGAGCCTAATATAAAGTCTAGGTGGATGTTGGGGATGCAGTTGATGGTTTAAAAGGTGCACTGGGTGTGTCTGAACCAGCTTTGATTTATTCATAAAGTCTGCCACTGATGTTGGTGATGAGGTTTGGATCCCAGTCAGCCTCCAGTTCAGCCCAGAGCTGTTGGCTCAGGTTGAAGCCGAGGCCCAATTCTACACAAAAACCCTATTTTCCTGCTTCCAGTGGACATAGTGAACACATTCCTCTCACTTTCAGTTTGATACCTTCCATTTGTAGCAGCCCTTCTTCTAAAAAATGTTGCCCCAGACTCAGATGGAGTTTTAAAGTTTGTCGGTGCTGCTGGCAGAAAAGCCATTATTGGAAAGTCTCTGAAACCTGAATTACCTTCCAGTGACGTTTGGTTTGGCGATATTTATACCATCAGAATGGGAAAAAATGATGTTCCACAAAAGGCAGCAATTGAAAACTGGACCTTGTTTATTACACCTGCACATCCATCCTGTGTTAAACGTGGCTTACTGTTCATTTTTCTAATGGTAGATTTATATTATCTGCCTTTCTGTCACATTTTTTCCCTCACTGTGGACTCATTTTTCACTGCAACGTAAAGTCCTGCACCCCTATGGAAACGGAAAAGTTATGGCTAGAAGCAGAGAACTCAAAAACGTCCTCTGTGCAGTAAAACTAAGCTGTAATGCCATAAATCACACACAAAAAAAAGTGCTAAAAATTGAAAATCTAGACTCAAAAACATTTTTCCAAGGGGTGACAGGTGGTACCAACACTGGAGAACAAAATAGTGGATCCACATACTATATATAGTTGAATATTTACATTTTATTCAACCTATATGAGCTGCATTTTCCACAAGACTCCATTTATCAACTATTTTACCATGCTGAATGTATCTTCCAACAACTTGCTCAGTGCCATGCTACATTTATTTTATTGATCAAGTGGGTTTATTTTGCTCTACAATGTATCTAATGGATTTTACATCACTGATTAAACCTACACAGCCTGCAGTTCAGCCAAAAAGTCCCCGAATTTTTGTTGTGAGTCAGTCACTGAGCTTCTCAGTCACAAAAAGAAGCACTTTTCTTGCAAATTGTTAAAGCAGATATGTAAAATAAAGTCATTTTGATTAAATATTCCAAGTTAATGGTTAGATTTGGTTGTTTTCCTGATAAAGTTACACATCACATGATTTTAAATTTTAAAAAATCTTGCTTGACAAGTTGGAATTTGGTGATTTTTAACCCTCCTGTTGTGTTCATTTACAGGCACCAAAAAATACTGTTTCCTTGTCTGAAAAAAGTCAAAAAATTCAGCAAAAAAATTTCGCAAATTTCTGATAATTTGCAAAATCTTCAGGAAGAAAAGTCCAATAATTCCTTAAAAGTTTCTCTTAAAAGTTTTATTTTTTTAAAAAATCCCCCAAATTTGGCAAAACTATTCTTGTAAATATTTTCAAAAAATGAGTAAAAATCTTCCAAAAAATCCTAAAAATATCTAAACTGATTACATATATAGCAGTAAAACTTCTAATATTTTCTTTAAGAACATTCACATAAAAATCAACCAAAATCCAGTGAAATTCGCTGAATTTTGGTTGATTTTTATGTGCATATTCTTAAACATTTTTAACATCTTTTTTGTCTACCAAAAAATGTTCAAAGATTTCCCCAAAATGTTGAAAATGTGGCGTTTGTGGAAGTTTCACTGTGAAAATATTATTTTTTTTCCCCCACATTTTCAAACTTTAAAACGGGTCAATTTTGACCCACAGGACGACACGGGGGTTAAGAAAAATTTGCATGTTTTTCACCACAATGGCAGATTTTGGGTTTCAGATAGTTAAATTTATCTGATTTTTTTAAAAAAAAAATTTTTTTATCACATTGCAGTTTAGTTTTTGTAGATACATTTTAGTTTTGAAGGCATGGATGTAACTTGTGAGTAAAATGATAGTTCTTTTTTATTTTTTTCTCCTTTTTTCTTTTAAGCACAAAAAGGAAAAGTATTGATGCCTTCTATCAACACAGATTGCAAACCATATTTATCTTTTAGCAAGTCACATCTAAAGCACAGCCATCATTGAAAAGTTTGTACGTTTGTGTCACCCTCAATACCCTTTACTGCACATTCAAACTCGCAGTAACAACAGCGCCCTCTCCTGGTCAAACTGTGGAAGTTAGTGCTTACCCAAGAAATCAGTTCACAGGGGTTTTAGCTGACGCTGAATTTGCGTTGTTTTAATTACGAGACGTGCACAGCTTCAAAATCCTCCTCCTGTGTGTCATACTTAAAGTTCAGTCTTCATTTTTCCTTTTTTTTTGAAAAAACGTGCTGCATCCTTGATTGAAGTGCACGCGAGTTTCAAAGAATACGCCTTGGGTAACAGTAGAAATTAGTTTTATTTTTAATACAGAAAAAGGAGAAGATCAAAGCGGCTGATGCTGGCATCCAGACAGAACCGGCCCTCCCCCTTAAAGTCAAAAAAAATAAAAAAACCACCGCTCTGGGTTTGGAGGTTCGTTTGCCAACACAAAAACCGGGGTTTAAGGAGCTTTTATGGGGCCAGGAGGAGGAGTGGGATTCTGAAGCACAACAGATGTTCACAAGATAAGAGGGATACATATTTTATCTGTTGTGTCAGGATGTTTCTGTTGTACTCGTTCTTGTCATGGTTTTCTGATTTGCTCTGTATTTTGCGTGCCGGCTTCCCTGTGTTTTAGAATAGGTCTCGTCATTTTCCGCCTTTTCCATTGTCCTTGACGTCTCAGGAACCGCGACATTTCAGAGTGACATTAAACAGGTCTGACTTTGAGCTTTGATTGCTCCGTTTCTGCTGTTTGCTGCTATGGCATGATTCATACTTTGTACTGCCGGGAAAAAAAAGAAAATGTAAGGTCTTTTAGAAGTCACAATGTATTTTCCAAGTGCCCACAGCTGTTACCAACACTGGAAAATAAAATAGTGTCTCCATAGGCTATAGATATTTGAATATTCACATTTTTCCAGCTTCTAAAAACTCTGCATTTTCCACACAACTTTATAAATTCGAGAAAGATGAATGTATCTTCCTACAACTTACTGCTCTGTATTCCAGTTTTAAGCCATGCTGCATCTATTTTTATTGATCAAGTCCATCCTATTTTTCTCTCCAATCCGTCTAATTTGCTTCCAAACCTAAATCAACCTACACAGGCTGCAGTTCAGCCGAAATGTATCTCAATTTTTGTCTGGTTGCAGCCGAGTCACTGAGATTCTCAGTCATGAAATGTTTAGTTTTTAACTTAGTCTGGTTTACTTTTAGCAATTTTTTACAGTATATATGTAGAATAAAGTAATTTTTGGCTAAATATGACAACTTTGAGCTTAGATTTGGTTGTTAAACAGGTTGACTTTGATCTTTGATTGTTCTGTTTCTGCTGTTTACAACTATGAGATGATTCATACTTCGTACTGCAAAAACAAAAAAAAAGAAAAAGGAATTCCATTCTGCTTCCCTCCTCCTCTTCAGAAGGTCCTTTAGAAGTCACAATAAGGCACTTTGAGATTCATTTATACTCCTAGAATTCTTAAAAAACACAAAAATACCAGGTCAAGTCTGGTTTCCCAAGGTCACACGGTGACATTTCGAGCACGGTGAATCAGATAAATAGCCGACTTTGATGCTGACAAGTGGGTCTTAACTGGCCTCTTCAGCTGCACTCTTTAATCTGCCACATTTTCCTTCCCACTCTTCAATTTGACAAACAGGATTTGAAGTGAAGCCTCCCACACAGTAAACAGCCAGCAGTGAGCTGCAGCGAGTGGCTGAGGGAGATATTTACCTCCCTGTGTGTTCACACGTCGTGCAGCTGCAGCAGCAGCAGCCCGGTAGTCCGCCGCTCTTCACCCGATGCACAAATGTCACCGAAGGTAAACAGCGGCCGGCGTTTGTTTTGGTTTGAAAGCCGGCACTTAGGGCTAGCTAATAACTGAGCTGAAACTAGAAGTGAGACTGCAGGCGGGTAGAGTCGACCACAACGAAAATGACAACTGGGTTCATTTGGCCATGTAAGCCGCTACCTCCTTCTCCAGACTCTGGGCGAAGCGGTGGTTGAGGAAGAGGAGCTGGCCGTGAGGAAGCAGGCGGCTGAGCAGGACGTCGATCCGGCTGCTCTTCAGGAGGACCTGCAGGGAAAATATACCATCAGCGTGGTTTTAATTTCACTTCCTGCACTTTTTAGCTCTTATCTTGCGCTATATCGCAGCAAAACAAACATGCTGTATCTTCTCACAAACAAACAGTGGAGGCTAACTAGATCATCTATCAGTTGAGATGGTAATATTTGATTAGTACTTATCTGTACTTCTGTGCTGTAACATGAACCTTTCCCCACTGAGGGATCAATAAAGATTACCTGATCTAATGAAACCATAGCGCCTTTGTGACACATGACAAACTGACAAATACCAGTTGAAAAATTGAAAAAAAGATAAGCAAAGATATTACTGAGCAAAAGTTTGATCTTTCTGCACAACGGTATTAATTCAGAATGAGACAAATATGTAACAAGCATAATCCCAAAGCTCCAGTTTCTATCTTTCTTGAGATATGGTAATAACATTTCATTTTTATTAATGATAATATCTATACAAAGATTGCATTAATAGCAATAATAATAAGAAATTACTAATATACAAAAATAATTATATTTTAATCAATTAATTCATTATCATTAATACTAATATTTAGTGTAAATAATAATAATATTGTTATTATTATTATTATTATATATTTTATTAACTAATTCATTAATATTATTAATACTAATACTTAGTATTAATTACAAATTAATAATAACTATTATTATTATTATTAGTAGTAGTAGTAGTAGTATTAATATCATATGTGTATTAATTGCTCCATTAGTATTATTAATACAAATATCTACTGCTAATAATAATAACACAACAGTAATTTTTATATTACTGCCTCCAGTGTTTTTATTAAGCAATTCACTAACATTATTAATACAAATATTTAGTGGTAATAATCATAATAAAAATAATTATTGTTATTATATTTTATGAATTAATTACTATTATTAATACTAATATGTAGTGTTATTAATAATAATAATAATAATAATAATAATAATAATAATAATAATAATAATAATAATAATAATAAGAGAGGTGATTTACAAAGTAGGTGAGTGCAAAAAAATCGTAATTAAAAAATATAGTGGAGAAAGGTGCATATAGAATTGCATTGCATTAATATGAACATATCTCCAAATTAACTTTTTTATGCAACAACAATTTGATGAGTAATTCAAACAAGAGTAATAGGTGTGGAGATGGATGTACAACTCTAACTATGATTAAATCTGAATTCTGAGTCCAAATTTGAGATTAGTTTTGTTCCACACACAAGCTAGTAGCGTTATTTGAAGGATCAAATCATGTACTCTCATTTGCTATGTGCTACACCACACTGCTAGAAATATTTCTACAGTAATTTAGCCAGCGAAGAAGCGTTTTTATTATGAGTTGCACAACAGCTGCTCTTGAGAGTTTGGCTAGCGTTGCTCAACAGCACTATTTCTTAATACATTTCAGCCTAATGAGGCCTTTCAACATGTGTGGAGACAAATATTCAGCACATATACAGCTTTGAATACACGTTTAATTACAGTAGTGTCTTCGTGGTAATAAAGGAACACGTCATACTGCGTGGGATGTGGTTAATTAATGTATTTGGACGTAGGAGATGTTTAACACGGAGGAAAAAGGTGCGCCAGGCTTGGGATGCTCGGCGCTACTTGTTAGCGGGATCAGCTAATTGTTGGTTTTGACCTTTTCCTGGGATTTGTTGAGAGTTATCCTTTAAGACCAAAGTAATAATTGTCTCCCAAACAGCAGCGATGGAGCTTAAACCCTGCAATTAGAAATCTTTCCCTCGTTTAATCCCAGACTCACGAGCTGGCCGACAGCGAATGAAACGCAGCCAGACCTCCGACTTGTTGAATTCGAGTACAAACGCCGGAGAGGCAGCGGGCCGACGTTATTCTGCAGCCGGAACAGTTAAGCTGCTGAAAAACTGTTTGTAGAAACCCATAAAACAGCCACAAGCAAGAGTGTTTTTATGGCGCCCTGAAGGTCTCGCTATTCTTATATCTTTTCTGAAGCACCATAACAAACATTACAAGGACTATTTTCTCATTTTTTGCTGTGTTTTGACCATTTTTTTTCAGTTTACACTCCTGATTTTGACTCCTTTTTACACTCCAGTGATGCTCAAAACCAAGGCTGGGATTCTCTCTGTAAGATGATAGAAGTTAGGTATTTATTTTCCTCTATGAATTGCCCAGAGACGACTTATGTTACGAACTGGTCGTTAATATATAAAATTAAATTGCATTTGAGTTTGAAAGTTCAGTGAAAAGTTTTCTTTCCTTTCCAAAATTTGTCAGCCAGTTCTCTGCTGCCATGCTGCTTAAAGTAATGAAGTGTCATTTAAACAAGCTTCGTAATGCGTTAAACATCTGAAGAAATCTTTACTTCATTTAGAACATAAAAGCAGCTGTTTCAATGTAAATGTCAGGCAAATTGGAAGCAAACTTTTGAAACGTCGCAATAAAGTTCTGAAAAATTAAAATGCAAATTAGACTTCTTTCCACAAAAACTGCTTTGGAGCGATAAACTATGCAGTGTCAGAAGCTGGCTGTACAGGCTACGTTGCACTTTTCTGCCAAAAACAGAGTAAAAAAATAGATGCTTGCAAACTGCTAAAAAAAATAACCAAGACAAAGAAACAGAAAAAAGTTTGATCATCTACGAGAGAAAAATGAAGGGAAGTCTGCAGGAATTGTTGTCAATCAGGCAAGTTGGTAAAACTGTTTTATATCAGCTTATATTAATGTATTTTATCCTGCCAGGAGGTAAAGACAGCAAAACAAGAACAGAAAACTAGTAAGTCATGTGAGTTAAATGTTCATTATGTCAGAACCTGTTCACTCTTTTTGGAAAAACTTTTTGAGGAGACGTTTTTGAAAATTGGGTTGAAGTTAAGTATTTTTAATGTCTAAAAACATTTCTGCAGGAGGATCTTTGTAATCTGTGCAGTTTTTTCTTTGTGAAAACACTTCAAATAGTTGTTGAAGCCGAGGAAATTCAATGCAAATATCAAATCTTTGCTGTTCACATTCAGTTATTTGGCCTCATTAACTTCCGTGCCAACGTTTGTTCGATAAAGTGCAGTTTTGGAGGAGAAATGACGTCCTTCTAGTTCAGTTTTTGCTGCTTGAGAGACATTTCTGAGACCACAGACTGAGAGAGAAGGCTGTATCAGACCTGAAGTATTTCATTTGTCAGCAATCGGTCGATAAAAGTACAGAAAATCGGATAAATGCCAACATATTGGTGATGATAATCAGACAGGTTTATCAATATTATGCAGTAAAAGTCAAATTCCTGCTATGTGAGAACCTACTTGGCGATAGAACTTTCCTGTTTCTCCTTTAAAAGTCTCCTGAATGAACAACACACCCTGGAACCCTGTCTCATCTAACTGCTGTGGTTCTGACCTCGCTGCCGGACCCCAGCATGTGCAGATGTTCCAGGCAGTGTCGGCTCAGGTTCCTCAGGGTTCCCTCGGCCAGCAGCAGGTTCTCGTGGGGCTCACAGACCATGGCGAAGCCCAGACTGTGGACGCCGAGCCACAGGACGCTCATCTCCTCGTTGAAGGGGTCTCCGGCTCTCAGCCTCGCCACTCCGCTGTCGGCGTCCTGCAGGGCCAGAACCTCCTCACCCGGAACCATCTCCACCAGCTGCCGACCCGAGGCCTCCCGGGACAAAGTGACGGCGCTGTGGACCTGCCTGGAGGATCAGCGGGGCGTTAATAGCTGCAGACCCTACAGGACTGGTTCTGTCAATCAATTAATCAAACTATATTTATAGAGCACGTTTCATACAAATGAAATGTCACATAAAGAGCTTTACAGATAAAAGAACTTAAACTGTGGTTAACAGACAGACAGACGGACAAACGTATGCCGATCGTCACATACAGTCAAGCCCGAAATTATTCATACCCCTATCAAATTTTAACTTCGCTACTTTTAAATGTAAATAAAAGCTGAGAAGTTATTTTTTCCACGATAATGCCTCTTGTACATCAGCTTACTATCTTTTGGGAAACACCTGTGTCATTTCCAATCAAAAAAAAACTTGCTGGTTAAATAAAAGTAATTTTAAGTCAAAATTTGCTAGGGGTATGAATAATTTTGGGCTTGACTGTGACTCTGCCGCGATGATTGGCGGAATAATAACACATGCAATGAATAAAAAACCAGATGAGTGAAATAAAATAAAATAATTAATAAATAAAAACATAAAATTTCATATTATTAAAAAATAGGTGAAAGGCAAAATAAAAGCCGAAAAATCATGAAAACTGAGAAATAACATAAGGTAATAAACTATACATTTAATAGACTAAAATATGTAAGTAAGTGAATAAATAGTGAAATTAATTAATAAAATGAGTTCTAAGAAGAGAAGTGAATAAATAAAATCCATAAAGTCAGTCAAAAGTCTAACTAAAAAGGTAAATCTTGAGGTTTCCTTTAAATTAACCACTACTGAGGCTTATTTTCTTTATAAATTAGCTCATTTTTATTGATGGTATTCAAATCAGGGCTCCAAGTAAAGATTATTCTTTTGATTCTTGCTTTAAAAATATCAAAAAATAATCCAAATTTCAAACTGAAATGCACCACAACTGTGATTTTGAGACTCACACACCTACATTATAAAAACATCCTCCATAAAGAGAAAGAGGGTCTTCTTTGTTGTGTATTTGGCATTTTACCATTTCTACTGATAACCACAACACAAGCAGCCGTTCACAGAAAACCATCGTCTCTTCTTTCGTGCTGGAAGATGCTGAGAAAACATCTACTTCCCTCAATGTTGTCAAATTTAACTGTCATGACTTGACATGTTGCGGGAGAGCAGTAACGTAATTCTTTCCCACCGCGTTTTCCTTTTGACAGCGATAATGAGCAGCTACAGGCTGTCATTTGGGAAGAAGAGAAAAGCAACACAAACACTTTTCAGTTAACAGAAAACACACGAGACGAAACGGGGAGAAGATTGACAGCCTCCACTGGTCTGTTTTTTCTTTTTTTTTTTTACAAGTCTTGGCTGCGTTTTTACAACGTGTGCCATCAAAAAATAAAGGATGCAGAACGAAGAATGGATGCGAGGACAGCCAAAAAAACAAAACAAAAAAAATCAGGACGAGGGTGGTGTTATTCTTGGATTACCACAATCAAGGTTTCTAGAGATGACAGGTAGTAAATTGGCAGTTGTTGCAAGTTATTACAAACATTTACTGCTGTCGACAAAAGTTTTCAAGTTTTTATTTATTAACTAACTTCATACAAATGGAATAAACCCAAAATCAAAGCAACGTTTGCCTTTAAAACAGCACCAGACACTGTTTCCGACAGTTTTTCTATGTATTTTGCAGGTAGTTTAGTCCGTGCATCCGAATTCAAGCTGTTTTGACATATTCTATTGCTTTATATAATCTCTGACAACTAACTCCTTAATGTTAAAATCAGAGTTCTGTGGATTCCAAACCATCTTTGTCTGGGCTTCTTGATCTTCTTGTGGATGAAGATGATGTTTTTACACCACCAAGGAACAAATGCTGCATTTCTGACAATGCCATATGAGGGAATGAACAGCCTTGGAGGAGTACTGCTCTGAGTGCTTTTCTTGTTATGACTGTGGCTGAATGTTTGGGGTCATTGGGGGATTTTTTTTCTACATTATATTTCATCTATTTTTATCTTATTTCACTTTATTTTATCTAATTTTATTTTACCTTCACTTTATACCCTAATATTCTGTGTTGTCTTATTGTTTACCAATTTATTAAAAATCCACGCTGCACTCAACTTAAATTCCCTCCGGCGATTAATAAAGTCATCGAAGTCTAAAAGTGCAGAATCAATTTGTGGTCGATCTTGATGATAGATACAAATCAAAGCATTTAAAAAGCTGAAAACTTTTGCACAGTAGCCTACTTTAAATCAGCATCAAGTGGGAAGAACAGCATCCTACTGGCACAACAAGTCCTGGTGTTAATTTGAAGAAACACAGGCAGTAAAACCTAAAGGTCTGTTCAAATTAACACACAAAATCACACTCGGAGCCTGGAAGTGTTCCCCAGATTATCAGACCTCATTGGTGCATTTTACAAGCAGCTACATCAAGGTCCTAATGAGCAGAAAACTTCTGTTTTCCTCTGTAGTTCCTGCATAAAGGAAGCCACCACTGAACATGGGAATTACAAGAACAGTTTAGACATTACGTGACTTAATTTCAGACAAATGTAAGCAATGAAACCATGAATCGCTTACTAGAGCTGCAATTATTAATCGCCAACTGGTATTAGAGACAATTAATTGTTTTGAGGAACTTTCCAAGAAAAATTGCCTAAACTTTCTCATTTCAGTTTCTTCAATATGAATATTTTCTGGTTTCTTTGCTCCTCTACAACAGTAAACTGAACATCTTTGGATTGTGGACAAAACAAGACATTACAGGACGACATCTCGGGAACTGAAAAGCAGGAAGTAATACTGGCAGTGATTCTGGTAGGAGTAAAGTAATATTAAAGCAATATCAAACATGATAATCAAATAATGCACATTAAGTTGAAATATTGCACGTAGAAATGGAAAGAGGCATGGTTCACTAGATTTTCTATCATTTGATATGATAATACTTGCAGATTTTTCATATTAGCCTTCATATCAAGGGAAGAAAAGAAAGTCATATGACAAAATTAGAGACAAAAAACTTTCTCCTCCTGTGTCAGATATTGCTCAGATTTGCTGATTTTTGGGATTTTTTTCAGACAAGGAAACAATATTTTTTGGTGCCCGTAAATGAGGACAACAGGAGGGTTAAAAGAATATTACACAAGATAATCAAATACTGGACATTACATTGAAATACACTAAAAATCTGCACATGAACTTGAAATATATAATATTACACATGATCCTGAAACTGATATTGGACAAACTATTGAATAAAGTGGCATTGCCAGTAACACTGACATTAATATTTGAATTTAACCCCCTTTTTAACCAAAATCATCCCCAACTGTTGCCTAATTGACACTCTGCTGGTCAGGTGACTGAAAACAAGCTAGCAAGCATTAGCACCATGTTTACCTTTATTTAGAGCCCACTTATTGAAAGAAACAGTTCTGTATGCTCTCAAATAAAATAACAGTACATTATTTCATTGCTTTTATGTTAAAATACTCCCTCACCTCGCCACCACAGCCACCTTCTCCTTCTGCAGCAGCCTCCTCTCCTCCGGGTTCAGCTCCTGGAGCTCCTCGGACAGAACCGCCTCATCCGGACCGAACACCCGGGAGTACAGCACCCGACACTCCCCGGCAGACAGAGCGCTGATGGGGCACACGGTGTGGATCAGGAAACACCGAACCATGTTCTCAGAAATCTCCCAAAACCCCCCGGAACGAAACTTATTTCTCAGGAATAACGTTTCCTTCGCTATGTCGTTGTCGCTCACTCACTTCCGCGTTGCTCAGCTGACTGCTCTCGGCCGCCGTAATCTCGCGTTATTTGAGCCGCCAGATGGCGTCGTCAGTCTGCAGCTCAGATATTAGACCACATGAAATACAGACAAGTCAAGAAGGGGGCAACACAACATATGCATATTGATTTTATAACATTGTGTGGCTTAATCTTAGTAAATGTCGGCAGTAAGATGTTTAATAAAGTCAAATTTGTTTACAAAGCACATTTAAAACAACAAAAGCCACACTGAAGTGCTGCACAATGGAAAAAGCAGGTAATAAAACACAGTAAAGTACAGCGACTACAAGACAAATCTACAGAAAAGACTGAAATAAATATACAATAGATAAGGTAGGGTGTCAAGCTCTACTTGAATCGAACCATGCCAAGAGCTGGGTCTTCAGCAGGGACTTTAAAGTTTCTAGAGCAGTTCTCAGCTGAAAATGTAAACTTTTTCTTTCTGTTTTTGTGCTTAAATGTCATAAGATCCTAAATCATTTGGTTGGTTGGCCTCAGTGCTGAATACAGTGGCACTAACTCATTTAAAACCTAAAAACAAGAAGAGTAAAATCTTAAAATCAATCCTGAAATGAAGAAAAGCCAGTAGGGAGGCCAGTGCAGTTGTTATGTGATCACACATTCGTTTGTGGAAGACAAACAGGTGCAGCAGCTGCAAAAGACAACTGTTCTACATCCACACACACAGAATTACAACAGTCCAGCTGAACGGCAGAGTCTTGGGTAAATGTCTTAACTGATAAAAGTCTGTCAGATTCTAAAAAGAGTTATCAGAGGTCACTGCAAGGTTTTTCACACATGTGAAGTAAGGTGAAGCCAGAATAGAACACAGATGCTAGTTTATTTGATTGTTTGATTCATTGTTTAGTCTGCAAGGAGTCAGAAAATAGTAAAAGTCTTCATAATAGTCTTCAGTTTGGTTGTTTTGCACAACCAACAGCCCCAAATCTGAAAATATTCAAATAAATACCACAAAATAGAGATATAAGGAGCTGAAATCTGTGAGCCCACTTCATTTTTGCTTAATCCTCGTGTCGTTTTAAAGTTTGAAAATGTGGGGAAAAAAATATATTTTCACAGTGAAAGCTTCCACATTTTCAGCATTTTTGGGAAATTTTTGAACATTTTTTGATGCAAACAAAGAAATGCTAAAAAAAAAAAGTTTCTTTAAGAACATTCGGAAAAAAATCAACCAAAATCCAGCGAAATTCGCATTCACATTTTCAACCTTTAAAATTGGTCAATTTTGACCCACAGGACGACAAGAGGGTTAAAATGATGAAAGCTGCATTGTTTCTGAATAATTTTCTGTCAAAAGACAAGCCAATTTTATTAATAATAAGCTAAAAAACAAAACTTTTAATGGGAAAAAGAATCAAACACATTGGTTTTCTTTACTTTAATGTATCGTTTTTGGAAAAATGTTTGATTTTTAATTGAATTCCACCTATTTAAATGAATAAATGAAACCAGTCAATCACATCCAACATATCAGAAGCAGTAAAAGCTGTAGACTGGGTGTAGACTAGTGTTAAAGTGGATCTGGAGGCAGAAGGAGGCTGAGTTCAGGGATCAGAGCGTCTCAGCAGACAAACAGAGGCAGCTGTTGATCCAACAGCTGCTGCTGGTCACGCTTCTTTACTCTGAGAGCTGCTCAGTGTGTCAGAGAGTGACGGAGGGAAAAGAAAGAAAACGTTCACTCCACCGGCCTGTTAACCTCTTCACCCGCCGTCCTGCACCGACCTGCTGAGGAAGAAACTCTCTGTAACCAACCTGAGGAGGAGCTGCTTCTGGTTTCACCTCCTGCAGCTGGAACATGTGGATGAGAGGAGCTATGAGAGCAAACGCTGACTTTCATCCACGTTAGAGTCTGGGTCAGAATAAAACATCTAAAAACTACATTTCAGGGGAGAAAATTCCTATTTTACACTGTAAATAGTGTATTTGAGCTGTAGTTGAAATAAAGAACTGTTTGAAATAAATCTCACTCATCTTTCTGAGTTTATGATGACAGTTTACTTACTTTAACCCTCGTGTCGTCCTGCGGGTCAAATTGACCCATTATAAAGTTTGAAAATGTGGAAAAAAAATATGTAGTTTCACAGTGAAAACTGTCACATTTTCAACATTTTTGGGAAAATTTGGAACATTTTTTGCTTCTCTGATAACATCAGCTACCAGCAGCTCTTCAACTCACTATAACATTATAACAATATTAAATCTTCTCACCTAACTCTCAGCATGAAGGTGAATCACTTAACTTCACCAAAATGCAACTATTCATGAACCCTCTGAACCTTAAATCCAACTAACAGGTTTGAAAGGTGGGTTTCCTTTTTAAAATCTGCAAATTGGCATCATTGATCAGACCTAGAAACTGTAAAAACAGCAAGAATTATTGGCTTTATAACATTTAAACAATGATTTTTGACTAGAAACTGTGACATTTCATGACAAAAAGGACCAAATCTAAGCTTAAAATCATAACATTTCATTATAATCGCTTATTGTCCATGTCTCTTTCAAGAATTTGCCCTAAATAGTCGTTTGCACGAATCAGACGTTGCAAAAAACAAAATGTTCTCTGCTCTTTGCCACAACCAGGAAGTCATGACTAACTCAGCTGTGACCAACAGTCACTTGACAAAAATTCAGAGAGTTTTCTAGAGAACTGTGGCAGCGTTTCAGAAAAGTGAGCAAACTAAATAAAAACATAAGTAGTTACATATCTATAGAATGTAGAGCCACTATGGTTTATTCCAGTATTAGTAACACCTGTGGACACTTTCCAGGTTGTTTTTTTTTGTAGTTTTTTGGCATCATAAGAGCATAGAAAACCTAATTAATCCTCTCTGCTTGTAGTCATGTTTATGCTGTTTCAATAGAGGTGCAGGACTTTATATTGCAGTGAAAAATGAGCCCACAGTGAGTAAAAATGTGATGGAAACAAAAAGAAAACAGCCAGAAACTACCTGTGGTTCAAACAATGTCAACTTCACACTCGGGTCAAGTCTTGTTTTGATTTATTACTAAATATTCAACCCTCTTATAGGAAGCTCTTCTAGAGAAAAGGTGTGGAGGAGAAGTATTTATGCAACACCTGTAATGATAAACCAAGCGAGGGATTCCTGCAGGTAATAATTAACCAAAATCCCTCTGAGAATTCAATGTGAAAGTGAAGCCAGATCTTACTGCAGCTGAACTTGGAGATCTCTTACATGGACGGTTGCATGAAAAACATGTGCAGCTGCAGAAGTTGCAGCACGTTTTGATATTTCTGAGCTGTGAGTCACATTTCCCCCGTGATGAAAGAAAACCAGCTGAATAAGAACAACAACAGGATGTGGGGGTAAATCCGCCGGCTGTCGACCAATGAGGACGAGGCCCGCGGGTTTGAAATGGAGGCAGCCAAAGACGACAAGCAGCAGGCGACAGAAATATCTTTCTGTCTGCTCTGCAAAACATCCTCAGCGTGTGGTGGAATCATTACAAGAAGAAGTTTCAAAAACATCGAGAGCCAAACCACAAACCCTCCTCCCTTCCTCTGAAACCACACCGATGTGCTGCAGGTCTCGCTGCTCGTCGATGTTTAGCTCAGGGGTGTCAGACTCGGTCATTAAATAACCTATCGTTAACGACAACTCCAAAGCTTTCCTTTGTTTTAGTGCAAAAAAGTACGTTCTGAAAACTTTCACATTTATGTCTTCCAACATGGCATGCATCAGCTAGAGTTAAATAAGCTGTTGCAGCTGAAACGTATTCATCACTGCAGTAATTATCCAATGGAAGACTCTTACCTATTTGCTTAGTTAAACCAAAGTGGCGACTGTTTTTTGGACAGGCAGTGTATTTCATCTTCTGTTGCATATTTCATCGTGCTCAGCTGGCAGGAAACATTCCCACAATATCAGCTAACGTTACTTACAAGTTTTATTAGTATTTTGAAGAAAACATTTAAATCTAATGTCCAGAGAAACTACATTTCTGCTTTAGAAACATGACTTTTTGCTAATCTAGTTCCTAAATGTGTGCACGTCCAAACTAAAAATGTTTCAGGCGCAACTAAAGGTCAGAAAAGGTTCTGGACACCAAATGAATAACTGAATTCTTTTTTTAAAACGTTTTCTTCAAAGACAAAAAGAGGTTCATTTGGCTTAAAGTTAAATGATTTATTTGAAGCCTCAAAGAGTGGAGGTCATTTTCTGACCTGGAGCTGATTTTTAAAGTCAGAAACCATCAAAGTAAGTGAACCTTTTTCAAACACAAGCGGAATATTTCTGTCTTTAAGCGTCTCCTTTGGATTGAATTATATTAGAGCTTTTGAACAGACCAAGCCGACCTTTGAGAAGAAGAAACGGTAAGAGGAGTATTAATTGCTTTGTTGAGTTTTCTGTATTGGGGAGCTGCCAGAGACTCATCTACATCTTAAAACCGACTGCCTTAGAGGAGAAGGAGGCTGGAGTTGAAAGAATCCTGCAAGTGTTGCATTATGTATGCAGCGGGTGAAGGTGCGAGGCCTCTCAAAGCTCGGCGAATGGCCTGTTAGTCGTCTTTCTGGGACAAAGAAGGCAGACGGCTGATGTCTGGTGGAAAGATCAGCGAAGCAAGCTGCAGATTTGTAGATTTTTGTGCCTCTAGGTTGAATTAAAGCAGCTTCGGTTGCGTCTCAGAGACTAATTTCAGCAAGAAACTGTTGCAATGCAAACAAAGACCCGCTGCATGTTTCCCACAGACCGTGGCCTCCGAGGAACTGCCCGATTTCAAACTTTGGAAAAGCGCCAGAGGGAAGGGAGGGAGTTGTTCTTTTATAACCTCCGTCAGGTCGATCACGTGTTTTCAGCACGTGGCGGCTCTGGTTTTCTTTTTTTTTTTTTCTTCCCTGCTGCAGCAGAAACTGCGAGCCTCCTGTCAGGACACGTCGCTGCCTCCACACCCAGGAATGTGAGCCTGTGCGTGGGCACGTGCTGCAGCCCAGAGGCCCCTCCCTGGGCCGGCCGGAGAGGGAGAATTTGAAAAAACAGGAACCGCTCTGTGTGCGGGAAGAGCTGCGAAACCCGCCAGGCAGAGCCGGAGACCAAACAATAACAGAGTTCAGATGAGGGGCGTTAGGTTTTGCAGGATGAAGGTCTGGCAGCAGGTTTAGAGGTTTCTGCACAACTTGAAATAAAACCTGGAGCCACCTTAAGCCTAAAAAGTGGATATATGTGATTGTTGGTCAACTAACTTTTGTAATTAGCCCTCGTGTTGTCCTGCGGGTCAAAATTGACCCATTTTAAAGTTTGAAAATGTGGAAAAAATATATATATTTTCACAGTGAAACTTCTGATGTCCACTTTTTCAACATTTTTGGGAAATCTTTGGACATTTTTTGGTGGAAAAAAAGAAATGTTAAAAATGTTTCTAAAGAACATTCACATAAGAATCAACCAAAATCCACGAATTTAGCTGGAAAAATGGAAATACTGAGCTGTAAATGTTTAATTTGTGAGCATATATCTAAAAGAATAACACCATATAGGCAAGGCAAAGGCTGAAAATAGCATTATAGAGCATTACCTTCAAAATGTCTGCATACGATCGACATTTTTGAGGGTTTTTTTGTTTTGGTGGCATAGAACACTTTGGTTTTACACTAAGAATACAGCATAGCAATAGTTTTACTCTGCAAATTTTATTAAAATACCTTTAATAAACCTACTTCTTGTTCCAGGAATAGAGATAAAACTTAAGGAGCTGCGCTGGGTATCAAAACATCATAATTTCTGCTGTAAAAACCAAAACTAGAGGCTGGTAGGTAATGGTTCACACATTATCCAGGAAAATTTTGCGGTAAATATACAAGAAATAAGGCTGAGGTGATTCAGAAATGCTGCCAGCAAATAGTCACATCCT
This sequence comes from Amphiprion clarkii, assembly GCA_027123335.1. NCBI lineage: Eukaryota > Metazoa > Chordata > Actinopteri > Pomacentridae > Amphiprion > Amphiprion clarkii. Next base: position 27,411,526 of record CM049584.1, on the reverse strand, counting down.
GCAGCTCAGGTAGAACTATCTGCAGCACATGTAGCAGAGCCGCACGGATGGTGGTGCAGATGTACATTTTCAATATCTAAATAAGTTGATACATTTTGATTTTTTTTACTCCCCAAAAATCCAGTTTCTGCCATTTTCTTGCACAAAAGCCTATCAAATTGTCAAAGCTAGCACCAAATGTCTGTTTTAATATGGAAAATTAGCCTCGATTAGCCACTTCTTGCTCCTGATTCTGAAGATAAATCCCAGCAAACCAACAGCATATTCACAGAAAAAAGATGCTTCTGTAGAGGCATTTTTGAATGTGCATTGGATCTTTATTTCAGCAGCTCCCCCATGAGCCTGCACCAAAATATTCAAACCAGCCTACTCCTTACAAACTGACATTATTAGCTCTGCAGAGGGTCAGACGCTGGATCTCTGAAAATGATGGAGTCAAAGCCAAACAAAGGATGTTTTTCTCAGAGTCAAAAGGGAAAAAAAAAAGTCTCGTCACACTTGCTGACCTGCAGCATCGGAAAAATCTCACTGCAAAGTTAACAGGTAGCTTTTGTTTGCTTTGGTATCTTCTGACTGAGCAAAAAAATGACCAAGTATTGCAACTGTTCAGGAAGGAGAGGAAAAAAACTGCACTTTATGAGCTGTAAAATGTCCAATTTGCATTTTTGGGACGCCCGGAGAAAGGTAGAACCTTCCACAAATCACCGTCTAATTATTAGTACACACAATTCATTACGACAAAATTATATCAAAAGCAGTTTCACAAAAGCACAAGGGATTTAAATTAAGTGCTTAAATAAAAGAGGGACCTGACAAATTCAAAAGAAAAAAACATCCAGTGAGGAGACTGAAAGACAAACTTCAGACCTGGCAGTGTGGTTTGGTTGTGTTATTGCAGTTTGGCACCGATTTGTGCCAGAAGATTAAAAGTACAAAATAAAAACAGGCAGTAGGTCCAAGTGGTTTTTTAAAACGCTTCAGATCACCTGAATAAATCTGCTCACTGCACCTCGGCGACGTCTGGAGGCCGAGGGGTTCATCATTTCATGTCTTTCCCTCTTTAAATTTGCATAAATAACTAACTTTGCTATAGTTAAATGGAACTTTGGGGACTTTTCAAATCCCCTTTTCTGCTGGTGCGATCCCAAAAGGCTGCTCCTCGGCGGTTCGGTGAGGCCTCGGGGCTCTGTGCGGAGGTCGTTTGGAGTTTGTTTCCGGGGAGGCAGGTGTGTTTTCGAGGCGGCTTTCGGAGGACGAGGAGGCGCTCACAGCTTCTTCAGTCTGCTGTACATGTCTCTCTTGCTGCGCTCACCGGCCCAGGTGCGACTTTTGAGGCGGAACTTCCTCAGGTCCTCCTTGAAGTCCTCGTGGTGCATCGGCCGGTAGGACTGAGGTTCACATTGTGCCTGGAGAGGAAGAGGATGAAGAGTTTAGAGCACTGAACGGATATCAAGACAATAAGACCTCCTGATGACGTGATAAACATCTGAAGCCCACAAACTAGATTTTCTGAGTTTGAGACAAGTGAAGGTTTAAGTTGTGAGCTCATAAAAAGGCAAACAAGTGGAGCTGAAGGTGAAGTGAAAATGAGCTCTGTAGAGACAAAACCAGTTGATAGCTACTGAAGAAAACTCAAAGAAGAGGAAGAAACAAACAAAAATTTGATGATCTACAAGAGAAATGAAGAATGAATTGTTTTTATTTGGGAAAATTAGAATTATTCTTTGTAAATATTCGTCAGCTGACACACTGCATGCATAAACTTTTGTTTTTGTGATATTGGCGGGTTTTTCGTTTACTAGTTTTGCTGTTTCCATTAAACTTTTCTAACCCAACACCTCAAAATGTGCATAAAAAAACTTCATGGAAACACGACGACTTAACATCCCAGCCACAACCGTTCTTGTACAGATTGTTCGATATAATAAATGTGTCACGATGTTTTGTCACAGTATTTCGGCTAATGTTGGGTGGCTTCTATTAGAATAAGGTGGTGCATTTTGTCTGTGATATGAAAAAGGGATTTCATAAACTTCTACACGAGTTTCCAAAACAGCCGCCAAGTCAATCCCTACAAAGTCTGCATGATTTAAGTCAGTTATGCAGTTTCTGAATGGACCTCGTGGTAGGAACAAACCACCAGCTCGAGTGGAATCCTGACACAAAGTCTCACCTGAAAATGCGGGAAGAAGTCTTTGTACCCGCCCTTGAGGATGTAGAGCTCGGGGTAGTGGAGTTTGGGGTAGTCGTTCATGGCGCGATCTCGCTCCCGGACGAAGCGGCACATCCGAGGGCCGCGCTCCGACGAGAACTCGCAGTGGAAGATGATGACGACTCGCTTGTCGGGGCAGGCCGGGACGATGGGGGCCTTCAGGAGGAAGTCCTGCACCTGGTCTTCCTGGTGCAGGTTCAGAGCTCCCTGAGGCGACAAAGACGAAACCAAACACTTAGATGTGCAACTACTGTATCACACCAAGTGAAAAGAGTATGATGGGACACAATTACCACATATTTTTTTTGGAGATTTTGGACCTTTTAACATAACATTTCTCCACTAAACCAGGAACATTTGAGTCATTTTTACACCATCAGACTCACCTTGATGTGTCCTCCGTCAAACTCGTAGGGGTAGCGGCAGTCAATGATGATAACTCGCTCGACTAGATGACCAAACTGTCCGGTGAGAGCTGCCACCATCTTAAAAAGCCATGAAAAACACAATTTAGTGCTTTATTTTGAAAACATTTAGCAGGAAAAACACCAAAAATGTGTCGTACTGGCCGAGCAAACCAGCAGAGATGGTCTACTCACTATTTCTGGGGTAATATACTTTAGGTCTTGATGTTTTCCCTCCACTGTTGGGAGCACGAAGGGCTAAAAGACAAAAGAGCAAATTGGATTAGAAAAGTTTTTTCACTTGTTTAATGTGTGTGTAAAAGCGGCACAGCTGAGGAGTCGTCAGTCTTCCTCACCTTGGTGAAATCTCCTATTAGCTCATTAGAACCGTCCTCACTGTCCAGCAGCTTTTCAATCTCCGTCTGACAGAAGGATTTGGACCTCTGCAGCAGCGAGCAGGCCTGGGAAACGGAGGAGGGAGAGACTTCAGGAGGCAGTCATGGAGAAAATGAGGTAATTTAAGATAGTTTGTAAAGCCTGTGACAATAGCCAATAAGCCTCGGCGGATGTTTCGGAGCTCATTTCTTCACTTCCACTAACAGGTGACAGATGGCCGCTGAGGCTGGTGTTTTGTTCTGCCAGTAGGTTTGTGTTTTTGCCTAAACTGATCAATGTTTGCCTTTCCAGGTGGGATCAAATGTTTTCCAGCATCACAAGAATTAAGTTTAGAGTTTAAAACAGCAGCTCCAAGTTGTAAATAGTTTGAAAAACGACCTTTTTGACTCAAAAATTATTAAGTCTAAATGTAAAATTTTGGTGCACAAGAGGACAGTTTTCAGGTAAAGGGGGTAATGAAAGGATTTATTAACCTCTGCAGACTGTAAGAAGCACATACAAGCTCAATTTGGTTTATAGTCAACAGAGGACGATGCAGCTTCATCTACCAGATCTGATCTTATCATAGTGTGGATACGATAATCCTGTATTAATCCCACAATGGGTAAACGTGCAAATATTTAAGAAATAAACAAAAAAAAACATACATAAGTACTAGTTTAGATCCAAATTCCTCTGGATGTGGAGACACCACTCTTTAGCGTTTATCACTATCATGTCAGCAGTGATCTTATGCAATAAACTAATTATAATCAGTTCGACTGATGAGGTTTTCTCAGGGTTGATACCGATTGTCACTAATCAAGGAAACCGTTTGAAACAGTGATACATTCACAGTGGATCAGATCAAATAGTGTTGTGGGTGGGACATCGCTCAAGACCAGAGTGGTGACTACAGATGCCAACAATGGCAAATAAATGCTAAATATTGGATCCAATTAATGGTCAGAACAATAATTCATCAATCTCTAAATCAGGTACCACAGTGGTAAACTTGACATCTGTTGCTCCAGGCAGTGAAATCTCACCGTTCTGGGGGATTCGGGGTTTTGTTCCAGGATGGTGACGTGAGTTCCTGCCAGGCTGCGTCGTCTCTTCACCCTGACCGGCGTGTTTTCATCTCCGGAGCAGTCGGGACGCTTCACGGCGGGACGGGACACCGGACTGGGCATGGAGGGCGAGCGGAACAGGTTGCGTGGCCGGCAGCGAATCACAGGCTGAGGATACACGAGAACGAGGAAAATATTAAAACTTGCATACATTTCTTGGTCATGAATTTGCAAAACTACCCAAAAATGATTCATATCTGAATGAGCCAAGCAGGGAGTCTTGGGATAACGTGAATAAACGAGCAGAAAACCCATTTTTTTAGCATTAAATGATCTGCTTCCACACTTTTTCAATCTAATAGAAACTCCCACGCAACTCTTCCATCTTCCTACACTTCCGGTGCTTCAGCACACTGTATAATAAAGTCTGTTAACGCTGCTAAAACAAAGCTTTTGCTCTCCAGTAGACAAACTTACCGAGTCTTCTGCTGTGCTGTCGGACACCAGCGGGGCAGTGAGCAAGCTGGCCATTCCCATCGGCATCCCAGAGTCATTCTGCAAGGACAAACAGCCGCCATGAGACAATATTCAGACAAAATGTTGTTACTTTCAAATCATAGTGCAGAAAACAAGGTATATAAATGACAAAATCCTTCTTGGTAACACCCCTGGATAGCTATTTTTAGGCTAACGAGACTGTATGTGTAAGAATCATCAATCAAATTTGATTGGAAAAGGCTTAAAATGTGATGAATTTTCTCAAAAATAAAGCTCAAGAAGGTGTTTTCCTGCAGGTTATCTTCCTACTAAACATCTGCACAGTTTCATGACACCACACTTGAATCAGTGCACCAACACGATTGGCTGGAATTTCCCATTTCAGCCAAAAAAACAGACAATTTGTGTTTTTTGGGGAGAAATTTCTCCTCATGATTCTTTAAGTGACACCTTTCTCCTTCATAATATCTCTTTTTAAAGTGAAACTCTGGGCCTCACCTCCATGTTGTCGTCCAGTACGTCCAAGAAGCCGTCGTCATCATCATCGTCGTTTAGAGACGAGGTGAGGGAGGAGCGTCTCAGGAACATGGGGCTGGAGTCGAAGAAGTCTTGTTGTTGGCCTGAAGGAGGCGAACAAAGCTGGACGAGAGGGAGAAGATACAGATTAGCATGTTTTAGAACCAGATGACAAGCTTGTGAGCAGACAGGAAACAGATTCTTCATGTTAAAGCTACCATGAGGGCTGGTGCTGAGCTGGGACGGCGGGCGAAAGCGTCCTTCGCCTGTCCGCCGTTGAAGGAGCGAACGCGGCAACGTGACGCCGGCTTGGTTGGTTTCTTGAATTCAAAACACTCCTGAAATGGGAAAAGCACTTTTAAAGGTGAATAAAGGCTCAACACAAGAGGTTTCACAGATTCTAAATCACACAATATATCTGTAGGCATTCATTATCTTCACAAAACATAAAATTATGGAAGGAAAGTGAGATTTTTCCTAGGCTAACCTACTTTTACAGACATAATAAAATGGAAAATGAAGCAGAATTTTAACACAAATGATGCAATGCCTTTGCCATGGTAACAAAAAAAAGTTTTCTGAGCATTACTGCACTTCTAAAGCAGCTGCTGCATACTTGTCAAACACTTTCTTGTTGAGGTTTTGTACCAAAAACAGTCTGACCCACTGACCTCTGGCATGTTTTCCTTGTCGTGTTCAGAAGCGGAGGAGGCGGTTATCTGAGAGGGTTGTTGGCCGAATATTCCATAGCGGTTCGAATCTGTTTCCTGTCCCCTCAGTGATGGACTGAAACCCAGGAGCTGGAGCTGAAAGAGGCAACGAGAGGGAATCCGTTCAGTAAACAAACTGCTCTGTGGTGCATTTTTCACTGGAGGATGTTTTGAACTCATTAGATAAGAAGATCTGCCCTTGAGATCAAACCTATTTACTAAAAATGTAGCATTTTTTACATTATTCTGAAGCTTTCCTTCCATTCATAGATGTTGTTTTTATCTCCAAACACTCTGGCAGAAAATTGTGTAATTAAACTTCAGTGATATGGAAACTAAACGGCCTAATTAGAACTACAAGAAGCCACATTCTCACAGCTTTGGCCACAAACTAAAGTAATTACAAACAGACATGCAGGGCTGGAACCACAAGAAACATGAGAAAACTGCTTACTGGCAATGAGTTGATTCGTCGAATTGGCATCTTCCTATAATCAATAAAAGGGGACAGGAAGGAACTGCAGTTAATAAAGGTGAACTTAACAGGCAGGGAGGCTGGTTTAGCTTGAAGAACAAACTGCTCCCAGGACGGCAGCGTTGTTGAAATGATTTTATGCAACTGACTGGAAAGCAACTTACTCGTTAACTACTCTGCTCGATTGCTGAATGGCCTTTTCAAATCTGGAACAGAAAAATGGAGAAAACAGTAAGGAAAGATGGAAAAAAAACCATAAAAGAAAGTTAACACGTCTTTGTAAAGAAATCTGCCAAGAACAGCGGCCTCAACTGCCAGTCGATACATGCGAACGCTCATAAACTACAAAAGACAAAAGAATCCGGGGCTCTATTGAGAAACCGACGAGAACGGTTGGACTTGAGGAAGTCGGGTGAATGCAAAGCGGCGAGAGGTGGTCTTTGCATTGGAGTAATGCCCACCTGTATGCTAAACAAGTGGAGCTGAGGGCTCGGTGTGGAGCTCAAGAGGAGAGGAGGGGAGGGGATGCAGAGATCAGCTAATCTACCATATGCCTGCTGGAGCCAACGCTGCCAAACCCTTTTCTGCGAGGACTCTTTGTTTGTCGAGGGGGGAGCGTGCCCCATTCAATGCAGACCAGTGGAGGGGAGGGCGGCTATTCTCCAGGGGTGCCCTGATTTCAATAGCTCTGACGCAGAAGAAACCTCCAGCCCCACTTTCCCTATTGAAATAACACCGCATAGGAAGAGTGTGCCAAAAACCAGAGGGGGTGGGCTATCATTAAACCAGGGCATGTCCTCCCCCCTAACCTGGAAAAATTCCTAGCAACCAAACAGCTGTTAAAAGGAGGTGAATGAGGCCCTGAGCACCAAAAGCTGCTGTAAAGGAACTCGCATCAGACAGCGGCAGATGTCTGTGGAGACTCACCCAACTGAGAATGAAGAGAAAAGAGGGGCCACCCAAGACTAGGCGGTGGAGGATATGCTGACAAACTGGTCGAGATAACAATGCGGCGCACAACCGATGCAACAAGTGTGGTTGTGACCTGCATTCAGGTTTCAACTAAAGTTCAACTTTTCCTTGTGGAAACAGAAATTCATATGAACAGGTCTTAATGTTTTTTGTGCTGTGAATCATCTGTCAGTCAACACCTGTAGGCTGATTCTGCAACACCCCAGACTACCATGTCTTTTTCACTTAAAAACACAAAGAAAGTTAATCCCATATTGCCTTATTTGCTAATCTGATTACAAAAAAAAAAGATGAGTGAAGCCGGAATCTTAAAGCCAACGGTAGAAACAATAATCCTACAGATGAGAAATGCTGCTTGGCTCAGCTGAACCCAAGCGAAGGGAGGGTTAGGGATGGGGGGCAGAGGGGCGCCGCTCACAAGCTGACTGATTAGAACAGACAAGAGAGGGGGGACAGTCCAACTTACGTGTCCTCAACTTCGACAGCATCCATGGGGCTGGGGGGATCCATGCCGAGGCCTGTGGGAAGAGATCTGGGTCATAAATCTACGCAAGCGTCAGGTGGTACGACACACAACGGCAAAGTGGCACCAAAAATCACAGTATTTGAACTGTGACTGGTGAATTATCAGTCAAAGATGGAAAGTGTACATTTGTGACAAATTTTACACTGTGGGCCAGTTCAACTTGAAGAAAGGACTATTACAACTCCCGTAAATTGTTGGATTTGTTAAACTAACACTCAAACATCCATATTTGACAAAGAAAACAAGCAAATCCACACAGCTAAGATGACTGTGGCAATTTCTGGTGGATTTTCTGTTAGGTAAATAATGCAACTGCAAGTCTGAAGAACTTAAACCAATCATTGATAACGCTCCTCATCCCGTGACCACATCTAAAGCTGAAGGCACGACTATGAAATCAGGTGCAATGCATAAATATGAGGCCCTCGGGCATCAAATCTAACAGCATCAATTACAACAGACAATAGATTTAAGGGGAGCTCACCAGCATCAGATGAGACGTCAGAAGCAAAGGAGGGAATCTTCTCAAGGGGTGCATGCTTTCTCCTTTTCGGGGTGTCACACTGACTGTGCAAAAAAGATATTAACAGGGAAAAAAGATCAATGATGTAAACAGTCATTCATATTCGGTATGACAGAAAAGGAGCTCAAAACAACTAATATGAGGTTTGGTTCATGGCTTGCAAAAATATGAGCTAAAGTTGGAAATAACAGATAGTATATTAATAAAAGTACCTTCCAAGTCCAGCTAAATTGTTCATGTCCAGAGCCAGATTGGTGACAGGGGAGAGGACAGCAGCGGGTCCAGGGGAGAAAAGGTTCCTGCAGTGCGGGTCCTTTGTGCTCAGTTCGGGCAGAGTGAGCGAGGAAAGTCCGGGGATGCCTTCGGGCCTGCTTTTCGACGTGGTGTTAACGGGACTATAAAAGGCTTCCATATTTTAATTTGTCGCTGTCCAATGTGGAAATATCCTGCAGGATGTATCACTTTGTGGTGGATTTAGTTTGAATTACGCCAAATTAGCAAGACGGTCCAAACTCCAAGCTAACCCGGAAGCTAACAAGTTAGCTAGAAACAACTTTTAAGATGACATTTCCAAAGATGCGCTGCCAAAACACCGGCTGGAAGGGAGACGGTGGTTCCGTGCGGAGTGAAAGCTTTGAGGCGGTCTTGTTGAATTGCTAAAGCCACATAGCTGCTGTTTGTGTCAGAGAGCCGCAGCGATGGATCCTCTCTCTCTCTGACAGCCTCCGGTTTCTGAGAAAACACACACTGGAGCTGCTTGTATTTATGTTCAAAATAGCAGCTCAGGAGCGGCAATATTTGGACCAATCAGAACCGCTGTTATATCCAGCCGACCAATCAGAGCGCAGGACGGCCCCAGGCTGTTGTCCTCTCAGCGGATGCAGAGAAGGAGGAGGATGTGACACAATCCTTTAAAATTTTCATCGCCTTTTGTTCTCAGGCTGCGAAATGTGAGCTTTTCTGACATATTAGAAAACCTCACAAAGCTGCCTTTAGGATATTTAGTTCATTTTAAATCTGTGGAGTAAAATTCACCTAAATGCAAACGATACATTTGATAGGAACTTGTTTTAAAATAGGAAAATTTGAGAAAAAATGACCAAAGTGCTGCAAACAAAATGTCTGAGCATGCCAGCCTGTGTTCAGATCTACAAATAAATCATTAACCTAAACTCAGGGACAACAGGATGGACATTAAAACAAGATTATTGCATCATCTTACTGCATGATAGTGAAGGACACAGATAACATAGTGTGTAGTATCATACAGTAACATTGTGTAAAAATGAGTACATAAGCAATACCAGAAAGACGATCTTTTGGTATTAAAAGTACAATCAGTCATAAGGGAACACTTCAGATCCTTCATAAGTAAAAGTAATAGTATTACAGTGTAAAATATTTCATTACATGTGTGTAAAAGTCCTATGTTTGAAGTTTTACTAAAGTATAAGTGCAGAAATGTAAGAAGAAACAATAAAAATATCTATTTAGTTAGCATTTTATTCAATAACAGTATCATTTTTGTGCAAACTATTTCTTTTTGAAGTAACTAAAGCTGTCAAATAAGGAAAAAGTACAATGTTGTGCTTTGAAATGTCTAAGTAACTTACAGAAAGTACCTTAAATCTGCAACTAAGTACAACATTTCAGTGAACTAGGTGAGAAAAGCTTATATTCAGGGACAAACTACACAAATTCATTACATAAATCCCGAAGATAAATCACAGCTTTGTGCTGTCAGAGGATTTCTTCCTTGGTTGCTTATTGGCAGCCTAGCTAATACTTCTCCCACACAAATAAACGGAAATTTTGTGCAAAAATTGCCAAAGCACTGAGAATAAAATGTCCGTGCATGCAGGCCTGTGTTCAGATCTGCAAATAAAGACACCGTTCGATAATCCAAACTCAAGCAGAACAAGATTAAGATATTAGAGGAAGATTATTGCATCATCTTATGCATGATTCATTCAAGTACAAGAAGTAAGATGTTGTGAAAAGGGCTCCATTATAGGAAGAAAGAAGAAAGAACTTTAGATAGAAAAGGTACAATCAGTAGTAGAGAAAAAAAAGCAGGTAAAAACACTCCATTACATGTAAAAGTGCTGTGTTAGTAAAAGTAAAAGTAGAGAAATATGCTCAGAAAGCACTTTAATGTTGCAACAGATGTAGCTGAAACCATTTCTAACTATTTAGTCAGTCTTTTATTTAATGTTATTTGGCTCCAGTTTGTGTAAAATATCACTTTATAGCAGGGTTAGTTTAGCTTTTAGCTGCTAAATAAAGAAAAGGTACAATGTGGTCCTTTTAAATGCTCAAGTAAAACCTTGAACCTGGAAGTGAGTGTAGAACTTGAGTAAATGTCTCAATCAAAACTGATATTTAGGGGTCAGGGGCAGAAATAAATCCTGTGTCTGCCTGTTTCTGCTCAGTTTCTGGGAATCACATGGTGCCCTGATCACATGTTTGCTTTAATGGCTGCCAGGCTCATCTGCTTCCCACACAAAGTGACTCAGACTGAAGAAATCAGTCCCTCACTGATCAAACAGGGTGAATATCACACTCCACACACTCTCCTCTCTGCTTTCTGAAGTCAGGATCAATTCATGGAGGTGGAGAAAAGACGATTAAAGCTGCTCACTGAGTCTGAAAATGTAAAGATGATGTGGTTTGTATTTCGGACGCATGACTAAATGTAAGAGTTTTAAAGTGGTTTAGTTACATTTTCCTACATGACGTCACATCCTGCATCTTAACACTGCAACCAGAGCTTCAGAAGTGAGCTGAAATAGAACTGAAACCATCTACATGTGCTTGATTATATTCAGATAGTCCAGATTTATTCATCTATTCTGAAATGCAGCAGGATTTAAAAGTTGTTGGGTTTTAAACCTCGATATCCTGTTTTAAATGGAGGATCTCCTGCTAGAAGGACTGCATGTGGCTGGATGTGTCTCTGGGAATGTCTGGCAGTCATTTCTTAGAATCAAACAACAAACACACAGCTGTCTGTAACTAGTTCAACCAGAACATTAAAGCTGTTCAACCAGACTCATGTCAGCAGTAAAAACATGCCGGTATTCTGCCTCGGGTTCATGTCAGGCTTTTGTTGATGTTTCTGTTGCTTCTCCTCAAGTCTAGAAGTCCACATTTATCATCTTCTGGTTGTTAGAAGCATGCAGGGTTCTTCTTCTGTTGTGTTTTGGGGGTTCACGTGTTTGTGTCTCAAGAAATGTGGTTAAATTAAGCTCCACATTAAAGTGAGCATTAGAGCTGATTCTTGTAAATTCTACAGACAGTTTTGCACATAATAGGGAGATTTTGTTTTAAATTTAGGTCATATTTTTAACCCTTGTGTCGTCCTGGGGGTCAAAATTGACCCGTTTTAAAGTTTGAAAATGTGGAGAAAAAAAATTCACAGTGAAACTTCTGATGTCCACACTTTCAACATTTTGGGGAAATTTTTGAACATTTTTTGATGGAAAAAAAGAAATGTTAAAAATGTTTCTAAAGAATATTCACACAAAAATCAACCAAAATCCAGCAAATTTTGCATTTTTTGGTTAATGTGATGAATTAATGATAAACTGAGGATGTCCTGTTATGATTAAAATAATCTTTTATAACTTTCTTTTGCATCATCATTATAAAGTTCAGGTTTTATTGTGTCTTGGGAGTTCCAATCTCAAGAAATGTGGTTAAATTAAGCATGCAGATACATTAAAGTGAGCATTAGCGCTGATTCTTGCAAAATTTGCTTGAAGATTTGCAGATTTTATGGAGATATTTTTAAATTTAGGAAATATTTTTAAGTTTTCTGGTTAATGTGCCGATTAACTGATGTATTTCTTGGATCTTTCACTACTTTAATCCCTTCACTGTGTCCTCCCAGCAGAAGAATGAAGGGTGTGCTCACATGGAGACGGTCAGTCAGCTTCCCCCATCCATCCTCCTCCCTGGTGTCCGTCCACTCCATTGTTCCCTCTCATTGTCCTAACTGGTGTCAACGCAGGCTTCTTCTTCTTCTTCTTCTCCTTCTTGGAGCAAGTCGACCCTCCACAACCCCCGAACGCTCACCTCCAGGCCCAGGTCGAGGAGGAGGAAGGAGGACGAACATCTGCTGCCAGAGGAGGCCGACAGATGGACGGGAGCTCCGGCCTCTGGCAGGAATTCTGGAGGGAAACCACCAGACAAAAGACCAGGAGGCGACGAAGATGGAGGCTGCAGCCGCCGTTAGTGGGTTAATGAGGAGGAGGAGGCTGATAGAGTGAAGTGACACATCCTGAAAAGACTCCCAGTCTGTTTTAATAGAAAGATAGATGACCAATAGCCATTTAACGATCCTTCACCGGAAATTATTTAATCACAGTCAAAAACCAACATCGAACACTGAACACAAAACATATCTGGCACAACAACTATTCACAGAAATTGTTCTAAAGATTTAACCCTCCTGTTGTCCTCATTTACGGGCACCAAAAAATATTGTGTCCTTCCCCAAAATTCAGCAAAAAAATTCACCAAATTTCTGAAAATTTGCAAAACCTTCAGGAAGAAAATTCCAATAATTCCTTAAAAGTTTCCCTTAAAAGTTTTATTTTTTAAAAAAATACCCCAAATTTGGCAAGAAAATTCTTGTAAATATTTTTTAAAAAATGAGTCAAAATTTTCCAAAGAAAAATCCTAAAAATATCTAAAGTGATTACATATATATCAGTAAAACTTCTAATATTTTCTTTAAGAGCATTCACAAAAAAAACAACCAGAATTCTGCCAATTTTGCTGGATTTTGGGTGATTTTTTGTGAATGTTCTTAAGAAACATTTTTTAAACATTTTTTTCCACCAAAAATGTTGAAACATTTCCCAAAAATGTTGAAAATGTGGACATCAGAAGTTTGACTGTGAAATTTTTTTTTTTTTTTCCAGGGTTAAACTTACCATACTTTATACTACCAGATCTTTCCCATTGCGGCATTTATGGCTCAGTCTACGCATCAAATGGGTTCTATTTACGGAGTCACCAGCTGTAGTCAATCGTAATTACTCACAAGTTAAAAGGCCATGAAACTAAGAAAATTTTATCAACACACTTTCTACATCAACAAAACTGATAATTCAAGTTGCTGTTTGTATATTTCTGATATATATATATATATATATATATATATATATACGTGTTTAGAATTTGTGTGATTTTTGTAGAAGTGACTAGATTCAGCCTGACTATTCATTGAAACATACTGTTACTTTAGCATGCATCTCTTTTTACTACTCAAAAACAAAACAATGTAACTATTTCCGTTCGTGCATGACATACGACAGTTTCTTCGCATTTTTTAAAATATAGCTTTGATTATTTTATGTCTTAGTTATAACATTTACATTCCATCTACTGTTCATGTTTATTTTTTCTGATTCTCTGTATACATGCTTGCGGCTGTTACTGTTTTAGGCGTTTTTATTTAGCTGTATTGCATTCAATAACAATAAAGTTGAATAAAATCAGATTTTAGAGGCTTTTTGTGTACATGTTTTGGTTAAGATAAGAGAAGTATATTTTGGTTACAGTTTAGTGGGTTTTTATCACTTATTTTTATATAAACAACATCCTGATAAAGCTTGTTTTAATTGAAAGTAAGTAATAAATGTTTACAATATTCCTAGAGACAAAATTGTAACTTTTGCTCCAAAAATATAGCAATTCAAATGAGCAAGCAACTTATTTCATATCCTGACTGATGTTTGTTACTCAGTGATGAAGTTAATTTCTTGGTTTGTTTTCCTCCAACACACAACACAAATGTTCATATGTTTACCAAACAAACACAAACACAGACATGCAAACACACATATTGCATGAAATGAAACCAATTAAAACAACATAAAAACAAAGAAATGGGATAAAAACACTGAAAGAAGTTCAAATATGTTGTTTCCCTGCTGGTCTCTGGATAATTTTCACTCTATTAGCCGACACCTTCCTGCCTTTCTGATGTAAATCCTGTTTGTGGTCAAACCTCGTTGATGAACAGACCGACATCCCATCCAGGAATCAGCCTCCTCCGCCCCGGTGGCCTCTTTGTTTGGCTGTGACGGACACGCGTGTTGAATATTACATGGGAAGCAGTTGGCAGCAGTTAGGGTCGTCCAGCTGTCAGAGGATCAGACAGAAACATATTACTTATGGATGAGGTCAGGGATTAAAAGTTAATAAGTTCAACAAGTATCAGAGGGAACGTTATGAAAGGTTCATGAACTCAACAATTAGCAGCTAAAGTCCCCAGTGATTGATCGCTTATTAATACAGCTTTAATTGGATTTAATGTCACTCCTCTGTGCAGGAGTCAAACATCATGTTCTGAGCTTTAAGACGATTCTAATCCACTGAGTTAATACTATCAGAACATCTTTAAGGATCAATACATTCCCTGAAATACCTAATTTCAATAACATATTAACAGTTTAGGTCTTTTTTTTTTTAATCTCAGAGGTGGTTTGCCAGTAAATCTTTAATAGTTTATTGTTCATTTCCTGTAATTTATCAACACATCACTCAAAAAAAATCTCCATAAAGTTGCCAAAAATGGTGGTAAATTAGCATTAAATTCATATCCACAGTCTGTATATAAATCCTCTAGTGATTCCTGGTGTCACAGCAGCATCTACAGAATGACTTCATTATTTATTTATAATATGACGCCACCTGCTGGCAATCTGTGGGACTCCAAATACCAAGAATGAGACTACAACTAGTTCTGGACTACAAAGATGCCTGAAGGAAGCTTCAGTCCTTCTCTCTCTTAAAAGATGAAGGCCCAAATGCAGGAATTCAATTGAATATTACATAAATATTATAATAACAAATGGTATATTTTGAGATTAGAAATCAGAATCACAATAGTAGATTTTCACATACCAGAAATCTGAAACTGTTTTGATGCATAACAATAAATATGAAAAAGTCAAAACTGTTTTAAAAGACAGTTAAAACAAAATAATGAAAAATAAATAAGCAAGCATTACAAGACAAATCAACAGCAAGTATGGAAGCAAATCAGACTCATCAGATTCTGAATTTTAAAAGCTGCTGAATTTCTTACTTTGAATTTTTTTGCATCAAAATTACGTATGTGAATTTTTTTATGCCTGAATTTAGCTCATCAAAATTCTAAAAACCAGTTAAAAATTCAATGTCTTCAAAATTCGCCATCAAAAAAATTTGATGTGTTCAAAATTCACCATCAAAAAATTCAATGTTCAAAATTCGCCATCAAAAAATTCGCTGTCAAAAATTCGCTGTTCACATCAGGCGTAAACAATCGATCCTAGCCAAAATCGAACCAACGCCCAGCCAATCACGTGGCGCTCCTCCGGTCATGTGACGCAGACGGTTCACCTCACAAGACAGGGGTCAACCACGGCTACCAGCATGAACGACGGCGCTTCAGTGAGTGTATTAATCCTTTTTTGTCCTGTATGTGGTTTGTTTTTGTGAGTCAGTAAGCTGTAATGCATGCTGTTAGCTGCGCTAGCCACGCTAATACAGCGCTAGCCACGCTAATACAGCGCTAGCCGCGCTAATACAGCGCTAGCCACGCTAATACAGCGCTAGCCGCGCTAGCCGCGCTAATACAGCGCTAGCCGCGCTAATACAGCGCTAGCCGCGCTAGCACAGTAATAAGGTCATACAGACAGCACGTTCTGCAGCTGGGTAGTTGAGTAACAATTTTATGAACGCACAAATGGGTGGAAGTGTAATTTATGCGCCCGAAAATGCAGTTAAGTCACAGAGCAGTGTAAAGAAACTGGTCACCTAGCAAACTGAATTAGTCTAGGTCACACTTTGTTTATTATGTGTGTTTTCTGCTCAAGTTAATGTTCTGGTTTGATTCATTTTAAATTACTCCTGATCTTGAAAGGTTTTAAACTGTGCAGTCAAAGTAGTTACAACTGTGAGCGAATAGCTTGAAATGAACTGCCCCAGACTGCTCTGTTCATAGCCGACCACAGCATGCTATATCAAGAGTTACTGTGCAATGATAGTGATAAATGCGGCCCATTTTTTCAACTGTTTCCTGTTTAATATGCATACCCTTTACTATTTCTGATAATTTGTTGTAGCCATTTATTTCATCAATTTTAATCCACTCCATAGCAACACCGTCTGAACTGACCAGTCTGATGAAATTCTGGACTGGATGGGAGACTCTACCAAGAACTCTCTTCGCTGAAGAAGTGAATGGCAGATACCTGACAGCCTCCACCTGCTGTGAGACCTTACACATCCCAGGACATTACAAGGACCACACATCATTTAAGACTGACATCCTGGCCTGTATATATATATATATATATATATATATATATATATATATATATATATATATATATATATATATATATATATATATATATATATATATATAATGCCAAATACTGTCAGAGCAAAAAATATTTTTAAATTGGCTGTCACTGTCAACCTACTTCAACAGGCATTTTTTTGCACATTGAAATTTGAGGTTGTTTGAATGACTATCTCAGAACAATGATGAAGAATCTATAATACTGAACAAGTAGATCAATAATCTCAGATTATGGGTGAGTTGAAATATGAAAAAAATGAAGTGGTCTATGAAAAGTCCAGTCTTCGAAACCTGACATGTTGTTTTGTGTAATTTCTTTGTAAATTAGCCCTGCATCACTCATTACTACGACATTGGCATAATGGAACCATGACCACATGTATTGTTCTGGAGATAGTGGCATTTTTGCAATGGCAAATTTTCATGCTTTGACAGATACAGTGGTGGAAAAAAGTTTTCAGGCACCTTTAAAATTTTCCACAATCTCAAATATTATCGTGAAATATTTGTTGGAAAGTCTTTTGTGTTTCAAAAGGTGTGACTGCATTAGACAGACACAAATGATGCTTTTTTTTGTTTATTGTTTACATGAACAACAAAACTAAATTCTACCAAATTACCCAATACTCAAAATTTCTTACTTTTAAGGAACCAATCAATTTCAAGTTTTTATTGACTTTTTTAGGATTTGTTTCGTATTATGGCTGTGACTGAACTAATAGAAATTGCATTTGAAGACCTCAGAGGGATTCTTAATTCAATATTTCACAAATGTATGAGGTGTCCAAAACCTTTTTTCCACCGCTGTATTTAATAGCAATCTGATATGCTTATGTTAGCAAGACAAATAAATGAAAATTTCAGGCTTTTATCTTGAATTATTCTTGAGATATTATATATATATTATATATAGCCTCAAATTTCAATGTGAGAAAAAAAATACTGAAACTAGGTCTACGGTCCACTTAAAAAAATCTAAAAGTATTTGACATACTCAGCTAATATTTCACAGATACCATTATCTATACATGGGACAGACATATTAAGTTCCAGTAAGTTGTACAGGTGCTCTGGAGATGTGACCATTCTTTGTCGCCCAGCTGCTCCTCTCTCAGAGTGCACAGTTGCAATGTACTGATTCCTGTTTTCTTTTTCTGAGCTGATAAGATGGTGTAGCTGTGTCAGTGCATTTAAAATAGCTGGGCAAACTTCTACTTGGTTAGATAAATCATTTAAAAACACAAGTTCTTGTGTGCAAGTGAACGCTAAGAAGGTCAGATCCAGAGGCATGCGTCCGAGAATATGCTCCAAACGAGAACAAAGTCTCACATAAAGATGATTTAACAATAGTTCCTAGAACAGAGAAAAACAAAGTTATATAATGCAAACCACCAATGTGAAAAATGACTTAACCTGACTGAAAGACTAGACTGCCTAATTAGACATTTCTTTTAGAACAAATTAAGAGGAGGGTACACATACTAAACAGGAAACAGTTGAAAAATGGGCTGCATTTTTCTATCATTGCACAATAACTCTTGATATAGTATCCTGTGAAAGAATGGTCGGCTATGAACAGAGCAGTCTCGGGCAGTTCATTTCAAGCTATTCGCTCACAGTTGTAACTACTTTGACTGCACAGTTTAAAACCTTTCAAGATCAGGAGTAATTTAAAATGAATCAAACCAGGACATTAACTTGAGCAGAAAACACACATAATAAACAAAGTGTTACCTAGACTAATTCAGTTTGCTAGGTGACCAGTTTCTTTACACTGCTCTGTAGGGTTGCCACCCGTCCCTTAAAATACGGAAACGTCCTTTATTTGACAATTAATTGTTGCGTCCCGTATTGAATCAATACGGGACGCAAGTTGTTCCATATTTTCATAAACGCCCCGTACACGTCTGTCACACACTCATCAAAATTGCATAATGAATAAAATAAAACACAAGAAATATTAAGGGCAGCCAATTTCATCTTCGTAGGACCCATGCAGCGAGGACCCGATGCCAGGTCCAGTGGACAGACTTCAGACGTCTCTGTGTGTCCGGTCCTGTCTCTGGTTGTCAGGTTGCAGACGCTGCTGCACCCGCACGTTTAAAAATGTCTACACCTGAAACTCCACCACGTCTAAAGAAGCAAAAACGTTTGCAAATGTACAGACTGGAGTGGGAAGAGTGGAACCCCTGGCGGTGGGTACAAGGAAAACTGTGTTTTCTGTTGCTCATGGACTGGCTGAAGGAAGGCAGCATCAGGAGACAAGCATGGAGGAAATATGAGAACAGAGAGAACCCAACCAGCAGGTCACAGTTTATCATCATCTAATCATCTCCTGAAGTCGATATGGTAAGGGACATCATGATGAGATCAGCTACATTTCCTACAGTACATAGCTGTGAATTTACCAGAGGATGCTTATAATAATGCTGATGTGGCCGTACACTCTACACTATTTTAGTGACTCAGTAAATGCCTAAGTTGGTTATTATTTTTTTAATGCTTTTTAGTTTTTAATAAACATTTATTTAATAGCCTATATGTAATCAAACATGGCCTTTGCCTAAAAAGAATAATATTTCATTGCACAAGTAAAAGAATAGTAATTTTTAAAACTGTTCAAATTATTATATGTTGCTAAAAAACAAAAAAACACAAACAAAAAACACATCATAGTAATATGTCAATTAAAAAAAGCCTATAGTATAGCATGTTCCCAACAAACGTCATAGTATAGCACGTCGCTCAAAAAACGTCATAGTATAGCCTTTGGTCCAGAAAATGTCCATAGTATAGCATGTCGCTCAAAAGACGTCATAGTATAGCATGTCGCTCTAAAATTGTCATAGTTTAGCATGTCGCTCAGAAAACGTCATAGTATAGCATGTCGTTCTAAAAACGTCTTAGTATCGCCTGTCGCTCCAAAAACGTCAGAGTATAGTCTTTGGTCCAACAAACGTCATAGTATAGCATGTCGTTCAGAAAACATCATAGTATAGCATGTCGCTCTAAAAATCTCATAGTGTAGCACGTCGCTCTATAAACGTCATAGTATAGCATGTCGTCCAACAAATGTCATGGTATAGCATGTTGCTCTTAAAACGTCATACAATAGCATGTTGTCCAAAAAATGTCATAGTATAGCCTTTGGTCCAACAAACATCATAGTATAACATGTCGCCCAAAAAACGTCATATTATAGACTTTGGTCCAAAAATATCATAGTATAGCATGTGGCTCAGAAAATGTTATAGTATAGCATGTCGCTCTAAAAACGTCATAGAAAAGCCTTTAGTCCACAAAACGTTATGTCCCGGCTGTCTGAAGTAGGTGACGAGCAACACAAAAACAGTACAAACGCTGGTTTCCAGAGGGTTTGACGAGTATTTATTTGAAAGACTAAGTTTACAACAACACAACATGTGAGGGGGATAAAAGCAAATGGGTGTTAGTAAAATAAAAATAAATAAACAGAACTAAAAGTGAACTTCACGTTGACATTGATGGGCATTCCAACCAGGAACAAAGTAAAAGATAATCAATACAAAAAAAACCTCTTCCTGTTCACCTCTTAAAACCCAAAAACACACCGCAGTAGCACCCTAAACTAAAACTACCAATGGGTTCCCTGTTTTCCTTTCTGAACAATTCAAAGGTCCCTCTCTATCTCCCCACACATCCACCAACCACTGGAACACATCTCCAAAGTTCTGCCGGGCCAGCTCAGCTTCCCCTCAGAAGAAGTGCAACCACCTGCCAGATGAAGGAGCCTTTTGAGAGGCAGCTGGCATCGTGATTGGACTGTACTTTGGTCTGTTCCAATCCAGCTTCAGCTCCAGAGACGGCAGGCGGGACGAGTCAACGGAGGCCGGGTGGACGAAGGCATGCAGCTGAGTACAATCCAGAAAACAACAGAGGAGGAGTGCAGCGGCCCAGAGCCAGAACAACCAGAGTAGCATGGTATGTCTCTTAGAAAACATCATAGTATAGCCTTTGGTATGAAAAAACGCCATCATATACATCGTATATTGTACAAATAACAAGTCAAAGGAAAGAGACATACATTGTAGAATTGTAGTAATTGTGGGCTGACTGATTTACTGATTATCAGTATTTTATTTTTTACTGATTTACGGTAATAAATACATTTAAAAATGGCGCTACTTTGGCTCTGAACCTTTATCTACCTGTGGTCGCTCTGTCTTCTGGAGTGATTTGATTGGTTATACGTCATGAATAAAACTCCTTTAACTTAACATCTGTAAACAAAACAAAAACGTATCAACAAAGTTTTCTGTTAGAGTTTGTGTTCTTCTAAGTTTAACTCCAAGATTTTAAATACTTTCATTTACTGCAAATGAATATCTACTCCAAATGTCTCACTAATAATCATTATCAGCCTTAAAAACCCACAAAACACCCCTCTATACTCGACCACACTTAGTACAGTCCGGTTCCCCCTTCTATAAATCTGCTTGGAATCTTCCACTTCCTGTTTGTCAAAGTGGCCTTCTACCTGGACAGGTTTTGTTGGAGCTCATGCAACAAACATTTTGGGTAACTGCACTTTAATATGGATGGATGACACTGAATTAGAGTCTGTTTTAATGAGACTGAGTTAAGATGTGTAGCTCTGTCATTAAATAGTAAATTATTTCTCAGAATTCACAGAGAAAAGTCTGAAATGTTTGCTAGGTTAGCGTCCCACATGTTCTTTGGCTCAGCTAAAGCTAACTCTCTCCAACTTCTGGATCTCTTGAGTTGCTTGTTGTTAAAATATCTTGCTGTAGGTGCTGAAGCTCAGAAAGTCTGAGATGTTTGTTCAAAATAAGCTCATTCTCAAGTCTTATCTGAACTGTCCTCTTTTGTTTGAACTTTCCCTAAACTTAGGAGTTAATGACAGAGCAGCACATCCAGACTCAGTCTCATTTATGTAGAGATTAAACTTCAGTGTCATTCATTGATGTTAAAGTGCAGTTTTTCAAATGTTTGTTGCACATGCTCCCGACCAAACCAGTCCAGGTGGAAGACGATGTGAAGAGAAAGCTCCAGAGGATGAATATCACACATTTACGTTGGAAATAAATGTCCTTTAATTAGACATTGTCATGCAAAGTTGGATTTCCCTTTAATGATGTTCAAATCTTTATTGAGTGTTTTGTTGATGTTGGTTTCTAAATGTTTTCTGACACTTGGCCCCAAAGATTAAAACCTTTTACGGCTCACAAGCCGCAACAATTCACACATTATCAACTATCTTTCTGACTAAACTAAGATAAAAAGTGAAAAACTGCCTGATTCCTGCATCATGAATGTAAATCTTTTTGGTTTTTTTGACAGTAAACTGAATATATTTGGGTTTGATATTTTATAAACCAAAACAAGAAATGAATTACTGGAGAAAACAATCAACACATTAATGGACAAAGAAAATGTGTTTTCCAACATATATGGCTGAATTACTCCAACATTACAAGATACATACAATTTTAATTCAATTTATTTATATAACTCCAAATACAGGTCAAATTGTCTCAAGATGCTTTATTTTTATTTTTTTTGTCATATTTAAAATATGACAAAGTAAGAAATTTAAACCTCTTGACTAATCCAATTTATTACTTGGTTTTTAAGAAACTAATCGACAACTAAAATAACTTTCTCCACTAAAACTAATAAACATGAGTTTAAATAGAAGGAAGAGTTTTAAATGCTGCAGTCCCATGACGACAAGAATAAAGTTTGTCAAGAAAAACTAAATCTGCTGGTGGATTCCATTAAAGTCCTAATAAAGGATAATAAAGTGTGATACTAAAGGTTTGTGGCGCTAAAAATGTCAAAGTAAAGATATCAAGGTGAACATCTGGATGGAGGTTGATAAAAGTTGACCTTTCATTTCTCTGGAGCCGACTCCATGGATTTTATGGATGGTGGTTAAAGACCTGCTCTTCTAGTCGTCTTCCTTCTAGTCGCTGTAAAAAGTCAGTCCATCCTGGCTGACTTCAACACCTCTTCATGACAAGTTGTTCTGCCTCCGACCTGGTGGAAACTCCAGAAACTCGGGAAAACCTGTGGAGACTCGAAGAACTCGTGGAGACTCGAAAAACTCGTCGGGCGGGGGAAGGTGTGGTGGGGGAGCCAAGGCGGAGTCTGGGTGGAGTCAGGGCGGAGAGTAGGCGGGGAGGTGGGTGGAGTAGAGGGGCGTGAGGCCACCACCCACCTCCCCGCCTACTCTCCGCCCTGACTCCACCCAGACTCCGCCTTGGCTCCGCCCATGTGGTGACATCATCAACTACGATGTCAAAGGGAGGACGAATTTATTTCTTTTTATATGATCTGTAGCTCAGTGAGTTAAGGATTTGCCTATGGAGCTGCAGGTCCGGGTTCAAGACCAGTCAGTTCTTAAATTTTCTCAAAATTCTGACAAAGACAAAGAAAGAAAACTGCCACTGGCCGGTCTTGAACCGGCGACCTTCCAATCTGTAGTCTATCCTCTTATCCTCCTGAGCTACTCGCTCAGATACAAATTTTAGTTTTTTTTGCGCATTTATCATCTATTTTTTGTCGTTTTCGAGTTTTTTTTTTTACTTTCTCTTTTCTCGCCCGTTTTTCTCAGGAGGTGGGACTTCAGCCTGTGCTGGAGGGTGGAACCCTCAGTTCCAAGACTTTCCAAAGCCCCCACACCTCCCGAGTCCTCAGGACCTGAGCTTTCACACAGTCTGAGGGCTGAAATTTTCTAAGTCCCACAGTAGTTCTCTGTTAGTTTGAACCTTCAGACAGTCTGAGGGCTGATATCTTCTAAGTTCCTGAGTAGTTCTCTGTTAGTTTGAACCTTCAGACAGTCTGAGGACTGAAATTTTAAAGGTTTCTCAGTACTTCTCTGTTAGTTTGAACCTTCAGACAGTCTGAGGGCTGAAATCTTCTAAGTTCCTGAGTAGTTCTCTGTTAGTTTGAACCTTCAGACACTCTGAGGACTGAAGTTTTAAAAGTTTCTCAGTACTTCTCTGTTAGTTTGAACTTTCTGGTTAACAGAAGCCTTAAAACTTGTGACCATGAGTCTTGATTTCACATTTCGATCATCCATCTGAGTTCTTCTCAGACCTTCACCTGTGGGTTTTTAGAAATCCTCAACAAACTTTGATTCTCTTCACTGAACAGTAAAGTTTGTGGAGATCAGAAGGTAACATTAATTTGATCGATGCCTTCAACTACTAGTAGACTTTATCTGGAAAGTAGTTTATAGTAAATCTGTCCACAATCAAACCAAGAACATAGAAAGAGGAAATGTTTGAAGAAACAACTTGATGTTTTCATTTCAGCCTAGAAAACACTTTAAGACTTTTATGTGTTTTTGTTCTTTTGATCATTTTATTGCTTCTTCTGTTTAATTTGATCTTCTAAAGTTTAACTGGTGTCTTTTCAAATGTTTTGTCTTTAGTTTGATTCTTGTTAAATGTTTAGTTTTGCTCTTTTCTCACCTTTTATTCTTTTCTAATGTCTGATTTGATTTCCAAATGTTTTGTCTTTTTAATGTTTAATTGTTTTTTCAAATGTTTTATCGGCTTGTTTGAAAAATTTCCTTTTCTTTCCCTGTGTTTAATTTTTCGATTAAATCTTTAAGGTTTTTCTTTTTAAATGTTTTATCACCTTTCAATGTTTAATTTTCTTTTTAAATGCTTCATTGTATTTTCTGTTTAATTCCTATTTAAAGTTTTATTGTCTTTAAGATTTAATTTTCCAATTAAACATTTAATTTTTAATTCAATGTTTTGTATTTTTAAAGGTTTAATAATCTAATGTTTTGCATTTTTAAAAAAATGTTTAATATTCTTGTTTAATTTTATTTTTTAAATGTTTAATTATTTAAAATATTTAATCTTTAATGTTTCATATTTTTGTTTAATAAATTTTGTTTAATTTCATGATTACATGTTTTGTATCTTCTGTTTAATTATTTAATTAAATATTTTGTCTGTTTAATATAATTTAATTGTATTTAATGTTTAATTTTCTTTTTAAAAGTTTTGTTGTATTAAATGCTTTTTTCCTTTGATTTAATTGCTTTTTTAAAATGTAGTTTATTTCTTTAATCTTTTTTTCTGTCAAGATTTTAACCTCAACCTTAGAAATGAAACAAACCCTTAAATCACAAAGAAAATAGTTCTGGTGTCACAATCATGAGTTAATCAATTATGCAGTTTATCAATTCAGCTTTATTTGTTTAGCACCTTTCACACATATGACAAAACTAAACAAGCAAAGAGAAAAAACTATGCTAAAACTATGATTAAAACAAAAAACATTAAAAAAAAAAAAGATTTAACATCGTAATAAAATATGTTGTGTCCAGGGGATGGAGGGAGTTTATTGAAGTCTTCTTGGGCTCACATGGCAAATCATTTAAAATATAAACTTGATATTCAGTCTAAGGAAACTGTAGAGTGACAGAAGAACCAACAATATCTCCTGTTTTCTCCTTTAATGAGTCGATTCTTGTGCTTTCAGACTAAAGAACTACAGACTCTTCACAACCTGCTCAAACTCTCGGTACAGGACCTCACCACACGGTCAAGAAGGTTTCCATCTCATTTCTACTCTGAAGCTCACCTTCTCCTGCTCAAACTGCTGACAAATGTTTCTGCTGCTCTAAAGTCTGGTCTCCAGAACTTCCTAAAAACTCTCAAAGTCTCTTCTGCTGCAGGTTGCTTTGTAGAACTGTTCCAGAAAACCTCACTAAACCACATGGAGGGGCCTCAAGATAGTCATCCAAATGAAACCGTACAAAAACCAAACTAGCACAACCCAAACGCTAAAGTCTCCTGCAGCCTACCAGAGAACCTCTGAGAACAGAGAATCAGGACATGAACTCTTACCTTCTGGACAACCAACGCTGGTTCTCAAACAGGAATACAGAATGTGTCTGACCAAAAACCTCTAAAGACTCACTACAGCCAAGATAAAGACACAGCTGCACCAAATCCACTAATCACTGCACACATTAGCACCATGTGCTAACTGTAGCTAAAGAACCACATTTACCAACTATCCAGTACAAAGCCCTAAAACACACCAAGAAACACATTAAAGACGATTTTACTGCTGGAAGCTGCAAGCCAACGCCTAAAGAACAAACTAAAGCAACGGAGCCAAACCCAGTTCAGTGGTGAAAGCAGAGGAAATGTTTGTCTGCAGCCACATAAAGCAGGAAGACCCTGAGCTGCTCAGGTGTTCCTGATAACACCAAGCAGCCACCTGGACAGCCAATAGGAACACAGCTTACTGGAAGTCCAGAGGGTTGGGTTAGTGAAGGAAATTTAGTTTAAAGTTGAGGCAGAAAGTTAACAAAGAAAGTTGAAAACCACCTTCTGATCCCTGAAATCTCTGAGTTTTCACACAAAGAACGCCTGAACATGTCAAACTGGTTCCATAGTAGAACTGTCATTGTAAAAACGTCATAGTATGGTGTGTTGCTCAAAAAACATTACGACCCGGCTGTCTAGGGTCGCCGAGGAGCAACACAAAAACAGGTGGTATATTCCACCCAACATCCTTTAACATAAACTTAAAAAGTTCTTTCAAAGGAATATTCCACCCAAAATCCTTCAATGTAGACCAAAAAATCTTAGTGTAAAGGAGTATTCCACCTTAAATATAGAGCTAAAGGATGGTTTGGAGTAATATTCTACTCTAAAATCTTCCAATGTAGACCTAAAAGGTTGATCTGATGGTATATTCTACCCAACATCTTGGAACATTTACCTAAAAGGTTGGTTTAATGGTATATTCCCAGAAGAACTCTTGAACATCGGGCTTAATTGTATATTCCACCCAAAATACTTGTACATATACCAAGAAGTCAGTGTAAAGGAAATGTAGACCTAAAAGGATTGTTTAAAGGAATATTTAAACGATTACTTTCATTATTTAATAATCTGTTATCAGTCAGAACCCTGGCAAACTTATTTTCATCAGTTTTTTTTAGCGGAAGTCACAAATAAAGGAGCTCTTGGTTTTTCCCGGCGTTACTGAGTCCAAAGCTGCTGTTTCAACACAGACACGTTCACATGCATCCATAAACCTCTCAGCACTCAAACACTCACAGACAGGAGGCCGGCTGGGCCGAGGCTCGGCAGCGTCCTCAGACCCACGAGTCGGGGAGTCGCTGGACTTGTTGGTCCGGTTTGAAGGCCTCCGTGTGGTCCAGTAGAAGTCCACGTAGTCGGTGTTGGCGTTGAACCGCAGCGACTGGCCGCCATCAGGTGGACCGGCTCGTAATCGTAGGACTCCTCCTGTAGCCTTGAGGGGACCACAGGAACATTCAGTAGCTGTTGGAGTTCTTCCTGTCAGGCTCGTGGTAGAACGGCTCTGAAGTATCTTGTACTTGTCTTATCTGGAACAATCTAACAGCCTAAACTGTTAACAGCGGTGTAAAGAAGCAAACACACAGGCATAGATTAGGACTCAAACTAGATTTATTTTAGAAAACAAATCAGCTTAGAGGCATTTGTTCACACATGTGGCTGAATAGGAGGCCGTCCAATCAGATTCGAGGTCTTCACTCTGTAGGTTGTTTGTTTGGTGAGACTCTTGGACCTCCATCAGCTGACGTGGATGTTTGATGGTCTTCCTCTCTAGTGCCAGATGATTCATCCATGAATTCAGCAGCTACAGACTGAAATGAAGCTCATGCTGCCGTTATTGAATTCCTGTTCCAGATCAAATGTTCAGAGCTCACCTTGAATGCAGCCGTCTGCTGTCTGGATAGTTTTTCTCATTGTAGTCTTCAATAAAGTCTTTTTCCCCGTGCCAGGATGTGGTGAGACTCTTTCTCAGTCGCTACAGATGTCCCTCATTGTGCATCTCCAGAGAAGAAACAGAAAAACTGGTCACTGCTTCAGCATCACAAACGCTCTCCAGCATTGAGAGTGTTTTAGGAATTCATTCATTGTGTTGTGAACTTTGAAGGAGCAGAAACTTTACAGCTGCCAAAGATATGAGCTCCAATTCTGGATGTTTTAGGAAATGAAGTTCATCAAATGAACACTTGATTATTGCTGATAACTCATTAAATTACTGAAGAAATCTAACATAAAAACCTGTAAACTCTCAGGCAGCTTTTGTTAAAGTTTGTCTATAATTCTATCATCATGTTCTGGAACCAGGACTCTGCAGAAGTTCCTTCAAACAGATACTTGTGTGTTTCTATTTCAGGCCTCAGGTTTGAACGTACAGCAGAGGATTAGAAAGGAGTGATTTTAATGTTTAAATCAGTCCAGTAAATGTTTGGAGTAAAAATGATTAAAATTTTGATTTAGATAGATTTGTGTCATCAAGAATATTTTAGAGTCTCACTTAACTATATCCAAATGAGTTCAGTGTATTTACATTTTATAGAATATTTGATTTCTTAATCTCAATACTGTAGAGTCTGACCCTAAATATTATAATAATGATGTAAATCTAAATAATAAATAATATTAGAGTGCAGAGTCATAAACTTTAATCAGTTAAACTTGCACAATAAATATCACTGTACAATCTTAACCTGAACATTCATATTATTGAGGTAAATTTACATAAATCATGACATTCTAGTCTTAACTGGAATATGTCTAACATGAATCTTTTTGTATTGTGCTGATAAACAACAACCCGACTTTCAGATAATATTTATTCACTGTGTATTGGGTAGTACAGAAGTATTAGTACAGAATATTATTTCTTGTTTTATGTGTGGTAATTGGCAGTAAACATTTTAAGAAGTGCAAATTGACAGGGTTGTAATAGTGCTGTTCTTGCACAATATTTGTCACTTAATTGCCCTCAGGATGCTGTTGTTGAGCTACCAGTTTTACAGAACAGGCAGATGTTGCAGCTAATGATGCTGTAATTCACATAAACAAGGAAACAAGTCCATCATAATTTGAGTGTTAACAGTCCAAAATGAAAAGGTCATATACAGCTTTCCTATTGGGTTAAAGAGCCAAAAAAAAAAAAACCATGAAAAAAACTTTGTAAAAGCGAGAGGTCGGTAGCAGCTTTAATTTTTCTTACCCCCCCCCCCCCCCCCCCCCCAAAAAAAAAATATCTGTTGTACCCCCCTGTGCCCCCCACTAAAATTAATCTGGATCCGCCCCTGTCTGACATGAAAGCTGGGATCGTTCTGCGGTTACCGTCCTCAACGAGCAGCAGGTGGCGCTGTGAGCTGCTCCCCTTCCCAAAGCACAGGCGGTCAGTCTAGTGACCTGCAGCATCCCACTGTCTGATTAGAGGAGACCCACATCACTCCATGTCCAGACGGCAGATGAATCAAAGTCTCTGCAGATCCCGTCCTGCTTACAGAGCGGGATGGAAATGAAAATGTTTCTTCACTGTCACACTAAAATAAATCACTGCATTTAGCCTCTAGTTCAGAAACACATTTTGGGTATTTTAAACTCACTTTTTGTCTCTCCCACAATGATGATAACAATTACATGCAAACGGGAAATTATGCAAATTAGGCGATGACATCATTTAGCGACTTCTAGTGACTTTTAGGACAGCCAATAGCTCCTTTCCTTACTGAGGAGTTGGCAACACTGGTCAAAACATAAACGATGCCTCTTTCCCATCGTTGTAAGGTAGACAATGTGCTACAAGCCCAGTTTTATCAACAGTAGCCGTCTTTCAAGGTGCACGAATAACATTGATGTCTATGGAGTGAACAGGGACTGTGCAAATTGCAAAACTGCTGCAACAGCAAAGAGAGACACAAATATTCAATAGCTTCTCTCTGATACATTGTAGTGTCACCAGAATCACTGCAGCCTTCAGCTGGCTCCTGTTGACACCAATGTTATTTCCTGACGATAAAGCATATTGGCAAGTCAGAAGCCTTAAAAATGGCATTTCCTTCCTCCCGTAGGCCACAAACAATATAAAACCTGACATTTTTGAATAGAATTTATGTATAAAAATGTATTCTTTATTGATGACTTTATCATGTATAATAAAGTCTTCCACTATTTTGTCAGCTTATATAAATAAAGGTGATAATGTGAACACTTCACAAACAAAATGTTTTTAAAAACTGCATTTACATGTCGGTGAAAGGTCAAAACGCAAGAAAAAGCTACATATTAAAAAAAAATACCCATGTACATGTGAACAGAGATTCAGTCTGAATGGAAAGAAACGGAGATTTTAGAAACAATGATGAAGAAAAAGATGTAAATCAGAGCAGAGTTGGTCATGGTTGCTGTTAAAGTTGAGCAGTTTGGTGCTGCTTTTTTGTCCAAAATAAACAAGTTATGCTTTGAGTGAAGATATTAGTCTAATGTAAAGCTTTGTGAAAATAGAAATGAGTAAAAACAATGAAGCAGGGTGCAATAAAGTAATAAATGCTGGTTTAAAGCCACTAAATGCAGGATTTAAAATAACTTACATGGCTTTTTCAATCATTTAATCAATTATAATGCCTATAAATGTACTAAAAAGTAAGTATACCTTGACCTCAGTAGCCTGTTTAGCAGAAATAACTTCTTGTAATCAGTTTTGTGGACATTTTTGACCACTCTTTCATGCAAAATCCCTTCAGTTTCAAGATGTTTGAGCGTTTTCACAACATTTCAAGAGAATTGAAACTTCACCCTTTCCATAACTCTCTATTTTTTCACTTTTTGAAGCTAATCTATGTGGATTTGCTCGTCTGCTTAGGAGCAGCATCCTGTTGAAAACCCCAGTTCAGAGGAAAACGTCAAATTTCAGACAAATGGCTGCAGAATTCATAGTGTAAAGAAACTTTTAGATCTTAAAATATCAGATTTCTGTAATTTGAATATATAACTGTATTTCATAAAAGATCAAACACTTGCATGTTTAAATATGTCAAAAAGTCAACAATTTCAATGGGATGTGTGCACTTTTTCGCGTCTTTATGTAGAATTGTACTTTTTTTTTAATCCTTTCAGCTGGTTTTGTTCTTATTTGATCTATTTTACACCTAATATTCTTTGTTTCTTTTATTGTTACATGATTTCTTCTTTTAAAAGTTGAAGTGGTCAACTGAAAAACATCACCAAATCTGTGTTCTTGTTTCTATCAACTGTTTCTGCTCCGTTCTTCCACCAGATGTCAGCAGATGTTCATCAGACCACTTCCTACCTGTCCGTCTGTGTGTGGTCTCGTTTGAAGTGTTCAGTCTGCTCTTGTAAAAACACTAAATTAGCCGCCGTGTCCTCGGCTCTTTGCATAAGTTAAAAGGCGCGAGGTGGAAGTGAGGTGTAATGTGCCTTTAGCTGGGCCGTCTGCGCCGCTAATTATGGCGCTCAGTCCATCATTGGTCCACAAAGTCCACATTTCTGTCTTTGTCTGGGGATTCTCCAGGGAGACGGAGGCTTTGATCTGCTGCAGACTTACATGGACGGACACAAAAGACGACAACTGAGGAGGGACGACTGTAAACTCCTGGGAACTGAAGCTGCAGCAGGACAGTCAGGAGGATAAAACACCGGAATCTATATGTGAAGAAGGAAAAAGCAGCATTTAATTAAATATCCACTGGACACAAGATGGAAATCCATACAAACTGAGATGCTAAATGAGTGATAAATGATGATATCTGCATCATCAGCATCACTATTAGCTTTTAAAGGAAATATCTGACCGATAGGAAACACCGTCAAGCTAAAAGTTTACATTCTGAATAGAAATAAATATAATCTACAAGCACATTAAAGCCGTTTTCTAGTTTCATCAAGAAGAAATCATAATAATATGTTAATTCCACTGATCCAATTCTAATGTTTTCTGTAACTAGGTGGAAAAAATATGTCGGATATAAAGAAAAATCCATATTGTACCTCCTTATTTTAAATTTTGAATTAATTAACAGGCGCCATCCACTGAAAATGAATACAGATCATTGAAACAAGATTTAGATTTACGGTCATAATTCTATAATGTTTCAAATATATGACAATTTAAGGTCATTTGATACTATTTAAAGAACTTCAACATATTTGTCATCATAAATGTGACATTCATTTTGGTGATTTATGTCTTTATTTTAGATAAACTGAAGGATTAAGGGACTCCTTAGATGAGTTTTATGCCAGTTGAGCTGTTAATCCATCTGAAAATCACCTCTATTATCTGCATCTTTAGGAAGATGAAAGTTAGTTTTAACTATTTGTGGAAAGTTTATGTATTTGGTTTACAGTTTGGTTTAAAATTAGACATTGCTACATAAAAATAAATATATTTTACATGCAGGTTACAGCTGTTCTGTCAAAAACCATCATACTGTATTTCTGCACTGGGCCATCGTGATAAGAGAAGTCATAATAAAATTGACTAATGCCTGGTTGAAATATGTAAATAAATACATAAAATAAAACATATTTGTTACTCAAAACAGGTTTTTCAGTTTATATGTGTTGAAATTAGTCACAAAAACTCTATTTCCGTCCATTTTCTGACCTCGAATCTCCAGTAAATCTGCATTAGAAACCAGACAAACGCAGCATTCAGGCTGAATATGCAGGTTTGTGATGATTTTCCTATAAAAGGCCCGAGGATCTGAGTGTGGGGGGTCGAGGAAGTGTGGCAGTAATATAAGCAAACAGAGAATGTGAAGGGAGGAAATGGCCGAGGAGCAGCGGAGCATTCAGCTTCAATGCAGCGGCAGCAGCATTTATGGACAAGCCCAGGAAGTGTAAACAGAGGTCAAGTGTTAAAAGTCCAACCCGCCAATTCTCACCTCCATTAAAGACGGGGGTCCGCGGAGCACCTGGGAAGAAACCCCCATTTAAAACCGCTGCAGGTTCCAGAGGGAAGCTTCACACATCAGTAGAGACGGGAGGTCGTTCTAGACATTTATCAAGAAGCTGGTGGTCATAGAGGCTGGACTGCAGGGGAGACAGAATTAGATATCGACCACAATGTAAAAGACAAAAAAAGAAACAAAACAGTGAAAGTCTGTGAAAATCTTGCTGCAACGAAACTTTAAACGTGTTGGTATGTAGGCTAATATGTGTTTATGCATCCATTTTTAATTAATATTTATGTACAGTCATGGACAAAATAAGCACATCCCCTGAAAAATTGTTGGCTTTTTTTTGACATTCATGAAATTTAAATAAAAGTTTACCGCTGTTTTCTTGATAAACGTCTAAAACATGATGCAGACATTTACCCCTTTTTTTTTGTCATAGTGTAATACTGTTTACTGTCCAATGTGTTCCTTCTACCTTTCTGCATTTCACTGAAACTTATCTGGCCAATAAAACTCCCCGAATCAACAGTAAAAGCCAAATAAAAGCTGTTCTGGTGCCTTAAACTGTCTGGTTGTGTTGAATTCTGAGTTAAACTCTCTCTTTTGTCCAGTTCTGCTGCTTCCGTCTGCAGCGTCAGACAGCCTGAATACACTCCTGCTCTGTTCCTTCATGGAGGAGAAAGTTAATCCCTCATTAGGTGGGCAGCGATATGGACGAGCGTTCATGTGAATGGACGAGTCTTTGTGTGTCTGAGAGCAGCTCGAACTGCAGCTCCTCTCTGGTGTCGATGCTAATGCTAGCCCGGGACCCCCTACGACACACATGGAAATGGAAAACACACACGATCTGCAGGAGAAGCTGCTTTCATCCTGGAGTTTGAACCATTTAGATGAAACGGGGCTGCAGGGTTTAGTCACTGTGGAAGGATTTAGTTCTGTTTCTACTTCTGTCCCTCTTCAGCTCCCGTAGTTTCAAGATGGAGTCTAAACTGCAAAGTTAAACACAAGAAGCAAAAATAAATTCAAGTTTTCTCCCAGAAAAGTCAGAAATGAAGTCAGGCAAGTTTCTTCTACACTGGTAAAAACGAATGTTGTCCTTTTTTAACTGTATTTTTAAAGAACAATGTAATGTTGTTTTACTGATTTTTCATGCTTTGTTAAATTACAGAAAAAAATTAAAAATGCTAAGCGTAAGAAAACAGAAATTTGTTGTTTTACCATAAAATTCCACTATTAGTTTATTATATTTAAGTCAGCAAAAGTGTAGTTATTTCACAGATATTTGCTCTTTTTTGGAAAGAAAATGATGTGCATTAATGTCTGAAATACAGTAAATAATAATTGAATGATTTGTTAAATTACATTAAAAAAATTAAAATGTTAAATCTAAGAAAAGAATCCGAAGCTGTAAATAACATCCACATCAACAAACTGTAATTTGTTGTTTCATCATAAAATTGCACTATTATTTCACTATATTTAAATCAGGTAGTAAAATCAGGTTGACATAATGAAAAAAACCCAAACAAATAAACCCTAAAAAAAAGCCAAAAGCGTACATAATGTCCACCTCAAAAATCTGTATTATCACATTTTTTTATCCTTCCATAAAATTATGAAATAAACAAAACATTTATTTTAAAAAATGTGGCATTATTTTCACTGTTTTTGGAACCTTTGAAAGCCAGTATTCGACTGCTTTTAATGTCTTTCTTCTGGCACCCTTGCTGTCAGATTTTCACCACTTCTAGATTAAATCTATTAAGAGCGCTTTAAAAGCAGAAAGTTCAAGTGTTAGCACTGAATTCAACAGCATTCAAAGACTTGAACTGACCTGCAAAAGGCTTCTAAAGACCTTCAGCTCCGTTTAGACTCGTCCTCATCGACCTGAGACTTGTTTTGACAAGACCTGACCTGCACTTGTCCTAAAAGAATCTGATTTTAAACATTATTTATGCATCAGTAAGATGTTGTCATTTCAAACTAATGTCACTAATGGCCATATTAAATAAACATTGATATAAAAGCACAACTGAATGGTCAGATTTGGACTTTTGCAGACAGGTTTGCATGTTCAGACGTGTTTTCAGGTCGTTTTCTTTGCCTGATGTTAATTAACTGTTCAGGTAGAACAAGAGGATCATTAGTTATTTAGGCAATTAAAAGCAAAACTGAATGAATTCAAATGAAAACAATCATTTTCACCCCCACAATTTAATCAATGTGGCTGTGACACCGTGCTGCTATCTCACAGTGATACAGAAATCTTTAACAAATCCGTGGATCCAGACTATAAGCTGCATCACTGCCAGAATCTAATCACTTGGTCCTTGTGTCATTTCTGACCTTCCCTGAAAATTTCATCCAAATGCTTTATTCCGTTTCTGAGTAATGTTGCTAACAGACGGAATAACGGACGGACAAACGTACGCTGATCAACACATAACTCCGCTGTGTTCCTTGGTGGAATAATGAATGTTTTTAACTATAATGTTTTGAACAATTTACTGCTGTTTTACAGATTTCCCCAGTTTTGCCAAATTAAAGAGAACAGATAAGATAAATGAAAAAAAAACAGCCCAAACTGTAAATAATGTTGAGTTTGAGAAAAACTATTCCAACATGTGACCACAAAATGACTCAATTTTATTTATTTAAATCTGCAGAAACTATATTTTTACAGATATTTGACATTATTTGTACCAAGAATGATGCATACTAAGCTATGGAGAAAGGCTTCTCTAATTTTTGCCCTTTGCAAAGTCGTCCCGCGGGCCGGATTGGACCCGCGGGCCTCATGTTTGACACCCCTGCTGTAGGTTGATTATCTTATCTCAAGAAACGAAAAAAGCGTTGAGAAAGAAACCTTTTCTAAAACTAGTGGGTCTCTTCCAAACCTCAGTGCAGGTCACAATTTATCTCATCTTCAGGCTCCTCCTGCTGCTGGATAAAGTCTATTTTTTAATCCACAGCATCACCTGGATGCGTATCAGAAGCAGACGATCCTTACCTGTCTCCTGCTGGACTCCTTTCATGGTCCAGGTGAGGCTGAAGCTGCCGGTAAAGACTCTCCTCTCCTGGATCGTCCTGCAAACAGCTTCATAAAGTCATTAGCGGCCGTTAAATGTGTCGGCCAGGTGAGAAGAGCAGCATCTTTCAGCTCAGGAATAATAATGATGACAGTGTTTCTCCTGGCTTTTGTCTCATTCAATCACGTGTGAAGTGAAGTCGACACAGAACTCGGTTTCTATTCGCCGCCGCCTCATTTCTGCAGTTTTCACTTCTCTGTCAGAGACCAGAAGTTCTGAGGTTTTGTGGCTCCACTGTTTGGAAATCAGGGCTTTGATCTTTACAATTCCTCCTAATGACTTTTATATTATAGAGCAATTAAACCTCACAGATGAGAGACCACACAGTGCTTTTTAAGGAGTTCGTCAGGTTCATTTTACAGATTTTTTGAAATACAAAACGAGACACATTTAATGTATAATAACACTAAAAACCTGTAATTTGCTTTTAAAATTTTTTAAAAAAATTATTTTCCCATAAATATCACCATAGTGCAGTTTTTGTGTGGTATGACAATATTACACTTAAAACTTATTGGAACAAACAGAAAAAACACAGATGCTATTCTGCGTAAGTATTTTTTTTTATTTTAAGCACATTTATTGATGTAAATCTGCATTTTTATAGTCTAGTTTAGCTACTTTTACTTGAATAAATGATAAAAATACTGACAGACTTAGAGGTGAATGTTTGATAGGTGATGTTCGATAGCTGCTTTAACAGGACATTAAAAGGCTTAAAAAATCAGTTTTACTGCAGTAAACAACATGATGTTGGACAGATTGCATAACTGTGAGCGTTTTTAGGGTTATGCATGACTCCAAAAGGTCAAACATTCCCAACAAGCCACTAGAAATGAGCCTCCCTGCAGATACTGAGTAAGTGCTGCTGATGAGTTTCAGGCTTTTCTCTGAGGGCCTCATTTAGGAAGGACGACCTGCAGAGCCGTCAGAGCAGCTCTCAGCTCTTTCTCCTCTCAGGACATGACTATGAAAAGAGGAATCTCCAGGACAAAGGTCCGTGTATTCCTTGTCTGGCTCCAATACACAACAAGAGGCAGCAGCTCCGTCATCAGAGACACGGAGGTGAAGATTCACTCAAGACTGACTCACAGAATCAGGAAAAATGTGTCAGTGCAGCTCAGATGTGCAGACAGAGAGCTGAACTGGAACTTCCAAGAAGATTTAACTGCACATTTAGTGTGAAAATCAGCAATTCCATGGAGACATATCTTCATTATTGATTAATCAGCTTCTAAAATGTCCAAAACATGTGAAAAATATCCACCAGCTGAATGTGATTCTGTTAAATGGTTCATTTTATCGGTACAAAACCCAAAGATATCCAGATAAAGAAACAAGAAAAGCAGCTCATGTTGAGATTTGACAAACTGAAACGGTTTTTGTTTTAATCTAATATTGCACTGTAAAAAAAAAGGTAAAATCTGGGAGCAAGAATGCTAGAAACATGCACAATTGCACTGCAATGTTCAAAAACTATGAAGAAAACAGTAAAATAACAGCAAATATCTGTGAAATAACTATCTTTTTAGTGGATTTAAATCATTTTATGGTCAAATATTGTACAAGAATCAATGACTAATAGTAAAAATACAGACTTTACCTGCAGTTTTGGTTTGTTTTTTTGTTATTTTCACAGTTAACATGTCAATTACTCCTTTTCCCCTGGGATTTTACTTGACATTATCTGTAATTTAACAAAACATCTGTAAAATGAAAATTTAAAAATATCACATCATTATTAGATGTCATTTTTCTGTAGAATGTCTGTCAAAGGCTAAACTGTTTAGCAGATTTAATTACAGTAAAAATGTAATTTTATGGTCAAAAACTGTAAAAGGATCAATTACTAGCTGTAAAAAATACAGATTTTACTTGCAGTTTTGGCTTGTTTTGTTATTTTCACAGTTCGCATGTCAAATAATCCTTTTTTCTCTGTGATTTGACTTGACATTATCTGTAATTTAACAAAACTGTAAAATATCTGTAAAATACTAAACTTCTGAGCCAATTTAAATACAGTAAAAATAAAATTTTATGTTGTAATGTTAAAGTATAAATTACTATTTGCAATAAATAAATACAGCCTTTTTATCTGGACATTATTTAAAGTTTTGGCCGTTTTTTTAAATACTACTCCTGTAAATTTACTCTTTTCTTCTGTGCCTTTACAGAGCGACTAATAAAATGTCTGTAAATTTATATTTTTTTAATCCATTTAATGGTGTTATCAATCTGAGAAGAAGAAAAAGAGTAAAGTTAATCAGATAATTCCACCAGTTTCACTTGTTTTGACAATATTTCCTTCCTCTCAACAAATGAAGCATTTTTAAAATAATTACTTTGAAGCTGAATTAACTCAGAAACATGTCAGATTTGCCTCAGAACTCAAAGCTTTTTCTGTTTCATGGCTAAACGTGACTTAAAGGCCCTTTCAGGGCAGATCTGCTCCTCTGGGGTGGGTGGTCTGCTCATAGAGGCATCACAAGAAACCTCCTCATTGTTCAGGCGCAGTCGAGAAAGTCTGTGTTTGCGCTCTTCATTAGACATTCTAGTGTCAGAGAAGGAGAATAAATAAAACGAGGCCAGGTCAAAGGGAGCTAGCGGTTCGCTTCGGTGTTTAAATGTGTTTTAACAGTTACTTAAGGCTCTGGAGACGCTCTCTGCCACTTCCAAATGATGGAAATGAGCCCGGAGAGTTTGCAGAGCTGGCAATAATCCCAGTTGAAAGGGAGGATGTGGTTGTCTTGGGCCAGTGTAAGAAAGCAAATCACCTCCTTTAAAGAAGCCGCACTGACCTCTGAGGAAACTGCATTTTCTGTGCAAACTGAATTTCCAAATTTCTTAGAAGCAAAACGAGACTTTTTAGACGAAAACTAAACTTTTCAGAGCAACTTTGGATTGTTTTTGGGCTCCATAAAGCCCGGATGGATCAACCTGTGGATTAAACGCAGTGATTGAGATTAGCTGGAGTTGTAGTTTGGGCAAAAAAAGAGAGAGAAACCCCTCAGCAGCAGCACTCCCACCACACCCGAGCCGCTGAATCTGACACCTCAGTTACGCAGGGCAGTTATTCAACTTTAAGAGCGACACCGCTGCTGCTAAAATACACACTTTGGGAAACGGAGCTCGTTGGTTTTATATAGGAAAAAACATTAACGCACTGTTTGCATGCAGGAGCCATTCTTGATTTACAGCAGCTTGAGAGAAACACACATGCAAGACGAGAAAGTTTCAAAATTAGACGTTTGGATACGCGCGTAAAAATGGAAAAACAGAAGGAGAATAAAGGAACAACAGCAGATTCTCTGTAAATTGCGCAGCTTAATCTCAGTCTCCAATTGTGAAGTGGCTTGTTACGCTGCTTAAAGCATCTGTGAGCCAGCCAGGACTTAAAAGGCTCCAAATAAGATGATTTAGCAACATCAAGGCTTTCCCAGCGGTAATGATTACATTTGGACTTAAGATCCATGCAAGAATTTGTAGCCCAGTAAATCTCCCTCCCCCAGGACCTCTTCAAAAGCCTTGTCATTCAAAGGGTTAGGATGTTTGACAATCCCAGCTTGTACTACTCCACCAATTAATTGGATACGTTGTCGGGATGTTCGTCTCTCTCATCTGCTACTTAGAAAGACAAAGGATCGATGGGGGGTTGTTGACACCTCTGTTCGCGCCTCCGCTATAAATGAGGAGTCTGAGCTGAGGAGCAGCATTCATCCACCGGACGCACTCGGAGCAACGACTTATTTCCAGCAGAGACCAACGAGATTTTCACTTTAAACATCTGTCAGAATGCAGGTGCCCAACAGACCGACGTATGGATACTCCGTGCGTAATTACGCACCGCTGCACCAGCAGTTCCAGGGAGGCCAGTGCGCGTCCACAACGAAGCCCCCCAGCGGGAAATCTTTCACTATCGAGGCTTTGCTCGCCAAACCGGAGGACACAACCAGCGACAGGACGAGTGGCGGAGTGAAATACCAACAGGCAGCTCCGGTTCTGCCGCTCACCGGACACGCAGGGTTACCGATGGCACCGTACGTCTACTCCCCGAACATGCTGCACTCCGGGATCCACACGCAGCCTGGATATTCTGTCTACTGCTGCCCGCCTTTCACCTACCAGGCTTCGTGCCGCGGCGCATTTTACACACAAGGTAAAGGGAGAATCAGAGCGATATCAACTTCAAAGAAACCCGGAAACCACATTTACGCAGCAGTGCGATTAAACGTGTCCTCACCTTTCCTTTGCAGCTTCCATGTCCAAAGTCAACGCAGGGCTGCATTCCTTCAAAACCAAAGGAGGGAAGTCGAAACGAATGCGCACCAGCTTCACCAGCGAGCAGCTGTCCCGCCTGGAGAAGGAGTTCGCTCGGCAGCAGTACATGGTGGGATCGGAGCGGTTCCTGCTGGCCTCAGCTCTGCAGCTCACAGAAGCTCAGGTAAGAAACTCAACAGAAACTTCCTCAAACTTCTAAATATGCTTCGACAATCTAATATGTGTCTCCACTTCCTCTCTCCAGGTCAAAGTCTGGTTCCAAAACCGCCGCATAAAGTGGCGCAAACAGAGTCTGGAGCAGCAGCAGGCCAAACTGGCCAAACTGGGTCTGGCTGCTCCTCCGAAGAGTCCCGGATCTCAGGGCCACGGAGATGAAGGCGACGAGGATGAGGAGTTCTCCGACTCAGACGTGGACATCGACGTGTCCGATGACTCCACTGACCACTGCTAACCAAACACACCTGGACTTCCGGTTAAAACACAGACTGTTGTACATAAAGCTGAGAAAGGAGGCTCCAGTCTCCTACTATGAATATTTAATAGATCTATAGCTATATATTTAATTTTCTACATTCATTGCTCTTTGATGGGTTCACTTCATGTGTTGCTTTTGTACATTTGAATGAATTATTCAGAAATATATTTTATGACAATAATGGAAACCTCGTCCTGTTTCTTTCCTTTATATTTAGTCTTCAGATGAGCTTCTATTCACACGTTTTCTGCCAAACTTAGAAGAATTCGGATGTTTTATTGTCTCAGTTTGTTTAAATGTTGGGCTCAAATAGAAACACGAGACATTTTGCACTTTTCCCAGGATTTTTGACATCAAAGTTTATTTTAGGGGTTTATTTTATACTCAATGAACTTTACACTCTCGATTAAAGCTAATTAGTTTGTCTTTTGATCCTTAAATTCTTACTTAATTACACATGAAGAGGGTTTTCTGAAACTTTAATCTCAATTCTGTTTCTTTATTTAACAACAAAGTGAATTTTTTAAGAATAATAAACTAAATTATAGGCCCAAAAGAGAAAAACAGGTTAAGCCTATAGGGCAAAATGTTGAAGACATGAATATTTCAGCTGTGTACACTGTAAAAAAAAAATATAGTTTTTAACTGTATTATTTGAACAATTAACTGTAAAGGATTTTCTTTTTATTAGCAAATTGCAGATAACAATAACCAAAACCATTTAATGTTGACCATAAAATAAAACAAAAAACTAGGTCAAATACCTTTAAAGCTTATTCATGGTGTTTTTAAGTGTAATTTTTTCTTTGCAATTTTTTAAAAATTAATATTTTTTATTTAACATACATTTTAAAAATATTTTATTAATACATTATTTCATATTTTTAAAATTATTTTTATTTGCAAAAAATATAATTTTACAGATATTTGCTGTGATTTTCACAGTTGTTATAGCTTTTAAATGCAACAGCATTCCAGCATTTTGAATATATTTTTTAGGCACTTTTCCTGCCAAATATATTTCTTTTTTTCACAGTGCAGTTCATTTCAAATGAACATGAGTTTAAACTATAACTCTAAATGTTCTTTTTGCTTCTTTTAAACAATCCTCTCAACAGCAACATTTTTAGCCACAGAAAGATATATATATATATATATTTTTTTTTTAAATAGTTATGATCGTCATCCAGGTCACAGTAATCCTAAATGCTTCAGCTACAGACAACTGAACTTATTTGAGTTCTTGGGGACATTTTCATCTCTCATCCAAGTGTTTTCTTCACTTCAGAACTGTGAAACATCTAGAAGTCCAGCTGCCTTCTATTTATCATTTCAGCTGCCTGACAGTTTAACAGATGAATCTGAAGTCACAAAACGTCTCCAACCCTAATTTAACTCCCGGCAGCAGATATGTGCCTAATTCCATCGTTTGATGACCTTTAGTTTACTTAAAAAGAGACTAAAACCTCTTTAAAGTGTCCTATCATCACTGTGGCCTCCTGACCTTTCCTTATTGTTCTCTGTTCTCGGTCTGAAGACGATGGAGACGTTTCCTCCCAGGTTTGATCTAACCTAAAGTCCTGGGCTCCCCTCTGATTTAAGCTAAGCAAATAAATAAGCAGCTCTGGGATTAGTGGGGATATCTGTAACCCGGGGCGGTGGGGTCAATCTGTCTCAGGGCCGCAGCGCTGCCTCTCACTGTTTAATCTGTTTAAATGGTCAATACCAATGTTCTCACTGCTTCTCCATCCTGCAGGTGTCCAGCCTCCGGACGACTGCAGCTCCACGTCCGACCGTCCGTCCGTCCAGGCGGAAACGGACTCACGCTGAGGATGAAACGGGAGAAAGACAGCGGTCAGACAGGAGTCCATCAGAGCAGCTAACGGAGCTGGTCAAGCTGAAAGTCCTGCAGAAAACTCATCATATTAAACACAGACAGCAAACCGCTTCCAGCGCTTTAATCCGTAACATACGAGACACAGAGACTGTAAATGTTTTCTCACTTTCAGCCTCCATCAAACTACTTTTTTTAACAGAAGAGCTGAAATCAAGATGAAAATAATGGCGCAAAACTGGCCTTCTGTGACAAAAAAAGTAGAAAAAGAACATTTAAAAGGTATGTTAGTGTCATGTTCATTCTCCTCTGAAAATTCAAGCCTTTAGAAATTAAATGCACTGTAAAAAAAATTACGAAATAAAAAATAAAAGAAAAAACTAAGAAAAGTAAGTTTTTAAAAAATGAAAATCCAGCACTTAAAATGTTCACTAATTGTAAAAACTGTGAAAATAAAAGCAAATATCTGTGAATTAATTGTATTTTTTGCACTGATTTTAATACAATACAGTGATTTTACAGTCACTCTATAAAAGAATGAAAATTTTAAAATACAGATCAAACATTATTGACAGTTTTAATTATTTTTTTAAGTCAACATTAATAATTTTTTTTACTGTGATTTACTAGATATTATACATAATTATGTCATTAAAATGAGATTTTTTTTGTTTAAATACAAAAATTGTGAAAAAAAACATTCTTTTACAACATTTGACTGCAAATTTATTTTTTTTTACTGCAATTATTTGCAGATTTTCTCTGTTTCACTAACTTACAGATAATATTTAGTAAAATACAGAAAAAACATCATTTACATGTTGACTGTAAAAAAACAGGTCAGAACTGTAAATAATGTCTATCAAAATTTATAACTGACCGATACTAAGCTGTTTTTTGAACACATTTTTTACAGTTTTTTTTTTTTTTTTAAAACAGTGTTTAGCTAACAGATCATTTCTTCTTTTTATTTTTAAATGAACTAGAGATCATTTATATGATCCCAGATCAGGAACCACTGATCTATAAAGTTCATTAAAGCTGCAACGATGACCTTCATCACCAATTAGTCTACTGATTATTTTCTCGGTTAATTTCTTGGTCAATAAAATGTGAAAAAAAATCTCAAATATACTGAGTTTATGGTCATGTAAGATACAAAAACATGACATTCTTGTATTTCAGAAGCTTGGAACCCGAGAATGTTTTTGCTTTACTGCTTGAAAAATGACAAAAACAACACATTTTTCCAGCTCCACTGTGTGCAACATGCGGATGCCTTGATATTTAGCCCATTTAAATGTACAGCCATTGTTGGTCAACAGATTATTTTCGTAATTTTCTGGTCAATAAAACGCGAGAAAACCAAATTATACTGAGTTTACTGTCATGCATGACTCAAAAACATGTTGTTCTAGCATTTTAGAAGCTAGAACCTGAGAATGTTTTGCACCGTTGCTTAAAAATGACA
This sequence comes from Amphiprion clarkii, assembly GCA_027123335.1. Lineage (NCBI taxonomy): Eukaryota > Metazoa > Chordata > Actinopteri > Pomacentridae > Amphiprion > Amphiprion clarkii. The sequence continues at coordinate 27,367,976 of CM049584.1, read as the reverse complement.
GAAACTAATCAAAAAGTTGCTGATTGACGACTAGCTGACTTGTTTTTGCAGGTCTGCTGTACACGACTCCTTAATATTTAGCCTATTTAAAGTATTTTCTTAGTTGTTGAGACAACAGAATGTAAGAAAACTCCAAATATACTCATTTTAATGTCATGAATGACACTAAAACATACAGTTTTTGTATTTTAGAAGCTGGAATCTGATGATATTTTGCATATTTGCTGTAAAAAATGACAAAAACTTCTTTATAAATCATTCCAGCTCCACTGTGTGCAACATACTGATGCCTTAATATTTAGCCTGTTTAAACTCACAGACGTTGAGCAGCAACTCTACAGAATAACTCCAATCTATCTCCTGCACTTTCTATTGTTTTACTGCATTTTTGAGACAGTTATTCAACATGAAGCAAGTATTTGAGAGGAGTTCCTTTACAAACTAATAAAATCTACTAAGAAACTGAGCAGAAAAATGAAAGGAAAGCTTAAGTGGACGTAGTTCTAGCAGCTGTTTTTGATGTTGCTGTATTTTGGAACATTTACAGCCCTGCTCTGTTTGTTTTCTCTCACTGCTGACGGATTTAACTCCACAAATTGCAGCAAAATCCCCAGAAAACTGCAGATCTGTGTGCAGCAGAGGATCAGGGAGAAGTCACCTGGCCACAGTATCAAAGAGAGGAGTTTAATAAACAGTAACAGAGCTGATCTGTGTCCGACGCCCCCCGCCTGCTCTGGACAGAATCTTTGTTTCTGATGTGCTTCCCCCCCTCCTCTGCCTTCTCCACAGCTCCACGTAATCCCATTGAGGGGCAGAAAGAAGCAGCCGGAGTCCTGGGAAAAGAGGAGCTGGGGGTCTCCGGACTCCTCGTCTCAATTAGCAGAGGGCACCTTAACGGCTGGAAACATTTCTTAAGACGCTCGGCAGGACTCGGACCGAAGCTTCTTATCAAAGCCACATCTTCATTTGTCTCCCGACTTGTCGCTCTCATGAGGTTTATGTTTTAGCACGTCAAACAATTTGTCTCGCTGGCAGACACAGTGGGGATTAGCTTTTTATTTTTTTTTTTAGTTAATTCACAATATTGTGTCTTTGCTCTCCGGAGCTGAAACAACTTTTGTCAATTAGTCTCAGATTAATCAGCAACTGTCCTGATGACACAATTAAGAGCAGAGACAAAGATCTGCTGGTTTCAGGTTCTCAAATGTGAGGATTTGCACCTGTTTTTTAAAATTCTACAGTGATTTAAAGTGGAATTAGGTTTTTCAATAAAGCAATTTGAAGTTCTTGGCCAGATTAATAAATAATAAAGGAGAATAAAGACAATTTTTGTTTGGATTCTGGCTATTTGATGAGGCCAGAGTGTTAAAAAAAAAAAAGAGAACACTCCAGTTATTTTATAGTTTTTTTCTTATATTGTGTTATTTTCCCTGTTTTGATTAATTAATAATAATAACTAAATAAAATCACAGAAAAAAGGTTTCATTTACCAGATAAGAGTGAAAAAATTGTCAAAATTATAAAAAATGTCCACATTAAAATTTGTATTTCAGATTCATTCATTGGAAATGTTTGGTGACAATATTACACTATTTTTTACTGTATTTAATTCAGCAAGAAAAACATATGTGTATATTTGGTCACAAAACAAGTAAACAAGGCCACCAATTATGTTTTCAAGTGACCTTTTTTAACCTGAACAACAAACCAAAAGCTTAAAAAGCATAAAAAACATCTACTTTACTGGCATGAAACAGAGAAAAGCAGCAAACCTAAACAATTTATCCATAATAAATAATGCTGCCAGTCACTTTTCTGTGACTTAAGTCTTTACGGTAAAATTTGTGTCGTTTTAAATGAAATATATACTTTTTTAAAATGCTGAATGATTATTTATTGAGGTCAGTATTTGATATTGAATACTTTAAGCCCATATTACTATTATTAATAACAATTACGTTAAATCTTCCACACTGATTTAACTTTATAGTGATTCTGAAAGAATATTCATGTTGAGGTGGAACTTTGTTTGTTTTTTCCTTTGAAGGTTGATAAAATTTAGCTAAAAGTAAATCTTCAACATAAAAGTTTCTATCTAGATTGTGTTTTTCCATCCTATGCTCATCACCTTTGGTCATATGAGTCTTTTCATTTAACAGCCAGATTATGATGTAGCTCAGGGAAGGTGTGAAAGTTCTCATGGAGACTATTAACCTCCAGCTCCTATAGCGAGAGTAAGCTTCATTTGACCACGACGCGTTTTAGGGCAGTCTATTGTAAAAAAAAGAAAAATCCTACTTTGCATTTTATTTGCAGAGGTGAGGGCCACTCTACTCCATCTAATAGTCATTAGCTTTCATTACAAGCGTTTGAAGTCGGAGCCGCTCTTTGTGTCGCAGTGAAAGGGGCGCATTTGTGATGCACAATGACTTCTGACACGGGCACTGACGAGAGGAGCTGCTCTCCAGTGAAGTGGTTATCCTAAAGCTCCTTTTCTGTCTCAGGAAATGGCCTGCTGGTTCCTGTTTGCATCGTATACAGGGAGAAAGAACAGCACGGAGGACAAATAGGAAGCTGGAAACGTCTGGTTCCAAAAAACCGCGTCATTTATCCAATGTGCGACTTTTACGCACGGATTCAAACATAAATATACGGATTAAATACATATAAAAGTTGCATCATATGTCTTTAAATATTCGACCTGGTGATTTCTCAGTCATTTTACGTCGTAAAAATAACTTTACATTTAATTTCAGGCTTTTAAAACATCGCTCATTAACCACAATCAAGGATTTACGCGTTGCATCGCCAAAAGTGCCATATAATCAAACCTTTAAATTTAGACTTTTTATGACTATAAACGCATGTATTTTTCTCCAGGCCCCGCTAAAAGTGGGGTGTTTGTTTATGCAGAGCAGGGGAGCCGCCGGAGGAGCGGAGCCCCCCGTACAGGTGGCTAAACGACCCCACTTGTCATGCAGGTGGCACAAACGCAGCGACGTGCTACTTTTGCCATCTCGTTATAATGGGGTGAAATTTTCCAAGTATTTAAGTGGAATAGATTAGCTGAGCACACAACGCTAATGCGAAACAAAATGGCCAATTAGTTTATTAATGAACACGGGAGGTGACAGGAGGAAGAGGGGATTCAGCGCTGCTCTGCAGTCTGATTTAACCTCATGGCTTTAATCAACATCATGGAAGGTAAAGGTGGCAGAATTACACCTACAAGCTGATGGATAAGCGGATAAAACCAGCATTTAAGGCTCACGTTTGCTCATTTTTGTCACATACCTTATCAGAAATCGAAAAACAAGCAATTAGATTACAGCAAAACTGTAAATCTATTATAATTATTGGCTATACTGATGCATATTTCATGAAAATATAACGCGATAAATGAAAATTTATCAAGATAATCTGGTTTATATCAACATAATGTGGTGACGTTTAAAAATGAGACAAGTTTACTGTCTTATAGCATTAAAATGACTTTAATTCTTAAATCTGGAGCAGCTGAGCCACAGAGGACATGGCTGCTCTTTGACCTCTGCAGGAAACTTAAAGCTGTGCCTCACATTAACCACTGGAGGGCAGCATTGGCACAGAATAAAGCAGTTTTCACAGTGGAGTCACTGCGTTTTGAGGCCATATATTATCCAGAATCTCAAGCTTTCAGGCCTCTGCATTGGAAATACTATTATTTAAAGACTGTGGGCTGTCATACACTTAATTTACTGCATTACTGTGAGTTTTTAGGCACCAAATTGTGTCTTTTCTGCTTACAGTTTGTGGTGTCTTGCACTTTTTTTCAGCAAGATTCAAGAGATGTCACATATTTCTGTGTTTGATTATGCTGAAGAAAGAGACCTGTCCATGTTGGAGGTACTATTGGATCTATGGGTAATCATTACAGTGGGTTTGCAAGGCCTTTTATTGAAGTTTTTATTTGGGGAACAAATGTCTTCTAAATATCCTCTGAAATCTCAACCTCTGACCAAAGCTAAGTTTTGCAATCAGAGCCATAAAAACAAAGTGATATTTTGCACTTTTTTTTTTTTAGCATCACTAAGCCTTTTCTATATATACTTATAACAAATTAAAGCTCCTCTGCCCTTTTAATCTTTAACAACAGTCAATAAGGGATTAAATTTGTCTTAAAGTGATATTAATTATAAATTCAATTTAATGCTACTTTCATATTTGTTTGTATTCTAGAAATTGATCTTACAAGTTGTTGTCCTCGTATATTATACTATTTTATTTAGTTTTACTAGTTTGTTTTACTGGCTTCATATTGTCTGTACGGTTATATTTGTATATTTTTTATTAGATTTTTGCTGCCTATCTGTGGACATCTACAGCAGGCTCAGGTTGTTTCTCAACGTTCTTTATAAATAACTTGATTTGAATTAATACTACAGACACTGAAGGTCACAACACCATCATAATGTTCTTAAATAAGATCAGCAAGTGTGAAAAATTACAATTTCCAAGCTTCCCTTTCAGTCAGACGCCACTGGAGGGCAGCACTTATATTAAATTGTGCCTCAGTGTGGTCTCCATCTTGGATCAGTTTCCTGAAAAATCTGGACATTTGAAACTGAGAAGACTTATTAGAAGTCCATTTGTATATTGTTATTAATTTTAATACATTTGTGTACAATAATAGAATTTGATTAAAGAGTTAAGTCTGATTTGAACAGACTTTAAACATGTTTGTTTGGAAAGTAGTTCATTTCTATGTATCAACAAATATAAATTTGCAAGCAGTTTTGTTAAGATTATGTATTTCCAATCGTTTTTCTGTATATTTCCACATTTTTAGAACACAAACGTGAGCAAAAACAAGAAAATTGTCATTACTTTATCAAATAAAAATAAAAATTTAATGTTGGATGTGTTTAGGTTAATTGTTTTTACTGGTGATGGGTTGATCTAAAATCAGCTTTCAATTATTCTATTGTCAATAAACTGTCTTGTGCTGCTTTGACAAGGTCAGTTAACCCTAAAGTTGTAATCTGAGCTTGTGCGAATTTTCACAGTCCACATTGATTTTCGGTTGTTGCTCGATTTGTGGGTTTAAACAGACAGTTTAGGGCTTTTTCTTACCTATACCTGCATAATTTAGGTGCAGTTATTTCTAAAGTCCGTCCTGCACATGTAAAATAAGGAGAAGTGCACCTCCAGCTCATCAAAAATTTGCGTTTTGTTTTTGGTTAATTGGCAATTTTAGGCATTATGATACCAAATGTGAACCACAAGAAGAAAGAAAATCCCGCAGTAAATAAAGATGTTCTGCTCTCCACTAGTTGCGCATGAATTAAAAGTCGGTAAAAATGTCAACAGAGGACTCGCTGCTTTGAGTTGAAGATCACTTTGACTCTGAGAAACTCTCCTGCGGAGCCTCGGGGGGGTGAAATACCGAGAGCAGGCTCGGAACAAGAAGGAGGCTGCTTGGCTTTGTTTTTGTGGAAGCAGAGCGATTTGATCATCTATTAACCAGCAGCGATCAGGGTCAGCGCGTAAAAAGGCCCACAGGGTTTCATCATTAAACTCCACCGGCTCGCTCAGCCGCCAAGTTCCTGCTGCTGCAAAAAGGACAGTTTACATATAAAATCCGTCCTTTAGGATCCGTGTGACTAACCGGCTATTATGGGATTGCGCACAAATAGCACGACGCCAATTTATGCGCAAAACGGCTGCTGTGACCGAGACCTAAATATTTTACGCGCAGATGCAGCAGGTTCTGTCATAAACTCTGTGATATATTTAGGATTTTATGTCACTGCAGCTGTAAAGTAACTGAATTATGATGCAGTTTAATAATGAAATATTACTTTAAAACGAATGTGAATAAAATCAGCAACATGCAACAGTTATATCTTGCAATACTTTCAATTTGGTAACGAAGCATTTAATGAAAAAAAGGTGCAAAACAGTCATGATTCCTGCAACAGAGTGAACTAAATAAAGGAATTCGGGAATCGGAGCCACACAGAAAATAATAATAAATGTCTATATGTGCGCACAATCCCACTGAGTAGAAAAGAAATTCAAATGTATATTGTTTTTTTTATTATTATTATTATTTTGGACACTGACTTTTTTTTCACAGAACCTGCTGCCTTCGTCTTTAGGAGCCTTTAGCTCTAAACGCCTAATCAACAACTTGTTTTAGCTCATAATTTCCATCGGTAATGATTTTCTAATGCAACCTGCACGCAAACGAGCGCGTTAACGGGTTGATTATTAACTTGGTTAGCGCGCAAAGGAAGCGGAGCGCCGAGGGACCGTTCAGCTCCAAAGACCAACAGGATCCCTCTTTCTGCTGCTGCTATGAACTGAGTGTAGAGAGGACAAACTGTGCGTAATGTTCTCTAATATCGAATCATATCTTATGTAGACTAACTTCCAAAATGATGTGTGCCTAAACCTTGAAACTGTCTTCCAAAAACAAGTAAGTTCTTTTAGAATAAATGTTTTAGCTCAATTTTTGTGGCGATTAAACTGAACTAAAACTGTTGATTTCTTGGGTATCATGTAACAGCAAAGGATCCCTATTAAACCTGCTTTTCCATATTAAAAATACATAATCATGATGTTACTTCTATATTTACAACGATAAAATCCGAATAATCTAATATTTAAAGTACAGGTTGTAAATATTTGAAACTGAAACAAACAGTAAGAAAAATGATGCAGCTTTGACAGTTAAACTGTATCAAGAAAAATATTTTAAATGCAAAAAAAATGTTTAGGGTGTAAGTTTTGCTAAGATGTAAATATGAATCAGGAGAACCAAGAAATGTCTGAAATAATCTTAAATTACTTGGTGCTTTTAACAATCAAAAACCTACAATTAGCTGTGAAATATAAGGTGGAATAATAAGAAGGAATCGTGCGTAAAAGAGAAATTATTTGACCTTTACGCACAGCTTTATCCTGCACATATTTAAAGGAATGTCCGGTGGCTGTAGACGTCCTTTGTAGCGTTTTATGGATGTATAATGAGCTTTAAAAGGGGTCTAAATGTTATTAAAATATTCGAAAAAAAAAAACTGCCTCCACGATTCACCTTCGTTAATTTCTTGACATTCGAGCTTCAAATATTGACACTGAGAATTCCCGAGCCGCCTGAATGTGCCGTGGAACAAGTGGAACTTTCTCACCCCCGCCGGCAGCCTGTTTTTCCCCACAGAAAAACCAGATATTAAGGCTGAACGCGACACACAATGACCCATTAATTGGAGCACACATGTTTTCTCAGCGTGCCTGTGTAACTAAGCCGCCTCGCTTTACGTGTGATCTGTGAAGCAGGTACTTGAGGAGAACCTATTGGCAGGTGCTCCGGTCCAATCAGCGCTCCCTGTGTGCGCAGCGTCAAGCCGCTGTGGAAAAGACTGAAGGGGGGCTTGGCTCGGTGCGCACTTGTGCACAGAAACCCTCCGAGTGCGCACAGTATCAGGGGCAATTTGCAGGCGCTGTTGAGTTTTGTAGCAGCATCTTCAGCTCGTTGTAGGCAAACCGACCCCCCGCCCTCCACCAGCTTTTTTTTTTTTTGGGCCATGATGCGTCTCTGAGTGGAGGTTTCCAGCGAGAAAACACTCAAAAGATTTTTAATTTTTCTGGGTTTCTTTTCCAATCAAGAGATGATGTTTTCGTCTGCGGGCAAACGCTGCTTCACGATAGAGTCTCTGGTGGCCAAAGAGAACCCGCTAACGGCCGAGGAACCCATCCGCCCGACGGCTTTAAGTTACTCCAACCCGACGACAGATGCCTTAATGAACAGCTACCAGCCTCCTCCGGCCCGCTCCCTCTACCAGAGCCCGGACCTGGTGTTCCCGGAAACGGTGAACCATCCGTCCCTCACCGTGGCTCCTCACCAGCTCGGAGGCTCCCACCTACAGCATCCGCACTTCTTCGGGACGCAGCACAGAGACCCGCTCAACTTCTACCCCTGGGTGTTACGGAACAGGTTTTTTGGACACAGATTCCAAGGTGCGTAAAGGCGCAAAATAAGGAAACTGACGCGCAGCTTTGAGCTTTACTATTAATCCACGTAAACCTGGATGTTCAGGCTGAGATTAGAGGAAACAAAGATGCCTTCTGCAAACAAAAACGCGCATTAATGTGGCTCAATGTTTGCTTTGGAGAGTTTCTGTTACTTCTACGTGACTTTAAAACAATATATCACTATCAAGATTAGCTACATTTGTTAGTTGAGCAATAAACTGCAGCTATAAACAGAATAAAGTAGCAGATTGTTCCAGCAGGCTGCCGGGCTGCTCTCTATTTCCACTTTCATTCGCCCTGCAGCTACTCTCGGGGTAAAAAAAAGACAAACCTCAGCAGGAGAAGATAAGCACTGAAGTAGATTTCTTTCTCTCCACACAATAAAACTGGTCTTACGTTAGGCTATGTGTTTCCATTTAATTTAAAAAAAATCTTGCACGACAGGGAGAAAATAGAAGATAAAATCAGCGATAGATGGGAACAGAAAGCAGAATGAAATCAATACTGAGAGGATTTGAACACAGCTCTGCAGTGACTTATTTACCTGACAAACCACAGCTTTTACGCCAATAAATAAATAACAAATACATGCATTTCTAAAGCCAACAATATAGGTTTATTTTTATAGAATTGCTTATTGCATTTCTAAATGTAGGGACAGAAAATTTAATTTTATAATGAAGACAGAAGGACGTGAATCCATGCTCCCAAATTAAATAATTATCATCCTAATTACAATAACCTAATTAATTAATACCCCACATTAACCTGATGTGGATTTTCTTATGGCTGCAATGAGGCAAAAATGAAAGGAAACGTTTAAACAATTTGCATATTATTAGATTAAAAGGAAAACAGAGAAAGAAAATGAAATCATGCTATTGTAAAATCGGAGGGCCGCCAGTTTAACAGTTTTTCTTCCAAAAACAAATCCATTTTAACAAAAAATAATTAGAAAAGAATTAAAATTGAAATATCTTTACAAAAAAAATCTTAAATTTCCACTAAATATTTCCAACGTCATCCTGTAAACATTTTTAACCAAATATTGCAAAACTAATGAGATTAAAACTCGATTACTTGACAGTTTATTCACGACAGAACTATGATTTTACGTTGATTAATTCGCTGCATTCTCCGATCTGACTATTATAAAATAATAGAGAAAATCTAACATATTTCAGTAACCATAAATATCTAATGTCCATTTTTTTTAAGAGTTGAGTTTCACGCATGGGCCGTTTTTGTTTGGTTAATTATTTGGCAAAACTCATTTAAAAGGGGTTTAAATGTCAATGTACAACCATAATATTTAGAATATACTTAGACTTATTCGGTGGTTTTTAATCAAACGTCATGTGCAATAAATAGAAATAAAAATAAAAAGCATGATTCTGTTCATCCTGAATTTAAACCAATTCAACTAAATTTAATGAAGCCTTCTGCAAGCAAAAACGTACATTTACGCGACAAAAGCCCCAAGATTTGTGGGTAAATGCTTAAAAAAAACACGTAAAATTAAATGAAAATTAAAACCTATGACTCTGCACACAGCATATATGCCTTGTGGCAGTAATCTGGCATTATTTTACGCGGCCTACAGCTCTACTTCAGTTGTTTTTAATGTAATATTCACCATAAAATGCACTACTGTGACTTTCCTTCATCGTGATGTGCAGTATTAACGTTACCTGGCCGTTTGTGTGGCTCCAGGTAACGACGTGTCCCAGGACAGCCTGCTGCTCCACGGCCCCTTCGCCAGGAAACCCAAACGCATCCGGACGGCCTTTTCTCCGTCGCAGCTGCTGCGTCTGGAACGAGCCTTCGAGAAGAATCACTACGTGGTGGGAGCCGAGAGGAAGCAGCTGGCAAACAGCCTGAGTTTATCTGAAACACAGGCAAGTGGTGGAGATTTACTGCTTCCAGCGATTTAATGACAATTACGCACAGTGTGAGGCTCTTAAATAAAGGGACAAACGGCCACAGCAATGCTAATAATTACAATAATAACAAAGAAACACAGTAAGAATCTATATTAAATCAAGAAATAACGGATATGTTGTGGGTATTCGCTGGTTTGAGTGATTTTATAATAATAATGCACAGTTTAGGGCTCCTAAACAAAGAGATAAACACCAATAGCAAGGCCATTCATTAGAATAATAACAACAAACATAAACAATATTAAATCACAGAGAAGTTGTAGCTCTGTTCTGGTTTTAACAATTTAATACTTTGAGGATTCTAAATAAAGAGACAAATAGCAATAATTATAATAATCTCAACAACAAAATCAAAAACCATATTAAATCAAGAAATAACAGGCAAATTGCAGACACTTGCTATGATTTTATAATAATAATGCAGAGTTTGGCCTCCAAAATAAAGAAATAAACAGCAACAGCAATGCCAATAATTATTATAGTAACAGTTAACACATTCATACACTACCTTAAAACAAGAAATCACAGGAAAAGTCATGAATATTTGCTGGCTTTAGTGATTATATAACAATAATGCTCAGTTTGGGGATCCTAAACAATGAGATAATCAGCTACTGCAGTGCCAATAATGAAAACAACAACAAAAAGCATCACTATAAACTATATTAAGTGAAGAAATCACAGGAAAAGTTGAGGGTATTTGCTGCTTTTAGTGATTTTATTATAAAAATGCAGAATTTGGGGCTCCAAAATATCGCGATAAACAGCTACTGCAGTGCCAATAATGGAAATGATAACAAAAACATAATTATAAACTATATTAAATCAAGAAATAATAGGCAAGCTGTTGATATTCTCTAGTTTCAATAATTTTATCATAATAATAATGCAGAGTTTGAGGCTCCTAAAAAAAGAGATAAATAGCTACAGCAATGCCAGTAATTGGAATAATAACAACAAACATAGTCATAAACTATATTAAATCAAGAAATGACAGACAAGTTGTGGATATTTGCTTTTTTTAGTGATAATTGCTATGATTCTATAATAAAAACAGAGTTTGAGACTCTTAATGAAGAGATAAACAGCTACTGCAGTGTCAATAAAACAAATAATAACCAAAAAACATAATCATTAAGTCAAGAAATCACAGGCAAGTTGCTGATATTAGCCAGTGTCAATGATTTTATAATAATAATGCAGAGTTTGGGGCTCTAAAATACAGACAGCTAAAACAATAAAAAAAACATCATTATAACCTGCATTAAACCAACAAAAACAACACAGTCCAAATATGAATTTAAATTTGCTGCATGCTTTGAAGTCAAATTGAAATTAGAGGTTATTTATGCACATTTTTAATGTAAATGTCATCTTAATGACAATTATGAGTGTGAATGTATGTATTGAATACTGTTCTCAGAGGTGTTTTAATTCACACTTGCTCCATAATAACGGGGAGTAAATATTATTGATGCTTAAGTTTAATGAGTCCACATCAGTCTGGTGTCAATTAGTCCTAATAGGCAACATCAAGACACATTTCCTGAGTCAGTGATACGAAAAAATGCTGCTTGCAAGTTTTGTTGCGGTCAACATAAGATGCTTGCAATTAAGCAGCAATTGAATTATGCAAATTCTACGGACAGTGAAGTGAATGTTAATGAAGGTAAAGTTTATTAGGGCAGCAATAACAGCTTGAATCAGCTCTCTAACAGGGTTGATATCGCAGAGAGGCATCGATTCCTGCAGAAATGGAACCATTATTTAAAATTAACCTCCTCAGCAGGTGAACTAGACATCAAACTGGGACTAAAGATGTCAAAGCGAAAAGGTAAATTAACACCGCTGCACCTTTTCTGCTGCTGGAAACGAGCCCACGCGTTTTTTTTTACACCCTCTGCTGCAGATAAATTCAACAGTAAGAGTGTTTGGGGTTTCTATGATGCAGAATCAGCCTGAAGCCTGGGAAAGTGAAGAAGGAAGCTAATCTGAGCGTTGCTATTTAAAAAATGCATCGTGCCACATATAGGTTCGTCAGCGAGGCTCATGTTCCAAGGTCAGATGTGCAGCAGTCAGTCAGTCAGGAAGCCTCGCAGCCTCTTCATCTTTCCCAGCATTAATGCCAAACTCAAAGAGGAATTTAAGATCGTAAACGCAATGAAACGGAGCAAAAATGGTCAAACAATTGAAAACTGTCTGCAACTGATAATTCTCAAAAATGATTGACTCTACTGATATTTTGAACTTATAAATACCAGAAAAATAGTGAACTAGAGTCCAAAGGAGCTGGATTTAAATCTAAACATAATTAAATTGCAGTGATAGTAAAAAATATTCACACCCAAGAAGCTGCAGCTCGACTGTGTTTGGTAGTTTTGCTTGTGAGACGACCTAAATAATAGCTTGATTATAATAAATTAAATGCAGATTAACTTTCAATTTGACAGATTCACTAATCATGGTTCATTTCAGAGACATGGATTCAGCCTATAATGTTTTATAAACAGATTTTAACTGTATTTTATGATTATTTTTCCAGATTTTTCCTCATTTTGCAGAGAAAATGCATTTAATAACACGTTAGCCCCTAAAAAAAACAGGCTACACCTGTCATACATCTGTATTTCTATAAATTTTTCTTTTACATTTCACTGAAAAATCGTTACAAATCGAATAAAAAAAACCCCCATTAATTTAAAAGATGTTTGCAAGTATTTGACAGGAAAATGATATATATCAAGGACTGAACAATGCCTAATCATTATCACTAGTAAATGAATTAAAAACATGTTTTATTAGCCACATTCTAACAGTTATTAACAGATTTTCTTCATTAAATTAAAGCAAAAATATATATATTAGGACTGAACTTTTATTTTACAGATGTTCAGTTTTGCTAAATTACAGATAATATCTAATAAAATAATAAAAGTTATATGTTGGCTGTAAAAAAACAGTCACATTTAAAATCTGTATTTTTGCAATTCTGTTACAATGTTTAACCACAAAATAAAACGTTTTTACTGTATTTAAATCAGCTAAATTACAATTATTTTGCAGATATTTGCTGCTATTTTCACTGATTTTACAATTTTGTACATTAGTCCATCGTTTTTTTAACATATACTACCGTTCAAAAGTTTGAAGTCATTTAGAAACGTCCTTATTTATGAAAGAAAAGCATTTTTTTTCAGTGAAGATAACATTAAATTAATCATAAATCCAGTGTAGACATTGTTAATGTGGTAAATGACTATTCTAGCTGCAAACAGCTGATTTTTAATGGAATATCTCCATAGGGGTACAGAGGAACATTTCCAGCAACCATCACTCCTGTGTTCTAATGCTACATTGTGTTAGCTAATGGTGTTGAAAGGCTAATTGATGATTAGAAAACCCTTGTGCGGTTATGTTAGCACATGGATAAAAGTGTGAGTGTACATGAAATTGCCTGGGTGACCCCAAACTTTTGACTGGTAGTGTATGTTTTTCTTTGATTTGCATGTATTTGTACTTTTTTACAGTGTGGAGCATTAATGCCATTCCAGGTTTGTTATGAATCACAGCTGCATTGTTAACATCCATTATTGCTCCTTTCTGCGTGGGTGTCAACCTCTGTTTGACAAGTCAAAACATCCTCCTACTTGTGCGTTCAGTTGCCGTTGTTTATCCTGAGGTTACATGCTGATGGTCTTCTTGTTTCCAGGTGAAGGTGTGGTTCCAGAACAGGAGGACCAAGTACAAGCGTCAGAAGCTGGAGGAGGAGGGACCGGAGAGCCAGCAGAAGAAGAAGGGGAACCACCACATCAACAGATGGCGCATCGCCACCAAGCAGGCCAGCTCCGAGGACATTGACGTGACCTCAGAGGACTAAAAAGAAAAAAAAAAAAAACGCCGTCCGACCTCCGACAATGCTGCCCTGAACCCTGCGTCAACCTTCTGACGCATCAGAGGACCAACACTATTTATTATGTAATATTATTGAGTATAATTAGACACATTAGAGGAAGGCTCAAGGACTCAGTCTGTGATCACTGCTCATCACTGCGGCGCTACAATCAGTGATGCCGGAAACAAGTAACTAAAAACACATCTTATTTAATGACATCCATCCTGAATGTGTCCGGATGAAGGGATCGTTTAAAGCCGAAGAAGAAGAGAAACAACCTCTAATCATGGCGTTTTAACATTGTACATAGGGCCGCTGATAGAGGTTGTTTTTGAAAAGAGGCTATTTGTTTCATTAAAGCTGTTTTTTTATCACTTGCTTAGGTCATTAACACCTCACCGCTCAACACACCCAACGCGCCACCTGCGCACCACGTTAATTTAAAATGTCTCCTCAACGACGAGAACGTGTCGACGCACACTTTTAACCCACCCGAGCCCGAAGAACAACACAGCAGATGAAGAATGGCTCGGTTTTATTCCCATTTTTGTGACTCCAGAGCCCGTCCCCAGCACTTTGTTCCCGATGAAGATTCCTCCCAGAGGAAAAAGGCGATTCACGGCCAGCTGTGCGTGACTCTGGGACAGACGAGAAGCTGCAGAGACCTCTAACGTTAGGGGCAAGTTGAGCCGCATAATAAAAGCCAGAACGCAGCTTTGTCCCACGTTCGTCGGCGTGGGGTGATGGATGGCATCTCCACTTGTTTGAACGTCTGCAGATTTCATTAAAATGCTGTGTGTCGTATAAAACGCATATACTTTTCAAGCAGAACGTGTAAAAGTACAAGAAGATGTTTTAGAAATAAACGCAGAAAATTATTTCTCGCGTTGGAAGTGGAATGTTTTGTGTGATTCAGGTGCTACAACAGCTGCAGATTTCGCTCATTGCTTCCTGAACTGAAGGTAAATGTGTAAATTAGTGTTTGATTGGAAGGAAAAGCTGCAGTTTCTCAGGCATCAGTGGCACAGGAAGGATTTAACCTGATGCAAGGAGGATTGTTTTACGTTTTAAGGTTGTTTTAAGCTTAAAACTACAGCAAAAGTGAGCATTTTAACAGTATAAATATGACAGGAAGAATATCTAGCAGCTAGTTAGGAGGGTTTTCTCAGGTTGGGAACTGCTGCTGAAGACTGATGTGTCAGGAATGCTGCAGGACAGCTGCACAGGTGTCAGGTGTGTTACCTGTCGGCCGGCACTTCCTCTGAATTCCGGCAGAAATAATTCCCATCCAGAGGGTGCAAGCTCTGAAAAAAAAAAGAGGGAAAGTAGTTACTATTGTGCCGCAGTCCTTTCACCAACCGCCTCAGTAATCACCTGTCAAAGGTAACGGAAGGAATCTCCGTCTAATGACCCCGAGGGCTTTGGAGGTGAAGCCCTGACGTCTGACCCCGATGTCTTGTTTTGTAAGCTAAGAGGGGGAGAAAAGAGGGGAGACGTGAGACTGAAATACGCTGCAATAGTCTCACCTTTTCACAAAAGGTGCACAATACATCTGGAGGTGCAAAAGGGGGCCACATGTGTTGTTTTGAGTTCCCAGGACATCCTATACTCACTGCAGGTGCAACAGGGACTCCTTATCGTCCAAATAAACACCATCAAAAGTGCGTTTTGAGCGGCGCAGCAGCACTCAAAGCCTCCCCATTAGCTGCTCGGTTAAGGCCGATCACATCCCGGTTAGGGAAAAGGTCAGCGCGATTTAATAAGAGCTCTTAAGGCGTCTGTTAGGGAAACAATTAAAGGGGAAAATCACGCTCGTCTCCTGCCGCCTGAGTCAGCAGACGGGAGGAATCCGTCGTGGAAAACAAGAGTCTCTCCGGAGGAACCAAGAGCTGCGAGGCGGGGGGAAGGAGCCGACAGATCCCCGCTGCTGCAAAGGTGTTAGAAAACTCCAAGGAGTCACTGCTTTAATCAGTATTATTTGATTACCAGGCGGCTGAAACCTTCTATTTTCACAGCCAGCAAGACAAATTACACGTTTGGCTATAAAATTCCACGTTGAGCGATAAATCATGCAGTGTAGTAAACAGGCTGAATTACAAATCACACATTAAACACTGAAACCAACACTCAATATGCACCGTTACTCATATTAGCATACATTTCTGAAACTTCACGTAATTGAACAGCATTTATATAACTAAAAAAAGTGATGTAGCATTTAGAAATCCCTCAGAAAAGACGATGCGAATGAGCTAAAATCAACACAGAACTGCTATTTATTCAAAAAATCTAATTCACTGTGGATTTATATATACATTCTAGCTAAAACATGACACAAGACACCATCATTTCGAGTGAAATTCCTCAACCAGATATGATTCCAATATAACACCGAGTGAGATAAAACTGAGCTACAGTAGGTTTTGTGAATGGCGTTTTGTTTTTATTTGTCTCACCCTTCCTGCGCTCCACATCTCACACCCAGCATCTCCTCCGCTCATCCTGCATGCGGCGTCTTGTCGAATTACGCCGCATCGCAACCCTACTGTGCCGCGTTCCCTCGGCAACCGTGCAAACATACTAATCACACAGATCGAGACAAAAGATAAAGCTGTGAGGCAGAGCGTTTATATAAATCAAGTGGCAGTACATGCACAAAGACAGGAGAGACAGAATTTAAAGAAGAGAACAAACACTAATAAGAATAATCAATAAAAAAATAACAAAGTTGAGGTTAAGACTTAAAAATATTCATTAAAATGGATTTGTATGGATTTATATTATACAATTCATCTGTGTTGTGCATTTTTTCACTATTAAATGACTCTGATTGCAGCTAAAATAATGAAATAAATGAACGGGATTTAAAATTACTTAATCATGTGAACTGAAAGAAATTCAAACTCAATTCAATTCAATTTATACTGCAGTAATTCACAACATAAGTCATCTCAGGGTACATCATATAGTAAAATTAAGACCGTACAGTTTTATAACATAAAGAGAAATGCAAAGGGAATGTTTCTTTTTTTTCTCATTTAAGGTCACGGTAACAAAATGAGGTTGTATATTGTTTTTAAATTAAGGCAGACATGCTGTCAATCTATTCAAAATTTCAGGTTTGACTTTATACTTCTAATGGTGCAACAGGCAGTAAAGCATAATTAAACTGTCATCTGACAATTTGCAAAAGCATATTTTAAACAAACTATTTTTTCTCGTCAGCTTGAATTTACACATGCACAAAATCAATTAGATGGTTCCAAGAGCTTCAGTAGAAGTTACTAGACTTCTATTTTTGGTTTTTGAGGACGATTCACTGAGAAAAAGAATAATTCGGATGCACGAAATGTCTTTGCTTCTCTCTGAAGGAATAGTGTTGTTTTATCCCATATGTCCTAGAAAAAAAAATCTGTTATTTTTTGATTGAACTGGTCACAGAATGTAAATGTGCAACTTACTGGACTTGGGTTGAGGGGAGGTATAGTTTCACACTAAGGGCTCAAATGCAAAAATAGTTCTTCTAAACAGCCCTTGCACTAAATTATAAACACTAAAAAAAATGTATTTTGAATCAAGTCACAGTATTTTATAGACAGAGCCCAGATAACAACTACAATTAGCTACAAAATGTCTGATTTGCTCTTATCTTTGCTTTTCTTTAAAGCAATACTGCAGTTTTATCACATTCGACTTGGAAAAATCTATATGTTTCTTTGATTAAACTGCTCACAGATTGTAAATGTGCAACCCAAGACTTGGGTTGAGAGGAGATAGAGTTTCACAATAAGGGCTCAAATGCAAAAAGAGTTGGGAGTACAAAAAGAGAAAAATGTTGCTTCATTTCATTCACAGTATTTTACACACATACTCCAGAAAACAACTACAATCAGCTACAAAAATGTCTGGTTTTCTCTCATCTTTGCTCCTCTCTAAAGCAATACTGTTGTTTTATCCATTATGACCTCGAAAAAATCTTTTTTTTTTAAATTTAAAATGTGCAACCTTTGGATTTAGGTCGTGAGGATTTTCACAATAAGAGCTCAAAAGTTAAAAATGTTAGGTTTACCTGCCTTCATTTATAAACAATAAAAAAACAGGCATGATGGTTTCATTCACAGTATTTCACATGTACAATCTAGACAACTACAATCAGCTACCATCTATTTTACCCCCTGTTCATTTACATAAATCTCTAATTAATTGCATGTTAATTGTAAAAAAGGGAGGAAAAGATAAAAGCCTGTAAGTCATCGTCTCTCTGCTGATCCCCTCAGTTATCTGGCATCATCTCTTTGGTATTTGTCCACACTGCAACACCTTTAGAAGTGTTGTGATGTATATTTTGATCACTGTTGCTGCTTTTTTTGTACCACGATGTGTGCGTTAACAACACGTATGTAAACGTATGTTCACTCCTCGCTCGCTGCCGCGGCCAAATTTACCACAATCCCTTCTCTGGCAGCTTCGAACCGCGATGAGCAGCGGGTTCGATCTTCACGCGTCCGGGTCAGGATCGCTCACAGCCCTTTATTGTACGTCACGATCTTACGATCTGTTGCCATGGCGATCTCCGGCTCCAGCTGATCCACGCTGATCTGTTGGAATTGAAGGAGGACAAGAAGGTCGATGGCGCAAATATTTGGTCACAAGCCTTCAGATATAACAAGTTTACATGTTGTACTTGTATGCTATACGTGCATCCTTCAAGATTTGTGGTTTTATTTGTCAGCAAGTAATTTCTTAAAGCCTCTAAATGTTCTGTATTTACTGCTAATGTGCAAAAAGAGCCAATTTGGCAGATTAAAGTCTAATTTGAGGCTTGCATCTCCTAATATTTGAACTGGAGACAGATGGCTGCTGGAGTCGGAGGCAGAATCCTAATCAGACATCTTGGTAGGTGTGAAATGGGGAAGTAGGACAAATCGAGTAGGCGGGGGGTCCAGGGGAGCGGGGCATTCGTGTTGCTTTTTGGGGAGATCTTTTATTTTTTTTCTTCCCTTTTTCATCTGCTATCCTCGAGAAAGTGCAAAAAGGACTTGCGAGAGAAAAACAGGCCCCTCCTTGGAACGGGAGGCAGCTTTTCACAGGGCTGTTGGCGGCACATATGTCTGAAGTTTTTTGCCATATGGCTGTCTGAGCTATTTCCAGTGGTAATTAAATCCTAAATATTTTAAAGCCAGAGCTGCTTGCCTCGTGTCAGCAAGTCACTTGGCAGAGAGAAGACAAAGAAAGAGAGAGAGAGAGAGAGAGAGAGAGGGTGAAAAACAAAATCACAGTCGTCTAATGAGCGTGACAAGCACGAAGGCTACGAGGCTAAAGTTAGATCTCAGCCTGCTGGCCTGGATGGCAGCGGCGGCGAATAAAAGCAGTGGAGGCGGATCACAACAGAACAGGTTAAGTCTCTGAGGGCTACGCCTCATTAGGAGACAGCTTCGGCTTCAGCTCAATGGGAAACACTGAGGAGGTCAGGAGACTTCGGTCAAAAACATCAGTCACTGAAACTGAGCCCTGCAGACCCGAGCTGAGCAGATAATTCAATACAGGCAGGCTTTAAAGATGTAAAACCAAAAAAATAACACACCTGATATCACTGGAAGTTATGGTAATGACTAGTATTTGATTCTCAGAGCATCACTAGTGTAAACTAAATGAGATTTGAAGCATTTACTGAGGTAAAACAAGACGTTTGATATCATGTCTGTTTAAAGAAAAAATACCAACAGCATGTTTGGTTACAATGAGGAAAATCTCAAAATTAGCAGTGGAAGAGAGTACAGGAAAACAAAAGAGGAGTAAAAGTGCCACCACAGAAACTTAAACTTCAACACAGAAACACAAGAAAACACTGCTGGGTTGCTCCATCTCCTATCATCGACTCGACCGACTTTGATTTGCTTCAAACATTATCATCACAAACTATCGATATTTAAAATGGTATCTGTGAAACTTAAGCTCACTATATTCAATACTGTGTGAGAAAATGTAGGTTCTTATTATCCATTTTTTGTAAATATGAGCTCAAAAATGCAACTTTTTTCACATTAAATCTACTTGTCTAATACTGCAGATTCTGAATCAATGATATGATGAGAAATGGCGTTAATCTTTAGTAGTTCCTAAGATATTGTCGTTCAAACCACCTTAAAATTCAATGCCCAAAAAACAGGAAGAAAGTAGATTGACAGGCAGTTTTAAAAGAATATAAAACAAGTAAGGTGTTTGATATATGAAGCTAGAATTCCACAAATATCGCTATACATAGCCAGAGTTTAGGATAAAAACATTTCAGAGATGTCAGGCAGAAACTGTTCTAAAAATCTGATGATTTAAGATAGAATGATCCAACTACAATATCGGACATGGGCAAATCGGGGAAACATGTTTTTAAAATCCCAGTTGAAATCAATCTACCCATTAGTATCTATCAAGTACTGACTGGAGTCTGTGGGAAGAAGCCAAAGCATTCAGAAAAACATTCGCTGAAGGTACTAAACACTGCAGCACCTTGCCGGTCAAGTTGCAGTATAATGAACTAACGAAATTCCGTTTTATTGGATTAAAGAAGGGGCAACAGATGCAGAATGTACCTGTGACATCTGTGGGAAGAGGCTGATGGCGAGCGGCAGAGCCAAGCTGAAGGCAGCGAGACAAACCAGGCTGTGGACCGGCAGGACGAGCCTCCGATGTTTCTGCAGCAGAGGAAGCCTGGTGGGACACAGACAAGATAACAGTCAGATCTTTTACCTAACAGGAAATAAAGTTAGCAGTAGTCGGTGTTCATTAGGAGATGCATGTTCCACAAACTTACATGGTCAGCAGAAGAGACTTTTTACACAAAGCACAGTTCAGTACAGAATTGGCTACATATATAGTCAACAGTGGATTTTAAATTCAATCATCGGAGTAGATAAACACTGAAGAAAAGTCAAGTTTCAGGTGTTACAGAATTTTTTTAAACATCAGAATTCAGACCAGATGAGATGATGACCTTCATTTCAGGCAAAATGCAACCAAATCAAACCTTACAATCAGAAAAGTGACATTAACATAAAATTTAAGGGTCTCTGCAGGGCATTGCTTTGCAGAGATAAAAACATGTGATGTCAAAAAATGTATATGTGTGTATATGTATATGTACACAAACGATGTCTTCACTGGTCAAAAACAAAGTAAATACATTCATGAGTAGTTGGGTTCAACATGTTTTTTTTCCCCAGGGCTGATACAGATTATTACTAATCAAAAAGACCCACGAACAATGAACTGACAATGACATTTTGGTGCCAAAATTTGCGATAATAACACAAACTCGGATACGAAATGCCTTTATGTATTTGTGCTTTATGTATGTTGAATTAAGTTAATTTATCCTTTGGTGCTGATTGGTTATACATCACCAAAAACAACAATTAGAGAGTCCTGTAGGTGGGACGTTGCTAGGATCACATAGTGGCAACTAAAGATAGAAAGATGTGGCTGCAGCAGACCTGAAGTAGTTCATTTTGAATTAACTTTTTTTTTCTTGTTTGAAAATTAAAAACTAAAAATAGGGGCACAGAAAATTGGGACAAATGCTAAATGCTGGATCTGACAATAGACCAGGCCAATAATCGGTTAATCTCCACTTAGTAGGTGAAAAGGTCAAAGTTTTTATGAGAAAGTATTTTGAGATTGAAAGTCATTACTCAGATTTAGTTTAAATAACAAAAACAGAACTACAGACTTTCAATAAAAAGTGTTATTAATACCAAACTCACTGTTCAACAGTTGAATAAACTATAACCACTTAAACTATTCAGATTCATTTAATCCCTGCTTACAGTTAAATCTTTGGTTTCATTACTTCATGTTTTCATATTTTTTGTCAGATTAAATAACTCTTAAGCGTGTTTTCCTTTATAAATCTCCTGTAGGAGTTTCACAACCGTGCAGCCCTCAACATTAGAAGCTGCTCTCGCTCTAAATAAACCAAACTTCTTGAGGATATTTCATAGATTCATCTCCAGAAATATATTTCCTGGTCTCGCTGCCCTCCGTAGAATAATCCCCTCTTCAGTGTGTGGGACAGCGAACTCAGCAGGAGCTTGAGAAAGAGCCGCTCCGTCTCTCCTCCACCAGCGACGCCTCTCCCCCTAACGAGGAGAGCTAATGCCTAATGAGGGAGCTCATTAACACGTATGGCTGCCATGGTTTAATTAGGCGACACGCACACAAAACGTGCAGATCTGGAGAACAGCGTCACAAAGAGGAAAGTCAATGGGAGAAAAAGTTGCGAGGTGTGTGAGAAGCGAGCGACGAGGGAATGCGGGTTTGGGGAATTTTAAAAGCCTTCGAATCAGGTGGAAAAACTTGGCATTATACAAAATTAATGACACTATTTTGTGCTCTACCGGCTGCATTCAGATGCTCTAAATACTAGTGGCTCTTATTCAGGTTCAACTGTCTGCATGAACTTGTGTCTCATGAACAAACTGGTTATAGAATAAACCTCCTGATTTGTTTTATGCTACTGGATGTTAACGTCTGTGTTTACATGCACATTTGGAAATTAAGGTCATTAAATACAGTATATATTTTTTGCTCTTTGTTTGAATATTTTCTAGTCTTGTGAAACTTACATTACAGTTAAAGTGGAAGACGGAACAGCTTGTGAAGGTGAGGGTGGCAATTAGGAACATAAAAATGCAACCGACTTAAAAAAAAACAAAAACAGGTGGCGTTTGTCAGAACTGGAGAGGCTGTTGTTTGTGTGCGGTAGATAGCATTAGAGACACACTTTCTGTCAGCACTAAACAGTTCATTAATTGTTCAATAGCATTTTCACTACATATCTTGCGGACTTGTGCAACATGAAGGTTCAATATGTAAAATGTTTTTGGGAGCATGGCTGTACAGGACGAAAAACTGCCCTTGAAACCAGAGCTTTATTCAATTAATCTTGCTACTTCACAAAATCCTGTCAGACAGATATGCTAAGACTGAACACAAAAGCTAAGCAAAAGCCAAGATACTATTCCTCTACCTGTAGCTGCTTTCCTGCAACACAAGATTGGCCCAAAATTGGATTATTTGGGCCAAAATTGACATTCTCAATGCAAATAAATGTAGCTTAAGACTAGTGCTGCCTGGCTTTGGAAAAAAAGTTACACTGCAAGATTCTATTTTTCTGCAATATACAGCATTTCAATATGAGAATGACTTGAATAACAATTGGAAAGACCTAATCAATTCAAAATGATTGAGGGGATTTTGTAGCATCGCGCAGCCGAGTTGAAAATAATTTTAAAAGCTGAAAAAAAAAACATTTGGTAAATTTGTGAAATGGTTTAACACTGGCAAAGGCATCCAGAATAGTTTCTGTGCTCCGGATGGTAATCAGAACTGCATCCGCACTCAGATTTAAACGGTCAGATAAATTAGTTACGTTGCCTCATGTGGTGGCTGTTTCAGGTCAACATCATCCTTTCTGTAGCCGAAATATTTCTTTTTTGCCACCAAATATTCCTTTTCAGTGTTTTTCTCCTGTTTCTCTCTAAATTTGCTGTGCACATGTGGATGGATCCTGTGTGTTTCTGCTGCATAACGTTAAAAAGAAAGAAAGTGTATCCAAGAATCTTCAGGTAGACCAGTGGTGTCAAACGCGTGGCTCAAGGGCCAAAACCGGCCTGCCAGAGGGTCGAATCCGGGGTGCAGGACGACACTGTAGTACAAAGTAGCTGCAGCATGAAATGTTCCAGTTCATTCTTCCGACTTCACGTCGCACTTTTTGTGATGTGACCCACAAACCCATAAATTGCGCAGCCCTACTTAAAAAAAAAAAAAAAAACACAACAAAACGAACTAAATCTCCAAAACACACTCACAGCTACCAAAGCACATGAAGGCCAGAAGCTGCTGTCAGTGCCTTACATCAGCTCTCAGCAGTGTCATCCATCACTGAGGGGCCGCCCAGGGACCCGTCTCTCTCCCCTTGTTCTCGCTCCATTGAGAGCCAGTGAAGGCGAGCTGACATGGAGGATAGCTGAGCGCTACTCACCTGCAACCTCAGCCGACTGCACAGCTCCCTGCTCGCCCTCCCTCCCTCACTCACTCACTCACTCACTCACTCACTCACTCACTCACTCACTCACTCACTCGCCAGGAATCCCAAACGCACCTGGGCAGCGGTCGGGACAAGTGCCGTCAAGGGTTTTTACGGCGACGGCTGCATTCCTCGGCACACCGCAAGGCAGAGTCACGCCATTGATCACAGGACGTCAGCATGAACACGTTGCATCATTAAGGCATCATTACAATCGTATCACACAACACAGAATCTGAGCGGTGGAGAGGGTTCACTGGACTGTGTGGGCTGATTAAACAGCAGCTGTGCTCATCAGAAGTGACTCTGACAATTATACTTTTGCTTAAATTTTGGGCAGTTATACAATTCATTCTCATTTAATTAGGAGAGAGCTTCAGTTTTTAATTATTCTAATCTTTTTCTCACCAAAAACTTTCACCCCTTTCATTAATGCCATCCCACCAATAATAAGATTGGTACAAACGGTGATAATGAGAGCACTTTCTGTTGCAAACTTTGATTGTTTGGACTGTTATTCTACAAAAAAAAACTCTACCGGGAGTTTTCAAGAGATGCATTTAATGTGCTCAGCAGCATCAGTGTTTGAAACAGAAGGTTAACTTCAGGAGAGAGTAACAAAGAAAGAGTGCCACCTACAGAAACTCAAACTCCATTAGCAGAAACTCCAGGGGAGTCATCTTCTCAAGAGCGAGGAAGAAGACTGTCTCTGTGCTGAAACTAGACGTCACGCTTTTCCATTTTTACTAAGAAACGTTACTGGGAAGCAGATGTGGCTGTTTTTTGGGATATTTTGCTGGAGTTTATTAGCATTTCTCTTTCTTATCTCGTTTTTAAGGTTGCAAAGGACGTGAAACTCCACAGCAATTTCCATAAAGGTGACACCAAATGAAGAAAAGCAAACATCTATAATACATCATTTCTACAGATTTTGAGCTTTTCTTTCTGCTCTGAGCTGACACACAAATAAAGTAATAAGCTTATCTTGTGAGACTGATTGGCTGATTTCTAATATTGGCTCCAAGCTAAAATGAAGTGAAGAAGAGTTTCTTACTTTTCCAGTACAGCCATGATCATGGGAGGAAGCACCAGGATGGGCATGGGCAGCACCACTCTAGTCAGGGCTGTCTCCAAAAGTGCCTGCCAAACAAATGAGAAACGACAATATAAAGACATAAAAAAAATAAACATTTTCTGGTTGGCATGGCAAAAAAACTCTACCACTACGCCTTCTAATTGACACCTTATACTAAGTTACATGTACAGATATTTACCAGCTTACCAGCACAAAGGTCATTTTATTAACCACTTTTGTTGTTTATGAATTTCATTTACTTAAACACAAGACATTTATGATCATCAAATGATACAAAATGACAAAAAACTGCATAGATTTCTGTCAAATAAGACGATATACTCCTTGCCTTATCATAGCCAGTCGCTCCCAACCCAGTTAAAGATCATTACTAACTAAACGACGTGATAAATTTACATCAGATGTTTTAATTTCAGAGTTACGTACATGCCTGGCAGCCACTTTCGATGTCCCCACCACGTTCCCGTTGTCGTCGAGCACACTGATGCCCTCTGAAAGCTCGGCGTGTCTCATGAGCACCACGTTGCAGACATTTGCACTCGCTGTGAAGAGGTGGGAATACTTGTAAAGATCAAAATGAAGAGTCTTCACAAATCAGCATATTAGGTGCAAGATCAGGCAGCAGCACGATGCTGCTGGAGCAGGAAGGAGCCTTTGCTCAAGAATACTATAGTATGCAGGTATGGCAAGCAGTGAAATTTCCTCTCTGGTCTTTCAGATTTAATCCTGAAGAGCTAATTTCTTTGTATAAATGCATTAAATTACATATTTAGAAGTCTTTTCTATGAAAATAACCCCTTCCGACTCTGCTCTATCAATGTAAAGCTACACTACACAAATGGCAAGTTGCAGTTTAATAATTCAACCATTCATGTTTGGTTTTTTTTCTATTTGCCGGTCGACCCACTTTCAGCAGGTTTTTTTGCACATTGAAATTAGAGGATGTTTGAATGACAACACATTAGTAACTATGAAAGAAGCAAAACTCTTTTTCAATATCTATATGCGATACTCGGAAAATCAGAAATGGCTAAGCAGAAACGGCTCTAAAAGTCTGATGATCTGGGATGGAATGACCCTATGGCATACTTGTATATTCGTAAAATCTTCTCCTGTCTTTGGAAAATTATCTACTTCAAAGAAACCAAGACACAAAATTGATTCTATGATGAAAATATCACAGATTTGTCTCGTGTAACTACCACTGAGTGTCCTTCTGATGCCTTCTAAACCCCTGCTTGCTTTACTCATCACTGCTGAGTCATTTGTGGCACAATTTACAAAACCGAATGCCAAACCTGTGTGTATGACTTCGACACAAACGGCAACACACAACAAAGCCAAGGCGGGCGACATGTTGACGAACAGCGGTGTTGTTCCGCTGCGATTTATTCACGAAAGCCAAAATGAACACAAATGTATGTTAATGTAGATGAACCTTTCTTCTTGACTCTAATAGGAATAAGAAAAACTCATTTTAGAGAGTTTAGTGTTGGCGCCCCGAGCCTTTTTAATTTAAGACAACAGCGTTCAGAGTTATCTCTGCTGAGGGCTGCAGGGCTGCAGCTCGCTTTGTGAGGGGAATTCAATTGACTGAGCAAATAGCTCTTTTTACCTACAAGGGATTTTTTAAAATGCAGACCAATTAATAAAAGGGACAGATAGCACCGTTTTGGCAGGGAATAACAAAAACTACAGCAAACAGATCAAATTCTCAAAAACCTGCTTGTAATTACATGAATAAAAGGCATCAAGCTAATTATGAAATTTAATTGATAATTGCAAAATCTGCGCAGCTAAATGCTGAAATATCAGTCCATAACTTGCAATTATTTAAAACAATTACATTTGTGTACATTTTAATTGTCGTCTAATAACTAGCGGTACACTGGCGGAAATGCATCCAAGAATTTTTCCACATAATTACGTCCTAAATATGACAAATAACGATAAATATTTTCAAAAGACAACAATTTAATTATACCCACAAATTTCTGCCAGCGTGGCTTTCCCTCCAGTGAAGGTCTTCATAATCTAATTGAATGACAGGCCGCCGCTTGATTAGGTTATTACAAATAAATCTAGCCTTAAGTAAGCGAGCAAAATCAAACGGGTGAAAATTCAAACAGCATTTTGCTTTCGCTCGCTTCAATTAGCCATTTTAATTACCTTTTATATGGGCCTTCCAAAACAACAACAGCAACAACAATGGAACAAACAGAAATCAGGTAAATGAGGCCTTGACATAGACGCCACTTTAGGGGTAATTATCCAATTTGTTTGCGGCAGCAGAGTTCTAACGAGCAGCCAATTACCAGGCAAAGGCTGCGCTGTAGAAACCTGTTGATTTAATTAGAAGAACCGCTATGGTAAGGAAGGGGGAGGAGGCAGACAATTTAATTATGAGCCAGCAGCCCGAGGCATTCTGGGACACGGGTCTATACCCCTGGGTGCGACTGTGGTTGCGGGGGGGAGAGTGGCATGAAAATCAGCTTTGTGGCACGTCTGAAAAAGCGAGCTCTCGACACGTCTCTAACCCTGCAGAGAGGGAAACGGACTGCGAGGAGCAAGATGAAACCAAATCGCTCTGCTGTGCTTGGCTTCTTATTATCACAGAAGAATATAAAAGGTAGACAATACATTTATCAACACAAAAGAAAAGAAAAACTGCAATCTGTGCTGTTTATTTTAAAATATTGTAATCGCAGCAGTCCAAAAATGCAAAGTTTCTCAAGCGTCTTCTCAATCAAACTTAAAAAATAAGCAAAATTGAAAACATAAAAGCTAAATAATGAGGTTAACTCAACAGTGTAAACCCAAATTGAAACTAATTTAGCTTAAAGGATCATCAGAATGGAGATCTAGGCCTAATCCCTGTCCGTCCCATGAAGAACTTGGCTGATTTCACTGAGCTTACCCACTGCTGGGAAGGGGATGAACCTCTGCACCAAAAGCCTGGTGGTTGGGTTGAAGCGGTTTGCTTTCTGGATTAAAACATTCAGCCCAACCTGAAGGAAAACCACAAGACGCACATGACACTGTCAGACACTAAGCTAATAGTACACAACACTGAATATTTAGAATTCACAGCAACTTGTTTGGTCTTTTAAAGTGCCACGAAACATGTTTTCAGGACAGAAAAGCTCAAAAACTGGCTAAAAAAAAACTAGTTAACTTGTCACTTTTTACCCAATGATCCCATTTCTGACAAAAGTTTCTGGCACTCCTGAGTATAAACAGTTGATAAATGTAACTTTGCTGTGCTTTAACATGCTAGAGGGCTTGTAGTCAAAAGGTTACGTGCGCTCCGATAACACACCACCACGCCACTCCAGCCTCCAGCTCCCTCCAGCCCCGCGGGGGGTCGTCACCAGAGCCAGCGTTTAATTGGAGAGCTCCTGCCCCCCTCCCGGCCTGTCGTTCCGCCCTCCAGACACCCCGCGATTTTTTTTTTTCTTCTGCGCTCTGCTGCCATTGTCAAGCCCGAGGGTATCAGCCGGATGAGCGCCCAGCAGGACCAGTAATTGGCTCGGTTTGAGCTGCTTGTCCACGCTAAGGGTTGTGTCAGGCAGGTGTGTGAACGTGTATTATACTCTTTTGACATATGAGTCTTTGATGAAAAAAAAAGGTTCGACTAATAAGGGTATTTTGAAGTCTGCTATTAAATGGTTTATGCTGATACTAAGCTTCTTTACAATGAGCAATTTTCCAGTCAAAACCATTATAAATTAGAGGTATAATAGTGAGCGTTTTTGTCGTAAACGCGCTCAATTTGATATGGTTTTACTTGATTCCAAGTCCGTTGATACTGACATAGTTGTGCTAACACAACAAAATTCTCCACATGGAATGTTTTGGTAGTGGATCAGTTGTTGTCCAGCAGTGTTCGGGTCAATCCATCAGCTGTCATGTTGAGCTCACACTGAACAGAAGCACCACGGTTGCTTTTTCTCTAGTGACCATTCTAATGAAGTTTTTTCAAACAAGACAAATACACATCAAAAGGCAGCTGAAATTTCACTGCTGGCATTCAGCGTTATGTTCAACTTTGACTTCTTATTACACGTATATGTCTGTTAGCTTGAAAAAAACACAAGCGAACAAGGTTAAACTGAGAGATTTTCGCAGGATTTCCTTTCAACTCTGCACTAAAGCCCAGATTACTCATGCTTTCTATTGGGTTAGCGAGGTAACTGGGGGAAACTGAGGCATGCACAGAAAACACAATTTGAATCCACATTTTCCTGACATTACAAAAATTTAAAAAGAAACTTCCAGACAAAAGTAGTTTGTGAGATTAGCAGGTGACTAAACTATTTCTAATTTATATATTAAATTATCAGGCCCTGGATAATCACAATAGAAGAATTATAGGAACTCACAGCAATGGACACTGCACTGGTCACCGCTCCGAGGTATCCCTGAACAAATTTGGTAACCGGAGCGGGCTAAGGAAAAGTAAAAGAAGGCAGTAAGAAGCGGTTCTGTTAAGCAACAACGAGCAGTTGTTAATACTCATCGGATCACACACAGTACCTTGGAGGCGTTGCGGTTGGAGTAGTTCACGCAGGCATTGTGACTTTGGTTCAACCACTGCAAGACAAACAAGAGAAAGTGAACAGAAGAGGAGCCTGATAGTAAATGTGCTGTTACCCTTGTCTGTAGTTACAGGTGCTCCATTCAGCATTTAAGTTCATTGTTATGTCTTTGTCTCATTGAAGGCCATCATTTTGTACATTTACCATCAACAAATGAGACCATAGAAGTGTATTCTTGCCTCTCCAAGAAAACTTCTTCAATAAAACGTTCTAAACTCTGGGTTCATTGACTAGCATCACGTATCTTATAGCCTTGTTAAGCAAATAAACCAGTTGGAACCTCAGGAAAAAAGATATAGTTGAGTCTTGAGTTAAATTTTGTTTTATATTTCCATCACAGAAACAAGTCAATGACTTAAACAATCACAATCTCACATCAGCATTTTACCTCTGTTAGTTTTAGATGTTTCATGAATCTCAATGCTTCAAAACTGATTGTGTTCAAAGTTTTATAAAGATAAAATTGCTAATATGTCAATTTATGAAGGAAAAATGCATTTATCAACAAAATGTAAACATAAAATTGTAAAATTGAGGCTATTGTATTGTCTAAATATTCTTCAGTTGCTATTGTTGTCACTTATGTGTTATACGTTTATATTTCTTGCTTTGTCATCTCATTGGTTTTACATTATCTCGTCTTGACTACTAGCAAATACTGGACCACTTCACCTTTATTAATTAAAAGAACTGAAACTTTTATTATTCTAACTGACAATATCAGGTTCGACTGAGTTATAGAGGTGAAGAAATACCTGCCAGAAGACAGTTGACACCAGTGTTTGGTTTGGGAGAAGGAGACCAACAACCTGCACAGACAGATAAATAAAATTTTTTACAACAAATTTAGATACACTTCTTTATAGTCTTGGCTTGCATTTCAGTTAATAGTTTTGGCTTTTCACTAAAATGTACATGAAAGTCTTACCACTGGTGTGCCAAATGGGATAAAACCTGTAAAAAAAAACAAAAAAACAAACTACATCAACAGTCTTGTCATCTTTTGCTCATATATGTTTACTTTTTAAGGCAATTTGCTGTCAGATTTATTTCTAATGTTTTACTTTCTGAGTGTTCAACTGTTATATTTCTAATCCTTTATGGTAATTTTCCTCTAAATCCCTTTGCATTTCTTCAGCAACTCATTGTTCTGTTCCTGTGTTAGTATGTGTACGTTAGACAGAAGGTGGATTTTGCAGCTTTTTCCCATTTCTCTGACAAATAAAACATGTTGGTCCTAACAGGTTAAACATGCCGTCTTTTCCTCCTCTCTTGTTCGTTCTCCGCTCCCACCTCCCTCTCGGACACTTCAAAGTCAAAAAAGGTGCTTTGAAACTGGACTGAAACACTAGAGTTTGCTTCTTCGGAAACCCCGAGAACTTCTCGGTCACCGTAGGAGAGAGGTTTTAATCAGCGCCCAGCTGAGTGTGACCTTTTCGAGGCCTGAGACAACCTGAAGAGCCCCGTTGAGTCGTGACAGTTCCCAGGGTGAACGACGCCTCCATGTTGGACCACATAACAAGCCCCCAGATCCCACTTTCCCCCAAGGTTTCCACACTGAGCCACTCTACCTGACATCCGAAAGGGCATGAGGATCTTCTCCCCTGTGTCAGGGTGGATGATGGCCTGTAATAAGAGCGATGAGAATCAGATGATAATGAGTACAGAGTGATTTGGGTTAGTTCAGATCACAGGAAAGAGGAGGAGAATAGTGCTGTGAGATCTAAAACTGAAGGAAAGTTTACACAAGTGGAATTATAGGAATTAATTTCATCTTAATTACAGTGAAACTACGAAGAACAAGGCAGTAGATACACTAGAAACTAGAGACAGTAAGTGTCTTTAAGTAGCAAAAATCATGAACATCCTTAAAGGTGCAAGATTTTGAACCCAAGTATTTAAATATCTGCTATATGAAGATCTTGATACGCTTCTCTATACTAAGTTTTGGCAGTCAGTCCAACATGTTAATGCCAATGAGTCCCTCCCTTTGAAACTGCTGGACTTTCCTGTGATTATTAACAGACGAAGTGACTTCCCATAAATACTGTGAAAGTACAAGTCCAGTTTAGCTATCAGTCGGTGCTCTAAAAATCCAAAGAATTCAAAACTTTAAAAAAAATATTTCCCAAAATAATGTGCACTCATTTAATTTTAGCTCAGCGTGAGAGTCTCTACTGCTGTTTTGCTACTCTCTCTGCCACCTTTTTCTCTATTTGGCACTGTTCTGCAACGGCATTTGTTGTCTCTTTCTAGATAAAAGTCGAGCCGTGGAAACAAACAGAGGAGAGACAGATTGAGTGAATGTAACGTTTCTCCAGTTGACAACACTTCCTTTTGGCCGTTCACCGTATTTTACACTGGTAGCATGAGCTAAAGATTGCGGATTGATTATTTCACGTTGCTTTCATCCACACCTTTCTGGTTGTAAATGACAATAAAGGGAGGTGTGGTCGTTTGTTTTGGTCTGAGATGCTGGTGCTCTTGCATCATCCACTGGCTCTGAATGTTGAACACAAACCAATACTGTTAACTGAAGCTGAAATATATTCATCTGGGGATCCGAAAAATGCCTCTGTTCCTTTGAGAAATTGTACGGAGATGTATTTATGTGCTCTATAACAACCTAAAATAGAAATCCAGCTGCTTTTTACAGAAGCCACCAAGATTACCACAACCTGGACGACAGAGAATCTACAGAAACGTGCTCAGAAAGGCAATATTTAGCAAATACAGTGTCAACTATACATGCTAACATGTGCAAACAAAGCAATAAACTCAGAGCGCAGTTGAAGCTTAGCATTATATGGACAGTTCATGGATAGCCAAATGTCAGCTGACCATCTGATTGGTTGCTAACAGTGACTTGTATAATTAAATTCCCTGAAACACATAATCAACTGTAAAAGCAGCGATGAAGATCTGGTTCATACACAGCTCCATGCAAAAGATTGTCACGTTACATTTTTAGCTTCTTGTGCATCCCATAATACTATCAAGGAGGACTTTGATTAGTCCCAAATTCAGCCTGCACCACAATGAACCTAGACATATGGTGAGCGTCATCAAGAACTATCTGCAACAACAAGAACCTGAGTCCTGCAGTAGATGATATGGAGCCCATAGAGCTTTGATCTTAACACCATGGAGTCAGTCTGGTTTCACTCCATGAAAAGACAGAAACAACTCAGACAGCTTAAATCCAAAAAAGAACTGTTGCATACCTTTCCAGTATATTTGGATCAATATACCCTACCAGTCACAAGTTTGGACACACCTTCTCAGTCAGTGCTTTTCATTTATTTGTATTATTTTCTACATTGTAGATTAATACTGAAGATTAACACTTTTTTGCTGACAACATAATTGCATATGTATTCTTTTATAGTTTTGATGTCTTCAGTAATAATATACAATGTATAAAACAATTAAACATAAACCATTGAAGGAGAAAGTGATACTAGAAGCGCACTTGACAGGCATTTTTAAAAACGGTGCACAACAGCATCAAAGGAGAATTGGTAAATGCATGCCCACTTTACATTTTCACATATGTATAACCAGATAATTTTTGCACGGTGCATTAAAGCTTCAAAAGCGTTTTGATTTCTGCTACTTAACATTTTAAGGCTTTTTGTCATGTGTAAGTAAGCCTGTCAAGGGTTCTTGTACATACACACAAAGACAACAGACAGCACTGTGTCAGTGCGGTAGTTCCTTGTCTTGAGATAAGACAGATGGAAATCTGTTTCCCGTACTGCTTCAGTGGTGATGGGAACTCCTGATTAGAGAAGAATGGAAGGCATTTCACTGCTTATGGAGCTCTTGGGCACTATGATGTCTAAGTATGAGTGCCCCGTGGCGTATACCTACTCCTACACCTGAAGACAAGCTGAAGCTACAAAGACTGTTTGCCACAGTTTTTTTTTCAGTCTTCAACAGTCAGCAAAGAGCATAAATCTTACAGTTGAATAAAAACACTAGAAAGCATGCAGGAGGATTACTTAGTAACACCTGGAGTCCTGGCAGTCAACAACCACGCCAACTGTTGCATGCTCTCGTAGCAAAACAGGCATGCATGGCAATCAGCAGCTCTCACTCTTTATATGCAGTGTGATATTCTACACAGACAAATTGGAAGAATTCTTCTTCTCATTGCATTTATTCAACGGTTTGTTTCTTTTGGGCAACACAAAATAGCCTGCAATATCAGCTAGGGAGCTGCACATCAACCCAGACCCAGAACATACCTCTAATTCTGTTAATGGGTACTTTTGCAAAGTAAAACACCTTTATGGGCTTGAGACATTAAAAACACACAAACGTGTGTTGGTTTGGTCCTTCTTTCGAGTGTTGATACACAAAAGAAATGGATAAAGTAACTCTAGTTGCAATCACCACATGTACAACAAAGAGTAACTCTATTGTTTAATCTCTCTAGCCTCTGGGGGCATCACACAAGAAATAAAACAAAAGAAATACAAA
This sequence comes from Amphiprion clarkii, assembly GCA_027123335.1. Taxonomy (NCBI): domain Eukaryota; kingdom Metazoa; phylum Chordata; class Actinopteri; family Pomacentridae; genus Amphiprion; species Amphiprion clarkii. The sequence continues at coordinate 27,333,862 of CM049584.1, read as the reverse complement.
CAAAACATCCTCTAACAGGCGGTTAAAAACACTCCCAGTCAAGGATGGTGTAGAAAACATCGCAACAGGAAACAAACATTTAGTCCAACATTAGTCAACAAAACAAAACTCCGGGCACCCAGATATCTCAGCTGGCTGAGCGGGTGACCCATAAACAGGGGCTATAATCCCAGATGCAGCGGCCTGGGTTCGATTCCAGCTCACGGCCCTTTGCTGCAGGTCTTCCCCCCATTCTTAGCCTTACTTTCCTGTCTGCCTCTCCACATACCTGTCTAAAGAAGCCAACAAAATACTGAAAAGAAAAAAAACCCAATGACAGAAGCACTGAAGCTGTAGCAATATCAAGATTTAGTTTCTACAATGAGTAAACTGAGTTGAACACACTTAAAAGAAAATGCAGAATATCCACTATAGTAGTTATTAGTTAGCAGTAGTTAGTTAGTCACTTTACATGTACAATCTAGTTAGGTTCACAGTAATAGGGTAGAAAATGTGGCTTTAATGAGGCTTATTTCTTTATCATTAACATCAATGTGGAGACATTAACTCCTTCAGGGAGTGTTAGATGCTGCTGCTGCCAAATTCACACATTAGCATTAAACCATGCGTTTCATTGTCTAGAGTACACAATTTCCACATCTAGTGTAAACGTAGAAATCTGTCTGAGTCAGAAATAAATATGGACCAACTGTCTGAGCCGTGTCTGCCTCAGTTTCATGCTGGTCTGATCACAACAGATGTAGCATCTGTGGCGTAGTGACTGTGTTGAACTTAAAACCAACTGTGCTCATTAAATGCTTTTTTTTGTTATTACCATTCGTTCCAGACTTCTGACCTTGAATAAATAAGCAAATCTTTGAGTAACAAGGTTGAGAACCTCTGGCCTGTACACTACAGACATACTGCTTATGATACTCAAGACCAACTTTAGTATCCAAACCAACATTTTAAACAGTTGGAAGCTGACAACAACCCCATTTAAACCTCTTGTATCCAGATACAATATGTCTAGACTGTGTGATAATCTGGATAATGAGACTACAGTTCATACCTGGTGTCAAAACGTGTCTCAAACATATTAAGCAGCAAAAAAAAAATATTTTAAAAAATAAGCACAAGAATTAATTTATGAACTCCTTATTAAATAGTTGTTTTTTTTTTGGAAAATTCTCCTACTGGTAGTGTACGCACAGACCAACCTTGACCAACAGTATTTTTTTGTGGTCTAGGATAATGTTTATGTTCCCAGCATAGTTGAACATACAGTCCAGCACATTCCAGATCAACCTTGAATGTAGTTTGGACAAGTAGACAAATTTTTGTATTGCATCTGCATTTGAACATTATAAACAAAACATTGAAAATGTGTCCAAATGAAAAACCACATTTCAAACAAAGTGAGGATTAGAGCAACACACTGAAAGAGTTGACAGATTTGAGAAAATCCTAGAAAGTACAGAACATAATTTCCATAGTGTTGACATTTCCCATAAAGACACTGATTAATTAAATAATTCATCAATTCATTACAATAATTAGGCTTTATTTAGATGAGTCCTAAACACCAGATTTATAAACCGCAGCCGATGGGTGTTGCTGGAACAGTTTCATATTACTGTTAAATGATTTTCTGATTCTTTGACCAACTGCACCTGCAGCTCGGTCATCTTTCAAAGCTGGCACCAGCAGCTAATTATCACTGCTGGTAAAATCGCTCGCCTGCGTCCCCGTCTAATTTTACCGCGGTTACTCGGCCATTAAAGTCTCTTTCTTATGTTGCATTTTCATGTTTTTGTCCACTCCGCTGTGTGTTTGTTGTGTAAACAGGGATGTGTTGAGCTGAGCGGTGTCAGTTTTGTTTGCCATTTCACTGACTCCATGTCACAACAATCGGACGATAAAGATAGCGATCGCAGTTTGTTTGACTGAGAGGAAAAATAAATGAAAGGAGTGGAGTCTTACCTGCTTTATTTTCTGGGCTTGCCAAAGCTGTAAAAAGAAAAAAAAAAGGGAAAAGTTAATTTCTAAGTACTAAACAGTTGTCAGTTCATGCTTCAGTAGTATTGATGTGTGCTTTTTAATCTGCTATATCATGGTCCCTCGCCATATCATGGTTCACTTTTCACAGTCTCACTGTATCTCGGATTTTTAAATTGTATTTGGTATCATGGATTTTTCGCTATATTGTGGGATTTTGCAGCATAAAGGTATTTTTAAATATTTATTATTTTCATTATTTTTGCAGTAAAACAAGCATGTTCTAGCCTAAAAAAAAAGAAAACTATTAAAAAAATAATTAAAAAATATTACAAGAATATTAAATCGAAATAAAATGCGTAGTGTACAGCGCTGGATGCTGATTGGCTCAGCGACCGTAGCATCAGTCTCCCGTGTATTTATTTATTTATTTATTTGACCAGGAACCATGTAATTAACATAGAACTCATCTGATGTTTTACATTAAGCTAATTTTCAACTCCCATCCCTGGTTGGGCTTTTCAGTAAAAGTAATCAGAGGATCAACGCCAATAAAAACAGCAGAGACAACATTAAATACAGCAGCGTTCAGCATCTGGCCTTGTCCATTCTCACTGTGCAGTACATTCACTGTCATCAGTACTGCACAGCTAGTTCATCATCATCTTCATCATCATTTACGTTGCAGTGTATTCACTGGTGAGTACCCATGTAGAATTTTATATATTGTTAAAATTACATAGGTTTGAGAGCATAGAAAGTGTTTAAGAGCATAGAAAGGGTTATAAGAGTGCAGGGAGAGTCTATAAAGTCTTAAAATATATTGAAATAATAAAATAAATATGGTCCCTATTTCACGGATTTTCGACTATCGCAGGGGCGTCTGAACGTAACCCCAAAAATAGACGCTGGACTACTGTATATACTCAGACTTTGTTCAGCAGCAAATATCTGCAATTGATGTTATTGACTGTTGAACTGTAGATGTGTGTAAAAATAACAACATATGAATGGTAAAAGTGATGTTATTTGTCTTTGGAAGAATCTGAAACGTTCGTTCATTCATTCCATTTGTTCATGGAAACACAATGACAATAAAGATTCGTGATTATTTTTGAAAAGGAAGATTACAATTATGGGTATCTGAGTCACATGCCCAGTCTCAGAAAAGTTAAAATGGCTCGTCATACAGCTTAAAATCATCCCACTCAACACTTGTTCAGTCACCATTAAGCTCACTTGCTCCTAAGGAGTTTTTTTCAGCCTGAGTTTGCTTTACCTGAGCATCTGTCACTCCTGGAGGCAGACTTCCTTGTTTGAAACGTTCAAGCAGCTCGACGCTCTCCTGCAGCCGTTTCTGACGAGACAGAAGATGAAAGTCAACAAAATGTGAAACTAAGTCTTGCCAGTCCTCCCTGGAGACTTTCAGGCAGCTTAGAAGTGTATTTTTTTTTCTCCTCGGCTATTCAAGCCGCACGGTTCAACGTACGATAATTGTGCTTCACTGAAACTTTCATGCTGATTTTCAGTTGACAAATGAGTTTCCTAAAAGGTAATGAGAAGCTTTCTGTGGTGTGATCACTGTCTAATGCTGAGCAAAATACAAGGTCATGTGGACCAATTTGTTCTAATGAGCTTGCCGTGAACGTGTGTGAGCGCGTGCACGTTAGCTTCTCGTGTGCGCTTATTACTGCGATCGCATGCAAATGCCCTTGTTCCGCTCTCATCATTGGGGGGCAAGTTGAGGCTTCTCCGGGCCCAGCAAGGTGCAAGATATGCGTGTGTGAGCAAACACACTTCCCACCCCTCGCAGCTGCCCCATATGTCCACACCTCATCACATCCCAGGAGTTACTGCCGCTATTACTGTCACCAAAGAGCCCACTAACAGCTTCATTACCCACAGCAGCGGAGCACTGATGGCTCCATGAACAGAATTACCACAACACAACCGAGAGCCGTGTTACCATGAGCACAGCAGCATTTTCACAGAGCAGCCCGTTAACCCAAAAGTCACACCTGTGCTCTTAATACCTGTGAATCCACAAGTATGGTAATAAAATTGTCTTGTTAAATGATTAAAAACAAGGTTGGAGACTTTAAGAAGGCAAAAATCACTGTCAGATTCAGTGCCTTATATCCCTGCTTCCTTTTCGCTCTTCTTTTTTAATTAAATGGTGCCTAAATGATGTTTTATGTACTAACATTTTGGCCCGATGAAGAAAGTGCTGTAGATAGAGAACACTTAAATAAAACTCTAAAAAATACAAATAATATTGGAAACCTGCACCAAAGTCATTATAATCAGACATCTGCAGACGTTCTCGCTGTCATCAGCCATCAACAGTGAATCAGATTTCTACTTTTTCATGCTTCTCAATCAATGTAGTTTAATTCCACGAGGAGCATTTGTAACAACAAAGTGCAAAACAAGAGGAAATTTCAATTTAGATCCCTTTAACTCTGCAAGTACACTACTGTTCACAAGTTTGGGGTCACTCAGGCAATGTCATGTTTCCATGAAAACTCACACGTTCATTCATGTGCTAACATAACTGCACAAGGGTTTTCTAATCATCAATGAGCCTTTCAACACCATTAGCTAACACAATGTAGCATTAGAACACAGGAGTGATGGTTGCTGGAAATGTTCCTCTGTACCCCTATGGAGATATTCCATTAAAAATCAGCTGTTTCCAGCTACAATAGTCATTTACCACAAGGTCTAGACTGTATTCTGATTCATTTAATCTTATCTGCATTGAAAAAACTTTGAAAAAATGCTTTTCTTTCAAAAATAAGGACATTTCTAAGAGACCCCAAACTTTTGAACGGTTGTGTATAATGTAAATGTCACAGAAAAATCAGGAGAGAACAGCTGATGTAACACATGGTCAGAATTTTCTGTCAATTTAAGACATCTGCACCTAAATTTAATGGGCTCCGTTTTTATGCTGCGACTCTCCACCAAGTTTGGTCAAATTTGCCCTCGTGGTTTTTGCATAGTCTTGCAATTAGGCCAAAAAAACACAGCACTGAAAACATATCTTATCTTTAGCTCCCACCTTAGTGGAGGAAGTAAACATTTAAAACTTTGCAGTTATCTCAGGAGCAGTCATTGCCTCTCAAAATCTATAAAACCTTTCCTTTTACAATACTTGATTTTTAAACATTTTTTTCCAGAGCTATCTGTTGGGTTTGGCTCATGCTGGTGCTTTATTAATGTGAGTCTGGTCTGGGTCTATGTACAATATTCTGGATCTAGTGCTTGCTAGTGTTTACCCAGCATTCGCAGCACTTTTTCTCTCTTTCTCTGTGTATAAGTGCACTTCATCCATGTTACAAGCTGGTTTTTCAGTCAAGATCTAGTTGTTCAGTTTATTTTCGGTAATACAAATTCTTCTCTTCATACACTTTTAAAGAGCTGAACAATTATCTGAAATATTATCGAAATCACAATATGTCCAAGTACAACATCCAAATCACAGTAACTGCAGTTTTGTAGGATAAAATTTAAATTAGTCACTAAAAAACAAAAAAACATTTGAATTGACGCACCATGGTGTTACAAAGATGCTCCGCCCTCTAAATTATATCCTCAGACATGAGGAAACATATTTGTTAGGTAGAAAAATTTATATCATTATCTTTGCATCTGTTTAAGTAGGGCATAAATGCAAACATTATCACACAACTTATCACATTATCTGTCAAAATAATGACTTTTTCTTTTAAGCATATTTAAATACTACTATCTGCATCTCTGTGATACTAAAAGCTGCTTTATTCGACATTTCATCTGTGCACAAAACACAGATCTGCACATAGATTTTGGCAATTCTGTAGCTGGTAGTTGGTTGTATTGCTATTTCTGTCTATACTATTCTATTCACAAGACACCAAAACTGACTGCCATCCATTGTGAAGTTTCTCCCATTTCTCTCCCTCATTGTTTTCCTTTTATTGTTTTCCTCATTGTGGGTCAGAGGGCAGCATATCTTTAATGATATACAGATTATTAAGTCTTCTGGTATTGGCAGTATAAGATCAGCAGAGTTAATGTGGATGGCATTTGTGAATAAGTAACTGTATTCACTCACTTATTAAAAAAATGATAAGGTCATCAATGTAATAAATCAATAAGCTGGTGTACCTCTGTCACGAAGAGTGTTCTGGGGTCAATCACATCCAAGAAGTGCCGGAACCGACCAAAAAACGTGTTCTAAAAGCAGAAAAAAAACACATTAAACACTCATTAACTAAATAAAAGTCCAGAAAATGTTATTTACATGGCCACTTCTAGCACTAAAGAACAATTATCTTCTATTGAAACATCATTAACAGTGACCTACAAATTAGATTTTAAAAACTTCTTGTGCTCTTCTAAGGTTTTTTGAAATGTAATCACTGGAATATTGAAGTGGGGATGAATAAATTAGAAAAATCAAACTTTCCACCAACTCCACAGGTGAAATAAATGTCATTTTTTAAAATGTAAGCAGTCACATCAGATTCTGGATTGCTTCTTTAAGCAGACAAGAAGCGAGATTCCAGCTGTCACCCAGTAAACATGAATATTACAGCTCGCCAGCTGTTCTAACACACCAGGTGGAGGCTCCTCATTAATGCTTCTGACAAACTGTTTCATATCTGCATCTTTTAGGGGCCTGAATCCACTTGCACCACTTGCAATTAATTCCAATAATGACTGCGCCAGAAATACCTTTTCGGATGATTTATTCATAACTGAGCATAAGGAATAATTTGGGAGATGCAGAAACGCACCACGCAGCCTTGAAAGCCCCCCGTCCCTCCCTGACTTCAGTTTAATTACACTAACTGCTAATTTGGATGAAAATCTGGTATCTGACTCACTGCTGCGCCTTGTGACTTCCTGAGCATATGGAAGGTTGGTAAAAACATGGTTAGAGGGAGTAGCTTTTTAAATCTGTTAAATTCAATTATTCGCGAGTGCCAGACCAACTTGGTGACACTGGTGAACGGAGGAAGACAGGGGACGAACCTTAGCACTGTGCCCTGTGTGCTGGAAGCTTGTTTCACTTCGTGTTGTGTATGTGATTTACAGTCTGATGTTAGCGCTTTCATTACTGATCATACCATGTCTACGCTATGAATACATCGAGCACTGATATATTTTTCAGCAAAAATTCCAAACTCAAAAGAGTAAATTTAATCATGACAATTTGAAAAAGAAACAGAAACTATACATGTAAACAGGGCTTACTTTACACAGTGAAAAGTTATGTATCTCCAACATTTGTTTAATGCAATGTATCTATTGTTACTGTATTTGCCATTAGCTATTTTATTATATTGGTCCACCAGTGTAGCACTGCATATAGAAAAGTTGGGGAAAGCAGAAAAGGCAGAAAAAAAGAGGAGTGGTCAGTATTTTTTTTAAAATTTAAATCTAAGTTTAGATCATTTCTGTCTACTAAATTCCCAAGTCCATGCTTTGAACATCCTATTCATGATACAGGACTACAAATTAAATACAGGCAAGATCATTATTTACAACTTATTTATTGGAATAGCCTTCCTGTTTCAATACAATGTTCTGTCTCCATTGACATTTTCAAGACAAATCTGCAGATGTGTATATATTCAATGGCTTTTGGCTGCTTTTAACAGTCCTAATATTTCATATTTACTTTATTTCAGCAATTGAGCTTACAGGCTGCTATCCTCTTTTGCCTGTTACGAGTATTTTATACCATTTTATTTTCTTTCACGAATTGATTTTACTAGTTTTATATTGTCTATACATTTATATTGTTATCTATGGTATTTGTATATTGAGTTTCTGCACATCATTTTTTTACTGCCTATTTGAAGAGCTATTTGTAGAGAACACTTTGATCAACTCAGGTTGTTACTAAGTGGGCTCCATAAATAAATTGGACTTAATGTGATTGATTTATTTCAGTTTTTTCATTGCTGTGCTAAAACTATTAGCAGTGTGCCTCAAACCACGAGCGAAAGTGGTTAAATTCGAATTAACCTTTCTTAGTGCTGTTCTTCATTAAAAATGGTTAAATGAGAAGTATCTATGAGTATTCATACGGAACATTTTACTCTGATATTTTATTTATTATGGTAGATTTTTCATCTCTATAGTCAAGTCCTAGCTACAAATTGTTAGCTGCTAGCCAAATTAGCTATCAGGTTAGCTAGCTGCACCTGTGGAGCGCCCCACCGATCGATACTATTGATCAGCCAACTTGTCGTAACATCGACGTCTCTTTTATTTTTGAGCTCCTAACAATATTTATTACCTGTAATTTTAATTTTTAACGACGGTTTCATTGTATTTTATAGGGAAAAAAACGAACGACCGTGAGGAGACTTTTCCTCACGCTCTCCGTTTAAACTTCGTGCATTAACTTCTAATTTTTAAAATCAGATTAGTGTTATCTATGAAACTATAAAACGGAGAAAAGGCAATATATTAAACTTGTAATGCTTTAAAAATTAGTGTATTGTGTTTTTTTGGCTTTGCTAAGAGTCGCCACTGCTTACCACATAAACATCTAATGCTATGCTACTAATATGCTAACACGCTAGCAGGATGTTGCTTGTTTAGCGGGCAAATTACCTCCAAAAATGCACCTCTTACTACCTCATATAGGGTTAAACATACAAACATGTATGTGCAGATACTGAAAAGCTTCCATCTGGTGTGTCTACAGCTGTCTGAACTTCCCACGTGAAGTTGTAGTTTCTGTTGCAGACTTTGTTTTGAGGTAAAAATGACAGTACCTGGTCGAACCGAGACGTGCCGGACTGGAAGCTCGGGTATTCAGACATGCTGCAGCCGATTACTTCCACTAAAACTCATCTCCTCCTTCTCTGCGGTCACTAAACTCCTTTTTCCACGAACACTTGCACTTGCTGCAGCAGGAGAGCTGTGTGGTCAACAGTCAGCTGTCCCTGGTCGTGTTGCATGATGGGTAATGAAGTTTTCCCGGCCCGCTTTTTCTCTGCAAGGAAGTGGCTCGTCAAAGGTGACTACATTTCCCAGGAGGATGTGCATTGTTTTTATTGTTTTAAAAGGGAAGCTAACGGTGAAAGAGATGCCTCAGATAGGAGAACAACTAAAAAAAAACAACAAAAGACTCAATTGTATCTATTTTTTAAATTATAATGCTTTTGATGGCTGCACTGAGGGATGTTTGAGTTTACAGAGGATAACATAGCCCCCTAGTGGCGGCTTTAAATTAAAGTCAGGAGTAGTTAGTAATAAAAATAAGCAACATAGCAGCAGAAATGACAGCTTCTAACATTAATAAAGTACAACCAACAGATAAAAATTTCAGATTCATTGCAGTTAATAAATTATATTGGCCATAAACACCGATTGCATGTGTCTGTGTCACTTGAAATAAGATAAAATTGGAACTATATTAATCCCAAAGACAAATTCTTGTGCCAGATAATGCTAAGAAAACAAAATTACATAACATGGGAATAAATGCAGTTCTTAAAGTAAAAGGATACAAGTACAATATAGTACTAAAAGTAAAAAAAAAGTAAGCAAAAATAAGGCTACAAAAGAAAATTGAGACCTAATACTGACAATGATGCTGAAGTAATAAAGTAATATTATACATGATAATTAAATATTGCACATACAACTACAGTATTAGAACTGTGAAAAATGCCTGTAACTAAAGGATGCTGTAGATTATTAGTCCTGGATATGTGAAGTCGCATTTTATACATATAAGTAGAAATTAAAACTGACAGAAATGTCAATTTAATACTCAAACCAATAAATTAAATGTTTAAAATGGAACTATTGTTAATGTTCTGTAATAAAATTCAAGCTTGGGGATTACAAAGAAGTTTTATGTAGATGAGAAATTTTATTTAGTCCACCTGGCCATATTCAAAATGGTTGCAATTGCAAGCTTTGTCTATTTTCTCTAATCCCTACATCCCAGCTGGTTTTTTCTTCCATACTAACAAACTGAGAAGGCAAAGCAAAAAAGGTGTAATTGCAGTGTTTGTGAGGCCTGTAGTTGTCAGTAACAGCTCAATCTAACAGAGCAAAAGCACTCCATAAATACTGAGTTTAACATAACCGCAAAAGTCCAGTCAAGGTTATTTTTGTAGCATGTAAAAGTGTAGAGTCTACGGTGTAATTTATGATGTGAATTAAAAGGAGTAAATTAAATATGATGATTAAAACTCTACAAAATTATACAGAATACTAATTTGCATGACTACATTAAATAGTAAGGCTAAGATCCTGTGTGAACACACATACATACGCTACCGTTCAAGAGTTTGAGGTCACTTAGAAATGTCCTTATTTTTTGAAAGAAATGCAGTTTTTTTCAACTTTCGAAAACATTAATCAGAAATCCAGTCTAGACATTGTTAATGTGGTAAATGACTATTCTAGCTGGAAACAGCTGATTTTTAATGGAATATCTCCATAGAGGTACAGAGGAACATTTCCAGCAACCATCACTCCTGTGTTCTAATGCTACATTGTGTTAGCTAATGGTGTTGAAAGGCTCATTGATGATTAGAAAACCCTTGTGCAGTTATGTTAGCACATGGATAAAAGTGTGAGATTTCATGGAAAAAATGAAATAGTCTGTAAAAAACAAACTGTAAATTTAAAAAAAAAGTGTAGAATATATATACAGTTCAAGAGTTTGGGGTCACTTAGAAATGTCCTCATTTTTGAAAGGAAAACAGTTTTTTTCAATGAAGATAACATTAAATTAATCAAAAATACAAACTTTTGAATGGTAGTGTAGGTGCATTTTTTGTGTGTGTGTACAATTTTACATTTTCAACAGAACTGGATCTGGTTTAGAAAGTTTTAAAGAGCTGCTGAAAAGCTGTTCATTTAATCCTTGTGCATCCTTTTTATACTGTAAAAATGCAGCAAACAACTTTAAGTAGCAGAAGAAGAAAGGAGAAGAAGAAAAACAACCAACTAATTTAGTTTAATGTCTACTTGAATGTGTAGTGCAAAAAAATAAGCAAGTAAAGTTCTTATTTTACAATCCAACTCTGAATGCAAACGTGAAACTTCACTGCAAACAAAGAAAGAAACACCACCAAACATACGGTGAGCAAGAAACACAAAATATTCTTTATTAAATATACAAAATTTGTGAAACAGAATTGCATCACGGATTGTAAACGTTCCAATCTCACATACTACCGTAAGCACATTCCACCAGCTACACAGTCGAGGACAAAATACAATCAGTTGAAACTTAAATAAGAAACCTTGTAAAATGGAAGACATGAACGAGGATGTTTATTTCTTGCACTCCGGAAAGTGCCGAGTCACATTTAAAAATGTCTCTACAGTCATCTATGCACTTGGTATTGCGATCGCACAGCAGAACTGAGATGACGAGATGGTTTTTAGATGCGTTTTGTATGCGTTGAGCTCACTGGCTAATCATCGTTGTGGTGTCAAAAGTAGGCCGAGTGCTTGAATCACAGAGCGATTAGAAAGTGCAGTACGGTGTAAAGTACATCTAACTATACCGAGATCAGACAGACGGGTACAGCAGAGTTTTCTTCTGACGATTAAGTAGTGCAAGAACATCCACAAATGCTGTTAAAAGTGGCATCATATCAGAATACTTTATGGTGTATCGATCTGCTCCATAGATTAAGTTTCAAGGCTTTGTGTTTTTTTTTTTGTTTTTATTGCATTTTTTTTTGTAAGTTTTTTTTTTTTTTTGGCATTTCACAGGAAATCACTGTAACTACTCAGGTTCTATTGGTATGCATACAATTTATTATTGTGCAGTGACCTAAACAATATCATAACAAAGCTTTAGAAGAATTTTAAAAAAACAAATAAAGGGAAAAACTTTCAGTGAACAGATGGCTTTTCTGCTTTTTTTTCAAAACCTGCCCCGAGCCCCGACAAGTAAAATGAAGTGCGAGATTCTCGATGAACAGAACAAAAATAAGGCAGCGTTTGGCATTTCAATACGGCATATATGCTGTAAAATGCGGTATATATCCCTTTGTAACACCTGAAAGCAGTGGAAGCCATATGCGTGCTCGTGTAGAAGCGAGATGTGACGCTGAAAGGAGGGAAGTCGAGTACCAGCATGTCGCAGGCATCTTCTCAACGATAACGCACGTGGGAAGGCAAGAAGCATGAGATCAGAGAAGCTGCGATGGCTGATCTTGATACTGACTGGATACTGAGTGATACTGTCTTCACCTGATAACACCGTGACCCCTACGACAATCGAGTTAGCTTATGTGGCTGAGCATCATGGGTAAAGTTTCAAGACATGCCCTGTCGAATGGAAAGAAAGGAAAGAGGAAGGAACGAGCGAAAGATTAAACAGCACTTATCGTGTGTCGAAAAAGTAAAAACCATTCACTTGCTGGCTAAGAACACTTTTGAACATTCGGAAGCTACGATCGGTTCCCAGTGTTGTGCACGTGACCAAGCTGAACTCTCACACAGCTCATTTTGGTTTGTAGGTTCGAAAACTAGTCAGAGCACTCGGTATTTATCATCAGGGAACATCTGTAGGGCGTCAATCCAAAATAGAACACGTATATCATGTGGAAAAAGTGACAGAAGCACACCAGCGGATTTGCACATTTGTATTTGCTTGATATGAATTTTCCAAAACATATTCAAAGATTTTACTTTAAATTCTAGTTTGTGGATCACCTCAGTCAAGCCTTTAAATCCTTTGCAGGAAACATTTTGTTGCCTTTGTTATGATATTAGTTATGTGTCACTATTGTATAATACAGTGGACTTCATTTTGAGGGCATTCTGACTCACCAGATGTACATTTTTGGGTATAATTCTGCCATTTCTGCTGCACTTTTACACATTTTTCTGCTCCTATTCTGCTAGCATGCCACAGTTTTCAAAATCCCCTTTACTGCAGGGAAAAACCTCAGAGCAGCAACCTACATGCTGAAAATGACAAGTTTTGAAGATGATTTGGATCGTCAAATAACGCACGAGTGCTTGGGTTTTTCAGCAAATTAGCAGTTTCAGTTGTTATTTTGCAGGGGCACCATCACTGCATCCTGGGCTTAGCTTCGCCCAAGACAACTGGGATTGATCAGTGTTTTTAAATCCTCTTCACTACATGAAAAACCTCCAAGCACCAACCTACATGCTTAAAATGGTAAGTTTTAAGATCTGAATCATGAAATAATGCAAAGTTGTTTGTTTTTTTCAATGAATTAGCCATTTAAATGACAGTGCTTGCTTCCCTGAATGCAAATTTTTCCACCAAAACAAATCAGCCAGTCATTACTGTGCAGGGAGGGGCACCATCACTGCATCCTGGCCTTAGCTTCACCCATGATGATTGTAAATTGGTGAACATTTTTAAAACCTCCAAGCAGTGACCGACAGATTGAAAATGATAAGTCTGAAGATTTGGATCATCACGTAAACTGCTTGTTTTTTTTCAGCAAATTAACAATTTTAATGGCACTGATCATGCCCCTGCATTCAAATGTTTCACCAAAACAGTTCCTCTATATGACTGTTTTGCAGGGGTAGCGTCACTGCATCCTGGGCTTAGCTTTGCACAAGATCATTCTAACTGGTTTAAAGAAATACAAACAGGTTTTTTCCCCTCCAAAGCAGAATGATGATTCTCTTCTCCATGACTGACACAGCACTGTGGAGATAGAGTTGGCTATGCAATACTATTTTCAAGGATCTTCGGTGCTTTAAATGCCAAAGCCAACATAGTACAGCCAAAAAATGGTCAGTTTATCAATTAGTGAACTGGCAGGAAATTAATAGCTTTGAAAATCTGTTTTCAAGCAAAAATGCCAAACATTTGATATTTCCAGCCTCTCAAATGTAAGGATTTGCTGCTTTTCTTTCTTTGTCATATATGCTGCATTCAATATCTTTGGGGTTTGAACTGGTAATTGGACAAATGGGAAGTTTGAGGATGCCACTAAAGAAAACTGTGACATTTATCACTACTTTCTGACATTTTCTAGACTTGCAATTCATCTCCGTCCATCAGCAGCCTTATTCTGTAGAAGGTTGTGGGCAGCTGGAGAGCATCCCAGCTGACATTAGGTGAAAAGCACAGTACATTCTGGACAGGTTTTCAGTCTATGATTAATCTGTTAATCATAAAGTAATGAACTGACATAAAAAAGGCAACAAAATGGTCACTGTGGAAGATTTTTGCTTTGAGTAGAACCTATGGTTGCCTTGAAAGAGGAAAATCAATCTAAAACCTATTGATATGCTGTAAAAACGACCAAAAATTGATCTGACAGTTTTAGTTCATGGACTACAACATGCATAATCACCAGAGTGGCTCCTCAGACTATCAGCTTTCCTCAACACTTCTGCGGAAGTGTTGTTGGATACACGGCATTCTGGACTGAAACCCTACAGTTTTCTCTCTTTTGTGATACGGTGACAGAAGTGACAGGTGAGGTGAAAAGGAGGAATCAATGTTTCTACAACCAGGATCCCAAAAAATGGAAGCATCCGGGCCGTGAAGCCGCCACCTGGCTTTGTGAACCTGAAAACAACCTGAGGACGCGCTACATTCAAAACCCACTCGGACCGAACCTTTTTTTTATTTTTTCTCGACGTGTTTCAGTACAGTAAAGCATGCCGGCCGGAAAAAACGTCGCCTCGACATCTCTCAGTGCCTAAATATTTGTATCAAAAAGGACAGCATAGCAGTGAAAAGACTAAAGAGCTGTTGTGGAGGTTAAGAGTGAACAGATGCGGACTGAACTGCAAACCCTTGGAACCCCCCGACGTCGTCACTTGAACTTGGAGCGAACTTGCAGGAGGGTGGGCTTCTGCTCCATGATGCGCACCAGCAGCGTGTCAATGTAGTCCTCCAGATCTTTGACCTGCGGCTTCAGCCTCCTCAGCTCCACCTCACGCTTGGCCAGCAACAGTTTCTGACGCTCAAACTCGGCCTTCTGCCTCTCCAGCTCGGCCTCGCGCTGCACCAGCAGGGCCACCAGTTCGCTGTGGGTCAGGTGGTAGTATGAACCCGCTCCTTCTGTCAGGGACTGAAGGGAAACAAACAAACAAAAGCAAAAATATATAAAAGAAACAACAACTGGTGCAGCCTGATATCCTTTTAATGCATTTAAATTTGATGCAAAAGACAGTAAATACACATGAACTGGACAGAAGCGCAGTGAATACTCTGTAAGGCTGCAGCTAACTTTTAGTTTCATATTCAACTAATCAGCTAATCAACTAATTCCAGAATCATTTGCCTGAAATCAAACCCAACTAAAAT
This sequence comes from Amphiprion clarkii, assembly GCA_027123335.1. Taxonomy (NCBI): domain Eukaryota; kingdom Metazoa; phylum Chordata; class Actinopteri; family Pomacentridae; genus Amphiprion; species Amphiprion clarkii. The sequence goes on along the minus strand of CM049584.1, from coordinate 27,318,594 downwards.
TTACTAACATAAATTAAGAGCAATACATTATGAAGGTATGCTTTCTAAAGATCATAAAAATCCAACTAGCTGCTGTTCATATCAGCTATTATTAGTAATTAAATTTGACTTTTTAATTACCTTTTTCCTTATTCCCTCATTGCTGTGATGAGATGAGATGACAGAAGAAGACATGAGAAAAGAGGAGATGACAGATCAGATGAGATGAGATCAGAGAAGATGAGATGAGAGAAGACGAGATGAGAAAAGATGGGAGAAAATGAGATGAGAGAAGATGAAATGAAAGAAGCTGAGAAAGGATAAGAGAATATGAGATGAAAGAAGACTGGATGGGATAAGATGAGATGAGGTGAGAGAAGATGAGATTAGAGAAGATGAGATGAGAAGATGAGATGACAGAAAATGAGAGAAATTAGATGAGAGAAGATGAGAGAAGATGACAGAAGACAAGATGAGAGAAGATGAGGTGAGAGAAGACGAGATGAGAGAAGATGAGAGAAGAGAAGATGGGGTGAGAGAAGATGAGAAAGGATGAGTTGAGATGAGATGAGACTTTATTAATTCCTGGCACAAGATTTTCCTTCAGGATTAATACAGTTTTATCTTATCTAAACTCACGAGTAAAGTTAGCATCATTATTGCGTGCTTTTAGTAAATAGCACCTCTAAGTTACAATAAATGGACAGCAATGAGGGAATAAGTAAAAAAGTAATTAAAAAGCAAATTCTAATTACTTATACCAGCTAATACAAGCAGCAACGAATTGTATGTTTCTGATCTTGTTTAAAAAAAACATACCTTCATAATGTGTTACTTTATGTTAATAGATTTGAGTCAGGTTTGTTTTCAGGAAGATGATTCTGGAATTAATGAAGGAGATTTTGTTGTTGATTTATCTTAGATAAACTCAGGAGTAAAGTTGCCATCATTGTTGTGTGCTTTCAGAAATCAAAACGCAGCAACTGTGGGAAGCTAAACTAAGTAAGTGCACATCTTTTGCAAAATCTAATACAAACCTAAACACAACTCATGACCATTAACCCATAAAATACACATTTATCCTGTTGTTTGCCTCTGTATGGCAGCACTGCAGTGTTACTCTTGAGCGGAAACCAGTTTCTAGGAGCTCTGCCAGTATTTGTAGTACTACACAGTACTATTAAAACATACCTTCTTCCTCTCTGTCTCGTGCTCGCTGTTCTGGCTGCTCCTCCCAGGATTGATGGTGGATTTGAGCTTCTCCAGGCCGGTGGCCAGCACTGACCGCTTCTCCTCAGCCGGCATGGCAGTGGTCAGGGGCTTCACTAGGTGGGGGCTGGACGACAACAACAGGTGCACACAGTACACACAGTCAGGTATTACACTTCATACAACACCTGTCCAGCTGTTAGAGTCATACAGAGGAGTTTAAAGTGATAAAAGGTGAAATGTCTGGTTGCCAAACTGGAGGTCCCTCAGTTTTTGGACATTTGAGGCTATAAAACAGCCAATCACATTTCAGGAAAGTGCATTTTGGTCAATTCTGTCTAGGTTTCATATGAAATTAATAAAGTTTTTCTATTTGAAAAGTAGCACAAGAAAAGTAGGGTCAGTCAAACATAGCTAGTGGCTGTAGGTGACACTAAGAGCTTATTGCAGTTAATGTGGAATACATACATTTTAATATATGGAATAAAATATTCTAAAGAGTTTAGGTATTTGATTTGTGACTTAGATGGGGTTTTGACCATATTTAATGGTTCCTGAACCTGCTCAGGTTCAGGGTTCAGGTGACACTAGATCTTTCTGCACCTGTAACTGGAGAATTTGGATCATGAGATCAAAACTGAGCAAAAATGGCTGAGATGTGGCTGAAAGCTCTGAAAAACACAAGTTAGATGATCATAAATTCAAAATATTTTGTCATAGACTTATGGTCCCAAGGTTAAGATGGAACTGTTTAAATACACTGTAATATATTACTGTAAAAACACAGCCAAATTCAAACAATAGTTGCTTTTTTTGGAGCCAAAAACAAGAATAACTGTGAACAGCAGGTTACTGTATCAACCGATGGTATGAACTGAAAAAGATTTAGTTTGTTTGCACAATTTTAGAATTAGATTTAAACTATTTAGAATATTTAGAAATTATTTAGGCAGCTAAGAATATTATTGCACTAATGCAATGAGACGGGCCATTTTTACAATTTTTTCTTTTCTAAACATTATTTTTCATTGGCTTCTAGAACGTGTTTATAATCTACAGTTCTACCACACATAGCTGCCTTTGAAAGTGCATGAAAATGTAACTCGCCTTATCCTTTATCCTTTGTTGTTTTAGGTGTTTTGGTGCTATATGCATTTTAAAATGTTAAACAGAGTTCAATTCTGGATAATAAAGACTAAAAACATGTGATTATTATTTATATATGTCTGCATTCACAGTTTTTACATTTTAAAATGATAAAATTTATATTTATTTATTAATTCATTTACAGGCAGCTACAGTTTATGTTAATTACAGTGGCAGCATTTATCTATATTAAATATACAGCATTTTACTGGAAAGTGTAGTTGCAATACTAAACGGTAAATCTTATTTTCTACTGCAGACTACTGAAATCAACTGTATAGTAATCAAAAGACTGTAAAAATAAATACAGTAATGAAAGTAAAAAAGTGGTAGCTGTAGTCTCCAGTGTTGAACTGTAATTTTTGCAGTAAACTACGAAGTAACCTGCAGAAAAAAATAGCTGCAGTGTAATTTTACTGACAATCAGAGAGTATTAGCATTCAAATGCTATTATTAAAACAAATTAAAATAAACCCTGAGTATCTCTTACAAATAACCACCAAACTACAAGCGTTTTTTGCTGTTATTATTTATTCACTTAGAGTTGAGATCCACATTTTTAAAAAAGGATTAAAACTGATTAAAATTAAGAAAGCAAATATTTCTGCAACAGCAGATTAAAAGCACATTTTGTTATACAAAATTATTTGAATATTTCTAAAATATCTGCATTTTTCTGGTGAAAAACTACATTATTTCCTTCAGGCCTAAACATTCTTGAACTGAAGGAGCTGAAAAAGCTACAATTGAGCTTTTATTCTGAAAATCACAAACAACACAACTGTAGTTTGTAAACAAACAAACATCTAAAAAAAGATTGTTTTTCACACAGATGGGCTGAATGGTGCCACTGTTTTTCTGTTTAATCAAATTAGCTAATCAGTTAGCTAATAACTGAAGTTTCATCTGAGACGACGGCTCGACATTAAAACAGGAAAGAGAATTTCCTGTGTCAGTGACCTACATTTACAAGGAAATCTCATAAGACCCACTGCAGTCGCACGTATCTGTGTTTTAGGTTCACAGTAAGAAACTGTCCTGTGGACCTCCAGGACGACACCAGACATGAAACATGTCTTCCCTTTAAGACCAGAGGAGGTTATGCAGGTGTAAGAACCCTCATTAGAAGAAACGCTGGTGAAAATTGAAGTGATCTTAAACCCCCCCCCAAGAGACTTAATTACATGCATTGGTGCGATCAAACATGTTTAAAATGTGTTATTACCCCGAGGTGAAAAGGAAATGTCCTCAGTAACAAAACAACACCTTTTCTGTCCCGTAGAAAAACCACGTTTCTGGCTGAGATATCTGGCAAACGGTTGTGTGAGAGAGGGGGGAGGTGTGTATGTGTGTGTGTTTGTCAGGTGGGAGGGGGTGGGTGTGGTAGGAATCTGGGGCAAAATAATAACTGCTAATTGGCCGGAGGTTTAGTTTCCCACAGCCAGGACAACGACAAGACACCTGCACCAGACTCCTGTTAGCGCCGGCTAGCATGGTGTGTTTTCACAGAAACCCCCCCAAGAACAGAAGCAGGCGGAAGCTGGAGCGGCAGGAGGAAGACCGAAGAGGCGACAGGGTAGAAACATTTCTGCGCTTCCCTTTTTCCAACCTTTTTCCTCACCGAGGCGACCTCACCTGTGCTGCTGATTGGCTGGCTGCTGCTCGGCCTCCTGCGGCATTGGCTCGGCGGCTTGCGGCGGCTGCGACCTCGCGGAAGCAAAGGGAGGGAGGACAGAGAGCGCTACGGGGGAGCTTTGAGGAGTTAGAGAGGGAGCAGAGGAGGTCAGAGAGGGGAGGTCGGAGGAGGAGGGCTCTTGTAGCGCACCTGGATCGCTACCGAAAGACGTCAGGAGTTCGTTGAAGGCAGGTGCGAGCGATCCTTCGGAGTGGGAGCGATGTAGCGTAGAGTTTAGCGCCCGAGGGCATTTTGCATCAGCTAAGACGCCATGCTGGTTTGCTGCAACTCCTTCGCCCATGTGGGTCTCAGTTTGGCTGTTGTCTCCACTACATGCTGCATCTGTGGAATCTAAAGGGCCTGCAGCGACACCACTAGCTGTTCTGATCACACTCAACTCGCCACAGAGCCTCGAGTTCGCGGAGTGAAGCATCTCGTTGGGTTCTACGGAGACCGGTCGAGACTCGCAGGTTTGGTAACCCTGAGAGTCGGTGCTGACGTACAGGCTTTGGAGGAAGCTGCTGGAGCTCTGGTCGGAAATCAGAGTGCCGTCCTGGCCAGAAGTGTTCAGGATTTGACTGATGTTGAGGAAATTGTTGGAAAGTGGTGAATCCTGCTGCTTCTTGACACCAGGGGAGGAGGTTGTGATGTGTAATGATGGCGGTGGTGTGGAGGAAAGTTCATCGTTTAGGCTTTTTTCTCTACTTTCGTCAGAATTTGGTTGTGTTTCGGGGAGTTTCGGCGAGAGATCGGGGTGCAAAACGCTTGAAATGTTTAGTGTCTGAGTATCTGCAGCTTCGGTTCTTGTCTCATCAGGGGGCAGATGTGAAATCTCCGTGGATCGTGGTGCCAAAGTTCTCTCCAAACTGCTCAGATCTGCAGTTTTCTGAGCATCATCAACTAAAGTCAGATCATTCGACCTGTCAGCGACGTCGTCCTCACACTCCGAGGGCCTTTCATTTCTCCTCGCAGCTGACTCAGAGAATTTCTCAAAGCCCAGGATGTTGCTTTCAGCTTCCTCAGAGGAAGAGGATGCAGAGAATTTGTCAGAATGAGACGAGAGACACGAGAGGAAATCTTCTTCCGCCGAGCTGCCGAGACCCGAGGAGCTGGGATCCGGAGAGCTGCCGTTTGGTTGTACGGACGGCTGAGTTTGATGCGTGGTAGTGAAATCATTAGTAGAGTCTTGTTTAGTTTCAGTGCAAGCTAAAGAGTTAGTGGAAGTGTCTAAAGTCGTCTCAAAGCTTCTGTGTTCTGGGATTGTTTCGAGGAATTGTGGGAAAGCGTCAAGGTGATGTGCGGTCTTCATCTGGCTGGTGGATTTATGGGCTTCGGAGAAATCCCTCGTCCAGTCCTGGTGATGTAGCACCCCGTTCACATCGGTGTTTTGATCTGTTCTGGGCAGAAATGCTCCTTTATTATTGCAGCGTTCCAGCCGATGGTCACTGGCTCTGTTTTGCTGTGTTTTGCAGTCTGTGGTGAGATCCTCGGGAGACTGCAGCCTGCCAGCTGCAAACGCTTCAAAGGACTCGTCCCACTCTGAATTCACTTCCACAGACATAAAAGGGTTGGAGGACTTCTTGACTAGAGGCTTCTTGGCCTCCGTGGGAGCTGGAGGAAGGGGTCGCTCCCAAACTTTGGCCATCGCTCGGCTGTTTGAGTCAGCGATTGAGTCCTCTGTGGGGAAGAGTCGAGCTATGGGGGGCCGGGAACTGGAAAGAAAGGGCAGAGGAGGCAGCGGAGGGTTTAGCTGCTCAGTGGTTAGCATGCCCTCATAGAAAGGGTTGTGCTGCAGGAGAGAGAAGAAAGGGTTGCAGGGGGAGATGGGAGGCGGAGAGGTCTGTGAGGGGCAGAAGGGGTTAGTGTGGTGCAGAGAGGAGGCAGCTTCTACTGGGGAACCCGAGGGGAGGTGAGTGGGTGGAGGTGGGTGGGGGTCAGTGCTGGGCTCTAGTGTAGGTGACACCACCGGGCTGTGAAAGGAAGGACACAGTCCTGACGATTAGGATTGTTCACACAGATTATCAAAGCCTGCAGCAGGTTTTTCAGTCTTAAATCACAACTCAAACACACAGAATCCCATCCATCATCTATACACCGCTCATTCCTCATTAGAGGGCTGGAGTCTATCCCAGCTGACTTAGGGTGAAGGTAGGGGACCTGTAGAAAACCCACAGGAAGAACATGCTAACTCCATGCAGAAAGATCCCAGGAAGGCCGGGATGCGAGCCGGGGATCTTCTAGCTGCAAGGCGAAAGTGCTAACCACCAAGCCACTGTGCAGAAACATACAGAATGCTTCCATAAAATCTTTCTTTTTTTATTTCTTCAAATGCTATTTTCTTTAACCCTGGGCGGATATGTTGGTTAACAGAGCTGAATAATATTCTTATTAATGCTCTTTCATTGTCCCTTAACACCCAAAAAGTTGCAGTTACTGAATTTTTGGCCACTTGTGCATTTTAAATAATAAAAATTCCCTCAGAAAACAGCTACAAAGACTAACATTCCTCTGAAAATAACTACAAATATCTGTAAAATAATTATATTTAAGCTGATTTAAATGTGGTAATTTTATAGACACATATTGTAAAATTAGAATTTGTAAAAATATGTGAATTATTCACATATTTTATATTCACATATAACTTTTTTTGTGTAATTTTACTAGATATTACCTGTAATACCTGTAGTAACAGTCTTTTAATAAAACATAAATAAAGGCATTTTAACAAAGTTTTGTGTTGGAGTTTGCATTTTTACACATTTTGACACCTAGATTTTCTTTTTAAATTGCAAATACACTACCGTTCAAAAGTCTGGGGTCACTCAGGCAATTCCATGTCTTCCATGAAAACTCACATTTTTGTTTATGTGCTAACATAACTGCACAAGGGTTTTCTAATCATCAGTGAGCCTTTCAACACCATTAGCTAACACAATGTAGCATTAGAACACAGGAGTGATGGTTGCTGGAAATGTTCCTCTGTACCTCTATGGAGATATTCCATTAAAAATCAGCTGTTTCCAGCTAGAATAGTCATTTACCACATTAACAATGTCTAGACCGGATTTAAGATTAATTTAATGTTATCTTCATTGAAAAAAACTGCTCCTTTCATAAATAAGGACATTTCTAAGTGACACCAAACTTTTGAATGGTAGTTTATGTATCAGTTCCACACATCACTTATTATTTTATCATAATATCTCTAGAATAGTTCCTGAAATATTGTTGTTTAAACATAGCGTCAAATTTAAATGCACGAACAAACATGCTGAAAGTATGTTAATTTTGAAATGTTTTTATCTTAGTAAATATTTCATACATCAAGCTGAAATTTCAGAATTATCTTTATTAATATCCTCATTTTATGCTATGAAAATTTCAAGCAAATCCAATATAGGTGAGTAGAAATTTTCCCCCAAAAAATCTGATGATTTGAGGTGAGAAAACTATATTTTACACCTCCACACAGATAAACAAACTGACGTTTTGAAAAATCTACACGCCATTTGCATGAGGATTAGACGGCCAAACATAGAGGAATTAATTCTTTATCAGTGTAAACAAGGCCTTGAACTGACTGAAAAAACAACGTGGAACGTCCTCACACTCGTCATCCCGTGCATCTAAAACTTCAACGTGCGTCGCCTGTGTTTTTTCGTTGGCCCACGGTGTAATATTTTGCGAGAAAAGTTGATGCAGCTGGTTGTAGTGATTACTTAGTGCTACTGCTGCCAACTTGGCACGTTTCCCTCCGGCATCTAAGAGCATGTGGGGGTGTGTATGCTGTGGAAACGTACAGTTACAGCGCTGGCACAAAGGCATTGTGTGTACTATGGTGGAGAACAGCTGACCTCGCTTCAATCAGCAGCTGCTTATCGGGCCAATATTTTGTTTACGCTCCGTGGATGAAAATATAATGACCCTGACTTGTAGTTTTTTTCAGCCATGATTCAGTAAACTGCTTAAAAAATAAAAATTAAAACTTGTTGTTTCAGGGATTTTTTTTCGGAGACGTGACTTTAAGATGAATTCACCGCGGGGAGCAGCACAGGAGAAAGTAAAGTGCAGCAGGTGACACCTCCAAAATAAAATTACCCACTTAACCGTGTGCTCGTGTCAGAAGTGGAAATAAAATTAGACGGAGCTTTCTTCTCTCTCACACACACAAACACACACATCACAAACACTGACAAACACACAACCTGGAAGAGAACAGCTCGACGGTACAGCCGAAGCGTATTACAACATGCGCCAGGCTTCAGGTTTGATGGAGCTGATCTCACACCAGCGGCTCCCCTCCTCCATCTGCATTGCAGATACCTGCTGTAACCAGAGACTGAGACCAGAGCAGAGCTGGAGGCAACTTCTGGATGAGATGCTGGCAGACAGGAGCAAAACAACGAGCTGAAATTTAACCCCCTTGTCAACGGGTAAGTTTTCAGCTGCTCTGATTTCAGTTTTATAGGAGAATTCTGGTATTACGCAATGCAAATACTACCCTCTAAAGCAGGGGTGTCAAACATGCGGCCCGTGGTGCAAAACCGCCCCACCAGAGGGTCCAATCCGGTCTGCAGGACGACTTTGTAAAGTGTAAAAATTACAGAGAAGACGTTAACTGCAAATTGCAAATTTGTAAAACTAAAAATCTGAAATCATTTCTAGACCATGACAAGTTGTTTTGCTTATAAAGTAAAATACCAGATTGCTCATTGTTCTTTTGTCGGTTTGTGTCTAGTTTTTGTAATATTTTGTCCTGTTTTTGTTGTAGAAGTTTTGTCATTTGTCTCATGTTTTTGTTTCCTGTTTCCTTTTTGTCTCGCTTGTGTTTTTTTTTCTTTTTTTGTCACTTTGTGTTTTGGTGGATTCGTTGTTTTTTGTATTGTTGGAGCCATTTTGTGTTTTTTTTTGTCTCGCTTGTGTTGTTTGTCTACTTTTTTGTCAGTTTATTTCTCGCTTTTGTAATTTTTTGTTTTGTTTTGTGTCGATTGTCTCATTTTTTGTTGTTTTGCGTCTCGGTTTGACTCCCCAGCTCTAAAGGAATAGTTAGATTATTATCAGCATATATATTAAAACATCAACAGCACTATCATGTCTGGTTGCTAATTATCTGAAGCTACAGCCAGGAGGTGATTAGCTTTGTGCAAACAGCTAGCTTGGCTCTGCTCTGAATTCTAAAATATACCTCCCAACTTGTGTTATATGTACACAAACAGACACGTAAGAAGGAAATTTCTACTTTTAGGGGCGATTAGGAGGTTGCCAGGTTTGGTAGCACGTTCGTGCCTGGGCCAAAAACCTGGATATATCTGGCAACCTGCGCTGTCGCTGGAGTTGCAGCACAGAAAGGGCGAGTGTATAAACGGATATTGGTTAAAAATAAGACAAAGAAAAGAACAGCATGTGGCTCGCTCTACAAATAACAAACGATCCTATTTATATTTCTGATGCAAATACAGTATTTTAAACAGGGGTTTTGCCTCAAAGTAACGCTACGCCTCTATTTTTAGGGAGCTTGTCTGACATTTTCTCCTTCAGGTGAGATCCAAAAGTGTTCCTATGAATCTACGAGTGAAAATAAAGTTGCATTCTGTTCAAACTCTGCAGTCAGTGAGGCTGGATAATGTACTGTTTCAGCATCAGAATTGCAAACTGAGCATGTGCAACAGTTATGTTGCAGGAAGTGCAATGTGCAGTAGGGAAAAATAAATAAACAAACGCATCATGCTACAACTTTTTTTTGCTGCTTCATACAAAAAGAAAATACACAGTTCTTATTTTCTAAGGCCAGCCCACAAGAAAATCTGTCTGTTAGAACTTCATTTATTCTGATTTAAGGTTTCTAAGGGAGTTTTTTTCTTTACTTTTTTCAAAAGACATGGAGTTTGTTGACATGCAAGACCCACATGTTCACAGCAAAATGAGTCGTGTGGAAATATTTCAGCTACAGAAACGATTTGCTGACAGTGTTTTGTGATTGTTGCCGCCACACAAAGCAACACAACTAATTTGTTTGACTATTTAAATAAGGCACTGCAAAGCCAAATCTATAGCAACATTTTTGTGTTAAAGGTAGGTATCATGGATGAAGCCAAATTTGAATCATTCTTGTCGCAATTTTGTTTACACTGATTGTCTTAATATCAACTAAACATTCAAATCATTGGGTGGAAAAGACAAACTCTAAACTAAATATCACAATTTGCAGTATTTCTCCAAATTATTTCACTTTCAAAACAACAAAATCTGCATTGTTTGACGATTAAAGCAACATTTTTGCGTTAAAAGTAGATAGCAAAGTAAAATTGCAATAATTCTTGTATTTTGTCTTCATTGATGTGTCTTAATATTAAGTAAAAATTCTCATTAAATGGGTAGAAAAGATAAACTGTAAACTAAATACCACAATTTGCAGTTTTTTCAAACTATTTCACTTTCAAAAATAGAAAATCTGCAAAATTTTCACTGATTATAACAAAGACAAATTGCGCTAATTTTTGTAGTATTTTGTCTACATTGATGTGTCCAAAGCAAACGGGTAGAAAAGATAAACTCTAAACTAAACATCACAATTTGCCTTTTGTTTCCAGTACCATGCAGCCATAACCTGCACTTCAAAAACATTCTTTCACGCCGTTATTTGTGCCAAAACAAAACAAAAGTATGCGGGTCGGATGCAATTAGACGCCTCAGTGTGTGACTGATGATGCGGGGAATCCAAACACACAAACTCTCAGCAGGCTCCTGCTCCTGTCTGACCGTCTCCATTCAAATTGGATTCAAACGATGTGCGATTAGTCTCCTCACCTGAGTTTGCTGTGTGAGTCTTTTGATCCGAACCATCCCTTGTGTTTCTCCTCGGCGGCTGCGGGGGCCTGTTCAGACTCATCCTTGGGCTGAGCTTTCCCGGCGGACTCGTTCCTGCCGTGGGAGAACAAGTTCCTCCTCTGCTTTTTCCCCTGAACCTCCGGCTCCGACGAAGCCGACGAGGACGAGGCGGCTTCGGCCGGAGCCGCTTCCCCGGCGTCTTCTTCGACCACCATCGGCCCGCTTTTCTCCAGCGCCGCCGCTATGGCAGCTTTCTCCTCCTCGCCGGGTTTGTCGAAGGACCAGCGGCGGCCGTCTCCCGCCGGGCCTCCGGGGAGCTCCGAGGAGGCCCGAGGGTTGAGGTTCTGCAGAGACATGGACAGAGGCAAAGACTTCTGCAACAGTCCCAAGCCTAAAGAACCCGAGGGTTTTCCTGAGCCTGGGTCCAGCGGCTGGACGTCGTAAGCATGGCTTCCGTTAACGCAAACAGTGGGCTGAGGCACTGCGATGGTGATCTCACCGGCCTCATCACCGAACTCACATTTGAGAGACGACGACTTGGGCGACGTGTTGGCTGTGTGCTCTGCAAAAACAAGAGGCAGGAACAGAAAATGAAAAAAAACGAAAAAAAACTCACTTCACCAAATTAAATTTGCAGGCAGTTGAATCAGGTGATAAAAGCCGGTAATGGCTTCGACTGACAATGTTGTGACTGATGGGTGTCTCCTGCAGACACGGGTGTAGGAATGAATGGAAAAGGAGTAATTTAGCTCTCTCTGATTGCTGAATCTGTTCTAGAATAATGAGAAGTGTTGCTCGGTGCTTCACTCCTTAATCCTGCTCTGCAGTCAGGTGATTTAACAGTGCAGATGGCTCTCAGGGGAGCAAATGTCTCCATAAAGTCTGTACGAATGTCAGGATATGGAAAATGAGCCTACAGTGAGTAAAAATGGAACAGGAGCACAAATTAACGCCTCACCTTGAACTCTAGGAGGTGGCATTTTGCATGATTTCACTTTTCTTACATTATGTAAACTAATGATTGATTACTAAATCAAGAAAACATCGGTAGATGAACTATTTTTAACAGTAATTTCACGGTTAAAGAGATTGCAGGTTTGTCCCACAAGAGGGAAACCTGAACCTGTGAGTTTCCACTGTGAAGACAAAGATAGCAGACAGCTGTGAAACTGAGAACAAGTGCAGGTGTTTGAGTCATTCTCACGAGGGAAAGAGCGACTATCGGCCTGGCTGATTATCGTAGCCGATATTTGGCGTTTTTCTGCTTGTCAGTATCGGTATTTTTATTAACTGATTTCTGATAAATTAAATAAGCTACTTAAGGTGTGATGCAGCCTCCTCTCTCTGTCTGTCGTCACTCTGTGGTCTTAGAAATGTCAGAAACTGCAAAAACTGAACAAGAAACACAAGCCAGGAAATTAGCTCCTCTCACAGTGGCTAAAGTTATGCTAACAGCTAGCGGCTAAGTTAGAAGGCTGATTAACCTGAAACAGAGTCATTTAAGAATGTCCAAATTTAATTGAAATTACATATTCAGTTACAGTTACCCTTATTAATGAAGAATCCGAGTTATGAACGACAGCTTCTCTGCTGTCACATGCTGTTAAAAAATATATTTTATCAGCTCCAAATATCGGTTTTCAGCCTTTCTTGAGCACCAATAATTGGTATCGACCCCATAAAACCCATATCAATCCCTGACTCTCACCTGGGCTGTTGTCTGCAGTCAGGTTGCTGCTGTTACTGGGGGAGTTGGAGAGGTCAGAGACCACCACACTGATACCAGCTGTGGGACTGAGGCTTCCTCCTCTGGACGAAGACTCGCTGCTCTCCGAGCCCAAAGACGTGCTGGAGCGAGTGTCGGACGATTTCCTCAACTTCCCCCTCAGGAAGAAGGTCCTCATCTTGCTCCGCCGGGCCTCTCCGCCCTCGTCGTCCTCGTAATCCTCCTCGCCGCCTCCGTCGCTCGGCAGTCTTTGGCGCATCCGGTACAGAGACCCGTATCCTCCGGGCAGGATGGCCGACGAGGAGTCCTCATCGCTGGACCTCCTCTTGCCCCTCATTCGCTCCTTTAGCTTGCTGAAGGTGGAGGCTCCCTTGTCCTTCATGACCAGGTCGTACATGCTGGCCGTCAGGTTGTTTCTGGTGAACTGGACGGAGACCTGGATGTCTCCTCGTTCCTTCTCCTTCTTCCCCGTCTTAGAGTTGAGTCTGTACCACCTGCAACCCACAAAAGTCCATTTACACAAGAGTAGCAGACACACAGAGCATCATTTAGTGGTGAATTACTGATCATTTAATCATTAATTTTATCAGGTGCAATAGTCTCACCATCAATATCATGATGGTCAAAGGCAATGCTTTTGTGCAATGCATCTGTTTACTTTCAACTCACTTTCTAGTATCTGTCTGTTTGTTGTTATTTAGTTTACATTTTGCACTTTTTTTCTATATTTAAGACACTATTCCTTGGTATCCACTTAGACACCACACATTAAGACACTTAGCGTTTTGGACTTTGTATTCTTGTTTTTGATGTGTATATTTCACTAAGCTTTGTTTATTGTACTCTGGCAAAACAATGTCCTTCAGGATGAATAAAGTTGAACATATCTTATCGTAAGTTTGTGACAAATACGAAAAATGATTCATTTAAGTCCTTTATTGAGCAAAAAAGCTGAACAATTGCAAGTTTCAGCTTCTCAAAAGTGAGAATTTGCAGCTTTTCTCTGTTTTATATCATTACGAATTAAAATCTATAGATTCTGTTGCTCAAACACATCAAGCACTTTTAAGTTGCAAGTTCAGTCTCTGTGATGCACATTTCTCCTAATTTTCTGGCATTTTATAGCATTTTAAGTTATTATCAACTTAATCAAATATAGCAACAGCTTGATTGCTAACTAAAAAAAACATTACTTGAGCATCATAGAAAGTTATTTCTACTCAGTCTGTACCCAAAAGCACAGAATTATAATAAAAATTAATAACACACATTTTTAATGAACTGCTTTTCAAATCTTATCACTTTTAGATCAGTTAAACAACTATGAAGCAGTGTTTTGGGCCCAACTATTATCAAAAAAGTATCTTAAATGCACCCTGAACTCTCAGAACCAGAATTTAAATGATTTTTCTTTTTTAAATGACATAACATAAACCTACTGGACTGTTAAATTATCAATTAGATTTTTATGTTTATATGTTTAGCAACACTGAGGACTTCAATTGAAATGACAGTAATAGTGAAATAATGTAATAATATATAATAGTAATAGTGAACATGGAAAAGTACTAGCATTTAGTTCCACTTTGCAACTTTATTATAACACAAAACTGACATAAACTGTTTAAATGTAATATTGGTAGTAACTTTAAAAAAACACAGTATGAGCTATAATAATGTACACATTTTTAGCTATTTCAGTTACAAACAACACTAATTGTAAGGTTTAATAATTTTGTAATAAACCATAAATTTGTGCAGCAACAAGTGTGCTCATGCAGTAATGTGAATGACTGTATTGTTGTGATGAACGGGGCTAATCTGTCCTCACACAGGGGTGACAGTGTGCTTCAGTGTCCTACTATAAGACCTCACAGCTGCGTGTGGCCAGACGTCCCACAATGCCTTGGGGAGGCCCCTTGTTTTTACCACTAGACCCCGGTAAGCAAGAACAATGCCGGAAAACAATGCACATGTCTGATTTATCCGCAAGTGCCCCACATGCATGTGGCAGAAAGGAAATCTGCCCAACTGACGGGCAAAGTGGTGCGGTTCTTAGAAACCCACCACACCGTGACTCATGGGAAAGTCTCATCTGGGAGATTCTTTTTTAAAAAAGAAGATATGAGTGAGAAAAATTCCCCTGCTTGACATGTGTTTCTGCTGCCAATGAAAGATCCTCAGTGCAATGAGGAAGGCAAAAAAAATAGGCTTGAAACCAATATACGCTTTTAGATTTTTCACTTCCTGAGCTGCTGGGTTATTTTGACCTCGCACCTCGACCACAACGCATGGTTCACATGTTACACGTAGCTGCCCAAATTTCATATGAACACAGTGCAAGTTTCACATGACTGTAAGTAAAATATCCAACTACATGTATAAGAATGAGCTGCCTCCATTTGCAGTAAAAGCCATATTTGTTCCATAAATCCTCCAGACGACCTAAACGACCACAATTACACCACAGTAACTGTCACTAAATGTGCAAAACCACGCACAAATCGTTCGTGAAAATTAAAACAAAGAAGCAAAATGAACTGTATTTAGCTAAATTAAGTGAAATTACATGTAATTACATTGTGTGGTTGTGAAACTCAGCCTTACTGCAGAAGTATAAATAAAAACAGGATGCTACAAACACTGAAGGAAAACCCAGATGCTTTTTCATCAACGACTACAGTGTCGTTTTGTGTCGAGTCAACTAGAAAACCTAAATGTCACGCTCTGGAAACAAGAACGGAGGTTTAAACATCAAAGCCGAGACATGAAAGCTCCCTACATGAAAGAAAACAAAGACTAGAGCAAATGCACTTATGCATATATGATCTGAGGAGAGGAACCCCGCACTTGAGCTATCTGAGAAACCAGACGGCTTTTTATTTCCGCCCCTACGAGATCTCTTCCTTTTTCTTTATAAGCCTACAGTATGACGAGGCAGAAACACCGCAGGGCAGGAAAGCAACACACGCCAAGGTGCAAATGCTTGTTAAATAAAGGTTGTAGCTCGTATGTTGCTTGGATTCAGAGGTCAAATTGTGTTGCCTTTTAAAAAACTGATGCAGGAAATTAATATTGGGTATTGCCGCTACCAGTATTTTTCTTTTACAAAATATTACAAGTGTTGCATGTATCCTCCATGGTTTTGGGGTTATAAAAGCTTGCAAGAACAACATTTAGAAAATCACAGGGAATAAAGAGCCTAACAAAAAAACATGTTCATGTGAATGTTATGTTAATAGCAGTTACCATGCTGGCATCCTTTTTGTAATGTTTCCCAGGATAGTATAGTAGGGCATGGTGAAACTATTAACTTGATATCAAGATAGATGTTTTTAAACCAATATTCCATATATTAGAATATTGTGAAAGTATTCAAATTCCACATCAAATAATCAAACTGATGCTTAAAGTATGAGTTGTATATTAGGATCAGCTATAAAAATTTAGCAACTTTAGAATAACAACATGCAAATATTATATTCTACATGACCGTAACATGATTTTGTAAAAATGTATTACATAAGTTTGGAATGCTTAGCATATTAAGAAAACATTATAAGCTAACGTTGCAAATTTAGCATTTAGCTAATGCTTAAAATTAAATTAAAATTTGTTAGCAAACATACATACTAATGTTATGATGTCGGCATGCAACACATCAAAGCATCAAACGTTTAGCCTAAGCTAAACATTATATTGTAACGATCCAAATTAGCATAACACACATGCTAATATTATGATGTTGCCATGCTACGCCATTTTAGCCTCAATCTAAAACGACAAGTTGATGTGTGTGTTATAAACCTAGAAAAACTGAAGCACTCGATAAAATTGAAGAGACATTTGGGATATATTGTACCAGTAGCTACTGAGAGAAATATAAAAATTATAAGGTATTTTTGCTGCAGTCTGTACCAAACAATGATGTTTGGAGAAGATGATTTATAGGCCAGGGCATCACTGTATAACCATAACAGTTAATTTATAATGATATTTTGCTTTTATTTTACCCTTATCAATAAATTGCATTGTAGGACTTGAATATTGCAATTGTTCATATTGCGATTTCGATAATATTTAGACTAATTGTTCAGCCCTAGCTGCCAGTGTGAATAAAATATCTAACCAACTTTAATATGTGTAAATGAAAAAACATGAAATAAAACACTAAAACAATCTGTTTAACGGTGGCCTGAGAGAAAAGTTTAATTTACCGGTGACTAGAGAACAGGACAGGCTGCCTGATAAAATAAAACAGCCTTCCAATCACATAAACCCAGACATTTTTCCAAGTCCCGTTAGGTTTAAACTATCAAGCTGTTTGATTACAGAGGAACAGAGACAGGAAAGTTCCCTGCTCCAGCAAAAACACTGGAGTAATTGCAGGCTGCAGAGGAGAAGTCCTATAATTCACTGCGTAGCCTCTTATGCAATCATCACCATCCTGCCGCTGACCTCAAGTCCGGCCCTGAAAACACGGTGACACCCAAGACGAACGAAAACGATGACCAAACAAACTCCTTCCAGTACAGCTGGAGAGCCAGCAAGCAGGTGGACCTTGAAGAGAGGAATGTTTTTAATGGCTGCACAGGGACAACAAACATCTCACACAAACAGGCAACAATAGAAATGACAGCGTGCTGTTTTCACTAACTAATCCAGATATCTATGACATGCATTAAAAGACACATAGGAAGGAGTGACACTCCCCTGAGGCAGGAGCATACAGTATACAAGCTGTGGTATTATGTCTTTGGATTTGCATAAAAATCAACTTGACATAGGGTGAATTATTCTAATCCAGATTTGGTATTAACATCGGCGCATTTAATTAAATCAAATCCTGTTAGCGGATTATCAAGCTACATGTAAACAGAGTAAATTCCTCAGCTCCAAGCCGGTCTTTTTTCTTCCATTTCTTGTTTGGAGGCATCCAAACAACACAGATTTTTCTTTCTGCCGCCACTAACATTGTAAAGCAGCGCTGCTAGCTCAAGTGCCTGCTAGGTATGGACTCGAGTTTCACAGCGATGCTCCAACAATAGTATCAGTCCTCCTCCTGACACGTCAGCCAACTCCCTGTAGCCAAGGTGGGGTTCACATTCCAAACACAGAGCAGGGAGGAGGCCTACAAGCGAAAATCCTTACTACTGCCATCATCACACCACTGACCACGCAGGGACTGAACTCACTATTCATTAATTCATTTGTTGAGACGATCAAGGAGAAAAAAAATAGCTGTACATAAGCCCAATTTATAACATTTTGACCTGTTTTATGAATTTTTTACAGATTACACATAATCATTCTTACAAAAGTTAAAACCTAAAGTGCTAACATGGCAATATATTACACTACTATTATTAATATTTTGTTACTTTAGCAGATCTCTACATAGTGACCATCAGATATTTAGCTTATTAGCTAAATATGACATCCCAGTGTTTAACATTTACATTTGTTATCATACACACATGCTGTTGTTATGATGTTGCTTTGACAAACAAAAATTCTGAATGACAGCATGATAAAATGACATCAGCACAATACAATTTTGTTAAAAACTACATCTTACTTACTACTAAAACTATTTGAAATCATTTTTGAGAAGCTCGAGGAGAAAAAACTTGCAAAATTATGATTTATTTGCATTTCTGTTGTCAGATTTTGGCATTCTAACTGAAGCTGACTGGATTTATGACGCAGCTGTGCATACAAATATACCGAGACAGAAAAAAAGGCTTCTGCTGACTAAAAATATTTACAAAAGCTATTCTTACAATACGCAAACCATCTTCTGCTTTTGAAAGAAGATGCAAAGAAGTTAAAGTCCTATCTCTGCACATGCACCTGTGCTCGTGGGTCACGTGACGCATGACTAAGTCTGACAATAACAAATGTGAACATAAGTAAACAGACAAGAGGCCTAAATACAGAAACTGCAACACAGACAAAAGCAGCAGCCCACATTTGGGAGCCCACGTACTCTTGCAGAGCACAGCTTGTTACCGAAGAGGACCCAGTTTCCCAAAAGCATCATCCCACACACAAACTGAACAGTTCAGCAAGGCCAGGCTGATCCGGTGAAGCATTTTGTGGTTTAGAAGCATCCGATGCACCACAGCCAAACGTCCTGCCTGTTTATTGGAATTTGTGGGAGTCTGCGCTCATTTTTATTGCCATAAACAATCCCATTCCAGAGCTGCAGAGCATAACTGCATATCTGCTTCCCCATCTTGCCAAAACAGGAAATCACAACACTCCACCCATCCCAGCGTGACACCGTCACCTCATCTCCCCCTCGGCCTGATCCAGCGAGGAGCAGGCTTTTTCCTCCTGAAGCTGCCGTCTTATTGCAGGCTTCAGCCCAAAAAGTATACGTCAATCCCCAGAAACCACCCTGCCAGGCAGAACAGAGCTGAAATTGCTCCACAAGTAGGCTATCAGTCTATTTTATCCTGCGTGTCTTCAGTCTCTGTGGGGTTTTCAGAGCCTCGGTGGTATCAGGGCCAGACAGAAGAGTGAAATGAAACCAGTGCCAAGGGCGCAGGAGCTGTGTGAATATAGCAGCACACTTTATTCAGCAAATATGCTGGTATTAAAGCTTATATCACTATATCAGGCTCAGAGTCTCCAGGGGCTGAGAGAGCTTCGTGCAATGAAACTTCAGAAAACAAAAGCACCTGCAGAGAAGTTTATCACCGCTTTTAAACATTTATCATTTAAGAACAGGCCTAACAGCTAGCTAGCATTTTCAGGAGGCTGTGCTCATGCTACATTTTCAGGAGCTATAATGTGTTCTGCATTTGTTATATTAGCTTAGCATGCTAGTATGCTAACACCTGCTACCAAACAGAAGGTGCAGCTGTGGCTAATGGGGAATCTCCAGTGTTTTGCAGGAATTGCATTGCAAGCATTAGACAAAATATAGTGAATATACATTAGCAAATAACGCACCAGACATTTCATAATTTTTTAACCAGTTGAAGTATATTTTTTAAGGATAAAGTGAAATTTCTCTGTTTCCCACCTCTAAAACTTGAATATTAACTGGTTTCTTCACTCCTCTGTGACAGTAAACACAAAGATACATGAATATTTTTGAGGTTGCAGACAAAAGCAACACATATAAGAACATTTAATTGACATTTTAGGGCATCTTTTTCTACTTTCTACTTATGCTTATCTACATATTTTGTAGTGTGTATATTTCTCAGACTTTGAACAAGAGTATTTTTTCAAGTGAAAAAGAAATTTAGAAAGTACTTTTCTCACTAAAATTGTCAAAAATTGTGATAAAACAGCAATAACTGTCAAAACAATCACTCTATCATTGTTCACATTTGTATCTATGCTTTACGTTGACACCTCAATTCACAATCCAGCATAGAAAGCTCTGTTTGGTGAACTAAAATTCAACAGAAAAGCCGTCAACAATTACCATCTGAAGCCGGAGCTGCAGTATATTAAACAGTGGACCATGATTAGCCAAGACTTCCTCACTGACGTGCAGAAAGAAGCGAATGATGCTGCTTGGTTTGAGTAACCGAGTGGACGTTTCCCATAACAGCCTTTTCAAGGCCAGCAGACCCTCCAGGAGCATTGTGGGTAACGGTGGTAATGTGGCCTAGATTCCTGCCTCATCAGCAGAAGCAGAAGAAGACAAGGCCGCGAGGCCGAGACCACATTCCACATCTGGATGCGATGAGCTCGAAGCTCACCACCGACTTCCCTCGTCAGACTTTCTCACAGCCGAGCATTGTGTTTTAAAACCGCAATTAAGGGATCAGAGATAAATAAACGACACATACGGCAGCTCTTGTGCAGAAAAGGCCAGCTATGAAACCAGTTAATCAAGTTTTTATTAGCTTTAAAAAGGTGTGGATCAAGTCTAAAACACACATGGAGACGTGCTGATGCCATGTAGGACAACAGAGTGACAAATACAAGCTAAGACAAACTGCAGAGTAAGAATATGCAGCTAAAAAAGGTTTAAAAGCATTAAAAAACAATGAGATGACGGTGCACAAACGCAGGTGAACAAGGCAACTTTCTTTCGCTCGCTTCGAGAGGTTGCAACAAATAATACAGAGTAATCAGCTTCCAAATGGACTGAGCTGCTGTTACATAAGCAAGGTCGTCTCATGAGAAGTTCAAGGACAATTTCTGCATTAATTCCTGCTAACTTGGTGTGTCTAAATAAGTAGAGAAACTGCCAAGGTCGAGTGTTCCACCTGTTGGACATTAATGTACAACAAGCAGCGCTGAATAAGTGAGATTCCTGCAGGAAGGTAGAGCAAATATTTAATGAATGAATCATAGCAAATAAGATCAAATGAGACAAAAGTCAGGACTGGAATGCATGTGGAGCTATTTGAAAGCTTAAGTACATCTCTGCCGAAATAAGATAACACAGAACACTTAATTTCTGTGTTGATAAGTCCCAGTTTCACATTAGGATTTATTAGGCTCATGAAAAACCTAAAGGATTGGAGGCTCGTATGTGATGCAGATGATTTTTACGGTTTTATACGTGTGTTGTTAGTGTGATTTAAAGTCACTTACATTAATTAAAGGTCTTTTACTGTTGCTCTTTTTCAACAAAGACAACAAGGACGCTTATTTCTCACTAAGTTTCAACAGATATGAAGCTAAGAAACTGTGGAGGGGATTATAAATTCTAATTTTGTAATTGTCAGTACTGATTAATTATTTCACAATTCTGATTTATTATCTCACAAGATGAGACCAAAACTCCCAATATTTACATTTTACAGGAAAATAAAAGCCCGCATAAGCTTGATTTACAGGCTTACATGTGGGTTGTTTAATCATGTTTGAAACTGAAAAATAAGGAGTTTGTTTAATTCTGTGAATAAAAGTTAACACTACAAAATAAGCAATGAAGGCAAGGTTTACAGAAGAGTAACAACTATTTAACTGTCATTCTTGATTAATCATTTCAGCAGTTCCCAGACTCCTCTAGGTTACCTCTAAAATACTTTTTTTGAGTCCAAAACTCACAATATTATATTACAGCAATATAAAAAAGCCAAATAAGCATGATATAAAGACTTAACAACATAAAAGTGATCTAAAGTCAGTTTAGTTAATTAAAGTATATCATGTTTAAAAGAGAGAAATAAGAGGTTTGCAGATTATTGTCAATTCAGTGAATGAAATACAACATTAAATGGAAGAACTTGATTTCTATGTCATTAATGATTTATCATTTAACAATTTCCCAGACTCCTACAGATGACCATTTAAAACAGATCACTTTTTTTTTTAACAATTTAAAGGAATATAAAAGCCCAATAATGTGATTTAAAGTCAGCTAAATTAATTAAAATGTCCCACTAAGCTTCACTGTGAGAAATGGAGAAATAAGTGGTTTGTAGACTGTTATTATTTCTGTGAATAGAAGCTAATATTGAAAATGTAGGGATGAATGCAAACACAAAATAACATTTTCGCTGTGGGGTAACAACTGCTTAACTGTAATCATTTTCACAATTTCCAAGACTCCAATAGATGAACTTTTGAAATTACTTTTTTGGGCCAGACAGTGAGTCCAAAACTCACAAAATTTACAATTTACAGGAATGTAAAAGTCCAAATGTGCAGCAAACTTTCCTATATTTCATGAGCTGATATGCAGATGGACAAAAAACTGAAGGTATTTGTTGTGAGGACGACATGACGGTTAAGAGGCTTTGGGGATAAATTAAGAATAAAAAACAGGATATTTTAGGTTACAAGTAGTTTGCAGGCACACACTTGCTACTTTTGCCTTCAGTTAAATGTGTTCCGAGTACAAAAAGAGCAAAAACAACACAGTTTATGCTCCTGTGTCACAGTGACCTAGTTTCACAAACAAAGCTACCTCTCAATAAAGCCAGATGGACCGACGAGAGATTTGTGATGCAACAATTCAGCCTCTACATGACTCGGGAACACAACGGCGAGTTAAATACGGCCTGCTGCTGCTGTATATCCTGCCTCCTATATGATGCTTAATCTGATGCATCTCCACAGAGGACGTTTTCAAAAAGCCAAGCTGCCTTTATGTCATCCAGGATGGCTTGTCAGGTCACTCTGTTACGTAACCTAGAATGTCCATTAGAGTGTATTCCCTCTCTCTCCAAGCTGCAGCTTCTGGGAGTCTGCCGGCTCTTAGCAGAGGATTTTTCTGGATGTACATCACACACACACACACACAGTGTTTCTGCTTCACTCAGCAGATGGAGGTTCAGTTCTCAGGCCTGAAACAACATCACAGGTTTGCTTCCTACCTAAACAAAACACGACGAGGGATGAGAAAAATAACAAAACGAATATATCAAATCTACAGCCGGACCTGTACAGTAAAAACTCCCGTATCTGCAGCAAGAAAACTGCTGAAATGTAATATTATCCTCTAGGGAAGAAACGTGCGCGACACATTTGATATTCAGCAATAAAAGCGAAGTTAATTTCGTGTTATCAACATGGGCTGCCTGCTGTGGAGGCTGATCTGGAGGTGTTGCTGTAGCTTCCTCCTCGCAAACCGGGCCGGGGAATTCACCAAACGCCCACCTTTCCAGTAATCTGCCCTACACCAGCATGCAAACACATCACTTTAAGGTCAGCTGTGCCTCGTTTAATGATAAAATTGTTGAATACGATAAGATATAATTGGACGTGTTTATGGCTGTGTTAATTCCCTTAATGCTAATTTGTGAAGCTAAACTGTGCCCTAGAAAATTCATGAATAACAGTCAGCGATAGTATTTTTGGATATAAGACAACCCAGACAACTAATTTGGTCCAAAAGCTGCTTTTTTTCAATCTAAAGGAATATATATAAAAAAAACACATAAGCAACAAATGCTATTAAAATGATTAACCAATTATAAAAATTGTTGGCAATCCATAAATTTCAGGATTATGCAGACGGCTCAGGTCTTAGCTATGAAGCACAATCAAGAGAGTCCTAAGTTAAGTCCAAGTGCTAAACTGTATTTCCAGTAATTTATTATTTATTGTCTCATCATTTAGGGATCATTGGAGTTTTTTTGTTTCCTTTTTTAACTCTACTCTCAACATATGGAGTTTGTTGACATACAGACTCCACATGTGCACAGCAAAACTAGTGAAGAACAGGAGGAAAAACACTGAAAAGTAAGATTTGGTTTTAAAATCAAATGCAGCATCAGTTCTGTGGAAATATTTCGGCTCCAGAAAGAATGATGTTGATCCAAAACATGAAGCTACACAACCAACCAGCCTGTAACAAATTTTAAATCAGCACCACAAAGCCACAAAAACATCACAATATGTTTCGCAGAGAGTCAAAATATCACAATATCAAGTCCTTTCAAGTTCCAAACGCATCATTTGTGTCCTTCAACTAATTTCATACCATTTTAAATATCTCAACAGTTAGTATAATACATTTACCCACAACAACCAGTATTATGTCAGATGCCCCAAAGGTTGCAGATTAACACGCGGTTTAATTAATTCCCGACAATTTTGCTCATGTTTTCGGTTATGAAAAGGCTAATAAAAGACCTTCTCTGTTTAAAAAAAAAAAAAAAAAAAAAAAAGAGAGGTCAGATCCGACTCGTGTGCAGAATTAACTCCGACATAACGACATCCAAATTTAAAGCTCATTCCTCATTTCCAGCGACTGTGACTGGAACATGCTGATTCAGAAGTACACTGTGGAAAAATGATGAATCCTGGAGAGAATAAAACGAGCCTCCAGTGCAGAAGAAAGGGGCGAATGAAGCATGTGAACCTGGAGCTGTAGATCACTGCGAAGCCTGCAGCTCCTCTAAAGGCCTTTATAAATATTAGAATTAGGAAAGTGAAGGAGTGTTGGCAGAGCTTTGGCCCACACACACCTCAGTCCTTAACCTCTGCAGAAAGAATTCAAACACTTCGATCATACAGAAAAAACCCCACTGAGGACATTTTTTGTGTTTTGGCATGAAATATTACACATTATTCCGTATATACACTGAATTGAACTTTGTTTTTGTTGAGTTATTGAGCTTCTTTCCACCTGAGCAGCTTAGTGGCTGCACTTATTCTTTGTCTTTATTATCCGATTTTACTGCCACCATCCATCTCTTCTTCTACGTTTTTATCGCCATGCAAATAAAGCTCAACTTAAACAAAAGACGAACCCGAAGAACCCATTATTACTCCATCACGGTGCCCGCAAGATACCACAAATCACACAGGTTTAGTGTAAAGGAGGCAACTGGGAACAGCCCCAAACCCACACATCACAATGAAGAAAAACTAAAAGACGTTCTGGTCATGTTTCATGCAAAAATGTGACATAATTGTCCATTTTTCACATATGAAAAAGCAAAATAAGTGCTGTCACCTCAACATGTGACTTGACAGCTGTGCAATTTAATTCTAACATTGTTTAAATTTAATTGATGAATTAAACTGTGAACATGATAGCGAGGAAAGCAGACATTTCTTCACTGGTCAGATTCGAGAGAATCTGAGGTTTTCAGTCTTATTCTATTTTTATTTTTTTTTTGTCTACAGGTCAAATTATATTTTTCTATTTTGTTTCTTAAAATGTCCAATCCTATATATTTTTTCTATTTTTAACACTTCAAAATTGAAATATATTTCTTTTTTCGACAGGTCAAATTCTATATGTTTTTCTATTTTTAAAAGGTCCAATTTTATATACTTTCCTTATTTTTAACAGGTACAATTCTATAGATTTTTTCTTAGTTTTAATAAGTCAAATTGTATATGTTTTTTCTATTTTTAAAAAGGTCAAATTCTATATATTTTCCTTATTTTTAACAGCACCAATTCTATAGATTTTTCTTATAATTAACATGTAAAATGTTACTTTTTTCTTATTTTGTTAATAGGTGAAATTCTAAATTTTTTCTTATATTTAAAAGCTCAAATCCTACATTATTCATATTTTTTAACAAGCCAAATTCTATGAATTCCTCTTATTTTTAAGAAACTTTTTCTCATTTTTAACTGGTCGAATTCTGTATATTTTTCCTATTTTTAAAAAGTCAAATTCTACATTTGTCCACTATCTTTGTTGGATAAAATTCTACATATTTCTTATTTTTGTCAGGTCAAACTCTATATTTTTCGCACTTTTAACAAATTCCTCCATCGTAAACAGTCGCCAGCTTTCACAGTTTTCACCAACTGAAAGTACAATATATACAGAAAGGTGACATATTAAAGGAAAAACCAATATATAGTGTCTCAGTAGGTTATTAAGCCCATTATGTGCCACCAGAACAGCTTTAATTTAGCTTTTCCCCAAGCTTATGGAATTCTCCTGGATGGATAAACACCATTCTTCTCAAATCTATTCTCTAATTTGGTGTTTGTTTTCTGTCCAACATGTTGGTAGAAAACCTGCCTCAGATGTTCAGTTGGGTTGAGATGTAGTAACTGTGAAAGCCACAGCGTTTATTTACATAACTTTTATTCTTATCAAACCATTCAGTGACTCCTCATGCCCTGTGGATGGAGGTATTATCATCCAGGAAGAGCCCCTCGTATCAGGATATAAATGTTCCATGGGAGGATAAAGGTGATCGCTCAGAACCACTTTGTATTGATCTGCAGTGACTTTTCCCTCTTAGGGGGAACAGCGGATCCAAACCAGGCCAGAAAAATGCCTCCGACAGCATAAGAGAGGCAGCAGGTCTCCTCATGGAGAGTCAAAGCTGAGGATTCGGCTTTAATCTGTGACCCGGCTCTATTTTAGTCGATATTTTAGAGATTTATATCCATACTGGGGAAGATAAGACTACAGTAGAGAAGCACAGAGAGACGGATAAATGGAAAAATCAGCATTAATTTTACATCAAGACTCCTCCAAAGCAGCAGATTCTCCTGGCTAGAGTTCTGCAGAATGTTCTTCGCGCAGCTCAGGATGCTTTCCGTGTGTTATTTAGAGTTTGAGGAGGGTTGTTGAGCGTTCTAAGTGTTGCTGTTGACCAGCCCAGATTCACCGAACACCACATGGAGACACTGAACGTACCAAAGCAGCCAGACTGCTGACACAGCACAGCCGCCTCTAACCTTCAAGTGACCAACCGGGCCGACGGGACGAGGCTGGTTCCCCTTTCGGCTCATATTTACGGGTCTGTCTGAGCGGAAACGTGGTAAAGTCGGATGAGAGTCACTTCTGTTAAACTGTTTCACAGGAAATGTTCCAGTTCTGATTAATATTGGACAGATTTTAGTCGTTTTTTCCACCTCAAATCATCAGGATCCTTCTGTTCGACCATCTTTGATTGGCCCATTTTTTGAATTATATTTAACAGGTTAAATTCTATACATTTTCCCTATTTTTAAAATGTCAAATAAAAAAAATCTCACTTTTAGGAGATCATTTTTTATATATTTTTCATATTTTCAAAAGGGACAAATTCTTCATATCTTTTTTCTTTTATTAACAGGAAAATTCTACATTTTTCTTATTTTTAAAAGTTCAAATTCTATACTTTACTTATTTTTAACAGGTCAAATTCAACTTTTCTCATTTTTAAACAGGTCAGATTATATAGTTTATGATTTTAGAAGCTTCTGGATTTTCCTTTTAGTTTTTTTAACATCTTCATATTCATCAAGCCTCAGTTCATTAACATCTTTTGGATAAGAAAACTCCAGACAGACAAACGCCACATCTGATGCTAACTAGGAGGGTGGAACTTCCTCTGGAGACGTGTTTACCACCAAACTTCTGTATTCCAGTGGGTGGGTTTTAGTAAAACAACATGTTATGCTAAAAATACCTTGAAGCTTTGGGGGATCATGAAACTGCTGGTTAATCCCTGGATTTGGGACAGCCATTAATCCCCTCCTCCTGCTCTACGTCAGGCCTCGGCTGTGGCCACATAACGTTTTTAGGAGCACCTGATGTAAACAGATGAGGAGGTGAGGGTTTGGGGAAAAAGCTGGCTGTATATATGTGTTTTATGCTGATATATGTCCTTGTTCTTCGCATATTTTGCTGTTTATCTTTACCAGGATGCCCTCAAAGAAGAGATATTGTGTCTCAGTGGGTCATTCATGACAAAATAAAGGACTAGTAAACAATAAAAACGTATCTTTTCAATATTTTATACTGCTGTGTGACTGTTTCACAAGAAAATATTTCTCTTTTTGCATATTTGCATTAGTTTCACAAGTTTGCAGATGCACATGAAGCTTTTTACATGTATGCTTCCTATTTTTATCATTTATCAGAAAAGATATTGTATGTGAATGGGATATTTAGGGCAAAATAAAGGACAAAATAACAATAAAAACAATGTTTTTTCACAATTTTACATAGGTAAATCTTGCTCTTTTTGCATAATTACAGCAGTTTCACAAGTTTGTTGCTACTGTAAAGATGCAGATGAAGCTTTTTACATGTATGCTTCCTATTTTTATCATTTATCAGAAGAGATATTGTATGTGAATGGGACATTTATGGCAAAATAACAATAAAAACGATTTTTTTCACAATTTTACATATGAAAATATTGCTCTTTTTGCATAATTACAGCAGTTTCACAAGTTTGTTGATGCTGTAAAGATGCAGATGAAGCTTTTTAAATGTATGTTTCCTAGTTTTATCATGCATTTTGCTGTTTATCTCCACTAGAACTCTGCAACAGAAGAGATATTGTATGTTAATGAGACTCATACACAAGAAAATACTGTATTTTTCCAATAATTTTTGCATCTGCTTTACTGCATTTTATGGGAAAATATTGCTCTTTTTGCATAACTGCATTCGTTTCACAAGTTTGCAGATGCAGATGAAGCTTTTTACATGTATGTTTCCCATTTTACTGTTTATCTTCACCAGGACTCTTTAATAGAAGAGATATTGTATCTCAGTGGGATGTTTGTGGCAAAATAAAGGTCAAATAAACAATAAAAACGTATTTTATATATCTGCATCACTGCATTTTAAAGGAAAGTAGCACAAGTTTCACAAGTTTGCAAATGCAGATCAAACTTTTTGCATGCATGTCCCTTATTTTTAACATATTTTTCTGTTTATCTTAACCAGGACTCCCTGACAGATAAGATATTGTATGTCAACGGCACTAACAAACAATGAAAATGTATTTTGTCAATATTTTATACTACATTTCATGGGATAATATTGCTCCTTTTTCATAACTGTATTCATTTCACAAGTTTGCAGATACAGATGAAGCTTTGTACATGTATGTTTCCTATTTCTAATCATAATTTGCTTAACCGGGGCTCCCTAACAGAAGAGATATTGCATCTCCATGGCAAAATAAAGGACAAATGACCAATAAAAATGCACTTTTCCAATATTTTACAGTTCAACTTCACTGCATTTTATAGGAAAATATTGCTGTTTTTACATCACTTCATTAGTTTCACAAGTTGGCAGATGCAGATGAAGCTTTTTAAATGTATATCCCCTATTTTTAAGATATTTTGCTGTTTATCTTAACCAAGACTCCCTAACAGAAGAGATATTGTACGTTAATGGCACAAACAAACAACAAAAATGCATTTTCCCAATATTTTTACACTACATTTCATGGGAAAATATTGCGTTTTTTTGCATAAATGCATTAGTTTCACAAGTTTGCACAGCTGGATGAGCTGATGGCAGATTTCTGTTGGTTTTAACCCATTTTTCATGCATTTGTTTACATTATTTGGGTTTTAAGGGCACGGGGAGTGTTTCCCGGAGAGCTTGTCAGGTTTTCTGGAAGTTGTTTGGCCTCGGTGTTGATGTGGAAGATGTGCTCAGAGTTAGTTTGGAGGAGGGAGGGTGTGTCTGCAGGGCCCTGATGCAGCAGCACGGATCTGACAGCTGGCTTTATGTCTCACAACAAAACCGTGCTGCAACTACGAGCGGGTCTGGAGCACGAACGAAGACAGAAAACAGCAGAAACACACGCAGCTTTCCTCCCTCCGCATGCCCAAAACACACACACACACACACACACACGCGAACTTACTCGTTTTTCACGCATCTGCTCTCGTGAAACACTTTGTCCAGCTGGATCACCGCCTGTCCGAGGAACACGTCCAGCCCCATGAGCGCCCGGTGCATCACGGTGAGGACGAGCTCGTTGCAGGCGGCCGGGTACGCGCTCCTGCCGGCCGTCCTCTCCAGCACGCCGGGCTGCAGCTCGAAGGAGCACTCCTCCCTCCACTCGGGCTCGGTGGTCTTCTCCGCCACGCAGGTCGAGTATTTCTCCTTCCCCAGCTGGATGATGGTGTACACGTCGCTGGTGCCGTGCTTGCCCTTGCCCCGTAAGCCCCTTCCTCTCAGCACCGTCACCTGGACGTGCGTCGGTACCCATCTCTGGTCCTCCTCCACGGTTAGCGAGGACATGTCCACCCGCCCTCCCAGCCTCCACCCTCCCTCCACCGGCCTGCGCTCTCCAGACGGCACCGAGGACGGGGCGACACCGGCGGGGAAGAGGCGCTGCTGGCTCCCTCCCTGCTCCGGGGGTGAGGAGGGGGGAAACAGTCACATCAGCTCCGGGGTCAGCGGGCGATGATGCCGCATTATGGCCGACCGCCGGTGCTCGTTGCCCCGCTGGATGCCTGTGTGCGTCTCGGCGGTGGGGCTCTGCGGCAGCGTCCGTCCTCCTGCCTCCTCTCGCCGCCGTCCGGGCCTGTCTGCGGGCAGCGACGTCACGCCTCCATCCTCCAGGAAGTTGAGCAACACATGGCTGCCTGAGAACACGCCTGTGCAGAGAGCGAGCGGGGCGGGATGTTCCCCCTTCAGACGGCCGAAGTAAACTCACAATGCAGACATCCTGCTGCAAGGCCTCCGAGCTGCAACACAGAGACACAACAAGGAAGATAAATCAGGTTCAATGCAATCAGAAATCAGAAATAGAAAGCTTTTATTGCCAAGTGAGTACACACGAGGAATTTGACTCGGTGTATAGAGAGCAGTGCCTAGACAACAACAGACCTTGAAAGAATAAATAAACAAATCTAAATCTAAGAAATTACAGAAACACTAGTGCATCACTCCAATCACAGCTGCAATGGAAACGAATAGAAGATTCCCTTTATTGTCATTGTAAATATAAAAAATATCAAACATAAAAATCTATTAGAAATATGCTATGTAGTAGTTTGGAGATGCACATGGAGTCTTTTACATGTATGATTCCTACTTTTAACATATTTTTGCTGCTTATCTTAACCAGGACTCCCTAACACAAAAGATGTTGTTAACAAACAATAAAAATTTATTTTTCCAATATTTTACGCAACACTTACTGGGAAAACATTGCACGTTTTGCATAACCTATGAAAACAGTGATGTGGTTCATTATTGTAATTACAAACAGTAATGTAGTTGATGTTGCACATTGCTGGACATGCACTACCAGTCAAAAGTTTGGACACACCTCCCCATTTAATGTTTTTTCTTCATTTTCACGACAATTTACGTTGCGTCATACTTTCGAGCCATAATGAACATCTCATGGAGAGACAAGACAACCAACATAGAAGTGCTGAAACGAGCTGGTCTACCATCAGTGGAGGACATGTTAATAGAGAGGAACCTGAGATGGCTCAGACATGTTGAGAAGATGGACCACCAGCATCTCCCTCGGCAGTTACTCTACTCACAGGGCAAACGCAATCAGGGTAGACCAAGGCTTAGATTTAAAGACAATGTTAAGAAGTAACTTGAAGAAGCTGGGTGTAGACAGGAGACTGGTTGTGTTGTGTAAAAGTCAGGTTAGTACACAGTTGACAGCCCTATTTGACAACTGTTAGAATCCATATTATGGCAAGAACCAATCAGCTAAGTAAAGAGAAACAACAGTCCATCATTACTGAAGGTCAGTCAGATTTGAAAATTGCAAAACCTTTGAATTTATCCCCAAGTGTAGCCGCAAAAACCATCAAGTGCTACGATGAAACTGGCTCACATGAGGACCGCCCCAGGAAAGGAAGACCAAGAGTCTCCTCTGCTGCTATTTAAAACCTAAATATATTCCGTATTTTACTTCTGAACGTGTAAAACCTGAGACGATAAAAGGATTTAGATGAGCTGCATGTTTTTGGTGCGAACTAGAGGTTACAATTGACATAACAAATATGCTTTTATCCTGCACAAATCAGGGCCAAATTCTTTCTCTGAATGTCTTTAAAACTCGCAGCATCATTTTTCTGACTCTCAGCAGCTTCACAGAGTCTCCATCAGTGGGTGGAGGTTGCTCTGTTGTCATGGAGACGGATCTGTTGTCGGGCATGCTCAGTAGCTGTTTCTCCACACAGCAGTTTTTTGGTTGCTTCTTCTTCTTCCTCCTCCTCCGCACCGACATGAACACTTGATCTCGACAAGACAACTTACTGGCTTTTAGGATCTTGAAACATTTAGGCCAGAAAGCTTAAATTTTAACATAATAATTGTACATTTTTCAAGGTATTTCAGAGTAAAATGAATAGAAAATGTGACATTGTGCTTCCTTTTTCATTATTCTTAGCTAATCTTATTCTTGTTTTGTTTAACACACAAAAAAAGAAATAATAAAGGTATTTTAGTGCCTTTCATGAAGAATTCAGGGCTGTGTAACCTCAGATGTCCGAACTTTAACATACCTGTGTGTATGCCAGGCAGGTATTTGTTCAGCTCGGCTTCACAGTCTCCTGCTACATTTCACTTTGACAGTTTGCACTTCAGTGTTCAGCACATGTAGTAAAGTCAGACTTTTGCCAGAACGGATTCCTCCAAACTGTCTTATAAATAAAAAAACCTACAAAGTAGGAGCTTTATTGAAAACAGCTGCACAGTGGTGGAGAGTAACTAAGTACATTTACTCTATTACTGTATTTAGGTACAATTTCTGTGTATTTTACTTGAATATTTCCATTTTATGCTGCTTTATATTTTCACTTCACCACATTTCAGAGGTAAATATTCTACTTTCACCTCTTCTATGTTTATTTTGCAGCTTTCAAAAATGAAGATTTTTCTCAATAGATTATACAAAAAGCTTTCACAATACAACACATAGTTAAAGATAGTTTGAAGTACAAAAACAATTGTGAATTCAGGCTCACATTTCAAATACTGATGACTTTTTAAGAGTCTCACATTGTTAACTTCAATAAAATGATTCAGGATTTTATCAGGACTGTCAGTGTTGATTTAACTTATTTCTGTAAGTTATACCTTGAAAAAAGAAAGGGGGTGCTGGGGGGAGGAGGGGAGCAGGGCCCTGCAGAAGAAATACCATAATTTGGGGATTATTCAAAAATAAAACTGTAAAGCTATGATATCTAAGAACTATCGACCTCACCTGTTCTCGAAATTGGACAAACCACAGTATTTCAACCACAACTTAATTATTGACGAAACAATATAGAAAACAGCGGGGGACTACTTCCAGCTGCGGAGGGACACCCTTTTCAAGCTAGCTGCAATCTGACGCAGTGACGCAGCAGAGTGTAACTGACCAGGGCGGAGGGATACGTCATTCTGCTGGGAGAACAGACAGGGCGAGGAGGTAAGTTTTGTTCTGGAAGATTCTTTTGAGTTTTTGTCGATAAAATTTAATAACAATGTCAGTTTCTTCTGTTATAAAATGGAATAAAATCGGCACATTGACAGAGCTTTGTGAATATGACTACATTTCTGTGTTTTTCTCTGTGCTAATCCATCGCGTTAATCAAAGTTTGAAATGGGGCATTAGTAAATTACACTACTGTTGTCCATGGCGGACATTTTGGTTGACTGGGGTTCATTTAGGTTAAAAATGCTTCCGACGTGACAGGAGCAATAAAAAAAACTTCTGAATTCAACATTTGCCTGCAAGCAACTGCTGGCTAACGTTGCCCTTTTGTTAGCTAGCTAGTTTGCGACGCAGTTAAAGTAGTGCCAGTATGCCCGCGAAACTGAGCCCCCCTCCCCCACCCGGATCAAAGGGCCGCTATTTACCCCTCTGCACGGTAAGTTTTAACTTGTGAAATAACACATTAATAAAGTCTAAAGACTTGGACGCTTATATTTACTGCATATAGTCAACGTATTTGTCGATGGTCCGAGTGTTTGAGAGGAGGCATTTGTGTTTGTACAGCGTATCCTAATGAAACGAGCTGAAATACCATGAATTTCTTGCATTCACGCTGTTTATCTACCGTCGCTCTCTCTCTATATTCATCCTCTTGCTCGCTCTAGCACCACCGAGCTCCCTCTCCCGCAGCTGCTCTGGGGATGAAGATCCCTGTCAGGGTGCAGCACTGTCTGAACTGTGTGTGGCTTGTCTAGTTTATGTTTTTCTACTTTTACTAATTACCCTACAGTCTACAGTTAGTCTTATTTTTCACTTAATCTGGTGGTTATTAAATTGATTATTCCATAAAAGGTCGGAAAATAATATTAATAAAATTCTTAATTACAGCTTCATTATGCTCATGGTGACACCCTCAAATTTGTCCTGAATAGATTATTTCCAATCTCACAATAAACAAAACAGTGTAGCAAATTATTTTTAATTTGGAAGCTTGTAAAAGGGAAATTTGGGGAAATTAATTTTATTTATTTTTATTGATTGAAATACTGGAATTTATTTTCTACACGACTTATCTAATAAAATCAGATATTTGTAAGATCCAATCTCTGTATCTTTTTTTAATGTTGTACTAGATGTTTTGGTTCTTTGTAGAAATACTTGATAACGTAAATGCAGTTTCATATAGAAGGACCCAAAATATCTCTTTCTCTCACTCTTACTCACTCATGCGATATAAGATGATGCAGATGAAGGCAGCACAGTCACTGGTCTGTCTAAAGGGGACAGACTTTTTTTTAGAAAAACAAAAAAAAAATACACCTGTTAAATGGCAATAATCTATAAAAATGGGCACTTTTATTAGTTGAAGAGATACATGTTTTTTCCTCTTCTTGCATAATCAGTCATAAATAAGTTTTGCCAATTTAGTGTCACCTAATTACTAATGTTATTTTCCTGACTTACATCCAACAAAATAATGATTTAATTTATCCAATTGTTTCAGGTTCATGGTGAAACCCTGGACATCTTCATGAAGGGAATGCATGTAGGACTTCTCATTGGACATGAAGGCGTTCTGCACAATGCATTCCCAATGTGGCTGTGGTG
Source organism: Amphiprion clarkii (assembly GCA_027123335.1). Taxonomy (NCBI): domain Eukaryota; kingdom Metazoa; phylum Chordata; class Actinopteri; family Pomacentridae; genus Amphiprion; species Amphiprion clarkii. Next base: position 27,283,877 of record CM049584.1, on the reverse strand, counting down.
GTAGAGGAGACCATCGTTGTTGCTGACATAAGAAATGTGGCCACTGGTTTCGCTATGCTGATGGGAACAATCTACTGCCTGAATCTGGAGTATCCTTCTGAGATGAAATACTCGTTTATAGTCATGCAAAGGGTAGTCGTGAAAATAAAACCTGACCATTGTTCAGCCAGGATACATGGACTCAGAAACAAGCTACTGAGGTTTCATTTGTAAACTGAAAAGGGTACCTGTGAGGCCTCCCTGAAGGCGAGTTTTTTTTCTGCTTTGCTCAATGTTACTTCTCCAGAAAACAGCATCACTGTGTGTTTTTGTTGTTGCAAAAATTACTTTTCCAGTCTGAAGTTAGTTATTCTGCACTGCACTGATCGCCTTCCTCTTCAACAATGCTCATGCAAGTTGTTCACAGAACAACTTGCATGAGCATTGTTGTTAAAATAGTTTTTTATTTTTTTTTTAAATTATATTTTTTTGGCCTTTTTGAGGGCTTTATTTGACAGGCGCAGTGAGAGAGAGACAGGAAACAGGGCAGAAGAGTTGGGGGAAGACATGCAGCAAAGGGCCGCGAGCGGGAATCGAACCCGGGCCAGCTGTGTATATGGGTCACCCGCTCAACGCGTTGAGCTATACGGGCGCCCCATTAAAATAGTTTGTTTTTGAACAAATAAGCACCAAATTGATTCATTATAAAGTCTAAATTAGTCAAGATGAGAAATAAAGTTGAAAGATTAAAACAATTTTAAAAGATTAGTCCTTTTCCTTAACATAGCAATTAATATGAAATATAAAGTGATCTTAACTTAAAAGTCTTAAGTTGACATAACAGGGAATTGTAAGTTTACAGAACAAGATAACTTGAGTTTTCATGAATGGAAAATTCAACACAGTAAGTCGACTTAACTTGAAAATGCAAACTATCATCAGTTAAACAACTTGTATAACTTAACAGTTTGAGTTGAAACAATGGTTACTTTCAAGTTGAGTTGACTCACATTTTTAAGGCAGCAGATGAACTTTCGTTTCTAAGTTTAACTGGCTTAAAATGTTTTATAGTGCACGACTGAAGTTTACTTTTCTTATGACCATGTAGATGACAGAGACTCTGAAAGATTACCTAAAATAGGTCTCTTTGTCTGGTAAAAATATCTGAAGACAGAAGATAAAGCATCATGTCGTGATTCAGAGTTTAGAGGATTTTAAATGCAATGACCCCAGAAAGCTTTAAGAAGGAAGATAACAAGGAAACATGAGTTCACTGATTCACCTGATCATCACACCTGGGCATCAACAGGTGACCTAACCCACACCTGAGGATCAACAGGCGACCTAACCCACACCTGAGCATCAACAGGCGACCTAACCCACACCTGAGGATCAACAGGCGACCTAACCCACACCTGAGGATCAACAGGCGACCTATCCCACACCTGAGCATCAACAGGCGACCTAACCCACACCTCAGGATCAACAGGCGACCTAACCCACACCTGAGCATCAACGGGTGGCCAAACCCACACCTGACGATCAACGGGCGACGTAACCCACACCTGAGCATCAACGGGCGACCTAACCCACACCTGAGCATCAACGGGTGACCTAACCCACACCTGAGCATCAACAGGCGGCCTAACCCACACCTGGGGATCAACAGGCGACCTAACCCACACCTGAGCATCAACGGGCGACCTAAGTGATGAATATGAAGGTTTTCTTGTCAGGTGGAACTGATGAAGATGGTTTTCCTGTCAGGTGTTACTGATGAAGATGAAGATTTTCCTGTCACGTGTTCCTGATGAAGATGAAGATTTTCCTGTCAGGTGTAACTGACGAAGATGAATTTGTTCCTGTCAGGTGTTACTGATGTAGATGAAGGTTTTCCTGTCAGGTGTTCCTGATGAAGATGAAGGTTTTCCTTTCACGTGTAACTGGTGAAGATGAAGGTTTCCTGTCAGGTGTATCTGATGTAGATGAAGGTTTTCCTGTCAGGTGTTCCTGATGAAGATGAAGGTTTTCCTGTCAGGTGTGACTGATGAAGATGAAGGTGAAGGATTTCCTGTCAGGTGTAAGTGGTGAAGATGAATTTTTTCCTGTCAGGTGTGACTGATGAAGATGACGATGAAGGTTTTCCTGTCAGGTGTAACTGATGAAGATGAAGGTTTTCCTGTCAGGTGTAACTGATGAAGATGAAGGTTTTCCTGTCAGGTGTGACTGATGAAGATGACGATGAAGGTTTTCCTGTCAGGTGTAACTGATGAAGATGAAGGTTTTCCTGTCAGGTGTAACTGATGAAGATGAAGGTTTTCCTGTCAGGTGTGACTGATGAAGATGAAGATGGAGGTTTTCCTGTCAGGTGTAACTGATGAAGATGAAGGTTTTCCTGTCAGGTGTAACTGATGAAGATGAAGGTTTTCCTGTCAGGTGTAACTGATGAAGATGAAGGTTTTCCTGTCAGGTGTAACTGATGAAGATGAAGGTTTTCCTGTCAGGTGTAACTGATGAAGATGAAGGTTTTCCTGTCAGGTGTAACTGATGAAGATGAAGGTTTTCCTGTCAGGTGTTCCTGATGAAGCTGAAGGTTTTCCTGTCAGGTGTGACTGATGAAGATGAAGGTGGAGGTTTTCCTGTCAGGTGTAACTGGTGAAGATGAAGGTTTTCCTGTCAGGTGTTCCTGATGAAGCTGAAGGTTTTCCTGTCAGGTGTGACTGATGAAGATGAAGGTGAAGGTTTTCCTGTCAGGTGTAAGTGGTGAAGATGAATTTTTTCCTGTCAGGTGTGACTGATGAAGACGACGATGAAGGTTTTCCTGTCAGGTGTAACTGATGAAGATGAAGGTTTTCCTGTCAGGTGTTCCTGATGAAGCTGAAGGTTTTCCTGTCAGGTGTGACTGATGAAGATGAAGGTGGAGGTTTTCCTGTCAGGTGTAACTGGTGAAGATGAAGGTTTTCCTGTCAGGTGTTCCTGATGAAGCTGAAGGTTTTCCTGTCAGGTGTGACTGATGAAGATGAAGGTGAAGGATTTCCTGTCAGGGGAAAGTGGTGAAGATGAATTTTTTCCTGTCAGGTGTGACTGATGAAGATGACGATGAAGGTTTTCCTGTCAGGTGTAACTGATGAAGATGAAGGTTTTCCTTTCAGGTGCAAGTGATGAAGGTGAAGGTTTTCCTGTCAGGTGTTACTGATGAAGATGACGAAGGTTTTCCTGTCAGGTGTAACTGATGAAGATGAAGGTTTTCCTGTCAGGTGTAACTGGTGAAGATGAAGGTTTTCCTGTCAGGTGTGACTGATGAAGATGACGAAGGTTTTCCTGTCAGGTGTAACTGATGAAGACGAAGGTTTTCCTGTCAGGTGTGACTGATGAAGATGAAGGTGGAGGTTTTCCTGTCAGGCGTAAGTGATGAAGGTGAAGGTTTTCCTGTCAGGTGCTACTGATGAAGATGACGAAGGTTTTCCTGTCAGGTGTAACTGATGAAGATGAAGGTTTTCCTGTCAGGTGTAACTGATGAAGCTGAAGGTTTTCCTGTCAGGTGTGACTGATGAAGATGACGATGAAGGTTTTCCTGTCAGGTGTAACTGATGAAGATGAAGGTTTTCCTGTCAGGTGTAACTGATGAAGATGAAGGTTTTCCTGTCAGGTGTTCCTGATGAAGATGAAGGTTTTCCTGTCAGGTGTAACTGATGAAGATGAAGGTTTTCCTTTTACGTGTAACTGGTGAAGATAAAGGTTTTCCTGTCAGGTGTAACTGATGAAGATGAAGGTTTTCCTGTCAGGTGTAACTGATGAAGCTGAAGGTTTTCCTGTCAGGTGTGACTGATGAAGATGAAGGTGGAGGTTTTCCTGTCAGGTGTAACTGATGAAGCTGAAGGTTTTCCTGTCAGGTGTGACTGATGAAGATGAAGGTGGAGGTTTTCCTGTCAGGTGTAACTGGTGAAGATGAAGGTTTTCCTGTCAGGTGTTCCTGATGAAGCTGAAGGTTTTCCTGTCAGGTGTGACTGATGAAGATGAAGGTGGAGGTTTTCCTGTCAGGTGTAACTGGTGAAGATGAAGGTTTTCCTGTCAGGTGTTCCTGATGAAGCTGAAGGTTTTCCTGTCAGGTGTGACTGATGAAGATGAAGGTGGTCCTGTCAGGTGTGACTGATGAAGATGAAGGTGGAGGTTTTCCTGTCAGGTGTAACTGATGAAGATGAAGGTTTTCCTGTCAGGTGTAACTGATGAAGATGAAGGTTTTCCTGTCAGGTGTAACTGATGAAGATGAAGGTTTTCCTGTCAGGTGTGACTGATGAAGATGAAGGTGGAGGTTTTCCTGTCAGGTGTAACTGGTGAAGATGAAGGTTTTCCTGTCAGGTGTAACTGATGAAGCTGAAGGTTTTCCTGTCAGGTGTGACTGATGAAGATGAAGGTGGAGGTTTTCCTGTCAGGTGTAACTGGTGAAGATGAAGGTTTTCCTGTCAGGTGTTCCTGATGAAGATGAATTTTTTCCTGTCAGGTGTGACTGATGAAGACGACGATGAAGGTTTTCCTGTCAGGTGTAACTGATGAAGATGAAGGTTTTCCTGTCAGGTGTAACTGATGAAGATGAAGGTTTTCCTGTCAGGTGTAACTGAAGAAAATAGATTTTTCCTGTCAGGTGTGACTGATGAAGATGAAGATGGAGGTTTTCCTGTCAGGTGTAACTGATGAAGATGAAGGTTTTCCTGTCAGGTGTTACTGATGAAGCTGAAGGTTTTCCTGTCAGGTGTGACTGATGAAGATGAAGGTGGAGGTTTTCCTGTCAGGTGTAACTGGTGAAGATGAAGGTTTTCCTGTCAGGTGTTCCTGATGAAGCTGAAGGTTTTCCTGTCAGGTGTGACTGATGAAGATGAAGGTGGAGGTTTTCCTGTCAGGTGTAACTGGTGAAGATGAAGGTTTTCCTGTCAGGTGTTCCTGATGAAGATGAAGGTTTTCCTGTCAGGTGTGACTGATGAAGATGAAGGTGGAGGTTTTCCTGTCAGGTGTAACTGGTGAAGATGAAGGTTTTCCTGTCAGGTGTGACTGATGAAGATGAAGGTGAAGGTTTTCCTGTCAGGTGTAAGTGGTGAAGATGAATTTTTTCCTGTCAGGTGTGACTGATGAAGACGACGATGAAGGTTTTCCTGTCAGGTGTAACTGATGAAGATGAAGGTTTTCCTGTCAGGTGTAACTGATGAAGATGAAGGTTTTCCTGTCAGGTGTGACTGATGAAGATGAAGGTTTTCCTGTCAGGTGTAACTGATGAAGATGAAGGTTTTCCTGTCAGGTGTAACTGATGAAGATGAAGGTTTTCCTGTCAGGTGTAACTGATGAAGATGAAGGTTTTCCTGTCAGGTGTAACTGATGAAGCTGAAGGTTTTCCTGTCAGGTGTAACTGGTGAAGATGAAGGTTTTCCTGTCAGGTGTTCCTGATGAAGCTGAAGGTTTTCCTGTCAGGTGTGACTGATGAAGATGAAGGTGGAGGTTTTCCTGTCAGGTGTAACTGGTGAAGATGAAGGTTTTCCTGTCAGGTGTTCCTGATGAAGCTGAAGGTTTTCCTGTCAGGTGTGACTGATGAAGGTGAAGGTTTTCCTGTCAGGTGTAAGTGGTGAAGATGAATTTTTTCCTGTCAGGTGTGACTGATGAAGACGACGATGAAGGTTTTCCTGTCAGGTGTAACTGATGAAGATGAAGGTTTTCCTGTCAGGTGTAACTGATGAAGATGAAGGTTTTCCTGTCAGGTGTAACTGGTGAAGATGAAGGTTTTCCTGTCAGGTGTTCCCGATGAAGCTGAAGGTTTTCCTGTCAGGTGTGACTGATGAAGATGAAGGTGGAGGTTTTCCTGTCAGGTGTTCCTGATGAAGCTGAAGGTTTTCCTGTCAGGTGTGACTGATGAAGATGAAGGTGAAGGTTTTCCTGTCAGGTGTAAGTGGTGAAGATGAATTTTTTCCTGTCAGGTGTGACTGATGAAGATGACGATGAAGGTTTTCCTGTCAGGTGTAACTGATGAAGATGAAGGTTTTCCTGTCAGGTGTAACTGATGAAGATGAAGGTTTTCCTGTCAGGTGTGACTGATGAAGATGACGAAGGTTTTCCTGTCAGGTGTAACTGATGAAGACGAAGGTTTTCCTGTCAGGTGTGACTGATGAAGATGAAGGTGGAGGTTTTCCTGTCAGGCGTAAGTGATGAAGGTGAAGGTTTTCCTGTCAGGTGCTACTGATGAAGATGACGAAGGTTTTCCTGTCAGGTGTAACTGATGAAGATGAAGGTTTTCCTGTCAGGTGTAACTGATGAAGCTGAAGGTTTTCCTGTCAGGTGTGACTGATGAAGATGACGATGAAGGTTTTCCTGTCAGGTGTAACTGATGAAGATGAAGGTTTTCCTGTCAGGTGTAACTGACGAAGATGGATTTTTTCCTGTCAGGTGTGACTGATAAAGATGAAGATGAAGGTTTTCCTGTCAGGTGTAACTGATGAAGATGAAGGTTTTCCTTTTACGTGTAACTGGTGAAGATAAGGTTTTCCTGTCAGGTGTAACTGATGAAGATGAAGGTTTTCCTGTCAGGTGTAACTGATGAAGCTGAAGGTTTTCCTGTCAGGTGTGACTGATGAAGATGAAGGTGGAGGTTTTCCTGTCAGGTGTAACTGATGAAGCTGAAGGTTTTCCTGTCAGGTGTGACTGATGAAGATGAAGGTGGAGGTTTTCCTGTCAGGTGTTCCCGATGAAGCTGAAGGCTTTCCTGTGAGGTGTGACTGACGAAGATGAAGGTGGAGGTTTTCCTGTCAGGTGTAACTGGTGAAGATGAAGGTTTTCCTGTCAGGTGTTCCTGATGAAGCTGAAGGTTTTCCTGTCAGGTGTGACTGATGAAGATGAAGGTGGTCCTGTCAGGTGTGACTGATGAAGATGAAGGTGGAGGTTTTCCTGTCAGGTGTAACTGGTGAAGATGAAGGTTTTCCTGTCAGGTGTTACTGATGAAGATGAAGGTTTTCCTGTCAGGTGTGACTGATGAAGATGAAGGTGGAGGTTTTCCTGTCAGGTGTAACTGGTGAAGATGAAGGTTTTCCTGTCAGGTGTAACTGATGAAGCTGAAGGTTTTCCTGTCAGGTGTGACTGATGAAGATGAAGGTGGAGGTTTTCCTGTCAGGTGTAAGTGGTGAAGATGAATTTTTTCCTGTCAGGTGTGACTGATGAAGACGACGATGAAGGTTTTCATGTCAGGTGTAACTGATGAAGATGAAGGTTTTCCTGTCAGGTGTAACTGATGAAGATGAAGGTTTTCCTGTCAGGTGTAACTGAAGAAAATTGATTTTTCCTGTCAGGTGTGACTGATGAAGATGAAGATGAAGGTTTTCCTGTCAGGTGTAACTGATGAAGATGAAGGTTTTCCTGTCAGGTGTAACTGATGAAGCTGAAGGTTTTCCTGTCAGGTGTGACTGATGAAGATGAAGGTGGAGGTTTTCCTGTCAGGTGTAACTGGTGAAGATGAAGGTTTTCCTGTCAGGTGTGACTGATGAAGATGAAGGTGGAGGTTTTCCTGTCAGGTGTAACTGGTGAAGATGAAGGTTTTCCTGTCAGGTGTTCCTGATGAAGCTGAAGGTTTTCCTGTCAGGTGTGACTGATGAAGATGAAGGTGGAGGTTTTCCTGTCAGGTGTTCCTGATGAAGCTGAAGGTTTTCCTGTCAGGTGTGACTGATGAAGATGAAGGTGGAGGTTTTCCTGTCAGGTGTAACTGGTGAAGATGAAGGTTTTCCTGTCAGGTGTTCCTGATGAAGATGAAGGTTTTCCTGTCAGGTGTGACTGATGAAGATGAAGGTGAAGGTTTTCCTGTCAGGTGTAAGTGGTGAAGATGAATTTTTTCCTGTCAGGTGTGACTGATGAAGACGACGATGAAGGTTTTCCTGTCAGGTGTAACTGATGAAGATGAAGGTTTTCCTGTCAGGTGTAACTGATGAAGATGAAGGTTTTCCTGTCAGGTGTAACTGATGAAGCTGAAGGTTTTCCTGTCAGGTGTGACTGATGAAGATGAAGGTGGAGGTTTTCCTGTCAGGTGTAAGTGGTGAAGATGAAGGTTTTCCTGTCAGGTGTGACTGATGAAGATGAAGGTGAAGGATTTCCTGTCAGGTGTAAGTGGTGAAGATGAATTTTTTCCTGTCAGGTGTGACTGATGAAGATGACGATGAAGGTTTTCCTGTCAGGTGTAACTGATGAAGATGAAGGTTTTCCTGTCAGGTGTAACTGATGAAGATGAATTTTTTCCTGTCAGGTGTGACTGATGAAGACAACGATGAAGGTTTTCCTGTCAGGTGTAACTGATGAAGATGAAGGTTTTACTGTCAGGTGTAACTGATGAAGATGGATTTTTTCCTGTCAGGTGTGACTGATGAAGATGAAGATGGAGGTTTTCCTGTCAGGTGTAACTGGTGAAGATGAAGGTTTTCCTGTCAGGTGTGACTGATGAAGATTAAGGTGGAGGTTTTCCTGTCAGGTGTAACTGATGAAGATGAAGGTTGTCCTGTCAGGTGTAACTGATGAAGATGAAGGTTTTCCTGTCAGGTGTAACTGATGAAGATGAAGGTTTTCCTGTCAGGTGTGACTGATAAAGATGAAGATGAAGGTTTTCCTGTCAGGTGTAACTGATGAAGATGAAGGTTTTCCTGTCAGCTGTGACTGATGAAGATGAAGGTGGAGGTTTTCCTGTCAGGTGTAACTGGTGAAGATGAAGGTTTTCCTGTCAGGTGTTCCTGATGAAGCTGAAGGTTTTCTTGTCAGGTGTGACTGATGAAGATGAAGGTGAAGGTTTTCCTGTCAGGTGTAAGTGGTGAAGATGAATTTTTTCCTGTCAGGTGTGACTGATGAAGACGACGATGAAGGTTTTCCTGTCAGGTGTAACTGATGAAGATGAAGGTTTTCCTGTCAGGTGTTCCTGATGAAGCTGAAGGTTTTCCTGTCAGGTGTGACTGATGAAGATGAAGGTGGAGGTTTTCCTGTCAGGTGTAACTGATGAAGCTGAAGGTTTTCCTGTCAGGTGTGACTGATGAAGATGACGATGAAGGTTTTCCTGTCAGGTGTAACTGATGAAGATGAAGGTTTTCCTGTCAGGTGTAACTGACGAAGATGGAGGTTTTCCTTTTACGTGTAACTGGTGAAGATAAAGGTTTTCCTGTCAGGTGTAACTGATGAAGATGAAGGTTTTCCTGTCAGGTGTAACTGATGAAGCTGAAGGTTTTCCTGTCAGGTGTGACTGATGAAGATGAAGGTGGAGGTTTTCCTGTCAGGTGTAACTGATGAAGCTGAAGGTTTTCCTGTCAGGTGTGACTGATGAAGATGAAGGTGGAGGTTTTCCTGTCAGGTGTAACTGTTGAAGATGAAGGTTTTCCTGTCAGGTGTTCCCGATGAAGCTGAAGGCTTTCCTGTGAGGTGTGACTGACGAAGATGAAGGTGGAGGTTTTCCTGTCAGGTGTAACTGGTGAAGATGAAGGTTTTCCTGTCAGGTGTTCCTGATGAAGCTGAAGGTTTTCCTGTCAGGTGTGACTGATGAAGATGAAGGTGGTCCTGTCAGGTGTGACTGATGAAGATGAAGGTGGAGGTTTTCCTGTCAGGTGTAACTGGTGAAGATGAAGGTTTTCCTGTCAGGTGTAACTGATGAAGATGAACGTTTTCCTGTCAGGTGTAACTGATGAAGATGAAGGTTTTCCTGTCAGGTGTGACTGATGAAGATGAAGGTGGAGGTTTTCCTGTCCGGTGCAAGTGGTGAAGATGAAGGTTTTCCTGTCAGGTGTAACTGATGAAGCTGAAGGTTTTCCTGCTAGGTGTGACTGATGAAGATGAAGGTGGAGGTTTTCCTGTCAGGTGTAACTGGTGAAGATGAAGGTTTTCCTGTCAGGTGTTCCTGATGAAGATGATTTTTTTCCTGTCAGGTGTGACTGATGAAGACGACGATGAAGGTTTTCATGTCAGGTGTAACTGATGAAGATGAAGGTTTTCCTGTCAGGTGTAACTGATGAAGATGAAGGTTTTCCTGTCAGGTGTAACTGAAGAAAATTGATTTTTCCTGTCAGGTGTGACTGATGAAGATGAAGGTTTTCCTGTCAGGTGTAACTGATGAAGATGAAGGTTTTCCTGTCAGGTGTAACTGATGAAGCTGAAGGTTTTCCTGTCAGGTGTGACTGATGAAGATGAAGGTGGAGGTTTTCCTGTCAGGTGTAACTGGTGAAGATGAAGGTTTTCCTGTCAGGTGTTCCCGATGAAGCTGAAGGTTTTCCTGCCAGGTGTGACTGATGAAGATGAAGGTGGAGGTTTTCCTGTCAGGTGTAACTAGTGAAGATGAAGGTTTTCCTGTCAGGTGTTCCTGATGAAGATGAAGGTTTTCCTGTCAGGTGTGACTGATGAAGATGAAGGTGGAGGTTTTCCTGTCAGGTGTAACTGGTGAAGATGAAGGTTTTCCTGTCAGGTGTGACTGATGAAGATGAAGGTGAAGGTTTTCCTGTCAGGTGTAAGTGGCGAAGATGAATTTTTTCCTGTCAGGTGTGACTGATGAAGACGACGATGAAGGTTTTCCTGTCAGGTGTAACCTATGAAGATGAAGGTTTTCCTGTCAGGTGTAACTGATGAAGCTGAAGGTTTTCCTGTCAGGTGTGACTGATGAAGATGAAGGTTTTCCTGTCAGGTGTGACTGATGAAGATGAAGGTGGAGGTTTTCCTGTTAGGTGTAACTGGTGAAGATGAAGGTTTTCCTGTCAGGTGTTCCTGATGAAGCTGAAGGTTTTCGTGTCAGGTGTGACTGATGAAGGTGAAGGTGGAGGTTTTCCTGTCAGGTGTAACTGGTGAAGATGAAGGTTTTCCTGTCAGGTGTTCCTCATGAAGCTGAAGGTTTTCCTGTCCGGTGTGACTGATGAAGATGAAGGTGAAGGTTTTCCTGTCAGGTGTAAGTGGTGAAGATGAATTTTTTCCTGTCAGGTGTGACTGATGAAGACGACGATGAAGGTTTTCATGTCAGGTGTAACTGATGAAGATGAAGGTTTTCCTGTCAGGTGTAACTGATGAAGATGAAGGTTTTCGTGTCAGGTGTAACTGAAGAAAATGGATTTTTTCCTGTCAGGTGTGACTGATGAAGATGAAGATGAAGGTTTTCCTGTCAGGTGTAACTGATGAAGATGAAGGTTTTCCTGTCAGGTGTAACTGATGAAGCTGAAGGTTTTCCTGTCAGGTGTGACTCATGAAGATGAAGGTGGAGGTTTTCCTGTCAGGTGTAACTGGTGAAGCTGAAGGTTTTCCTGTCAGGTGTGACTGATGAAGCTGAAGGTTTTCCTGTCAGGTGTGACTGATGAAGATGAAGGTGGAGGTTTTCCTGTCAGGTGTAACTGGTGAAGATGAAGGTTTTCCTGTCAGGTGTTCCTGATGAAGATGAAGGTTTTCCTGTCAGGTGTGACTGATGAAGATGAAGGTCAAGGTTTTCCTGTCAGGTGTAAGTGGTGAAGATGGATTTTTTCCTGTCAGGTGTGACTGATAAAGATGAAGATGAAGGTTTTCCTGTCAGGTGTAACTGATGAAGATGAAGGTTTTCCTGTCAGGTGTAACTGATGAAGATGAAGGTTTTCCTGTCAGGTGTAACTGACGAAGATGGATTTTTTCCTGTCAGGTGTGACTGATGAAGATGAAGATGAAGGTTTTCCTGTCAGGTGTAACTGATGAAGATGAAGGTTTTCCTGTCAGGTGTAACTGATGAAGCTGAAGGTTTTCCTGTCAGGTGTGACTCATGAAGATGAAGGTGGAGGTCTTCCTGTCAGGTGTAACTGGTGAAGCTGAAGGTTTTCCTGTCAGGTGTTCCTGATGAAGCTGAAGGTTTTCCTGTCAGGTGTGACTGATGAAGATGAAGGTGGAGGTTTTCCTGTCAGGTGTAACTGATGAAGATGAAGGTTTTCCTGTCAGGTGTAACTGACGAAGATGGATTTTTTCCTGTCAGGTGTGACTGATAAAGATGAAGATGAAGGTTTTCCTGCCAGGTGTAACTGATGAAGATGAAGGTTTTCCTGTCAGGTGTGACTGATGAAGATGAAGGTGGAGGTTTTCCTGTCAGGTGTAACTGGTGAAGATGAAGGTTTTCCTGTCAGGTGTTCCTGATGAAGCTGAAGGTTTTCCTGTCAGGTGTGACTGATGAAGATGAAGGTGGAGGTTTTCCTGTCAGGTGTAACTGATGAAGATGAAGGTTTTCCTGTCAGGTGTAACTGATGAAGATGAAGGTTTTCGTGTCAGGTGTAACTGAAGAAAATGGATTTTTTCCTGTCAGGTGTGACTGATGAAGATGACGATGAAGGTTTTCCTGTCAGGTGTAACTGATGAAGATGAAGGTTTTCCTGTCAGGTGTAACTGATGAAGATGAAGGTTTTCCTGTCAGGTGTAACTGATGAAGATGAAGGTTTTCCTGTCAGGTGTGACTGATGAAGATGAAGATGAAGGTTTTCCTGTCAGGTGTAACTGATGAAGATGAAGGTTTTCCTGTCAGGTGTGACTGATGAAGATGAAGGTGGAGGTTTTCCTGTCAGGTGTAACTGATGAAGATGAAGGTTTTCCTGTCAGGTGTAACTGATGAAGATGAAGGTTTTCCTGTCAGGTGTGACTGATGAAGATGAAGATGAAGGTTTTCCTGTCAGGTGTAACTGATGAAGATGAAGGTTTTCCTGTCAGGTGTAACTGATGAAGATGAAGGTTTTCCTGTCAGGTGTAACTGATGAAGATGAAGGTTTTCCTGTCAGGTGTAACTGATGAAGCTGAAGGTTTTCCTGTCAGGTGTGACTGATGAAGATGAAGGTGGAGGTTTTCCTGTCAGGTGTAACTGATGAAGCTGAAGGTTTTCCTGTCAGGTGTGACTGATGAAGATGAAGGTGGAGGTTTTCCTGTCAGGCGTAAGTGATGAAGGTGAAGGTTTTCCTGTCAGGTGCTACTGATGAAGATGACGAAGGTTTTCCTGTCAGGTGTAACTGATGAAGATGAAGGTTTTCCTGTCAGGTGTAACTGATGAAGCTGAAGGTTTTCCTGTCAGGTGTGACTGATGAAGATGACGATGAAGGTTTTCCTGTCAGGTGTAACTGATGAAGATGAAGGTTTTCCTGTCAGGTGTAACTGATGAAGATGAAGGTTTTCCTGTCAGGTGTGACTGATGAAGATGACGATGAAGGTTTTCCTGTCAGGTGTAACTGATGAAGATGAAGGTTTTCCTGTCAGGTGTAACTGATGAAGATGAAGGTTTTCCTGTCAGGTGTAACTGATGAAGATGAAGGTTTTCCTGTCAGGTGTAACTGATGAAGCTGAAGGTTTTCCTGTCAGGTGTGACTGATGAAGATGAAGGTGGAGGTTTTCCTGTCAGGTGTAACTGATGAAGATGAAGGTTTTCCTGTCAGGTGTGACTGATGAAGATGAAGGTGGAGGTTTTCCTGTCAGGTGTAACTGGTGAAGATGAAGGTTTTCCTGTCAGGTGTTCCTGATGAAGCTGAAGGTTTTCCTGTCAGGTGTGACTGATGAAGATGAAGGTGGAGGTTTTCCTGTCAGGTGTAACTGGTGAAGATGAAGGTTTTCCTGTCAGGTGTTCCTGATGAAGCTGAAGGTTTTCCTGTCAGGTGTGACTGATGAAGATGAAGGTTTTCCTGTCAGGTGTAACTGATGAAGATGAAGGTTTTCCTGTCAGGTGTAACTGATGAAGATGAAGGTTTTCCTGTCAGGTGTAACTGATGAAGATGAAGGTTTTCCTGTCAGGTGTAACTGATGAAGATGAAGGTTTTCCTGTCAGGTGTGACTGATGAAGATGAAGGTGGAGGTTTTCCTGTCAGGTGTAACTGATGAAGATGAAGGTTTTCCTGTCAGGTGTTCCTGATGAAGCTGAAGGTTTTCCTGTCAGGTGTGACTGATGAAGATGAAGGTGAAGGTTTTCCTGTCAGGTGTAAGTGGTGAAGATGAATTTTTTCCTGTCAGGTGTGACTGATGAAGATGACGATGAAGGTTTTCCTGTCAGGTGTAACTGATGAAGATGAAGGTTTTCCTGTCAGGTGTAACTGATGAAGATGAAGGTTTTCCTGTCAGGTGTGACTGATGAAGATGACGAAGGTTTTCCTGTCAGGTGTAACTGATGAAGACGAAGGTTTTCCTGTCAGGTGTGACTGATGAAGATGAAGGTGGAGGTTTTCCTGTCAGGCGTAAGTGATGAAGGTGAAGGTTTTCCTGTCAGGTGCTACTGATGAAGATGACGAAGGTTTTCCTGTCAGGTGTAACTGATGAAGATGAAGGTTTTCCTGTCAGGTGTAACTGATGAAGCTGAAGGTTTTCCTGTCAGGTGTGACTGATGAAGATGACGATGAAGGTTTTCCTGTCAGGTGTAACTGATGAAGATGAAGGTTTTCCTGTCAGGTGTAACTGACGAAGATGGATTTTTTCCTGTCAGGTGTGACTGATAAAGATGAAGATGAAGGTTTTCCTGTCAGGTGTAACTGATGAAGATGAAGGTTTTCCTTTTACGTGTAACTGGTGAAGATAAAGGTTTTCCTGTCAGGTGTAACTGATGAAGATGAAGGTTTTCCTGTCAGGTGTAACTGATGAAGCTGAAGGTTTTCCTGTCAGGTGTGACTGATGAAGATGAAGGTGGAGGTTTTCCTGTCAGGTGTAACTGATGAAGCTGAAGGTTTTCCTGTCAGGTGTGACTGATGAAGATGAAGGTGGAGGTTTTCCTGTCAGGTGTAACTGTTGAAGATGAAGGTTTTCCTGTCAGGTGTTCCCGATGAAGCTGAAGGCTTTCCTGTGAGGTGTGACTGACGAAGATGAAGGTGGAGGTTTTCCTGTCAGGTGTAACTGGTGAAGATGAAGGTTTTCCTGTCAGGTGTTCCTGATGAAGCTGAAGGTTTTCCTGTCAGGTGTGACTGATGAAGATGAAGGTGGTCCTGTCAGGTGTGACTGATGAAGATGAAGGTGGAGGTTTTCCTGTCAGGTGTAACTGGTGAAGATGAAGGTTTTCCTGTCAGGTGTAACTGATGAAGATGAACGTTTTCCTGTCAGGTGTAACTGATGAAGATGAAGGTTTTCCTGTCAGGTGTGACTGATGAAGATGAAGGTGGAGGTTTTCCTGTCCGGTGCAAGTGGTGAAGATGAAGGTTTTCCTGTCAGGTGTAACTGATGAAGCTGAAGGTTTTCCTGCCAGGTGTGACTGATGAAGATGAAGGTGGAGGTTTTCCTGTCAGGTGTAACTGGTGAAGATGAAGGTTTTCCTGTCAGGTGTTCCTGATGAAGATGAATTTTTTCCTGTCAGGTGTGACTGATGAAGACGACGATGAAGGTTTTCATGTCAGGTGTAACTGATGAAGATGAAGGTTTTCCTGTCAGGTGTTCCTGATGAAGATGAATTTTTTCCTGTCAGGTGTGACTGATGAAGACGACGATGAAGGTTTTCATGTCAGGTGTAACTGATGAAGATGAAGGTTTTCCTGTCAGGTGTAACTGATGAAGATGAAGGTTTTCCTGTCAGGTGTAACTGAAGAAAATTGATTTTTCCTGTCAGGTGTGACTGATGAAGATGAAGATGAAGGTTTTCCTGTCAGGTGTAACTGATGAAGATGAAGGTTTTCCTGTCAGGTGTAACTGATGAAGATGAAGGTTTTCCTGTCAGGTGTAACTGATGAAGCTGAAGGTTTTCCTGTCAGGTGTGACTCATGAAGATGAAGGTGGAGGTTTTCCTGTCAGGTGTAACTGGTGAAGCTGAAGGTTTTCCTGTCAGGTGTGACTGATGAAGATGAAGGTGGAGGTTTTCCTGTCAGGTGTAACTGTTGAAGATGAAGGTTTTCCTGTCAGGTGTTCCTGATGAAGCTGAAGGTTTTCCTGTCAGGTGTGACTGATGAAGATGAAGGTGGAGGTTTTCCTGTCAGGTGTTCCCGATGAAGCTGAAGGTTTTCCTGTCAGGTGTGACTGATGAAGATGAAGGTGGAGGTTTTCCTGTCAGGTGTAACTGGTGAAGATGAAGGTTTTCCTGTCAGGTGTTCCTGATGAAGATGAAGGTTTTCCTGTCAGGTGTGACTGATGAAGATGAAGGTCAAGGTTTTCCTGTCAGGTGTAAGTGGTGAAGATGAATTTTTTCCTGTCAGATGTGACTGATGAAGACGACGATGAAGGTTTTCCTGTCAGGTGTAACTGATGAAGATGAAGGTTTTCCTGTCAGGTGTAACTGATGAAGATGAAGGTTTTCCTGTCAGGTGTAACTGATGAAGCTGAAGGTTTTCCTGTCAGGTGTGACTGATGAAGATGAAGGTGGAGGTTTTCCTGTCAGGTGTAAGTGGTGAAGATGAAGGTTTTCCTGTCAGGTGTAACTGATGAAGCTGAAGGTTTTCCTGTCAGGTCTAACTGGTGAAGATGAAGGTTTTCCTGTCAGGTGTTCCTGATGAAGCTGAAGGTTTTCCTGTCAGGTGTGACTGATGAAGATGAAGGTGGAGGTTTTCCTGTCAGGTGTAACTGGTGAAGATGAAGGTTTTCCTGTCAGGTGTTCCTGATGAAGCTGAAGGTTTTCCTGTCAGGTGTGACTGATGAAGGTGAAGGTTTTCCTGTCAGGTGTAAGTGGTGAAGATGAATTTTTTCCTGTCAGGTGTGACTGATGAAGACGACGATGAAGGTTTTCCTGTCAGGTGTAACTGATGAAGATGAAGGTTTTCCTGTCAGGTGTAACTGATGAAGATGAAGGTTTTCCTGTCAGGTGTAACTGGTGAAGATGAAGGTTTTCCTGTCAGGTGTTCCCGATGAAGCTGAAGGTTTTCCTGTCAGGTGTGACTGATGAAGATGAAGGTGGAGGTTTTCCTGTCAGGTGTTCCTGATGAAGCTGAAGGTTTTCCTGTCAGGTGTGACTGATGAAGATGAAGGTGAAGGTTTTCCTGTCAGGTGTAAGTGGTGAAGATGAATTTTTTCCTGTCAGGTGTGACTGATGAAGATGACGATGAAGGTTTTCCTGTCAGGTGTAACTGATGAAGATGAAGGTTTTCCTGTCAGGTGTAACTGATGAAGACGAAGGTTTTCCTGTCAGGTGTGACTGATGAAGATGAAGGTTTTCCTGTCAGGTGTAACTGATGAAGCTGAAGGTTTTCCTGTCAGGTGTGACTGATGAAGATGACGATGAAGGTTTTCCTGTCAGGTGTAACTGATGAAGATGAAGGTTTTCCTGTCAGGTGTAACTGACGAAGATGGAGGTTTTCCTTTTACGTGTAACTGGTGAAGATAAAGGTTTTCCTGTCAGGTGTAACTGATGAAGATGAAGGTTTTCCTGTCAGGTGTAACTGATGAAGCTGAAGGTTTTCCTGTCAGGTGTGACTGATGAAGATGAAGGTGGAGGTTTTCCTGTCAGGTGTAACTGATGAAGCTGAAGGTTTTCCTGTCAGGTGTGACTGATGAAGATGAAGGTGGAGGTTTTCCTGTCAGGTGTAACTGTTGAAGATGAAGGTTTTCCTGTCAGGTGTTCCCGATGAAGCTGAAGGCTTTCCTGTGAGGTGTGACTGACGAAGATGAAGGTGGAGGTTTTCCTGTCAGGTGTAACTGGTGAAGATGAAGGTTTTCCTGTCAGGTGTTCCTGATGAAGCTGAAGGTTTTCCTGTCAGGTGTGACTGATGAAGATGAAGGTGGTCCTGTCAGGTGTGACTGATGAAGATGAAGGTGGAGGTTTTCCTGTCAGGTGTAACTGGTGAAGATGAAGGTTTTCCTGTCAGGTGTAACTGATGAAGATGAACGTTTTCCTGTCAGGTGTAACTGATGAAGATGAAGGTTTTCCTGTCAGGTGTGACTGATGAAGATGAAGGTCAAGGTTTTCCTGTCAGGTGTAAGTGGTGAAGATGAATTTTTTCCTGTCAGATGTGACTGATGAAGACGACGATGAAGGTTTTCCTGTCAGGTGTAACTGATGAAGATGAAGGTTTTCCTGTCAGGTGTAACTGATGAAGATGAAGGTTTTCCTGTCAGGTGTAACTGATGAAGCTGAAGGTTTTCCTTTCAGGTGTGACTGATGAAGATGAAGGTGGAGGTTTTCCTGTCAGGTGTAACTGGTGAAGATGAAGGTTTTCCTGTCAGGTGTAACTGATGAAGCTGAAGGTTTTCCTGTCAGGTCTAACTGGTGAAGATGAAGGTTTTCCTGTCAGGTCTTCCTGATGAAGCTGAAGGTTTTCCTGTCAGGTGTGACTGATGAAGATGAAGGTGGAGGTTTTCCTGTCAGGTGTAACTGGTGAAGATGAAGGTTTTCCTGTCAGGTGTTCCTGATGAAGCTGAAGGTTTTCCTGTCAGGTGTGACTGATGAAGGTGAAGGTTTTCCTGTCAGGTGTAAGTGGTGAAGATGAATTTTTTCCTGTCAGGTGTGACTGATGAAGACGACGATGAAGGTTTTCCTGTCAGGTGTAACTGATGAAGATGAAGGTTTTCCTGTCAGGTGTAACTGATGAAGATGAAGGTTTTCCTGTCAGGTGTAACTGGTGAAGATGAAGGTTTTCCTGTCAGGTGTTCCCGATGAAGCTGAAGGTTTTCCTGTCAGGTGTGACTGATGAAGATGAAGGTGGAGGTTTTCCTGTCAGGTGTTCCTGATGAAGCTGAAGGTTTTCCTGTCAGGTGTGACTGATGAAGATGAAGGTGAAGGTTTTCCTGTCAGGTGTAAGTGGTGAAGATGAATTTTTTCCTGTCAGGTGTGACTGATGAAGATGACGATGAAGGTTTTCCTGTCAGGTGTAACTGATGAAGATGAAGGTTTTCCTGTCAGGTGTAACTGATGAAGATGAAGGTTTTCCTGTCAGGTGTGACTGATGAAGATGACGAAGGTTTTCCTGTCAGGTGTAACTGATGAAGACGAAGGTTTTCCTGTCAGGTGTGACTGATGAAGATGAAGGTGGAGGTTTTCCTGTCAGGTGTAACTGATGAAGCTGAAGGTTTTCCTGTCAGGTGTAAGTGGTGAAGATGAATTTTTTCCAGTCAGGTGTGACTGATGAAGACAACGATGAAGGTTTTCCTGTCAGGTGTAACTGATGAAGATGAAGGTTTTCCTGTCAGGTGTCACTGATGAAGATGAAGGTTTTCCTGTCAGGTGTAACTGATGAAGATTAAGGTTTTCCTGTCAGGTGTAACTGATGAAGATGAAGGTTTTCCTGTCAGGTGTAACTGGTGAAGATGAAGGTTTTCCTGTCAGGTGTAACTGATGAAGATGAAGGTCTTCCTGTCAGGTGTGACTGATGAAGATGAAGGTGGAGGTTTTCCTGTCAGGTGTAAGTGGTGAAGATGAATTTTTCCCTGTCAGGTGTGACTGATGAAGATGACGATGAAGGTTTTCCTGTCAGGTGTAACTGATGAAGATGAAGGTTTTCCTGTCAGGTGTAAGTGACGAAGATGAATTTTTTCCTGTCAGGTGTGACTGATGAAGATGACGATTAATAACTTGACAGCCTTTTGCATCACTGTCTTTATCAGCACTGCTGTCAGAACTTTCCAGATCTAAAGCATCAAAGAGATACTGTTATTGTAGAACATCCTGTTTGTAGTTTAACTTGATGGTTTCGGTATTAGATGCTACCAGAAAATGACTGCAGATTATCACTTGTAGAATTCAATAAAAAATCCTCTTGAGTGTAGAGTAAAGTCAACTTTGCCATATTCATGTTCTGTAATGGGAATATTCTGTCTCCGATAATTAATTCCTCAGTTAGAGCTGCCTTATGTTTGCTGCATGTTTTAATTACTCGCATCCTCGTGGTCATTCGTGCCATTTGTCAATCTGTTTTCAGTCTACAGCTCTGTACTTCTGCCAATTTAGTATTTCTAAATTCTGCTTTCTTTTGTCTCATACATTTTAGCGGTCGTCTTATCCATCCTCCATGTTTTGTTTTTGTCACCACTGAGACCCTGTTTGCCTCCAACCGGCTGTCACTGTGAAGAAGAATCTGCTCCCAGCTGACTCTCCTGCTTCAGTCTGTCTGAGCTGACCTGACCTGCAGCTGAGAAACGCCTCATTCAATCAGCCGATGTGAGGTTGTGTTTGCTGGAGAGTGACTGATGGAAGGACCGGGCCCGTGAATGTCGGTGATGAAGCGCTGAACTGTGCACAGCTTGTATGTGACATATATAAAGAGGGAAGATGTTGCCACAGCTTGAGCCGAGCAAAGTGCACAGCGTCCGCTTTATGTCAGTTTATTTACTGATAAACGAGCTAAACGGTTCATTAATTTAGATTAAGTGTAATTAATTGGCTGTTTTACACTCAGTAATGACATTTGTATCCCTCCTACACTAGAACTGAATGTACACGATCCCACAGAGACCAGACTGTTCAAAAAAAAAAAAAAAAGTGAAAGTCTGGCTGTAAAGGTTCCAGAAAAAATATGGAAAGAAATGGTGGAATACTTTCAGACATAAGAGATCTAAATAGTAAAAATGTAAGTTTGTATGAGTAAAAATTTATTGCAGAAATATATTTGAATAAACATCTGGTCTTAAAATTTGAATATTTTTAATATAAAATAATAATTCAGAGTTAGAAATCTATATTTAAGTAGCCTATATGTGTCTCACAATCGGACACACACTGTAAAAAAATAAAATTTTTAAAAATTTATTAAAAGATGGTGAAAATCAGGCAGTCGGAATGCCAGAAAAACCATGTTAAAAATGGTGGAATGCTTTTACTTTAAAAAAAAATAAATAAATAAAAATGAAAATGGTTAAATTAATAGTATCTTAAAAATAATACGATTTTTAGCTGTTTTCAATACAATTATACTTTGTAATTTAACAATTACACTTTGCAAAAGAACTAATTTGGGGATTTTTGATTGGACGCTATGTTTGGCCCTTTTTTTAAAAAAAATTTCGTGTTGTGTACAGCAGCAAGAACGAAAGAGATTTTTCAAATAACAAAGGAGGAAAACCAACAAAGTTTCAACTGAAATTTCTCACAAACTAAACCAACCAATATTCAGGCAACTACAAGTACAAGAAGACAGAACAATGCAGTGTCACAAAAAATTTAATATTTTGGACTAGAAGATACATCTAAGTGCACATGAATATAAATACTGCTAGCAGCCAGTTCGTTTAGCTTAGCCTAGCCTAGCCTAGCTTGCCCTAACTTAGCCTGGCCTAGCCTAGCCTTTAGTTTAGTTAGCCTACCTTACCTTAGCTTAGTTTAGCTTAGCAGAAAGACTGAAAACATGGGGAAGCATAGCTAGGCTCAATCTGATGCTAACATATCCATCTGCCAGCACCTCCTAAGCTAGTTTTAATATTTTTAATAACAAAAGAAAACTTTCACCTTTACACTATGGTTTTGTTCAGGTTAAAGTTATTTTTTGGCCTTTTGTTGGTTTTATTTGACAGGTTAGTAAGGAGAAGACCTGCAGCAAAGGGCCATGAGCTGGAATCAAACCCAGGCTGCTGCATTGGGGACTACAGCCCCTGTTCTTGGGCCACCTACTCAACCATTTGATCTATCTGGACACCCCTGAAGGTGAAGCTTTTGCTATTTTACCCTAAATTTTCTATGATGGATTTATTGAAACTCGTGCATCTTTGCCACATAAAAAACAATCCTCTATTTTGTTACTTTTTGTTGATTTATTTTGTATCCTCTGGGAATCTGACAATATTTGATGGTTTGAGAATATACATACAGAACTGCTAATATTTAGTTATTTTCACTTCAACTAGGCACTTTTGGTAGGCATCTACAAGCTTCTGGTTATATCTTTGACCCTCCTCTTGACAAAATTGGTGCAGATCAACTACAATTGTTGTCTTTCTGATACAGACTTGTATTTTCATCACTGTCCACAGGTTCTTGATGGGGTTTAAGGCAAAACTTTGGGGGAGAAGAAAACTTTAAGTCTAAAACCTTAATTCCAGCCTGATGTAACCATTTCTTTACCACTTTGGATGTATGTTTGGGGTGATTGTCAACACCAAGATCCAACCTTATGGCTGATGATTTTAGGTTTTAAAGAAGAATGTAGCAGTAATCCTCCTTCTTCATTATTCAGTTTACTTTGTGTAAAACACCAAAACATCCCCTATCCATTCCAGTGTGATACTGCCACCACCATGCTTGATGGTAGGTTTGGTGTTCTTGGGGTTAAAGGCCTCATCTTCTCTCCTCCAAACATATTTCTACTCAGTTTTTGTTCCATTTGACCTCAGAACTTTCCCCCAGAAGGCCTTTTCTTTGTCCATGTCATCAGTGGAGCTTTAAGGTTCTGCTTCTAGAGGAAGAACTTCCTTCATCATGGAGCCTCTCAGCTCGTGTTGATATAAAACACTGCGGACACTGACAGCTGTTTTCCAGCAGCTTATCATTCATTCGGACCTGCTTTGTAGTGAGTCTTGGTGACTCTTGACCATCCTGACCAATCGTCTCTCAGCAGCAGGTGATAGTTTGTGTTTTCTTTCTGATGGTAATATAACTGGACCATGAACTTTACACTTAAAAACAGATGATTTTGGGATCTGTAGCTGCTGAGTGCAATTGCTGGTCTCTTTGGGGAACTTTTGGCAAGAAGCTGGTGGAGATTCAGCAAAAGATAGCTTCATACAATAAAAAAAACAATAATATATTCATTTAATCCTCCAAAAACAAAACAAACATTATAAAAATGTCAAAATTTTTGCCATTTTAATATTCCTTATATATCGATTATGAGCTGGAACAGAACGGATTTACTCTTGAACTTGAAAAAACAAACTGTCACCTATTCATCTGACAGACGAGAAAATTCCACTTAATGATATCTAAAATAATGTGTGAATGTTGTAGTCAGTAAAGGTGCGTAATGACTGAAAAGTTTCCCAAGAAGCACCGTTTCTGAAGAGGACGCTGATTTCTCAGGTACTTGGCTTTTGTCGTCCTGTCGCCCACATGTGAAATATCACTTTATGTGCCAATTCCTGTTGACAGGAAAACACGTTTTTTCTTCTTTCTTTGAGGGGATTTTCTTGGTGGTATTTTGACAGAAGCACTTGAGATTTTCCACTCAGGTAAAGACGGAGTAAACAGAGTGAAGAGGGAGGCAACGTGGCCTCTTAACGAACCTTTGAAGTGGAAGGAGAGGCTCAAAATGTGTCTTTTATGAGCTCTTTTACCTCGGCTAAACTTTTATTCCATCCTCTTTCTGGCATTTTTTTACAGCATTAACAAGTAGAAAAGAGATTTTTCAGACTAACATTAATGAAGTTTTGACTGATTTTGACCCTAAAAATCAATTTGTCCGTGTGGTCACTGTATTTCAGATACCAGGAAAGTGTCCAAAATGAAGTCAATAGTGGCTGCAGTAATGAGGTTTGGGGATAAATTGGTTTTTACACAGTCAGGAATGTATGTTTTAAAGCAAGAATAAAATAACTAGAACCATATTTTTCTCTTCAAAGAAATGAAATCTAGCCTGAAAGTGTTTTTGATGAAATTTATAGAGATTTTTCTGGAAGATGCTGCAGGAATATTTTTGCCAAGATGAAGTTTGGCTGTGGGATGATGTGATTTTGGCAGAAAGGCGTCAAAGCAGATAAGCATGAAGATAAATATGAAGGATTTTCTGCAAAAAATGACACTAAAGGGTTTAAAATGGAGCCGGTCTGTATGTGAACTGTGCAAATGTAATAACAACAGGAAAAAGACTAATAGGCAAGATATTCTGACCTCTCTGTGACCTCAATTACATCCTTGTGCTGCGTTCATGCAAATCAAAACACGGTGGAACGGCTGACATGGTTTGCATGAGGTATGAGGGTTTGCTGAGGTTTCACCCACGCAGTGAACACAAGTCTGCATTTGAAGTTTGTACAGTTCACACAGAAGTACAGTTCCAGGTTAAATACACAAACATACGTAGCATAATGTCTGTAAAATATGATGCTGCATCAAAAAACATGAAATAATGGATAATTTGGCACTCAGCTGGCATTTTTATGCATTTTTGGGACCTTTACTTTCATTTTTTTAAAAGTGTATTTTCCTATTCAAGCCTAAATAGTTTCACTTAAGTGACATTTTCAATTCAGAACTTCTACTTATAATCATTTTATATTAAAATTTAGTTACTCTTACTGAAATAAAGCAGTTTCTCTAACTAGAAAACATGAGCATTAGACAGGAGTTGAAGCCTACAGCGCCCTCTGTCGGCTGACAACAAGTCATCTCTGATTTAAGTGCAACACTTCAGGCAGTCATGTGTGCTCTTTGGTCATTATTCAAACATTTTTACAGCATAAAACCTGCAAACAAACACCAACCTCAGTCCCCAGATGCTTCACAGCTCTGCTGAGAACATTTAAAGGTCAACACGAGGCTGAACGATGCAGATTAAACTGTCAGATTGTATAAAACTTTCTGGAAAGTTTAGTTCTGACCTCCTCCAGTCAGTTTATCCCATTAAAGTGTCCAGCTGAAGACAACTACTGCCGCTGACACGACTGTCAAAGTGTTAGGAACAATAATATGCTACGTGTTTAAATGAAAACGGTGTCAAAATTCCCTGTGTAGCTAATCTATGGAATAGTTTAGAAGGTTTGCTCTTTTGTGCATATTAAAGCACAAACTGAAACTTCTTTCAAAGGCCAAGTCAAATGCACACTGCTGGCTCTGTTCCCTAATTATTATTTATCTCTTTAAGTCGTCCTCCACTCAAAAAAGTTCTTTTTATTGTGATTTTACTAGCATGTTTGAGCTTCACTGTGCACAAACATGTTGATGATGATGAATTTGTCTAATTTAAAGTGCAATAATAGAAGTGCTTTCTAACAATATGTCTTAAAGCATGTATAAATGGAATTTTTATTTAATTATCTTGTCCAATATTCCAATAACTGTGTTTGGTCTATAAAATATAAAAGACAAAAATATATTTCCTTCACTGGTTCAATAAAACTAAAACTATTATGTGCCTAAAACAGACTTGAGATAAACTGCCTCAATTTTTCTTCATAAATTGTCTCAATAGTTAATCAAAAATAAGTCTTTATTTCAGTTATTTGCAAGAAAAGTCATTAAAGTGCTCGTAGAAAATGGTCTTAAAAATATATGCACTTCTGTAACAGCTGGACAAACTCTGCAAAAAATGAATAATAATAGTAATAAAGAATCAAAATATGGTGGAAAAAAGTTTTTTCAAATAATGTCAAATATCTGTAAGATAATGATTGTTTTTTAAACTGACATTTGTGTCCTTCTTACAGTAGATCTGAATGTGTCTGATCTCAGAAAGAAAGAAAGAAAGAAAGAAAGAAAGAAAGAAAGAAAGAAAGAAAGAAAGAAAGAAAGAAAGAAAGAAAGAAAGAAAGAAAGAAAGAAAGAAAGAAAAAGAAAAATGTAGCAGCAAGGGTGCCAAAAAAGATAGATAGACAGACAGACAGACAGACAGACAGACAGACAGACAGACAGACAGACAGACAGACAGACAGACAGACAGACAGACAGACAGACAGACAGACAGACAGACAGACAGACAGATAGATAGATAGATAGATAGATAGATAGATAGATAGATAGATAGATAGATAGATAGATAGATAGATAGATAGATAGATAGATAGATTTGATTTGAATACAGTAATACAATCTAGTTGAAAATTTAAAATTATCATTTGCCAAAATGTAGTTTTACACTATACAATTTTTTTTTATGGACAACAACTCAATTTCCTGTCTTTTTATTATCTGTGATTTAACAAAACAGGCAAATTTTTATAAAACAATATTTTTCAAAAATTGCTATTTTTCAGTCCTTAAAATGCCTAATCTTTCTTTCAAATAATGATGTAATTATATTTTTCAATTGTGTAAAATTATGGTCAAAAACTGTAAAAGAGCAAATTGTACAAAATGCACATTTTTGATGTGGACATTATATAACAGCTTTGTCTTTTATTTTGAAGTCAACATGTAAATAAAAAAAATCTATGATGTCATAACTGATTAAACATGTAAAATTAGTATAAAAAAATAAAATAAATAAAACAATGCAAATTACTCAAAACAACAACAAAAAAACAACAAAAAAACAGGTACAAACTTTTTCAGAAATGTTAATTTTCACAGTTCATCTGCTGATGAAAGTCAAATAATAGAACTCAAAGCTCCAGAACAGCTCTTAAATGGATCTTGTCTTCATTTTGTTTTAATAAATTGCCAGTTTGCTGATCATTTCTTCATCCATCATGAACCAGAATGAGGTTTTAATGCAGCCTAACATCTCCCAACGTTTCCTCATCAGCCCAGAGACTAAACCAGGTTGAGTTCCTCTAACTGGCCCCAAATGAGGCCCTGAAATGTTTAGCAATATTTTCTGACTAGCTAATCTGTCTAATTAAGATATTATCCTCACAATCATAACGACGGCGCAGAGATTTCTGCAGAAAGCCCCTCGGGGAGATCAACTGTGAGCTTCAGGGCCTCATCAAAGAGAGATTCCTGGTCTATTCCTGGAGCCGAGCTGCCAATCATCCCCTCATCAGGCCTCGGATTCATATCGCAGTCTGAACCCGACAGCTGTTACATAACCGCAGTAATCCTCATGAAGAAGCTGTGATTGAACACACACACACACATAAACACACACCGCTGCAGACAATGAGGTCCAGCAGCTGCCCACACTCAGCTTCACATAGACCAGGCCTGAGATGGATCCAGTTCAAGCACCACAGTGCAAATGGCCTACTTAGAGTTTAAAGTG
Organism: Amphiprion clarkii; assembly: GCA_027123335.1. NCBI lineage: Eukaryota > Metazoa > Chordata > Actinopteri > Pomacentridae > Amphiprion > Amphiprion clarkii. The sequence goes on along the minus strand of CM049584.1, from coordinate 27,257,199 downwards.
AGTAATTAGAAACCTAATCAGGGCTCACTTTCTCACCCTGATCACCGTAATGAAATGCTGAGCTCCCGTCCTCGTACGTGACTCAGACTGAAGCAGCTGTGGCTGCCTGTAAAGCAGCATCACAACATCAGTCATAAAAAAAACACTAAAGACGTGGAAAAATCCAGGAGGTTTGAAGCTTGATGCTTTAGAATGACAATAATAGTAACTTTATTTATGAACCTCATTTGAAAACAGTGTTAGAAAGTGCTTTACGATTAAAGAAATGTCAAATTAGATAAATATTTAAAAAATTCTAACAAACAAATAAGACTCCAAACAAGGCAAAACAGGTAAGTCAAGTCAAATCAGTGTTTTTTTATATAGATACTAGTGTCTTTATGGCATTATCAACCTGTGAATAACCCTCAATTTTCCATTTTTAAAGGAAATTGAAGTTGCTTGACAGAAAAACACTGGTGAAATATATTTGCAAATTTATCCCAGTTTTTTAAATATTTCTTCCATTTTATGTCACAGATTTTTCTGTAGTTTTTAGTTACCCCAAACATCGATAAAACTATAAAAAATAAACTGTGCATTTGTATATATCTCTCGTAAAATAACCTCTGACTGTAAATAGCCATAAAATTTATTTTTTTTAGAAGAAAAATTATTATTATCATTATTATTATTAATAATAATAATAATAATAATAATAATAATAATAATAATAATAATAATAATAATAATAATAATAATTATTATTATTATTATTATTATTATTATTATTATTATTATTATCTTTTACATGTAAAAAATGGATAAAATACATTTGTAAATTTGCTACAATTTGATATTTCTAAATATTTTTCTTTTTTATTTTACAATTTTTTAAAGAAAATAGTTGAAATATAAAACATTTTAAATAAAATTACAGCAAATTAAAATTATACGAAAAACGCGAAATGCGAATAACAATATTTAAATGATAAATTTTCTTTCAACTTCTGAAATATCTACAAAATTACAATTAGTTGATTTAAATACTTTTTTAAAAGTAAAATTTTACAGTAAAACATTGCAAAGGATAAAATGATCTGTGAGTAGAAAACATGTCTACTGGATAATGTCAGAAATGCAGCATAACAAGGCCTTTATGTTGTTTCTGAAAATACTTTGACTCTTCATTTTATCACATCTTCTGTCTTATTCTGCTGTTAGGGAGCAGCAGCTGTTATCTGGGTTTTATGTGAGTCCAAATATTTAGACTGGATGGAGGAGATCAGGTATCTGCTGGGCTTCAGAATGAGTTTTCATCTGGACTCAACAGGAGATTCATGGATTCATGGAGGAAAGTGAGCAGAAGAGGCGTTCAGGAAACTCGTTTATGACAAATAATGATCAATAAATGCTCAGGTTGAGGATTTTTGCCATAACTTCACTGATACCTGTCCATGGTTTAAGACACCGAGGGCTTTGTCTGGATGTGTGTTATTGTGACTAAACAGTCCCAAAGGAGACTCAAACCTGCTTAACAATCAGCTGCTGCATTCAGGTGCTGCACGGAAAATCTGACACTTCCAAGATGAGTAGAAGAACCCTGAAAGTGACATTAGATCAGACCGATGCAGCTTGAAATCCTAATATTGCTGTAAGAAACATGAGAGCCTTTACTTGACTTGTGGAAGTGTCTCTGGTTACATTATAGTGTGATATAATGCATTTTATAATCTGACAAAAGGTTGACGACAGTGTCACTGAAAACTACGGCACAAACGTTTACAATTGGTGGCCTTGAGTTGGTTGAAGTTTGGGAAAGATGATTTTAGAAATGAGGTACGAACCAATTCGGTGTATTTGAGACCAAAGAAAGCATCAAAGGCAACATGAATATGAAGATTTTTACATATTTTCCTCAATTTCTGTCTAAATTTACAGTTTGTAACTTGTGCAAATGTCTTTTTATTGACGTGTCCGTTTCATTTGGTGAAAACATGCTAAACCTGTACACCGTCAAAGTTTTTCTACATGCAGCCCTTTTTTGTCATTGAAAAGAGGAAATGTTAGGCCTGCATTGCAGGTGCACAGATTGAAAGCAAGAAGAAATATCATCACTACAAATAGATGCAAGATATAATTAACCTATTATTTGTTTATATAGTGTTTAAATTATTAGCAAATGCAATAAAATCAATGTTTAAAGCTGTCTTGTATGTAAGAGTTCAGTTTTTCTGGCTTTGTCTACAAATATAAAGCAAGTAGCCTGTAGCTATGCCCCTTTGGATATAATTAAATGAAGCAGAAGGAAAATTCCACTTAAAGCAGAAAGAATGTAGCTATTAAATGAGCATTTTTGTGCTCTAATAACTTCATAAACCTTGTCCAAAACAAATAATCCCGCTAAAGTAACTGTTAAATTCATCAAATTAAACTAAAATCAATAAATCTTGTCATATCAATTGAGTATTTATTCTAAAGTCACTAAAACACAGAGTAGGAAACACGTTTGTTTCAGGATTGTGATATTTTCGAGTGTTCCTGAACGCAGCGCCGCTCCCGCTGCCCGGACCGCGAACGCACCACCTCCTGTGCGGGAACAGCTGGCGGAGCGGCGTGTTTTTCTTGGTAATGCGGTGTTGGTTTACCGGCTCCGGGACGTGGACTCCGTCTTTGTGTCGCTGAACCGGAGACTTAGTCGATTTATATTTTAATTATCCGCTAAACTGCGGCTGGAGGCCACGTGGGAAAAACCGAGAGATGAACTCTGCAGCTGCCAATCAGCCGATAAAGAGGAGCAAGAAACGCTCAGATGTGCTGTTTATTCACATCTGGGACTGGATATAGATGTAAAAAAATATATATAAATTAACTCAGATATAGATGGTTTATAAAACTGATGAATCTGCTGCAAACTAAAGTCTAAAAATACTGAGTTTAAAACACTTTGAAATTAGTATGAAGTGGGAAAAAACTGTTCAAAATAAACAAGTTTAATAAGTTTGAGTTTGACGCCATCTGTTGGTGGTAAAAAATAATAATAATACTAAAAAATAAATAAAAATCAATCCACACTGAAATACATAGGGAAAAGGGTATTTTCTCACATCTCACTATGAATTAATTATTTCTATTTTATTATATTATTTTTAAAAAATTAAAATATTTTTTCTGATATTTTTATTTTCTATTTTTAATTTTCATTTTACTGTCAAATCTTGTCAAATATATACATATTAAAATATTTTAATATCTACTAAAATATTTGAAAATATTTATATTTTTTTATTAATTAAATTACAGTAGTAAATTAAATGTGTGACTATATTTAAAAATACTTTATCCCATCATATATATAAACAATGTCTTTCACAAGCTTTAGTTTGCATCTTTACTTGAAATAAAATATTTTTAAATATAACTACACATTAGTTTCACAGCTTAAATTCATTTAATATTCAAATTTTCTTTAAAAAATTCAGACATAGCTAATTTTAAAACATGCATTTTTATAAAATTTATTTAAATGTATTTATTTAAATTTAAAGACAAACTAAAGCTTACGCAAGACATTCTGTGTAAATGTGATGAGATAAAATATTTGAATAATTTGTTTATGAAGTAAAATAACTTTTTAAAATGCATGTTTTAAAATTATGAACATTGGCACTATTTTTAAAATTAAATAAAAATTTGATTTTTATGTACATATATACACAAATCTTGCACAAGTTTCAGTGAGTATCTTTAATTATGATTTTTTTTGTTCATATAATTTTAATTTACAGCTAAAAAAAACCAATTATTTTCAGCTGATCAACTTTGAGAAAAGCTAAATGTAATGTTTCAAATCGAGTTCCTTTTGTGATTTCTTAATAAATGTTCATTTAATACAAACAGCTGGATGTATGCATGTTTTAACTAATTAACAGCGTTTCTGTGTAAACTTGTCATCCACACTTCTTCATATTATTTGTGCTTTTAAGATGCAAATAAACATAATTTGTTCTATTTATTGCTTCAGTGTCCTATAGATAAAATACTGCCCTTCAGTGCTGCTGTGTTTATTCCTGCTCCTTCTTTTACTGTTATTTAACACATTTGAGCCTCCAAAGACGACCAACAATCCTCTCGGATCAGAACGAGGGAAACAAAGAGGAGCAGAAATGGAAATCAGCCTCTCCTGCTGTCTGCTCGTCTGTGCTGAATATTAAGTGTCGGCCGCTGATTTGTCCTTGTGTTTGTCCTCCTCTGATACTTCCTCTCTGGGCGTCACATCCCCCATGAAGAGGCTAATCTGCTCCCAGCGGGGCTCCGACCCACGGAAAACACTCAGACCTTCCTGCTTTTGTCCCACATCAGTGCAGGAGAGCAAACCTTTACTATAAATGACGTAAATATATGTATATATGTGGGTGTATAAATACGTCAGCAGTGGGTGATGCAGCTCCTAAATCTTATATATGCAGGAGATCAGCATTTGCAGGCCTTTTAAAAAGAGAAAAGGGAATGTTTGGATAGAAAAATCTGTACTTTTAGTCCTGCAACTTAATTTGTGTTGATGCACAGAACCAATAACATGCAAATGTGCTAAAAAAAACAACAACAGCAATCCTCATTAAACCATTCACATTAATAGGAAAAGCAGCAGATCTGCACTAACTAATGCACATTACATGCTATTTAGGTGTGAATACTATGTATATTAGAAAGTAAAAGGGTCATAGGTTTTCATTTTATGTCATTTTGTGGTTCAGATTTTATGTTTTCTGGATATATTATTATATTTGTTATCATTTTAAGAATATTTTTGTGTATATTTTGTTGAATTTTGTCATTTTGCACTCTTGACATTATAGAAATGTAAATAAATAGGTAAATATTTAAGCAACTACAATACCAACAGCAGAAAAATGTGCCCATGAAATCATTCATATTAATGAGACACCATATAACATCTTTTGGAGCATATATGTGTGCATTTTTTGTATATTTTGTTGAGTTTTGTCTTCATGTGCTACTTGGATGCTCTGGCACTGCAATTTTCCATCTATCTCACTGTCAATAAATCATGAAATAACTTCACATTAAGTATGGAATGCTGGACAAAGAGTAGATTTTGCAACACAGAAAGTTGTCTTTTTCATAAATTTAAAAATAAAAATAAAAGGCAAACTTGAATTATAACATGCAGTTGGAACCCTTTATGAAGATATTTAAGCAACTCCAGGTCTCAAGAATCCCCAAATCCCTCAAAAAACAGCAACAAAAACAGCAGCTGACACTGTAAATCTACATCTTTGTGTTTTGTTTGATCATTTTATCAGAGGTTACATAATATTTTGTGAAAATTATTTTGCTAAATTTGTGTGAAAATGCAAAAATAAGTCAATTCTATGCAGGTTGAAGAAGCAAACGTGTCCATTTATTTTCCAAAATTGCATGTTTGATTTGGGTTGTTCGTTTGTTTTTTGGTTTATTTTTATTCCTGTCGCTGGATTAGGTTAAATAACATGGAATATCTAAAAGTTCAGCTACAGATGTCGATATTTGGAACCAATCTGGTGACCAAACTCCATCTTAAATAAGGTAAAACAGCACATTTCCACTTTGTCTGCTGCCTCTAGTAATTAAAATGCAATGCAGTCACATGATGGGGACATTCTGAGTAAAGAAAGCAACATTTTCTACATTTAACCAGATCATTTTATGTGTAAAATGGATGCAACAAGTTGATATTTGCTTTGTAAGCAAAGGAAAACCTGGAAAATGTAGTGACTGTCGTCTGTATTCTGCACATATGTATTGGCTGTTTGTTTTTTAACATGTTTTGTCCAGTTTTAGTTTTCTGTGAATGCATGCCGCCTTTACTGTACTGCAATTTGCTTTTTTTTATCTCACATGGGCACAAAGCGCAGCTTTTATGTTCGATTTTATGCTAATAAATAAACATAAAATCCAACCAAGGCCTTCTAACTTTTCCTATCAGGTCACTAAGAGGTGAACAAAGAAGATACAGGGTTTATAAACACAAGCAGAAAGAAATGGAGTGAAAGAGAAAGAGAGCAGAGATGCATGAGCCTCCCTGCAGACTTGAAGAGTCTGAACCAACGCAGTGGAACAAAAGAAGGCAGCAGATCTAAAGTGCAGCTACTTTTCCCTGTTTGATGTCCCCGGGGATGGCAGGAATCATGTAAGCTCCCTGTAATTTACTGAGGGGTTGCCGGGGTAGAGCTAATTCCCACGAGGACCTTCTCCCGGTGTTTTTATAAAGTCAGGATTTGTAAAGCTGCTCTCGTTGACCCCCTGCAGGTCAACGGGGCAGAAGAGCAGCGTGACCCTGCAGGACTCAATACGAGGGTTTGTATGGAGCAGATAAATGTCCGGAGAGAGGAGGAGATTGGAGGAAACACTTGAGGAACAGTCTGGGATGTAGTAATTGTATTTCATGGCTTTCTGATCAGTAAAATGCAGGGAAAAAAATCCATGAAATGTTGCTAAACAGGCAAAACAAATGAGATATTTTAGAATAATTGTGCAGGAATATATACTAAAATCAATTCTGACACTAAAAATTGGATGCACAAGCCTTTTTTCCAAACCTGCAAAAGTGAATTTTAAATCTAGAATCAAATTAGCCAAAAAAAGAATGCAATATTTGATGCTGTTTTTGGATTTCACTCAATTTAATACACATTTTCCTAATTAATTTGTATCAGCAACACCTAAACTCACACTCTCCTCTTGAAACCTTCATCAACCCTTATTTATATTAAGGGGTTTCTAATTTTATTTTAAGGGTCTTCTACAATATGTTTGCGTGCTTTAATGTTCAAAAAACACGTTTTTCTTCTCATATTGTACATCGTTGCAGCAGCTCTTCTCAACATCTGTCTGAAACGCTTCATTTTTAGCGGTAGATCTTTTTACGTGCACAAAGAAGTTATAACTCACTAAATTATAAGGGGAAAAGCACAGAAAGAGTGCTTTAAGTTTATAAAGTTAGCAAACTGTTGCTTATTTACTCATCCAGCTGCAACATTATCCATTTGGAGACTAGTATTCATTCTCTTGTAGTTCCGTTTTTGGTCTCCACCAGCAAAAATGTAAATCTTTAACAGTGTTTGTGCTGTTTGCTGCTGGGGAGAGTTGTGTTTTTAGAGATTTTTAGGCAAAAATAGCTGTGTGAAGTGGGAAAAAGTCTGCTATGAGAGCGGTAAAGGTGAACTAAAACAACATAATAAACAATAAATATAAATAAAGTTCCATAAAACTGACAATTCAGGGGCACATTTCATTCAGAAATGTAATTTTTAGGCCGATAAAAGGCAAAAAATACTCAATTGCATCTTCAAAAACTGGAATATTTTCAGTTTTTCTTCGTCTTCTAGCACATGAAACTGAATATCTTTGGATTCTGGAGACATTTGACGATGTACAATGGAATGTTGTGATTACTTTTAGAATAATTTTCACTGTAATTGTAAAAATATTAACGAGTGAGTCCAACAAACATCCATAACTACTCCTAAAGCAGTCAATAATTGGCATAATTAGGCTCTTTTAAAACTCTAAACCACATAAATCAGCTGTATTTTCATAAAAAAAGCACCACTAAAGCTCCTAAACTCCCATATTTATGTCCTTCCTGCAGGTCAACTCTTGTATTCATCTTCATCACAGATTTCCCATGAGCCTCCCTGACAGAATCCACTTTCTTTTTGCCTTCGAGGGCATCCAGACGTGCCCGAGGAGTCACGGCGGTTCTTAAGCGTCACGGTCAACTCCGGACTGCTGCAGGAGAAAAGGAAGGTCAGGATTACTGGAGGCTGTTTGCCTTCAGCAACCTTCAACCTGCCCTCCACTCCGACACCCGAAACACAATGTCAGATCCCTCCTTATGCCCCTCTGTGGACACACGATGATCTGGGGGAAGTTCATCTGTGACATTAGCATCAGCAAACAGCAGCATTTGGTCAAATTAATCCTCATCTGTTGCACTTTTGCACAATGAAGCAGTTCCTGCGGTTAAATAGTGCCTGCATCTGAATTTACAAGGTGACATTCTGCACATCATTTGTTGCATCTGTAACCAAATCTTGTATTTCTAAAACATCTGCATGCAGTTTAGTCCGGGTTTTATTGCATTAACCAGCAGCAGTAGCAGCATTTTGTGATTATTTGATGGTAAATTTGCAGATTTGCAGCAAACAGTCACACATTTTAAATGAACAAAAAAAAAAAAAAGTGAAAATATAAATATTTCTAAAAATACAAGTACAATACAAATATTTAAAAAAAATCTACAAATATAGATTTGGATTGAATTAATAATAATATAACTGAAAACATGTAAATTATTACTTTATTCTGTAATTTATATAATTGAACAAAACTGCGGAAAATACGTATTTTTGATTTTGACATTTTCATTTTTGGCCTGTTTTCTAAAAGTAAGTAAATAAATACTCATTTTTAAAAAACCTTTTAATAACTCTAGTTTAACAAAACACACACACAAAGCAACTAACTGCCTTTTTTCAACCCTCAGTATTACATTTAATCAGCTGGAAGATCAAATAAAGCCCTAAATACTGACAGAAAACCAACACTGTACAAAAACAGAGCACAGAGAATAAATATTTACATGAGTACAGATTCCTATAAATAATCTAACAACACACAGAGTCAACCAGGAAGAGATGAGTACCAGTATTTTAATTAGCAGAGCAAATAATGATGCTACATTTTAATTAATTACAGTAAATTCAAAGCTACAATACAGAATACGGTTGAAATATGCCATGAGTACTGTTACTTGTGGTACTTTAAAGTATACTTTGATGCTTCTACTCCTTCAATGCATGACATTTACTAGTAATTTTGAGTACTTTTACTCCAATCAGAACTTCTCCTGATAACACAGTCGGGTAAATAGAGGCAGAATGAAATGCTCTTTTCTCTCGCTTATTTCTAGATTAATTATAAAGCTGCCTCATCTTTATGTTCTGGCTTTTACGTAAAGCTAATTCTCAAATGCTGATTTATTTCTGTCTGGTTTTTAATAAAACAGTTGAAGCTTCAACTCTGCTGCTGTGTTTTAAATAGAAATGGTCTGTTCTGAATCCTGTTTGTCGTCGTTTGAAAACACAAATCTTCACACTTCTGATGGTTTTCACTATTTTAAGACTCCAACTCCACAACAACAATAGTTCTTTACTTTGTAATAGGAGAGAAAACACAATAAAATGGTAGTTTCTTATCAATTTTAAATTCTACAGGGGTCCATGCTTGTTGTATTGGACACTATTTTCATCAGAATTAAGAAAATAATTTCAAGATTTTCAGTCTTTTGAAGCAAAATAGTCCAAACATTTGACAAAATTTTAAAATATAGCTGAAAAAAATTATAGATATTTTTTCTCAAATATGAGTCAAAGACTTTTTAAAAAATTATCTGCAAAAAAATATGGCTGCAAAGGGGGAAATACTGTAACACTGCAAAAAAAAAACAATATTTGTAATATAATTATGTATTTCAGCTTACTTAAATAGAGTTAAACTGTTTTCATTACAGTCAACATGAAAATTAATGCTTTTTTCTGTGATTTTAATTAGATAATATCTGTAATTTAGCAAAATTATAAATTATTTTTAAAAAATGTAAAAAGACAATTTTAAACTTCTTGAAAAAGATGCACATATTTGTTTTTTCTGTCAAATAACGGTAAATATTTGTGAATTTTTAAAAATTTTAGATGATTAAAATACAATAAAAAAATGAGTAATTTTACAGTAAAAAATGGAAAAGAGCAAACTACCATTTAGAAAATAATGGATTTTTGATGTAAATGTTATTTAAAATTTTGTTATGTTCTCTTTTGGTTGACATGTAAATTATTATTATTTTCTGTAATTTTACCAGTAAATATATGTAACTTAATAAAATTGTAAAAATCTTTTTTGTTTTATAAACTTTTAAAACCAGTTTTCTATCCTTAAGATAGATTTACACATCTTTTCTTTCAAACAACGGCAAATTTTGATATTTTTAGCTGATTTAAATACAACAAAAAGAAAAAGTAGTGGAATTTTACAGTCAAACATTGTAAGAGAATAAACTGCCTTTTACAGTTTAATGGTGTTCTTATGGTTAACAACTTTTTAAAAAAATGTTTAAAAATCTGTGATTTTTCCAGTTAATATTTGGACTTTAACAAAACACAAAAAAGCATAACAGTAAATTATTTTTAAAAGAAACACAGTTAACAATAAAAAAAGAGCAAAAAAATATTTTTTTTTAACTGTAAAAAATATGCCACCATATGTGTAGCTACAATATTATGTTTGCTCATGCTAGTCTATAATTATTAACAGTGGTGATTACCAGCCATTTAAAAGGTTAAATACCCAAATTAATCTTGTTCACGAACATAATCTGATCTAATTGGTTCCAGTTGATGTATAATCTCTGGCCTGCTGAGCTCTTTACTGTATTTAATGGCTGCACTTGGAGCTCATTTTGTGTTTATTTCATGTGTCTAGTTCAGTGTGTGACTGTCGTACTTTTTTTAGTGAGATAATTTATTTTATTCTGCTGCCATAATGTCATTATTAGTAAATGCATAGACAGGTTTGAAGCGAATGTGTGATTTGTTGACAAAGTGAAATTTAACACGTGAGCTCACAAAGACGTAACTGTCTGAGCAGGATGCATTCGAGGGTCTTAACGCTGCAGAAACGACAACAGAAGCGATGCACGAGGACTGAGCAGACATAAACAGCAGCAATCTGATGATGACATGGACGCTAATCTGAATTTCTGCAGTGGCCAGTGTCAAAGCCAAAGGCGTTTGTCCGTTTGCATTCATTGACAGGATCTCACGGGTTATTTGTCAACACGACTCGTAAAGCTTTGGTAATCTCCTCGTCCTCGCCTATAGACTGATTGATAATTGATCCCTGTTCAAACAGCCTCTCTGAGGGCCACAGTTGCCTTTGAATGCCAAACGAGTCATTCTCGCTCGTCCTCTCGCGGCAGCCTAATCCGATAAACGAATGGGAATGAGAGTCGTCCTCTGCTGATGCCAACCTTTCACTCTGCCATTTGTCTCAGATTGTTTACTGATGAGGCCTGGCCGTGATCGGGGTCGCTCTCTGAGGGTCGCTGCTTTTGTCTGAAGAACAATTCGAGGCCCAGGTAGAAGAAAAACACAAAAACACAAACAGTAACAGCTGCAGCTCATAGTCAAGTAATTTGGTGTCATGACTCTGTCACATTCACCAACACAGATCTCTGAGGCCTTTTGTGGCAAACATCATGAAGTTTAAACTTGACCTAGCAGTGTTCTGTTGGTCCTTCAATTTAGTAAAGACTGGAATATCTTATTAAATTAAACAACTTTGCAGACATTCCTGATTCACAGACAATAAAACCCAATGAGTTTGGAGATCATCTAACTTTTCCTCAAGTGACACCAAGAACTTCAGGAGGATTTTACTGAAAAGTTTTGACATGCATTGGGTTGAATCACCACTAAATTTGGTTGAAACTGTCAGTTGTCCCTCAGAATTAATTTTAAGAACACTGGAGATCAACCACAACATCTAGTTTTTCAATACACTCCGATCAACTTTATAGGCTGTATATAAAAGAAGAACATAGCAACCATGACATCATCTGTTGGTTTGCAGGCTACCATTTTGAAGCCTTGAATTTGGAATTTGACGCTATCTTGGGTTTTTGAAACTAGACGTAACAACAGTGGTGGATCTGATTTGGCTCCTACACATGGCGATACATTACAGACCTGTCCAAGATCAGGATACCCTAAGACATAACCTGCTTTCATGTCTATTTTCCTCTAAATAAAAGAATGCTTACTGAGGTAACAAATCAAGTTAGATGTAGGGTCAGTTTATCATAGATTTCTATATAATTTCATTTCTTTTTGCAACCAGAGGAATCACTGCTTCACCACAGTGAATACACAAAAATTGACAGGTTGCCCCAGTATCCTGCATAGGTAAGATGCCTATTCGGTCATTGAAGGGTATTTTAGGGCCGCCAGAAATTTTCTTCCAACCTAAAACTGCCCCTTTAGAACATCTTCTATGGTGTGGCTGTGTGGACTCTAAGTCGTCTAGGTTGTGGTAGACCTAGGAGCTTCTGTAAAAAAGCAGCTGGACATCTCTTTTAGGTTCCTGAAGACATTTCACCTCTTCTGAGAGACCCTTTTTTAATCTGAAGGCCCTAAAAGGAGACTGGAGTTCACCAGAATGCATGCAAGAGACTCTTTGGTCTGATGAGACCAAAATTAATCTTTCTGGCCATCAGACTAGATGCTGTGTTTTGTAGACACCAAACACTGCACACCATCACCATTGTGAGGCAGCATCATGATGTGAAGCATGGTGGTGGTAGCATCATGACGGGAAGCATGGTGGTGGCATCATCATGGTGTGGGGATGCTTCCCAGCCGCAGGTCCTGGAAGGCTTGTAAAGGCTTGTATTTTCCATCTTATATTTTCAATTATTTGACATTACTTTGTAGAAATTCATTTTCGCTTTGACATGAGTCATTTTTGCAAATTCTTGTCTAACAAAAAGCCAAATTAAATCAACCATGACTCAACATTGAAAAGCAATAAAAGGAAGAAAACTTCCCAAAGGGGCTGAATGCATTTTCTAGTTCCTGTAATGTGTCAGCTTTGTGTTCACAGCCACGAAAACGAACAAAAAGCAGGTTTAAAGGTCAAAAAAACATCGACTCCCTCCGCTCTGTAAGAGCCACGGGAGAAAATCAAATAAAGCTACATGGGATATTGTTGTTATATCTAATATTACATGTATATTTACGCAGTGCAGAGGACTTATGGTAATGCTTTCTGTGTGCCTGTGTTAAACTTCTCCTTCTACCTCCACAGTGAAGAGGATAGGTCAGTCAGTGATCGGCTCAGGCCCTGAGCAACACAATTTTATTTGTACGGCGTGACACAGGGAATGACATTTAACTTGTTATTATTTCCTGGAAAAGATTAATGATAAATTGTCCATTATTTTTCCTTAAAAGTGAAAGATAAGACCGCAGTCATTTGCCCTAAAGCCAGAGTGGCGCCACTATGCAAAATGACAGCCAATTATCGGGGCCTAGTTTGGGATAATGACTTTACAATGAATCTTTTGATTGAAATGTAACTGGGTTGGCCCTGGGCAAAGTGCAGAAAAAAAATAAAGAAATAAATAAAATGAATGAATAGAAAAGTTACAGAAACAATGAGCACTACACCACTGAGTCTCTCGGCTTCTCTCTCGCCACTCCTCTTTAAAAACAGCTATAGGAGAAGGGAAGGCCGAGATATGCATATATTGATGAAAAAATTATTAAGTCGCAGAGCGCTTGCAGCAAACATAAATTAGCATATTCAGGGTAAATATGCAGACTATTTACGATAATAAGACCGGATTATTCAATTCAATGAATGTTAAATAGATGAGGAAATGGTATGTGTCTTATCTAGTCAAAGCTTCTATTCATTTTAATCGCTTCCCAATTGAACTCTTCATTTTATTCTCTCTGAGTTATTGTTCCCATTCCAGCCGGCGATGGCACCTATGGGTCCTGGGAGATTTCACCGCCGGTCACGTGGTTTAAGTGGCGTTCGCCTCGTTCTCGGCGGAAATGGAGAAAGTCGACGTCACCCCGAGGCCAGCATCGCGATAAGCCCCTTTTCATTATGCACAGGGGCCGATGCACAACAAGATAAGCCGGGCCTCGTGTGCATAAAGGCGAGAACATACAAGTCATCTAGATTAAGTAAAATAAAAAAAGCAGCAGCACGGCTCCATAAACAAAACACATTTGGTTTCTTATTGTGTGCATTAAAACTTTCACTCCAAGCAGTTTGAATCCGTTTGTGTGTTATTGTAATAGTCTTTCTAACATGCATGCACACAGACTCCTACTGCTGCAGGCTTCTATTCAGTTCTAGCTTCAGAAAACACCATAAAATTGACATATTTGGAGGATTTTATGTTTTTTTTGTGCCAGCATGATAATGTGAAGCATGGTGGTGGCATCATCATGATATGAAGCATGGTGGTGGCATCATTATAATGTGAAGCATGGTGGTGGTTGTATATTATATAAAGCCTTTTCTAAAGATTTATTCATGATTTTTAACATCTTTTTGTTGCTCTTTTTACGTAAACCACTTTGTGCAGGGTGTTGTTGACATAAACTTTAATTTTGCTATTATATTATTATTTGTTGCATCTGCAGCACTGAGATGCACTTATATAATATTTGCTTCTTTTTGTGAAGCTCTGAAGTTCAAATCTAAGAGTAAAACATTAACTTCATGCTTCATTAAGGGAAGCCAGGCTATGTGCCTCTGAATTCTTATTATGAAAAGTCGGGTCCTGTCAAATAAAACTGTAATTTAAAACTGTATTTTAGATGCCTCCATTGAAATTATCACTTGTTTCTCTCCACACTGACTTTCTATTTCATGAGCCAGAAGATCTAGCAGCTGCATAGTAGTTTAAGGCAGCCTGTTTACCACACTCTGCAACCTTGTGAAGACAGCATCACGAGATATTTTAATAAAAAATACAACTTGATTAAAAGTACAGGGGCCTCCATGACTCCAAGAGTAAATCGAAACTTAGTGTTTTTTGCTGCTGTTGTATTTTAATTTAAAGCACAATTAATATTTCAATAACTGTAAGAATGAAGGTATTTTAGAGCAAATCAGGTCTTTATTTATGACAACCAGGGCGTTACAAATTAGAGCCTTGGAGAGAGAGTTATATTATTTGTGGTTCATGATTTTATGGGCAAAGTTTTCAGGAACTTTATCTGATCCTGATTAAATAAACATATTTTATCATGGAACAGCAAAATTATGAAGCCTTAAAAATGACAAAAGGTACATAAATATGAATAAACTGTTGATCAGACCACTTGAAAATATGACGGATAACATAGCAAGTAATTAAAATGAGTTCAAATATCAAGCAAAAAACATGTTTCACTCTTTAATTCTGCCACCTTTTTTGATTTTAACCCTCATTTTTCATTTATGCTTTCATTACTCAACATTGGTCCATTTTTCAATTAATTAAATGGGCTAATCCTCCCTTGTAAAGTCTATTATATTTAAAACAGACAGAAAAACTCCTTCCTTTCATCATCAGCTTTGAAACGTGCACCAAAATCTCCATCTATTGGCTTAAAGGCTGAAATGTTTTAATGATAGTTTATACAAACTGTCATCTGCTGCCATCTAGTGTTGACAGCGGGTACTGATGGATTCTAAAGGACTTTAAAAAAATGCAGTTTTCCTGAAATAAACACAAAAATTAAACCATCTACATGTAAAAACTGTAAATTTGAGAGCTACTTTTACACAAAATATTATATTTTGGGAATAATAATACTAATAATGAATAAACAAAAGGTTGTTGGTGGTGTTATTGAATATTAAAAATACCGTTTACTTTAAAATAATTCCTCAAAGTTACAAAATAACAAAACTTGTCTTATATTAGTATTAAGAAATCTTGTGATGTCTGGCTTCACTGTTGAGCTGAAAGTGTTTTCCCTTCATCTGTCACACGGTGTCGCTCTTCTATCAGAGTTTTTTCTGGTCACATGTTTGTTGCTGTTACTGATTTGAAGCATCCAGACAGGAGACAGTAAGAAATGAAATAAATAAATAAATAAATAAATAAATAAATAAATAAATAAATAAATAAATAAATAAATAAATAAATAAATAAAAAACAGAGATGTTCCAGCTTCTCCCAAAGGTGTTGAGCGATTCTGACGTCAGGACAAGTGCAAACCAGGAGAATAATTCCTACATGAACATGAAACAGGAGCTAAAACACAAAGTGCTCACACAAAGTCCTGAATGGAGGCAATTTAAATACACTTTAATTCTATAGGATGTTTATTTTTCATAATGCTAAGTCAGAAGCATGTAGCATAGCTTTCCTGATTGAAGCTGGAAGTGCTGCAGATACAACAGTGAAAAAAGGAAAAATAAAGTAATAATAATAATACAGTATAATAGTTAAAATAGAGCTGAAGTGCCTTGTAAAACTAGAGTTGCTTTACACAAAAAGAGCAACAATAAAACATAGAAACATGATTAAAATGTTAGAAAAGCATGAATAAAACTTTAGAAAAGGCTTTAAAAATATTAGATGAATCAAGTGAGCTTTAATGTTCACTACCACGATGCTGCCACCACCATGTTAATATGATGATGCTGCCACCTCCATGCTTCACATCATGATGCTGCCACCACCATGCTTCATATCATGATGCTGCCACCACCATGCTTCACATCATGATGCTGCCACCACCATGCTTCATATCATGATGCTGCCACCACCATGCTTCACATCATGATGCTGCCACCACCATGCTTCACATCATGATGCTACCACCACCATGCTTTCATATCATGATGCTGCCAACACCATGCTAACATCATGATGCTGCCACCACCATGCTTCACATCATGATGCTACCACCACCATGCTAACATCATGATGCTGCCACCACCATGCTTCACATCATGATGCTGCCACCACCATGCTTCACATCATGATGCTGCCACCACCATGCTTCACATCATGATGCTGCCACCACCATGCTTCATATCATGATGCTGCCACCACCATGCTTCACATCATGATGCTGCCACCACCATGCTTCATATCATGATGCTGCCACCACCATGCTTCACATCATGATGCTACCACCACCATGCTTCACATCATGATGCTGCCACCACCATGCTAACATCATGATGCTGCCACCACCATGCTTCACATCATGATGCTACCACCACCATGCTAACATCATGATGCTGCCACCACCATGCTTCATATCATGATGCTGCCACCACCATGCTTCACATCATGTTGCCACCACCATGCTTCACATCATGATGCTGCCACCACCATGCTTCAAATCATGATGCTGCCACCACCATGCTTCATATCATGATGCTGCCAACACCATGCTTCATATCATGATGCTGCCACCACCATGCTTCATATCATGATGCTGCCAACACCATGCTTCATATCATAATACTGCCAACACCATGCTTCCCATCACGATGAAATGTGGTGAAGCAGACACATAAAATCTTGGAAAAATACTTTTTTGTGCTAATTTATCCTTTATCTTGCCATTAATATCTAACCGAGATCCAATATCTCTTCTGATAGGGAGTCCTGGTAAGATCGACAGCACAGTGATATATCACAACAAAAAATATGTATACCGACACAAAACATAGGAGGATTGGGTTTAAAAACACTAAAAATAAGGACACAGTTAAAGTTCTGGTATTGGTAACTAAAATCTGAATATAAATGTCTTTAAATCTGTCGAAAGGTTGCAGAAGCTCGAATTAAAGTGCTTCTTGTGGCTTATTTCAAGCTTACAGTGCATAATCTGTATCGACGAGAGGAATATGTCAGTGAACTGGAACAAAATATATGATTTTATGCACAACTATGACATTAAAATGCAGCATTTAGCTAAGTAGATATATTATTCCACCTCTGGTTGACAGCAGACAGCAGGACGTCACAGCAGGTAACATTCAGCATTAAAAATATTTCACTTTTGTAAAGCAGATAATCATCATAAACTACCCAAATTCCTTTAATGCACACATTTCCTGCTAATACAATGTCAAATTGGCATGTTTTAATGTATTTATGACTAAAATAAAACAGAAAAAGAGAAGCCTCCACCCGCTCCCCCTCCTCCCACCCGCACTATAAAAAAGCCCCGACATTAATTATTTGCTATTTTGCAGGCGGGAGTCTTGCCCTTTTGCTAAAGGGAGCCATTTATCCCTTTGCATGATGCCTGATTTCAAATGAACAACACCATGATGAAGATAATGATGTTTCCCGCGGCTCGTCGGAGAGCTCGTGCAGGTGAATTAAAAAGTGTTAAAGAAGGCGAAGACGAGCAGGTTCACGAGTCAAGTGATTCCCATCCAACAGGTTGTCGTGGAAACCGGCTGTTTTGCCACCTATGGATGTCAGCAGCCATTATCTTCATCATCATCAGCTCCGTTTGATGCTTTAGGAGGGGGGGGGGGATGGAAGGAGGAAGGAGGAGTCATGTAAAACAGGGTTGCAGCATTAGCAACAAATGGCTAATTGTTCCTCCACTTCTGAGCAATAACATCAAGAACCGTCACCAAGGCGACTCTTGATCTTTCTGAATGGCTAAAGCCTGTTTTTCTTCTTTTTTTTTGTGTGTACTGTAAAAGCTTTTCGGCATCAAGGGATTCGGGACAGATATTCGTCATGGCCAAGGTCCTGCTTTATAGGACAGGCATCCCTGTGGTGGAAAAACTACTTCATCTTTGTTTCTCCTCTTGGAAAATCTCCAAAGGGAACATTACTGCAGTTCATTTAGACTCTTGTTCATGTCCTCCCCCCCCCCCACTTCTTCCCCTCTATCATTTCCTTTTACTGTTATTCTGTCCTGCTCTGTAAAAAAAAAAAAAAAAACAACCCTCGGGGCGAATGTGAGGGTTCACACAATGAGGATTCAGTCCAGGCTTGAGTGCAAAGATTAAAAGAAGAGGAAAAGAAAACTCATGGGCATTTTTATCTCAGTTGAGCCGAGGTTGTTTCCCCAAGAAGGAGCTCCACAATTGCTACATGTAGGCACACAATTCATAAAAAATGGAGTCTTTCATCTTTGTCAGACCCCGCTGTGATGTTTTATTCCATTATACCATTTAAAACTGTCCTCAAATAACACACGAGTCGCTGCGTAGGAAAGCACGTTTGGACGGCATGTTTTTAAAAGACGGAGGACAAAACCCTCCTCAAGTAATGATTTCTTCCCTCAAACGAACAATTAGGCTTGTTTACAACAACACAAACCATGGTTGTATTTAGTAGATACACCTTTGCCTGCAATTACAGCATTGATCCTGTGTGAATAGGTCTCAATCAGGATGCTGCAATTTTACTTCATTCCTCTTGAACTAAATTGTTCAGACTCTGTTAGATTACTCAGGGATCATTAGTGAACAGCCCTTTTTAAGTCCAGCCACTAATTCTCAGTTACATTGAGGTCTGGGCTCAGTCACTCCAGAACATTCACCTTGTTGTCTTTAAACCATTTCTGTGTAGTTTTGTCTGCATACTTGAATTATTGCAAATCTTCCCCAAAATTCAGTTCTCTTGCAGACTGAATCAGGTTGTCCTCCAGGCTTTCTCTAGATTTTGCGACATTTGTTTTATTTTCTACCTTTATTCATCCAGGGCCTGTTGCATAATTCCCCATGTCATGATGCTGCCACCACTACTGCTTTAGATCATGATGCTGCCACCACCGTGCTTCCCATCATGGTGCTTCCACCACCATGCTTCCCATCATGATGCTGCCACCATCGGGCTCCACATCATGATGCCTTCACCACTATTGCTTCCCATCATGATGCTGCCACCATCAGGCTTTACAATGGGGATGATGTGCTTCAAACATACTATCTAGTCTGGTTTTAGTCTCTTCAGAACAAAAAAGCTTTTTTCAGGTGATTTCAGAGACTTCCACATGCCCTTTGGTCAACTTCAGTTGAGATTTAATATGAGCAACAGATGCATATTATCAAAGGTGCTGGACATCTCAACAAGTTCAGACACAATCATCGTCAAGGTGTTATATTCAGATTGCAGCTCTTGATGTGCTAGTTGAATAGCTGCCAGGCCTGATGGAATATATCAGATCCTACCAGAGTAGATCTAACCTTCTCTTGTTCTATAAACCACATTAGAGCTTGTTGTGTAATTTAAATGTCATTTAAATCAAACGGTGGATCTACAAAATTATCTGTCAGTCAGATGATGAAAGTCAGTATGATTCCTCCTCTGGGAACCATGAAAGCCAGATTAAAAAGTGTAATTAAGGAGATCATGGGGGGCATAATTGTCGGTGCAAAATTTCATTTAAATCCATCCAGTAGTATTGGAGATAACTAGACAAATGACCTGCTGTTAGCACACAAAAAGTCACCAAAGTCATCAGGATTCATCCTCTGGGAATCAGTAGGTCTCTTTGAAATTTTGTGCCAAACAAGGAAGCAGATACGAGGTGAAAAGTCATTACTAGTGGTGCTAAATTAGTATCAGAGGATGAGTAAAGTCTGATTTATCCTCTGCAACCTGGTTGTAAATTAATTCACTGTATTCAAAATTAAGGATTTGATTGCACTCATACAGGTAGGTGACAAATTAAAGGAAAACCCTGAACTTTTCATCCCTGTAATGAGCAGGTTTAGGGTCTTTTATGCTGTTGTGGGAACTTTTCCAAGACAACAACATGCACATCCATAGAGCACAAAGGGTCACTGAGTGGTTTGGGTGTGAAAATGATATGAATCATATGTTGTGGTTTTCACATTCACCAGATCTCAAATCAGTTGAACTCCTATGGCAGATTTTGGTCAGACAGAACTCTCCACCACCACACACCACAACACCAAAATCTTTTGGAAGACTGATCTCAATCACTTCAGTAGACGTTCACAGGTTTGGAGAATCAACGGCAAGAAGCACTGAAGCTGTTTTGTCAGCTTGTTGTGGCCCAACATCTTATGAAGTAAGTTTTTCCTTTAATTTGTCATATCACATGAATGAAAACCACAGAATGTCTGGATTACAACAATAAACATGACATTTCCAGAGACAATATAAAAGCAGCATAAGCTATAATATACTGTGTATTTATGACTGATTGAAATATTCATTTTTACTGGTCATGGGCCTTGTTCTTACTTTAGAGAGAAGTGTAGAATATAGGTCTACATCACATTAAATTAATTATGTAGGAAATGGCTGCCTGACATTTCTGCCATCATGCTTCACCTGCTGGTTGTCAGAATCCAGCTCTGCACTCCACTTAGCCACCTCCCACCTCCTCTTTCTCTTTCTATTGATCCTTTTGGAGCTTATTAATGACTGTAAGCACCCAAAATTAACATTACAGTTAAAAACATGTGTTAAATGGGCTGTTGCTTGGCCAACTTCAGCCCTGCCATAAGGTACTATGGATGTCTGTACAATCCAAGTCCCCTTTTATTGTTTTTTAACACTGAATCACGGACCTTTTTTTTAACAAGAATTTATCCCAAAAAGACTCTTTCATGTCAAAATGAAAACAGGTTTTAGCAAAATAATGCCACTTAATTTAAAAAAATAAAATGAGCGACTGCATGAGTTTTCACCTCTTTTAACCATTTCTGTGTCACTTTGTCTGTTTGTTTCAAGTCGTTGTCTTGCTGGAAAACTATTTTTCTCCCAAGTCTCAGTTCTCTTACAGACCGTATCAGTTTCTCCTCCAGAATTTCCCAATACTTTGCTTTATTTATTTTAATGTCTACTTTTACAAGCCTTCCAGGACCTGCTGTTGTGAAGCATCATGATGCTGCCACCACCATGTTAGCATCATGATGCTGCCACCACTATGTTAGCATCATGATGCTGCCACCACCATGCTTCACATCATGATGCTGCCACCACCATGCTAACATCATGATGCTGCCACCACCATGCTCCCCATCATGATGCTGCCACCACCATGCTAACATCACGATGTCGCCACCACTATGCTTCCCATCATGATGCTGCCACCACCATGCTTCACATCATGATGCTGCCACCACCATGCTAACATCATGATGCTGCCACCACCATGCTAACATCATGATGCTGCCACCACCATGCCAACATCATGATGCTGCCACCACTATGCTGCCCATCATGATGCTGCCATCACCATGCTAACATCATGATGCTGCCACCACTATGCTTCATATCATGATGCTGCCACCACCATGCTAACATCATGATGCTGCCACCACTATGCTGCCCATCATGATGCTGCCACCACCATGCTTCCCATCATGATGCTGCCACCACTATGCTGCCCATCATGATGCTGCCACCACCATGCTTCCCATCATGATGCTGCCACCACCATGCTTCCCATCATGATGCTGCCACCACTATGCTTCATATCACGATGCTGCCACCACTATGCTTCATATCATGATGCTGCCACCACTATGTTTCACATGATGATGCTGCCACCACTATGCTGCCCATCATGTCGCCACCACTATGCTTCATATCACGATGCTGCCACCACTATGCTTCATATCATGATGCTGCCACCACTATGTTTCACATGATGATGCTGCCACCACTATGCTTCATATCATGATGCTGCCACCACCGTGCTGCACAGTGGGGACAGTGTGTTTGTGATGATGTGTAGTCTTTCCCCAAATATAGCGTCTCATCTAATGGGCCGAAAAGCTCCATTTCAGACTCATCAGACCAAAGAAAGTTCTTCAAGTTGACTTCAAAGTCTACTACATGCCTTCTGGTCAACTCTAGTCAAGATTTAACATAAGAGTTTTTCCAACAGTATCCTTCTCTTTGCCACTTTCCCATAAAGCTTTGACTGGTGAACAACAGCCACCAGTTGTTGTATGAACAGTCTCTCTCATCTCAGAAGCTTGTAACTCCTTCAGAGGAGTCATAGGTGTCTTGCTGGCGTCCCCCACTCCTCACTTTCTAACTCGGTCATTCAGGTTTGAGGACAATCTGCTCGAGGCACATTTACACAGATCATATTTCTTCCATTTCTCAGTGATGGATTTAACTGTACTCCAAGAGATATTCAGTGGCTTGGAAATTTTGTTGTGTCCGTCCCCTGACCTAAGCTTTTCAATAACCTCTTCATGGAGTTGCTTGGGGTGGTATTTTTTGTCTTCGTGGTGTAGTTATCTCCAGGAGTACTGATCCACCAGTGGCTGGACCTTTCAGATACAGGATTCTTTATGCTACATTCACTGAGACACATTCACTGCACTCAGATGATCTTTATTTCACTAATTCTGTGACTTCTAGCACCAATTGGCTGCACCTGTGTTGAATTAGGTGAAATGAGGTGAATACTCCTGCAATCATGTTTTTTTAAAATAGTTTATACACAAATCTGTGTTCAGTTTGATGCAAAATAATGTTTTTTGGTAAATTCTTGTCAAAAAAGCCTAATTAAAAACAATAAAAGTGGGAAACTTGCAATGGGGTGAATATTTTTTATAGATACTGTAAGTATTTCCAACCCTTGAGGACAAATTTTAGCCCCTTGGTGACTGCTCATCTTCCACCATCACCAAGTAGGGCAGAATAGTGTGCAGTGGTTCGCACTGACGCCTCACAGCAAGGAAGGTTGAACCCTGCTGGTCTGTTGGAGTCCTTTTGTTGGAGATTGCATGTTCTTCTAGTGCCTGCGTGGGTTTTCTCTCGGGGCTTCACAGTCCAAAGATATTCCTGGCGGGTTAATTGGTGATTCTGAATTGGCTGTAGGTGTGAGTGTGAGCTGTCTGTCTCTCTGTGGCCATGAAATTACATTGATTTACTGCATTTAAATTAGCAACAAAAAAAAATCACTAATTTACAGATACTTGACCTTATTTTCACACCAAGACACATTAAAAGTTGCAGATTTTGGACCAGCAACATATTATTGTCAAGATCCTCTTGATGAGCTGATTAAATTGATGAGGAATTTCAGAGATCAATAATAAAGGAGGCTGGTAATGCTTTATCTATTATGTGCCTTTTTTTTTTTGTTGTTGTTTTTTTACACGCAAACATCAGAAAATGACATTTTTTAACAAGTATAATTCAAAACAACCTGGGTTCACCAAAGTGCTGTACATGTTATAATAATTACAAACATATATTTTAAAAGGCAAACCCAAGTCCTACCTATTTAGTCAGGCTTTTGATAGATTTGATAGATTTTATTTATTTATATTGCTTCGTAGAGCTAATTTTAGTTACCAATTTTTCTATTTATTCAATGATTTACACATTTTAGTCTAGTAAATGTAGTTTACTACTTAATTTTTATCATTTTTGTGCTGTTTTTTATCATTTTTGCTTCTATTTCTATCCATTTCTATTTTTAAAATAGATATTTTATTTGATTGTATTGATTTATTTATCTTATTTGATTTCATTTTATCTGCATTTTAGAGTCTTTTATTGATAACTTGACTGTGGAGGTGGGGGGGTTGTTTGTACTGTTTATTCTATTTTTATTTCTGTTATCTGCAAAGCACTTTTCATTTCATTTGCGTGAAATGTGCGATATAAATAAAGTCTGACTGATGGATCGATCGATTAAGACAGACAACAACAAATATGTGTAAGGAAGCGAGACTAAAAACAGGATAAAACTTGCAAAATGAATCAATATAAGATACTAGTAGTGCCATTTTGTTGCCACTGTTTTCTTTTCAGTGAGCATCTCTACATGAAAGGAGCTTTCCAATTAAAGTTCATCATCACTAGTTATGTAAACTGAATGCGCATCTTACAGATCAGAGCGTTAAATCCATGTTACACTGACTTTAGATCAGTCAAACATATTCTTGGCCTTGCACAGTCCGTAACCCACCAATCATCACTGATTACTGCACACCGAGAGGGCGGCTCTCCTGCTTGTGTCATTATATCATCCCTCTAAATACCACCGGAGCAGGTCTTTTTTTTTTAAAAAAAATCCCCACTCTGCAATCACACCGTCATAAGAATTCATTCATTCATTCATTCATTCATTCATCACCTCTGAAGCTCCAGAGTCTTTTTACAGTCTCCATCCATCCACATCTCACACTACTTCATGACGCCTCACATCTTCCTAACCCCATGCTGTGATGGTAGCAGCCGTCGCCTAGCAACCGCCACTCTTAGAGGAGGTGACAGCATTTGAGTGGGCACCCTCACCCCTCCGCCTCGCCATCATCACCCTCCCCATCACCCTCCCCTTCACCATCCGGATGCTGCGAGGGTCAAGTAAACACACCGTCGCTCGGCTTCATGCAACTCGTGTATCAGGGTCAAAGTGTGAATTTACACTTCATTCAGTCACATTTGGATCTCAGTAGGTGTTGTTTTTCTTATCTATATGAAAAGAAAATCAGTCATTGCAAGCTGCTATTTCAGTATTTACTATCATCTGCTTAAAGTTACATAGAAATAGCACCAATGAGCTACATGCAGTAAGTTAATTTAGGAAAAAACAGAGCTGGTCGGGCTGGAATGAGGTTCAAAAGCTGCATCCTTTAGTTAATAATGTTGTTTAGATGCTCAATGACTCGTTACTTTCTAATAAGTTTATCATGTCGGTAGTTGTTGAAGTTAAATAATAAAAGTTACCAGGTTTCCTGCTGCAACATTTCATTCATGACGTCTTTCTGATAAATTAAATTAATCTAAAGTGACATATTTAATGAGGAGTTTCTACAATAGCGACTAGTCAGTCTGGATACTTGATGTTTTTGAGACCATTAATAAAAGAAGTTATGTTTTATTGAATATGTGTCATTTTGTACACATAAGCAAAGGAAATAAGCATTTTTGATAAGTTGAGGTTATTTCTAGTATGTTTTAAAGCAACCAGAGTTGGCCAAAGTGCTGTACATGTGATAAGATAGGCAATAAAGCAGGCCACAAACAAGATAAAACTTGTAAAATTAATAAATATAAGTTACTAAAAGTCAAGACAAAACAGGTCAACAGCTTTTAAGCAAGTTTATTTGTATAGCAGAATATCACAAACAGGAGTTAGCTGATGTGTTTTACAGGCAAATGTAAAAAATGAAAAATAATACGTATCAAAATTAAATTTAAAAATTCCGTGAATCAAAAAGAGTACAAACAAGCTGGATAAAGTGCACACACATTTATGCAATAAATAAACCTGACTGACAACAGATTTTTAAAAAAGACAAGCAATGAGAAAAATAATGGAACGTAGGGAATAAAATGTATAATAAAATAAAAAATCTAATAATAAAAACTGAGCAAGCAAAAGTGCAGTCAGGTTTTCTTAAATACTTTGAAATGTAGTTACTTAGTTACTTAACACAAATTCAATGGTAGCATGTGTAATTAATAATCCATTAGATTAGAAAAAAGTCTGAATACTTTCTGATTACTTCAAAATAAAACACTGTATTCACTGTATTCACTATGCTCTCAAAAAAATTGATGCAGGAAGCAAATGTTTTGTTCTACAAGTATGTTTCTTTTTCGCTTTTTAACAACTCAAACCATTTTAAATGCATTTACAGTTGGTCAGACTGAATTACCTTTTTATAAAACAGCACTGACACAATCTCCAGAAATACTGAATGCATTCTGCAAAGAGTAGGATTTACTAGTTGGAGCTGAGAAACATATTTGCACACGATGTAATCGAGTAATCCACAACAATCCAGATATAATCTAACTGCACTTTGCATTGTAATCTGTGCTGATCATAATTACTTATTTGATGTAATGTGATTATACAGATTGCATGTAATCCATTACCATTCAACCCTGCTTATAATGAATCCACATCAGTGACTTTTAACCTGTAATCCAATCCTTACATAATAAAGGGTGAGAGAGAAAATGAAAGAAAATAGGAGTAATTGAAGTTTTAATAAAGCAAAAACAATCCTTTAAACAGAGTTTGGTGTAAATATCTAAGGTAGTATGTACAAACTCAGGTATTTTAGACAGTTTTTGAGAGAGATTGTGTCATTTCTGTAGTTGCATGTTTATGTTATGGCAACGTAATGGAACAAATTACAACAATTATCTCTTTACTCTAATAAAATCACAGCCTGTTGTACTTGTTAAGTATGTGTTTTTTCTAACATGAAGGGATTTAGGTTAATTATCAGACTTGCTGGGCTCCGTGGCGCACCGCAGCCTCCCCTCAGAGGTCGTGGATGAAACCGCATCACGCTGCGCTCACATTTGGTCTGGCTGCAGCCCGGAGGCACACTGATGAAGTGACGTGAGTGGTTGACGATGCTAAATGGCAGCACTTGAAATAGTCTACCTGCCAGCCTGCTCACCCACTTGCTGATGCGATCACGACCCCATCAGCTGCGTTTCAGCACCGGACAGCTCCTCTCTCCAGGACGGTGAAGCAGACGGAGACTTCTTACTGTTTTCTCACTTCTAAGGAGCTTTAAAAAAGTCACAGGAAGGGAAGAGATGGATATTAACCGACCGGCTAACGTCTCCTTTTTTGATTTTATCGGAGGAGTCCAACTTCTCCAGGGGGAGGACATCAGGACGGCGGTGCCCGTCATCCTCATCGGGATCTGCGTCTCCGGAGCGGTTGGGAACTTGCTGGTTTTGCTGATTTTCATCCGCGACTTCAGGAGCGGCAGAGGCTCCGAGGTGAAGGCGCTGCTCGCCTCTCTGGCGTCCACGGACTTGGTGATCCTGCTGCTGTGCGCTCCGGTGCGCGCCGTCACCTACTACAAGCAGAGCTGGACCCTGGGGAGTTTCGTGTGCAGCACCACGGACTGGTTCCAGCACTCGTGCGTAATTGCCAAAACTTTAATCCTCGCCGCCACCACCAGAGCCAAGCACACTCTGGTCCCCAGCACCGCCACGGGGCCCCTCTACAGCCCGACGTGGATCCACGGTGCGCTGGCCTTCATCTGGATAGTGTCCATGATGCTTCCCATCCCGCAGCTGCTCTTCGCCTCCTCGGTGCAGCAGGGACGCGACACCATTTGCGTCTCCGAGATGCCAGTGTGCGCGTCCGACTTCATGAGTTTGTTCTACAAGATTTATCCAACCGTTGCCTTCGTGGGTCCGGCCATCTTCACGGTGGCCTACTACACTAAAATGCTCCACGCCGCGGTGAACCACGCACCGAGCCCGCAGCACCAGACCAAGGTGATCCTGGTTTTACTGTGTCTGAGCGGCGCGCTGGGGCTGCTGCTGCTGCCGGAGTGGGGGACGTTCACCTGGATCAGACTGGGCTACGCCAGGCCTCCCGTGGGGCTGCTCATCTTCGGACAGGTCCTCCTTTACGCGTGCAGCTCCCTGTCGCCGGTCATCCTCATGACCATGTACGACGACGTGCGCCAAGGACTCGTCAACATCTGGCTCGTCTTCACCTGCAGGAGCAAAAAGCGCGTCCCGAGCAAACAGTGTCCAAAAACGGAGGGAAACGGAGCAGAAGTGGGAACCAACGCCGTGGTGAACGCGGTGCTGCAGGGGAAGGAGAAGACGTTCCCAGATGTGGAGCACTTTTGGACAGGACGCAGGAATACGCACGTCGAGGAGGAGCAGGATCCGGTTCCATGGGAGAGAGAGGAGAAGATGTTGTAGTGAAAGCTAATGTCAAATTATTTCTTTGTAAAAAAAATTTTTTAGCACAAGCTTGTTCTCGGCTGGTTTCTAGTTCGTTGCCCCACAGTGCAGACCCTCGGTGAAAGGCTGTTTTCTTTGCTGTCGTGCGCTTGAATTAGATGTAAAATAAACTTGTACACCATCATGTTTTTGATGTTTCTAAAAAAATCTTCTGATGTGAATATTTGTTCTTAGTAGGGCTTCTTCAGATTTGTACAAAGAAAACACTGTAAATATTCACTCAAGTTGTGCTTGTGTACATGTGATGAATAACATGGATATTAAAACGTTCTGAAATACGCACTGCTCTGGTTTTTTTTCCTCCACTCAGTCCACCTTAATCACGGATAAAATACGATTCGAATATCAAATCTCTCCATTTAATTCAGCAGGTTTTGACATGGCATGCACTGCAAACACACCATTTCTCTATATTAAATTCACAACTAATCCAGCTGTTTAATTTAGGTCAAGTCAATGATGATATTTCAGGGAGAAAAAAACATGCAGTAGTGCAGTTTTAGTGTGTAAATGGGTCGATGTGTGGCCTTTTTCCACTCCAGAATGAATCAATAATCTATAAAGTCTCATTTATTTGTTGGCTCCATCAGGTCTATTAATAACCTGACTAAAATTATCTAATAAAAGTGGAGTGGAAAGTATATTATTTCTCTCTAAAGTGTAATGGAGTAGATGTACAGTGGCTGGAAATGGAAATTCTCCAGTACCCAGGTATGGTACTTGAGTGAATGCAGTTACTTTTCACCATTTCGCTCAATATAAGTAAGTTTACTGTAAGAGAAACAGATATAGAGAACATTTCCAGTGTTTATAAAAGTAGTTCTCAAGATGTACATGCTGAAGAAACACATGATGAATTAAAACAAAGTAAACAGCTGTAATTATAGTAGTACAGCGTAGCAGGAGTAGGCGTATTAGTGTAGTGTTGTATAGCATAGTATTGTATATCATAGCATAGCATAAGTATGGGTATAGTATAGTACAAGTATAAGCACAAGTACAGTAAAGTACAGTACTACATAGTGAAGCAGTAGTAGTGTAGTAGTATAGTATAGCATAGGTAATATTTAAGTATAGGTACAAGTATAATATAAGCATAAGTATATTTTAGTATAGCATAGTAGTGTAAGTATAGTAGTATAAGTATAATATAAGTATAGTATAGTAAAGTATAGCATAGTATAGTAAAGTAAAGTATAATCATAGTATAATATAGTATAGCATAGCATAGCATAGTATAGTAGTACAGTAAAGTATAAGCATAGCAGAGCAGAGCAGAGGAGAGGAGAGGAGAGGAGAGTTTAAGTATAGTATAAGCAGAGTAGAGCAGACTCTTGCATAGGATTAGTAAAGCATGCATAAGTATAGTACAAGTAGCGTATATGTAAAGTATAGTAGTAGTTTAGTGCTCCAGTATAGCATAGTCTAGTATAACTACATCATAGTATAAGAGAGAGTGTATAGTATATAGTATATTAAAACATAGCTTAGCATAGAATAATTAAAATTTACAGTATAAGTAAAGGGGATGAGATTATATCTGCATTTGGCAGTCACGGATCATGATGAGGCATAATAATATGTTCATTCCACTACAGGACAATAAATAAATACATATAAATATCCATATATAGATATTAACCAAAATGAGCTGAGAAATATCAACATTTCTGATACTGGCATAAATCCAGCATAGTGCATCACAATAAGATCATTTATATCCATGTGTGTGGTTACTTTCAAGACAAATGAAGCAGAAACAGTCAGTTCCTGAGTCATAAAATAAACTCCTTAAAACTGGTCTTTTCTGATTTTTAAAAAGAAGAGCAATCAGCCCATTTTAAACTTTTAAATCAAACACCCTTGATATATTTTTTGCGTCTCGTTTTGACAGGGCGTCACATGAGGACCGTCAGATGGTCACCAGCATCAGCTCACATGACCTGCGTCAGCAGAGTAACCTTTTGGTGGATGTGAAAAGAAAACCTGCTTTCAGTCGTCTGTGTGTTTACCAGTAAAGCAGCACCCGCCTGTGGCTCTGACATCCCGGCAGATTTGACATTTTAGTCTGCCTGAGTGAAAAGAAAGGTTACAGGTTGAAGAGGAAAAAGCCTCTAAAGCTCTTCAGCATGATTGTGCTCCTGCACATAATTTATTCATTGACAATACACCACATCTGCCCCTGGGTCACATGTCTTTATCTTCCATTTTTAACTGTACTTTTAGAGTTTTACATCATAGGAGGATACAGACTTTATTTCAGCCAATTAAGGAGTTAATTTGATTTTAAAAAATCTGCAAAATTTATTTGCTCTATTTACATCCTACTTTTTTTTCTCCTATATTAAACAAAGTTAGAGGTACAGTGAACTAAATTGTAACTTTTCAGTGACCAAACTAAACTTGGTGTATAAAGTTTATTTAGCGCTGATTGAAGAATAAAATATACTGACAGTATCCAGTAGAAAGTGTTAGCTTCTCATTTACAGTTTTATTAGGTCTCACAAAGAGAAATTAAACCGTCAAAGCAGCAAAAAGTTGCAGAAACAAAAAGCTAAAGTAATATGAAAAAATATCACATCTAATGACCAGAGTTTGTATGTACAAACTGCAGAAATAAAGTCATTAAACGATGTTAGAATTCTGGAATTAACAACATTTTAGTAATATGGTTCATTAAGTGGTGCAAAATGTGCCAAAATAAGCCAAACTGAGTCAAACTAAGTCGAGAAAATGAGGCTGTATTCAAAGAAAATGTTTAAAAAGATTATGAGAAATTAGTATGGATACAGGAGTGTCATATGGAAAAATATTACACTAAATACTTGGAGTTTGCATGTTAAAAATGAAGAAATCAATTCATCAAACAATGTTAGAATTCTGGAATTAGTAACATTTTCGAATTATATTTCACTTATTTGTAATATGGTTAATAAAGTGGTGCAAAATGTGCCAAAATAAGTGAAATTAAGTCAAACGATGTCAAGAAAATGTAATTTTATGGACAGAAAATGCATCAAAAGATTAAATACTGCAATAAAATAGCAACTATATGTGACACAGGAGTGCTATAGGGAAAATGTGACACAAAAATTAAAAAGCAACACGGTTCAAACAAATATGACAGCTGTTTCTTGACTATATTAAAAATACTGAGGGGAGCATCATGACACCTCAACCTCATTTTGATGTACTAAACATTTGTTCTTTAATTTATTTCAACACAGTGTAATTGAGCAACCAGATGTCTCCAGAAACCTATGGAAAAAGGGGCATCTTTTTGTTTTTCTATATTTTTTAAGAGGCAGGGCATATTGTGTGGATGCTGGCTTCATGTTTTGTTTTGGGGTTTTTTTTTTTCCTTTTTCACTTTCTGTTCTGTAAAAAAAAAAAAAAAAAAAAAAAAAAAGCTATAATAAAACCTTTTTGATTTGAAGCCTGTCAAGTTTCATACATGAACACAACAAAAGCTAAATCAACAGACGCGACCAAAGGCAACTACTAGTGAGCCGTCACAGGAATTTGTTATGTCTTTTGGCTTTTTAGCAGCTAAATGTTACCTTCAGTTTCTGTCTCTTTTTGCTTTGCAGTGCAGGTAGTTGCCACTGCCGGAATACCAACTTTTCACCATTTAGCTCAATACAAGTAAGTTTACTGTAAGCAAACAGACCTAGAGAACATTTCCAGTGTTTATAAAAGTAGTTCTCAAGATGTACATGCTGAAGAAACATGATGAAATACAACAAAGTAAACAGCTGTAATTATAGTAGTACAGCGAAGCAAGAGTAGGGGTATTAGTGTAGTGTAGTGTTGTATAGCATAGTATTGTATATCATAGCATAGCATAAGTATAAGTATGGGCATAGTATAGTACAAGTATAAGCACAAGTATAGTAAAGTACAGTACTACATAGTGAAGCAGTAGTAGTATAGTGTAGCATAGTATAGTAAAGTATAGTATAGTAAAGTATAATCATAGTATAGAATAGTATAGCATAGTATAGTAAAGTATAGTATAGTAAAGTATAATCATAGTATAATATAGTATAGTATAGTGTAGTACAGTATAGTATAGTATAAAAATAGTATAGAATAGCATAGTATAGCACAGCCTAGTCTAGTACAGTAAAGTATAAGCATAGCTAAGCATAGCAAAGCATAGCAAAGCATAGCAAAGCATAGCAAAGCATAGCATAGCATAGCATAGCATAGCATAGCATAGCATAGCATAGTATAGGAGAGGAGAGTTCCTGCAGGATTTTCCACCACTGAATCTGGTTATTCATCATTTCTGCGTTTAATGGGCAGCTGATAGGAACGATCTCCCCAAAGAGACAGAACTGCAGAAGTCTAGTTTCCGCTCAGACGATTTTAATTACAGCATATTTGAAAAAAGTACCGCCTACTTTAACTTTAAAGTCCACAAGGGGGATTAGTTCTCCACCAAAGTAACCTCTTTGCCTTTATAGCTACAGTTATAGATCAAAATCCCACCAGAGATCCAACCCAGTGACCCTGGAGCATTAATGCATGTCTGGTCCCTCCGGATCTGGGTCATAAGTACGTACAGTTAGAACCTCTCAGCACTCAGCGGAGGATCAGGTCGAGGTCGAGGCATTTACTCATAACCGGATCTTTGTCGCCTCGCTGAAACGCACATCTGTGTTTAGATGGAAGGAAACTGGCGCTATCAGACGTCTGATGGAAGGCGGAGGTGCAGGATGCATCAGAGGCGCAGTAATCAGGCCTCTTATGTAATGTTGGCAGATAAAGCTCATAAGGTCTCGTTTCTGCTTTACAGGAGAGGAAGAGCAGCTGAAGATATCAACAGAAAGTGCCATCAGTGCAGCCAGTGACCCTGATCGTATGGGGGTGAAGGAATAGACGTCTCTGCTGAGGATCGAACTCATCAACTTTCACCCTTCATGTGTCAAAAGCAACTTCATTCTGTCAACTTTCACATGGTTTCCCTCCAACAATATTACACCACAAAAGATGATTTTTTTTAAAAAGGGAACCAAGCGAACCGACAGCTGCTTTATTGGCAATCGGTAATGTTCACAAAATGAGAGCAACAACATCCCCCGAGTCTGTAGATGAGACTTTCAAGGCCAGTTTTGGAGAGAAATACGTATGTTCTCCAAAGCGTTGATACCTCTAAGGGTCGCTGAAAAACTGCTGTGTGGATCTTGAAGTCGGGAGCAACAAGTGCCTTTTTAAGAATAACATTATCAACAGCATGTAGGCTATGATGGACATCAACAGTTATGTATTACCACGACTTCCTTTCCCCTCCACAATAAAAGCACCAGTTATAATGGGAATGTTTCATTGTAAACACATATTTCTGATGACTCTGTTATTGTCAGCTTCCTTAAAGAGGGTGAAACCCCTCGTGGCCCAGTTATTGATAACTTTTACAAGTCCTACCTCCAACTAATCATATCTAAAACAAAAGATACGGTTATTAATGTTAGAAAACAACAAGACAGGCATGGAGTCATTTTAATTAAGTTCAAAAATAGAGCAAGTGTAATCATATAAATACCTTGGGACCATAATTGATGAAAAATTTAATGAAAACTGCAATTCTGTCTGCAAAAAGGGCCATCAGCCCCTTCACTGCCTCAGAAAACTTGCATAATTCGACACTGACCAAACAATCTTGACCCTGTTTTATCATTCTTTCATTGAGTCTGTGGTCCAGTCACCTGTTTGGTGAGTCACAGTCTTGTCCAGCCTCCCTGTACACTAAACAGGTACAGATAACGGTTTTATCAATTCTTAATAATGACTCCCATCCTCTACAGGGTGAATTTCAGCTTCTTCACTCTGGATGAAGGTTTTTTACTCCCAAGGTGCAACAAAGCGTTATAAAAACAGCTTTGTTCCTGTTGCTGTCACCTAGCTTAATAAGAAGTAGTGACAGTTGCACTTTATTTCATTTATCTTATTTCTTATTTATTGCTCTATTTATTATTGTGATTTTTAAATTTTATATTTTTATCCCAGAGATTGCTTTTATTTTCCTAAGTTTTTTTTTATTTATTGTGTTTTGCTTTTATTTATCTTGTCTTTTTACCTATCCTTGCTGCTATGTTGGTGAATGGTGGAACACTGAGAACTTTTTGTCTTGTTTGTCACTCGACCAAGCATCTGCCTGTCAGGTTCAACGTCTGTTTAATAATAGAATGCCAAATGCAATCATTTTTCTGCAAAACAAATCTACCCACGGGTATAAATGACGTAACGTTGAACCTTAAAAGAGTCCAGTTGCCTTTACTGAAGCACTTAGTATTATTACAATGACCTGGATGACTGAGAATCTGCACAGACGGGGAAGTTTTCTATCGAATCTCTCACCTTATTTTGACTGAAATCTCTCCCATTGTTACAATCCCGCCCTGTTCTAGAGGTGGCATGAAAAAAAGAAAACTGATCCTTTCAATCTCAGACAGAGGAGCTCAGAGAACACTAGCAGACCCTTCACACGTCCTTCACTTCGGTCGAGTACGAGCTCCTGCCCTCCGGCGGATGATATCGAGCACTGAAGAGCTGACTCAATCATTTTAAAAACTCATTTGTTCCTTGTTCTATTAACCTGTTCAACAGTGAGGTCATAGACTGAAACACAGGAGCCAGAACATTTTTAAAAAGCTGTACGTTGTCGAGCAGTAGTGTTCTAATGTCGCTTTCAGTTGTGCAGTGTCATTTAAGTCATGTAATATGTTCCAGTTCATGCAATATTAATAAATAAATGACATAAAATATATGAAAATTATAGGCCATTTACTCTAAATGAGGTATTCCTCATACACCGAGCCACTAATCTCCATTTCAGTAGCATTTACATACACTAAATCTTCCAGTTTCATCTAACTTGTCTATATTGTGAAGGTTTTTTACAGAGAAGTTTGATTATATATGAGTGAAAACCTGATTTATGGAGCAGTTCATTTCTAAAAAGACAAAAAAAGTACATTTTATCTGGCTGCTATTAATATTTTCTGATAAATAGAGTGACGAAAAAGGATTCAAAATCCCCTATTTGACTAATTACTATTGTAATATTAAGTTGTTTTAATTGGATTAAAGAAGTGCTGGTTCTTGAATTGAATGAGTTAATTTTTCTGACTTTTAGATCCTCATTTAGTGAAACATCTTCATCAGCTAATACGACGTAATCATCACTTTAAACTTTTTTGCCCTCATTGCCTTTAATATTCACACAGTAATGAAATGAAATTATAAAGCCTAGTTTTACAGGTTGATTAAACATAATTGTAATTCCCTATATTCAGCACTTTCTGCCTCGAAAAGAAGTGAAATCTTTTCTTTTCTGCAGGAAGTTTCACCGTTCTGGGGGGAGAAAACACTTTTCCATCTAAACGATCTGAGTGTGTTTCTGTTTTTTTGGCTTACGCTGCTCCACACGTACATTACTGCTGATCCAAAACACTGTCAGAAAGATTTCTGCTTCAGTGGGCGACTCGTTTGCACCCAGAGCAGCGCTGCACTCCTCTACGTCGTCTGTTCACCATCTCCAGTCAGTTTGACTGGTCCACAGACAGACAGAGTTTTGACAAAGAGCACATTTTCATCTTCACAGGAGATTTGTTAAAGATTTCTATATCATTGTGAGATAGCGGCACGGCGTCACTGTAACTATGACAACAAGTGAACACTACATCAGCTGCCTGCTGATGATCACATGACTGTGATCCTACTACAAATCCACCGTTGCGGATTTATCAGGACTTATCAGTCGGAAATCATACGACTGAGCGGCCTTGGTGGAGTACTGCGCTCTCTGAGGGCTTTTCTTGTTAATGTATGCATCTGGTCTAAACCAGTTTAAAGAGCTACAAAGTGCATCGGCTTGAATTGGGAAAACATCTTCGCAGCTCTAAATGAGAAGCTGAAATCATGTTCAACAGCTTTTCCTGCATAATCCAAAATATTTTCAACTTCCAGTCCCAACCATTTAAAATCAGCCAGCTAAGATAGGAGGTTACTTCAAATCTGGAACTCAAGACGGAAAAAAGTGAAGTTTTCAAGCCAATTTTATTAAGTTAAATCAACTTTAATTTAGTTTTAAATCAACTAATGCAGACATTTGAGTTTAAATTACATAAAACATCAAGTTGATGCAACATTATTATGTCAATCTAACTCATTATATTAATGTTTGCAACTTGAAAGGTTTGTCTAAACCAGTAAATTAGATCTTTGTTGTTTTTTTTTTTAAATCTTACAAGCATGGATTCAAAAGGTGGGAAAAGCTCCCTTGATTTATTTTTTAGCATGTGTCAGCATGCAGTATTTTGCAGTTTAAATGTAAATACTGCATTCATTCCATTTTAATTCATTCATTTATTTAAAATCAGATTAAGAGCTACAAAGTGAATCCATCCACACATAATAACTGAATCACTACCAAAGCTTGAGTTAGAAAAACATTTCTGCAGTGCAAATGAAGCTAATTTAATGAAGTTAAATCAAGTTAAATTTAGTTTTAAATCAACTAACGCAGAAATTTGCATGCAAACTGCACGATGTTAATTTGACGGAACATTATGTCAACTCAATCCCTCAAAATAATGTTTGCAACTTAAAAATTGTTGATCTAAATCAGATTATTAGACTTTAAAAAAAAAAAAGTCTTGCTAGCATTGCATTTAATTAAATAGTTCTAGGTCCTTTAAATAAGATCTTAGGATGTGTCACCATGCAATATTTAACATTTTAAACACAAATACTGCACTGAGATCTTGCATTTGTGCGAAATCGGTTCAAGGAGCTGCAAAGTGCATCCAGGCACAGATAACTGAAGCAAAGCTCGTGTTCAAACAGCATCCTTTTCAGCGCTATGTGAGAATATTGCGTGTCAGACATCCGTAGCAGGCTGCTGTAGTTTTGAAGCTAAAGGGCTCTGAAAGGGAGTCCAGTCTGGCTCTTTTATCGACATGTGCACCGTGTTTTCTCTCCCCACTCAGCCGTGATGGATCGGCCGTGCTGCCTCGGGCTCTCAGTGTGGATTCATTAGACTCTCTGCTTCCTCCTTCCTGCTGAGGACGCTTCAGATATGAAAGGTTTCAGTCAAACAGAGGCTCGGTGGCACTCAGTCTAAGCTGCACGGAGCGTCACAAGGGGAAGGGATCCACTGCAGGAAGACGATGCAGTTGTCTTTTCTCATTTTTTACAACTAGTTTAGCTGCTAATTGGGCTTTTGCATGCACTAAACCCATCATTTAGGCCTCTTTGCTCAGCTTTAGGTCATATTTTTTAATCAAAATGTGCAAAAGAATTAACAGTTGCATAGTTATCTAACCACTCTGGGCAAAGAACGAGCAGCAATTTTGTTAAATTTAATAATTAAACTGCTATATTCTCATACAAAACACACATCTGGGCTTCTTCTCTCTTGTGTTTGAACCTTTGTTCACCTCCCCTTCTTGTCTATGTCTGTGCTGGGAATTAAAAAAATCCTCTGGCTGTGACCTGCCATCTCATTTACAGTTCAGCTGCTCAAAATAAACAGCGACGGACCCAGTGACTGGGCAGAGAAAGGAAAGAGCGCCACCTACTTGCAGAAACAAGTCAAAGTAAAAGCACTTAAAGACATGCTGCAGTCTGATTGACTCTTGGAAGCAAACTAAACAAGGCAATCTAGGAAATCACAAGAATATACGATGACTGATTCATCATGTCATGCAGAAATAAAACGTCCCAAAACAGATTTACAAGCTATTTAGATAAAGAAACCAGATCCAGAGCAGCAAAATGAAACCACAAATAAATAAACCATCCTGACGTTTCAGCTCCAGACACAAAGGAAGCTCACTTATCAGCATTAAAATTAAATTACTCCTCCGAGCTGCCATCTTCAGTGCACCAGGACATTTCTGGATTCTGACATTTCATTAAATATGGATATTTTTAGCTCATTCTAAGGACAAAATAAAAGGAGAAGCGATTCATTCTCAACTTAGAGGGTCAGAGGACAGATTCCTGTTCTCAGGAAGATCTTCCTGAGTGAATAAATGTTCATAAAATGTGGGTTTAACAAGAGGTAATTTTCCATTTTTTCTTCAAATCTCATAGTTAACTTTCCTCTAGTTGAATCATCTACTGTTACTGCACATTTCGTCATTTAGATTCTTTAAAAACAGCATGAAAACTGTGATTTCATCCCAAAAACAACCTTCTTATTTATTTTTCTTTCTGTCACATTAAGAAAGCTATTCCTCAGCCGTGTTACTTTACATTATTGATTCAGAAACACTTTCAATATTTATTGACAACCTCCATCTGTAACCACAAGGGTCTCAAAACTGTAGTGTACCCTAATATCACTAATATTCAAAAGAAGTTCAAAGAAAAGGGAATAAAAGCTGCTCTTAGTCTGTCACTTCAACCCTCGTGTCGTCCTGCGGGTCAAAATTGACCCGTTTAAAGTTTGAAAATGTGGGGAAAAAAATATATTTTCACAGTGAAACTTCTGATGTCCACATTTTCAACATTTTTGGGAAATCTTTGAACATTTTTGGTGCAAGAAAAAATGTTAAAAATGTTTCTTAAGAACATTCACATAAAAATCAACCAAAATCCAGCAAAATTCGCTGGATTTTGGTTGATTTTTATGTGGATGTTCTTAAAGAAAATATTAGAAGTTTTACTGATATATATGGAATCACTTTAGATATTTTTAGGATTTTTCTGGAAGATTTTTACTCATTTTTTGAAAATATTTCCAAGAATTTTCTTGCCAAATTTGGGGGATTTTTCAAATAAAACTTTTAAGGGAAACTTTTAAGGAATTATTGGAATTTTCTTCCTGAAGGTTTTGCAAATTTTCAGAAATTTGGGGAATTTTTTTGAAGAATTTTTGGATTTTTTTCAGACAAAGAAACCATATTTTTTGGTGCCTGTAAATGAGGACAACAGGAGGGTTAAATCAGGGGTGTCAAACATGCGGCTCGCGGGCCAAAAGCAGCACTCCAGACGGTCCAATTCAGGTCATGGGATGACTTTGTAAAGTGTAAAAATTACAGAGCAGACAATAATTGCAAGTTGTACATTTGTAAAACTATAAATTTTAAATAATTTCTCAACCTTGACAAGTTGTTTTGATCATAAAGTAAAATATTACATTGCTCATTGTTCTTTTTTGGCGTTTTGTGCATCGCTTTTGTCATATTTTGTCACATTTAGAGATGAAAGTGGCTGTTGGCAAAAAACCCTGAAAATTTTTTTTCTAAGCAACTTTGCCAAGTGAGCGCCGAAGGTGCTCCAAGAGGCTGCCAAAGGCAGCCTTATGCGAGTGCCGAATAATAAATTATAATAGTGTCATTGTTACAATTAAATTAACATAGCATTATAGTCTTTATTAACAACAAGAATATATATAAAACATTAAAATAACCACGCAATATTCAATGAAGATAAAAATTTAAAAATGACCAAACAATATAGATCTTCAATGGAGTCTATCTTATCAAAAGCATGCACAAATGATATCTATTCACTCAAAAAAAAAATGAAAAAATTGAGGTCTATCTATTTTTGTAAAATAAAAAAAAAATTCCTAGTTTGTCTAATTTCCTGATATATTCAGACAAGAAATCGCCGTTCGTATCTTTCTCTTCTAACCACGACCACCGGAACGCGTTCTTGACTGTCGCGTCTATAGCACGCACGTCAGCGTGCCTGTCTACCTGTTTAAACATTGTCCTGACAGGTACGGGTCATTACATTTACACAAAAGCAAAGGTCGTCTATTCAATGAGCGCTATTCAATAATTAATCTCTCCTTTGTACTCAAAACTGGCGCTATTCAGTGCATCCGCTCTCGCAAATTCTCGCAGCATTAGATTGGAATCGCGTCAATGAACGAGATTCAAAATGGCTGCCTCCGTACAGGAATATAAACAACAAACAACGCATTAGCGATAAGAATAAGATTTGCAAAAAGAATACTATCGATCAAATTCTGATTTTCACTGAAAACTTCGATCAATTTTCCCAGATTCCCGGAAATGAACTCACAAAATTTGAAATCCCGGATTTCCGGGAAAACCCGGAAAACTTTCATCTCTGGTCACATTTTTGTTGTTTTTTGCCTTGTTTTTTGTCTGACTTTTTGTTTCATTTTGTTTCTTGTTTTTGTCGTTTTGCGTTTCCTTTTTGTCTCACTTGTGTTTTTTGACTTATTTTTGTCATTTTGGGTTTTGCTTTATTCGTTATTTTTTTCTCTTCCAAATAACTTCCAAACAATGAGTTCTAGAAATGAGAAGTCCGCTGTTTCACGTCATTTCAGGACATTTCCGTTCAGTTTTAAGGCATGTCGGGGAGTTTATGTTCAGTACAGGAGCGCAGGAGAAGCTATATGAGGGATTAATGCTCCCTGAGAGAAAAGGCAAAAAGTCTGGAGATCTGGCAACAAATGAAGGACACCTACCTTAACCAGGGTCCAATAACGGCACATCAACGACGCCAAAGATGTGGAAGAAGGAGGTATATCCAGTCCTGCATCCTGGGATCAGCTCGTAGTCACAGCTTCGTACGGATCAGGAAACTTCCACACATCCAGTTAAGTTCTAAAACCGCTCTACTTCACTTTAATACTCCACAATTTCAAGCAAAGTTGACCAAAAGCAGGATTAATCCTTCCCGAAATGTCCTTTATCCAACTCTCTCTTCACTCTCCGTGGTCCTCCACGCCGCCTTCATTAGCGACTCAGCTAACAGGTGTGTCTCATTTATTACCTCACTTCCTGTTTACCTTTCCTGTCCAGGAAAAAATAAAAGGGCAATTTTCTTTTTCCTTTCTGCTGCAAAGTCCTTTCGAATATCAACATGATAGGAAGAAGGACACATGTGAACATTATTATTACTATTTGTAAAAAAAAATTAAAAAAGAAAAAGATTTTTGTAGTGGTCCTGTTTATTTATTTATTTTTACTTGTTCATCATTAATTTATTTATATAACAATAAACATGCATATTAAGGACTGAAAAACAGTAACTTTTTAACTGTTTTTTAGTTTTGTAGAGATTTTTCATGATTTTTCATATCTCAAATCTCAGAAACAAAGCAATAATTTACATGTTGACTGTAAAAACAAAAACAAAAACAAAACAACAAAAAACAGCCCAAACCATAAATTATGTTTTAAAAATAAAATTTGTATTTATTTTATTTTATTTTTACAATTTTTTGATCATAGAATTATGTAGCTTTACTGTATTTCAATCAGCTATAAAAACAATGTTAAGATCGATATTTGCCATTAGTTTCATTTTTCTAAAAACTTTTTGTCAACATTAGAATATTGACAAATTAACAAATTATTTTAGTGTAAAAACATAATCAATATTATTCATTCATTCAATCTTCATCTGTCAATGGTTTTAATATTGTGGCTAATCAATGTTTATACAGGAGCCCATATATATATATATATATATATATATATATATATATATATATATATATATATATATATATATATATATATATATATATATATGGAGATGGAGCTGTTGCAGGGAAGAGTTTTCTGATAATATTTTATAAAATTATATAGGATCTCCTCAGCTCATTTAGTCAACCTTTACTGTCCTGCTCCTTTCTCATCATCCTCACAGCTTTACTCTGCTCTCAGAAAACAGATGCTTTCAGCAAAAAAAGAAAAAAAAACTCCTGTAAAATCACAAACATAAAATGCTGAATGTGTAAACAAACAGCTGTTTTCCAGGTCAACCCATCAGCTCCGATGCTCATTAGACTCTGTGTTCACGGCTTATTTCTGCTGTCCCCAAGTGGCCCATAAAAATAAATAAATAAAAAAAATCTGTTTTTGTAGGTTTAAAAAAAGATGTGTGGCCTCGGAACCCATGCTGCATGAGAAAATTACATTTGTGACATCAGACTTGACAAAGCTCCCCGGAGAGCTGGAGGCGACAAGATGCAACTGTTTCAGCAGAGAAACCTGGTCTCATGTGTGCAGCTGTTAAAGTACACCTCTAAAATCACAAACTCACTTACAAGTCACTGCAAGGAGGCTGGAGGAGGATTATCTGCCAAATTTAGAACAATGCATCCATTAATTGCTGCTAATTCAACACACAGTGCAGTGAAATATGAAGTAATTATCTGCATGTTGACAACACAAAGAGCATTTAGCCACAAAAAGCCTTCACCACAGTGTAAACAAACATCTTTAATCCACATTTAACAGCAAATTGCACAACAAAAAGCCCAACAATATCCAGCCTGCTGTTATCCATCCCATAATCCTTTGGTAATTCAGATAACTGGGATCCTGTTCACAGCTGGTTCGCAAAGGCTGCATTAAAAGAGATTATTATCACGCAAACACACATCTCACCTTCATACGCATCACTGCTCTTTTAATTCAGGAGGGAAATCTTGATTTAAAGTGTGTTTCAGGCAGATGTTCTGTCTGTGAGTGAGTCAGTGGCGCCACCTTCTGGTTTAAAATGAGCATTAATCCAAAGTTTATATTCTGACCCAGTTAAATTCAACTGTATTTCACCCATAAATCCATTTAACTGCTTTGTTTTCGTTATTCAGCAGGTCTATGGATAGCATTCTGGCTGATTCCACCTTTGTTCCACCCATTTAACCTTTAATTTCATTGCATTGGATCAATAAAATGTATCTTATTGCGTCTC
The DNA here is from genome assembly GCA_027123335.1 of Amphiprion clarkii. Classification (NCBI taxonomy): domain Eukaryota; kingdom Metazoa; phylum Chordata; class Actinopteri; family Pomacentridae; genus Amphiprion; species Amphiprion clarkii. The sequence goes on along the minus strand of CM049584.1, from coordinate 27,214,211 downwards.
GTATTGCAAAATCTTCAATATAAACAACGAAACTAACAATGGAATAATGTACTTTTTATTATAAGGCAAAATCAAAAGATTAAGGTTAAGACCCTTCAATATTATTGATTATGCTAAATTTACCCTGAGGCTCTGCTATATGACATGTAATATATAATAACCAGACTAATCTAAATGTTAAGGTCAATAGGATAAATAAGATTAAGAGTAAAATCCTTAATGCAGGATTTTGTCCCTTTCTTTTATTTTGCAGTATTGACACTCAAGTAAATAACAACAAATGCTTCTGTGCTGCTGGTTTGCCTTTTATGGGGTCTCTGTCTTTAAATATAAATAATAAACAGTTATGCATTTTCCATTTCAAGCATAGATCTGCTCTCTGTGTGTCTCTGTCCATGTGAACGGATTAGGATCAGGGATTAGAGACAGATGTAAACCAAAAGTCCAGATCCAATCTAATTCTGCTGCCATGCATCACAGCACAGGAAGGGTCACAGCAAGGGTCAAGATTAGCCAAGCCCCGCCTCACATGCGGCCTGCGCTCGTTTCTATTGGACTTCTGTTTGATTGACGGCGCTGTTGTCCAATAGGATCGGAGTATGGGGTCGTGGGCGGAACCGCTGCGCAGATGTGTGAGAAGAAGACAGGGCAGGTTTTAGTGAGAGCAGGAATAGCGCTTGGGGAAGTCACGCACTGTGGGAGCTCTAAAAACGAAAGGTGAGGACGAGATTAGAGGCTTTATCAATCTAAATTAAAAGTGTAATTACCCTGAATTCGTGTTTGATTGAAAGTTTTAGCCCCGGTGTCGCTGCTGTGACATTAGTTAGGTTGTGTCGTATCTTTCACTTTGCTTCTGCGCAACTTCTAACTGCTAATTCCTGTTGGCTAGCAAACATATTTCTATGATTTGTTGATGTCGTTAGTCCTTGTTGTGGTTCTTTAGCCTTCTTAAGTTATCTTTAACCTTCTTACTCAGTTGTTGTACACCTCAAATTGGGCTTTTAAAGTCGTTTTATGGAGTTATTTTTTAATAATTTACATGCTGTTGTCGTTGTTTTGATTGTTTAGCCATCTCAAAGTATTCCCAACCTGCTTAGTCAGTTGTTTTACACCAAAAATGGGCATTAAAAGTAGTTTTGTTGACTTATTTTTAGTCATTTGCATTCTGTCGTTCTTGTTGTATGTGTGCATTCTTCTTAAATTATCCTCAGCTTCCTTAGTTGTTTTACCCTCTAAAATAGGCATTAAAAGCAGCTTTAATTACATATTGCTATATTTTACAGGTAGCTATCAGTCTCTTTGGTGCTTGTTGTGCATGTTTAGCCTTTTTAAAATATCTCCAACCTTATTAGTCAGTTGTGTTACCCCCAAAATAGGCATTAAAGGCAGTTCTTTCTGAGTTAGAGCAGTAATTTACATGTATGTGTGCAGCCAACTTAAACTATCTCCAGCCTTGTAAGTTAGTATAAATAGGCTTGATAAGTAGGTTTAAAGATATATTTCTATAATTTACAGGCAGGTATTAGTGTCTTTCATCCTTGTATTTGTGAAGCCTTTTTGAATTATTCCCGGCCTTGTTAGCCAGCTTTTTTGCCCCCTAAAACAGGCATGTAGAGTAGCTTTCGTGATATGTTTCTATAATGTAAAGAACGTAACAGTCTTTTTAGTGTCCAAAATATGGTAAAATAGCAAAATAGACTTTAAAAGTAATTTTCATGATGTGTTTCAGTAATTTGCAGCCTGTTGTCATTGTTGTGTTTGTGCAGCGTTTTTAAATTCTTTCTCAAACCTTCTTAGCAAGCTGTTTTACCCAAAACTACACACAACTAGAATTGAAAAATTTTCTTCTTGATGACCTATTTGTAGTATTTGCAGGCAGGTGTACATTTCTTTCTTTGTTGTGGTATTTGTGTTGCTCTTTCCAGCCTTCTTAGTCAGTTGTTTTAATGTCAAAATAGTTTTTTAAAGTAGCTTTAACAATATCGATTTACAGGCTTGTGGCTTTTTAACATATTTCCCACCACCTTCTTGTCCGATTGGTTGACTTCAAAATGGATTATTTCTTTTACTTTCACTTCTTCCGAACACTACGTTTTCTTTTGTGAGGCGACACTAAGGTTAAGGCTTTAAGTTGCAGTTGTGAGATTGTAGTTAACATATCTGTTGTGCATGAAATTTGAGAGTCCAGAGTCTTGGAAAGCCAAGGAGACTGGCAAGAAAAGGAGCGTAGTGACGTGCCAGTTTAGAGGTCATTCATTTGGCTCAGCTCTGTGTTCCTTGCTCTTGTGTCAAGGTGCCTTTTTTCCCCACACCCCCTGTCCTTTTCTTGTTAATCTGCAGTCTCTCATCACTTTACACCTAGATGCATGCTTGGAAACAACGTAGACCCGCACAAACTTTACTCACAAGACCTAAGCACACAGTACTATTCACCTGTCAGGTCGTATATGTGTGCAGCATGTAAAATGTGGCCTCCGTGGGCTAATAATACAACGGGGAAGACTTTGCTCTTTGGTTTCTGCATCTGATATTTATTCCATTCGGAGACGCAGGCAGTCTGCAGTTGCTGCCGTCTCACATTTACACTAAACTTTAAACCACGCAGCCAGTGGTGACGGGATATCTTGTGAAAACGTCCCCTCTGACTGAACCTGATGACAGATTACTTAACCTGGCTGTTTATACACTAACAAAAGAAAAAGCTTAAAGTGTATTCACTACAGAAAAAAGTGTACCCGAGCTTTCTAACTGACCCTGAAAGCGCATGGGCGTGTTTGGAACGAGACATTTGAAGCTTTCCTGCTGCACATATTAAAGTTCAGATATTAAACCGGAGTCTGGAGGTGATTAATCAGTGACTAGCTGGGAGCCGTTCGTTCACCGTCTTCTTGCTCCAGACAGCTGCAACCTTGAAAAGTAGGAGTGTTTTCCGCTGCTGAGAAAGAATAGGGGGTTGTGGTTGTGGACTGTGAGGGTCACGGTTTTTGAGACAATTATGACTAAACTGAAAGAGACGGTTTTCCTTTTTACCTCAGCTACAGGCTGGCTGATCTCCTCTTTCAGTTTCGGTTTCGTTGAATAAAAATCCCCTCACTGTGTCGGTAATTGCTTCAGACTTCAGCGATCAGATTACAATTATTATTCTTCTGGGTGCTTTCACATCTCACACCAAGTGAAAGGAACGTACAGATTCATTTTTTCCTGGGGAACGTTGCCAAAGGGCTGTGCCATCTGAGGTGTTTACTACATCACAACTACAACTAGGAACCTGACTTGTGTATCAGGAATCAGCATTTTAACATTTCTGTCTACTCTCTGACTTTTCAGATGTCTTTCGTCGACGACAAACTGTACAATGGATACTTGCGGCGGAACATGCCCACCATTGTCAGCAAGGTGAAAGTGAGAGAAATAGTGGTCCATCTGCCCTGCCTGACGGCTCACGACAGGGTAGGGTTCATTATATATATTTATAACTAAATATGGTATTTTTTTGAAATGTATTTGAATAATGTGGTGTATTGACACTAGTATTCAGACTTATTTCATAGAAATGTCAACACGGTGCTTCAGTTTGTGCACAGATAGCCTAATAATCCTCACTCTGGTATCTTAATTATGCTACATTAAACCAAAGCTATTAAATATTAACTGATTTAAACACAAGCAGCCACACTTTAACTTTGTCAATACAAACTTCATTATTAATCGAATGAAAAGACAAAGTGACAAAGATTACAGATCTGATTGTAGTATTCCATTTGATTGATTGTTTTCTTCAAAGCCAATACTGATGCTACGTAAAATTACTTTTTAACACAAAGCACAGGCATTTTTTAGGTTGTTGTTTGGTAAGATGTTGACTTGTTTATTAACACTGATGAGGGTTATTGCTAAATATATACAGTACCCTAAAACAAAGCTGTTTACTGCTGTCATAAACTAATTGTATAGGTGTGGGGGTTTTTTTTCTATAAAATGTATTTTTAGGAAACTATTGAAGCAAAAAGAGAGACTAGTGGGAACTTTCAAGGCATGGTGCTTCTGCTGGATTGCCTAAAGAGAAGAGAAAACTGGCCGGAGCAGTTCATCGAGGCACTCGAAGCATGTGAACATCCAGCTATTGCAGCTGACATCAGAAGAGAATACAACGCTCTGAGAGGCAACAGTAAGTCAGCAAATAATTCACCTTGCACTGTGTAGTACACGCTAGAAGTTAATGCATTATTTCCTTTGGCAAATGGAGGGAATGCAGTTAGTATGTGAGATAATAAGGGAATATTTTACTCTTAAATCAAACTGCATTCTTAGCTATATAATTTGATGCTCTGCTATGCTTTGGAAGAAGTTAAGAAATTAAGATATGTTCATCTTATGCAGAATAATCCAAGTTTCTGAGGCCATACTGCCATATTTTGCACTAATCATTTCAGATAGCAGTCCTATGGGAATAAAAAGTTTGCTTAATGCTGTTCAGATGCATGTTGCACAGTGAGTTAAGTCTATTTTTGCCTGAGACTTGAGCGTCTAAGGTGTATATATGATTATCTCCATTCACGCATGCATGGACGGTTCTCAGGCGAGGAAGTGGGCTGTGACCACTGTAAGCTGATTTATACCCTGAAAGCAAAACAGTGTCTCCTTGTTGTTCGACCTTGACGGATAGTTCACAACTCTGCACACTTGTGAGGAACGTGGGAGAAGGCTGACTTGAAGCTAAAAATTCCAAAATGTTAGATAGATGTATGTCATCTTGTGCTTTTTATGAATGTGAGATTATTTTCACACACATGAACGTGCTGTTTTTATTCTCCAAGTAATTCTAGCGACCACACAAACAGCAGTTACATAGTGTCAACAAACAGTGTCATATACTAGTGTATAGAATTCCTTTACACACTGAAATAAAATTGGGCATTGGCTAGATATTGATGCCAAGGCTGCAGGTAATTTGCAGTTATTTTCTCATTTAATTGATCTTAAAATGTCAGAATATGTATTTCCAAAAGCACAAGACGACGCCCTTAAATGTCGTGTTTTGTCCACAAACCAAAGCTACTCATAGAGGAGGAAAGAAACCAGAAAATACTCATGTTTAAGAAGCTGGAATCTGAGAATGTTTTCTTTATGAAATTACCCAAACAGATGAATTGATTAGCAAAATAATACAACTGTTGATGAATGACAATCGATGAATAGTTGCAGCTCTGCATTCAGCTTTTTAACTGCATACTGGTTGAAATAATATGTCTGTAGTTTGCATCTTTAATTTTACCACCTGTATTCACTATTACCTGCATTTTCAGTGTATTCTCCCCATTCATTTTATATTCACTGCGTTACATGACTGTGGTGATAAAAGATCAAAATCACCCAATCGTCCAGTTTTTCCAGAAGCTGATGTATGGAAACTTGCTGTATGGTCCTGGGAACTTAGTAACCAGTAAATGTGTTAATGATTCTGGATTTCATAGAGCTTCAGTCATGTGTGATCAGAGTAGATATAAATACCAACGCTGTTTGCTTTGCCCTAGATTCCAACCCCAGCTCCCCTCCAACGAATGTCGTGAGGGCACACGTCCATCCTCCGCCATCTGACAGCCGTTTGCCAGTTCCAGAGACTGGTGCTGCTGCTTCTCCTGCTGTTGAAGCTCCTCCAGCACCTCCATCTCCTCCAGAGCCAGCCGTCCAGGCGCCACCCCCTCTGGAAACCCCCACACAGCTGCTGCAAGCCGCCCAGACCCCGGCAGCAGCAAACCAGGTTCCCGAAGCAGTTTCCCCACCTGAGCCCGTCGCCGAACCTCCACAGCCGACTCAAATCGAAGTGCGACCTCCTCCATCGACACCTCCTCCATCCCCTGACATCCCACACGCTCAGGTGACCACACCTCCGCCGCAGCAACGAGAGATCAACTCCCACCAGGAGCCGGAGGAAAACTCTGAATCAGACATCCCCGATCAGGTGAGCTCAGAAAATGGCGAGGTTGTGGTCGAGTCCACGACCAGCCTGGATCCGGTTGCGCAGAGGGAAGCAGATACTCCATCCCACCAAGACCAACTCCAAACAGCAGCCACCACAGAGGAGACGCCACCACGGAGTCCATCTCCAGCTCAGATAGACTCTGATGGATCCTCCTTCCTCACTTTGACCCCAGAGAAGCCTCCTGTCCAGGACACCACCCCTCTGGTCAACGTAATTCCTACTACTGTCCTGCAGCCTGGAGAGACTTCTGAACCTGCTGCTACACAGGTGAACACCAAAATACACAGATTTTAAGCTATATTTATTAAAAAAAAAAAACCCAAATATCTCTGCATTAAACACCAAAATGCACTCATTTTAAGCCTTAGTTATAAACAAAAGCTAGAGATTGAGCGAGAGGTTTTGCCAATAAAACCTTCAAGTAGTGGACTCATGTTTTGTTAATGCATTGCATTTTACATAATTTTTCTTCCTTCCTCCTTTTGAATTTGACTTTCTTGGTGTTTAGAGACCTCCATCTGTTGTTTATGGCTCAAAAATGAGACACAAAACAGAAGAAATGTGCTAAATTGTATCAAAAAAGTCTGTTTTGTTAATAGCATTTATTGAGAGAACTCAAACTCACAAAGCTACGCTGAAGGTTTAGACTCATATTTTTATATTCTTTATTAAACTTAAAAATCCAAAGAAGAGTGAAGATCCTGTCTGTGTTTTACAGTTTTAAATGTGTATCTGTTCAGGGGTTCAGTTTACATCCACTGCGTTAATCCCACTGAGCTTCTCTGCAAGGATAATAATCCAAACTGTCCTTGAACTACATAATAAACATAGTATTTATATATATTTTTTTCTATGTTTAACTTCTAACTAATCACACTTAACTTTTTCTATTCCTGTGTATCTCAGTAGCTGCACGGTAATTTAACCAAATTATAGATATTTAACAATAACTCTATGCTAATTTAGTTTATTACCCATTATTCCATCAATAATAAACCAGATTGTCATAATAATTCCATTTTCATTGTTAAGTATGAATGTAAACGAGGCTGATACTTTCTGTGAAATTCGGCTTTTACTGTATATTTTTGGTGGATTGTGCTATTTTCTAATTTACTGTTTGCAGATGATATCAAACTTAAAGGCATCTTGTTGAGTTTTCCTTTAAACAAAACACATTTATGTTTATGCTGTGTGTATCTTAGAGCCATAGCAGAACAGAATGTGCTGAGTGGATTCCCCTTGGCATAGAACATGTTCAAAGCAGATTTTAAAAATGCTTTATGTCCTGCGCTGTTCATTTTCACGTTTGCCGACATGCAGTTGCTCTTCTTTCTTAACTCTGCTGGCACAATGCTGCATTTTTTTGACACGTACCAGCTGCCAGCTGTCTGTCATTGGAAGGGTGTGAATCTACTGGCAGGAGTGTGTGTCACCCAGCCAGATGTTCATGCTAACACAGGCCATATAAAAAACAGAATGGAAAGTCTGTAGGCAAAATTTAATGAAATCCATCCTGCACATTAATATATAAACATCAATCATAAGTTACATTTATTTAATATGTATTGATTATGAATATGCACAGTGGTTTAAAGACTCATTTTCCACACGTTGTGTCTTCTCTAGGACATCTTTTTAACTTAATTTGAACCAGTTGAAAAGCATTTTGTTGTTTTTGCGAGATAGATAGCATGTGCAGGGTCTTGGAAAACAGTTTTGGCTGATAAAGAAAACAGCAGGAGTGCTACTCAGAAAAATATTGGACTTAAAGCAAATGAACGCGAAAGGAGAAAGATATTATATGCAAGTGTTTCTACACAGCAGTGCCCACACTAAATACATAAGATTGTACAGTTCTTGCACTTTATGGAAACACAACACCATGGCTAGAAGTAGAGAGAACTCAAAAATGTATTTCGTGCAACATAGCGATGTTAGAATGCCAATTGAAAGTTACTTATTTGATTATTTACATTACAAAAATTAACAAAACCTGAAATTGGCATGTGCAAAATTTTCCCCAAGTTCCCACTGGTGTTACTAATACTGGAAACATGGTGGCTGTGCATACTATACATATTTTACTACTAACGTTTTTTTTCCCCCGTACTTGTCTCCTATATGATTTGTGTAAACACAGCCTGCAGTTCAGCCAAAAAGTTTCAGAATTTTTGCCCAATAACTGTTGGTTGCAGCTGAGTCCTCAATGGCTTCACAGTTGCATCAAGTAGCAGATAATTTTTTGTATTTTACAGAATGTTTTTGGTGATTCTGTTCTGATATTTTAGGCAAATTATAAAAAAAAAATGATTTAGATAGGTTTGTAGATGAACAGCACATCACAGATCATTAGTTCAAGGACCCTTGTCAACTTGAAAATCTAATGATTCTGTCTGTTTTTACAGTGTTTGGTTCAGATAAATCCTGTGATTTTGCAGCTTTTTTTCTTGTTTTCTATTGTTATTAATATTATTTTAATAGATAACTTACCTTTCAAACCTGCCGGTGGATTTTGGGGTTCAAAGAGTGAACATTATGTGCGTCAGGGATCAATTTAACCAACCGATTGGACAGTGATCAATAATACTGTTTTTATGGGACTTTATTGTGAATATTTTTAATGCCAAGCCACATTTACATGCATGAGAGTCAGACAGGATGTTGAAAAACCCAACCAGCTTCTTTAATTAACTTCTAGCCTGTCATTTATTTCACCTGCAGGTTGCTGAAAGCAGCCCGCAGACTGAAGCTGCAGCTACAACCTCCCCTGATCCTGTTGCTGCTGCTGGTGGGGTTGACATTTCCCTTAATGGTGACGACAGCGTGTGCTTCAGCAAACCTGGACAACTGGTCAGCGTCCAACCAGAACATCACAGCAGTCCTACTGCCCCTGCATCCATGTCTCCGCCGGAGCCCTACTCTGGTAACAGCGATCGCCTGGAGGTAAGCGAAGCTGCTCCGGACGCCGTGAACTCTCCTGCCTGCTCTGCCGTCCAGAATCCAGTCGCAGCGCCACCGTGCCAGGAGAACGGCATCGCCCTCAACCACAACGAACCCGAAGAGAACCACTACGAGTCTCCCAGCCTGGGGGTTCTGGAGCACGTGGTGCAAGTATCCGAGGTGCCGTCCGTCCAGAACCTGGACGGCCAAACCTCGGCGCCGCAGATTCAGATCAACGGCGAAGCAGCCAAAGAATTCCCCTCTGCACCGCCGCCGTCTACTCGTGCCGATACCGTATCGGGTCCGAACGCCGCCTCCTGTGACCCGGCAGCAACTGATAACTCACAGAATTCAGACGACAAGGCGACTCTTCAGACCAATCTGAACCAGTCCGCGAACACAAAGTACATTCTGACTGCTGTGGGAGTGGGAGCCTGTGCCCTGCTGGCGGTGTGGAGGTTCAAGAGTTAAGGGAATTTAATAAGGACAGAGAAGATACAGAATCTTAAGGGTATGATGCCTTATTGTAGTCAGTGCTCTGGCATGACGTGAGGCAGCAGTTTAATAATTACCTATCCTATTAATAGCTGACTTGCAAGACCTTTGATCATGTCATTAATTACAGGTCGGTGGTTGAGTTTGTTTTATCTTTTTACTGTTGAGAGCAAAAACCAAATCTACTGTTATTGTTGTAGTCGGGGGGAAACTTCACGGAACTGGGTTGGGATCTCAGGTTATTGATGCACTCGCTGGAAATGTGTGGTTTTTAAAGCACGCTGCGTCTCGTTATTAAGGATTGCTTGTTTGTTCTGTTGTCTGATAAGCAAGATAAAACTGTTGGCTGCCACTCAGTGAGGATCATAAAAGTGAATTTTATTAGATTTGGACTGGAGTAGAGAGAAAACGAGCAGCACAGTCTGTAAATGTCCTTTTCCTGTTCATAAATAGGAAACGTGGCTGTAAATGATCGCCATTGCACTGTCTGTATTTATTTGTAAATATTTAAATATATATACTCACTATGTAGAAATCTAATTATGTATTTTAAGTGAGCTGGATGTATCAGAAACATTCCAAAGCACTCGTGATGTTTCAGATATTCAACAAAGAATTAGTCAGCTAAACCCTGTGTAGTTTTTTTTACATAATTAGAAAACTCCTGGATCTTTTTAAAAACCATTACACTCCTTAATAGTGATTTTTCTTCGTATTACAGCAGCTTCTAGTTAATTTCTGAGCAGAAAAGTATCTTCCATTACTCTGACACATTGTATTGTCATTAGCTGCCTATTTTTAAGTCTGTTTAATGATTTTTTTTTGAGGCTTGTTTCTTCTTTTTTAATGCTTAAAAATGTAGTAAATGTTACTATACTATAGTAAAAATACTATTGTACTATAAAAGATGAAAATATCTCGCTGGAATTGGTGAATTTGATCCTTCAGGGATCCTTTTTGACAGCCAGTGATCTGCACAATTCACTGTGTGCTTTCGGGCATTTGACTTGTTGATTTGTTTTTTTTTTCCCTTTTAAAATAGAAAAATGTTTGTGTGAGGTGGCAGATTTTATTGTAAATAGCTTTGTCAATACAGGAAAAGGTTAATCGAGATGGTTTTGCACATTTAAGGAGATATTTGAGTTGCACAGGTGGAGATGAAAGGTATTTTGATGATGGCTCACGTGTAAATTGTAATCTGAGTTCAGTTTTACCTGAAATTTCATGCACTGTCCCTAGCTATGCACTCCAGCAATCATACCAATAAACCTGAAATTATATTTGAAAGTTCATTTATTTTCTTTCTTTTTCATGGTTTGTCCCCCAACTTTATTTGAATTTATTGGACAAATTATTATGAATCGGGCATCAGTGGGCTATCTTCACTGAAAATATGGTGACATGTTAGAATTCAAAAGACACAACAGATGTAATTAATAAAATTAATGATGGCTGATTTCCATTTTACAGCATCAATGTCAGACATGCTGGTTTACTGTCTCAATACTGGGACACAGATGATATGTTTGAAATTTGCAGAACAGTTTGAACATGAGCAGAAATCTTTCTAAAAACATAAGATCTATTAAGTCCAAGTAGTTTATATAAATTTATTTAGATTAAATAATATATTGCTGATGTAAAAAAGGTGTCACATGCATATTTAAAGATGTTTTTTCCCCTAAAACAAAAGACACAAAAGATGAAAGAAGACTGAATTCTGCGTATGTGTGAATTGACTGGGCAGGGAAAAGACTAAATAAAAGAAGTTGATCTACAGGAGATTAAATGTGATATATAATATTCTGAACTGTCACATGGTGCCTGAAGTGAGTGTTTGCCTTCACAGTAACACCTGCGTTTTGCTTACAATGAGAGATTTACTGTGTCAAAATATGAAAATAAAACACATTTACAATAAATTAATAAAGAGTTTAGTGTAAATATGATGCCATTTAAAATGTAGGCTCAGATAAAAAAAAATGATGATGAAATATAATGCAAAAGATTCTTCTTTTTCACATTTCTTTACAAGACTTCAGAAGCACTTTTCATACCATTAACCCTGTTTGTAAAAATGGTCAAAATTACATCGTTTATCAGAGCCAGAAAACAGATTTCCAACTTCCTGGCACTCCTTGAACTAACCTGTGAGATGCTTTTCAATTGGGAAACTTAACTAAATTTCACTCAAACATTTATGGCTTTGTAATGTTATTATGCTGCAGAGAAGACATGTTTGAATTCTCTCTGATTCTAGCTGTTTCTGTCCTGTTTTCATAGAGGTGCAGTAAAAATTAACCCAGAGAGTGAAAATACAGAAACAATAAAACCCACCCAATGCAAGATAAAATAGTCATTGTGATACGCAAGGAAACGGGACAAACTTTTAGTATATAATAATAAAAAAACAAAAATACAAAATGCATAGCTGGGTAGTAGGTACTCAGGTCCAGACAGCTAGTGTGAGTGTTTGTCAGAGTTCAGTTCTCTTATGTCTCTGGAGTGGAAGCTGTATTTCAGTCTATCATATCATAAAGCAAAATTTAATTTTAATTTGTCAAAAAAATTGCAAATAAACAAATTTATATTTTCCTTTCCTTTTTTCTTATGATTTATGGCATTATGTATTTGCTACGGGGCACAAAGCACATTTTCAGGTTTCTCTACTTGTAGCAATGGTTTTGCTGCTACCATACAGGTACATGCCTTTATATTCCAGTGAATAATGAACTCACAGTGAACTAAAATGTGACCCGAGCACAAGAAAAACTGCCAGAAACTGCCTGGGGTTTGAGTGGGTAAATATACTAAAATCTTAAATTGTTTGGGATTATAAAATGGTGCTTGTTTCACTTCTCCATGCATACATCATGTGTTTTGTTTTTGTTTTTTTAATGGGAATAATCAAGAAAAAAGTGACATCAGCCTTCTTTTGTGAACTGTTTTCTTGCTGCTGGATTCGCCCTCTGATTGGTTCCAGGACCCGTCGATCAGCTGCTGACCCCGCCCCCCTCCTTATTGACAGCGAACATAAAAAGGACATGAAGCGCCGCCGTTTGAAACGACACTTAGCCACTTAGCTGCTAATTAGCTAGCTCGTTAAACCGCGGACACCATTGTCCTCATAAATCATTGTCGCCTAATGGTTTAACTCATCGTACCCGCGGCATTTATGTAGTTAACTAATCTTTTTTTTTTCAATGGCGTTCAATGGCCACCAGCGCGACGATGATACTGTCGACGAAGACGAAACGCCCACGAAGCAGCCGCGGTCCAACAAGGAGATGCCCGGCTATTTCCGAAGCGAGCCCGGCAGCGAGGCGGCCGCGCCCGCGGGGAGAGCCACACCCGACCTGCGCAGCTCCAACGCGACGGCGAGGCATCGGAGCGACTCGGTGAAGAAGACAAGGCCGCGTAGGTGTTTTGCTAGCGTGGGCTTGGTGTATATACTGGGGAAGAAGGGGTCTATTGCCTGTATCACAGAACTCAAAGGCGTTCCCTCACAAAAGATGGCAAGTGTTAATCCAGATTTACAGTTAAAATATTATTGAATTCCTAAAATATAAACCGAAATGGATGCGTAATGTTGTAATAAGACGCTGAAGTTCCATTTACCGTTGGCGTAAAATGTAATATCGGTGAGCTGTAGTGGCAGTAAATAGCCTGAATCTATTTTGCAACAAGATGGCGTTCGCGGTACACATTGTACTGTTGCTTGCAGAGATGAAGCTGCTCACCATTACAACACTGAGACATCATCTGCATTTGTCCCCACTGTCACCATGCATTAAAATATTAGAAATGTGTGTTTATTATCGTGCAATATCATGCATTTTATTATTTAAAATTTTTTGTGATCTTTTAAAAATTATTATTATGTGCATATATTATCTCACATAATGCAGCGTTTCCCTGGTTTGGGATGGACATTGGAGGCACTCTGGTGAAGCTGGTGTACTTTGAGCCCAAAGACATCACAGCAGAGGAGGAGCAGGAAGAGGTGGAGAATCTGAAGAGCATCCGGCGCTACCTGACCTCCAACACTGCCTATGGCAAAACGGGCATCAGGGACGTGCACCTGGAGCTGCAGGACCTGACGCTGTGCGGCAGGACGGGCAACCTGCACTTCATCCGCTTCCCCACGCACGACCTGCCGGCCTTCCTGCAGATGGGCCGCAACAAGCACTTCTCCAGCCTCCACACCACCCTCTGCGCCACCGGAGGGGGGGCGTACAAGTTTGAGTCCGATTTCCGTACGGTGGGTGTGCAGTTGTGCTTTTTTTTTTTTTTGCAGGGGTGCTTATTTTTACAGACAGTGAACAAACACAGTGAGGTGAGTGAGGCAATTGTGAGGTTATAAAATGTTCCAAAAACCAGTTAGATGGAGCAGAAATCAAAGGAGATGAATTTCCTGGCATTGAAGCACCCGTTACTTTATTTGGACCTGTGATTATTATGAAATAAAGCATTCTTGTACTACTAATTTGACCTTAAAATGAGAATGCCGCGCTGCTGATCGTTGTGATTCGTAGTATTCTTCTTTTTAGGGACGCCAGCTCCTATTGAATTGTAATTAAAGTTCCTGTTTTCTGACCCTCCCTGCGTTCCCTCCTCCCCCAGTTTCCTGCCTCTGTGCTCCCCCAAACCACATCCCCTTAGCAAGGATGTTATCCATGCTCTCTTTTTGTCTCATGAAACAAAGATGGCGGACCTGCAGCTCCACAAGCTGGACGAGCTGGACTGTTTGATTCGGGGGGTGCTGTACATCGACTCGGTGGTGTCCAGCGGCCCCTCGGAGTGCTACTACTTTGAAAACCCCACAGAGCCAGACCGCTGCGTCCAGAAGCCCTATACACTGGAGAACCCCTATCCCCTGCTGCTGGTCAACATCGGGTCTGGGGTCAGTATCCTGGCCGTCTACTCCGAGAACAACTACAAACGAGTCACTGGGACCAGGTAATAACTAGTCTGAAAGATTCTTGAGCGGCTCTGTGCTTTTGAGATTTGAGTGAACGTAAAAAGAATGTGCTAACCTGAATTAAGTAACTTTAGATACTGTATAAAGAGGAAAATAACCCAGATATAACTGCTTTTTTAGACAGTATATTTGGTTTAGTTCAGGATGCCTGTGCAGAACCCTGAAGCAAATCCATGGGGCCCCCTGCAGCTCGCTTCAAGTGGACTCCACTTCCCTTTCCCCCCCTTTTTAATGAAAGTTCTAATTTATACAGGGCCTGAGGCTCTTTGTATTGTTTTGCTGAGGAGAGGGTCCCAGTGGGTGTGCATTGGCTGCAGGGGAGCAGGTTTAAGCAACAGATTTCCTTCACAATAAAATCAAGCAACTGTGAACTGAATGTGTATAAAGTTTTACTAGATTTAGTTTGGAATATATACACATATGACATAAACTGTCCACTTGTTATGCAAAAACCTAATGCAGTATATGAAGAAATTATTATTTACTGCAGTAGTTAGGTGAGTAATTGAGTCAGAAACCTTTTTGTTCAACTTTTTGCTTGTTTAAGTAATAATACAATACATTTGTTGGTTTTTGCCACAAATGGGATTTTATTCATTGCATTGACTTGTATTATTTATATGATAATCCTGATTTATAGTCAGATAAAACAAGATAGCTGAGGATGACACTTTAACTTTTAGAGAATTGTGGTGGATAAACTGAGAAAATAGTCAGATGACCAATTGATAATGAAGATAAAAATGCACCATTTTGGTGTACATACACACAAAGAAGATAAAATATGTGTACATTCAACCTCAGTGAGGCACCAGTGCAAGACAGAAACCGCAAACCAAGCTTCATGTGATTTAACCGATAAGTTTTTCCTCCATCAACCATATCTAACCTGCTTTTTGTGCACATTAATCTCTGTCTATCCTTGTCTTTGCTTTATTTGATGTTATCGTTCATGACCTAGAGAGAGTGATCCCATTAAGTCACTGTCACAGACTCTGACCTCTTCACTTACATGCCAGTGGGAACTATATGCATGAAGAAACAGAGAAAACACAGGAAAGTGCTGTATAAAATACCACATACAGTGTTTCTGCCCATGTTGCAGCCTGGTAATGTTGGGTAAAATAAATTAGCCGGTACAAAAAAAATTCATATAAAAGCAGATAATACTTATATCAAAGTATGAAAACAACATATTAGATTTTTTTCAAGGAGTCTTGACACTTACAGACTCAATTTGAAGGTCAGATAATTTTATTCAGTCTTAGTAGAAGCAAAATAATGAGCAAAAAACAGGGAATATGTATTGGGACACAAGGAAATCACACCCCTTCATATACCCATGCTGTCATACCACACAGAAGGACAGAAAAAAAGATCATCTAGTAATACATACTATTTCAGATGCCAGAAATGCCAAATTTCCACAATGGAAGATGCATCAAATATGTCACTGTCTCGTGGTCAAGCATAAACAAGCTTAAGCTACGGCAGGAGTGCAAACAATGGCAGCTTATTTCATGCTACAGACTGGGACAGGTATATGAACAAGATGGTGAAGGCTAAAGGTGGAACGCTGCAAAGAAATAGCTCTTCCCATTGTTAGTATCCTTCATGCAACGGTGTGTAATTTGCACCGGCAGCTGTGGTACATTCTGAAAGTAAAAGTGTGTGATTTGAAGAGCATGGTGAATCAAATCCCTGATTCAGGGATTTGCAGGAAGGTTCAGTCTGGTCAAGTGGGTGGTCCGTTTGGTGACGTCTCCCTGTAGCCTTTGTGTGAAAAGTAACAGCACTTTTTTTTTTTTTTTTGAGTTGTCGGTTATGCAGCCACTTCCTTTACCAAACTTGTCAGTTGCTTCAGAATGTTATTTTTTTTGTCTCCTTTCTTTGTTATTTTGATCTAAGTATAGTTCCAACTTTGAAATATGTTAGTCAAACTGAGGGTTTTGTTGTTATTTTTGGTACTTTTTTTTTCCCCTTTTCCCTCCTCCTCCTTTTATTCTATCCCCTGGTTTGTTTTCACGTGTGGTTTCTCTGTCTGGTGGCTTTGAAAAGAGACTCATGAATGCCTCAACATAATGGCCCTCTGTTCTGTTTGCCGAGTAGGAAGCAGAAGTGTATTTAAGATTCAAGAACTTTATTGTTACATACACAGCAGAAACACAGTGATTAATGGGTAATGAGATTCTTATTTTGCGAGCTCCCTTCACACACCTGAAATAACAAATGGAATATAATAAGAATAAGACAAAAATAAAATAAAAATAGTTAAAAAAATAAATTACGACGTAAAATTTCAGTCATATGTGGCTGCTCCACAGTGTATTTATTGTATAAGGTAAAGTGTACATGATCTTGTTGAAGTGGTTGATCTTTCTTTGCCCACAATTTTAACCATCATTTCAGACATTTAAATAGCACGACTGTTGGTTTAAAGTTCCTAAAAATCACAAGTGTCTTACGTTTTGTCTCCTTGTGTGTCGACAGCCTCGGCGGTGGGACCTTCCTCGGCCTGTGCTGCCTGCTGACTGGCTGCTCTACTTTCGAGGAAGCCCTGGAAATGGCTTCTCTGGGGGAGAGCACTCGCGTGGACAAGCTGGTCCGGGACATCTACGGAGGAGACTATGAGAGGTTTGGACTGCCGGGCTGGGCTGTGGCCTCAAGGTGCGGTTTACAGCTGCTTCCTCCGTTTGTTGCTGTAGCTCACGAGCTTGTTTGTGGCGGATTCCAGCATAAATAGAACTTTAATGAAGTGAGGAAATAGGACAGCGCTAAATATACCCTGTTTCCAACCCCAGGGTGAAAATGACTTCAATTTTATGCATTTTAAGCAAGAAGCTTCCATCTGTTAATACAGTTCATTGTGAATACAAGCATCTTACTGCAGCTTTCATTTAAAAAAAAAAAGTACTCTGAACTGTTTTGTCCTTTAGAAACTGGCTCTGTGGTCTGTAATATTGCTGCAAGATGAATCTTGTTTTGTTTTGGTAGTTTTGGCAACATGATGTCCAAAGAAAAGCGGGAGTCGGTTTCCAAAGAGGACCTGGCCAGAGCAACACTGGTCACCATCACCAATAACATCGGCTCCATCACCAGAATGTGCGCTCTCAACGAGGTTAGTAAAAGCTGCAGCACGTGAAGAATAGGTGGAGTTTCTCTTGTACAATTTGGTATGCAAGGGTGGCACAAGAGGAACAAATTATGACAGAATGATTAGGAAATGGTTAAAAATGTGTTAAGATAGTTTCCACATAGCTTCAGAACACTTGTTATAGTCCTTAACTGAGGCAGACTTGATTCCAAACTCAGTTTTGTTCGTATTCTTGGCCAAAATTTGACATTCAAGATACAGGAAACAGCTGTTATCACAAGACCACAACATATTTATGTGTGGTGATGTATTGATTCCTCAGACAGTGGTGTTTATGCAAGTGTTTGAGAAGATTTTCCTCACATCATCAGTCCTGTGGCATAATCTGTTCCCCTCCATTGTTCCGGCTGCCCGTTTTCTCTTTGCATTCAGCCTCTTTACGGTGCTGCCTTGTGGCGTCTTGATCAAGCAGCATTGTACAGGGCTATGAAGGCGTAGAGAAGCTAAACTGCATCATCCACGGGGCTTTCACAGCATAATTGTTGGAGCTGCTCAGCAGAAAAACAGCCAGTAAAAGGAAGTTATCAGATTTTGCAGGAACATAATCTAGATATGGGTCAATATATAATTGAGGGACTTTTGAAGTCCATGGGATACATCTTGCATACATTTTTATTAAAAGTAAAAAAAAAAAGTAATGTTTTTTTATGTACATTATGATCATGTCTTTACAAATTCCACAATTATTTATTACGGAAACGATCACTTATTAATAAAAAATTACCGGATATCACTAAAATGTCAACTAAATAAGCATCCAAATTTAATAACATCCACCTTCTAATTAGATAAACAATAATAAAATGAGCTTAATCAAAAATTGTTTTGATTGTGTTCTTTTTATTAAGTTGAGATAATCATGACACATATTTCTTTTTGGCAATATATCAAATTTTATGTGGAAAATAACATTGTATCTCTGTCAACTAAGTTCCCATTACAAAACCACCTCTCCAGGAAGTGTGTTAATTCCAGATCACATGACCTGCTCCACATGATGTCATTTCCTCCTGAAGAAAAGACTGGCCAGACTCCAAGGCTTTCTTAGTTTTTTAATATGAAGTAGTGTGTGAGTCAAGTGTCAACAGGTTTACTACAATATCTTTATAAATAACTTTTTAAATTTTGCTCTATTGTGTATATATAATATTTAGAAGAATCTTTCTATAAAAAGGCCATGTGGTGTTTGGTTCTAGGCGGCCATGTTGATTTTAGGCCCGAAGACAGCAAAAATCTCAACTTTGTTACAAAACGTCACGCAATTATATATTGACCGATAAATGTATTGGCCTGAACAAGTTCCTTTATTTCCTTAAACCTGGTTCGCTGTGTTTTATCGTAATAATGTTGTTGACATTGTCGGAGAAAGTCAGGTTTCTTAGCTGAAATGTTACTCTTCTATCACTCCCTTTACAAATGTGTGTAGTCATTGTCATTTATTTATGCCGTAATTGTTTTTTCCCCATTCTTTTTCTTTGCTAAGAACATTGAGCGAGTGGTGTTTGTTGGGAACTTCCTGCGAGTCAACACCCTCTCTATGAAGCTGTTGGCTTACGCAATGGACTACTGGTCCAAAGGCCAGCTCAAGGCGCTTTTCCTTCGGCACGAGGTACGTAACTCCACCCCTCAATCCCCTCAGAGATCATAAATTATATGGAAAATCAAAATAGTTTAATTTTTAATGCTTGTGTCTTTCTTTGTGGGTCTACTTCTCTAATTTCGTGATGCAATTTCATGTTTTAGAATCTTAAAATGTGGTTTCTTGTGTATACTGCGCTCTGATTTCTGACTACTGTTCTTGTTCTGTTTCTGTTTTGGTTGTGTTTTAGGGTTACTTTGGTGCGGTTGGAGCCCTGTTGGAGCTTCTGCATCCGTCCTAATCCATCTGAACTACATCCAAAGAAGTACTTGTCGATCTGCTGCAAAGACCATTAGCACTTTAGACTGTTCACAATCAATTCCACAGTGGATTGTTACACCAGCCGCCCTCCAGGTACTGATCAGCTGTGGTTGTGGTCGGCTCACGTTCGGAGGTGCTGTTATGTACTCAGAAATGAAGCTGGGTTGCAAAGCGGTGAAAGTAAATTTAGAGTTTTTTTTCACACGTCTGCTGTTCCTGCCTGAATTTGTGGATAGAACCAGATTTGGTCTGAAACATCTCAAGGAAAATCACCAGGGTTGCCTGAAATACTTAATTTAAGAAGCACTTGTGTTCAGGTAGTCTTGTCTCGTTGACTGCGTTTACCCCTCAGTGGGTATCAGGTTCTGGGCCAGATATTTGCAACTACTTTTAACTGTTTATTTTAGCCGACTTGGGTACCAGGTGGATGGAGGAATTTGCAAGGAAAGCATCATTTGTCATTGTTTATGAGTAGAGTTTGACGTTGTTTGAATGTCAGAAAATAGTGAAAAATACTCCACTTAAGTTTCCAGAACTAAAAATTGAAAATGCGTGTTTGAAACTCCAACATATTTAGTTTGGGTTCCGAACTGTGGTAAACGTTCACATTAGAGGAGGATTTTTGTTCAAGTTTTTAATGGGAAAATACTTAAATTGTAAAATTCAATGTAAAAATGCATCTTTAAAGAGCATTTCCTATTTCAGTGACAGAAATATTGACCTAACTGTCAAAAATGAATACTGTTTAAGGAGGTCATCCCTCACATTGTGATTTAATTGGTACTCCAGATTCCACAGTTCTAAAAAGATAAGATATTGAAACAAGTAACATTGGTTACTCTTGTAAAAGGGTACAAGTACTGTCTATTTTCAAGATTCAGTAACTTTATGGTCCACATTGAGCTTTCATCCACCTGGTACTTTTGCTGGAAAAAGCTAGAACACTGCAAATCATTTACAACCACTAAATCATAACCTTTTATTATTTGTGAGTGTTTGTTCATCGTCCCCTATTGAAATTTGAACTGATGGCAAGAACGGTAAATAATTTTTTAACAGTTACTGCAAAAAACAATATTTCCTCACTGAGTCACATTTAAAGTTACATTTCACCCATGATCATAAACTGTTATTGAATGTGTTTTATCATGTTTAAATGGTTTCTGTCTCCATGAACGGTAAATATTTCACTGTTACAATATTTTGCCTAATTTAAATCTCAATGCTTGTGAATGCATTTGCTTTATTTGTAAAACTGCAGCATCATCTGCACTGCTGAAGTGCCCTAAAGCCACTGCATCCTTCTGCTTTTAAAGATAGGTGCACAGAAAATATGGGCAGAAATCAGGACATTTAGTCTTTGAGTTTCCCCTGATGCAAGAAAGTCTTTTTGAAGCAGACTTCCAGCAGAGGTAACCCCAAATCAGTTGTCAATGTTTAGCATGTATGCACTCATGTACTGTTAATTCACATCTCGGTCCAATATTCCTCCTGAGGGTTTATTTTTTTAGGAAAGATCTAGTAATTTAGACCTAGGAGATTAAACCTGTGATTTGTTTATTGTCCAAAACCTTTCATTTAATGTTAATCCGTCCTATTTTCATATCATTTCTTTCCTCAGTATTCAGTCCAAACATGATTTACAGGGACCACAATAAATCATAAACTACCTAATGAAGACATTTCACTAACTAAATGTTTTTTTTTCAGCTGTCAGCTACTGGAGATAACACACCTGCAATTTATACATACAGTAAGTTGAGTTTAAATTAAGTGCCTATAATTTTTTTTGCATTGAACACAATGCTATATTTAGCAATGTGATTTTAAAAATAGAAAAACCGATGTGTGTTTCTAAAGGTTCTCCGCTGTTTGCTTGTACGTTGCAAAGAAAACTTTGTACTTTTTTGTAACCGAGCGATGTCACATTTCTTATTGGATTTCCCTATTTGGATTTCCCTATTAAATAGGAATTCTGTATATCTTTGTGACTACTTGCGGTGTTTTTATTGTAGAACTTAAGAAGAAATAAGTTAAATATTTGAGGGAAGATGTTGACAAGATGGCAAAATTTCATCTTAAACCATCAAAGCCCTTCTGCTTGACCATTTCTGATTCGCTCAAAACCTTTTTTTAAAAAATATATTATGGATATTTAAAACAATATCTGACATTTTAGTTTTTTTTTTTTAGCTGACGGCGAGCCTTCTATTGGCATGTTTTTTTTGTTTGTTTAGTTTTTTGCACATTTCAACATGAGGGAATCACAATAACTAAGGAACTAATAAAGATAAAAACCTGTCATTTTCTGTTATTTCTCATTAGATTATTAATTTAGAGTCTGCTATTCTGGTCGAGTAGATCAAATAGTCTGTGATTATGGGTGAGTTGAAATATTTAAGAATAAAATTAAGTCCCATCTTTGAGCACACATTTACAAAAAAATTGATAATGCAGAAGGCAATTAATGATATTTTCTTAACCATATTTAATTGCATGTCAAAATAATCTAAAACAACGCAATACTTGAATTTAAGTATTCATTATTTTATTAAATAGGAAATGCTTGGTCACAAAAATGGGGGGAAAAAAAGCAAAAACAACTCACATTTTTGTGATGAAATATTTCATATAAAAGTATTCTATATGTCTTATTTTGTATTATTACAAGTGATCAGCTCAAAGATTTTTCATGAAGGCTTTAGCTTTTCTTTGTCATTTTTCAACTAACCCATATTCACACACAGTATTATCTACTTATCCAGTATTGCACGTTATGTATCAATCGCTTGAGAAGTAACTGAAAATTTCAGGTTTTTATCTTCAATATTTCCTGAGATATTGTTGCTTAAACATAACTTTGAATTTCAGTGTGCTAAAACAAACGTGCTAAAAGTTGGACAATTTATATATATAAAAAAAAAAAAAAGGCTTAGAAAGTATCATATATCAAGCTACAAATTGACAAACACCATTTTAAATACCTAATTTAAGAAATACATAAATATCAACCAAGGCTGAGATGGTCCGGCAGAAATTGCTCTTGAAGTTTGATTTTAGATGGAATGAACCAGAGAAAGTATCTGTTAACTAGCTGCAGTTAGCAGCCGGATAACTTAGCATAGCAGTTACTAGGCCACTAGCCAGTTAGAAGTAGCTCACATATAATCCTCATAAAACGGCAAATGACGGTAATTCTGTTAGTTTCATATGCAAGTTAAACAAATGTCTTTCAAAAGTGAGCTCAAAGGTGCCGGTAGGTTGACTTTCTTAAGTTAAAATTTGCTATGTTAGCCGTTTCTGGTCTTATGCTAAACTGTTAAGCTAACCGACTAGCCGCTAGCGAACGTTACGCTACATTTTTTTATTTGCCATGAAGGTATGCTAAGTCATATTTAGCTATGGTTAACTTGGAAGAAAGTGAATAAGCGTATTTTCCACAACTAAAGAAATTTAATTTGAAGTTAAGTTCACAGAAAGGGTGAATTATAGGTGTTATATTGTGGTATTTTTGTGTCTTTAACCCTTTTAGCATTAGCTTGCTAGTTCCTGTTGATAAACCCATCGCCTCCACAGCAATGTAAGTATATTTTATATATGACACTTGTTTACAGCTTTATGTTGAAGCTGTACTGTTCATTTCGATATACATTTACTGCTGCTTTTTAGTAGTTACAACATGCAAATACACATGACTGCCCAAAATCATGCTTTAGCTTGTCTTGTACCTTAATAATTACAACCCAAAAATGTTTACATTTAATCATAATTAGTCCTGAAAGTTAGGATGAATACAGACAGTACTATAGTATTGTTTCCACTGTTTGGGTTTTATGTGTTTGGTATGTTGAATATCCTTGTTTAGATGTGATTTATGGATGGGTTTTATATGTAGAATAGAGAAATTAATGACATTTCAGTCACGTGGAGGGGCTGCAATCACTTCTGCAACTGGAAAACTACCTTATATGAGTTGAACTGGTCCGTTAAAGCTATTTAATCCAGTACAAATCACTGGAGTAGTTATAATGTGGGGCACAGAGCAGGTAAAATAATGTAGAGGCATAATATCTTCGACAGGCGGTTTTTGGCACACCTGAGTCCAGCTTTTTCTGCTTTTTTTACACTCTGATCTGTGAGCTCCCCCTCCTCACAAATTCTAATTTAACCCCTGATACTTCACCACATAAATAGCTGCTTTTATTTGGATGGGTATTACAAAAAAAAAAAAAACAGTAAACTTCTGCAGACATCCGACGCCTGGATTATCACTCAAAATGTGTGTTTATAGAAATATTACAGGCGCACTCGGTCTGGTAACAGCTGTCAAAATAGAGTATGTTATTAAGAAGAGCGGAACCATTTAGTGGCATGAAAGCTGAACTTCTTAATCGTGGTCACAGGGTTTTGGTTGTAAATCTTCTCCGGACACGTGTGTGCGCTTCACCAGGCACGTAGGCTTCGCTGGAGACGAGCGAAATTCACGTTTTTTGGAGTTTCGTAAGGGAAGACGGCCATCCATGAAAGAGTTAGTGTCTTTCCAGGGAATAAATCCAGCCCCCTCCAGTCCTGCAGCCGCCTCCTCCTCCTCCTCCTCGGTGAGGCTGTACAGCTGGCAATTTACGGACAATAACGCCGAAAGGAGTAATTGGCTGCTGGGTGGACCGTTGCTCCGCAAATTGGACCCGCGTTTGATGGAGGAGATGATTTAGCGTCAGAACTGGAATATTTATTAACCTTTTTTCCCTTTGTGGGGTTAATTTATGAAGTTTGGGATCATCAAAAATTAAGATCCAGCTCCCCTCCCTTCTCCAGTGGAACCGTTACAACCTCTTCACACTGGCATTATAAGGTTAGAAGCTGTTTTATTGCCTAAAAAGAACTTAAATTTACTGTAAAATGATGCTTTAGCTGCAAAACCTGTACTTATTGCAAGATAAGTAAAGTGGTAGATCTCCCTAAATTATAAGACGCTTGCAACAAGCTGCATTTAACACTAAAATTACAGTGAAGATGTTAAAAATACATATTAAAACTGCATTTTGATGCTATTTTGACAACTCTCTGGAGCAAAATTATTCTTTAGAGTCACTTTATAAAAATTCCAGCTCATCTGCATCATTATACGCTCAAACTGGTAGAATGTGCTGCTTCTCTGAGCACCATTAGTTTGCAGAAGATTAGGAAATGTGAGGAATGTTGCAGCCGGAAAGATAAATAGTGACATGGAAAAAGGAGTCTGTGCATTCAGAGGAGTCCTCCAGCGTGGGGTGATGTCCTGATGTGAGTTTGGATGAGCAGAATTACTTTGTGAGATTTGTTAAATTGGTGCCATATTCCTGAAAATAGATGGCAAAAAAGTTGCGTGTATTTACTAATACATCAGTAAAGCTTTTTGTTGGAGAAATGTCTTTTAAAGATCAGTTTGATGGTGTCTTTTTGTGAAAATGCAGTAAATCTTCATGGACTAAACCATTTTTAATAAGTTTAATGTTAATAAATGAACCCAGTGCAAAAGTAGTGTGTAATATTCTGACTTTCTGAGCAGAATGTGGTGTTTTTAATTGTCATCTTAGTTTTTTTACTGAACCAGAAAGCCACCAAACCCACTGTGCACTTTCAAAATTTCTAGGAAATGTTAAACCGCCACATAGTTCCATTTTGAGCAACTTCTATCTCTGAACTCTGCCCTAATCCC
Source organism: Amphiprion clarkii (assembly GCA_027123335.1). Taxonomy (NCBI): domain Eukaryota; kingdom Metazoa; phylum Chordata; class Actinopteri; family Pomacentridae; genus Amphiprion; species Amphiprion clarkii. The sequence goes on along the minus strand of CM049584.1, from coordinate 27,189,057 downwards.
TCAGCATTCATCTCTGGTTTCATCTGCTGTCCATCATCCGCCCTCCCTGTGATGTGGCTCATGTTGACTCTTTTCAGTATTAAGTTTCACTAAGTTCCTCTGAGGTCAACAACATGCAGCAACAAGGCAGGGAGGTCTGCTCTCCTTCTAGCCCAGGGAGCTTTTCTCTGCCAGTGTATTTCAGTCCACGAAGCACAGATCTCTGGTACTGATTTAGCAATTAGAGACGAGTGTGTTTTCGTGGGAACGTGACTCGGGGTAAGATTTTGTGATGACCAAAAGTGTTTCAACAGTCCTGTATGCGGAGGCTCAGGGCTGTGCTGATCCAAGGGGAACTACTGCCTGGTTGATTTGAGCCTTTCACAAGACCTGATCCATGAGCACATTGGTATGAAGAGTCACTGCTCTGGTGAGAGGCTGAAAGAGGAAGAGCAACAGTTGTGCGAGAGAGACAGGATTGGTTTGAATTAGGGGTTGGCTTTTTGTTAAAATCAGATACAGGAACATATGTTGTGCCTCATGTGATGGAGGTTCCTTATTACAAAAGCACCAGTTTGAAAGTCAGGAGATATTTTTTTACATTCCGTTCATTTATTTAACTGGTTGTTTTCTTTGAGTTTTGTTCTCTAGTTGAGGTATCACACTCGCTTTTCACCTGACTGGTTACTGAGATGATGGTCTCCTTTGCTGGATAAGTAAATTTAATTCAGCTTGGATTGTATTTTCATGCATTTAAGTGTCACCTTCATCAGTTATGATTGCATTGTTCTCACTAAATTAATATTTAAGATCTGAAAACACATTGACTTTGTCTCTCAAGACACACAAGACACTTTATTTGGAGGTTCATCCAAATGTGAGCACACCCAAAATGTTAGTAATAATTCATCTTTGCACAAGAAAATTTTACACTCTAAAATAAATTAAAATCCACAGACTAATTGTGAAAATTTGGCAACAAGGGTGCAAGAAAACATACTTTGAAAAAGAATGGAGCACTGTAATGTTCAGAAACTGTGAAAATAGAAGCACATATCTGTAAAATAATTCTGTTTTTAAATGATTTGAATAAAATCAAAAAAAGTGTAATTTTGTAATCACACATTGTAGAAGAAAGAATTACTATTTGCAAAAAGACAGTTTCTTGATATGGATATTATGTACAGTAAGCCTGTCAAATGAAACTTTTTTTCCTGCAATTTTACTAAAAATTATCAGCATTTTACCAAACCAGGGAAACATCTGTAAAAATAACAGTTTAAAATATTATTTATTTTAATCTTTAATATGCAGATTTTTTTTATTTCACTGAATAGCAAATATCTGTAAAATAACAATATTTTTAAACAGTAAAAATAGTTGTAAAAGAACAAATTGCCATCTTTTAAAATACATATTTTTGACGTAGATATTATATTATTTACCTAATATTTACATTATGTAGTTTTTTATAATTAACATGCACATTAAAATGTTTTTTTTCTGTGATTTTTCTCGCTATTATCTATAATTGATGACACCTGGGGAAATGTTCAAAACACTAAATTGTTTTTAAAAAATTACAGTTAAAAAAACGTTTCCTTTATTTTACGGTGTGTGTATGCAAAACACAGCCAGCACAGTAGGAAAATTGAAGCAGGAAGCTGTCTGTATATTATTATGAATGAGTTAGGGTATAAACGTGAGCATTGGCCTTTCTCTGCTGCATATTTTACAAACCTTTACTTTGTAATTTCCTCGTCACCAGAGTTTATTTATTAACAGAGAATGGATTGCAGCTTGTTGCTTCTAATCAAAATGAGAAAAATGTGATAAAACGTGTACAGTTTAATCCTCATCCATATTTAAAAATGTTGTGTAACTTTGCTGATGAGGTTTATGTAGAAGTCATTCCAAATTTGTCCTCCCTCTGTGATTGATGAGCGCTGGTGTAAATTATGTCAGGGCTTTTTAAATGGAACCAGAATCTACTGTTGTGGCTGGAAATACCTGGTTAAGTCACAAGGTAGTTTGGGCTTTTATTTAAAAAAAACCCAAAACAACTGCAACAAAAAAAATTATTTGCATCACAGTAAATGCCATATCATGATGTATTTGATGCAATTTCGTCGGTAAATGAACATTTTGTTTATATTTTTGTGAGTTTCTGGGTAGATATTTAATTTATAATGCAGTTTAATTAACAGAATACTATAAAACCCTCTTGTATCAGCAGTTTTATGAGACAGAGTGTGCATCAGGTTCATCTCTGAGCATTTAATTGAATCCCTGTGTTCAGCGGATGCTAGCAGGGAATGTTCTCCTCTTACTTTCAGTAAATAAGCAGCTTGTATTTGATCTTAACCTCTACTACCAATCAAACTGTAAACGCTGATTTGAAAAGGTTCAAGGTACAGAACATTATGTGACTTCGTATATAGCGTCTCTGCTCACCAGATCTTTACGTAAACACCCGTGTCCTTCCATACGGCGTGAAGCTGGACTCAGACCATGTTTTGCAGTGGGCACCTTAAGTTTGTGGTTTCTGTACAAACACATCACACTACTGTATTTGTGTCTCTGGAGGAACAACCCCCCGCTCACTAAAAGCTGCGACGGAGTACAGCTCTGATGTTATCAATAGCAGGCCTATGCAGTGTCCTTTACGTACCAGAGCCGTACAGAGAGGAACATTTTATAGGGAAAATCTGGCTTTTTGTATCCGCAAATATTAGGGAAGTGTTAACCCAGAAGGAAAAAATGTGCTTATTGTTCATAACAGTGCAGAGACGATTAGAAATCCTGCATGAAAAGCTGCGAAATGTAAATGAAACTATACAGAGCAGCTGTTAATATTCAGAAATCTAAACATCCACTGAGCCTTTGTGATCAGCCCGATGGTTTAAATGTCCCCTCTTAGTCCTCCACACAGATCGAGTCAACACCGAGCAGATGGTTTGAATCAAAGCGGTGCAGCAACTTGACACTGTTACATCAATCATACTTCCATAGGCCGGGCATATTTTCAGCTCCTCTGTGTGAGCTTTCTGGGTTCTAGCTGCAGAGGTTTAGAAAATATTAGCCATGAATAGTATGCACGAGTGGTTTGTTTATAATGTAGTTCAAACATCACTGCTGTGGCTGATGAGAATCCACTTCACAGGTGTCTTCTTATAGGATATTGGAGATATTATTACAATTCGTTATATTCCTTAGATATGTTCAGGAGTATTTAGAGACTCTTTAAGGAGCAAAATTGGAATTTTGACACCTCTAGGGTCAAAGTTTCCCACCAGAGTGGGACTTAAGCTAACTGAAAGTGCAGTAAGAGCACCCATCTTGAGGAAAATATAATCTATGTTTGAATGTCTTATTGGTATTTCACTGCACATACTGTATGAGCACATGACAGCTCTTGAATCTTGAAGAATAGTTTGATAATATAACATAAACAGACTTTCTTTTCCAGCGTATGTGAAGCTGTCCCAATGGTAAATGATCAAAATGTTTGGTACACGCTGGAAAGCATCTTCTAAATTAAACATCATATATTGTATATTTCATGTAAGAAACGTTGCATTTTGTGTTCACATAAAAAAAATGTTTAGCTAGATGTATTCTAGTCATTTGATGGTAGTTTTTGGTTTATTTGTGTTCTATCTGTTTGGATCTGTGCGTTATTGATTGTAGAAGCTGGTTTATCTCAGTTTCACGTGTTTTTTTTTTTTTTAGATTAATAAGCTGGTGACATCTTAAACTGATAAGGATTTCTCAAAAACGAATGTTTCTGAATGGGGACAAATATGCCTTAATCTATAGATAAAAATACTTGAACCATTCTTCTTATTTCCAGATGTGGCCTCAGACTCGTCTTAATGTTGTCCTTTCCTTTTCTTTCTGTGCAGCTGATCTAATGGAGAAGTCCAGACGCCGGCAGCAGTTAGCTTTCATCCTTCTGTTTGGGTTGTGGTTGCCCTGCTGTTTAACCCAGACCACACCGTCAAACTCAGCCACGCTGACACCGTCCCCGTCGCCGTCCCCTCAGCCCCAGACCGAGAAGCTAAAGGTCAGGCTGGCCGGATACCCTCGAAAGCACAACGAGGGCCGGATCGAGCTGTTCTACAAGGGCGAGTGGGGAACCATCTGCGACGACGACTTCTCACTAGCCAACGCCAACGTGCTCTGCCGCCAGCTGGGCTTCGTCTCAGCCACAGGATGGACCCACAGCGCTAAATATGGAAAAGGCCAAGGTGAGAGTGACTTCAGCCACCCCCCGAGATCCAGTTTCTAGTTTTATACACAGTGTGAGATTTATTTATACTGTTCAAAGTGACAGGTTTAAATAAGCACACATATTAGGGATGTTAAAAATATTCAGAACTTAGTTGTCGCCAACAGAAACGTTTGCCAAATGAATGTTTCAACTGCTGAAACATTAGCAGTTATACTTGGCAATCCCCACTTTTCCTCTGTTCCAAGTATCCGTTACTACTGAATATTGTAGCTATTACAGCTACTCTAGCAGCACAGTTTAGGCATGATATATCAAATCTCAATTTTGCAGACATACATGGGCCTCACAGCACGACAGCGGCCACATATTTCATGTCCAAGCCATCCCAGCTGCCTCAAAACTGCAAAAAGTGTCATGTTAATCTTGTTAAGTTATAAACCCATCTTGCTGTTGTAAATAATGATATTAAAACAGACTGGATTACATTTAGATTTTAGTCACTGAGCTAAAGCTTGTTGAGAACTTGCTGTGAAGCATCCAGGTGTCACTTCCAGGCGTGGACCAACAGCTCTCTACAAACCTGTTTGTTTGCTGCAGCCTCACTGACAGTCTGCTGTCTGTGCAGGTAAAATATGGCTCGACAACGTGCAGTGCGGTGGAGGTGAGAAGAGCATCGAACTGTGCAAGTCTCGCGGCTGGGGCAACAGCGACTGCACCCACGACGAAGACGCCGGAGTCGTGTGCAAAGACGAGAGGATTCCCGGCTTCGTGGACTCAAACGTCATTGATGTAAGATACTGAAATTCATTTAAGAGAGATCTTGTAATTTTGTTGTGGTGAAACTGCAGTTGATTAAGAAGCATTTATAAGTTCATAAACACTTCTACTGCTCCACAGACTACAGACTCTATAAGGTTTAACCCACATGGAAGACATTTCACGCCTCTATGCAACTCCACCTGTAGCTGTCGTACATGTGGCGCTGATTAGTTTTGCTCCATACCATGTGTCCACGTGCCCTGAGGTGATGTAGTGCCACTGTTTAAAGCCCTTCTGCACTGAAACTGGAAGTTTAGTGAGTGAGAAGCTGCGGTCATATATAGCTGAGTATTACAGGCAAATCTTAGAGACACAGTTCAGCCAAAAACACAAACAAACTCATGTTTCCAATTAGCCAAAGTGCTTCCAGATAGTTTTTGTTTTCCTGACATTTCCTCCAATTGTATAGAGATAAACACCTGGCAGTGATTCTTTGGATAAAGTGCAATAGTTTAATTGCACTGTTCAACAAGATCTGTGTATTTTCTGTAAACACACATTGGTTTTTGGGCTTTGAATGTAGTTTTCACAACATTGTGTACTAAATGCTAAAAAAAATTACATGGCATTTTCAAGAAATTATACTTGTTACATTAAACTGCACTGAAGTGGTTTCATGGTTTCCCATAAAAAGAAAATGATGCTGGTTCTTCCCAGAGCAACTGTGGCACCTATTTTCTATTTACCTACATTTGGCATGAAAGACGGCAACCTCTCGACTGGTTGAGCTTCTAGTCTGCCAAGTTTCTCAGCCAAGTTCGAGTAAGAATTTATAATCCTATACTCGATATGACGCAGTCTTAAACAGCAAAAATCGTTGCATAAGTAGGTTTTTGATCCAACTGTGCAAAAGTATTGTGAAATTATCTGTCTTTGCTTCAATTCATATGATAGAATTATATATCATGATAATTTTACAGCTTGATGACTTGTGTGATCGAGCCTGTATCACCCAGTAATTCATCTTCAGTTTTATTGTACTTATAAAGACTATGCAGCACTTCTCTTCGTAGAAGCTCCTGAGAAATCCTCTTAATGTAAATGATGCTATATTTAACCATGATAATGGCCCACTGTTGTGCTATTTAAAGGTACTTCAAGACTCACCTGGGATTATGTAGACAGTAGTTTGACTCACTAGATGTATACTGTCAGTGTAAGCCTGTCTATCTTTTCCCCTTCTGCTGTTTGTGTGTAACCATTTTCTAATCCCCCTGTACTATATGAAGCAACAATCTTCAAACGGCTGCCTTATTGCTGAAAATGTTATGCCATATGACAACGCAACCAAGCTGGTTTTTTATATGGAGTTAGCCATTTTAGTGACACTGCTCGCCTCCCTGCATGCACATACATTAACCAAACACTTCACTATTTTGAAGGGGCATCATCACTGCATCCTGGGCTTCTGCCCAAGATGACTGCAATTGGTTTAAAGAAATACAAACAGGCCAGGGTGTTTTTTCCCCCCCGTAGATATAAACACCTTGGTTTGGTAAACCAAAAGGGCAGTAGTTTAATTACACTGTGCAACAAGATCTATGTATTTTCAGTAAACAAGCACTGATTTTTGGGTTTGTTTTCAATGCAATTTTCACAGCATTGTGTACTAAATGTCAGCAGAATGATACTGAGCTGAGGTTAGACCATTATGTTCCACAGAATGGTCTGGCAAAGCGAGACTATGTAGACAATAGTCTGACTCTCCAGATGTACGCTTTGGGTATTTTCCCCCATACGTTTCATGCAACTTCCTCCTCTCTTTTCTTGTCTGCGTGTATCTGTTTAAAAAAAAAATCAATCAAAATAACATGAACCTCTGAGGAACAACCTTCTCACTGAGAATTACAAGCTTTAAGAAGATTTTTTATGAGTTAGGGGCATCCCTGCTTGCTTTATTTGTTAAATTTGTTATTTTAATTAAAGTAATGCCCTCGCTGCATGCAAATGTTTTACCAGAAACACCGTCACTATTTTGCAGGGGCGCCATCTCTGCATCCTGAGCTTAACATCCTCCAGGATGACTGCGATTGGTTTAAAGAAATACAAACAAGCCTCATACAAAGCTTGAGGACAATAAGATGCAGCGCTGTGGAGTTAGGTCTGGCGAAATGGTTTTGAAGCTGAGTGTTTGTGAAAAACTTCCCTCCTTTAGTAAATAGCATATTAGAACTGAGGTTATTTTGAAGCTTTCTCTAAGGCAGCACAGTTAGATGTTGGCTGTGCTCTTTCCAGCCGGTCACTCTTTTCCATTTGCACTCTTTGATGTTGCATGTTTGCACCACTGAAAGGTCCGAGGTGAACAAGGTTAGTGTGGCGACTCATGTCCTCAGATCTCTGTAACCCACTTGAAAGACTGGATGACGTGTCTCTGTTACATAGAAGGATTAAAAGAAAAAAAATAAAGAAGTTTCATAAGAATAAGTGGGTGGACTCTCAGATGCATAACCACTCTCTCCCTCTTTCTGTCTGTTTGCTGCGAGTAAAGACTCAGTCAAATGTGGTGTCCAGACTTTAATCTGCGACCACAGCCTGTCTTTTTTTGTTTTTTTTTTCCAAATAAACCAGAGCGGAAGTGAGTCAGTGTAAAGCTGGCAATCAGAGATAGTTACGTTTACCACTCATGAGCTGTTAGGGAGAAGATTAGAGCTGAAATACTCTCTGTTATATGACTGACAGTGTTGTAGTCTGTTGTTCTCATAGAGGAGAATGAAAGACATGTGCATGAGTGAACACATGGCTGTGTCGGTGTGAATATGAGGAAAACCTGGGTTGTGATTTTCGGCAAACGATGTTCTACTGTATGATTTTAATCCTAAATGTGCTAAAGAGTGACTCATGAGAAATCTGTAAGATATAAAGAAAGAAAATGTGAAGATTTATAGAAAGATTTACATAAATTGTAGTAAGAATTTGCCAAAAACTGCTGTGTTATTCACTATAGTTTCATAAACACTTTAGTTTTCCCACTGACAATGCATATGTACTAGTAAACAGTAATTTTGTCCTTCACAAACAAATATAATTGTTAATTTGTGTTATTATTATCTGTCTGTCCAGGCCCGTGTCGATGAGAACAAAATAGAGGAAGTGCGACTCCGGCCAGTGGTTACCATGGCCAAGAAGAAGATGCCCATCACTGAAGGTGTGGTGGAGGTGAAGTACAAAGACGGCTGGGCTCAGATCTGCGACATCGGATGGACGATCAAAAACACCCGTGTGGTCTGCGGCATGCTGGGATTCCCACATGAGAGGAAGGTCAACAAGAACTTCTACAAGTAAGTCAGTCGTTTCAACCGTTAATTCTGGGATGAAAAGGTTAAAGCTGCAACTTTATATACTATATGAGAACCCCTGAATAATAAATGAAATCAACCGTGCAGCTGTGGTTTATAACAAGTGAAAGCAAAGTAGAAGAGCTCTAGTCTTATACTGTTTAAGTGTGCATATCTGACACCGAAACTCTTCCTCAGAATCTTCAAGGCTAAACAAAGGTATTGTTTGATATTTTGGGGAATTTGCTTTCTTGCTAAGTGTTAGACGAGACATTGGTGCCACTCTTTTGTTTTTTACAGTAAATTTGAACCTTGAGATAGCAAATTATTAACTTATTTTATGAAAAGCATTGAGGTATAACACCACAATTAGTCTAATATAGCCACCACAAAGCTAGCTGTTTCCATCCTGTCTTTATGCTAAGCAGTGCTAGCTGGCTGCTGGCGATAACTTGAAGTTTATCTCTCTCTGAAGCAGTATTTGGATGTTTATTGCTTCTGTCACACTTTTACTCACTGTGGGCTCATTTTTCATTGCAATATCAAGTCCTGCACCTCTATGGAAACAGAACAGCCATGGCTAGAAGTAGGAAGACATGCCCTTTAACTAGTTTAACAAAGTTATGATGCTATATTTCACTTAGAAAATGAAAGTTTGATTATTTAACCCTTATCCCAAATCACCATATGGGCCATTGATATTCACCTAATTGCCCCTCGGGGATAACTAAAGTTTTTTCTGATTCTGATTATTTTACTAAAATTGAAAAAAAAAAATGGAATCAACATCGACAACATTTTCTAAGTGCCCACAGATGTTACCAATACTGGAAAAAATATGGCTCTGCTTCTAATATTTTACTACTTAATTTTTGTCTCCAATCTCCTCTGTCTAAGCAGAGTTTGCATTTCAGCCATAAAATCTCTGAATTTTTATCACATGGCTGTTGGTCATAGCTGAGTCACTAATGACTTCTCAGTTGCACCAAGGAGCGCAGAATTTTTTCTTTTGGACAGAATCTGATTCATGTAAATGATTTAATTTTGGCAAAATTGTAAGTGAGACATGAAAAATAAAGTAATTTTTATTAAAACATGATTTAAAGCTTTGATTTGGTTAAATTTCCGACAGAATAGCATGTCAAACATGATTAGTTCAAGTTTAACCACAGGAAAGTTGATCCTTTTCTGTTTTTACGGTTTCTGGCTTTGATAAATGATGTAATTGTGGTGATTTTTCAGAGAACAGCAAAACCACTTCTGGGTTTTTAGGTGCAGAGGGTTAAGAAAGAAATATGAAAATGATGCCAATCTTGTCATTTAACTCTCTGCAAGAAAGCCAATAGATGTATTTCCCACAATGTCATGCATTTGGAACAACAAACGTGCCGCCCGTAAACTTTTTATTACATTAAACCAACATTACAGTAAAACATGCTGGATTTTTCTCTTTAAAGTTTGATACACAGACCAACAGTGGGAATTAAACTGCTCAGGAAAGCGGCTGCAACCTGTTCATTCATTCAGGATGAGACGTTTGCTGCAGCCTCTCTGACTTTCCCATGGTTTCAGGCTGTAAAAACAGAGTGGCAACACTCCGACCAAACCACAAGCAAGATATTAATCTTTGTTCTGTAAAGACTGGACATTATAGCAACTGCTGTTTGCTGTGGTTATGAGAGGGGGAATGTGTGCAAACTTTCTCCACCGTCTGCCAGAGCTGCAACTCAGGACAAAAGCTGAAGTGTTTGCTTGAGCCACTGATTATGTCTTATTTCTTCCATGCGAGTGTGTTTTTATTTTTCCTTTGGATAAACAGGAAAGACATGCTTTTGTGTGTGTCTTGGTCCGGTCACTTATTTCCTCTTCCCAGCATCTGTTCATTACTTTGCAGAAGAAGTTGAAGAGTTTAATAACTGCCTGTGGAAATGGAAAGTACAGTCTAGTTTGTGTTTTCACATCTGAATTTAAACAAATATCAGGAAAAAGTACATATAGGCGACACATTTGATTGAGCATTTATGGTTTCATTTGTACATCAGACCATAAACAAGCCATATTTTATAACTGTATTCCCAGTTTTTGCCTCCGGATTGAACAGACCCTGCTGTGTTATTTGAGAACAGTGATTTCTTTCGTGGGCTCTCAGACCTCCATATTCTTTTCCCAGTTTGTCCTTCCAGTATGACTGCACACATTCCTGGCCGCGCTCCATCTGAGGTCGTTTTATTCGTGCCCTGGGGATGGTTCACAGTAGTGCGAGGGGAAATGTGTGTTTTCTCTCAGACGTGTGCGAAAGCCGAGGCTCCGGGGAATAGTCTGGAATGATGGTCGGTCACATAATGCACAGACAACCGCGGCTGGAGGGAAGCCAACCTGCACACTGTACTGTACAGAAAGAGTCAGATTGATTGTCCTCTCGGCGTGCAAGTGCAGCAGAACTTTAATCCAAGCTGAGGTATTACTTCACGTCAAACCGTCAACGCTTCAGAAATAGAGGTCCCAAAACATCAGCATTGACAAACTTATGTAGATCTTTCAAGTTTCGTAAAGATATGCTGATAAATATCTACGTTATGATCTATATGTCTAAAAAGAGTGACATTAGCAAACTTGTCCAAAAAGATGAATCCTTATAAACTCATACAGGTTGTCCGTGTTTCAAAGTTTAGAAAAGATACGTCTAAAAAGCACCTGTTTAAGTGGAGTGTGGTCATCATAAATACATATAATAAATGCAAATAAATGCAAAACAGGTACATATGAATCAGAGAAGTGTAAGACTAAGGGAGATAGATGGGTTAGTGAGTTATATGGAGCTAAACTCAGAGTTTTCAGAGTTTTGAAGGTGGCTCTCTTTGAACCTGCTGGATAATCGTGGTTACTGATCCTACACACACACCTCAGAGTTTGGGATTTAAAATAGGGCTGTCAAAATTAACGCGTTAATGCGCATTAATCCATCATCATGACAAGTCTGATTAAAAATTTTAATGCAATGAACCCATCTGCAGCACAGAATGACTCAAAATCCCCGAGCATTTCGTGCAGTTTGTCCAAGTAGGCTTACCGTTGTGCATGCCATCGCACATGCGCAAATAGGCAGTTGATCCAGTAGTGGCAGAACCAAGCAACTGCACATGAAAGATGCTAAACATATATCTGTATATATCTATAGATATGTATATGAGAAACAAGATTAATGTAGATTAAAAATGAATGATATTTAATTGTGATTCATTGAATTTAATCCACAGCAACCCTGTGATTAATCTGATTAAAATTTTTATTGTTTGACAGCATTAATTTAAAATGATATTCCTTTCACCAGTTCTTCTCCTGACCTTATTCTCTCTGATACAGATTCTCACCTGAGATTATATCTGTAAACCTGTTGAGCTGCACATTAGTAATGCTATTGAATTAAATCGTGAATTTACAGCAGACAAACTGAATGCATCGTGTTGCCGCATGAACCTACATGCATCCATTAGATGATGCAGAAAATGCATAAATATGTTCAACTCAAAAGCCAGCATTGTAGAGAAATCTGACACATTTTGTTGGCTTTTAAAGCACAACATTGTCACTGAATGGGCAATTAAAATCAGATAAATACCATATTGATGAACTTCTAGATAAGAATAACCACCACAGCACCAAATTCTGAACGCTCTGTGCTCATATTCTGGTGACCTGAAGTCTGTAACGTGATATTTTGGATACTTGTGGAATGTCAGACATGTTATTCACCACTGACCCTCCGGTACTTTAAACACGCGTGTGTGTGCAGCCCCGAGATATTGTACGTGTTTGTGTTCATATATGCGGCTGGGTTAAGTGCACGTTTGGATGTAGTGTCCCTCCTGTATGTGATGGAATCTGGCTGTTCACTGTTGCAGACACCTGAAAAAGCGAGCAGCCGAGAAGGTCCCCAGGCCAAAGGTTAATGTTTCAGCCAGTGGAAGGTACACTGTCACGGGAAAACCCACCGTCCGTCTGGTCAATGTAGTTTCGACAGTGGGTTTCCTGTCGGGGTAGAAAATAACCACATAGCTCCTCTTTCTAGTTAGTTAACCTTTCCCCTCTCTTTAAGTATCATATTATTATGATGTGCAGCATGTGAATGGGTTATTTTATCCTATTTAAACTCATGGCTGCCTGGTGTGGAGGTTTACTTTTCTTTTTTATAGCATTTCTACTAACATGGCACAGATTGACACCTTATCAAGAGTGGTTTACTTGAACTTTCCAGCCTATATAATTGTAATTCTGTATGATTTCATTCAACAAATTAACTTTTCACGTGTTTTATAAAACACCTGTCTGATAGGACAAAGTTGTCAATCTGTGCGGTGTATAATTTTTTCACGGATTAGTCCTTTTAATCTAATGCAACAGCTGGAAATCCCATTCCTCTCTATGGCACGCTTTTTGCTCTTTGGAGGAGGTCAGTGAATTCTCATCCTGGGTTCTTAAACTGAAATATTTCTCAGACACCAGAGTCCATATGTCAAGATCTGATGGACTAGAATCTGCAAATAATTCACAGTGTTTGTTTTAGCCGCCTCAGAGTGCCAGATGGGTGGAGTTTGCCACGTTGGACTGTGACTGTGTATGTTTCTACGGTTAACAGTTATTACATAACGCTATATAAATGTCCCAACGCTGGAATATTGCACCAATTCTATACCTCTAAAGTAATGAAAATGAATTATTAACCATCAACAATAAATAGTTTCTTATATCTTGAAGCTTAACAGATGATTGTGGTCTGAAGATCCTGACAAAAAAAATGCACTTTAAAGGATAACACGTGCTTTCTATATTTTTTCTTAATGTTAACAAATCCCATGAAAAGATCAAAACCATCAGAGGAAGGTTTCCATTTACCATCTGTCCTCTTTGTTCCTCTTTGTTATATGTGAAGATATAAATCTGTAATCAGTTAATCAACTATTAAACAAATCTACAGCAGTTCAAAGTGCTTTACAAGACAATGGCGAAACACAGGATATGAGAAATAGATTTGTTTTTAAAAAGCCAATTGTATGTCTGTAAAATTAACTCAAGGGAGTATCTGTTGAACTTGTTGACTATTTTCATGTGCAAGTTAAGACAAATTTTAAGTATTTACAGCAGCAAGATGATGATAGTCCCACTGAAAACGATCTATAGCATGTGCTTTCATTATAATAAATGAATAAATGATAGTTCTTTAATATAAGATGGAGCTTGGTGAGTTTTATGTGGTAGAAGCAGGATTTTCAATTCTATCCTGGATTTTACAAGGAGCCAATGAAGAGAAGCCAATATGGAAGAATTATGATCTTTTTTGGTTCCTGTCAGAACTCTGGCTGCAACATTTTGCATCAGTTTTTCAGAGGATTATTGGGACATCCAGCCAATAAGGAATTACAATAGTCCAGTTAAGATGTTACAAATGCATGGACTAGTTTTTCAGCATTATTTTGAGGCAAAGTATTCCAGATTTTGCCAATATTGCATAAGTACAAGAAGCCCATCCTAGAGTTTTTTTTTATGTGCGAGTTAATGGACAAATCTTAGTCAAAAATAACACCAAGGTTCCTCATAGTAGACCTGGAGGCCAAGGCAACTAAAGAGTAGTAAATTTAGCAGTTTGAATGGATGTGATTTTTATTTTCAGTAGGTTTTGAACAAGATATGAGGATTTGAAAAAACACATTCATTGTTGTTTTTTGTCATTTCATGGGATGTTGACATTAAGAAAAATCAAGAATATCGCTTTGCTTATCCAATTAACTGGTTTATTTCACCACACCGAAGTACAGTGGAGTCTTCTATCCAGTACCCTGAAAAAATGCAGAAATAACATTTGTAGATTCTAACTGATTCAGGTCTTGATCAAAGTACCAAAATATTCAAAGTTACCAAGTTGACCAAATCCTGAGTAAATTTATTTGAGATCTGCAGAGAAACAGTTAAAGAACCCAACATCATTGAGCACATGTTCTCTGTTATATGATCATCGTGCATCATACATCCATTCCAAACACAAAGCAGTGCCATACAATGTCAATGTTTTAACCTAAACGTTCACATTGACACAAAAAATCAACTAAAATCAGGATAGCGCAGTTTGTACTAACTACATGACAGTAACTGTGCTTTACATGTGACATGGCCAAAGATATACGGACACTGTGACCAAAACTGTAGAAAGGAATCTAAAAACGTGTCCACTTACTTTTGGCCATGTAGTGTATTTATGTTAGTGACTGTCTGAATGTGCTTTTGTGTCATATTTGTGTTTATTTCAATGCATTTATAAAAGGATGTGTCTGCTTCAACTAAGCTGTTTGTACTTAACCTGGAACTTTATACTACAAGTGGAAGATTATAGTGTTTTATTCACTGTGTTTTGCATAATATGATCCATAGAGATGCATGTTTAACAGCTGTATTGAATCCTGACACATGCTTTTGAATGGCGTAACTGCAGTTTTACCTTAATTGTGCATCGTGTAACCTATTGTCACTGTGAATTTTCACTTTGTCACCTCGTTTCCTCCTCCTAACTGTGCAGTCTCACCCGTGTTTACCTTTGCAGGCAGACATCCACAGCTAAAGCTAACTCTAAGTCTAAACAGAGCAGCCCTGGCAAAAGGTAATCTGAGGATAAACAATTCAGCGGGTAACTTTAAGCTGTCTGAAAAACACCCACACACATGCTGCTTCCATGAACAAAATGTCATTTAAGATGATAAAGTCTGGGGCATGGATTAGCCAAAAAATGTTGGATGTTCCGAAGAAAAGGAAAACTACAGTAATTGTCTGAGCCACATCCATCCATGACCACCTGCCCTGCACATGTGGCAATTTGTCTATGATTCACACACAACTTACAACAAAAAAGCAAAAACCTGTACTTGTTTTAGCCCCATTTATGTACCGTATGTACTTCCATGATACTTATTAAAGATTCTACAATTGCAAAGAGCAGTTTGCTATAAGAATGCTAAACAAGTAGCTTTTCATTTTGACTTACTTGTCAAAATATAGATGCAATCGATCGATAATATATGAAGAAATATTATGAAGAAATCTGCCTCTGAAGCGCACTGATGAACATGTTAAATCTCATGTAGTTAATCTATACTAAATCACTGCAACACTTCATTGTTTTAAGGCAGATACTGGACATTTTCTTCTTATATTGATATTTTACATTGAAGAATTTGAGCATGTTCAACAAAAATGCATAATATGAATATTAATACACCTTTATTAGCAGATTAGTTTACTTTTGAGGCACTAGGTGGATTTACAGTAGTTTTTTCCTGTTTAGCCAATTTGCTAAGCTAAACTAATGAAATATAGCTACACATTTGCCATACAGACGTTAATTTGGTGTCCATCCTCTCATTTTACTCTCAAATCAAGAGAATAATGCATATTTTCCACAATGTCAAGTAAAGTCAAGTTACCGTTTTCTATATAGCACATTTTAGACCATCGTCACTCCATCAAAGTGCTTTTCCAGTAAAAAATTATACACAAATTGTTATTTACTTTATGAAATTAACCCAAGAACTTTGGGTTAAAAATCTATAATGTTAGTTATGGATTGATTTTACCTCAGTAATTCACATATTAGGGATTAAAACCCTACATAAATTATGTAACAAGCTGCTTTACCTGAATAATACATGTCAGAGCTGAGATCCTACACTGTTATTAATTATAGAGAATAATTTCAGTAATGTAAAAATGTAGCTAGCACTCTATGATATTATAAATTAGTAAACTTAACCAAACTTAGATGTTAAAATGTATAACAATGCCTTTATTGTAAACTTCTACATGTTATACTTCACTTCATACCAAAGATCTAAACTGTATAATTCTTGGTTTCAGTAGGTTTTTATCATGCTAAACGATATAATATCACTATATTGTCTCAACCTTAGCATGTATTATTCAGGTAATGCATTATTTTATATAATTTAGAAATGTTTTGATCCACAATATGTACATTACTGAGATAAAATCACATCATAAAATGATGCTATAGGGCCCTAACCCCAATATTTAATCTTGTTTAGGTTGTGTAGGTGTGTGTGTGTGTGTTCATTTTGAGAAACTGTGCAGTTTTGTTCATTCATTCTTTCAATCATGTGGTCATTTGTTTAAAAATATCCTAATGTATTACCTAAAACCTGAACGCTGGGTGTCTAATTTCCTCTGTCAGACTGTAAATACAATGCAGGCTTTCATTCTCTCACCACAGTCCATGTCTCTGCTGCCTCCAGGTTGTATTTGGAGCGTCAGAAGAACTACTTCCACATTCACTCTGTGGCCTGTTTGGGCACCGAGGTCCATCTGGCCGCCTGCCCTCTGGAGTTCAGCAAACCCAACGCCACGTCGGCCTGCACGGGTGGCATGCCGGCCGTCGTCAGCTGCATGCCGGGGCCGCTGTTCATGCAGAACAGCGGGTTGAAAAAGAAACTTAAAATTTCGGTAAAGCAATTTTCAGGAAAGATGTTTTGCATAGATAGCTAAATTGCAAAACTGTTTCACCTTATTTGCTCTCTGTAAACACTCTAATCACCTGGTTAGATGGTTGTAGATACCTGACAAACCTGCTTCAGTGTGGACTCACTCTGTCTCCTTGTTGTTTAGAGCAATGTGAGGTTGAAGGGAGGTTCCAGGGTGGGAGAGGGAAGAGTCGAGGTCCTGAAGGACAACGAATGGGGGACGGTGTGCGACGACCGCTGGAACCTGCAGTCGGCCAGCGTCGTCTGCAGGGAGCTCGGCTTCGGCAGCGCCAAGGAGGCTCTGACCGGTGGACGCCTGGGACAAGGTGAGGAATAATGACCTGTGACTGGAAGACAAGGAAGTATATGAGGGTATTTTTTAAAAGTTCTCAGTCTTATGTGGATACACGAGACATAACTCCCATTCTGGGGCATAACTGTACACTATAGAGCCTTAAATTAGTGTCTGTAAAAGATATCAAGCAATCAAAGAATTAAGTAGAGGAAAGCTTGGAGATGGCTGCTGTTGCTTCAGGACAAAGCATCCGTTCGCTCGGCTCAGTTTAAATTGATTAAAGATAATATTTGTAGATAAACTGAAAAAATATTTTGTAAAATCACAGAAATAAACATTAACTTACATATTAACCATAAGAAAACAAACAAAAACTTTAAATAATGTCCACATCAAAAACCTGTATTTTTCCAAATGTTAATTTGAAGACCCTGAAATGACATTGTTTTTACTGTATTTAAATCATCAAAAATATTCTCGTTTTACATGTATTTTTTTGCATTATTTATGAAGTATTTATTTAGTTACAGATTCCCCTGTTTTGTTAAATATCAGATTATCTGTTGGGAAATTTTAAAAAATGTATTTAAAGTTTGTGAGACCTAGTGACATTCGCATATACATAAATATACATTTTTTTAAAAAAAAGACCTGAACCTGGAAAAAAGTAATTTCTACCCACCAAGTCTCTATTTTATATAACTGAGATTAATGAAGCTGAGTGGATTCTGTTCATTAAATCCCTCTGAACCATCACCATGTGTTTAAAACTGTCTTCAGAGACGACTTCCATCAGCAGCTGTCTATCTTCTGCCCCTCTAATCTCTCAGGTCATCTCTTTAACCAGCACAACTGATTATCTGCCCTTAACATTCCTACTTGGATTCCTCATTTTGGGGCTTTTTAATAAGTAAAGGAATGTTGTGCATGAAGAAAGACAGGAGAGACTCAATATTTTCTGTAAACACCAAATGACGTCCAACACACTTCACAAATCTGCTGCTCATTTTCTGATCATGCAGCTAAAAAAACAACCTAATCTTAGTGTATATTTTCCATCTGTGACTATGTTTTTTTTCCACAAATTCAAGGCTACATTCCTGATATTAATCCTCCCATACAGTTCATTAAATTGCTCTTTCTGAGTGTATTTCTGATTCCTAAGTGGCGGTCAGGCAGTTTTACAACAGAAAACTCTCCATGTTATTCCAGCTTTGCTATGCACCATTTCATATGACAATGAGGCAGTCAGTTTTTATAGGTCTAGTGTGTGTCTGAGCCTCTTGGCCTCCACATGGAAGATGGTAAATCAGCTCCAAGATAGTGATGATTGGAGCTGTAAAACTTTGGACCAGATACTTGCAGTTTAAAACTGCAGTGGATGACCTTACAGAATGATATAAATTTAAAAATGGCAGCTTTATTCTTAAATGTATTTTTAAAAAAAAAATTTTTTTTTACATTATTACAGAACAAATCTTGTTCTGCATATGATAGCTTTTCTTTTAGGATCACACATGCACGAACTCCCTTGGTTGGTTTGAAACTGCTTGAAAATTTGGCTTAAAAGCTAATATGACTCAAAATTCCTAACAGAAGGTTAAAAGCTGTCAGTACAGGAAACCATCAGCTGAGTGAGGTAGTTTTATGTATGTGGCTGAGGAAATGAGCATGTCTTTTTTTTAAATAAATTATGGTTTAAGGCAGTGCATTCGGAGGAATTTACTAAAATCTATACATTGTCCAAAGGTACATAGCATGGCGGCAAGAGCTGGATCTCTTTGCTTACTTATCAGGTACTTGTAGCACAGTCTTCAGATCCCTTTTGAAACAGATACCACCATTAACACCAAGAGTCATCCCTTACCTGGCAGTTTTACAACCATACACACCTCAAGTCACCAACATTTACCAGTTACCTACAACACAGTCTTGAGTTACCTCCCCAGACAGTTTCACAGCCAATCCCGCCTTCAGAAATGTGACTCTTGGGGTGTAAATGGTCCATTTGTTGTGTGATTTGGTGTCGAGAATAAATACCTGGGACTCACCGTCAGTCCAGTTAGAACCGCCTTTTGGATTAATGTGAAACATCTTCAGGACCCAAAAACCCATCCAGTTGCTCTTTTACTGAAGCATTTAAAGTTACCATGATCTAGATGACTAAGAATCCACACACAGAAATGGCTATTGGATTGGATTTTGAGCTAAAACCTTTCTAACTACTGGAGTGGCAAAGGATAATACTCTATGTCTGTGTAGATTCTCCATCCAGGTCAATCAGTCAATGGTAATCGTTGGAGCTTCAGTAGAAATCAACTGGACTTCTCATGTAGGTTCTTGAAGACCTTTCACCTTCATCCAAGTGCCTTCTTTAGTTCTAACTGACTAATGGGGAGTTACAGTCCCTCAAGCTCACATGGCTAATGGCCCATTAACGACCCCGGATTCAGAACCTACAAAAGAAGTCCAGTTGATTTCTACTGAAGTTCAAACGATAATACTCTATGTTATATATTATTTGCTGATTTATATGTGTTTCTTTAAGGTGAGACCATTATACTGATGGCTTAAAATTGAAGTAACAATGAGTTTGCCAATGTTGTCTCACCTGCTGATCACAATTAAACATTATTCTCTTAGCAACTAAGGTAAATGTGTCTATGCTTCCGTGTTGTCATGCCAGATAACAGTGCCAACTAATTAGCATAGAATTTATCTCCAAACCATAGAGGTGTGTGTAGTATTTGTGTAAGTTTCGCTGAGATTCCACCTGAGGAGAAACAAGCCGTCTTTTGTAGGGCTTTTCTCAGAAATTCAGGGTGTGGACGTCTGCTCTCGTGTTTGTACATTATGATTTCTACCACAGAGGAAGTTGACCAAGGAGGTTCACCACGAAGTCTGTTTGAGGAAGCAGCGTACCTGCTCTGAGCTCAGTTTGATGTCAGACCACCACCTGGATGAATTAGTCCAAGAAACATTCCTGAACCTCACTGAAGTTGGAAGCTCGTGCCGCTGAAGGAATTCCTTTCACGGAATTTATGTAATACGTTCGCCTCCTGGTGCGATGACACGTGTGATGGAGTGAGAGTTGAGAGAGTGAATGTAAAGCAGGGTGTTGCTGACAGAGCGCAGGTCTCAGGTTAAATAGTGAGTTTCCAGAGGCCTCTATGCAGTATAGACTACTGCTACTAATTCTGTACAGGCAAACAGCAGGATCCAGACAAATATCACAGCTATGTTTTACAGTAAAGATGCAGTATATCCCAGTCATATGGACAAGATTTTGAGCCTTGGTGTAGCCTTCTATGTTATAATGATGAAATTCAAAAATTTTCACAAGTCACTTTCTGATTTGCTTCAGTAATGAGCAAGACTTACTGCCATGCTAGCGCCTCATTGAAAGAGATGTTTGCATGGTCCAAGAACGTCAATACTAGTAGTTTGGGGTATTACTGTTAGCTTGAATTTACTCAGCCAGTCTTTTGAAAACAGGTGCGAAATGGCCTAGATTGTTCTAATCTGATTTAAGCACCTTTTTATATTAGTGCAGACCCAGTAAATGCTGCAATTGTTGCATGAAACTGCTGTAATTGTTTGGTTTTGTGGATAAGGACCCAAGAACAGGACTCAGAAACCAGACCAAGAGTGAACACAGTTTATTGACAACACGTTCAAGATTTTATCATTCATTTGGATTCAGTTCTAAACTGATTGAAGTTTGATGGCTGAAAAAGTCGTTGAACTCACAAAGCGCACTTATTTTTGGCCGTAACTCAGGAAATGTGCAAATACAGAATATGACATCTAGTAGAAAAACAAATAATATGTGAACGTGTATCTATGAAACAGTGGGATAGCCTATTTAAGGATATCTTATTTGGCCTATTCTATTAAATCATATAAAAATATATATATTATAATGTTGGTATGTGGTGTAAATGATAGTGATTTTTACCCAGAATGTCAAAGGTCAGATCTAGACAGACAACAATGTAAACCACAACATGACTGGTGTTGACAAACAACCACAAGGTGCTAATTCTAGCTTCAGAGGCTCGAAATGTATTGTGTTTGTTCAAGAAGCTGTAAATTCAGATGTAGGAAAAAGGTTTCTGTGGCCTAAACCCACCACTTTGTTTTGACTCCGATGAACTTCTGGCTGAGGATGAAAGCAAAACCTCCTTGTCTTGTTCCATAAACAAGTGCAACCTCTTCAACTTCAGAGCTTCTGTCCGTCTGTTTGTCCAGGAATGGGTCCAATATACATGAACGAGGTGAAGTGTGTCGGTCAGGAGAGGTCCATCTGGAACTGCCCCTTTAAAAACATCACGTTGGAGGACTGTCAGCACATGGAGGACGCTGCCGTTCGATGCAACATTCCTTACATGGGCCTCGAGAACACGGTCAGACCTGAAACTCCTCACTGACATGTTTAATTTCAAAATCACTGAGCTGTTATCTTGATAAATTCGTTTTATATGGAATTTATGTTAGCAAGTGGAAGAAATAATATTGATTTACTGTAAACTATGGGCTACATGTTTAGTTGCTCTTTATTTGACAATAGAATGAAAGGAAAAATGTTAGAAAATGTCTTTTTCATACTGTGTTTTTTTATTTATTACCTCTTGTCTTTTCATTAGTATTCAGTGCTCTAACAGTCTTCTTTGTGTGTGCAAGAACGTGAGATTTAGAGCTAACCCTAAGAAAAATCTCACTTCTGTACACAACCAATAATTCTTCTTTACTGTTGTCACAAAACAAGTAATTTGTCTTTTCCTAAGTTTTATATTTGTGTCATGAATTGGTTTAATTGTTGGGTTGCTGAAAAACAACTCATATGAAATTATACTGTTCAAAAAACATGTAAAAATTATGATTTTTTTGGTTGATTTTGTGAAAATTCAACTTACTTCTTTCTGGCAACAGTGATTTCCTTTAACATCGAGTATTTCTAGTTGCACAATTTGAATTTTACCAGATTATACTCCCCCATTTGTCCTGTAGATACAAACAGACACCGAGATAAAAACTCTAGAAAACTTCAGTCAATGAAGTGTAAAATTTTCAAGAAATCTCACATCTGTAGTCAACCAATATTTCCTCTTTATTATAGTAATTTTGTCTTTTGCTTTGTTTCATATTTGTGTGGTTTAATAGTCGGGTTGCTAAAAAAAATCCCAAATCAAATAATACCATTGAAAAAATATGCAAAAACTATAATTTTTTTTTCTTTGATTTCTTGAAAATTCTACATGCTTTTTTCTGTTAACAGCGATTTTTCTTTTAACATTGAGTATTTCTGGTTGTACGATTTGTATTTTGCCAGATTATACTCGCCAATGTGTAGATACACACAGACGCAGAGATAAAAACTCAGTGAAGTGTCAGATTTTTAAACCATTAATAACCTAAAAAGCAGAATTTTACAGCTTTTTCATGACGTAACCTGTAGAAATTTAGACGCTTCTACCCAGAGTTTTTATCAAATCCAGCCGTCGTGTATCTACGCTCTTCTCTGTGGTTCCTAACCCGTCAGTCCCACACAGATCCGGATCACCGGAGGACGAACCCGCTACGAGGGCCGAGTGGAGGTGCTGAGTTTAGACTCTAACGGGACTCAGAGCTGGGGTCTGATCTGTGGAGAGAGCTGGACCACGAAGGAGGCCATGGTGGCCTGCAGGCAGCTGGGCTTGGGCTACGCTAACCAGGGCCTGCAAGTAGGTTATTAACACCACCAAGGTCAACTTTCTGCAGTTTCCTTCTCATATGTATGATATGCAAATATAATATACTGTCATGTACACCCAGTGGCCTTTCATTCTAGTTGGTTATTCAGTCACATTTTTACTCACTGTGGGCTCATTTTTCTCTATAATATGAAGTTCTGCATCTCTATGGAAACAGAACAACTATAGATAGAAGCAGAGAGGATTTAGAAATGTCTTTTGTGGAGCTTAAGAATCGTATAATACCATAAATCATAAAAAAAAAAGAGTGAAAAAGTAGAATTTCTGGATATATTTGACAAAAAAGTAGAATTGCTGTGTATAGCATTTATCCAACTCCCAACAGATGGGAGAAACGGTGGCTCAACAAGCTGTAAATATTTTATCGCTTACATTATTATTTTTTTCCATACTTGTTTCCTCTTTGCTCAGTGTAAACACAGCCTTCAGTTCAACCAAGCAGTCCCTGAATTTTTGCCATGTGGTTGTTGGTGGCAGCTGAGTCACTCATAGACTCACAGTTGCTCAAAGAAACACAGATTTTTTTTTTTTTTTTTAGTTTTTTACAGAATCCCTTTAGTGGAAACTATTATTTTAAATGAGGCATGTAGAGTAAAGTGATTTTAAAGGAATATCACAATTGAAGCCTGGATTTGGTTGTCAGAAAGTAAAAAAATTGACAGTCATTTCTGTTTTTACATTTTTTAGAAGTGTCATTTTGGTGATTTTTTCAAAAAGATAACTTGCTTTTTAAACCTGTTGCAAGCTTTTGGGGTTCAAAAGGTTAATATTTTATTCTTAAACATTGGCAAAGTGTGCAGGAGATTATTTACCTACATATATGTCAAAAATATTGCATATGTAATATATTGAATCAACTTGTTTCTTCTAAAAATTAACTGCATTTCCTCTTGATTGTCATGGAGCAACATGGCTTAGATCATGAGAATGCAAGAGAATATCCAAAATATATATCAAAAATACTGTATAAATAATATATCGAATCCACTTGTTTTTTTCTAAAATTCAAGTGTAATTTCTTTTGAATCTAGTGTAGCATCATGGGTTATTCTTTCTAATAATTCTGTAGATTGTGTGAATCTAATAATCTAAAGTTGCTGTCATCTTATAATGCTGGCACATTATCGACTTGTTTTTCTTTGATATATCACCAAAATCAGCATTTAATCTGGCAGTATGGAGCCATTAATCATTTAATATTCCTCTATTGTCTCGTTATCATCCGATATCAGTAGAACCCACATATATCTGCTGCTCAGGTCGTATTTCCTGACAGGATTTTATACTTAAAACCTGCGTTTGATCTCAGATAAGTCTTTCCATTCTCCGCCATCACCCTCAAACCTGCAGCTTGTTAAACTCCAGAGACAGACAGACATTACTTAAAAATTCCAGCTGCTTGACTGTTTGTGAGAAACTGGATCCAGCTTGTCTGGAAGCGGCAACATTAGCGGTGTTTGCTGCCATACAATCACTTGTCCGGCTCATGATCGGCAGCCCAAGAGTCCAGCTGAACTCAGACTCTCGGGGGAGTGTAGTGGCCACTGAGTGTATGGGTGTTTTTTAAATTTCTGGTCATACATGTTCAAATATATTACATTTCAGTCGTTAGTGACAAATTTTATATGTACAAGTTTGACCTATTTGTTACCCATATTTGTAAAACTTTAAAATATATTCCTTAAATGCAGCTATGATGATAAATTGGTATTATTTGAACATGCATGCATTAACCTATGACAGTATATTATCATTTCCATATGGAGTAGATGCAACCTCTTGCTTTTTCAGCTCTGCTTCACGTGGGCCGACCGAAACAGGCCCACATGAAGTTTCTAATCAAACTCTAAGCCACTCACCACAAAAGCCAAGCAGTGACCTCATCTGGAAACCACGCTGATGTTTCCATCGCCTTAGAAAAAAAAACAATAAACTAACCAAACTGCTGCTTCAACTACACATTTTATTTTCCGCTGCCTGAGGACGGGTAGTTTTTAGCGCAGATGGTTCAGAGACAGGACAGGAAGCATGTCCCCTCACTGACTCCCAGCAGGATGTCTTCTGCAGATCCGGATAGCTGGTGGCCGGAGCAGTTATGAGGGCCGAGTGGAGGTTCAGGTTGGGTCCAAGTGGGGCACAGTGTGCAGCACAGGCTGGACCACAAAGGAAGCCATGGTGGTTTGCAGACAGCTAGGGCTCGGATACTCCATGCATGCCATCACTGTAAGTAGGACTCTAAAGAAGAGATCTGTTCCACAGTAAGACACTGAACAAATGTGTTTATATGCACAGCCCCTTGTGCAACACACACGGAAATAATGAGATGAGATGAGGGAAGATGAGATGAGAAAAGAGAAGACAAGATGAGATTAAATATGATGAAATAAAAGAAGATGAGATATGAGCAGACAAGATAAGAGCAGATATGAGATAAGATATGATGAGATGAGAAAAGAGAAGATGAGATGTAAGATGAGATGAGATGCAATGAGATGAGAAAAGAGACGATGAGGTCAGATAAAATAAGATGTAAATTCTTCCAAATAATCAAAATATATTTTTACCTTTTTGTGCGGAGAAGCAAAGCTCATTCAAACGCTTTAATAAATACATAGAAACAGGACTATGAAATTACTTTAAATGAAGAGTTAAATAAAGCTGATTGCATCAAGAAATGAACAAGAACCATCTAAACTGTGTATACCATTTAAAGTTAGTAAATTAAGTGTCGCAACAGTCAGTTTTTACAACTGTAATTAACATTTAAAGTACAAACTGGAATAAAAATGTGACACAATGAAGCTAAATTTGATAAAAATGTATTTTTAGAGCTAAATTCTGCACTCTAGTTTTAACTCAATTTTCACTGCTGATGTTTTGACACTTGAGTGCAAACTGTGGTGAGTTTCAAAGCAGAAAACCACGAGGAAATTCGAGGATTTTGGTGCATTCATGTGCACTTTAAAAAAACTAATGAATGGATCATTAAACTTCAGCAGTAAATGTCAAGTTTTGCTGTCTTTCCCCTAGAGTTTAAAAAGAAATCTATGGTTAACGAGGCACAGGCACCAGTTTCTACACCCACAGAACAAAACATTCACAGGGCAGACCTTGTTATTCTGCAGCTTCTTGCCAATGTGGTCACAGAAGCTGAATAAAGGCACAAAAATGCATAAAATTACAGATTTCATGGCAAAATTACCACCTTATTTGAGGATGTGATAATGAATTGTTCTTTTAAGGGATTGTAAACGCTTTTGGGAGATCTTAGCTTTCAAACATTGGTTTTTAAAACTGAATATGTGGCATTCTGGAACAAAAACTCCTCAAATATTTGTAAAAGAATACTTCTGTGTGGAAAGTATAGCGATATATCTGATATATTTATGGTGACAGTGATGAGTTTATAGGGTTTGGGATGGAGAAATCGTGCAGTATGACTATTGAAGCACTTACTCGTGTCCTCCAGCGATCACAAACTCTGCATTACACTGTGTCCTCAATCAGAAGCCAAACATGCGTCATGGACATCTGTTTTTCACAACAGCAACATCACACTGAACTCTCTGCAGCTCCGTTTGTGAATGATAGATACATCCTGTTTGTTTGTTTGTTTGTTTGTTGTTGTGACCTCCACCTGTAAGGAAACCTGGTACTGGGACAGCAGCAACGTGACGGAGATGGTGATGAGCGGCGTGAAGTGCACAGGAAGTGAAATGTCTCTGAGTCAGTGCCAACATCACAAAACCGTCAGCTGCCAGAAAGCGGCAGCAAAGTTTGCAGCCGGAGTCATCTGCTCAGAGAGTGAGTCGAAGTTACAGAAACACATGTGTGGCAGCCGGATTTCTCATAATCATCACATCATTTCCATTTCAATCGCAAAGATATATCATTATAATACCTGAATTATTGTAACCTGACTCATATTTATTACTACTCTTCATCCATATGCGGGTCTGGTTGCACCAGAAGAGTAAAAATGATTAAATTGTGTCTGTAAAGTTAATTTATTTGAGTTTATACACAGTTAAAGTGCTTTTCCATAATCTACCAAATTTACTAAACATATGTGATAGTGAAATGATATCATATTTATACATAATATTCCTTAGCAAAGCAAAATGGTCAAAATTACATTTACATCCTCAAAAATGTGAAATCTCATCTACTATAATATTCACCAGTTAATGCAATCATGTTTTTTTTTAAATCATTATGAACGTATTTGAAGAGCCATATAAAATATTTTAAGACAAAAGACATAATTAAAGTGCAAATATACAATATATTATATAAAAACAAAGTCACAAAGCACCTTGTACATAAATATAAATAGTATAGAACAGAAATATGTGATGAAATTCTGTTGTTACAGTAGCAAGCAGAAAGAGTAAAGTGACCACTACCCCAATAGAAAAATATACAATATAATATAAATATATATAATTAAATACTAGGATACAAAATGCACAATAAAATGCAAAATATACTGTGAAGGAAATCATATCTTTACAATAAAGCAAATGTCAAATTCGACAAATTAATGAACAAATAAAAATAAAAAAGGAAATCCAAGATCCAAAACAAGATAATATAGTGAAGTAAAGTCAAGATTAAAAAAAAGACAAAGAAAACATAAATTATATCAAATTGAAGACAGTAGCCATTGCATCAAAGTTCCCTCCAGTGAAAAAGATTATGACAGAAATTATAAAATCAACCTAACAAGCTTAAATATTGGGGTTAAAACCCATTAGTGTTATTTATCGTGTGATTTTATCAGAGTAATTTACACAATATGGATTAAAACCCGACAAAAAATATGTAAAATAAATGCTTTACTTGACTAAAATACATAAGACTGATTATTATCTTGTAATTACTGACAATAACCTAACTAACCTTTGATAATGTAGCTAAGACCCCATAATATTATAAATGACAGAACTTAACCTAACTCATATAAACATTATGTCCAACAGAATTATTGATTATTAACTTGATGAATTTGCAGCTTTTTTACTGTGTAAAAATACTCATGAAAACCCAGCAAATCTAAGGATTTCCTGGATCCCTTTTGAGAAAACTTTGCTTTTATTTTTTACATTTTTATTTTGTTTTATGCGGATTATTTAGTTGTATTTCTAATGTTAGTTTTATTTAATGTTTTCGTATTTTATATGCATGTGGACTAGACCTCGATCCTAACCCTTCTCCTGTCCTTCTGTCCCAGCTGCCTCTGATCTGGTCCTGAACGCTTCTCTGGTCCAGCAGACGGTTTACATCGAGGACCGGCCTCTTCACATGCTTTACTGCGCTGCCGAGGAAGACTGTCTGTCCAAATCTGCTGCCAAGGCCAACTGGCCGTACGGACACCGACGTCTGCTCCGGTTCTCCTCCCAGATCCACAACATCGGCCGGGCCGACTTCAAACCGAAGGCCGGACGGCACTCGTGGGTCTGGCACGCCTGTCACGGGTAAAATCCTCTTTATTGAGGCACCAAATTACCATTTTAAAAGATCTTCTCAGCGATAATATTAAGATTTTAAGAGCTTAAGAATGCCCCCAATGATAGTTTGATTGAAGAAAAGTTTTATTAATGACTTTTCTTTACACTGTAGTGGATCAAACAAAAAGTTAATCATCTTTCATTCAGTGACAAAAGATGTGAGTCAGTCACCTCTGCTTATGATTTAAACTCCTTCTCCAGTCATTAATTAAACCCCAAACACTTACCTCTGTGTATCAGTGTTACCCACACCACTGTTCAAAAGTTTGGAGTCATTTAGAAATGTCCTTATTTTTGAAAGAAAAGCAGTTTTTCAGTGAAGATAACCTTAAATGAATCAGAAATACAGTCTAGACATTGTTAATGTGGTAAATGACTATTCTAGCTGGAAACAGCTGATTTTTAATGGAATATCTCCATAGGGGTACAGAGGAACATTTCCAGCAACCATCACTCCTGTGTTCTAATGCTACATTGTGTTAGCTAATGGTGTTGAAAGGCTAATTGATGATTAGAAAACCCTTGTGCGGTTATGTTAGCACATGAATAAAAGTGGGTGTTTTCATGGAAAACATGAAAATGTCTGGATGACCTCAAACTTTTGAATGGTAGCGTATTTAGAAGTTTTTTCCATGAAAATAATCACTTTCTGTATTAAAATATGAATCTGATCTACATTTACACCATTTGGTCCTTAAGAATTTGTGGACTTAAGAAGTCTCCACCTCTTTCTCCATACATTTATGTGCTGTTTGCTGCAGCTCGAGCACACCAGCTCTGCTTTAACATTGCAAAACTACTGACCAAAATCTAAATCTGTGCTTTTGAGACGATTGTCAAAAGAATGCATGCAAAAGTAGGCTGCATTTGCAAGGAGGAAATGCTCAGCTATGGCCTCGAATGCTAAATTTACTCATAATATATCTTCCAACATTTAAGAAATCATCATATAAACATGTTCACAAGGATAAAAAATTATCTTTAAACCTCAGTGGACATTTAAAGAAAGAAAATGTTATGGACTACAAGAATCTGTGGTGCTTTATTTTCCTACATTAGTGTGATTTAAAAAAAAAATATTAGCTGTATCAAGCTGGCACCTTTGTACATCTTTGATTATGAACGTATTTTATGCTTTACAACAGAGAAAAAATATGTATAAACATACTTTTCTCGATGCAAAAGTGGAAGAAACACAAGATGTGTTTACACCAGTGCAATTACATTAGTTTGGACAGATCTGACAGCACAACTCCTGATTGAAATAGCCTTGTTTTATGCAGAAAAAAGAAGAGTTGAAGAAATTTCTTTTGCAGCAGAAACAGTAGATGCAGATAAAAATACTAGAAATTCTATTTACAGTCCAGAACAAGACCAAAATGCGCCTGTGTGGGAATTTACTGTAAAAATGTTACTTTCCTGTCCTACTAGATCACATCATCTCCTTGTATGTTTTTGTTTAGTCTGTATTCTCCCTCCTCTCACCAGCAAACAAACAAGATTTACATACCAGTGGAAGGAAAGTGGGAAATATGTCCTTCTCCGTCATTATTGCTGCTTATGTTGTCTGCCGCTCAGATAACAGTACAAGACAAACTGTGTTTATGCAGCAGCCACTCTGGCATGAAATGACTGTTTACTGAATGTGTCAGCTTTAGATGTCTGCAGTGGAAATCTGGGCACGAATACACAGATCAGGACGTGTTGTAGTCGAAAACACTGTGTAATATCTATTAAAGTAACATTTAACCGTTGCTTTTTTAAGAAATTATGTATTTTATAACAAAATCAGAGCAGACTCTTTTCCATAAACATACAGAAGAGCTTAGAATTTGAAAATTATGATCATATATCAATGGAAAACTCAATATTTGTCAATTTATATGGAATAAAATCTAAAAACAAGAGGCCATGACTAGTTTTGTGTATACAGTCATCAAATTAGGTGCTATTTTGATTCTGAAATTCTCATTTTGGATTCACTTTTCATCCCTCAAAACTACATTTTCTTTCTGTGTCTATTACAGCCACTACCACAGCATGGATATTTTCACTCACTATGATTTACTGAACGCCAACGGGACCAAAGTGGCCGAAGGACACAAAGCCAGTTTCTGCCTCGAGGACACAGATTGTCAAGAGGGTGAGTCTTCAGATCAGAATCCAACCACAATATCTGGTTTGATAATGTCTGCAGTGTAGAAATAGTTTTAATTGATTAATGAACACAATCCAACAACTGCTTATAACATCTGCAAGTGAGCATTTTTTACGTCACAATATTTTGAAGCTTGTGGTTTTAATTTTTTTTTTAACAATTTATTGTTTTTTTTGTTTGTTTTTTTTAACAGAATTTCCATGTTTTGTTGTTAAATTACAGATAGCAATGAGTAAAATCACAGAATTTTTTTTTTTACATGTTAACTATGAAAAAAACAGGGCCAAACTGTACATAATGCAGAGTTAAAAATGTTTTAAATTATTTTTACACATGGTAATTTGTTCTTGTAATCTTTGACTGTAGAATTACAAAATTAACAGTTATTTTACATATTTTTCATGTTTTGTCAAAAGATAGTAATGTGTAAAATGGCAAGAAAAGTAATAATTTACATAACTATTAAAAAAGAAAAACAAAAGACCAAAAAAATTTGTATTTTTAAGGATGCTAATTTGTTCTTTTACAATGTTTGACTGTAAAAATAAATTTTGTTTTCCTACTGTATTTAAATCAGATAAAAATATTATTATTTTACAGATATTTGCTGCTATTTGAAAGATAAGTTGTGTTTATTGAAGACTGAAAAACCATACATTTTTCAACTATTATTTTGCAGATTTCCCATTTTGCAAAATTACAGATAAAATCAGTGAAATGACAGGAAATAATTTACATGTTGAATATAAAAATAAATATATATGCAGATCAGCAACTAGCAAGTGAAAATTACGTGGTTTAATGGTAAATATGTAAATGATCTTTTTAATTCCCTCTTCCAAACCCATATTTTCCTGATGATTTCCTCTGTTCAGATATATATTTTCAAATGAATATCATTACTTCATGACTATTTACAAGGCTCTGTTGGTTCTTTATAAGTAACCCACTGAATCCATCTTTTCGTTTGTGACCTCCAGGTGTTTCTAAACGGTACGAGTGTGCCAACTTTGGCGATCAGGGCATCACTGTGGGCTGCTGGGATTTGTACCGCCACGACATCGACTGTCAGTGGATCGACATCACAGACGTCAAACCTGGAAACTACATTTTGCAGGTGAGCATGTCTGGATGAAAGTGTAGAGGACAGAAGGAATCCTGCTCAGTAGGGAACGACCAATTATCAGCCTGGCCGATTATCGTGGCTGATATTTGGCCATTTTTCTGGTTATCGGTATCGATATTTGTACTGAGAGATTAATGATAAATTAAATATTCCAGATGCAGCCTCCTCTCTGTCTGTCGTCACTCTGTGGTCTCAGGAATGTCTCGCAACAAACCAGGAAATTAGCTGCTCTCACAGCGACTAATGCTTTGCTAACGGCTAGCGGCTAAGTTAGAAGGCAGCCACAAATTAACCTGAATCAGAATCTGGAAAACAATTAATAAAGCTTTAACATCTGAACCTCAGTGGGCAATAAAAGTGATAGAACAGTGAAAGATTAAGAAAATACAAAAGAACAACAGGAGACAAACTGATCAATCTCAGTGGCTCCACATAAACAGAGGAGATAATTTAATCACTCCTATTTCTATTTTACGTATTCAGTTACAGTCACCCTTATTAATAAAGAATCCTAGTCATGAATAACAGGTTCTCTGCTGCCACATGCCATTAAAACATTACATTTAATGTATATTTGTCCCAAATATTGGTTATCGGTCTTTCTTGATTACCAATAATCAGCACCGGTATCGGCCCTAAAAACCCAAACAAAGAAAACAAACAAAAAGAACCCATATCAGCCGATCCCTACTGCCCAGTTATACAAAATCTATGATGGAAGAATGATGAATGAAGCCAATGGAGAAATGTTAAAAACTGCAGTTCCTAAAATGTCCACTTGAGGCTGGATCCAAAATTGGCTCAATCCTCACAGACCTCCATGTTAAAATGTCCAACTTTACAGCAGAAATAAACGTTTACAGTCTGGTGTAAAAAACAGTTTTGGTCTCTATGGATAATTTCAGTGTTTATGATAACAGTACTGAAGGTGATTTTTTTATATAACTCGCCTGTTTAAATTGTATTCAGGTTTGAAGTCAAGCATAATTAAGAGTGAGGCCACTAGCCTCAGCTCCATTCCACAGTTTTGTAGAGTTAACATGTAAATTAGCACAATTTTTAGGTGATTTTACAGTTACTATCCATAATTTAAGAAGGAAAATGTGTAAAACAGTAAATTATTTAAAAAAAAATAGCTAGCCAGCTAAAGATCTTTTTAAAAACATTCATTTTTTTTACAGTTTAGAGCAGCCACTCATCAGGTTTACTTTTTTCCTCACCTTGTACACTTTACTGCATGTTCTCCAAGAGTTTATCTTGTTCTGAATTTTCATGTCATTGCTCTAGCTGCTTTAACTGTAACAACAGAAAAAGAAACATCTCTTTTTCCCTCTTCAGGTTGTTATTAATCCAAATTACGAAGTGGCCGAAAGCGACTTCACCAACAACGCCATGAAGTGCAACTGCAAGTATGACGGACATAGGATCTGGCTCCATAACTGCCATATCGGTAAGCACTAAAAACACTTTAACTAGCTGCTGTTAATCAGTTTTGGCTGCTTTAATTATTGTTTTCCATCCTTACAGGTGATGCGTTCAGCGAGGAGGCAGAGAGGAGATTTGAGAAATACCCTGGACAGCTGAACAACAGAATTTCTTAATGACTTCTCAACACTATGGCGACCAAAGTGGGGAGCTGAGTGAATAAAAATACACCTCACAAGCTTTAAAAATACACAAACCTTTTGTTTTCAGGTGCTGAAACGGATCCCCACCACAGATTTGTAGTCGTTGAAGAAGCCAGCAGTCTTTTCCTCCGGTGAATGTGTTGTATGTCTGACTTATTATACTTGAATATTCAAGTGCCGATGTTGTTTTTTCCTCTAGTCTCGTGAGTTTATGCTACGTTTTTATTACAAATTTAGATTTTTAAAAACTTCAGTCTGTGTATGACAAATGTACAGCCTTCCATTGAATGTGTTTGTTGTTTTATTTTCCATTTTTTGATTATTTTTGTATAACCGGTTGTATTTTACTTGGATGGCACAGGTTCAGAACTACCTGAAGAAGTGGAAAAAATCTATCTGAGGGATAAACAGGAACAGAATGCAGCTCTGTGACAGCTTTAATGCAAGCTCATACCAGGTATTATTGACCAAAAACCTGCAAATGTGCCTCACATTACATCTTCTATCTGAATTATTCACTTGGATTAGCATGTTCACTGCAAGTCTAAATGCAGATGAGCGTTTTGTGAGGATCATAACACACCTGCCTCCACAGTTACAGTGTTTTGTGAATGTATATATTGCCAATATCAAGGTGCTAAAGAAAAAAATGCTTGTTTATTAGCAGTATTGTAAATTCAAAGTGCTTCAAAACCAGTATGAAGCCATGTGTAGCTTTAGCCTGTGTGTTTTTTTAAATAGCATTTTAGGGTCAAGACGTACAAATGCAAAAAAAAAACTACAGTTACCATGAAGATTTGCTGTATGTCAGCTGATGTAATCACACTGCACCAAATAAAACAGAGAGGAATTCAGGTTTTTCTTCATCTGTAAGATTTATTTCATCAGAAATTCTTCGTTGTTGCATTTTGAAGCAGCTGATTGTCCCATCATCATTTGCAATTGATTCATTCAGTAAAAAAAATCTGATAAGTTTAACATAATTTTCCATTGCAGATATCCTCCGACTCCTATTTAAGGGTGTGGATCCCTCAGCTCAGGAACAACTAAGGTATTAGGAAAAGCGTTCCATTGCCTGACAAAGCTGTTCAGTCTGAAAATGTCCGTTTTTACAATGATATTACAGAAAATCGGCAGCCATCCAGAAAACCTTTAGCATTCCCATGCAGATATTTGACTTGTAATTGACCTTTTCTGTTTTTCTGTTGCTATGAGATCATCTGTCAACCTAAACAGTTCAGAATCAGGATGAGGCGGAATTATGAATTATGAGAATACAAATGCTGGATTTTCATTTTTTAACAATATGACAATCAATGCCAGCTAAGAAACAGCGAATTTCGCTGGATTTTGGCAGCTTTTTTTGTGAATGTTCTTAAAGAAAATATTAGAAGTTTTACTGATATATATGGAATCACTTGAGACATTTTTAGGATTTTTTTTGGAAGATTTTTACTAATTTTTTGAAAATATTTACAAGAATTTTCTTGCCAAATTTGGGGGATTTTAAAAACAAACAAACAAAAAAAAACTTTTAAGGGAAACTTTTAAGGAATTTTTGGATTTTTCTTCCTGCAGGTTTTGCAAATTTTCAGAAATTTGGGGAAATTTTTTGCTGAATTTTTGGATTTTTTTCAGACAAGGAAGCAATATTTTTTGGTAATCAAGTAATCAAGCATGAATTGTAGTGAAGTAAAAGTATCAAGATGTACTTGAGTTCTGCACGAGTAAATGTACTTAGCTAGCTGCTACAGGGACTTGCACTAATGTTGCCTCGGAAATAGAAGGAAATAATGACGGTCAACATTACGTCCAATGATGATGATTTGAAGTGGGATTGGACGATATTTCGGGCCAAACTGAGATAACGAGAATGCCTGGCCCAAAAAAAAAGTCGCCACTTGGATTTAACTAAGCGAATAGGTAAGAACCTTTCACTGGATAATTATTGCAGTATTGAATATGTTTCAGCTGCAGCAACCTACTTAACCCTAGCTGATGCAGTGAGGAGCTTCTCATTTCTGAAACAACCATGTTGGAAGACATATCCTGTGGTCATGGAAAGGATGTTAATCTGTCTCAGAAGGGTCAAATTATTGGCCTGCATCAAGCAAAGAAAACAGCTAAGGAGATTTCTGAAACTACTAAGAGGAGGTTAAAAACCGTCCAACGCATTATTAAAACCTGAAGGATAGTGGAGAACCATCATCTTGGAGGAAGAAATGTGGCCGGTCATGTGGATGAGTCCAGATTTACCCTGTTCCAAAGTGATGGGAGCATCAGGGTAAGAAGAGAAACAGATGTAGTGATGCACTCATCATGGCTAGTGTCTACCAGCCTGTGGGGGTTAGGGTTATGATCTGGGGTTGGTCAGGTTCAGCAACGTTATGTTCCCAAAGAATGAGGTCAGCTGATACCTGAAGATACTGAATGACCAGGTCTTTCTATCAATGGAGTTTTTCTTCCCTGATGGCATGGACATGTTCCAAGATGACAATACCAGGATTCATGGGGTCACAGTGAGAATGAGTGGATCAGGGAGCATTAGATGGATTGACTTCCACAGAGTCCAGACCTCAGCCCCACTGAGAATCTTTGGGATGTGCTGGAGAGACTTTGCACAGCGGTCTGACTCTCCCATCATCAATACAAGATCGTTGTGAAAAATGAATCCAACTCTTGACAGAAATAAACGCTGTGACATTATAGAAGCTGGTCGAAACGATGCCACAGTTAATGAATGCCATGCTCAAAGCTACAGACAGTCAAACAAAATATTAGTTTGTGACTATTTTTTTTTTGGCTGGGCAGTGTGTTTTACTATCAGGTGTAAATGAAAAGATCAGTTGATTGATTATCACTATACAGATACCAATGACATTTAAATATCAGGTGAAAAATGTATAAAAATTACTAAGAAAATGAAATAATTCCATGGAAGCCTCGCTCCTGTTTACATTAATTTACTTATCATGAGTAATTAACAGTAATGATCACAACAATATGTTAAGAGTGACATGAAAAATAAAGGCTGAGGTTAAACTGTCGGCTCCACACATGAGCAGACTTTAATTAAACTCTGGAGGAGAATTCTTCGGTTTACAGGCGAGTTAACCTTCTTCTGAAGTTAGAAAGAATCCATTTCCAGAGTGGGTTCAAGCCTTAAACCTGGATCACAGTCCAGACTGCGACAGAAACATGTCTGAATGTCCTCCGTTTGTGTTCATCACTGCAGCAGTGTCTGTTTGACTACTCTCCCTTCTTTGTCGATGGCAAAGTTGTAATTCTTTGGATTGTCCAGAGCTTCTTCGATTCGCTGATCCAGGTTCTCCAAGGTGATGAAGTTCTTTATATCCTCCTGCAAGAAGAAGAAAGTAAACATTTTTCCTCTTTTTAAATTACACACTGTATAACACAGGGCTTCAAAAATCAAAAAATCCTGGCTGGAAAATATCTTAAACAGACCAAAATGAAAAACTGAGAATTGATCCTACCTGCAGCTGCAAAATCTCCTTCTCCTTCTCTTTGAGTAGTTCCTGCTGCTGCTGTTCTCGCTGCATTATAACTTCCAGCTTCTTCCGCTGAGCTTCTTCCGCCTCCTGCTGGACCCTCAGGACTCTGAAACATACCGGTTGAGACGTCAAAAATCACCAAGCGCATCGATACAAGACACTACAATACAACTCTGAGGGTAAAAGTCGTCTTCATCTCTTCAGTTTTTGCTCCTCCTCACCTGAGTTTCAGCAAACGGAGGTTCTCCTGGTCGTTCCACGCCATCAGGGCTTGATGCTCCTCAGCCTCCTGCCTCGCTCTTTCCTCGGCCCGGGAGCCCGTCTCCTCCTCGTACCTCTTTCGCAGCACCTCCTCCTTAAACTCCAGACTGATGAACACAAAAAGAGGAGCCCAGTGAATTCACATATTTCAAACCAGACTGAATATGAACTCCAAACAGACTTGAAAAACGACGTCTTCCTGTGGAACCTGTGGATGCTTTTTACTGGGTCATTCCTTCTGATATAACCAAATTTTTTCTGCTCAATTATCTCCAATTTGCCTGAAATTTTCACAGCATAAAATACAGATATTTATAAAGATATCTGTGAAGTTTTAGCTTGATATATCAAATACTTTCAGAGATAACTTTCGTTTAATGAATTGCCTGTCGATTAACTTTCAGTTCATTTTTTCTTAAATTTGAATCTGTTTTAACGACAATATCTGCAGAATTATTAAAGATAAAAACCTGAAATTTTCATTGCTATTTCTCATCATGTCACTGATTCAAAATCTGTGATATTTGGCAAGTAAAATATGAAAAAAACAAAAACAAAGCTATCATGAAAATCCCATCTTTAAATACACATTAACAAAAACAAAAATGGTAAAGACAGTTTACAAAGTTAAAGTCAGTTTTAAAAAAATACTTCTTTGATTATGTATGTATTAAAATAACACAAAATAACATAAAGTCAAATCTTTAAGCACATAACAAGAAAATAAAATTAAAAACGAAGATTACAGAATTAAAGTGAGTTTTAAAAAGTACTTATTACAATTTTCCAGATGCTAAGTTCAAATATTTAAACTGCTTTTATTTGACTAAATGTTCAAACTCAAATGTATTTTTATTAAGGAAAAAGAATTAAAAAAGAAAGTAAAATTCTGTCATTTATGTAAAAATGACTTAAAGGATTAATCAGTTATCAAAATGGTTGCTGTTGAATATTTTGTTGATTGAATGAAGTAATTAATCAGCTATTTTTGCTCTAAACTGCAAATCTAACTAAATTATTTATCGATAAAAATTATTAAATAACAGTGTTTTTTTCAAGCTTTAATCAAAATATATACTTATACACATAAAAAGTACAGTTTGACACGTTTTAAAGTGAACATCTTGACTATATTATAGTTTAGGAGACCCTCACTTCAGCAGGATACAGATTTAACCAGAACACCGGATGACCTGTTACCGTCCGTGACACCTCAAACCGGGGATGTTAACGTACCGGAGCGCCCTCATGATCAGCTGGTACTCGGAGTATCTCTCCTTCAGGACCACCATCTCCACCGGATCCACCGGGGGAGGAGTTTTTATCCGGCCCTCCTTGGACTTGGCCACCGGGTCATTGCGGGACTTTCTGCCCCGGACAGCCTCCACGAGCACGGCGCTCCTGGGAGCGAGCAGCCGGGCAGCCTGGACGCTCCTTCCGCCGATAACCTGGAACATGTTGGCGTCGAAATGCGGTAACAGCTGCTAAATGTAACGGTTATGTAGATAATTAGGGTGTAAAGCCCGCAGTTTAAGTTAACATTGAGACAGAAATATTATCGACATAAGACGGCAGCCATTTTGGTGCCCTCTGACCGACGGAAGTAGTTAGCATTAGCAAAGCCAGCCGTTACTTCATCTACCGCCATCTGTAGGTGAGGAAGAAATTACTTTTACAGACATATTTACTCTTTATTAATGTCTTAAAAGCAGGGTTTCCATCTTCAAAGAGTCTAATACACTAGTAATGTTGTAATTTAACGCTGACATCCTGTCATCAAACAATATATAACAAGAGAGTTATGCTAACATTAGTTAGCGGGATAGCTAACTAGCTTAGCAGCGGTTCAGCGGCGTTTCCTGTAATACAAATGTGAAGCTAAGTTGGTGAATATTTTCTATTCTATGGCAAATTAATTTTGTGTTATTTTATTAATTTGTGGTACCGTCATATTTGACTAAAAGCTTCTTAGAATTATTAGCAATAGTAAAGTAAGTGTGTAATGCTAATATCAAGCAGTCTTGTTTTATTGTAAAAGTAACAGGATAAACAAGACCATTTGTCTATGTAGTATCTATGTACACTACCGTTCAAAAGTTGGGGGTCACCCAGGCAATTTCATGTTTTCCATGAAAACTGACACTTTTATTCATGTGCTAACATAATTGCACAAGTTGTGTGTGTTGAAAGTTTCAACACCATTAGCTAACACAATGTAGCATTAGAACACGAGTGATGGTTGCTGGAAATGTTCCTCTGTACCCCTATGGAGATATTCCATTAAAAACCAGCCGTTTCCAGCTAGAATAGTCATTTACCACATTAACAACGTCTAGGCTGTAGTTCTGATTAATTTAATGTTGTCTTCATTGGAAAAAAAAATGTATTTTCTTTCAAAAATGAGGACATTTGTAAGTGATCCCAAACTTTTGAACGAAATGTACGCTTAAATAAACACATTTAGAGTGTAATTAAATTATAATGGAGGGCATTACCTTTGGTATTGTATAAGTACAATATAAAACTCACTTTTTGTACCATCACATTTAAATGTAAGCAACTAATAATCATTAGCAGTAACAAAACGAGTGTACAATACTAATATTAAAGTTAATTTAAGTAATCGGATAAACAATATCCATCTTCTCTCTTTCTCTACATATATACACATTCTTGCGAAGTAAAGACAAGTTATCAAGTATACACATTTAGAGCTGAGATGGAAAAACATTAGAATGCCTGACTCGTGTAAAATTAGGCTACTGTTTTAAGGAAAAAAAAAATTCAAACAAGTAAAATGACATTAAAGATAGATAGGTATATCAGGGCCGGTAGAGTTGATTTCACAGCAGATACTTTGATATGTCAGCAAGAGAAGCACAGGTGAATGAGTAACTTTATATGGCTCAGATTAATTTAAACTATCATGCACAATACCAGAAAACACAAAACTGAATGTGATGCATGTTGATAGTGTTATTAAGTACACCTGATTTTCATGATGTGACACAATAACCATTTCAGTCCACTTCACCAAATAATGTCTCTCTAGTTGTGTTGCTGATTTCTTTCTTTTTTCCACCTCAAACAGATTCAAAATAAACCTAAATTAAGGCAGCATAATATTTCTAAGTCTTGCAGTGAAAAATGATTGCTCTTTTAGTTCAGGTAATGAAGTATGTGAAAAATCCATTTGCAGATTCTGTATTTAATGGGATAAACCGTGTTATTCAGTATGTGGCACCACATTTAGATTATTTTTTAAATGCGTTTTGTGTCTTTCCTCAGGGGACGCCTGGTGTCAATGTGGTGATTGATGATCCTGCTAAACCAACCTATCAACACAGTGCTGCTGCAGCCAGCTTGCCAGAAACAGGGAATGATGGGAAATGGTGCAGTGCCGCCATGTGTCGGTTATGTGACATTGGGAGCTGTAAGTAAGCGTAAACTTAATGTGTTCTGAAATGACAAAATGCCTTTTTTTTTTTTTGCTGATGTTAGGTTTTATTTTAGCGGGTAGATGTTTAATCAAAAATCACATAAGGTCTAAACAGTCTCAGATTGATTCTCTTATGCCACAAATGGAATAGTATTCCCTTCCTCATTATTATTAACTACCACAATGATTCCTGTTTTCCCAAATTTCTTTTACATGCAGGTTAGCAGTAATACAAATAGTTAAAACAGACATTACCTGGCATCTAGTAGTCAAACACACATTGCTTTGATATACCAAGATTGTGTTTGTTTTAGAAAGTAGTAATTTTTCATGTAAAACTTTATTCCCTCTAAAGCTAATTCTAATTGTAAATTGCTCCAAGATATAATTTTCCCTTTTATTTCTTTCCAGTCATGGATACTTGACCGTGATTTTGAAAACCATAAATCTTAATCCTTAACTAATAGTTTTAGTTCAATATATCATCCTTATACACTGTTGGTGCAGTTTATGTAATTTATAGAATATTTCATATCCCAGAATCTCTTTAATGTTGGACAAAACCAAAAAAAGTCTGATTAATTAAAGACTGATTAGTTCAGTGAATCACAGAGAAATAATAGAGTTTTTTTTACTGACTGTCACTAGAGTAAAATCACACAAAGTAAGCGCTCATAAAACTGTCTAAAAATGTATCAGTTTTGGCTCATTTTGTGTTTTTAAAATAAGTTTTGTACAGTAGTCGACTTCATTCAACTGCTAATTTACCCTCTGAGCTAACAAATATTTAAAGCACCCATGCAGCTAAAATGAGGCTAGAGTTGATGTCTGTTTTTATTCTTAGGATATGTGTTGTGCAGTCAGGGTCTGCATGTAGATTGTACACCTTGATAAGATATGTAATTAGTCACTTACTACTTGGTCTAAAACTTGGCAATATGTAGCTTGTTTGTTTGCGCTGTTAATGTCCTAAATATCCTTAAAGGTGTAAAAGCAAAACACAAGATCTGAAGCATGTTGCAGGTCAGTTATATGTTTATTCAGCTTGTTGCCGGCTGTTACAGGAACACCAAGCGTGATGGTGCAGACTTTGTATTAGTTTCACAGATGTAAAGCACCATTTAGATCTAGGATCAGCAGACAGACAACAAGGAGCGCCTGCAGTTTGTTTCGGTTTCGCTGTTTAGCTTTAAATGAACTTACAGAACAAAAAAAAACAAAAACTAAATCTAGCGCAGGCAGGCTGAGAGACACACTGCATGATTATAAGGAGAAACCAGTAACAATTAATCTTCCACTGCATTTACGTTCCCAGAAGAAAAGACAGTTTTATTGGAAATTTAAATAACCAAATAGCCACACTTACTCTGATTTCAAACCAAAGCTTGCAGTTTTGGTGTAAATGCAGAGGAAGACTAACTAAAAAGGACAAAAATGTGTTCCTAATATAATGAAAAGAAAATTTTAAGGTTACTGGTTCACTGACTGCTACTACAGAACCAGGAGTGCAGGACATTGCATAATTGATTGGTCGAGTTCCGGGAGAAAAACAGGTTTCTTGCATCACTTCAAACACAGATAAAACCCAAGCATTAAGAGGTCAAAGGATTTAGTTTTTTATCCTCCTCCACAAACAATTGGTCAAATGTTTGCACAAGGAGGGTTCAGGAAAAGTCAAATGTTAACTCCGCTGCTTGGACCTTAACATGCGTGACGCGCAGGAACTCAACCAAAACAACGCTGCTGTCCGACGTAGCTATGTAACTAATGCAGTGCAGCCACTCTGCGCTTCACGGTTCGCCGTCTTCTTGATGTGTGGTGTCAGAACGTGTGTAGAAGAAGGGGGACTTCTGGT
Organism: Amphiprion clarkii; assembly: GCA_027123335.1. NCBI lineage: Eukaryota > Metazoa > Chordata > Actinopteri > Pomacentridae > Amphiprion > Amphiprion clarkii. The sequence continues at coordinate 27,146,694 of CM049584.1, read as the reverse complement.
GGACCTCTTGTTTAGCACAAGGGCGCTGCTGTCTTGAGAAAGATGAGCTTCGGTTTGCGGTTTTGGTTTTGGGAAGAGGAAAGAAATTTGAGGGGGGAAAAGATGAAGAGTGTAAAATAAATGAAGGAGGGAAGAGAGGGGGGATGTTATGGAGGGATGCTTGGGATGTTCAGGGAATATGGGGGAGGAGGGATGAAGAATTCAGGTTTATGCCAAGTTGGTGGCATTTAGGTTTTAATTTAGGGCTGGAAGAGAAGGGTAAGCCAGCCGAATCTCCTCCCCCTCCAGAAGTTTCCTGAAGAGAAAAGGAAAACAGATTCTCCTTGAGATTACTTCTTTGCATATGTACTCAAAACAGACTAGATCAAGATCATAAATGTTTAAATGAGCTGGTTGTGTAGGTCATGTCTCACCTGTACGCCGCGATTTCAATGTCAAGGGCCATCTTCACATTGAGAAGGTCTTGATATTCTCTCAGATAGCGTGCCATCTCCTGCTTGGCTTCGGTGATGTCCCGCTCCAGTTCACTTATCCTCATCTATAAATGCAAAAAAAAATCAGTATCAGGAGTTATGATTTGCCTCACAATGATTGGAAACTGGGTGTGTTTGTAGCTTTTCTGTCTGTAACCTTGCAGATTTTCACCTCTGCTGTGAGTCTGCCAGCATTTCCCGCTGAGCACTAGCTGCTGCAAAAAACATTTTTACATCTTCTACATGTTGTAGAGGAAAGAAGCATCATTCCCTCTTTCTGTTTCTTTACTTTGAGACCATTTTTCTTTATTCTGAAGGTTACTGGTTTGCTCTAACAGTCTATACCCTATCGTTTTTTCTGTCCCTCTTCCTAAGCACTGTCTCAGAAGAAAAGTTCTAAAAATAAGAAGAAGGCTGTCACCTGAAAACAGATGAAAACAGAGCCATTTGTCTGTACACAGTCTCCTATCCAAGCAGCAAGTTTTCTTTTTATAGCACCTTCTCATTCACAGAGGTTATTCAGAAAAGCTTAATCATCTCTTTTGAAGCTCTAGACACAGATTTGAACAAACTAAATGAAATAAAGTAAAGCATGTCATCAAAATTTAAGCATTCTTTGAATTAAAAACAGTGCAGACAGGTTGAATAAAATGCACACAGATTTATAGAGTATTAAAACTGACTGACTAAGACAACTATAAAAGACAAGGGTAAACTGCAAGCCTATTTGGACCAGAATCCAAACATACTTCACCCACCTGGTACTTTGTCACCTCCTTCGCCTGCGTCTCCTCCAGATCCTCCAGCTGCTTATTCAGGGAGTCGATGACGTTCCGGAGAGCCTCTATCTCTGTTGACCGGGACTGAAGCAGCCTCCGGTACTCCATGGTCTCCTCCCGGATGGCGTGCACGGCCTCGTTGTTTTTGCTGGCCATCTCCGCCACGCTCGCGAACTTGCTCTGGTACCAGTCCTCGGCGGCCTGCATGTTCTTGTTGGCCAGCCGCTCGTACTGCGCCCGGATGTCTCGCAGGGCGGTGGAGAGGTCGGGCCGGGACACCTCCACGTCCACGCTGATGTTGGCCATCTGCAGCTGGGCCTGCAGCTCCGCTTGCTCCTCGGCAAAGACCTTCTTCAGGAACACCATCTCGTCGCACAGAGACACCACCGTGGCCTCCGCGTCACAGTTGTAGACCACGGCCCTGCTCGCCTCGTCTCTGGCCCTCTGCAGAGTCTCCTCGGCATCCATCCGCCGCCTCGCCTCCTCCTCGCAGCGCTCCTTCAGTTGCTCGTACACGTCACGCAGGTAGTCCCTCTCCGCCTCCATTCGCATCTTCTCCCCGTTCTCCGAGTCGATCATGGCCCTCAAACTCCTCGCCTCCCCCTCGTAGAGCGCCTGCAGACGGGACGGATCGTTCTGCCGCCTCTTTAACGCATCCAGCTCGGCCAGCAGGGCTCGGTTCTGCAGCTCCAGGTGTCTCACCTTGTCGATGTAGGTGGCGAAGCGGTCGTTCAGGTCCACCAGCTGTGCCCTCTCCTGGGAGCGCAGGCCCAGCAGCTCGGTGTTGAGGGAGCTGGCCTGAGCCAAGTCCATCCTCTGGGAACCATCCGGCAGCGAAGAGGAGGCCATCCTGAGATTCCTCTTCCCGGGCGGAGGAGCTCGGGAAGAAGAGTAGCGAGAGGAAGACATGGAGGATTTGGTGGTGGTTCGGGAGCCTTTGTAGCTGTCCCAAGGGCGGCGGTAGGAGAAGAAGGAATCGTAGCTCATGATGAATTTTTTGTGGTGGATTTTTTTGTTGGATTTTGGAAAATGTATGTTTCAGTTTCAGAAGGTTTTCTTACGTCCCCCTTGTTCTGCACACCATCGGTGAGGATGAGTGAGCGTTTTTGCACTGCACCAGTTCAGTGATGCTGCAGATCCCCGGCTTTTATAGAGTGAGGCTGCCCCCCTCCTCCTCCAGCACAGAGGAACATCAGTGCTGTCAGCATTCAGCAGGCCAATCGCAGGCTGCTGCAGTGAAGGGAGAGCTGGTTGGTTTTCAGACTCACTCTCAGCTTAGGCAGGCAGAGGAGGTGTGGTAGAGCAGCTTTGCATTTATCCTACCCCTGAAAAGGCATTAAAATCCACTATTCTCATCAATCTGTGCAGTTCTGAAGGCACATTTTACTCCACTCTGTGTCTTTAATGTAAACTTGGATGCCTTTCTTAAGCAATGCAAAAATATGCATTAACTGAGAGAGAATTTTTTTAAAAATCCTGTGAAAATGACTTGAAACAAAGTCTTTACCCCGACCCAGTGATAGAAAATCAATATGTAGTGCATAAAGCAAGAGCGAGGGAGGCATTCACTTCAACAGTCAGGCACTTAAAGGTTTTAATGCTCTAAGAGGCAATAAATTAATTGTCTACTATTTTATGAAAGATAATTCAGCCCCATATTAATCCTCATACTACAGTGAGCAACACATTTCCTTTTCTGACTTGTTGTTTACCCCAGGAGTATTTTTCAAAACTATTTCCTTCTTAAAGCACTTTTTCTTTTAGGTTCTCTCTTTGTTGCTGCCTGCATTGACGTGAAATGGCATTTGTTCGATATTCTCCTTTTGTATCGCAGTGCCCTATATACTGCCAGTGCATCCAGAGCATCTTTAAACATGTCGGTTTGATCTAATGAGGTTGCAGACTGATGAGTCACCAATGTTCTTCAGCCGTCCTGCCTCTTGACAGTGTGTGTGGGAGAGGCCGCTGAAGAAGAAGAAAGTGCTATCTGTATCTGCTGACACTCGCAAACTCACCTCGAGATGAGTCAGAGCGTGAATCTGTGTTTGTTGGGAAAAAATGAGGCATCAAGCTAATCCAGAAAAAGGTTGCTATTCCCCCTCAAGGACACATATTTGGCGATGGATACGGTCACACTGGTGGTCAGGATGCTGCCGCTCTGCGAGAGATTTGACCCCTGACATTCAGCAGACAACTTAAAGGGAAAATAATTAGTAGTTGTAATTAGCAGCTCATGATAAATGCCGAGCATATCGAGGTACGGAGGCTTCATTTGCGCTGAATCGAGTAAGAAAATACAAGATATAGGAAACAAAAATATTGAAATGCAAAGTTAATTAATTCAAAGCATTTAAGATTTAAAAACAAACAAATCAACTAAAACAAGAACAGCTGGGCGTCAAGTACGATTACATTAAAAGCCTGAATTGTCCTTAAAGATGAAAACAAGTCCAGCTTTAGATTCTTCTGCATGATATTCCAGGTTGCAGGAACAAAATGAGTAAAACTAGACACCATCCATCACCATCAGCTGCTGAAATCCCTGCTCTAACTCAGGGAATTCACTCACAGTAAAAACCAACGTATCACCCTGATAAAAGCAAAACAGCCTTAAAACATTCAGGATGTGAAGCTCCATGTTTAATTCACTTTGGAGTAACGAGGCATGTTCTACTGGGAAAGAGTTGTGAGAAGAAAAACTCCATCTCCTGCACTCTTATGTAACTCTCCGTGTCTCTGCTGCCAGTATTTTCAGCATCACTTTTTCAGCTACAGAGGCTAAACTGTTGTTTTCAAGCAGAATAATGTCAGTAGGCGACACCATTCTGGCTCCATTATTGAGTTTTCCTTTCCAAACTGCAGTCCTGACACCTTGAAAATAAAAAATAGAACTTCTTTTGCATGTCTGACCTAATTAGAAACGGTTGGCTGCCTTAGATTGCAAAAAAAGTGACATTTTTGTGTAGCGCTGTAGTTCTTCGTAGCTGCCAATAGAGGTCGATGAAGCTCATTGATTGCCTTACAGTTAAAAGGGAAGGTTTACACAAAGAGATGATTAAGCTTTTCTTTTATAGCTGCGGTAATTAATCAATTTATTTGAGGAAAAACCAATAGGGAGTGCTGCACTGGGTCAAGAACAATAGTGTTGGGGAGAATGAAGGAAATACAAAATCAGGTCTTCAAGGATAAATCCATTAGTTAGTAAAGACTTCTGTCCCACTTCTTATTAATGGAAGTCCTTATTGATACTGCCTTGGACGCTTTTTGGACTGTCGATCAATGACTTCCATTAATAAGAAGTAGGACAGTGATTAATTTGTCACTTTACTAATCGATTTATTTCTTTGTTTATTTAACTATGAAACATGTAGCTGAATCTATTTTGCATTCTTCACCTCTGGTTAGCGTGGCAGCTTGAGTAGTTTCAGATATTACTCTTGACTTTAAATTGGACTTAAACTCACAGCAATCTACAGATCTAACTGTAAAAGGTTTTGTTTAGAGCTTAGTGTTTCTTTGCATAGAAAGAAGAAGCTGTCAGCATGAATTATCATAGAGAAAATATACTTATGAAGCAGAAGACATGAGATTTTAAAGTGTTTTTTAAATTACTTGAGTCTGAAGTTGAAGCTCAATAAATCTTTTCTACGCGTCCCAGTTGGAAAATGCGAAGTGTAAATAATTAAATGAATGGTGGCTGTACTGTTTTTAGCTGCTTCTGTTTCTGGGTTAATGTTATTAGTAGCACCTGAGCATTTTCCTATTATGACAAGTCAAAATTTACACTCCGTTAAAGGCCTTTTGTGTCTTTAGGCTTCTATGAACGAGGATAAGGTCTTTATTTATTGTTGCTTGACATTTAAATGGATTGCTCAGACAATAGCACAATAAGAATCGGATTCCTTTCTTCTACCTGGAGTGTGATCAGAGAGTTTTGGTGCCCCATTGTGTCCAGAAATGAACTATTTCACTCTTAATAGCAGCACCTTATCCCTCCAACATGCAAATATGTAGACACTTTGACTCTGACTTGCACTATAAAGAAGAAAATCTCGTACAAAATTGTGAAAATCTGGCAGCAAGGGTTTTGCAAGAAATAGTATGTTAGAAACTGTGGAATTGGTTTAACATTCAAACATCTGTAAAAAATGTAAAATAATGACAAATATTTGTAACATAGTGACATTTGTGGTGGGTTTAAATACAGTTAAACAGTGTAAATTTACTGTGACACCAAGAGGAAGATATTTGTAAAAAAAAATACAGATTTTTGATGACATTATGTACTTTTTGGCCTGTTTTTTTTTTACAGTAAACATGCAAATTTATACTGTACTCTGTGATTTTATTATACACAGAGATTTCTTTCAAATAATGGCAAATATCTGTGAAATATTTGCTGGTTTAAATGCAGTAGAACAGTGTAAATGTACTGTGACACAAAGAAGAAGTTATTTGTAAAAAAAAAAAAAAAAAAAGGATTTTTGAAGACATTATGTAAATTTTGGCCTATTTCTTTATTACAGTAAACATGTAAATTTATACTATTCTCTGATATATTTAGATATTATCTATAATTTAACAAACCAGGGGAAAACTAAAAAAAAACAAACAGATAAATAATAAATAATATTGTATCAGTGAAATAATTATATATTTTGTTGGTTTAAATGCATTAAAACAGTGTAATTTTATGGTCAAATGTTATTGAAGAACAAACTACTTGTTTACAGTTTTGACCTATTTTTTGTTTGTTTGTTTTTGTTTTCTTGCGGTTAACATCTAAATGACGACCTTTTCTTTTTGATGTGACTCATCACCATCTTTAGTTTAACACAACGAGAAAAAACCTTAAAATAACTTTAAACCGATCGGAAAAAATACTATTAAAAACTGTTGAAAAACATTTTTTTTTTTTTAAAGTGTAGGAAGGTTGTTCACCTGTTGTCAGTCCCAGATAGGTGAGCTTATTCACATAAGGTCAAGTAATGATAGCTGACTTGGATAAACATCAAAATCATGGAAATATTGTTTGCTTGGGATTTATTTATACGCTATTATTTTAGATAAACAGTTGCTTTGTTTAGTGAAGATATTTGAGTAGATTTTACTCAGTGATGTAGCCATTGAAGGCTTTGAACACTAGGTGGCACATGTGCACTGCTTGTCAGTGTGATACTGTAGATGGTTTCACAGGAAACATTTTTTTTCTCCATTATGTTTGACATAATATTCAGACTAAAAGGACATTAGGTCACATTATCATCCATGCTGCTGCAGAGTCTCCCTTCAGCTACTATCTCCAAGTGATTAATTCCTAGATCACACTATTAAAAGTCAGCTGTAGCCTCATATAGTCAAAGAAAAATGCAAATTTCATGTTTATTCAGAGGTCATTTACAGTGAATATATTTCCCAGTGGTACATAAAGTAAAAATAAGTACATAAAACATTTCTATTGACAGATAAAGACTTTGGAATGTCAGGCTTTTCATTGCTAAAATCATTTGTACATGTACAAGAATTGCAGGTGCACATTTCCACATGAATAAAACAAATCAATCCATGTTGTTTTTTTTTTTGTTTTTGAACTTGTGACAGAGAAATAAAAGAGCTCAGAGCAACTCGGAGAGCATGTAGAAGAACTGCATGTCAGATCTACCTTCCACTGTTGTACATTCAGTCGAAGTCTGTAAAATGCTATGCACATAAAATCACATGAAGAATAGAAGACATCCAACATAGAAACCATACAGAAATTTACCTTTAGGCTAAGTTTCAATACAAAAAGTGTATTCCTTTGGTAGAAAACTTTATCTCAGGAAAAAAAAAAAAAGAAAACATGTGCTGGATATAAAGATCTTGCATCTTGCATGGCCTGTCAGACTTGTTCCATCCAATGGGCCGATGGACTGTGGGACTAAAACATTCACCTCATATCATCAGTGCTGCATATTCATTTATGTTGTCATGAAGCCAGAGCTGACATGCACTGGGGCTGCTTTTTCTAGAAAACACAGCAACTTCTGATTACAGCATGAAGGTGGTCATTCACAGGTCGATCTGTTTACAGTACTTTGGTTCATTTTTGTTTGATCACCAAGTCCTTAAGAGTGCTGGGGAGGAATATTTGCGCGCAGTGCGTCCAAGTGTAAACTATGTGCCCATAGAGTTACAGTATAGACATTAGAAATGAAGCAGTGACACACAGAGGGAAAAAAAACAATCTTTCCAGACTTGTCTTGTGCATGAAATGGGGCAACATTACTGCCATACACACTAGTAATTTCAGACAGTGCAACTCAAACTTCATTCACGTCCTCGTTTAGAAGATTTTCATCCTTTTGCCAATCGCCCTGCCGCCCTTTGCCACTCTCTGGCTCGGCTGGTCCTTAGAAAGCGGGCAGTACTTGATGGTGTGCGCATTGTCGCCGTTGGCACTGCAGAGGGGGCAGGTGTATGCCCGCAGGATGGGGCACAGCACCCTGCCGTCCGTCGTCTTCAGGATGTGGGTGCCGTAAACTTCCTCCGGTGCGCCGTTATTCCGACAGAAGACGCACACTTTGGGCTCCGGCTTGCACCTCTGAGTCTGTTTGCGCCTTCGCTCCATGGAGAGCAGGTCGAGGCCGGCGAAGCTTCCCCTGTAGGAGGGAGAATCTCTGTCTCCCAGCTGGGAATCGCCGGCAAGGTGCTCGTACGGCCTCAGGAGCGAGATGTGCTCCTTGAGATCGTAAATGGAGATCGGAGGGGAGCCCGGAGCCGCGCAGCAGCAGTCCAAGTGTCCGTCGCCGTCCCTGCCGTGCCCAATTACGCAAGAGCAAACCGGGGAGTCGTCCTCCAGCCCCAGGGTCGCTTTGAGGGACTCGGTGATGGAGTTGGGGCTGCAGGACGGGTTGTTGGGCTTGTTTTTGGCCACGAGAGTCGACAGACCGAGGTAGTCGTTCCAAAAATTAAAGGTGTAATCATAAGGGGACCGCGCGTCCAGGTAGCCGCGGTCTAAAAGATCCATCCTGCAGCGCTGCAGAGTTTAATGTCCACACAAGCGAGTAGGCGTTTCAGGCGGTGTGTCTGCCAGCATGGGTAGCCTGTGGATGGGGTTTCTTCTCTCTTCTCTTGCGGGGTCTACTTTGCAGAAGCCTTCAGCGTGTAGGCGCTGATAAGTTCCCCAGAATAAAACACGGGGGCGTGGTTTGGTTCAAGTTGATTTTCTCTCCAGCCCCATAGGAGGGTCTACAGAGCAGAGCAGGGAGTCACTGAGCTGGGAAAAATAATTTCCCCTCCCATTAGAGCTATTAGCACTGAAAGCGTATCTCTTTGTGTTACAAGGAAACCGTCTGTCCTGTTGGTTTGGTTTAGGTTTTCCTCATTTTTTGGGTGCTATTTTTAAGGTGCCTTTGTCTTTGTTGTGGCATTTTTGAATAGCATTTAACAGAAAAGAAGCGAATTTACAGTCAGGATATGACAGGTTTTTAATTCTCAGTTTACAGTTTACACTTTCACACCAAGTAGAAGGGATTCCTGCAACAGCTTTGCATGGTTTTAGATCAGGTATTAGTCTATGTTAAGCTCAGATAATCCTGAATATGATCGTCGTCTGGGCTGTTTTCTTAGACTCAACTCCTCCAGTGACAGTAAACATAAAATAAAGTGTAGAATTGGCAAAATTCTCCTTTAATATAGTGGTAGAAGTATATTTTTTCCATCTGCAGTCCCTTCCGTTCGCATAACAATAAAGAAGCATGTGCTGCCTGCTGTTTAAAGCTCATTGCAAATCCACATGCAGAAGGGAAATTAGATTATTTTACTGTTTCTGCTCATTACATAAATAAATATATAAATGCACCCATTCTTGTGAAGAACTGCTGATTTGTCCGAGATATATATCACTTATTTTGCTTCTTTTCAGACCTTTTATTGTCTCAGAAGCTAAAAAAGGGAGAGCAGCATATTGGTTGAAGACGTCACAGTTAGTAGAGATGTTCGACCTGTCACAAGGGGTCACAAGCAGACTTAGCTTTGTTTTAGAGGCTCACAAGTCAATAGAGGTTGTCAGTAACTGGTCTAGACAATAGATTGGTGAGCCTGTCCTTTGGGCTTAATGTTTTCTTATGCTAAACATCCTCAAGGTTAGTATTTTACGGTTGCTAGTATGGAAAAAGATCATTAAAATGACGAAAACGTAAAGTTCTTGATCAGAAAATTCAGGAGGAAAGACTAGATTTTTGCCTGGCGATGCAGTAACACCGCAAAAACAATGACCTCTTGACGCAAATAAATGAAAACGGAATAATTCAGCATCATTCGTGCTTTTAACGGATCTTTTCCTGCACCGATGAACCGGTCGTTCCACGTGAAGCTGCACCTGTTCTGCTTCCCCTGAGTCCACGGCTTTGTGCTCACAACCAGCCCTGCTCGACTCCATTGTCTCCTCTCTACAGCGGGCCGTTTAACTTCATTAATATGCATTAAAACGGAGTGTGTGTGTGTGTGTGTGTGTGTGTGTGTGTGTGTGTGTGTGTGTGTGTGTGTGTGTGTGTGTGTGTGTGTGTGTGTGTGTGTGTGTGTGTGTGTGTGTGTGTGTGTGTGTGTGTGTGTGTGTGTGTGTGTGTGTGTGTGTGTGTGTGTGTCTCAGTCAGTCAAAGCCCAGTATAAGACAGGCTCACGAGAGAGAGAGAAAAAAAAAAGAAGGAGCTTGATAACTGACCTGACTGCCGGGACAATGACTATGTTACTATTTTTGTCACACCCTCAAGTGAAATATTAAGGACAGTCAAAGCTGAGGCAAAAGTCATTTACACGTCTTATACTTTCAAATTGGAACTTAGATCTATTTGCTACCATCGCGAGGGGCTTTCACTGATGAAATAAATCAATATCAGTCTGCTACAGGCTTAGAATTTGTCTCTGGATGATTCTCTTTTTCAGAGTTGCAGGGAAATGTATATTAAAAACTTAAATCACAGCTTTATTCCCGCTTCTGGGTTCGATGTTGTGTTTGTATGCTGCTTTATTACAACTTATAAACGTGTCTGTTTCTAGATTTGTGTTTTTTGGCAGCGCGTTCTGAAATAAGACTTGTATTGGGTGTCGCATAAGGATGAATTTGACTCTAAATCATGTATAATCTACAAGAAAATGCGCGTGTGTGCCCAAAATTTGCATGGCCCTATAATTCTTTGAAGAGAGAACGCGTTTGCTGGTGCTATAAAAGTTTCCGGCGAGTCGAGGTGGCACAAAGCATGAAGAAAATCATGTTAGCGAGACAGTTTTTCTTGCATGTGAGAATAAATTATCATCAGAATACACCACATGGTCCGTTTTCAAGGTCACCTCCAGCTCCGCATGCACAAAGCAAATCATGAGAGAGCATTTAAAAGATGAATGGCTGCCATATCACAATAGATAAATTGCATGGGGGCCAATATGACATGTGGCTCTGCTGCTTGAGGGAAGCCTTTATTATTCTTAGTGCAAAACATGTTTGGCAGCAACAAAGAAGCATTGATAATGAATATGAAATGCATTTTTACATTTGAAGAGTTTAATTCAAAGTCCCATCACTTGAAAAAAGAACAGCAGCGGCCCGATCTCTGGCATGAAAGTCGTGTTTTTGTATCGCACCTTTTGAATTAGATACAGGAAGTACTACATATTTGACAAAAACACAGTTAAAAAAGAAGAGAAAAGATTTAAAATTGTCGACAATAACATGTGCTAAGTGCAGTTTTAGTGTATTTGTGGTGCAGTAATAATTCACCTCAAGTTTAATAAAGAAAAACTACAGTGCAGTGGAGAATGAATCAGTTAAAGATGCAGAGAAACAAGACAGTTTTTTAATTTAGTTTTAAAAGAGGCCAAAGTTGGGGCATGTTTAGGATCAAGGGGGAGTTGGCTCAGTCTTTATGCAGCGACATAGAAGCCAACTGCACTTTCACTCTGATACTATTAACCGTCTCCTCCCTAAAGATGTAAAAAAGAAAAGAAAAAACTGCCAGATTTATAGTCTTCCAACATATCAGAAATGTTTTTGGCCCTAAGCTACGGAGTGAAAGTAATTGGAAGTGGGTGTAAAGTACTGCTTTGAGAACAAGAGTAATGTGCTCGGCTGTCATTATAACTCTCGTGGCATCGTTCTGTATGATCTTCAATTGTCTAACACTCATTTTAGCACATACTTATGCCTGTTTTCTGATCGTCCAAGTTCAAAATGAGATAACGTTTCGCTTTGAAGTCAGATTTCAAGGTGGAAAAACTAAATCATTCAACAGGACTGGTCAAAAGTTTCTTGCAAATAGCTGCATAATTGTGTAAGAACAGGCTTTGATACTCATACAGCAGTTTGCATGTGGTTTTATATCTTATTAAATCAATGCATTTACCTTTTCCTAACCTTTCCCATGCTTTAGTTTCTGCAAGAAATTAAATATGCTGTTGCAAATTAGAAGAAGTCTATATGAATGTCATTTGTAGGAGACAGTGTCGGTATTTGAACACCTTTGTCTACACTGGCCATGCAAAAAGAAGAAACAAAGCTGATCATTTACATTGTAGTCATTTAGAGACGCTAAAAAAAAAAAAAAAAACGCATGATAAGCTTAAACTGGTAACTGGCCAAGATAACAATAACTAATCACTACTCCCATTGTAGTCGAACAGCGGCAACAAATCTTGCTTTGTTCGCACAAAACGGAGCCATTGTTTAGCCGTGTTTGCTTCTCAAACGTCCTATCTGAGCCACATCTAGTAGGGGTTTCCTTCCAGCTAAATGCAGCCGCTCTGGCTTGCAAAGGGTTAAAAAATCTTCATGTGTAAATACGGCTTCAGAGGGTGACGATCGTACCCAGAAGGCCTCCCAGGCAGCTCTGTCTGCCGAACAGCCGAGGCTGAGATGGGCAGGCCCAGCTCCCCCATTCATCACTGTCAAGTTGAATGGAAAATTAACAAATCCCTTAATTAAAAGACCTCTCTCCAGACTCTCGCTGTGTGTGTGTGTGTGTGTGTGTGTGTGTGTGTGTGTGTGTGTGTGTGTGTGTGTGTGTGTGTGTGTGTGTGTGGTGTGTGTGTGTGTGTGTGTGTGTGTGTGTGTGTGTGTGTGTGTGTGTGTGTGTGTGTGTGTGTGTGCGCGCGTGCGCGTGAGCGTGAGTGTGGTGTGTAGCACGTGCCAGCTGCACTGCTTCATTGTGCGAGGCTACAACAGACTGGCACAGGAGACACAACAACACCGCCGTCCACGCAAACACACACAATCGCCCGCCGCTCACATAGACCCCTGCCATTCCTGCCGCTGCATTAATTGCACGAGCTGCATAATGCGGCCGGCCCGAGCCTCGGTTCGTTCTGGATCTCCCTCCGTCCCCAGACACAGAGCTGGGTGGGGAGTCAGTTGGGGGCTTTGATCCCTTGACCTCTTGCCTCCCCTCTCGGGAATATAAGGCTGCATCCCTAACGGTCGTCCATCTGCACAGCCCCCCAGACCCGAGTCGACCCAACCCCAGACGCGTGTCACTGTCACCAGCCGCGGTAGGGAATGCTAAACAAGCCAAGGTCAACCTGAAATTAGGGGGTGTCTTTCGGCCTGTCAAGTGCTTTGTCACGACCACCAGCTACTGAATGCGACCCGCTATTACTTCCCCCCCCCAAGACTCCACCCCCTCAACGCAGCAGCTACACATTCATGTATTCATACACATATTTAAAATCCTCTTGATATGGTGGAAAGTGGTAGAACTGGAAGTAACGCGTGTCACTGTCCAAATAGCAAGAGATTTTTTCACCATTTTCAAGTTGATTTCACTTTACACCCTTTAAAAAGTTCATTTATTGCAAATGGTAGTTGAAATAATTAGCCATATTTTAGCTGTAGTGATTGTCCCTCACACAATTTAATATTTTCTCAAGCAAAATGCCAAACATTTTCTAGTTCCAGCTTCTCCAGTGTGAGTTTTTTTTGCAGTTTTCTCTTTTATAGATAAATAGATAAGAGAGAATAGATAAGAGAGTTGATCCTTTTGAGCTGCTTCTTTTTTACTCTTACTTTCCAAAACATATTCTGGCACATATTTCCTTAACTAAGCAAAACTAGAGCTTCAATTCATGTACATTGTCAGTAATTAACCTGCTAGTTGTTTTGATTATTGTTTTGGCCTTGTAAAATCTTTGTTTGGTCACAAATCGCAACTTTCTTGACCCCATTGTGATGCCTTTCAGTGGCTTGTTTTGTCTGACTAGTTGTGCAAAACATATTCCATCACATTAGGTCAGTAAATTCTCACATTGGAGAACTTCAAAGCATCAATTGTGTGCCATTTTTTTTGCTTGACAATGGCTGCAAATCAAACAAAATGACTTGAGAAGAAGCCATTTTCATTCTGCGACTTGCTTGCCAAGTACCTTGTAACTGTGCAAGTTTAAAAAGGTCTTAAATTACAGATATTATTGCTGTTAAATAACAGACTGAGAACTCTGAGCTGAGGCTGGGTGCTGTAACTATACTTATCACCACAAGGAGCTCAGGGAAGGAGGAGGTGGAGGGAAGTTGTGGGCCCACAGATCAGAAACTTGTTTAACTCACCCAAATCTGCGGAGATTAGAGCGGGAAGTAGTCAAAGGGCTTAGAGTGTATCGGTACAATGGGGCCGAGAGGATTAGAGGTGGATTCACTGAGCCCCTGCGATGCCCTTCATCTCTGGGGGTCCACAGCCAGAGCACCTTTGTTGGGTTAACTAACGGCACTTCCCATGGACGCAGTGAACAGACCAATCCCTTTTTAATGATGCAGGGAAAATTCCATTGGCCCTGATTATCACAATGCTTTCGAGAGCCGCCATTGTCCCACACACCATGTCGAGCTTTTAAACTGTGCAGCCAGGCGAGTGGACTGTGAAGCGTTTGAAGTCTACTTGTAGTATTTTAGCACCCGGTAGAAACAACCTCCGCTAAAACAATGCTGATGTGTGCATCTATTTTATGTTTGGAGCATAATGCTAACAGTAGCACTGTCAGGGCTTTAATTGCCACTGCGGCCACCCATGCTTGAAATATATGCAGCAGTGTGGAGCTTAATGGCTTGTAACATAGAGCTATAATGTGGTGAGTGCGTATATGAAAGGTAAAAGGTTTATCACCAGCATCCACATTATCTCCCTTGAGGCATCCTGACGTCTCAGTGCTGTACAGATTGAAACCTTAGTGACACATTCCAGCAGAAAAATAGTCTTACAGATCACAAAAATTACATTCTGATACAAATGGACCATATTCTTATTTATATTTTGAAGGAAATGTAATTTAACTTTGAAATGAATGTATTTTCTCCCTAAAAAGTTAAGGCTTCTAGTTTTAAAAAAGCCACAAAGTCCATGTTAGGAGGCAGGATGTCAGTAAAAGTCAGCAGCAGGACTTCAGCGTTTAGGGAGATCAGGGTTCATGTCTTTTGTGGGATCATTATTCCGAGACTTTCAGAATAAGTTTCATTTTAACAGTTGTTTTGTTAGCTTTAGGCACCAAAACTACAAGATTAGGTTTGGAAAAATATCACACTTTGGTTGACACTTTCACAGCTGCATGTTAGGGGCTCGGTTAGTCATCAAACTGTAATGTATTACTGTAAAAATGGTAGTGAACTGTTTTTCCAAAAGACAGTTAAATGATGTAAAATCTGCATTTTTTTTTTTTTTTTTTTTTTTTACCAAAAAGCAGGAACTGAATTCAATGTAAAAATCGATTGTGTGAGGAGTAATGGAGTGAGCCACATGCATCAACTTATATTTAATGATCATTTATCTTTCTTCCTGAAAACAACAAAAACATTAGCAATGTCAGGGTGAAAAGTTAAAGCTTAAGTTGTGAATTTGGTTGCTCAACTTAAGTTTAATTTATGCCAGCTTGGTGTAATCTATCAAGCAAGACGGCATTTTCAGATTTCAGAATTAATTCTGGATCAAAAAGATTAATGATATTTTGTTATTTACAGCATATGTCTGCAGTTAACAGTAATGGAAAGGAAAGGAATTGTTGTAATTTACAGCTATCCACAGATATAGTTGATTCTTATTCCTGTGGCGACGCTATATAAATACATTACATTACTGGACAGTGCAGTCAGAGTATTAAACCGTAGCTGTAGGGCACTCTAATCAATAAAGTAATCAATCAATAAAGTAATTAAGTGTTAAAATAAATTATAATAATGACCCTAAAATTACAGTAAAAGTACATCAAAATTAGTTACAGTACAGTTGGATTTAGGTAGATATCATAGTTTTAGTTTAAATGCAACTGTTTCACAACATGTTTGAAGCTTCTCCATTTTCTGGGTTACCGCGGTGACAGGTCCTGCCCATCTAAAGAATAAATATGGTTGGTTGGCTGAAATGCAGTGACAGTAAAGCAGTAAAATAAATGACAAAAATGTGTTGATTAGGTATTGATTTATGATATGACACAGGCAAACATAATCCTGAAATAAGCTAAAATTGTTATGAAGAATGCGCTTTAGTTGTATAAGAATCCAATTTTTGGGAAACAGAGCCGTACTGGTTGATTTAAGCCTCACTGGGTAGAAATAAACAGCAAACCGCAATTAAAGGGAAGTCACTGCTCAGAGACATAATTTTCCTTTCAGTCATTCATAAATTTTGAAAGCAGTTGGCTAACTAGCTCACTGATAGCTGTTTGTAGGAGAATTATTCTCAGGGAGAGGCTTCCAAAACTGACATAGCAGTAAAAACATGTTGATGCTGCTTCAGAAAGAGTTGCAAGAGAGTAGATTACTTTGTCCTTGTTTCACGTTCCTTGCTTCTAATGGTTTCTGTTCCTTTGTACACACTCGAATGGTGTGGTACCAGAGATGGCAAATGTGGCCAGTTGGCCCAGTTCACTACTTTGGGTGAGGCTGAAAATCATAACAGCTCTTAGTTGGATTCTCATAAAATTTATTTCAGACTTTCATCCAAGTCTTGTTTGGTTGTCTTTTTTTTAACTTACTTGTATGCCCTTTTAAAGTATTCCTTGGGGGTAAATAAAGTTATTTGAATTTGAATTGAATTGAATATTGTCATGAACTAAAACTGAACTAGCAGCTATGTGTTGTGTCCATCTCCAGTTGTTGATGTCATCATGTTTGTCCAAGGCAGATATTTCTTTTTCAATGAAAATAATCCCTTCCTGCCTTAAAATGGCTCAATTGTTTCTTCCTCTAAATTGTGCTGATCTAAACTCTGTTTTCAAACTGTAACGCTGCTCTACGCCTCACAATGATAAGTTGTAATATTGGAGTAATTCAGCCGGCCATGTTAAAACCAGAAACTGATTCTGAAGAAAAATAAGAGTAACTCAACAGGTTGCTTGTGTTTGTTATGCATGAAACCATGAAAACCGTGAAATACACAGGCTTCACCTGTGTATTTCACTCATTATGTGTCTTTGAGCATATAAAAACACCATTACGCTTGTTAACAAGGTAAAAAAAAATAAAAACTTGGAGAACACACCGAGGGACAACGATCATCTATAATGGTGCCAACACATATGCAATAAATGCAGACACACTTAAAATGAAATAGCACTTCTTAAAAAGTGTGTTTATTATCTGAGACAAATAAAACAATGGGACTAAGATGTATAAAAAATTGAAAGCAATGGGGAAGTACAATCAATCAGAGCAGCTATTAAGCCTTGAAATTGCCTTAGTGGTATTAATGAAGTCGGTTCACAGTTTTGTTGAAGCATGTTCCCAGTACATGGACTTCAGTGACAAAAAGTAACCAACATCTTGAGTATGACTGGTGATATTGTTTCAGCTGCAAATACTAAAAATGGGTTTATATAATCAATAAAGCTGCTGTTTCAAGTTGAAACCTGCTCTCCATTTCCAGCTGCATCTCTGCCCAGCACTGACTGACCCTAAATGTCCTACTCTGTTTGCTCTCTACTTAAATCCTCTCCTCACTGCAGCCCTGTTTATGGTCTGCTGCTAATATGCACTAAACTCCACACACTTCCACCATGTAGACCATTAGATCGCTGAGGCAGATGTGTCTTGGCTCATATTAGTTCATGCTCGGCTGTCTCCTGTGATCTTTCAGCTATGCGGCCGCTGTCATGTCCACGTTGTCTCATCTCGCATTTGGTTTCCTCAAACTGAGTTACAGGGAAACGGTACACTTTGGAGGAGCAGATTTGGCTTCATTTGAGTTTGTGGCTTACATGGCTGGGTGGGGATCTCATCCTCAGTTTGTACATGTATTCTGTGATACTGTATCGTCGCCTTCAGAATCCAACAGTGTATTTGCTCCAGATGTTTGTGTTTGGGTTGAGGTGGAGGCTTGTGGATGGTGATGGTTTGAGGAAACGAAAAGGAAAAGCTGTGAGAATTATCCACACAAAAGTATTTATCACTACAGTTCAGCTTAGCAAGTTTCCAATCAGGTCTGTTTGTGTTAGAACTTAAAAAAAAAGATAAGCTGGGAAATAAATGTTGCCCTCACACATAGTAATCACTCTACAGTAATTTTTTAAAATGTGAAAACAAAATTCTGTTATATTAGTCTGTATAATTTGTAAAGTATTTTATTTGTCCCTCTTGCTGCTGATCCTTTTCATCGAACACTGTGCGAATTGTGTCTAAAAAGAAGCCTGTGCCCTAATTCTTGGTAACCGATGCCAAAACCGCTTATTTACTGTTCACAGTGCTGCAAATCTGTCAACATGTTGGCTGAGTTTAGACAGCAACAGTGAAAATACACAGCAGTGAGGCTTATAAATACACTCTAATGTAACTGCTTTGTCATTGGGTGTGTTTTAAAGGAGTAGTTTGACTCATTAAATAAAGTTTTTCACCTTTTTTTGCAAAGTTAGATGAGAATATCAATCTCACTCTTGTTTCCATTTGATGAATATGGAGCTACAGACACCAGCTGGTGAGCTTAGCTTAGCATAAAGACTGGAAAAGTCACTGTCCAAACATAATAAAATCTATTTACTAGCACCTCCAGAGCTCACTAATTAACAAATTACATCTTTTAATGTGTGGAAAAATAATTATTTGTGGCACACAACCTCCCATCTAACAACTGCACTCTTTGTTTTTCATTTGCTGAAAGAAAACAAAAGACTTTTGTTTTCAATATTTGTGAAACACTCCTGTTACTGAAACAGGAAATGCTCTTTTAAGATGCATTTTTACATAGAATTTTTTGCACAGAATTCCTTTGGTAATGTTGAATGCAATCTTTTTTTCTTTTTGAAAGAAAATGTCAATTTGATCCCCAAATTTTTCCCTGTGGTTGTTGCCATAACTGT
The DNA here is from genome assembly GCA_027123335.1 of Amphiprion clarkii. NCBI lineage: Eukaryota > Metazoa > Chordata > Actinopteri > Pomacentridae > Amphiprion > Amphiprion clarkii. The sequence goes on along the minus strand of CM049584.1, from coordinate 27,128,141 downwards.
TGCTTGTACTGTAAACAGATGAGGGCAAATATTAGATTGACATCAGTAAAATACGTCGTCAGGCATTGATTTCATGGGATTAACAACAGCAGTCATAACAGAAAGGAGAGAAAGAACCGAAGCAGAAAAGCTCTAACTTGTCACTACCGGAGCCTTTTTTCCACAACCACAGCATGATGGGTGATGGATGATATTTCCCAAAGTGTCATAATGTTAATACATAGCGCTTTTCAAGACACTCAAAGATGCTTTACCAAGTAGGCAAGAACGTAATTTTTTTTTTTTTAGATTTATTGAATATGCAGAGTAATAAGGATTCTCTGATAGTTATAAGTACATTTTTACTAATTTTACCAAATTTTGTCAGTTGCATTTTCTTCCGTCACATAGCCCACCTGACTCGATCTGACGGATGCCCCTCGGTGCTATAAATTCCACCCATCTGCACACTCCATGCAAGTTCAAACAGCCACCAGGAGTAATTTGCTGACCCACCATCCCATCTGCAGCACACACAGACCGGTGGACCCATGTGCAGATCAGGACAGGCCTGGCCGTGTAATGGTCGATACCACACAGGACCACAGATGGGTCCCCGCACAGTGGAGCCGGTGGCTGGCGCCGCGGCCTGGGCGCTGGCCAGATGGGCCACCCTGAGAGAGGATCAGCCTGTCAGGCCCAAACAGGCTGATCCTATTACTCTGGGCCAAGACTGGAGTCTGGTTCCACAGACACACACACATCAACGGGGGAATTGACATGATCATGCCTGACTGTCACAGGCTGGATTCACACTGGTGTATTATTTTTTTTTTATCTCCTGTGTGGTTTGTCATATGTTTTCATTGCTGTTTAAACTGGAGAAATCAGATTATGTTGGTTTCCCATAACAAAAAAAACCTGTTGTCTCATCCCAGGAGAGCGCTGCTTTCTCTGGTTTCCTGGATTGGGGATTATACAGCCTGTGCAACCTGCTTCACAGTACAGTTCATATTTCCAGCAAGGTCTTTGAAGCCTAGTACTAAGTTTTTTGTACCACGACTTGCAATGACCCCTTATTTAATGTTGTTTTTGGGTGTTTGCATTGCTTCCCCAAAGGATGGAACCTGCGTCTTGTTAGCTGTAAACTATCACAAGCCAATGTTTAATATTTAATAAATAGCAAAATAACTTAGCTGGAAAGTCTTCGTCAGTCTGTCTTTATTCCCATTTTATTGTGTTAAATACATTTAAAATTATGCATAATTCTGACAGATATAGATACAATTTCAATCCTTTTTTAAAATATAATTTTCTAGAAATGTCACCATAGAGATAATTTGGTCCTGGAGCTTCTCAACTCAAGGTTGCAGTCTTGAGATTTCCAAATATGGATGAGTGCTGCTGAATGTGAAGCAGCGTGTTAGTGAGGCCATGCTCAGTATTCTCAGCAAAACAGTTCCCAGGATAAATAAATGTTTAAAAAGTAGATTTTTTTTGCATCAGATATCTGACAGCAGTGCTGCATTCTTGTCATTCTGGAGAATCGGGGGTAACAAGAACATTATTGTCCATATGGAGTCCTATCTACTTTCACCTAATGGCTGAACTCCATGAGTAGGTCATGTGTAGTTATTTTCTTGTTTTTGCAATCATCTGTTGTAGAGTTTTTTTGAAGCCATGTTGGCGGCATAGTCTGATGAATGGCAATGTCAGTCCTCAGATTTCAGACTGATCCACAATAGCTCAAGTATTACATAGATTATCATCAGGTTGTGTACAGACTTTCACAGTTTCCAGATGCTGACATTTCATTTACAGCCACTGTGAGGTTCTCATTTGTGCTTCTGAGTAAAATGTTTCCACAGTAATTGGATGGTTGGCCATGAAATGTGGTACAGATGTTCTTGGTGCCCAGAGGACGAATCCTAACGATTTGTAAATCTTGGATGATCTCCTGACTTTTCCTGTGGTGCCGCCATGGATGGATGTAGCGTCCGGGTCTGAAAAGTGAAGACAGTGCGAAAGTGCCTTAAACTTGCCTTGTTTCTAACCGCCAGCAGGGGGCGACTCCTGTGATTGTGAAAATAAATCTGACTGCACAGAAGCCTATGAGAAAATGGTCCTCCTTCTTCCTTGATGTCTTTCCTGGGGAAGCATTTGCCTTTGGTCTCAGTTGCTGGTTTTAAGTCTCATTCAGTAGAACCTGGTGTTGATTTTGTAATTTATGGTGCGATATAAAGCAAAATAGATGTTTGATGGGATGGCTCTGTGAAAAGTTGCGTTAATATTGAGATCTGTTCTAATTAAGGGCTCGTCCGGGAGTTGAACCCGGGACCTCTCGCACCCTAAGCGAGAATCATACCCCTAGACCAACGAGCCTCAAGGCTTTGCAAATTTTAAGCCTTTTTTTCTGTATTGACAATGACTAAAGTGAAGGCAGATGTCTGGTGGTGTAGTTAAGTTGCAAATGGTTGGAGTGGATGGACGAGTCAAGAAAATACCAGAGATGTAATTCTAATTCTAGTCCAAATTTTTACATTTACCTCAGTCAGAAGCTTTACTTGTTTTTATTTTCTGTATTTCTGTATTAACTATAACAAAAGCAAAGGAGGATTTTTAGATAAAGTTGCAAATGGTTGGGATGGATGGATAGGTCAAGAAAATACTCCAGATTTACACAGAAGATTGGTGCTTTTCACACTTTATAGCATTAATAACAGCCAGCTGCTTATTAAGGGCTCGTCCGGGAGTTGAACCCGGGACCTCTCGCACCCGAAGCGAGAATCATACCCCTAGACCAACGAGCCACAAAATTTTGTATGTTTTCAGCTTTTTTTCTTTTTGACAAGGAAGGAGGACATCAGATAGCATTATAAAGTTGCAAATTGTTGAGGTGGAGGAACCTTTCATTTTACCTAAATCAAAAGCTTATGTGTTTTAATTTTCTGTCTTAATTATGACAGGAGCAACAGAGGATGTTGTGTGGTGCCTCTACAAAGTTGCAAGTGGTTGGGGTTGATGGATGGGTCGAGAAAACACTCTAGATTGGTATTTTTCACACTTTGTAGCATCAGTAAGAGCCAGCTGTTTATTGAGGGCTCGTCCGGGAGTTGAACCCGGGACCTCTCGCACCCTAAGCGAGAATCATACCCCTAGACCAACGAGCCTCAATGTTCTGTGTACTTTAAGGATTTTTTTTTCTGTATTGATCATGATTAAAGTGAAGGAGGATGTCAGATGGTGTAGTCAAGTTGCAAATTGTTGAGGTGGATGAAAAAAATACCAGAGGTGTAATTCTATTTTTAGTCTAAGTCTTTAATGTTGCTTAAATCAAGAGCTTGTGTGCTGAATGTTTTTATTTTCTGTCTTGATTATGACAGAAGCAAAGTAGAATGTTGTGTGGTGCCGCTACAAAGTTGCAAGTAGTTGAGGTGGATGGATCAAGAAAACACTCCAGTTTTAAATAGCAGGATGCTATTTTCCCCCTGCTGATGACATCAGTGAAAACTGTTTGCTCATTAAGGGCTCGTCCGGAGTTGAACCCGGGACCTCTCGCACCCGAAGCGAGAATCATACCCCTAGACCAACGAGCCGCAAAATTTTGTATGTTTTCAGCTTCTTTTTTTTTTTGACAATGAAGAAGGATGTCAGATAGTGTTATAAAGTTGCAAATTGTTGAGGTGGATAAACATTTCATTTGACCTAAATCAAAAACTTGTGTGTTTTTATTTTCTGTATTAATTATGACAGAAGCAACGGAGGATGTTGTGTGGTGCCGCTACAAAGTTGCAAGTGGTATGATGGGCCAAGAAAACATTGGAGATTACTGCTTTTCACACTTTATAGCATCAATAACAGCTGGCTGCTTACTAAGGGCTCATCCGGGAGTTGAACCCGGAACCTCTCCCACCCGAAGCAAGAATCATACCCCTAGACCTACAAGCCACAAAGCTTTGTACATTTCTTTTTTAAGGATTTTTTTCTGTATTGGCAATGACTAAAGTGAAGGAGGATGGAAGGATCGAGAAAATACCAGAGATGTAATTCTATTTGTAGTCTATGTTTTTAATTTTACCTAAAACAGAAGCTTTAACTGTTTTAATTTTATGTGTTAATTACAACAAAAGCAAAGGAAGATGTTGAGATGAAGTCGCAAATGGTTGGGGTGGATGGATGGGTCAAGAAAACCCCCGAGTCTTACATAAATCTAATGGAAACAAACCTAATGCATGATTACGTATGATTTTTGATTTACAATTCAAACACAGTCTACAAAAGAGGACAGCTTTTAGACAGAGACTCATGATACATTAGAGCAATTTGAATAAAGAAATGGAATAACTGGCAAAATAGGGCAAACAAAAGCAGCTTTCATGCATAACTTAGAAGAAAAATATTCATTTTGGTTAGGATGACAAGATGGTGTAAAATATGTGTTTTAATCTGTTCAATTAAAAGACGCAGTTGTGACTTGGCTTGTAATTACAGTGTGTGGAAGCTTGACTGGCCAATTTACGATGAAAAATGTGAGCGGCTGTAATCAATGTTATACTTTGCAAGTGCCAAATCAGCTGTATTGAGTTGTCATTCATTCCAATCCTTAATTTTCCAGCTGCAAATGATGTTTCTGCATTAATAATGACAGACGTTTATCTGTAGAGCAGAGCTTAATGTTGCATGCTGCCAAAAAGAAATGGATTTCCATTGCCTTAGTGTCATCCACAGTAATATAAGCCGTCCTGGTTTTTGTCCTCAAACTGACAGCTCTGAAACAGGATGAATGAGAATCATCTCCCAAGGTCAAGGTCACGGTTTGGGCTGATTTAGGCTCTGAGGCCTTTCTTATTGTCAGAAAGCATCTTCATTTGAAATTCACACAAAATAAAGTCAGGTTTGACTGGCAGCATGAGCGGGGCCTTGTGGGGGTTGTAATATTCACAGAAGCGGAGCAAGATGGATGGATATGTTTCCTTACTGCACATTGATTTCCACATTTGGGTGATTAAGTTTATTATTTGGCCCGCGGCTACATTAGCATGTGATTATCCTGAGTATCCTACAGAGAGAAGAATATTTAACTTTTGAGAACAAAGGAGGATCACGGCGGTCACCTGAGCCTCTTCTGTTTTTCTTTTTTTTTTGGATGCGGTAAGAAAAACAACATGGAAGCGTTCGGCCTGGTTGCTTTGGCCTGGGACTGTGTTTAGCTCTGCGGTTCCTCTCAGTCTGCTGCCTCCTTCCCCTCTTTTCTCCGTTTCCCCTTTTCTTTCCATCCCCTAGCAAACATTTCTCCCCGACTCTTTTGTTTGCCAAGATCCAGGTTACCATGGCTACCAACTGGCGCTTTATGAGCACCTCATCCCTCATCTAAATATTCCTAGTTATCTATGGTAATGAAATGCACACACCATTATCTGGCTTAATGAAATACACTCTATTGTCTATGATTAGAAGGAGAAGGCTTTATTTCTCAGCAGTCTTGTGTTGCAGTGTTCCCTGGCTGCGATAACAACTATTGGAGCTCTTTTGGGCTCTGTTCTGTTGTGAGCCTTGGACAATAAAGGAACAATGTCCAGTCGCTGTGAGCAGCCCTGCTACCCAGCTTACTATATGTGCTACAGTTTCTGTTTGATTGCACTAATTGGCCTGTCTGTCTTCCTCGTGATAGACTCGCTGCTGCTGCTGCTGCTGAATTTTTGCTTCCAAACTAATGTGGCCTATTAAAAAAGACGGATTATGACTATAAAATCTTTACATGCTCGCTGTTTTGACAAGGCTACAACATAACAGGCCGCGGGAGGAGCGCACAGAGCAGAAATAGAACATCATTATCTAACAGTATCTGAATTCAAAATCTTTGTCTCTTTTGTGGTTTTTGTATGAGGGGAAGAGAAAGGCAGATCAGCTCCTACCCATATAGCACTACTTATCTCTGCTGTAGCTTTCCATGCTCTTTGAAATCCTTTGAAATATCAGCTGCATCATAAAACAGATATACCGTAAAAATGTGCATCTGATATCACTTGTTCCTCCCCTCGGTGATGAAAAAAGAAAAAAAGTGAAAATAACAGCCAGTGTGTGCTTTCACAAGAGCGCATCTGTGCTGAGTGTGTCGGTGTCTATTTCCAATTCAGGCCGGGGTAATATCTGCAGATTGCATGGTTAAGTCACTCTGCATTTCATGAGCCAGTCCTGTCACTAACAGTTATCTCCTCACTGCCCTCTGAGGAGTTGTCTAGGTGAAATGATTCTCTGAAGCTCTGAATAATGCATGAAATTACGTAATGCAAATGGAGGCTTTATTTCCCCTGCCTCTTGCAGACGCCGGGGCCTGGGCCACTGTATTAGAGCGGCAAAGGAGAAACAGTGGGAGTCCCCAGAGTAAAGTGGGTACAGCGGAGAGCGAAAAGGTCAACGATAAAACCCGAGGCTTCTCCTCACATGAGGCTTTATCGAGTATGAGTCGGAGTTATTGCACGCTGCACGGGCAGAATTGCAGAGCGGAGCGGGACCTTATTCACTGGGCTATCATGGGAGGCTTATTGTGTGGAGGCAGTGAAATATTCATTAAGCAACAGCCTGGCTGGTTTCCACACTGGCTGCCTGTAAACAGAAAGCCCAATCAAATATAAATAATAACAGGAGGTGGTGCTGAATTTGATCAGACCAAGAAATGGCTCATACGCAACAAATTAGGCTACACTAAACTGTTGTCAAGTTCCTGCTTCAACAAGTAGATGAGCCTTCCCACCATCTTTCCCCCCCACCCCCTCTCTCTCTTTCTGTGTAGTGGGTAGACCTGAATGGCATTAATTGCCCCCTAAGATGACGGGCAGATGAAAGTGAGGTGGTGGTTTGCTGTGGGACATGGGGGCCGGTTACAAAGAGAGGCTGAGGACGGCTGGCAGGTCTCACCGACTTCAAAAGCAGATAAAGGGCCTTTTTACACAAAAGATTCCCTTTTTTTCTCCTCCTTTTTTTCCTGCTTAATCTTCAGATTCGGGGTTTATTCGTGCCAGCCTCCTCGCCTTTGTCCACTTTGTGTCAGGTTTTAACGCCAGAGGATTAAATTGCTGTTGCGGAAATCATTGTTTGTGTTTTCTTCCAACCCGCTGCCTCCCATTGTCCCGTGACATAATCGACCGCTCGCTAACAATATGAGAGGTTCATCTCCGTCCTTTGGTGAGAAATGAACAGCGGATGGATCTGGTCACCTTGTTTGTCTGAGGAAACAGCGGCACAATATGTTGTTTTGTTTAGGCAGAGTGCTCTTAACTCTTTAAGTAGCTTTTTAAAAAATGAGGACAAGGAGGTCTTACTTTGGAGGAGCCTCAGAACAGAGAGCGAAAACACTGAGCTGCCATTGACTACAACAAATGTGAGGCCGTTTTCTCTTTTCTCTGCAAACAAAAGAACCAGAGCGAGGACACGCTGGGTCCAGAGGAATATTAACAAACATATTTAGGACCGGGGAGCTTTGAAGCAGCAATGCGAGGAGGAAATAAAAAGCAAATAAGTGATGCAGCTTGGTTTTGTTTGTTCTCTCTCGATCAGGTCCTCTGAAGTCGGCCCGGACCTTCACCTGGGGGCCTCCAGACCGGATTCCTGTCATTCTCCACTGAAGGTATTGCTCTCCAGCCGCACAGCCAGCCCTCCATCTGCCCATGAATAGGACCAGTCACATTTCTGATAGCATTTAATGAAAAATCCACCCGGGCTTTGGGGAAGGGAGAGGAGGGGGTGGTGGTGTGGGTGTTGGAGTGAGGAGTGTTGGAGGTGGGAAGGCGGGGGCGGGGGGGAGTGCTTGGAGAGGAGTGCTCAACAAAGAGTGTCTTTCACTGGAGTGGAAAGCCTAGATTGCTCCCCTCTCCCTCCCTCTGCTCCCTCCTCTTTCTCTCATTTTGTCCTTTTTTTTTGATTCAACATCAAAAATGTGCCAAATGACTGGGCAGAAACCCCCAGAGGTTTTTCCAGTGTGGCTGTGTGTGGAAAATGTGACACAAAGGGACAGGTGTCTTGCGGTTTAAGGTGGCATTGGTGACACAAAGGTAAAAGCAAACAATCGGTGAGGCCACAGTGAAAAAAGGTGTTTCTTCCTGCAGTGGAGGGACGAGTTAGGGGAACTTCTCCTGAAATCAGGAATGGAAATAATTGCAAAACCTGAGGAATAGCTTTATCTATTTCCCTTTAACTTTAATGGATGATTCTGGATTTTGTCTACTAAACAAATCCTAAAAAACAGCCCAAAAACAACAAGATACAAATCCATCTGTTGTAGACGTAGATCTTCAGGAATGACCCATAAATATAGTGTTATTTTTTTTAAAAAAATGGAGACTGTTTCCACCTTAGCATTCATGGAAATTAGGGATTGACTGATATGTTTTTCTTGGGGCCGATATTGATGCTGATTATTGGTAATCAAGACGATAGCCGATATGTAGAACAGATATACCTTAAATTTAATGTTTTAACAGCACGTGACAGCAGAGAACCTGTCATTCATAACTAAACTTATTCATTCAATAGTGTGACTATAACGGAATATGTAAAATAGAAATAAAAGTCATTAAATTAGGATGCTCTCCTCTATTTATGTGACTGAGATTGATCAGTTTGTCTCTATTTTCTTGATATTTCACCGTTTTATCACTTTTATTGCCCACTAAGGTCCTCATCTTAAAGTATTATTAATTACTGTTTTCCAGATTCTGTTTTAGGGTGATTTGTTTCTGCCTTCTAACTTAACCACTAGCTGTTAGCGTAGCCTTAGCCACTGTGAGAGAAGCTATTTTCCTGGTTTGTGCTTCTTGTTCAATTTTTACAGTCTCTGATTGAGAGACATTTCTGAAATCACAGAGTGACGACAGACAGAGAGAGGAGGCTGCATTACGCCTGAAGTAGCGCATTTAATTAATCAATAACTGGTCGATAAAAATACCAATACCAACAATTGGAAAGATGCCAAATATCGGCCATGATAATTGGTCTGTCCCTAATGGAAATGAAGGAATATGCCATTCAGTGCAGTGCTGTGGTTCATTCATGTGTTTTTGGACATTGAAGCTCCAAAGCAAAGAGGAGCAAGATGTGTTTGACTTTGACTTCACAGACAACACTTGTTTATTGGATTTGTTGATCCTAATGTCTGCCAGGGAAGGACTCGCAGCACTGATTTAAGTTATATAACAAAAAAAAAGACAAAAATTGCAGTTCTAAATTGGCTCTTTGTCAGGGATCAATACCTCTTTACCTGGCAACGAGTCATTTTGGGCTTTTTACTGTTTTAAAATGAAAACATTAAAGGGAAAATGGCAGAAATGAATCACAGTAACTCAGAAAAAGGACAAGAAAGGCATAAAGAATATCAGACTTTTCTTTTAATGATCTGTCGTTCTGTGCAATCTGACACAAATCAGACTACATTTCTGGCTCCCAAGAATTTCTTACAAGGGAAAAAAGAGACCAGAAAAATTAGGACGTTTTCTGCATGAGTGTGTTTACAACAACAGACGACAACAACAGCTATGTTTGTGTCTTTTATGAACATTGTGAAGGAAATGGAAATAGAAACAAAAAAAATCCTCTTTTTTTGCGTACCGGGGGTGTTTTTTGAGTTTATTGAAAAAGAGTTATTCCACACAATGGTTGATGAAAACACTTTTTCGAAAAAATTCTGATGTACCAAGCATTTAATAATTGATCAGCTGTTTGTTTTTTTCATCGTCTGCACCACCAAAGAGCACGAAAACATGTCCAGCACCAGCTAACAAAAAGAAATAATTACAACTTTCCCGACTGAAAATAATTCCTAGATACTTTTCTCAATTTTTCTCTCATAGAAGACCAGAATTCAGTTTATTTCTCCTTCTTCTTCTTCATGTTTTTAATGCACAAAGTAGCCTTTATCGCCACCTTCTGACGACTCTTCGCCACTTAGTTTTTCTGTCCAAAGCAGTTAATAGAAACAAATCTAATTTGCATTTTCTTGTAAAACAGTTTTGTGACATTTGCAACAACAAAAGTTTACATCAAAATAATTGAAATGATACGTAATGACAGCTCCCCTCAGAAGACCTTCCAGCTTCTTCCCCCTGTGCATACAACACACAACCTAACAGGTGTGACACAAGTCTGAGAAAAGCTTCCTGATATCAGACAACAGGCGGCTGCCCTCGCTCATTTCCCGTTTCCACCAGACGGGACCCGAATGTCTTCAGCATACTTTGCCATCATCACGATCTCAGGGGGCTTGGTGTTTTTTTTTTTTTCCTTTCTTGTCTTTATCAAGCAAAGCAAACAACAGCACAGTTTTGTTTGAGTTAGTCAAAGCTCCCTTTTGTTCTCCTTGAAGGAGGTCAACCAGCCCAAAACTACCTCATTTGCTGCCGCAGCCAAGTTTATCTTCATTGAAATTTCAAAAAACAAACCGCTTGAGGCATGTCTTGCTAACAGAACAACACACACAGCGGTTCTCTTCTTTGCTCATATCTAAAATGTTAATCAATACCTCGAGAGCTTGTGGCTGGTCTTTAGAGGAATATGCAACAGTGAGCTGATCAAGAGTCTTCACAGTTTTTTTTTCAGTCTGTTGAATTTATGACTGTCAGGATGTTCTTTTGGGAAAGTACACAGCTGAAGGGTTTTATTGTAAAATAAAATATTAAAAAAAGATTTCTAAAGCGTGACACCTACTTTTAGAAAATGATTCACAGCAGAAGCAGAAAAGGAAAATGGTAAGCTGTGTTGTGACGACAAGGTTAGGTTCAAAAGGAAAAATTCACCCTAAAGAAACAATGATAGCAACAGTCAGAATATTAAAGCTGTAGTTTCTGTCTTAAGCCATTTGGCAGCTAAACATAAAAGTGAGAGTTGTGTTTAATATTGATCATTGCTGATTAGGCATGACTTTGTACTTACTATTTTGGTTTCATTTTCTTTTTCAAAAACAGCGTAACTGACTCACTGGATATTGTTGAGACATAATTTTTTCATGAATGACGATGGTCTTTCAGTTTCACATGGAATTACATAATGATGCAGTTGGTTTTTGTTTTTCTTACTTTACTAAATCTGCCTCCAGCCATGCTTGTATTGCTTTACTGGAAATGGAATATAAATAGAACTAATGACTAAAATGTCCTCCACAATGATCCAGAGTGAAAGTACACACATTTGTCTTGCCCAACCAACAGGTCTAAGCACAAATATATTAATTTAACTGTCACAGACTATTGAGATATGCAAATATTCATCTGTGCTAGTACGAACCAGCAGATTTTTCCCATGCTGGTGGCATGGGAGGCTGTGCTTTGAGTTTAATGCTAAGATCAGCATGCTAACTTGCTTACAGTGAAAATGCTTATGCTTATACTTTAGCAAACATTTAGCGTTCAATAAGCCGCAGCCACCAGGGCTAAAAAAGTGAAACCAAATACAGAAGTGCTTGAAACTGCAGTTCCTCAAATGGCCACTTGTATTTGGCTCTAAAAGCGAGTCAATCCCCATAGACCGCCATGTTAAAATGTCCAACTTTACTGCAGAAATAAACATGTTTACAGCTGGTGCAATAAATAGTTTTGGTCTCTTCAGCTAATTTCCCCATTAATGACAACTGCATGGTGATGAATTTTTATATAACATCACGGCCATTTAAATTATAGGAAGGCTTACATTTTTTGCACGATTGACGGTGTGGCTGCTTAAAGTGACAGATGGGTGGCTTCATAGGACAGTCCATGGCCCAGAGACATTCGCATGGTCGGCCTCAGCTCCAATAACCCTCCACCTCTTTGCTCATTTTTTGATTAGCAATAATAATAGGAATCAGGCACTGCCAAGATGGCCACCAGTGGTGCCACCACACTGAGCTGGAAAATGTTCTTTTAGGAAACAGGTTTTGTCCATTTTTAGATACAGTGTATGGTCATGAGTGAAAATAATGGACAAAAATAAATTTAGGAAACGCAGTGAAAAGTTAAGGGATCACCAAAGTTATTACAGCTCATCCTGAGAGAAACATTAAACTCTGGGCCAAATTTCATGATAATTTATCTAATAATGGAGCAAGCATTTCACTTCGAACCACAAATGTCAACCTTAAGTTGCCACTAAATTGGCACAAATTCAGTAGGTTATAACAAATGGAAACCATTAATGTTTGTACAAAATTGCAGAGCATTTTATCTGTTATATTAGTATGGATCATCGACTGTATTTAAAGATGGACAGACCCACTGTAATGACACACACAGGTTGAGTTATGTGTGTTATAGGAGGCGCATTGAGAGTGGAGCTGAGTTATTCAAATGCCTCTGGGCTATTGACACCCTTAAAATTGCACAACTTAAGGCCTTTGTACAATTTAAATGGGTGAGTTAAACACAAATTCACCCCCGTCCAGTTTTCATGACTGGGAAAATTAGCTAGAGACCAAAATAATTTTTTATGTCAAGCTGTAAACATGTTCGTTCCTGCTGTAAAGTTGGACATTTTAACATAGGATTCTATGGGGATTGACTCACTTTTAAACAAGCCTCATGAGGTCGTTTGAGAAACTGCAGTTTCTGGCACTGCACCGTGGCTTCATTTTTCAGCCCCAGATGTTCCTGACTGGTGTGGACCAAAGTGGTGGACAATCCCTAAAGTCATGACCCTAAAATAAGGCTGTTTAATTATTTGCCACTTAGCTAACAGAGTGATACACATATTGTTTCAGTCCTACATGTAAATATTTAATCTACCGCAGCTCACCGGGTTTTCTGAGAGAGCTGTAACATCGAGTGATGAAGTTATCTATCTCTTCGTGTCCCTCTGCTGTGGAAAGCCAAGATGCAGATGGCCTCTTTCTGCTCATTGCTCCTGAAAATCATCCTTCTTATAATCTGTCCATTAATCACAATCATAAACGGCAGGTGAACAGCAGGCTCCAGTAACTGTGCAACAGTGACAGCTGGATAGTGTAAATGTTTGGAGGGTGCCGGGAAGGCAGAGCTGGGATATTTACTTGTTTGTGCGGAGGAGTTTGCTGCACGACTGGAGCCAAATCTTAGTGGACACAATTACCAAAACTCCTGCGATTTGGTTACCAAGACTGAAAAAAAGAAGGCTTCTTTATGGTGCAACTGGGAATGCAGAGTTGCTATTAGAGGCGGGTAAACAACGGTGTGAGGGGGTAGATATGCCCCTGCATGGAAGCCACGGAGGAGCCAGCGGTCCATGTGAACGTCTGAATGATGATTAACTGTAATTACCTAAGCAGTACCTGGCCTGCATGCCAGGAGGCAGCCCGAGATTAATGGGGCTCTGCTGAAAACGGAACAAAAGCTCACATTTCCGAGGTAATGAATCGCTCTGGTACTAAGGCGTCTTCACATGGTGCGCCCGGGCCCCCGGGGAGGTTCATTACAACGGGAGGAATAGATGGATCCTCTGCAGCATTTTCAAACAGGCAAAGCAAGCCGGCGAGCAGGAGGAAGTCTTAAATCGTCCCAGACATCCTGGTTGCTACACAGGCTCTATAACCAGAAGAGAGACAAACAGCCTCCTCAGTGCCTCTTAAATGGGCGGTAAACATTACACAGCAAACCATGTTGTTTGCCTTGCCTCGCTCTTACAAGGTGTTTAAACAATAAAGACTGGCATGGTGCAAACTGGTTAAGTAACGAGGATAAATTTGACTAGATTGATGCCTTGGAGGGGTAAGAAAAAAATCGTCAGAGAATTATCGTCCCCTTACCGATTCATAAGCACCGGTTCTATTTAATAAGAGAGTAACTGAGCTGACATGCCACTCAGCATTATCTGCATGAAAGGAAGCAGGTTTCATTTGCACAGGATGCGCACAGTTTGGTAAAGCCTGGAGGGCAAAGTTTTATTACAAGTGTCTCCTGTTATAAATCACTGTCCGAGGAATAAGCGGCAGATTAATGGTGACATTATTTCGGTCTGTGTTGTACAGGTTAAGCTCCGGTTTGTGAAAAATGAATGACAAAACGGAAGACGGCCACTGGACGATGTGTGAAAGAGGTGAGGTTAAGCATTGAGTTTTGCAGCCTCGGTGTGATGAATGGAGCTGGGCATCAATTATTGGAAGTCAAACTCCTTGAGGCAACAATGGGAGGATTTACAGGCCGTGACATTTTTCATGCCCTTGAACATGCTACCTCCAGATATGTAGGTCGATAGCAGGAAGAAATACAACCTGGCTGAAGGCTTAAATGATTACACACAGGCCACATATTTCTCCCCCCATTAAGTCACGTAAATACTTGAAGGAAACGCAAGTTCAGGCATGCCCAGCTTTACATCACGCTGAGAAACCGCGGTCACTCGAACACCCAAAGGCCTCCTTTGTTTACAAGCCTCTAATCATGTTAATGACACTTTGCTCCCGTACAGGCCGTTTCTCAATCGATCACACTGACAAAGACCAAAATAAAGTGACAACGCTTAGAATTTGTGCCCGTGCACGTCTGAAGGAGATAAAAGAGATGTGAGATTCAACCTTTAAACTGTCATTTATCAGGAGAAGACAACAAAGGGAGTCTCTGTCATTATCCTCGCTGTCACCCTACAGTCACTGTGTGAGAACATAAACACATAAAAACCTGCATGCTTGAATAATTTATTCAGACCGAGGAAACAGGAAGGTACATTACGAAGGTTTATTGAACATAAAACATGGGCGTTATAAAAACCATACCAGTATTTTTTTATGTTAACCCATTAATCGCAACTATTATGATCTGTGAATCCCTGCTGACTATTGTTTTCAGGCAACCAGTGAAAGAACATACTGTTTTAAATGGTACGTCTTTTTGTTATTGTCATCAAATCTAGCTATTGAGCCAAGTGACAAATATTCTTTGAGTCTCTGTGCCTTAGAGCTTCATTATTATTGTCTAGAAACTATTGAGACATAGGCCTATTTTATTAAGAGTCAAACTGCAAAGCTTAAACATCATCAGGCTCAGGCTGGACACTTAAAAAAAGTTAAAAAGCAAAATAAAATGCAGCAGAATCGGGACAAAATTGGGCAAATCATGAACCACAATCCAAACAATAAATCTTCTCATTATCAACAAATCCAATGAAAACACAACAATTGAGACTACTGACAAATATTCTGTATCTATATCATAGAGCTTCATTATTGTCCAAAAACTATTATACCTTCAGCAGTGTTCATCTGTTTTATTTAGAATCAAGCTGCAAACACCACCAGACTCAAGATGGACTATTAAAAAAGCTTAAAAATTCAATAAAATGGAGCAGAATCAGGGCACAATTGTCTTTTTTTATGTAGAAACCTGGGGCCTACATTACCCATAATCTCACTCAACCTCCTGCTCTTTCAGTGATTTTAGGTGTGTTATGCTAGTAACAGCTCATGTAGCCTTGAGCCTGAAGCAGCAGACTGTAAGCTCTGATAAGCTCCTTTTTGCTAACCTCCTAAGACCTGTAAAGAGAGTTTGATTCATAAAATCAACAACTTGAGATGAACGTGGACACTGTAGTTTATTTAGACTCCACATACACTGTCCTCCAGATGCTGTAAACACTCGCCTAATGTGTATTAATGCACAGTAAACACAATAAATGCAGAATTTGCTTCAGTTTGACAAGGTAAAAACTGCAGTGTCCATCTGTTTCATTAAATTACTGCCTTTTTAAAAGAAATTAAAGCCTAACTTACATATTTTATTGGGGCTAAGTGCCAAAAGTAGCATTAAAACCCAAGAAAGAGTTGAAAGATGGACTAATGCACCATTTGTTCATGAGATTCCTTGACACTGAATTAAAAAATGGTTTCAAACTGATTATCTGATGGGATAGTCAACAATATTTTGATTATACCTATTTTTTTTTTAACCTATTCTCGATAAAACAAATGCATTTTAAAATGTGCTGCTTTGCCTCTGATGCATCCCCTCTTTCTATCTGTAGTCAGTTTTTGATTTATTGGTTGATGAGTAATAAACAGTCAAGGTAAATGGTGATAATTTTTCATTTAATTAAGCATGTAAAACATATAGACATTTCAAAGACGTTTTATTTGTTTGTGTTACTCTTGATATTGACGTCAACATTTTCCATTTTACTCGTAGACTGTCAACACTGAAAGATAAAGCTTGAAAAACATCTTTCTATTAAACATGAAAAACAAACAAACCGAGACATTTCAAAGAAGTTTTATGTCAAAGTTTATGTTTACTCTGTATTTTGACACTAATATTTTTCATTTTTTATTAATAACCAGTGAACGCTAAAAGATAAATCTTCAAAAAATCTCTTAACTAAACATGCAAAACATGAACAAAAGCATTTCAAAGAAGTTTTACTTTGGAATTTGTGTTGCTCTTAATTTTGACACCAACATTTTTCATTTTTACCAGTAGCTTGTCAACACTGAAAGATAAATCTTGAAAAATATCTTTTTATTAAACATGCAAAACATAAATAAACAAAAGCATTTCAAAGACGTTTAATGCTGGAGTTTGTGTTATTCCACATTTTGAAACCAACATTTTTCCTTTTTTTTACTCCAAACCAATCAATGCTGAATGATAAATCTTGAAAAATATCTTAACTAAACATGCAAAACATAAATAAACTAAATTAATTCAGAGAAGTTTAATGCCAGAGTTTGTGTCTGACACCAACATTTTCATTTTTATTGACTTAATTAAGGCATTTAAACTAAGTTTCATGTTGGAGTTTATGTCGTTCCACATTTTGACACCAAGATTTTCATGCACGAGTGAGTTAGTTCTAAAAATCAGTATCAGACTTTAAAAAAACATCGGTCAACCTCTAGGAAAAGGGATCCTTTAAGCTTACACGTGTTGCATTTATCTTTTAATAGTATAATAAATTGAAACCGACAAATGTAATATTCATATTTAACCCTATAAAAGGCTTTTAAATATCACTGGAAATGCATATTGCTGAAAGGTTGTAAAAGGGTAAAAAAAGAAAAATGAAGAGAAAATCCGACGTAAATACAGATTTTATCCTTTGAACTATCCCAACATTTTGCAGTCTTCTGTTGGCCTTTTCTTTCTGTAGGTGTTCAGCAGCAGATTATCGCTGATGAGTTCGTCAAGGGTACACAAAAGACTTTGCTCCCGCTCATTTTCTTAGCAATAAATACTCCCCACGCAGGAATGACAGTGTGGACAAAAGACTAGACGTTAATTTATCTTCCCTATATGACCCTGATGCAAATGAGGAAAATGAAAGCAAGCAATCAATTCCCTAATTGGGTTTGCTCTATTTTAACTTGTTAAGGGGGCCTCTGTCTAGATTAAAGCGAAGGTCAATTTCTCATGGTGGCAGCGACTGTATTCATTTTGCAGTGCAACAAAGGAATCTGCCAGAGCTTAGAGAGGAAAACCAGATGCCTCCCCATGGTGAGTCCACCATCCCTACATCTAGTGGCTATAATTACAAGATGACTCAATAGTTTGGTGCAAAATTACACATCTGTGTTATATTTTAAATTGCAGGTAGTCTTGGTGCTCTTATAAAAGATTTTTGATGTTATTTCTCCTAAAAACAAACTTAAATACTTCAAAATTTCAAAATATTACCAATGAAGAGCAAAGGTGTTGTTTATGACCTCAATGATAAATCTAATATGGATATAGGCTCAAAGCAAACTCTTGGTAATAATAATAATAAACTAAGGATCAACTGATGTTTATTTCAAGGCTGATACAGATGTTGATTATTAGTTATCAAGGAGACTGACAACCGATATTTTGTGTCCAAAAAACCTTCATAATCTACCTTCCTGTTGTTTCCTTGGTTTGAATAAAAACACGTTTTTTCTTTTGTGTTAAATTACAGATAATAACTAGTAATATCACAGAAAAAAAAGAGTATTAATTTACAAGTTACCCACCCAGAAACAAGCCAAAACTGTATTTTCACTAATGGTAATTTATTATTAATCAACATGTGACCACGAAATTACACATTTTTTCCCACTGTATTTAAATTGGTATAAGAATATGAATATTTTACTGATATTTGGCTTAATTTGAAAGAAAAAATATGTATATTAAGGATTGAAAAATAATAATTATGTCTAAACTGTTACTGTTCTACAGATTTTCTCTGTTTTGTTAAATTACCGAAAATATCTAGTAAAATCAATGAAAAAAAATAATTAATTTAGTTGGGACTGTAAAAATAAAACTGCTCCTAATGTCAACATCTAAATTCTATGTTTTTACAAATAGTAATTAGTTCTTTCACAATGTGTGACTGTTATAATGTATTTTAAGGAAGTGAACATTTTTTTTTTTTAAACAGATGTTTGTTATTTTTCCCGACAGATTTTAAATGTTGCATTTTTTTCTTTGTCTTTTTTTTTTTTTTAAAATATGATTTTTGTGGCACTTTTGTTTCCATATTTTCACTGTCTTTGTACAGGATTTTTTAATTTAATTTTTAATTTTTTTTCCCAGCATACAAGTTAAGTTTTCCCAGCTAGTATTTCCATGCTATTTAAGTTACTTAATTGCTATAATTATGTTATAATTATGAACAAACGGAAGTTTAATTGCTCAAACTAAAAACGTTGAATTGAAAGTAGTGTTTGTTTTACAGTGTACAAGCAGAGAGAAGTGGCTGCATCAGAACCAAAGATGCACATTTTTATATTAATTTATTTTATCTGGAATGGACCAAAAAAAACAACACTACAGATAATTGGAAAAATTTAGAATATCAGATCCAATAATCAGTCAACCTCGAATGTAAACAATTCCAAAAGCTCCTGAAAATTCAGTGTATTTTCCTTTAGCAGTGAATGTTAATAAAATAGTAAACTAGTAGAGCTCTGCACCTCAGAGCTCTGTGGGGGTGTTTTGTTTACGGTCAGCATTAAGTAACCCCCATGCAACTGTCATCAGATATTAATTTAAATGTGGCTCTAATAAATCCTGATTATGTTCCAGCAAAGTCTTTAAACCGGCCAAAGACAGGAACACGGAAAGAAACTTCATGTTGGACCACATCACTCATAACAAGCAGCCGACTGCAAGAATTCGTTGCAAATAAATAGATTCTGACTTTGGTGTGCTGCTCCAAAATCCACACGCTGATATGTTTGTAGTATCATTCCTTCAGAGAAGACAAGCAAACAGCAGCAGCTAGGAACGTTATGAGGTTCAAGCTGAGGCCTGAGAGCCGAGCGGCTGCAGAGCTGCATTTATTTTGGCTTCCTGAGACGCAAATCAGACTGTTGATATACAGCATGAGTCAGCTACTCCCTCATGTCACATCAATAGTTTATTTACCAGTGGAGAGAAACCACAGAATTAGAATAAAAATTAGATTATGTGCCCCTGCGCTAAAAGCAATGCTTTCAATTACCGCATCTGAAAACTTCTCTTGAAGGGGAGTGAGGAAGATTTCATTTTATTTTTTTGCTGCGTAGCTATTTATCAGAAAGGAAGGAGTGGGAGAGGAACATGTCATGTCTGCTGGTTCAGTCCTGTCACTGTGTTTTCTTGTTCCCTTTATTTCCTCTGGCTGAGAGGGAGAGAAATCTGCTAAAAGCTCTACAAACCGCACAGTCTTTTAACAAGATGCACTTAATCATGCTGCTGTTTGCTCTGGTTAAGTAAGGGATCGGCTTTGTCCGGACACAGAGCGGCGAGATGTTGATTCCAGCCGGTTTGTGAACCCTCACCTCTTTATCAGCCTTTATCTGCATTTGAACAGGTTTTCTCGTGGGGGGGCAAATGCTAAAGCGGACGAATGAGATTAAATATAGACCCATTTTGCAGGTTGTTAATGTATCAACCGCATGTCAAAGTGCTGCCCATGGGTTCACCCGGAGTTCATGTTATTAGTATTACAGGCCTTTCATGCGCTCAAATCTCTCACAGATCAGAAGAGCTTTGTGAGGTATGCCACCATCAGCCAATTAATGCCCACGAGTGCAGCTGCTCTGCCTGGAAGGTCAACACTAAGCACTTCTCACAGCCTCAACTTTTCTTCGTTTTCAGGTAATTATTCAGCTCTTTGGAAGCGGTTTTGTAACTCACACCCCAAACATTGCATAACAGGAGTCGCAGAAGTGACCTTGAACTGTTTGAGTCAAATAACAAACATGCCGGGAGAGGGATCTACACAAATCCCACCCACATTAGCGGCAGGGAGACGCAGCCGGGGAGACCGAAGAGAGGCATCTCAGGCTTAGAAGAACGCTGCTTCAGATAAAATCTCAAGGACAATGGTTACTTCTCAGGCGTTTAGCCAGCAATCTGAAACTTAGCGTGGCCTAAGATGACCGCGGAGAGATTCTCACTCCAGAAAAATGCAACAGGACTCGCAGCTTGAAATAATCTTAAGTCATGGCTTCCTCTGACCTCCTAACGAAATCCTAAATTCCACCAAGAGACTGGAATAATGGTGCACACAAATCATGCTTGAGCAGCTTATCATGACTTTATTATTCTTAGTCGTGAGTCATATTCAGGCTCTTCTAAGCTCCTCCACCTACACCAAGTCTTTGGTCTTGTGCTAAATATATATTTACACTGCCGTTCAAAAGTTTGGGGTCACCCAGACGATTTCATGTTTTCCATGAAAACTTACACTTCTATTCATGTGCTAACATAACTGCACAAGGGTTTTCTGATCATCAATGAGCCTTTCAACACCATTAGCTAACACAACGTAGCATTAGAACACAGGAGTGATGGTTGCTGGAAATGTTCCTCTGTACCCCTATGTCCAATAAAAATCAGCCGTTTTCAGCTAGAATAGTCATTTACCATATTAACAATGTCTAGATTGGATTCCTGATTCATTTAATGTTATCTTCATTGAAAAAAAAACTGCTTTTCTTTCAAAAATGAGAACATTTAAGTGACCTCAAACTTTTGAACAGTGGTGTACATGTCAGACATTAACACTCTGACTCAAGGCTTGAAGTTTCTCTGGACTGATCCTTGATAAACTCTATTATTTTGCATGCAAACATCACTACACTCAAACAGATTCAGCAACAGAAAGAGCACTGCAAAAAATTTTATTGCACAAAACTACAGAACCTAACCGTCGATCACTGCATGCATACAACAAACTCAGCCTTACGATTAAAGAGCACAGTTTCAACAACAAAAAAAATCAAACGTGGCGCATTGAATGTGCCGATAGAACAACTATTTAAGAATCACAGCCTTTAAAATGAAAGCAAACAGTTTGCAGCCCTAAAGCTGAGGGATAAATATAACGCTGCCACCTAGTGGTGACTGGAAAGCAACAGAAAAATCTGTTGAATTGATTTTTAAAAGAACGAAAAATCACTATCTTTAAACAGATGAGGTTGCAAACAATCCCTGACAAACTCCTAAAGCCGAGGGATGCTGAAAGCTTGAGGCACAACGCAACTATAAAAAGGCACGTGGATTATTTCTAGAGTACAGTAGTATGATGTATGTTGGAGTTTCCTTTTATTCATACAGTAGCACTGATCATGCTGCACAAATTTCCCAAAATTTTCCCTAAAATCCAAATGCACTTGCTTTTTTTCCCCCCAATTTTCTCAACAGAAACCAAAGCAAGCAGGCCGTCACCGCCACCACATCAAATCTGCGTGCTAGCGGTTTTTACCATTTTCATTTTTGATGTCCTGCGTGGGGCGCAAGTCCAAGTCTATTGGTGAATTTGCCCTTGTCAATGTTCTTGTGCTCCGGGATGTGTTTGTAGATGCAGTCCTGCCTCGTGCAGCCCGTCGTCCTCCAGAAGAAGCACTCCGTCTTCTTGAACATCCTACTAAAAAAAAAAAACGGAGAAACTATATTAATAGCCTTTATTAATCTAACAGTGGGGGATATTTGCAGTGTTGATAGGCTGTGATTGTTGGTGGGTAATTAATCAGATAGTGCTGTTGTAAAGTAACTGCACTGTAAGAAAGTAAAGTTTTAACTGCATTTTCTTTTTAACAATCTCTTGTTATTTTACAGATTTTCCCTGCTTAGTTTAGTTGCAGACAATAGCTAGATATTAACGTAGGAAGGTTTTAAATTCCTGGATATTAATGTAGGAAGGTTTTAAAATCCTGAAATTTGTTGGAAGGATTTAAAATCCTGGATATTAACGTAGGAAAGTTTTAAAATCCTGGATATTAATGTAGGAAGGTTTTAAAATCCTGGATATTAATGTAGGAAGGTTTTAAAATCCTCAAATTTGTTGGAAGGATTTAAAATCCTGGATATTAAAGTAGGAAGGTTTTCAAATCCTGGATATTAACGTAGTAAAGTTTTAAAAATCCTGGATATTAACGTAGGAACGTTTTAAAATCCTGGATATTAAGGTAGGAAGGTTTTAAAAATCACAGAAAAAAATTGTAATTTTTTTTGTTTAAAAAAAACAACAACAAAAAAAAATTCATTCTTGTAAAATTAACTGTAAAATTAGACAATTTTTGCTATATATTTAAATCGGCAAATATCGAAGGTTTTACAAACAATCTTGACTGGCTACTGCACTTCCTGTGACTGACCTGTGATGAATTCTTCTGCATACATTGTTACAAATATTTCTTACTTCCACTGAGTTTAAAGTTGTACAACATCAAGATACAAGACAAGTCTTTATTAATCCCACAGTGGGGAAAATTTGCAGTGTTACAACAGCAAACATTTAAGGAATGTAGCTCAAAAATAAAACATATACCTAAGTAAAATAATAGAAACAAATAACAGTATTGCACATATCAGTGATACTGCAGATAATCTTTCATGAATAAAAATACTGAGAGAATTATATTAATATTGCACAGATTTTTATCTATATTGCACAGATTGTACTTAAGCAAAAAAAAATAATACAGCTATTTTATTAAGATATCTGCATATATATGACAAGAATGCTATCATTTTTATGGTTTTAATAAGTCAAAGTTAAGCTAAATATCAATACAAGGGACAAAAACAGTACGTTCTCACCCTGGGAGTCCAGTGTGGAATTTATATGGATATCGAACCGTCAGAGGAGCCCCCTCCACCACCATTCCCTGCAGGAAAAACAAAAACAGTCAGCATATTTATAATCAGATCATTTAATAATCAGTTTTTATCAAATAATGCACTAAATTCCATCTACCTGAATATGTTTGTAAAACTAAAACCCCCGTCAAACATCTCCTTATTATTTGTTCACAGATACTCAAACACAGTGTTATCTTTTTAGCTGTAATTACACTTCAATCTGTTTATTTATCATTATAGATTAATCTCACCACTCTTTTCTTGAATAACTGATTCATTATTTGGTGTATAAAATGTTTAAAAATTCTAAAAAATGGCCATCAGTTTCCACAAATACCAAGGAGATATCTTTAAACGTGTTTTTCTCTTCGACCAGAAGTTCAAAATATTCAAAAATATATTAAAAAACTGCAGATATCCAAACCTGGTAGCTTGTTTTCCAGGTGCAATATTTCATTATCATATATAATATTACTTATCACCTCTATAATTGCCAGCATTACTTTATACTGATCTAATCTAGTCTTATTTTGGCTTACCGATTTTATTTCAGCATTTTATCGAACTTACATCTTATTACTTTTCTGCTTTTTAGCCACTGCATTTCTTATGTTTTGTTTTTTTTTTCTGAGCAACATCTGTCACAAGAATTTTTGGGGGGATTAATACATTTTTATCTCATTCGCAACCGAAACCCAAGCAGCAGCAAATGAGTGTTTTGCTTAAAAGAAGCCTAAATCTTGAATTTGTGGCTATAGCTTAAGATTTTTGGTGAGTGTTTGATGTAAAAAATACAAAGCTGCTGATTGTAAATAACAATTAATGAGGTCTTTCCACTGCCTAAGTGAGGATTATTGTTAGAACAAGAAAACATCTCTGTACAAGGCTGCAGATTAACTTTTTAACTGGTAGCACATAATTTGATTGCACTTCCCCACCTATTTTTTAGGCACAGCATGGTACTAATTATCCCAGTATGCTAATGAATAAGTTAATTTGCATACCCTAGTTTTGCACTGATGTGAAGACTGACTGAGGTATTATCAGCAGTAATATATTCAGTGTTTTCCTGGAAGGTATTTGATAACCCACCTATAAACTGGGCACCTGCAAAACACCTCAGTTGCTGATAATCTGCTTATTAATAGATGCTACAATTTACAGATGTTCCCTAAACACCTCATGTGCAGGCTGCAGTAGATTCTGCTAGGAAGCTGCAGTATGTTCAGACAGCTGTATGAGCAAAAATGACTTTGAAAATAGTGGAATAAGGTGTTCTAATGGTAGATTTACAAGTGGAAACCACCTACATTTGCTATGCAGAGTTCATTTTAAATGTAAAATACAAATTGTGAGAAGTCCAAACTATGATTATCATTAATATTTATTGAAATCTTGCAGCTCTAGCACTGTTAGGCAATTTTAATTGACTGTAGAGCATTTTTTTTCTTCCCTGGGTCGTCCAGTAAGTCCATGTTTGCACCTGCAAGCTCCTTCCTCATTTTGTTTTTTAAAATAATCCGCTGTAAACCGCTTTATTTTTGGAATATGAAACAGCTTCCTAGCTTGTTTCACATGTCAGACAGTTACAGACTCACAGTTTCCACCACGTTGGTTTCCGCTAAAGCTGCAGATGGACACCAAACCAGCCTAATGATCATCAAACACTCCCACAGATGCAACTATGGGAAATGTTAACTCATATGCTGTCAAAAAATAGGCGCACATGCAGCCATTTTTAGTCTGGAGCCCTGCATTAGGTGTCATTACATCAGTTAGTGGTTAAAGTTTCACACATTAGCTAAACGTCTAAACATACATTATATAAACATCAAAGTGACTTTATACTTACATTAATACACTGGATGGCTCTGTCACACTCCTCTTTCCTGGTGTAGTTCACAAAGGCACACTGATGCTCCAGCAGCATTTTGATGCTGTAGACCGTCCCGGCTCTGAGAGGGAGGATGGAGAGAGTTTAAACACGAGCTCAACAAAACAGAGCAGTACAGTACAGCATCTGAAGAAACTGTGGGAACTTTTAACAGGCATTTTTTTCCACCGTTTCCAGACAGAAAAACAAATATTTGAGAAAATAAGGAAATTATCAATTGTGATAAACAACCCTAGAAAAAAAATAAGATCAAAATTGTATTTTTTACACTTGGTTGATGTAGAAAAACAAAAAAAATTCTGCAACACAGTGCATAATTATGCTGGATGAAGACTGGATTAATTAGCAAATTTCTTTTCTTTTTCTGAAGATTTGATTATTGGAAAGTCCGCACATATTTTGCCTTTTTCCTCTCAAGTATCTGTCGACATCTCCATTGAATGCAAACTAGTTTGACAGCGCAGGAACTCTTATTATAGATTCACCTTTTGTCACGCCATATTTTTATTTATTTTTTCCTGCATTCCCGTCTTCGTTTCGTTGCTGTCGAAACTGTAAACTGACACAAACAAAAACGTGCTCTGGTGCGTGACGGAGACAAAATTGCGATACTTCACCTGCTGAAGAGCTCGTGGAGTTTCACGTAGGTCATAGCGGGAGCCAAGAATCCAACCCAAACAGAAAAAAGATCCCTTTAAACAAAACAGCAGAGATGAAAGAAAGAAGAAACAACTTATAGTTAAACTTCTGCTGCATTCTGAGCACAATCAAGCAAAAAGCCTTGAAATCTGAAAAGCAAAATCTCATCCAGCCTCGTTTCTACATCAAAACCAGTACATAAACTTCAGTAAATATTAATTTAATATGCCGTTACCATGTTAAACCTACATGAAGTCAAACTTAACTAACATTCAAGAACTTACGGTTTGACTGGATTCCTAGACGGAGGCGTCGGCGAGTGAGATTTCGCTCTGCTTTGGTCCAAAGCCTCGAACTCTCTGCCGTGCTGCGTTCGAGGACGGCTAGTTTGCTGGACAGTCCATTCTCCCTCGTCGGAATGTTCCTGCCCCGCTGACGGAGCTGCAGGGTCCAGTCTGGCGCCAGCACCTGACGAAACGAACCAACAGTGAAGCTGCTCAGATCACATTGATATAATCTTTCCAATATCTAGAAACGTCTCGTGATATTTACCTTCAGGACTTTGGCTTCTGTCACCAGCAAACAGAGCTTCCACAGCTTCCTCTAATGTGGCGTGACTCTTCAACGCCTCGGAGCTCTGACCCCAGCTGAAGCCCATTTCCTGAAATACACACACACACAACGTAAACAAACAAACAAACAAACAAACACACAGATATCAAAGCCTTACATAACTAGAGATGTGTGTTGTCAGGATTTTAACAGTACTGCTACTACTTATACCAATACCGCTCATCAATCCCATACTTCAACAGTAGTCTTATCGGTATTTTTGGTATTTATTAAATTAAGATTGCTTTATTTTCTCATACATTCTGCACATAAACAGTCCTTTAGTAATATTTTAAGAAAAATCGGCTGTTTGTAACTTTGCAAATGTGAAGTTTTGAGGTATTTCTTGGTGGTAAAGTGAATATCTTTGATTGTTTATTGGACAAAACAGCATCTGAAGAACTGTGGGAACTTTTAACAGCCATTTTTTCGCTATTTTGTGACACTGAGAAAAACACTTTACTTCAAATTAAAAAATAAATGCAGAACAATGTTTTTACTGTGCAATATTACTTTATGGTTAAGAAAACAGTTCTTTTGCCACTAACAACAACAACATTGAGTTATAGAAAAAAATGAAAATAAAGCAACTAAAATGTGCTCTGAAAGTCAAACTGTATTCCTGAACAATGATGCTCTGAACTTTCAAGAGTGGATTTATGAATTCAGCCAAACAATCTGCTGGTTAATGCCAACTTTCAATCATTAACCTGTGTTTGTATAATTTAGTTAATCCATCTGCAGGCTGCTAGCAAACATAACGTATCCGGTGAGCGATAAACTAAAGCTGAGTAGTGTAAAGGTTAATTTCTCCATCTGTGCGGCTCTAACTTCTGCTGGTTGTTTCGACAGAGTGGATGTGTTTAAAAATGTGTTGGAATTAAGGTGTTGGACAATGATATCAGAGGAGCTTTTATTATTTTTTAATTTATTGTTAGAGCTTCCGCGTGGATCTCTGCTGAGTCGCATTGCTTTTTCTGTTTGGAGTTTTTTGCATTTTCATTTTTGCTTCGTAAACAGTGGAACATTCGCTTTTCCTACCATGAGGTGCAACGTCTGCGCTCGTTTCAGCTCCTGTGCAGCTTCAGCGCTCGTCTTTTCCAGCTTCAGCACCTCCTTGTAGATCAGCGAGGCTTCGTAGTATCTCTGGAGGAGATAAAGAAAGAAGGATCACGGGCAATAAATACGAATTATATAATCGTAATCCAAGTAATGAACCTGAAAAAGTTGGGAATTTACACCAAGTTCCCAGTTTATTCAGAACAACAAGATTAAAATAATGCAATCAAACAATCTTTCAGAATTTTAAGCAAAAATCTCAAAAAAGGGCAGTTTTTAACTTTGGAAATGTGAAATTTTGATGTTTTTCTGTGTCATACATGATTGTGAACTGATTATATTTGACATCTAAGTAAACTAGCTGGCGCTTCTTCCCTATTTTCTGACACTGAGAAAAACTAATAATTGAGAAATTAATCAGTAGTTAAAAAAATTTTTTTAAACAGCCTTAGAAAATTACTTACAAAAAATAAATACAAACTTTTGCAATGTATTAGGTATACCGAGTTAAAAACATGCATTAAAACAATCCTTTGGAATTTTTTGAGCTGCTTCTAGTTTCTCAAATGTAAAATGAAGAGGTTTTTCTACGTCATACATGATTGTGAACTGAATATATTTGGCTTCCAAGTAAATTGTGGGAAACAGGCATTTATTTATTACTATTTTCTGACATTTTTGTTTTTTTTTTTAGAGAAAAACAAATATTTGAGAAATTAATCAACAGTGTAAAACATTTGTAGCCACAGAAAATTATTTTAAAAAACAAAAATAAATTTTTGCAATTTATTCGGTATGCCGAGCTTAAAATAATGCAGTCAAATAATCCTTCAGAATTTTTCTAAAGCAAAAAAAAGGAAAAAAAATGATTAGCTTCTAGCATCTCAAATGTGAAATTTGAGGCTTTTCTATGTCATACACGATTGTGTATTTATATTTGACATCTGAGTAAATTAGAAGGTACTTTTTCACTATTTTCCGACACTTTTTTTTATTTATTTATTTATTTTTTTTTAGAGAAAAACATAATGGAGAAAATAATTAATGGTGATAAACAGTCATGTCTGCAGAAAATTATTTATGAAAAAATAAAAATACCAACTTTTGCAATTTACTAGGAACACCGAGTTCGAAAAAATTCAGTAACTAAAGCAAGTAAATTCTACTTTCCTGAATGATTTAATTTTTGTTGAATTGTTGAGGAGGAAGTTTGTCACGTTCAACAGTTTTGTGCTTTACAGACAGCTATAAATGAATAAAGGCTCGTTAAATAACAGCATGAACAGACACTTCTTAGCTGAATATAATCACCTTTATGATGGTGGATTAATTGCAGGACAGCATCAGTTTCATTAAACTGCACTTTATCTTTTACTTTTGTCAAACAAAAGCTTAAAATATTCTTCAACAGTCTCACAGCTGCATATTGCAAATGATATATGCTGACTATACTATAGATTTGGTAGATTTTAGGTGTAAAAATGTCACTCCAGTTGCATCATTCAGAGGAAATATTAGAAAATCATGACAAGAAACACAAGCGGTGTTAAGTGGAAAGAGAAGCAGTGGTTTACCTTGAGCCCACAGAGAGCTTTCCCTTTCCGAAATAGACCTTTTATCCAGTTTGGTTCCATGGAGAGAGCGAGGTCTGCATCCCTGAGTGCATTTTCATACTGCTGTAATCTTTCAAAACAGAGGGACCGATTTCCAAATAGCCTGAAACACAATTTGCGGCCGTTAATGGTAACCGCTGTTGTGTGGTTTAATGTCAGCTTGAGTCAATCTGAGTCCATCTTCTTACTTAAATTCCTTTGGGTTGTGCTTAATGGCGTCAGTAAAGTATCTCACTGCCATTTCAAACTGTCCAGAGGCAGCCAAACGATTCCCCATATCTGGAAAGAAAAGAAACAACAGCGATGCCCTTTTCAGTACTCCCACATTTTATGTTTAATGTCAGGAGAAGCAAGAAGATTTTACTCACTGGCAAGGTCGATGCTTCTTTTTGCAAACTCATCTACAAACGGTTCCACTGTTTTCTGTAGGAATTAGTATAAAATTAGTCTGTGAAACATGAAAACATTATAGGAAACACGACATTTGCATAAAATTGTATCTAGGCACCAAATGGTAAGAAATTTCTAATCTAATGAAAATTTCAAGTAACAAATAATACAGAAAAAAAACCTGTAACTTATCATCTGGTGTAACTCAATTGTGGTAAAATTAGTGTAATTCTGACAATATTTTTTGTATTTTTGACCCTTTTGATATGATTATGCGTTAAATTTCCCACCTCTTCTCTGGTTTCGGGTTTCTCTTCTTTCTTCTTTCGAACCTCAGGTTGTTTCTCAGCAACTTCCACCTTTTTCTCCTCGGGCTGCCGAACTTCAAGTAATTTACTTTTCTCTTTTTTTGCTTTTTCTTTTGCAGGATTCTGGTTAGACATCTCTTCAGGCACCGATTTAGCAGAAGCAGCACATGAATTATGTAAATCCTCTTTCTGTGGCGGACAAGACAAGACCAGACGGTTGTTGTGGGACAATCATCTGCAAGGTACTTCAGTGAAAAGCTCATGTCATTCTTGAAATTGTGATTAATATTAGAACACGTTTCATGGACACATGACCTCACCCCAGCAAGAACAAATCCAGACAACCACAGATTGTTAAAGTTTATTACCTTTTGCTCCTCGTCTTCTTTTTTATTCACTTTGACAACATTTATTTCTTCAGTATTATCACTTTTCTCCTCGAGTCCAGTTGCTTCAGGTGCATTTTGAGATTCACCACTTTGAGAGGACTCCATTGCCTCTGCACTACTTTCAATTATAGCGGTATCTTCTTGATTTTCTGAAGAATCTGACTTTGCTTGTTCTTCCTCCTAAAATGAAAAAAACTGGCATTACAAGTGATCAGAAATGATTTAAAAATACTTTTCTACCTGGATTTTATTTCCAGATTGAATGAATGAAATTAGACTTACATGTAAATTTTCTTTTTTTGCATTCTCCTTTTCTAACCGTTTCTTTTCTTTTTTACGCTGTAACAAAAAGAACATTTGCAACTATAAAAAGAAAAACAACAATCAGAATCTGGTTAAATTCTAATATTTTTGCATACGCTCACCATTTTTTTACGTTTGTTTTTCTTAGTTTTCTCCTTACGTCGCTCTTCTTCATCTACCAATTCCTTTGCAATTTTATCAGCCTCCTGACAAATATAAAAAAAATTAATTGTATGACTAACCCATAAAAGAAATCACAAACACACTGTTCAGAGAATAAAGTTTATTTATTCTCCACAAGCACATGAGTCAGTGAGAAGCTTCTGTCCCAGTTTCACTTTAAAACAAACAAAACCAGAAGTGCGGTACCTCATCGGTGAGTTGCTTTATCTGTGGATGCGGCTCTAAAGTGCCTTGAACAGCTCTGCGTGGTCGATAATAGCGATCATTATTGTCGTCATTATCATCCTCTTCATACTCGTTATCATCGTCATCCTCGTCTGAAAATATGAGATCGTCCTCCAACGGTCTGAAAAAATTGAAACCTGCAAGACATCACAGAAAAAAAGACCATGAATTTACTCCAAAACGGTGCAACATCTGTTAATTTCTCGTACAATTAAGGGCTTTCTTCAGTGCTTGATGTTGAGAGATTCACTAAACAAACGGGTCTGTTTAATTTCACGACAACAGCCATAAGGTCATAGCCAAAAATTAACAAGATTGTATTCAACGCTAAAAAAGTAACTGTGCAAAAAAATTCACTGTAAAATGTATCTTAAAAGAGCATTTCCTATTTCACTGACAGACAAAAGTGTTGCACAAATATTGACCAAACTGTCAAAAACGAACACTGTTTAACCCTCCTGATGTCTTCATTCATGAGCACCAAAAAATATTGTTTCTTTGTCTGAAAAAAATCCAAAAATTCAGCAAGAAAATTCCCCAAATTTCCAAAAATTTGCAAAACCTTCAGGAAGAAAATTCCAATAATTCCTCAAAGTTTCCCTTAAAAGTTTTTTTTTTTAAATCCCCCAAATTTTAAAGAAAATTATTGTAAATGTTTCCAAAAAATGAAGAAAAATCTTCCAAAAAAATTCCTAAAAATATTTAAAGTGATTCCATATATATCAGTAAAACTTCTGATATTAAAAAAAAAAAAAAAAAATTGACCAAAATCCAGCGAAATTCACTGGATTTTGTAGATTTTTTTTGTGGATGTTCTGAAGAAACATATTTTTAACATTTCTTTTTTTCCACCAATTTTTTTTTTTTTAAATTTCCCAAAAACGTGGACATCAGAAGTTTCACCGTGAAAATATATTTTTTTCCCACATTTTTAACTTTAAAACGGGTCAGTTTCACCCACAGGACGACACGAGGGTTAAGGAGGTCATCCCTCAAATTGTGATTTCATTGGTACCCCAGATTCTTCCACGTCTGACCCACAGAAAACCTACCCAGGCATTGGTCTGATTCTTAGACCTTGTGAGCATTTCCAACCTTATCTTTAGTCAATCTGGAGCAGATACGCATTATAAATTCACAACAAGTTCAGAAGAGGCCTCACCGAACAGGGCGGGTGCGAGAACATCCATCAAAGAGCCTGAGGAACTGCGTCCGCTTATGTAATCCACCATCGATTCCTAAACAGGAGAAACGATCAGCAACTTAAAATAAGCCATCAACCTGAAACAGTTAGGAGACTGACAGACAGATTAACTGCAATAAGCCTAATAGGTGACTCATAATTTAAATATTTTCCAAGAAAAATGCCCAAAAAGTCACTGGTTTCTTGTTAAAAATGTGAACATTTCCTGGTTTAATTAACAAGTGAAGACCTACTGATCCGATAGCTGCATAAACACGACTAAGTGGACTTTGCAGTGGAGAGTTGCCAGATTAAACAGTTTAACAATATAGAACAATTGTTTCATTTCAAACTGAGCTTTGAACCTAAGCAATAAGCAAACTGAGAAGGCTGTAATTAAATATATACGAGGCGGGGCTACTCAATAATGAGAATAATGCTGTAGTTTAATTTTCTTTAATTCAAGCAGATTGCAGCTGTCAGGAGATGTTTGCGTATAGTACAGGGTTCAGGCATGCATGCTGTTGTTGAGACTATTATGATTATTATTTTTACTGTCTATTATTTTCTCGATGCATCAATTAGTTGTTTGGTGCATAAAATGTCAAAAATGGTGAAAATATTAATCATTGTTTCCCAAATCCCAAAAAACATCCTAAAATGTTTGTTTTCATCAACCAGCCAACACTATTCAGTTTACTGTCATAGAGGAGGAAAGAAACCTGAAAATATTCCCATTTAAGAACCTGGAGTCAAAGATTTTTAGCCTGTTTTTAGCGTGCAACTGGCTAGTTTTTTTAAATGTGATCATTTCTCTGTTTTTTATGATTGTTAGTTGAAAATCTTTGGACTTTGGTCAAACTGTTATCTTTATACCACGTTTAAAACACCAGCTATTGAGCCAAAGTGCTTTCCAGTAGAGAAGACAAGAACGACGTTATGAATTTACATAACAAGAGTAAATATTAACATTAACCCGATATATCAGACAAAATAGTTATTAAGCTGACTCAAAAAATATTAGGGTTGAGCCCAAACAATACTGTATATAATACAAAGCAGCCTGACTAAAATAAATAATAAGATCAAAACCTGGCAATATTACATGTAATGCAAATTTACCAGACTATATTAAATATTAAGGTTAAAACCCAGCATTATATCAAACACAAATTAAGCTGACTCAAATAAATCTTGCGGTTAAGACCCTACAATATTTTATTTATTTTACATTATATATGTTTCTTATTTATGTATATACACATAATAATATTGAGGTTAAGACCTAACAATATCATTCATATATATATGTGTGTGTGTGTGTGTGTGTGTGTGTGTGTGTGTGTGTGTGTGTGTGTATATATATATATATAAAAAAATAACATTTAGCTGATCAAATACATATTAAAACTTTACAATGTTATACATATACAACAAAATGTATCAGACCAAATAAATATTAAGGCCAAGATGAAGTATAATTTTATTTTTATTTATATATATATATATATATATATATATATATATATATATATATATATATATATATATATATATATATATATATATATGAAAATAAAAAACACTATATTATGCTATATACACAAATTTACCAGGATAAATTCAATCAAACCTGTTATGTTAAATACAATTTCACTTGCCCAAATTAAATGCAGATTATGACCCATATATATATATATATATATATATATATATATATATATATATATATATATATATATATATATATATATATATATATGTGGTGTGTGTGTGTGTGTGTACACAACCATAGTTACACAGTTTGAAAACTGATTTATTAATCAGCAGTGGAAATAATAATTATGATTAGCAGCAGTAATCTGCAGCTTCTGTGACTAACGGTCTAAAGATTAAACTGAATTTGCATAATTTAATCTAGATATATAGAAGTGTTGCAACATGTCATGAACCTCAAAATACGAGATTATTTGTCTTCAGAGCTGCAACACGTCATTAAAAGACTTCTACTTTAACACCGTTTAATTGCACTACTATTGTTTGCACTCCTAAAACCAGAATGACCAGTTATGACTCGACTACAGTAACACTTTATTGTGTCCGGGTTTCTACATTACTCACATGTGCGCGCATGAGTCTGGAGTTTTCCTTGATTACGCATCTCGGAGCTAACAGGTAGAGGAGGACAGAGAAGGGGTCGTTAACAGTCAGAAGCATTCTTAACTAGTACAGATATAATGGTTTTTTTTTTTAAAGTAACACAAAGGTCAGCAGCCACTGTGATAAAATGACATTATCGCCTCTGTAGTGTCCTCCCAAAGCCACAACATGAGCTAGCTGCTTAGCTAACTAGCTACATGTTGACTGAAGCTGTTCAACTTCTCAGGAAATGAAACTTAAGACACAAAGAAGCGGTGACAATAATAGTCACTGATTTATCCTCACCTTTTACGACGTCTTTCTTTTTCGACATGATGTTAACTTGTGCCTTTGAGCTGTCGTTTCAGACCTGTCTTTAATTCTGTCAGCCACTTATTTCCGCGTTTTGGATTTTGGACTCTGGAGCTGATTCTTCTTCTGCCTCTTCTTCTTTTGATTGTTCCTCTTCTTCTTCTTCGTCTCTTATTCCCGTTTGACGTTTATCGGCGGTCGGCAAAAAGCGAATTAGTTCAGTACCGCCCCCAGCTGGTCAGGAGGGCGACTCAGAATGTTTATAATAATAATAATAATAATAATAATAATAATAATAATAATAATAATAATAATAATAATAATAATAATAATAAATAATAACAATAATAATAGTCATTAAGGAATAAGGATAAACTTTATTGATCCCACAGTGGGGAAAGTTCACCATATTATTTTTAACTTAATTATTAACATTATTATTATTTTTATTATTATTATTATTATTATTATTATTATTATTATTATTATTATTATTATTATTATTATTATTATTATTATTATTATATTACTGTGACTTGGAAGACTGTGAATCTAGTATAACGCACAGTGAAATGTATGCAATAATAGGAAGAAGAAAGAATTTTTAAAAATACGCACACACGTACAAGACAAAAAGGAAATAATAAAATATTCCTAATATTCCTGTTAAAGAAATAAAAATGTCTATAGAAGAAATCCCCAAATAAATAAATATTGCATGAGGACCAAGTTCCCCTCGAATAAATAAATGTGACACAATCAAATACAAGTTCCTTAAAATAAATATGTTTTCTTTGGAAAAATGTCCTTTTCAAAATGAAAATCTCTTTATTTAGATGCTCCTTTATTTATTTTAGGATTAATTGCATACTTACTTTATTGGAAGGCTATTTTTTTATGCATTTCAAATATTAAATAAAATGGCATTGACGAATTCATCAGCTTGAATAGCAGACAAAAGTATTAGAGCTTGTACAGCACTTTTTCTAAAATATAAACAAAAATTAAAGCTGCAAGCAGCGTTGGACGGGTCCTCGCATCCGTGCTGGTCGGTGAATCCACGCACGTCCACCAGGCGGCGCTGCGACCGAGAGTGCATGTCGGCCTACGGATGTGATCAGGGTCGGACTCTGATCACACATATAAAATTTCAGGCAGATCGGAGCATGTACAGGCCAGTTATACAGCATTTCCTTCCATCCAACAGGTGGAGCTATGGCTGTGGCTGTATTTCAGCATGTGAATGTCATCAGGGCAGGACTCTGATCATACATGTAAAGTCTGAGGCAGATTGGAGCGTGTTTAGGGCAGTTACACAGCAGTTGATGTTTCATGGCGAAGCATCAAAATTCAGGAGGCCGCCATGGCCACGCCCTCAGAGGTTTGCGAAACATGTTGATAACTTTTGATCAACCATGCCTGCTGTACATCCAGGCCGAATTTCAGCTGTCTTGGTGTTACACTGTTTGAGTTGGTAGCTTTTGAAAATGTACAAAAATGACCCAAATTCGTCAAAACATATGACATATAATTCAAGATGGCCAACTTCCTGTTGGATTTCCAGCATGGCCATGATTGACTTTTTTGGGTTTCCTGATGTGCTGAATATGCACACAAAATTTTGTAGCTGTCGATCAAACACTGTGCAAGTTGGCCTAATGACCACTTTTTGCACCTTTGTAGAGGGCGCTATGGAGCCATTTTGCCCCACACATGCGCAACTCATGCGTTTTGGGGTATGATAAGGCCGCCAAAAAGGCAATTCAAAAGACGGTAAAATAATAATAATAATAATAATAATAATAATAATAATAATAATTCCTTGCATTCCAATAGGGTCTTCGCACCATTCGGTGCTCGGACCCTAAATATATGTTTTCCACACTGTCAAACTTTTAAATGGGTCAATTTGGACCCGCAGGATGACACGAGGGTTAACAGGCGATATATTAAATTGAAACTAATCACATGAAGTGTCTTGAGAGAAACAGTAAATAAAGCTGCATTAAATCATCAGTAATCAGTAGTCAACTGCAGTTACTGACCAGGAAGCTGAATAAACCCTTCTGTAAACTGCATCATGTACATGAGTTCAGTACAAACAGCTTCCAGATGTGTTGCTTCTTACAGGAAGCAGCAGGAACTCACCCAGCCATATGGAGTTGTGAAATATTCCGTTCTTGAAGCCCCATGAGTGAATCTCGGTCAGCAGGACGCTCCGAGTCCAGATCAGAGAGAAGATCAGCATCCTGCAGCCGGCCGAAGCTTTCAGGAGATCAGAGCTGCTGCTGCTTTAAATACTGGCTGAAGGGGAGGAGCCAGGACCTGAAACACCAACCTTCAACCGCTAGTGTCCTATTACTGCTGCAAGAGATACAGTCTAAAAAAGTAGCTCTGAGCTCAACAAAACAATTAGTAGACAAGTTGTAGTGAGATTATGTTCAAACAATAAAGTACACAAAGTTACCGGAATCAACCTGTGGTCAGTACTTATCAATTACTGAAACATTGGCAGCATAAACACAAGTCGATTAAGATGGAAATGAGTAAAGGGGCACCATGACAAAGATTTATGTGGAAGTTAATGACCCTCGACCAGAGTTCTTATGTCAATCAAGTTAGAATGCAGGAAATCCTTGACTTACACTGGAGTTCAGTTCCTACAGCTCTACATATCTTGCTTGTTGGTTTTATGGTATCAGTTAGTTCACCAGAAAAGTCATGAATACCAATGGTTTGCATGCATGTATGAGAAGATAACAGAATATACTGCACTGTATTTACACGAAGAGCATTTTGTTCTATTTAATTTCATTTCCATGGAGATGGCATACCTTTACTTGTCAGCACCAGAAGAGTGTGAGTTACGCTGGGAGCCATAATGAAATACAAAAAGTTAGTGAATGTAGCACAGTCCAAGGTGTAGTCCAACCAGAGAATGTCAACAAAGCCGTGTGATAGCACGGTGACGACGTATTCATCCACTCTGCTCATCATGTAGTTCCAGTAACCAGTTCAGACATAACAATGAAACGCCATAGGTCCAAAGACCCCCAGTGAACTGAGAAATACAGCATATTTATATCCCAGCGACTTGTTTATGTGGGTGGATGCCAATCAAAGCTGTGACTTTACTGTGTCCTGATAGTGAAGGTGTTCAAATAGTCATGAGTAGCCCTGAGCCCACTTCTTAGATGATTAGTTAGAAGAGAGAAGTAGTTCCAACTAGGAGAACATTAGGAATGTGTAGATGTGGACAGAATCAGTGTATATGTATATTGTGCCGATACAGTGTTACTGCATCAAGCAAAGCCCATACATTGTAGCTCAGCTATAAGCCGTGGTTGTTCCAGCAGATGGAGTGGAGTCCTGTAGAATGCTGTAGAGATCAGAGGAGGAGTCACAGAGACAGCAATTAAAGCAGAGGCCATTGTGGGTGGGTACTAGCAATGGGCACCAGCACAAAGAAGAATGAGGGCACAGAATACCTGTTTGACGAACGCACGACCAGGCGGTCGTGCGTTCGGCGGAGAAATTTGCACTTTTTCTCCTTTGTCTCTTACATCTGTGTTTCCCTAGTGAAACTCCTGCTGCCCACAGTCTACCCTTTTGCTACATTTTCTGAAATTTTCCCATGGCCACAGACATATTTCTCTTACCAGCATTACAGTAAATTATTTTTGTGATGATTCTTACAGACAATATTACTTTCACTGGTATTTCTGGAATCACTTTTGATATTTTCTAGATGTTTTGGACAGATCTTGACTCACTTTTTGACATTATTCACAAACATTTTCTTGCCACATTTGTGGGCTTCTTTTCTACTAACACTTTTACGGGTACTTCTTACCAAATTACAGGACTTTTCTTCCTATAGTTTCTGCATATTATCCTACATTGGGGAATGAGTTCTGCTGACTTTTGGACTTTTCATTTCTCACAAGGAAACAACTTCTTTTGGTGCCCATACATACAGACACCAGGAGGATTAAGACGAATTGATTTTATGTCTTGTTTTAGTAATTTTTGGCTGGTTCTGTTGTTTTGTGTCTTTTGGTATTGCCATTGTTTTGCCATTCTGTGTCATTTTGACTCTCTTTTCATTTGTTTCTTTTTTCTGCTGTTTCGTGTCACTCTAGGTCTTGTTTGTTTCATGTTGTGTCTGCTTTCCATCATATTGTTCCACCAGGTGGAACCTCTTACTGTTTCATACTGTGGAGATCAGAGGAGGGTAGTTTCATGTTGAAAAGCACAGTGCATTATGGGAGTTTAGCTAGTAAAGGGGCACCATGACAAAGACTTCTGTGGCGGTTAATGACCTCCGTCCAGAACATGTGTGAAATCAAGCTGGAATTAAAAAAGAAAAAAATACAGTATATTCATATCCCAGTGGCTTGTTTTTGTGTCGGGATGTCAATCAACATTGTGTCTTTAGTTTCTACTGCCCATAGATTATTCTAATTTCTCGTGTTTTATCTGCATCTGGTCCAGACTTTAACTGTACGAAAGACATTTCTGTTTACTGATAAAAACAATCTCAAGAACACATCATATTCTTTAAAAACCTAATGTCAGATAATGAAGCAGCTGCTTATTCTTAATCTGAAGCAAACTAGCCATTAGCAGGAGTTATGCTAATGTGCTATATGACGACGTAAATAACAAATGAGGGATTCCTACGCTTTACAAAGCACTTTCCACATTGTCAGACCTTTACAATGCACTTAAAGCAGCTTTCTAACAGACTGAAGGACAGAATGAGAGTTTTTGCTCTCTAACAGTGGAAATTAATTACAGTGCTCAGCTCAGATCCCCTGCAGACAGTTGCTCAACATCTCAGGCCACAGGAGGCTCTGAATGAAAGGATCAGTGGCCAGCAGCATCTAGGAGGGCCTCCACATGTTTTCTCCTTCATGGAGACACGGCTTTCCTCAGCAGTTTGGAAACACATCATGTGAATTTCTCAACTGGAGACTTTGGACAAAACAGAATTTCCTCAGACTTTAATGAGCAGTCCAGCATTACTCTACTCACACAAAGGACTTCCTCTGGACGGTTTTATTTTTGGTGTGGAGTTATGTAAACCTACTCTGATTGATATCGTTTAAACAATGGATGAACTGACTGTGTTTAATGTGAAATAAGTTTTCTTAACATGTTAGCATCTTTCATTAAACCCTCAGTACGTGAAATGTCTAGCACCAGTCAGCTGATAAACACCAGAAAGAGAAAGAGAAGATCTGGTTCCGTCAAATACAAGGGATTTCTTAGTTGTTTCTGTTACACGTCAGTATTTCAGCTCAGACTTGACATAAACAGGACATGCTGTGTTCTGTGAAGTAAGACGGTTAAAGGTGTTAAATTAAACCCTAATGATTCATACTCCAGTGATACCAGACAGACAGGATGTTCAGACAGACCCATCTCTCTCTGAGGGTCTGAAGGCTTTCATATTCTATTCAACGTCTCATAGTTTCTGTTTTTAACCAGTTTTGTGACTATAAAAGTCGACCTGATTGTGACATTTCAGTCATTCTCAGGATAAACCCAGACTCCCCACGGCAAAAACCACAGAGCTCAGAGAGGACTTCACATTTTAAACGTCAAACAGGAAGGAAAAGGTCAAAAACACCCTGCCAGACAGTTTCAGGTGCAAATATCATCAAGAAGTATCAGAAATTCACCCCGACCTCAAAGGATGTGCTTGGAAGTCAGTAGTAAAGTCAACTAGCTGGTTGAAGGGGGAAAACTTCCTGTCATTTAACACAGGATTAAATCAGTTTTTCTTCTCTTTAATACTCCAGTTATTCCTCTGTTTTCTCCTCCATCAGTCCTCCAGTGTTTCTTATTACTAATTAATCAAAAATCAATTGTAATTAAAGCTGCAAGCAGCATTGGACAGGTCCTCGCATCCGTGCTGGTCGGCGAATCCACGCACGTCCACCAGGCAGCGCTGCGACCCAGAGTGCGTGTCGGCCTACGGATGCGACGAGGGCCGGACTCTGACCACACATTTAAAATTTCAGGCAGATTGGAGCATGTACAGCAGTTAGACACCACTTCCTGTTTCATGGCAAAGGATCAATAATTGTGGGGGTCGCCATGGCCACGCCCTTTGACTTTTGCGGAGTATTTTCATAACTTTTCATCAGGTCGCGTGTTTGGATATATTGGCCAAATTTGACGTCTCTCCGACTTATCCCTGATAAGTTATTAATTTTAAAAAATTTACAGCTCATTCAAGATGGCCGACTTCCTGTTGGGTTTCGGGCGTGGTCATGATTGACTTTTTTGGGTTTCCTGATGTGTTGAATATTCATACAAAATTTCGTAGCTGTAGATGAAATGTTGTGCAAGTTGGCCTAATGACCAAATTTTAAATTTTCCAGGGGGCAATTCAAAAGACGGTAAAATAATAATAATAATAATAATTCCTTGCATTCCAATAGGGTCTTCGCACCATTCGGTGCTCGGACCCTAAAAATCAGGGATGCAAATTTCTTTTGCATTCTAAGATCGGAATAAATTGTAAGAGCTGTCACTCTGCTTCATTTCTGGCACATGCGGCAATGTAATTTTATACTTTAGCAGTCAAAATTTAAGAAACAAACAGTTTTAGCACTATTCAAGAAGTCCAAAATACATAAATACATATGAAGAATAAAAGCATTTAGTATGTATATTAAATCGCTGAATACAATTTCAGAGTACAGAAACTCGAAGGTTTTGATGGGACGTTTTTACGAAGGCGAGTGAGCAGTGTGTTTAATAGACGATCTTTTCTATTCAAACCTCTTTTCGCGAGATTTCAAATAGTGTTCATTTTCTCGCGACATTCCATGGATACGAGAAGAAGGAAGCGCGGTCACTGTGGCGGACTGTCATCTACAACAACAGCAATATGGAACCTCCAGAGGTAATTTATGCAGCTATAGTTTGATTCCCGACGTGTATTTTATCTTTTGTTTCGTCCTTCAGTACGACTTTACGCAATTCTTGCCGCGAGAAATCAGGGTGAACTTTCGTCGACGTCAGAAGCTAATTAGCTAACTGCTAATCGTTTTGCTAGGTTGTTAGCCAACTAACATAACTCCCCTTTAACTTAATGTGTCTCTCCAACAAAATATTGCATGTCCATCGTTGATAATGATGGTTGTACGGATTGCTGGCGGCGACTGAACTTTAAGTTAGTGTTAACAACACAGAGAGCTTAGTCATCTGTCTTTTACTAAGCTAGCATGAACCTGTTGCTCGTATTTAGGGTTGTGCTAAACTAGCCAGTGGATCTGTTAGGCATAATTACTCTGATGACAAAACTAAACAGAGCTCCAAAGTGGGACAGTAAACAGCCAAAACCGCAAGTGCAACAGACAGAACAACTGTTGGTTACGGTTTCTGCTAATGTGCATTTAACCCTAAAATAGCTTCGCTGCACATCAAAGTTTTTACTTGTAATGGAAACATTTTAGATTACATTTACCACAATAA
Organism: Amphiprion clarkii; assembly: GCA_027123335.1. Taxonomy (NCBI): domain Eukaryota; kingdom Metazoa; phylum Chordata; class Actinopteri; family Pomacentridae; genus Amphiprion; species Amphiprion clarkii. The sequence goes on along the minus strand of CM049584.1, from coordinate 27,086,404 downwards.
TCCGTAGATAGATAGTTTGACCAACTTTATTCGTATTCTCCTTTAGAGCACATTTTCCTGAAGGATTTTTTCACTCTGTATTTGGACCTTTGATTTAGATTAAGAATTCACAAAGCTTAGATAAACGGACTTTTAGCAGGGAAAAATAAATAAGGAAGAGGAAATTGAAACTGTATTCATCTCCTTCTCCCCAGGCAGACAAATGCAATATATGTTGTGTGCACAGAATAGACTAACATATGGGGCTGAACAATTGATTGATTTTAAATTGAAATTACAATTTGAAACAATGCAATTATCAAACTGCAAAGGCTGCAGTTCAGCATTTACATTTTACAGCATGTCTGGCCTGGGCTTTAAACTGTCATGTCTGTAGATTTACAAATTAATTCCATCTTCTTTCTGTGACAGTCACACTTTTGATGGTATCTCATGTGGTAATGCTCCCTCACATTTTAAAACTAGAACACATGGATATTGAACGAAAACAGGACTTAAAATAGATTGGAAATCAAATTACACTTGCAATATCTGTCAAAATAATCTAAATTCATAGAATTCAAATCATTTAGCCGTAGTATATAGTAAAATACAATATGGACAATTTGAATGACAAAGTATGGAGACATTTATCTGGTGGTAAATTGATAATTAGATAGAGTATATTATCGGTCCCAAAAAGGAATTGCAGTTGTTGCAAGTTAGTTGTCACATAAAACTAATAGGCAGAAGCAAAATATAGCCCAATAACATAAAGTAACTAAAACAGAATGATAAATTACAGACTAAAAGTAGGAATGTAATCGTCGGTTCTAATATATATTGGTTGTATTCTGTAAAATTAGAAGTACAAGTCAAGCAGATTTTGGATCAATGGTCAGACAAAAGAAGATATCAACAGGCATCACTTTGAGATTGGGAAATTCAATTTTTTTTTCTCTTACTATTTTCTAACATTTTATTGACAAATGAAAATTTGATTAATAAAGAAAAATAAACAAATTAATTAACAATAAAAATAATCATTAGTTGCACGCCTAGATTGAAATAGCCATGTTTTTCATGTCCCATGAAAAAAAAATCCTATCCTTTATTATAAAAAACAAGGATAAACTTAAATCCAGGATACTAGTGTGCATTTACTTGACTGCAGAGAAGCTCCCTGTCTTACTTTTTACTTTTTACTAAGTGATTGCAGCTGGTGGTGATCACCACTGTGATGAAGGTGTTTTGCTGTTTGACCAGCAGTTTGTGGAGAGATTTTGAGACTTTTTTCAGGATGACAAACAGTTTGTGTCACATGTTTCTTTCCTCTACCAACTCCAGAGGTTACAGAGATGTTGCCAGCAGTTATTTTTTTATGTTTAATGCTATACAGCAGGCACCAGTGTGTAATAACAGTGAGTTGCTTTGGTGACTCTGTCCACAGAGGGTCGCTGTATCTCCTCAGTTACCAGCGGATGAAGATGTGAGTCAGTCTGTTGGACAAACATCTATAAATCCACCGGGAGGCCAAAGTCAGAGCAGTGAAAACCAGAACCAGAAGCAGCCCAGGATGAACACGGATGGCCTGGAGCTTCCACAGTCGAGGGAAAACTCTTTGCAGCTAGGTATGTACAAAAAGTCAAACCATAAATTGTACTCTATCATGTGCCTTTTTTTTTGTCATAATGTTGAATAAGATCAGTGATGCAGAAAAAATGAGTGTTATTGAAATAATGTGCTTTTACCTTTAAGTTAATTACACATTTTACAGTATGTTTCTTTGTATTTATGTATTTTTTTGTCTTGTAAATATGGAAAATAATTTTCAAGTTGAAAATTATCTACTTAATCTATGCCAGGTGCATTGAAATATTGCACTCACATTTATTCTGGTAGCACAAATGTCTGTAAGTTCTTATTTTCTGTGCAGCATTTGTCATCATTCTCATTGAGAATGCTGAAAACTGGATTGAAGAATAGTTGTTTTTGTATCATGATAATGGGAAGCTGCAGACATGAAGTTTGTAGGATCTGCATTTAGTTAAGTTGTATTCCTGTCTTTGGGTCATGTGTATAACAGTCAACGTGTTGTGTGTCAACAGACTTTCTGGACAGTAATTTGTCTCCAGCCCTTCACCTGCTGCCTGCAAACTCTGCAGTGGAAAACAACTTCACTGAATATTCTTTATTCCACCAAAGTGATACAGAATTTGCTCCTTTAAGGTAAAAAAAAATCTCTAAATCATAACTGTTTGTTCTGTGGCCTGACACAACATGTCCTCTGAAAGGTAGGAATTTACGATTAAATGACTGATCGTTATTTATTTACTTTATCAAGGGCATATCCAGACGTTTCCATGGCATCAGAGAGGTTTCACTTTCCAGCCCTGGATCGTACCTCTCATACCTCTGAGGGTGGCTCGCTGTCCCAGCATCCTCTGGCCCAGGAAACCCTCCTCTCTGAAGAAGGAGCAAGCAGCAGCAGCAGCAGCTGCTCTCTGTCTCAGCACAGTTTATCACTTAGGGACCAACATGGACAAGAGGAAACGGTTCATTCTCCAGTAAATGTGACAGATAGCAGAAATAAGGACCAAGAGGCACAAAATAACCTTCTAGCAAAGACATTAGGAGAGGCGGCTGAAGATGAAACTTTCTTTTTGCGTAAGGATGTTCGTGCCCAGCATCTTCTGGAGCTCCTGCAGAAAGACGTCAACATGCCGAGCAGCAGTAGCAGCGCTGTTTCCTCTGCTCTCAGACTTCTGTGAAGGAGGAGATCACTGACCAGAGGATGGTTAGAAGAGAACGTCCTCCTGGTGAAGCCTCTTTACCCCAGCTGCAGACACAACAACCTGACAGAGTTTCAAACCATAATCAAACCCGAGCACTGTTATCGGAGCTCTCTAACATCACCATGGGCTCTCGCAGCACTCAGCCTGATGATAGCAGTGAAGAGTTGCACAGAGTGCTGCTGTCTGAAGTGGAAAGACGCAGCAGCAATGAAGCTGAATCAAAAAACAAACCGAAAAAAACTCCTCCACCACCTGCTCAGTCTCACCTCACACCATATCCTAAACAGAGGTCTGAAGGCCAGCAAAGTGCAGTTAGAGCAAATCAAGCTGGTGCCCTGTGGACTTTACCATTTTCAGCTGGTGTTGAACGGGTTCACAGAGAGCAGAGCCTCTGGTCGTCCGGAAACCAAACAGGCATCGATGGTTCCTACCTGGGTTTTCTTCCACAGTCTCAGTCCACTCCAGGGGTATTAAAATCTCCACCCAAATCCAGTGCCATGCCTAGATTAGGGCAACTTTCAGTCATAGAATCTAATAATGAGAACTCTTGTCAGTCAAGCATGGGGATCCCTGCACAGTCCGCTGATACCCGTCAAACAAACACAGCGAGTCAGGGCCAAGAAGACGCTACTTCTGCAAGAGTCCATTCCCTCCCAAGTCTCAACTACATCCAGAAAGTAGATGCTTGGAGGGCGAATCAAAGTTCAGGCAAGACTTCATTGTTTGATAGTTTGGCACTGCAGGGATTTTCTGGCGTCTCTCCTAAAAAGAAAGCTTATGATGCCGTGTCTGACACGTTGAATCGCATTCTTAGTCAGCAAGTCAGGAGTTTACAGCAGCCTCTTCTTTCAGGTGCTGCCAGCCATAATGTCTTGCAGAACTCCTCCACGGTTCCCTCCGGCTCTTCTTCTCCGAGAAGAGGGGAGGCAGTGGGCAGCGCTCCCAGTGAGAAGGATAACACCGGGCCTGCAGCACCGCCTTCCCCCTCACCGTTTGGCCGCTCGCAGTCCCACTCCTCCCTCAGCACAGTCGTAATGTCGGTCCACAAAGACCAGCAGACAGACGGACCTCCAGAAAAAGACAAGAGTCAGAGTCAAGATGTTGCTCATCACCATCCAAACACCGCAGTCGAACCTTCGCCTCTCATGAGCCTCGGACGCTTCAGTGATGCATCACTTGAACGAGATTTGACACTTTCGAGTTCCCAAGACAGTTACAGTGAAGTGAAAGTAGGAACTTCCATTGGGGCGTCTTCTATTGTCAGCCTGGAAATTGATAACTACGCCCCTTACTGGACCTCAAAGCTATCAACGCCACCACCGAGGCCTCGAGAGCTCAACATTGATGAACGAATTCCGGTACGTGAAATACTGAAAATCTGATATATACAGCTTAGGATCTCTGTCAGATATTATGCATAGTATAAATCCTGCAAGCTTTGGTATAATTGTTATTGCTTATTAAGATTCAACAGAAATTTGGCACTGAACTTATACCATTTAGTTGGGCAAAATACCATAAATGTTGCTGACTTGATTGTCTCATACGTTCTGTTTTTGTTTATTTACAGCATTATCTCCATAACCTGGGCATAGATCAGTCCCCATCAACAATCTTAACCCCATTCGCCCCCAGAGGACCAATCAGAGAGCCTGAATTCTCTCCCACTGATCTCCTTACAATTAAAGGATCTATTGGAACCCCAACCAAGAGCGCCCAACCTTCTGAGGGTACGTAACCTTAAAACTGGCCTCAAAACACAAAGTATAACAACTTAAAAAGAGCAATTTTCAGAAAAATTGTCAGTTTTTAAAACCAACACATCACGTTTTACAATTTTAGCCCTAATATGTTTTATTTACTCTTCTTTATACATAATTTTAGAATGTTGGTAATTATTAAAGATTCCTGAAAATTTGGTTGTTTGGTTTATATGTTTCATGTGTTGTTACTATTCTTCAATGAGAGGTTTACTGATTTATTTTTCAGCTTTTTTTAAATTGTTGTATGCATGTTTATTACCCACTAATAATGAAGGTGGTTGAAGTTTATTTATATATCACCTTTATCACATACAGAGTTTATTCAAAGTGCTTTACAGGCAAATGCAATCAAAATTAAATTTTTAATCAAAAACGGTACAGAGAAGTTGGATGAAATGCACACAGATTTATAGAATAATCAAAACTGACTAAAACGGCTAAAAAAGACAAGAGATGAGCATCTAAGAGATAAAATGTATTATATAACAGAAAAGAAATTCATTAAAAAATAAACGAGTAAAAGTGCAGACAATAAAGCAACATTTAATTGTATTATATTGTATTTTCAGGCAGCAGTCCCCATAAAGGAGAGTATTCCAGGTCCAGCATTCTTTCAGTGGACTCCAGTATCTCCATACCGTTCAGCCTAAACAGTCTTGGTCCAGCTGTATCCGTCCCTGAGCAGATCAGATGGCCTTCATCAGATACAGAAGCTGTCTGGAGTGAACGCAGACTGGCAGCTTTCTCCGAAGATGAGCAAGACTCCCATTCCTCCAGACAGCAGCCCAGCCAGCAGCAGCAGGACAGCAGTTTGACCAGCAGCCAGAAGATCAACCAGCCAGGAGACGAGTTGGACTCAGACGTCTCTTCAGCTGGGAAGAAAACCTTGAAGTTGCAAACGAGACGTAGTGTGGAACAAAACACAGAAGAATCATTTGTCAGCTCTAAGGCCCTATCTGAGATCCGTAAACTGCTCTCTCATGCAGAGAACATGTCGTCCACTGGGTCTTCTGCAGCTTCTTCGACCTCCCCTACAGCACCACATCTTCTTTCAGATGAGGACATATTCCTGTCATTGAGGAAGAAAGCCAGCAAACTCCAGGAATCCTCAGTCTCCTCCTCATTTACCGCTGGAGACCCCAGAACTGGTTCCCCAATGCTGTGGGCCAGATCCTCGTCTGACTCCATGCTAGCATCGGAAAAACTGAGGCAAAGCTCTGTCGGTCGAGAAAGTTTAACGTCATCCTGGCAGCCTGATTATCCATCCACGCAAGCTGTTAATGCACCTGCCACGGTTACATACAAAGCCACACAAGATAGCACCATTAGCAGCGGTCCAGAGACGTCCCCTGTTCTCTCCAAATCAGCCCGACGGACAGAACCTGAAGGCTGCAGCGCTGCTCCTCCTGACAAAGTCCCACCTCAGCCGGCCGTCAACAGACCTCCACCAGCTGTCAGTAAAACACAGCTCACTTCTACTCCTGCAGATACAGCAGAGGAAGAGGAAGAAGACGAAACAACACCTGGAAGTCCTGTACAGAGCAGCTCCTCCTCGGCCATCCTGGAGGACGCTGATCAGGAAGTGATGAGTGATGGGAGCAGCGGGAGCTCGCTGGCAGTCAGAGTGGCCAAGCTGCTGCAGAGTGAATCTCCGGCCACCGTGGTGTCCAGTACAACCAGCTTCACAGACCACGAGAAGAGCAGAGCCAGAGGTATGCTGTCATGTTCAGATCTTTTCTCTAAATGAAACCTTTCTACACACCTTAAAACAGTTTACCGGTTGCACTGACCACTTATTGACTGCATAGGTTTTTTTTAAGCACATCCATCCAAATGTCTAAACAGTGATTAATTTATAGGGTTCAGCAGGCTCAGATCGTCACGCTGCCACCTACTGTACAGTGCAGATAGTGAAAAAATAGTTTAATCCTTTGAACCCCAATTAGTTTGTTTTTTTTGTTTTTTTTACACTTGTCACATTTTTACTTATTGTGGACTCATTTATCACTGTAATTATAAAGTCCTGCACCTCTACAGAAACAGAACAACCATGACTAGAAGTAGAGAGAACTCAATATTGTATTTTTTTTTTACAGTATAACAAGCTTATAAGAGAATTTATGAATCATAAAAATAAAACCTGAATTTCATTGATTTTACAAAAATTTGAACAAACCTGAAATCAGCATATACGTTTTTCCAAGTACCGTATTGGCCCGAATATAAGACGGCCCTGATTATAAGACGACCCCCTCTTTTTCAAGACTCAAGTTTGAAAAAAGACTTTTTGAACAGCAAATTAATTTTTATACAGAAAATAATTACAGTACATCTGAAACAAATGATTATAACAATATATTTGAGAGCAAAAGCATTTTGCCTCATTCAAATCTTAATATCTGGGGAGTCAAATTCAGCATTCGCTTCAATGATATCTGGCGCCATCTAGCGTCGTGAATGGATATAATGTTTAGACCCCGAATATAAGACGACCCCCACTTTTTCAGTCTTATTTCAATGCAAAAAAACACCGTCTTATATTCAGGCCAATACGGTACTTATAGGTGTTACCAGTGCTGGGGAAAAAATGTGGCTCTACATATTATAGATATTTTACTACTTGCATTTTTAGTTTCCATATTTTTCTGTGTAAACACATCCTGCAGTTCAGCTGAATAGGCTCTGAGGTTTTGTCACATGACAACTGGTCAATAATGGCTTCTCTGTTGCATTCTGGAGCACAGAATTTTTCTTTTTCTTTACATAATCTGGTCTAAATGGTTTAATTTTGACCAATTCATAAATGAGACATGTACAATTATATGATTTTGAATAAATATCCTCATTGTAAGTTAGATTTGGATAATTCAACTGATGGAACTGCAAACATTAGTTCAAAAACTGTCTGAAAATTGAAAATGTACTGATTCTTTCTGTTTTTTGGGGTTTATAAGTTCAAAGCAAAACCATATTTACAGCACTTGCTCTGTATCTGCCACTTAAACCTGAATTTACAAACAGTGAGTGTTTAATTCAAGGGGATACTTTACCCAAAATATAACTTTGAGTGTAACTGTCATCTAATATGAGCATGAAAAATTATTCTGCAATTATGTTTAGAGAATAGTCAGCTTGTAGTCACGATGGTGGCAGTGAAATTCAGTTGTGGCAAATGTTTACACCAAAACACCATATTTACACCACAGCTTCAGTCCAGCTCAGATTTGGTATTTTTGGTTTGCTCACTCATTGACTCTAAGATTTATCAGTATTTAGTAGTTTCAGTCATTGCTCATCTCTACATCAGATTAAAAAGTCGTTTTGATGTTGCAGAGTGGATTAGGTTGAAGATATCTGGACAGAAGTGTGAACCTCTGGAGCTGCACCAAGAAGACAGAATGCGGATTGAAGAAATCAAGAAGGAACTTCTATCGAAAAACCCTCCAAAGGTAAACCTCTATTGAAAACCTCTTTATCATTATACTTTATGAAACTCAAAACTACAATCATAAAAGCTTTATCTGTATATATTTGTCATTTTAATGTCTGCTTCCCATATGTGGACAGTGCAGATCTCATGCTGAAGGTAACTGGTGTGTTTCAGGCATGGTGTGTCAGCAGATGCAAATTATCTCTTTTGGACAAAAAATTTTAACTGTTTTTATCCATGTTTCCAAATGCCGTTTTGCAGTGTGAAAAAATCTTTGTAGCTCATGAATGAACACAAAGAAGTTTTCTGCTCAACCATTTCTGATTTGTGTCAAACTTTTATTTGAATTTTTACATGTAAAAGTTCAGATGTATATACCAAGTCCTTTATGAGATAATTAAAGAAAAATTTACCCATCGACCTACTTTTAGCACATTTTCACACACGTTTTGAGGCTATGTTTGGATGATATTATATCAGGAACTATTCAAGATAAAAACCTGAAATTTTCACTGTTAATTCTCATCAGGACTCAAATTAAACTTGAATTAGGCTATCTAGAAATGTTTTAATTTTTGTGGTACTGTTATGAAAGCTCAACAAATACAACTTTCTTTACATTTTTGTGAAGATTTTACATTGAAAAATGTTTTATGTTTGTATTTCAGAAAACATTTGACATCAAAGCTGAACATTTTCACTAAAATCTGTAGAAATATCCCGGTTTTATGCTTCTAAAAATGTCAGACAAGTCAGAGATGGTCAAGCAAAAATTGTCCTGAAAATGTGATGACTTTAGATGAAATCCCACAGGATATCAGTTTGACACGGACTTGTTTTTTGCTTCCCTCAGAGCCAGGGCAGCACCGATACAGACGGCAGCTCGGCGTTCAGTTTTAGAATCCAGGATTTGGCTGATTCACCTCCGTCTGCTGAGACATTTGCTGCACTGAGTGAAGCTAACAAGCCACCAACCCAGCCGCTGCAGGACCTCAATACGAACCCTCCTGACTCCAACACGCAGCTACAAAACCCTCCTCACCCGGATCTGGAAGCTAAAGTTTGTGAGATTGCCGCCAGAGAAGGAGTGACCCTCCCCATTAAAAGCCGTCGGGCCCTCACATCCATCACCATCGCCACCTGCAGGCGCTCGACCTCCCCATCGCCCTCCACCTCCCCAGCACCTCCCCTCAGCCCAGAACCTGAGCCGCTCCACCTCACGGAGCTCCACACAGAAGCAGCCAACAGCCAGATTCCCCCACATCTGGATCCAGATCTCCCACAAGTGCAAGAACCGCATAGTAGTTTACACACCGGAAATGAAACTTCTCAGTCTGTACCAGGGAGTCAGAAGAGGCAGGACACTGTGGGAGGACAATTTGAAGAATCTCCTTCACCTTCACAGCATTCAGATGACAAGTTATCTGGTGTAGATGATGGAACACATCAGGCTCCAGGATCATCTGATGTTAAATCTCCTGCCAGGACGAGTCACATCTCACATGTCCATCTCACTTTATCCCCCAAAGCGACCAATCACTCCTCCACCACCGCCGTCCACCCCGCTGCTGTTTCAGGGCTGCCACGTAAAGAATTTGTCCCCCTCAGACACTCTCCATCAGCTGCCATCAGCCCAGACGAAGGTGTCGGTTTGTCCAGTCCACCCGAGTGGTTCGACACCAGAGAAGCAGTGAGACAGCAGCCGCCTGAAAGATCCGACGCCTCCACCCTGTTTAGATCTGTTGTGCCTCAAGAACGAATGACCTCCACGTCCACTCTGTCCTTCACAACACGTCACAGGACTGAGATATCACCAAGGTCCTTCAACACCAAAGCACCAGGTAGGATTTTATGAACTGCACTTACATGAATATAACAATATGAGTGAAGATTTATAGTGTAGCTTAACCCTTCGAACCCCTGCTCTTGTCACATTTTCGCTCACTTTGGGCTCATTTTTCACTGTAATATAAAATCCTGCACCTCTATGACAAACAGCACAACCATGACTAGAAGTACAGAGAACATGAAAATGTATTTTATGTAGTCTTAACATAATTTTAATGCCCTGAATCATAAAAGGGAAAAAACAAAAGTTGAATTTCTTTGATTATTTACTTTATAACAATTAAAAAAATAATTGCCCATTTTCCAGGTAGCCATACACGTTACTGGAATACTGGAAAAATGGATGCTCTTAGTAATATAGATTTTTAACTGCTTGCATCTTTAATTAGTTTCTGTTCTCGTGTATGTAAACACTGCCTGCAGTTCAGACAAATATTCCCTGAAATGTTGTCATATGCCTCTGGTTCACAGCTGCGTTAGGAATGCCTACTTAATTGGACTAAGGAATGCAGAAAATATTTTTTTCACAGCCTGAATTTTTGAATGAAGGATTTAGACATGAGCCATTAAGTTTCACAATTTTAAGCTTTGATTTAGTCAGTTTTCCCAGCGGAGCCACATCTCACACACATCAACCACTGAAAAACTCAGAATATGCTGTTTCTGTACATTTGGACATTCTAGCACCCATAGATGGATTAATGTTGGTATTTTTTTATTGTTGGATTTTTGTTTCTTTTAAAGATAACATGCCTTTCAAACCTGCTGATGAGTTCTGGGGTTCAGAGGGTTAACTGAGAATGAACCTAACCTTTCACATTACTGTTTATTACATTACAAATGGAGAATCGGCGAGAATACTGTGCAGGTTTATTTGTGTATTTTTGTTTTCATGAAATGATAATGTTAGCTGGTTATATATCGTCATGGTGTAACTCTAAATGTGTCAGTGAAAGAGGATTTTAAATACCCTCACTCTCTTTCCTCCAACAGTGCCGGTCCTGCTGCCTTATAAACCTCGTGGCAGTGAGGATTTCTTCTATGTCCCTCAGACTGAAGCTTATGTCTCATCTACAGAAACCTCAGACACCACCATGGAGAGCTCCCACACAGGTACGTCTGTCTTTTTTACTGAGCGTTATTAAATGGTGTGCTGGAAAGTCATTAAAGAAGTAAAAATCCCGAGTTTGATTTCAGCTGCGTTTGGCTTCCCTTCCTCTGCGAAAACATGCTGTTAACTGTCATTTGGACATTCGCAATCAGACTTTTAAACGTAAAACAGCAGCACATAAAGAAATAATAAGAAATAAACATAATATAGAACTGAGAAATAGAAGGGAAAAGACTAAAATTTCAATGTAAAATGTATATGTAGCATGATAGCATCATAGATCTATACTGAGACACAGTCTGGTTCAAATTAGTGCTTTTCATATAATCAAAAAATGCTGCTATATTTTCTATTTTCATTCACACAAGATCTTCTAATTTCCATTTTAATGTTACAATATTTAGGCTATAAGTAATGTAATTTCCACAACAGATCTTGTTTTTTTTTTTTTTTACATTTTTTATTTTATCTGACTTTTCCAGGTGACTACATACAACAGTAGACATGAACAAAGTAAAGGCTGTGAACGTGTACTACCTTATTTGACAGAAATCTATTAGTTTTTGTGACCATATGATAAAATGTCTGTTATGCTTGACTAATAGACGAGTAAATGAAATTTCTGTAAACAGAACTAGTTAAAAATATATACATTATTTATTATGTTTAATTCTCTTCGTCAGAGTTTTGGTTATTTTCTAAAATCTCCTTGGATGACCACCAAAATCCATCTATGCAGGAAAAACTGTGATCTTTGACTAGTATTTAAAATGCTGGAATTGTGCCTCTCTTTGTGAAAGACGTGTAAAAATTCTCTTGGAAAAAAAACTATATACATCTTTAATCATCTTTTTAAAAACTGGCTTAACCCATTAGCATAAGTGGTCAAAATTCCATAAATTCTAATGAAGGAATTCAGAGTCCAGAGAGTTAATAATAATAATAATAATAATAATAATAATAATAATAATAATAATAATAATAATAATAATAATAAATTTAATTTATAAAGCGCTTTTCCAAAAACTCAAAGACGCTGTACATAAAATACAACAAGATAAAACAAAACAGTTAATTAAAATCAATAAATAGTAAAACAAGTTCAAGATAAAATACAGAATCACTTAAGGAAAGTGGATCTAAAAAGGTGAGTCTTTAAAAGGGATTGAAATGTGGTAAGGTTGGTGCAGTCACGGAGGGCATGGGGGAGTGAGTTCCAGAGTGTGGGGGCGGCAATGGCGAAGGCTCTGTCCCCCCAATGTCGCCGGCTGGTCCTGTGGGGGATGGAAAGGAGGTTTGCGTGGGATGAACGGAGATTCCTGGGGGGGGTGTAAGGGAGGAGCAGATCGGTAAGGTAAGAGGGGGCAAGATTATGGATGGACTTGAAGGTGAGGAGAAGCAGTTTGTACTGGATGCGGTGTGAAATGGGGAGCCAATGGAGGTTCTGCAGGACGGGGGTGATATGGTCATGAGAACAGGTTCGGGTGAGGAGTCGGGCAGCAGAGTTTTGAATGTGTTGAAGTTTATTGAGAACTTTGGAGGTGGAGCCGAAGAGAATGCTATTGCAGTAGTCAAGGCGGGAAGTGACGAAGGCATGAATGAGGGTTTCAGCGGCTGAGAAGGAGAGGAAGGGGCGGAGACGGGCGATGTTGCGGAGATGGAAATAGGCAGTTTTGGTGATCTGATTAATGTGGGGTTCAAAAGTGAGGTTGCTGTCAAATATCACACCAAGGTTGCGGATGTGAGCGGAAGGAGATAGGGTGGTGTTATCAATGGTAATGCGGGAGTGGGGAAATGGTGTGAGTGATTTAGGTCCAATAAAGATGAGATCAGTCTTGTCGCAGTTTAACAGGAGAAAATTTTTCCTCATCCAGGATTTAATGTCGGCCAAGCAGCTGGAGAGAGAGGGGAGGGTGGTGGTGGCGGTGGTGTTGGTGGAGATGTAGAGTTGGATATCGTCGGCGTAGCAATGGAAGTGTAGGTTGTGGCGGCGGATGATGTTGCCGAGGGGGAGGAGGTACAGGATAAAGAGGAGGGGGCCAAGGACTGATCCTTGAGGGACACCATGGGACAGGGGGGCGGTGGGGGATGTGCAGTTGTTGACCTTGATGAATTGTTGTCGATTAGTGAGATATGATGTGAACCAGGTGAGGGCGGTGCCGGTGATGTTAATGGAGGATTGAAGGCGGGACAGGAGGATGGAGTGATTGATTGTGTCAAATGCTGCAGAGAGGTCGAGAAGAATGAGGATGGTGACTTGTCCAGAGTCTGAGGAGAGGAGGAGATCGTTGGTGACCTTGAGGAGAGCAGTTTCAGTGCTGTGATGAGAGCGGAATCCGGATTGAAAGGTTTCATACAGGTTGTTGGAGGTGAGATGAGTTTTCAACTGGGCAGCGACGACACGTTCTAATGTTTTGGATATGAAGGGGAGGTTGGAGATGGGCCGGAAGTTGTGAGGGGAGGTTGGATCCAAACCAGGTTTTTTGAGGATGGGGGAGACAGAGGCGAGCTTGAGGGGTGAGGGGACACAGCCAGTACTGAGGGAAGTGTTGATGATGTTAGAGATGAGGGGGGAGATAACAGGGAGGCAGTTTTTGAGGAGGGCAGTGGGGATGGGGTCCAGGCAGGATGTGGAGTTTTTAGTTCCAGTGATGAATTTGGGCAGGTCCAGGGGGGAAACGGGCGAGAAGTGGGCCAGGGGGGGAAAGTTCAGAGGGTTTGGTGGAGGAGAGGGGGGATCAAGTGAAGTGGGAGAGGTGACAAGGCTGCTGTGGATGGAGATGATTTTGTTATGGAAAAAAGAGAGGAATAGGTTGCACTTGTCAGTGGTGAACGAGTTTGAGACGGTATCCGGGGGGCAAGGAGTTTATTGACAGTTGAGAAGAGGGACTTGGGGTTGTTGGCGCTGGTATTGATCAGGTCAGAGTAGAAAGTGGACCGTGCAGATTTCAGGGCGTCTTTGTATTGTTGGAGGAAGTCGGAGTAGGCTTGGCGGTGAACTGTCAGGTTTGTTTTCTTGACAAGACGTTCCAGCTGTCGTTTTTGGGCTTTCATGAGGTGGAGTTCGGGGGTGTACCATGGAGCAGAGTGGGAGAACGTGACTAATTTGGATTTGAGGGGAGCAAGCTGATCGAGACAGGAAGAGAGAGTATGATTGTAGTGGTTGATGAGGTCAGTGGGGTTATTGATTGATGGGGGAGGGGAGACGGACAATGCAGTGGTCAGTGAGGCGGAGAATACAGAGGGGGAGAGTGATTTGGTGTTTCTAAAAAAGATTGTCCGTTTTTCCTTAGGCAGGGGTGTGGGGAGGCTGATGTCCATAGTTATTGCTAGGTGGTCAGAGATGGAGAGATGACAGCTGGAGATATTTAGGACTGTAAGACCAGAGGAGCAAACCAGATCGAGGATGTGACCATGGTTGTGGGTGGGGAAATTGACATGCTGGGTGAGGTTGAGTGATTGTAGGAGGTCTAGGAAGTCAGAGGCAGATTTACTGTGAAGGTTGTCCATGTGAAAGTTGAAGTCACCAAGGATGAGGACTGAGGGAGATGTAGCTAATAGCTGGGTGGCAAAGTGGGAAAAGTCAGGGAGGAAAGAGAGGTTTGGTTTAGGTGGGCGGTAAATGATAGCAGTGACCATTGGGGTGGGACCGGGTAATTTAAAAACAAGGTGTTCAAAGGAGGGGTTGGCAGGAATGGAAAGTGGGATGGTTGTGAAGACCTGTTTGTGGATGACTGCGATGCCACCTCCTCGACCTTCTGGGCGGGGTGAGTTGAGGTATGTGTATCCGGAGGGTGTGGCTTGGCTGAGTGGGTAGAAGTCCAGTGGTTTGTGCCATGTTTCAGTTAGACAGAGGAAGTCCAGTTTATTGTCCAGGATGAATAATTGTAGAATGGGGCCTTTGCTGTTGACGGAGCGGGTGTTGAAGAGGGCAAAGTTCAGGTGAAGTGTGGGTGTGCGATTAGGGGAGGGCTTCTGGGGACAAGGCTGTGAGGTCCGTGGAAGTGTGCGAAGGTTAGCAAAGTGGCGGTTTCTGAGGGTGGGCTGCCGAGGTGGTCTGAAGCTGATGATGGTGGGGATTTGGCAGCTTGTTGAATTCTGGTAGAGCCGGGGTGACAGGCAGGGGGAGCCAGAGGAGGGGGGCAGGGTGTGCTGGAGGGGAAGATGGGGGGAGTTCCAGGTGGGGGCAGAGGGGGGCGCTGTGGCTGGGAGGCGGTTCAGTGGAGCGTGAAGAAGAGATGGATGTAAACACTGGCACTAGTCAGTCTGAAGTGTGGATGGTGTATTGGATATTTGAAATTAAAAGTGATCTGCCAGACCTGTTTGGATGAATGCCATCACTGTTAAAATATTCTGGTCTGTTCCAGAAACAGTTAAAATTGTCAATAAAGTTAGTTCTGCTGGCACGGCAGAACGAGCTAATCCAGGTGTTCAGGCTGAGCAGTCTGCTGAAGCGCTCAGAATTGTTGTTCACCATTGGTAGGGGCCCGCTAATAAAAATAGACTTTCCGCAGTCTTTCAGTAAGTCCGTCAGATTTTGAAAATCACGTTTTATCTTCTCAGACTGGGGGCGCGCAGTGTCATTGCAGCCGACGTGAAGGAAATTGTCAGTTAAATGTGTAATGAATGTGGAGGCTCTGCTCTGGTGTCGCCTGCTGCTGTTTGGGCAGCAGCTGGTCCTTTGTAACATACACCCGGCACGCATTAATTATTCATGTTCAGGGCCCGGGTGAAACAAAGGCAGAGGCGGGGGTCCGACAGAGAGACGGAGGGACTCAATGAACATCTGTTCATTACTGGACAGAAATATTTTAGTCTCTGTTCCAGCAGTGTTATTTTTCTGTTATTTCAGACATGTGGACAGTCTTGTTTTAATACCAGCCATCACGAGGTAACTAAACACTACTGAATTCCCACCAGGCTCAGACGACGCTGTGCCTCCTCGCTTCAGCAGCGACGTCCTCGGACACCAGGACCCGGGTTTGGACCGAGGAGTCACCATCAGACACTCAGAGGGAATCTACAGCAAGAGGCTGAAGACTGCTGGCTTTAAAATGCAAGAACCTGCACATACAGGTGAGATGAACACACAGCCTCTTTATTTACTCCAGCTATGAAAAGAAGCGGGAGATGTGGAGTTGTTTTATGTTAAATGCTTGCCACCTCTCTAAAATATGAATAGTTTTATTAATTAATGTGAACATTTGTGACTTTAGTTAAGAAAAACAAAACCCTTGAAGAGGAAAGAAACACAGTAAAGAAGATAATTTTAGCTTTGAAATTAAGTGTTTTGCATTTGATGTATCCAGAAAAACTCAATGTTTTTGAATGCAGTCGTTCCATAAAGATAAGATAAGATAAAGTTCTTTATTCCTCCCCACGCCAGGGGAAATTTGCATTGTTACAGCAGCTTATGTAACAGTAGACGTAGTGATAGAATAAAAATAATAATAGAACAATAGTAATAATATTTACAATATATACAAGGGTGAGAGATGGGAAAAGAATTAAAATAAAGTTTAAAAGTGCAAAGATGTGCAGTGCAATAATATCTGTGCAAATGTTATGGTTTGGGGTGGTAATGATATAGTCCAGTTTATGTTAACATCAGCCATGGCCTGGTTGTCTCTTCCATGGTTTTCCTGAGCCTATTTTTGATCGTTCCATTTGTCCTTTCTACTAGTCCTGCAGTGCTTAGAGCATCGTTTCTTTTTAATGGATATATTTCTACCCATTTAGAAAAGGCGCATATAATTACCAATGCATATTTTCCTTCTCTTGATTCAGTGAGTTCGATGAAATCCATGTGTATTGTGTGAAATGGATGCGGTGGTGTAGGAAATTGCCCTCTTTTTGGCCTTGAATAGCCTTGTGAGTTGTGTTTTAGGCATGTCATGCATTTTGAAATGTGTTGTTTTGCAGAAGTTTCAAAATTTATGGTATAATAATGTTGATTAATTAATGTAACCATCCCTCCTGTTGAGACATGGGTCTTCCCATGGCTCACTAATGCTGCTGCTGCATGGAGAGACTTAGGAAGGACTGGTTTATTGTCAATGTAAATAATGTCGTTCTTGAACGTTGCTCCTCTGGTTTGCCATGATTTTTGTTCTGCAATAGGAGCCGTTTTTTGTGCATCTTTTAGGATATTAGAGTCTATGTTGGTGGTCACTAAAAGATGAGAGTCCTCTAACATGGCTGCTTCCTTAGCTGCTTTGTCTGGTAAATTATTCCCCCTTGTTGTTTCAGAATCATCCGTTTGGTGTGCAGCACATTTGCATAAGGAAAGATGACGTGGGAGTATTATGGCTTGTAATAATTCTGTCATTTTTGCACTATGTGTGAGAAGCTTTCCTGTAGCTGTGGTTAAGCCTCGCCTAGACCAGATACTCTCTTTTAGACGTCGTTTAGATTTCTTTAACTTAGGATAAAGATCTTAAACCCTTTTTATTTACGGCCTTTTGGATTATTTATTATGGCCTTTTGGATCCTTAAATCCTCAGCCTGTTGTGACCTTTTAGATCCTAAGATCCTCAGTCTGTTGTGACCTTTTGGATCCGGAGATCCTCAGTCTGTTGTGGTCTTTTGGATTAAAATCCTCACCCTAATCCTCAGCCTTTTTTTTTAGGTACCTCCTTTGTATTCTAGGACAAAGTCTTAAAACCTATGATTTCTTTTATGGTAAAAATCTTAAAACCTTTCAGGCGAGAAATGATGTACAGCATCGTGAACATATTGACTATCTGTCCATATGCATACATCTTGACCTTTAGAGAGTTTAAGTGCACATGTAACTGCGTGCAATTCCGCCGTTTGTGCAGAATACGATGATGGAAGTGCACCTGATTCTAATACTTTTGAGGAAGTGGTTACAGCATAACCAACTCTGTTTTTTCCCAGTTTATCTTTCTGTGCAGAACCGTCAACAAACAGATGCTTCTGGTTGGGTTGTGGTGTCTCTGAAATATCAACACGTGGTTTTGTTTCTTGTTCTATAAGGTCTGTGCAACTATGCGGTGTTCCGTCTATAGGTGTTGCAATTAGTTGTGAGATGGAAACTGTTTTGCATGGTTTGAAAGTAATGTGTGGTTGAGAAAGCAGGCTAGATATGAGCCCTAAATGTCTGGGTGTTGTGAGGAACGGGAGTGGAGTTTGCAACAATATTACTTCTACTGTGTGTTCTATATACACTGTTAGTGGATGTAAAAGCAAGCTTGGATACAGTGTGGAAGTCCAGATGCTACTGGATCCAACTTTTTCGAGTAGAAAGCGATCGGTCTTGGTCTGTCACCGCTTCGCTGGGTGAGAACCGCTGTCATGTGTGTGTTTTTATTTGTGACCATGAGAGCAAATGGCTTGTCATAATTAGGTGTAGCGAGGGTGGAACTTGACGCTAATTGCTGTTTTAGTGCTTGAAATGCTTTATTTCCTTCATCTGTCCACTGTATTGGTGCGTTCATGGCCAGTTGCTTTCCATATATAAGGTTTTGTAGAGGTTGTGCAAGCCCTGAATATTCTGGAATCCAGGTTCTACAGAAATTGCACAAGCCCAGAAAGGACATCATTTGTTGCTTGGTTTTTGGTTTGGGTGTTTCTAACACTGCTGCTTTTCGCTCTGGAGTAATTTGTTTTCCCTGTGCAGATATAATGTGTCCTAGATATCTAACACTTGCTGTCCAGCATTGTAATTTATGCTGTGAGACTTTATGGCCTTGTAGGTGTAGGTGTTTCAGCACTATCAGTGTATTTTCTTTACATTGTTCTTGTGTAATTCCGGTCACCAGTATGTCATCCACGTAAAGCAGCATTTGACCGTCTCTCAATTGGGGACAGGTGGACATTGACATCTGCAATGCTTGTGAATACATAGTGGGACTGTGTGTGAAACCTTGTGGCAGTCTAGTATATGTGTAGGTTTTATCCTTAAATCTGAAAGCAAATAAATCCTGGGAGTCTTTATGCAATGGTACAGAAAAAAAAAGGCATTTGACAAATCTATTACACTGAAGAATTTGTCTGTTGGCTTCAGGCTGTTTAAAATGGTGTGTGGATTTGCCACCTTGGCCTGTAGGGGCTGTACTATGTCATTCACTGCGCGCAGATCATGCACTAGTCGCCATTTTGAGGTGGTTTTTCTTACTGGAAAAATTGGTGTGATGCATTTTGGAGCCTTAATTTCCCTCAGTATCCCTGCTTTGAGCATGTCTTCTATTACTGGTGAGATTCCTTCTATAGCTTCTTTTGGGAGTGGATATTGCTTTAGGGCTATATTTGGATGTGGTTTTGTCTCAACTCGTATTGGTGGGAGGTTCTTTATCAGTCCCACATCTGTAGGTCCACTGGACCATAGTTGTCTGGGTAATTTGCTTAATTCTTGTAATTGTGAGTCGTCCAATGAGCAATTTAAATTGGTGCGTCATTCAGGTGCGTCCAGGTGCGTTTGTGGAGAGACTGGGGTGTAATTTCCTACAGTCTTCTTCCATATGTACATATCTCTGCTCATGCACCATCCTGACTCATCGGGTGGACCATAATCTTGTCTTTTTGCGCGTTCTACAAACGCATTCATGTGTTTCCATTCATGTCTATGATCTTTTGTCAAGGAGATATGTGGGTCATGTTGGTGACTTAATTTCTGTTGTTCAGATCTCAGTATAACTGAGCAGCAACTCTGACCCGTGTGTGACACAAAAAGATGTTGGACACAGATTGTGGTCGGATTCTTCAGTTTATGGACTTGTTGGTCGTATCGCTCATCTGGACTTGGTGTGTTTTTATATCTCAATGTGCAGTGGAGTTCTGTGCTTGGCATCTCCTCCACTTCTCTTCCTTCCTGCATTACATTCATGAGCTTTTCTCTGGCTTGTTGGAGAAGGGCCTCAGTCTGATTCAAGTTAGTCAGATCGAGGCTCCAATAATAATGTGGCTCTGCCTTTCCTTCTCTTAACATTTCAGTTTGTTCTTCCACTATGGCAGTTGTCATTCCTCCATCCATAGTGGGAATGATAGCTATTTTGAGAACTGTCAAAAGATCTCTTCCTAAAAGATTTAAAGGGCAGGAGGGATCTACCATTACTGGATTTTTTTGTCTCTTGTCCACTATCTAGGTCTCTTATGGTAGCTGGTTGAGTCATACGCTGCTGCATAACGTGTCCGGAAGCTGATCTAACCCAAATGGTTTTGTTAGACATTTTCATTTCAGGAAAGGGTTGACGTACAACCGTGGTACATGCCCCACTATCACATAGGAACATGTATGACTTTCCATTTATGGTCAGTTTTCTCATTGGTTCTGTGACTTGTTTGTCTTTTAGTAGGCTAAAAATGTCAAGTTGGATGTGACTGCCTGTGTCTTCACTTATGTCAGATGTTGTTGTGCATATGGGCTGTGGTTTTGTTGCAGCCTTTTCCTGCACTGCAGCTTGTTCTACAAGCTGGGTTTCAATTTCTGTTTGGTTCTCTAGTCACGATGACTGCTGTGTGTTTTATCTGCAGTCTCTGGCCCTGTGGCCTGGCTTGTGACAGATATAACATCGATTGTTTAGTCTGTCGTTGCGTTTTAAATCTGACTCACTCTGCTGTGGACGCGGCTGGGATGGATTGTATCTAAATCCTCTGCCTCTTCCACGTCCTCGACCTCTTCCTCTGTCTGGGAAAGGGTTGTGTCCCTGATAAGCGAGTACATTTTGCGCATCAACAAGGAAAACAGTTTTTTGTTCTTCCTTGTCCTTGTGCTGTTTTTCATAATGTTTGGCCTGTTCTACTGCCTGTGCACTGGTGTCCTTAATCCATTTATGAAAAACATTTTTCAGCTGTTGTTGGTAGGCGCTGCCTGCGTCCTCATCTACTGGAACGCCTGAGTTTTGTCTGTAGACCTTTTCTAGTCTATGTCTATAATCTGCTGCATTTTCTCCCTCTCTCTGGGTGGTTTCAGTTATGGCGTTAAAATTAGACCGTTGCGGCCATTCTCGTTTGATTCTTTCCATCAGTGCTTGTCACTGTACTAACAGATTTTGTGAATCATATCTCAGGACCTGACCAGCCAATGTGCCAGTATAGTCACCTCTGATTCTGTGCCAGTCAGATGTCAAAACGTCTATAAGGCAGTCTGTGAGTTCATGTCCATTTAGCTTATAACTCAGTAATATACCTCTTATGTCACGTTCAAACTTGTCAAGGTCATCTTTCGGGTGTGGTATGTCTTTTGTTGCGCTCCATGGTCTGTAAACTAGCATGGTCGGGGCTTGGTCAACATTTGGTTTGCCTTCGTCGTCATGCTCGCCCGTAGGTTGGCCAAACCTAGGGTTCGCAACGTCTATGAGTGGACACTGTGCGTCTTCAG
The DNA here is from genome assembly GCA_027123335.1 of Amphiprion clarkii. Lineage (NCBI taxonomy): Eukaryota > Metazoa > Chordata > Actinopteri > Pomacentridae > Amphiprion > Amphiprion clarkii. Next base: position 27,065,136 of record CM049584.1, on the reverse strand, counting down.
TCAGGGGCGATCCACAGTCCTCACAGTCTTCTATGTCCTCATATTCTTCTTGATCACTATCTGACCTCGTTCTAAAACGGTCTACAACCTTGTTCAGGTCTTTATGTGGGTACAAAGTCTTTTGGCTTTTTTCTTTTTACCTTGTGTTTGGGAAATTTCAGTTTTTAGATTAACTTGGAGATTTAGAACCTCTTTTGTGTCCAATTTACCATTAAAGTTATGTTTTCTCATCCATCTCATACTTAATTCTCCTGTTTCTGGATGACTTTTCTCCATAAATTATCCATCTTTTGACAAGGGTTGAGACGATTTATTGCCCATTTCGCCTTTCCCTTTCTGAACAATGTAATTTGAAAACTATTTCGTCTGCTGTATCAGGATGTATTTCTTCTGTGACATTTATTGTTCCTGATTCATTAAATATTCCCGTTTGCAGACGTACTGCTTCAAATGGAGATGGATGAGTCCAAAAATATTCTGTTTTACTTGTCTAGTTATTGATACGAAATATATAATTACCAAACTCATTTAGTTGTAAACTATGTAGGTTCCTTTTAGGATGTCACAAACATGAGGTGGAATTGGGTGAAGTTCCTCTATCAAGCTTCTACAGTAACTAATTTACTGCGGATAGAGCTTCCCCAAAACACCGCTTGTACGTAATCCTAATCGGATAAAACAAAAAATTGAGATCGCAACTTCCTAAAGTTATAATATGCGTATCTCAAACACAAACAGACTCATTCACACTTTTTTGTATCACTGACTGGATACCTGTGCCACTGACTGGACACCTAATACCTCTGACTGGGTATTTTTTAACAGTACTGACTGACTGTTCTATAGCGCTTTTTATTCGTCCTCCTTGGACTTTAAATGCTCGCCTCGAGCAGCCCGCCTCGGGCCTGACAATTGTCTAGATTCCCAGAATCTTTACGTGTCTTATACTCACTTTAATGATTCTCTGATGTTCAGATGATTGACCAATCGAACGGCAGGAGGTCCAGTTCTAACCCCGGCCCAGAGCCCAATTCACGTCCTGGGACTTTTTCAGTCAACGTGGTTGACTGACTGTCGACAGATTTACGGGTCGTCCCTCCTGTCGCTGACCGGAACAACCATCCTTAGGTCGCTGGTTTGAAGGACCAAGATATTATGTCAGGGAAAAGCCCAGCTTATATGACACCTGCAGAGAGAATCAAAAAAGGAGTCAGAGACATCGATTTCTTTGTACAAAGGGCACCCCACTCAGAGCAGAGAGAAAGCGCGCTGAGCAGTTCCTTGTTCCTTTATTTATAACAAACATACAATAGTGGGTGTGAATGTCTGTTGTAGGAGGAACTGGTCCTCATGTGGGTGTGTGTAAGCATATGGAAAAGTACTGAGACAGTCAGAATGGAGAGCTACTGAGGCGATTAAGTAAAGACAAAATAATTGACAAAATAATTGCTACAGCATATGGATTACTCAAGCATATAGGGCGTGTATGATCATGTGAACATTTAATTTTCTCCTAACATGTGTAAAGGTAACTTCATTAATGGTAAATTTTTTTTTTCTGTAAGTAAAGGGATTTATTTCTCAATAACAATGTTATTGGAAGATGTTTGTCCCTCTTTCATTAGAAAAGTGTATTTGTAGCTTGAAAGAAAACGGTATTTTTGAAAAAGTGTCTCCTTTGCAACAAGGAAAAATAGACGCTTAATGTTTGGCATGAGCTCAGTAATTATATTAAGTCATGTTTTAATATGATTTGATTGATTATTATGGATTTTTTTAGAAGTAAGTTTTTATTTAGATTTCTCAATATGCATTTACCACATGTGCAAAACAACGACCAACAATCTTTACAACAATAAGAAACAAAACAAGAGGACTAAATTTAAGATAAGATCAGCTTTATTGATCCCACAGTGGGGAAAGTTCACCGTTACAGCAGCTCCAAAAGAAAAAGTATAAAGGCAGTACAAGAATAAATAAGAAAAGAAACAGTGCAGAAATTGCAGAGAACATTATATACATTATAAACAACCATTCAGTTGCATCATTGGCATCACTGTACCTATATTGTTTAAATAACAAAACACAGAAAAAGGAAAAAAGCAAGGAATGCTACAAAACACAAAAGCCTTAAACCAAGTTTAAACTTAAGTTTGGTTTTTTTTTTGTTCATTCGGTGTTTGTAAAACTTCTTCCTCTATGAGTCCCTATAGAACCAATTAATGCCACTTGAAATCACATGGGAAGAAGTGTCACAAATTGATTAGTTTTATCTGATTGCTATGGGCTTCCCCATGTTTGAACAATAACACTTTTCATCTTTGCACTTTTAAACTTTATTTTTATTTTTATTTTTTCTGTGAAGCCACTTTATCCTCATCTCTCACCCTTGTATATATTGTAAATATTATTACTATTACTATTGTTCTATTATTATTTTATTCTTATCACTACACCTACTGCTACATAAGCTGCTGTAACAATGTAAATTTCCCCTGGCGTGGGGAGAAATAAAGAACTTTTATCTTATCTTTTTATCTTTATTTTTCCAGCGTTGTTGTGTCGAAGTATATGTGGATTTCCAGTGTTTTGATTACAAGTTTCTTTATTACAACTGCTGTAAAAAAGAATAATTCGACTGCCTGGATGCCTCACTGTATTCTGTAACAAATCTTTAAATATACAATGAGTTGTGTTCCTTTCATAAGATTTACTAAGAACTTACACGATTTATTTAAATAAAATCCATAGCTATTTGAATTTTATATCTTGATTAGCGGTTATTGATATGTGAAAAGACAGGTTTGTCTCTAAAAAGCGAGTTGCTGCTGCAATGCTGTCATTGCTTTAGTTTATTGTTAAACATTTTGAACACTTGCGTGGAATTTGACCCCTGTGTTTTCTTTGCTCTCAAAGTATATTTACGATATAAAACAAACATGCATTTAAACAAGAGCAAAAGGTTACAGAGGGAAAACGTATGTGTAAAAGAGCATGTTTATAGTAAATAAAAATTGCAAAAATACATGTACCAATAAATCCAGAGTTATTGACACCCTGGCATCTTATCTACCTGAGGTATGTGGACGATCAGGAGCAGAACAGTGTTGTTGGGATTAAAACTATAAATGCGTACGTTTTATTCTATAGTATTTACAGTGGCTTGAGAATGAGTTGTTCTTGGCTAATTGAAACGGGAAGAAACTTTTTCTGTCTGGTTTTCTGTAAGTTTCTTCAATATAGAGCAACAGACAATAAATATACGCGTTTGTTTGATCCACATTCACTCATATCCTGTTCTGTCTTTCTGTTAACAGATTCCTCCGTATCAGCAGATAGAAGTTCACCACCGAGCGTGAACCAAACTCCAAACGCCTCCTCTCAGGTGTCATCTGCCTTTAATCGAGTGCCTTTATCGAGCAGCCAAGAAGCCTTTAAGAGAGACCAAGGGACCAGTCCGATCCAGTTCCTCCAGTATGAGCAACCAGAACCTAGCTGGGACAGATTTCACATGGTTCATGTGGAAAGAAACTATGACAAGGGAAGCAGTCAGGTGGTCCAGACCTCAGTTTCTCAGACCAGAGAGGAGCGAGACCACCAGAGGAGGGACTCAGACCACTTTCAGTCCCAGCAGAGCAGCAGTTCTCTGGAGCAGCTGTGGCACAAGTTCTGTGATCAGTGGACCACAGAGGACTCACGTCCAACCAGAGACTCTGAGGCTTCGCTGCTGGAGCGTCTGGAGCGTCTGTCTCGCCTTATTCATGGCACAAGAGCTGCTAATGTGTCCCGAATACAAGAGCAGGAAGACGTTCATCCAGAGCAGAAGTTAGGAAGGAGGAGAGAGGAGGTGACATCGAGGAGGAAGGAAAGAAAGGAGGAGGTTAAGAGGAGCGGTGAAGTCAGAGGAGGTGGAAAAGCTGAAACTCACGTCCAGCTGAGGCTTCAGGAAGGAGAAACCTCACATCCTGCAGAGGATGACAGCAGAACCTCCTTCTCCTCCAGCTCCAGCCTCAGCCAGCACCTTTCTCCCGCAGACAGGGATGAATCAGAGACACTGTCCACCGTTTCTGGGTCCATGTCCTCCGTGGATACGACCCGGCTGATCCGAGTCTTCGGCGCCGACAGAGTCCAGCACCTGAAAACCAGCTGCAGCCTCAGCAAACTGTACCGGACCATCGACAAGCAGAGAGACGGGAGGGAACAGAGGAGAGGAAGAACCACAGAACATCCTCACATCATCAGACCAACAGAGACCACCAGCACTGACCAATCAGTAAGTACATCTGGATGTTACTGTCCTCCAAGAACGTTATTATATTTGGTAGAAAATACTCATTTAGCTACGAGGAACCTTCACAAGAGAAATGGTTTGCATATAATCAGTAAAACGCTGCTATACTTTGTTAAAGTAAAATACTCTTATTTCTCCACTAATTTGCATTTTTAAGGAATTAATTTTGACACATGATCTTCTTATTTCCATTTTAATGTTTATATTTTTTAAACAATAAAGAACATTTCCATAGCAAATCTTGCATGGTGATATTTTTTTTATGTTTTAGGATTTTATCTGACAACAAGAAGTGTCAAAAAGTTTGATCAAACTTGGCTTTAAAATTTATTGAAATTTATAATATAGTGCCAGCATTATGAACTCTTTGAATCTGAGTGTCAGACATCTTTATGAGAGAAGATCTTGTGAATTTAGCCATCTTTCTTGACTGACAAGAGTATTAATCGATAATGCAAACCTGAGTTTTAATAGTGAGATGTCTTAATCCAAATTAATGCCAAAAAGGAACTTGAAGATCATGAAAAAAACATAGTATTTTATGTCTGAACATGTCTGTTTATTGTCTCAGAATTTGTGCTGTTTTAAGTCGTGGAGTTAAAAGTTACAGTTCTGTGGTTGTGTTTTTGTGTTTCTGCAAATTAGCTTCTAGCTAACTCTAGTGTGATTTACTTTTGATTGTGCAGTTTCTGCAAAAAAGTACACACTAATAGAAACAGAATTGATCTAAAATCAGGCGTTAGCTGCTAATGCTAATGAATCACAGTATATAGTTAGTGTTTAAACATATCAGCTGATAACTGAAGGTATTAAACCCTTTCTAATCTGTTGATGTCACTCTTTGTCTTCAGGTTGCTGCTGATTCTTCATCAACCAGCACTTGCACCGTCTCATCACACCGCGGTCCGTCCAGGACTCTGGCAGCTAAGAAGGCCGTTAAACTGGTCAACAAAGGCGTCCAGACAGGTCAGTGGAGCAAAACGTGTCACTTAAACTAACGAGTGTTTGTTGAAGTTTAGATTTTCTAGTTTTAGGTTCTTTTTGGGAACAATTTATAGCAACAGTCACTTATTGCAGAACATCTTTAGCTTTACATTTCTGTGAAAATGTTGCATTTCTTGACATTTTCTACTTAATTTTTGTTCTCCATTTGCTTCATTTTTTAGCCAGCCTTGATTAAACTAATTTTGGCATTACTTAGCATTACTTAGCTTTTACTTGTAGAAATGTATTCATTCATTGTATTCATTATAAACAGACTGGAAACCGTAACATTTTGTTGACAGTAATCAGAATTTATCACAGTTCTAGAGCTTCTAGTCTGAAAGATGAATGTGCCAAATCATTTATTTCTTGTGCTTCAAAAATTATATTCTTATACAACTAAACTGTATTTTCATTTACACTTTGAAAGGCATTTTCTTCCCAAAACGTTAGACACAGTAGAAGACTTCCAGTTTGAAAGAACCACAAAGTCCATGTTGTGTGTTAGACCAGTATTCTTAGATCTAAATGTCTGCTTTATTTGTTTACTTTTGATTTTTACTCACTGTTAAAGGTTTATGCACCACAACTACATTATTAGGTTTAGGAGAACATCATAGTTTGGGGTGAAATACGACCTGTTCACAATGTGAAGATTTTCCTCTATTTTCTGTAGGATGTAATGTAGGATTAACTGGCTGATAAGAAACATCAATAAAACAGTCTAAATAAATGAGAACGTATGTAGAAATGTATTTGTGATGCGTCAGTTTTGTAGGAAAGTTATTTTTGGGCGAGTTGAAATCAACACCATCAATACTGTGATGGAGTTAGAATAAAATATAACGTATTAGTCACTGTGAAGTTGCAATAAATATGTTAAATAAAGTGTTGTTTTGTTCTCAGGTGACCTGGAGATCGTTAGAAACGGGACTCGACGACACACCAGAGATGTTGGAACCACTTCATCCAGCGGAGGAAGAGGAAGAGGAGGGCAGAGGAACCCCTCTAAGTCTCAAAGTGTCCAAAAACAGAGGAAGAGCAAGAAGAGTCCATCAAAGCTTTACCCTGCAGGTAGAACTTCTTTATTCAAGTCGTATCACTCGTAGTTTTTTTTTCTTGTATAGTTAAAGTCTTGAGTTGTGTTTTTATTTTTTTTTTATACTTTATTTTTATATTTATATTTTTGCCTTTACAACACAAAAACAACAAAAATTGTACATTAAACAACAGAAAGATAAGGTCATCATAACAGTGAGGGAGTTCGCCAGCATGTAAAATTAAGCTTGCAGAGATATAAAACAATATATAAATGAAAAATGAAGTGGGTTACATCAGGATCAGGGTATACATGACCATGTTTCTTTCAGGTCCTTTCTTTTGAGTCCTTAGTGGTCAGTTAAATCCAGAAAAACAAATAACATAGATAAACTAATCAAAATATATTTAAAAAAAAATAATAATAATAATAAAATAATAAAATAAAATAAAAAATAAAATAAATAAATAAAAAATAAAATAAATAAATAATAAAAAAATAAATAAAAAAAATAAAATAAAATAAAATAAATTAGGAGAATATGTTTTTGTAAACACGGTTGAGGTAAACCAAAGCAGGAACATCAACATCCCTCCCGGTTGTAATATGACATCCAGTTTTTCCAATATCTTTCTCCCTTTTTGGTGGTGTATCTTAAGGAAAATGTCATTTGTTCCATACTATGGATGTCCTGAATTATTTTTTTCCATTCAGTGATTGTTGGAGATTCTTTATTCAGCCATTTTTTAGTGATTGCTTTTTTACTACCAGCCAATAAAATTTGCAATAAATATCTCTCTCCTTTCTTGAGCCCACCTGGTAAATTTCCTAAATATATTACGTCAAAGGTAAAATTGATCTCTGGTGTGATGATAAGTCTAATTGCAGTCACAACATCCATCCAATAGGAGGAAATAACAGGACAATCCCAGAAAATATGGAAATGCCCTGCATAGTTAGCACCACACAGTCTCCAACACTGTCCATATTCAGGTTTATTATTTTGTAATTGTTTAATTTTGGGGGTGATAAAGAACCTCAAAATATTTTTCCAAGTAAATTCTCTCCACAAATGCGAACTAGAGGTAGTGGACTGTGTTCTACATATATTTAACCATTCCTCTTCAGTTAACTTTAAATTTGCCTCTTTCTCCCATCTGGTTTTAACATACATTGTAGAGAACCCTCTTTCTTGTTGCAGGGATGAGTAGATTCTAGAAATCATTCTTTGGTTAGTTTTACCATTAATAACATCAACAAAAATATTAATCAGGAATTTTCCTCTCTCCTCAGTATTTTTAATATGTTTGTCAAAGTAAGATCTTAACTGTAGGTATCTGTAGAAGTCTTGCTTCTCTAAATTATACATTTTTATAAGTTGTTGAAAAGTCTTCAGATCCCCCTTGTTGGAAATAGTGCAGTAAGACGTGATCCCTCTACTGATCCATTGCTTAAATCTACTGTCCATTTTAGCTGCTTCAAAATCAGAATCATAAGCAATCCAGCGTAATATTTTTGTTGATTCTTCAAATTTTTGATCTTTACATTTTTTATACCAAATGTTTAATGGGACAGTACTCCAATTGGGGAGTTTATCTAGGCCTTTCTTTTGAAGGTTCCTGTCTCCTAGGATAGATGCTAGTGGTTCATCTATTTGGGTTTGCTCCAAATCTTTCCATTTTGCTTCAATGTTAGGATCACACCAGCAGATTAATGACCGCAGTTGTGCTGCTCTGTAATAATCTTCAAAGCATGGCAGTGCCATCCCTCCTTTGTCTTTAGGAAGCTGCAATGTCTGTAGCTTTACTCTTGGTCTTTTCTTTTCCCAAATAAAATTCAAGATTAATCTGTTCCATTCAGTGAACTGTTTAGCGGGTATCGCCACAGGTAAAGATTGAAAAAGAAAAAGCAGTCTGGGTAGTATATTCATTTTAATAATATCTATTCGATTGTATATATTCATAGGAAGTAATGACCAGCGGTTTAAATCATTTTTAATATCAATCGTTAAAGGTGAGTAATTGTGAACATAGATTTGTAATAAATCCTTGGGTATGTTGATGCCTAAATATTTAAGAACTGAGTTTTTCCATTTAAATTTACTCATTTTTTGGATGTTTTTGGGTGCGAGGTAGTTAAAGGAGAGGGTTTGAGTTTTATGCAAATTTAACTTGTAGCCGGAGTATAAACCAAATGTTTCAAGTAGGGCTAATAATTTAGGCAGAGATTTATTTGGATCAGTGAGTGTTAAAAGAATATCATCAGCGTAAGCACATATTTTATGTTGCTCATCTCCAATTACAACACCTGATATGTCTTTGTCTTCTCTGATAGCCTGTATGAGGGGTTCTATAAATAGGGCAAACAGGGTGGGGCTGAGGGGACACCCCTGTCTGCATCCTCTTTGAAGGGATATAGTTTTGGATATATTACCATTAATTTTAATTCTGGCTGTTGGTGAGTTGTATAAGGATTTAAAATAATTCACCACCTGAGTATTAAAGCCAAATCTCTGAAGAACAAGATATAAGTACTGCCATCGGACTGAATCAAAAGCCTTTTCGGCATCCAGACTGACAACTACTGATTCACAATTCGTATTTTTCATATAACTAATTACATGGAGTGCCCGCTTAACATTATCCTGCGTCTGTCTGTTCTTCACAAAACCTGTCTGGTCTGTGTCGATTAAGTCAGGAATAATATCTTCCATCCGTTTTGCTAAGATTGAAGCATATAATCTATAATCTATGTTCAAAACAGATATAGGTCTATATGAGTTACATTCAGTCTTATCTTTACCGGGTTTAGGAATTATTGAGATGACTGCCTGTCTCCAGGATAATGAAGTCTCTCCTCCTTTAAGAACATAATTAAAACAATCTTTAAGGGTTGGCATTAAAATTGCTCTGAAGCACTTATACCATTCTGATGGATAGCCATCAGCGCCTGGCATTTTATTTGTCTTCAATCTTGATATCGCTTTATTTATTTCATTTTCTGTTATTTCTTGGGTTAACACTTTGTTTTGCTTTGTTCCAATAGATGGTAAATCTAAAGATGTCAGAAACCTAGACACTTCTTCAAGTTCAGCTGCTTGTGGCTGTGCATATAGTTTTGAATAATACTTTTCAAAGGAATTTTGTATGTCATCTGATTCATAACACAACTTATTATTGTCAGGATCTTTCACTTTAGCTATCAGTCTGTCCGCCTGTTGTCTTCTGATTCTCCAAGCCAGCAATTTTTTAGATTTTGGGCTGTTTTCATAATAGCTCTGTTTTATAAATTTTGCTTTATTCTCTATCTGTTTTTCATAGATATTATTTAATGTTTGTTTTGTTTCTTCTATTTGATTTAAGGTTTTAGTGTCATTACATTCCATATGTTTTTTCTCCAAAGATTTAAGCCTCATGGTCAGGTCTTTAATTTGTTTCTCCTTTTCCCTTTTCTTCCGGGTTGACCACATAATGAACTTACCCCTAAGGACAGCTTTAGCAGCGTCCCACAGAGTGCTAGGAGACACTGCTCCGTTATCATTATTGGTCATATATTCTTTAAATTCATTCTCCATAAATGTCTGAAAGTTGGTGTCATTAAGACAACCTGTGTTCAGTCTCCATAAGGTCTCTTTTGGTTTGTTGCTTAAATGCAGTGTCAAATACACCCCAGCATGGTCAGATATATCTTTTACTCCAATGTCACATTTTATAACTCTATGTCTGTCTACATTGAACATAAAAAAAAAGTCTATTCGTGAATAAACCCTATGTGGAGGGGAGAAAAAAGTAAAACACTTTTCATGTGGATGTGTCTCTCTCCATATATCAATCATTCCTATTTCTTTTAATAGTTTTCTGACATATAATGCTTCCGGTTGCATCTTTTTTGTCTGGTTTGTGGAGTCCAAAGAAGGGTTCAAGCAGATATTCCAGTCACCTCCACAGATTAGGACTCCTGAGGCTTCCTCCGATATTAAATTGAAGATCTTTTTTATCAATTGTTTATCATAACCAGGTGGTCTGTAAACATTCAGGAGTGTGGCCTCTTTTTGATCAATGAGACATTTGACCAGTAAATACCGTCCCTCTTTATCTGTTATCTGAGATATGTGTTTTTATTTTTTAATTGTCCAGTTGTCAGAATAAAACCAAACCCTTTATTAATTTTGCTGCTGTGAATGTTTGTTGTCTCCTTCAGGTGTTTCATGGTTCATCTCAGCTGAAAGCCTGAAGTCAGAGTCGAGGAAAGAGAACCAGCCGGAGGAGGAATCGTCTTCCTGGAGGCCGAGCACCACCTGGTTTGAACCTCACAGCAGAATCCCTCCATGGAGAGAACCGCTGAGACAGAGACAAGTCCAGGAGGACAGAAACATACAGCCAAGTTCTACACATCATCCTGAACCACATCCAGATCCTGCAACCAAAACTGGACTCATACGTGCTTCTCTCCAGGTTAGTTTGGAGTTTAAAACAGAACAAAAAGCAGATAAAGATAAAATCATGAAGTCTAGAACGGATTCTTGGCTTTCTTTGGTCTTTTTCTGACTTAAGTTGAACATTTTGGGTGTATAAAGATTCCAATTTTTACCATTCGAATGTTCCTTTTTCCATATTTGAACTTTAACATCATTCTTTTATCCTGCAGGAATCTCTGGAGATGCGTCGTCCGGAGTTTATCTCTCGGTCCAGGCAGCGGATGAAGCGTTTGGCTCTGCAGGTTCAGGAGAGGAAGCTTCAGGCCGTTTTCAGCAGAGAGAGAGACGAACTGTTCGGCCAGCCGGGAAGACCGATGAGACTACCGAAGCCTGCAGGTACGGAACACCAACTCTACTCATCTAATACTGGAACAGCTCGATGTTGCTGCATATGGATTTTAAAGCCTTTATCTTTGCTGCAGCCACTTGTTTAGTGACTTTATTTTTATTATTTTTTTGTTCTCTTTGAAGGAACTGCTCTGCTCAAGAAGGCCGTTCCCAGGAAGGAGATGATCCAGAGATCCAAACAGTGAGTATTTATGTATATTTTTCTGTTTCTCTTTATTTTACTCAAAGAATAATGGGAGAATTTTTCTGTCAATATGACATAACCTCAGAAGACGTGGCACATTTAATCTCAAATTATCTAATTTTATTTTTTTTTTTAAAGAACAATTTCTGCTTGATCATCTCTGATTTACCTGAAATTTTGCTAAAGTAAAATGTGAATATTTAGAGATATTTGTGAAATTTTAGCTTGATGTATCAGATATCTTCCAAGATGACAATTTTTTAAAAATTGCTCGTTGCCCCACTTTTTTTTCATACATTGATATTTGAGGCTGTTTGAACATCATCATCTCTGGAACTATTAAGGATAAAAACCAGAAATGTTCACTGTTATTGCTCAGCATGTGAAAACAAACTGAAGCGAGTTATTTAAAGCCTCATATTTGAGCACAAATTGACAAAAAAAGTTGTTTTCATTGAACTTTCATAACTGATTGAGCAGGTATGGCTTTCTGTACCACAAAAACAAAAATATCGGTAGATAGTCTGAGCCAACAGAGTTCTGGAGTTTAAAAATATAATGAAGAAAATCATTTTAATTCTTTATTACCACATAGCCAGTATTAGAAGTAATCAAAGCTCAGAATAAACAGAAGCAGTATTTTAAAGCCCAACAGTAATTCTTCACAGTTTGTAAACTATACATGAAACGAGCTGATATCTAATATATTTAAATGTACTCTGAGAATTTCAAACACTGTCTCCGATGTACTGTGCAGCATCAGGAACGCTTGTTTTCAGTTACACTGCTGTCAGAATCAAACTTGTGCTTCGTACTTTGTGTTTTATGACAATAATAAGTCTGGTTTTCTCTCTGTCTTCTTCAGGATCTATGAGAATCTGCCAGAGGTCCAAATGAGGAAAGAAGAGGAGAGAAGGAAAGCAGAATATCGATCTTACCGTCTGAACGCTCAACTCTACAACAAGGTAGGACAAAAACAAACAGCTTCTCATGCATCTGCAGTTAGTGGACTCTAAATTAAACTAGTTTCAGATCAGAGCAGCTCAAAGACATTTTGATCAGCTACATTAAAAACGTTTTCCTCTCTGTTGGTTCATCCAGCAGCTTAAAGATGTGTCATTTTGTGTCTTTCAGAGAATCACAAATCGTGTCTTGGGCAGAAGATCAGCTTGGCAGTGACCAAACGGGAAAATTAACTTTTTTACTGTACATAAAATCAGTGACATTTTTTTTTTTTTTTTAAACATTTTTAATACAAAACTACCTATTTTAAGTGTTGAAAAGTAGAATTGTACTGATGTTTTATACTTGTCTGGATGACTTGAAAATGTGTCTTAATGTTAAAATAAACAAACTCCTCCAAATGTACACGTTTGAAAGACATTTAATTCACATTTAGTTTCAAGGCAGGGACTGTAGACAAAGAAACTCTGGCTTTAAAGTCTTTATTGATCAGTTATCGGTTGTGCAAGAGCAGGAAGCCACACGAGGAAAATGTAAGACAAGTTAGACGAACTGCAGATTCAGTACCGAGAGCACAGATAAATAACTATAACAATAAATCAGAAATGCCTGTATTTTCCCTCTTAAACTACAGCAGTGTAGATGCACTATGCCCATTAAATTAAACAAAACTTCAAGTTATGACAGTGCTGTGTAAACATATAGTCTAAAATAATTATTAAATAAAACAGGTAGCATGGATTAATCAACTAAAGGCCTTAAAAAAAATCAACTGTGGTGAAACAAAGATTCTTTGGCAAAGATGTAGTTTTGCTTCCAACAACGTTTGTTCCAAACAAATCAGAAATAAGGCAGGTGACTGATCTTTACCACGAAGGTCTCAGCAGGTTTAAGGCTCAAAGTTTAAACCTACAGCAACAACTTAAACCATGAGTGTCATAAATACTAAATAACTTAATGCTTCATCTGACTAAAGTGCAGTCAGGCTGTTTTAAATAAACATGAATCTGCAAAGACGCATGTTTTTACACAGTAAATCCATTAAGGTTAATCAGCTTTTCTTGTTCTGTGCAGCCCACAAAGGTTAAATGAAATAAATACTAAAATCCTCAGTTTGAATGTAACTTTACCGCTTTAGCAATAAAATTAAACCCAAGTGAAGATAATGTGCAAAAAGTCTCAGCTCAAACCACAGTAAAACGCCCACCGCTTTAAAATGGACATTTAAAAGTACTAATAATCCTTCTTTCCCTTTAGACAGTTATAAAAATGGAGCACGCCACAGTGATACCTGATAGAAATTTACAACACAGAGTCGTGATTCTTCACGTCCTGCTCAGCATTTAACGGTTCAACAGAGAAACGTGAAGCAACAGACAAAGTTTTGGCCTCCTATAAACCAACCACACGGTGCAGCTCCACACCAGGGCCACAGATAAATACTACACACAAAGGACTGTGGTGAATCTGGGCAGCATGCAGCAAGTGTCTGCAAAGTTTTCTGGCCATAAAACGACAATTTAGATGTTAAAATTTACAAGGATAATCTCTTGATCAACTCTGATTTACAGTCTGCAGGATTTTAGTGAAAACAAATAATGTCTCTAACTGAAATTAAAACTAAGCTGCATTTTTAGTCGCTGTTTTTAGGAGTTAATCAAATGTAATGCAGAACAATTCCTCACTAAAAGCACAAACATTTAAATCTGATTAAACTTCTAACCAGGTTTCATTTTAGGGATCTCATGAGGCCAAAACATGTAAAGAAATCTAAATAATTCTGCTAAAACCTGGATAAGATTGCTGCTTCTTAATGTAACAAAAAACTCTTTATTTAGACATTTAAATGGTAAGGATAAATTCTTCATTCAGTCTATGATTTACAGCTGACAGAACTTTAGTCAAAATAAATGCTTTGAAGTTGCATTTTTAGTTACTGTTTTCAGTAGTTAATCAAATCTAACGCAGAACAGTTCTTCACTGAAAGCACAAATATTTCAATCTGATTAAGTTTCCATTAGATCCATTAGTAAGGAGGAGGTTTAATTTATGGATTTCGTGAGGCCAAAATGTGAACAAATCTGCTAAAAATTTAGACGTTTAAATTACAAGGATGATATCTTCATCCAGTCTATGACTTACAGTTGGCAGGACTTTAAAGTTGCAAGTTTGGTCACTGTTTAGTTGCAGTTTTACAAAATGCATTAATAACTAGCAATAAATTTAATCATCAGTGATTAATATGTCCAATTTTCTCAATCCTGCTGATAAAAATGTAAACATTTAAATTCAACTTTCTTTTACAATTAGTCAAGAAATGTTTAATCTGACTACGTCTAAAAACCAGAACAATATTTTAATTTCTGCCAAAGAAAAGCAGCAAATCCTGATGTTATCCTTGTTAATTTAAATGCCTGTATTTTAGTTTTATGGCCAGAAAAAAAGTGTTTTTTGCAGAGGTCAGACTTTTTTGTTACATTAGGACACAGCAACCTTTTAGTTTTAAAAAAGCTAAAATGAGAGCATGATAGTCGGCCTTGATCAAAATATTTGCCCTAAATTTTCTGTCAGTTAATTTAGACTTAATTTCAGGTCTAATTGTAGATCTAATCCAAAATGGCTGAGACCAAGATAACGCAGGGTCAAAACAGGCACAAAAAAAGTGCTACAAATCCAAATACTGTTCAGCAACTGGCCTTAAACTGTCATTACAGCGTCTTGTAATACGTCGTGGTTTGGCCCTGGAGTGGAGACGAACCTGACGATGAGGGTGTTTTAGTGCAGCAGGCAGGAATTGCAGGGCAGGCGGAGTTTAGGTTCGCAGCAGACTGTGGACCCTCTGCAGCTCCGACTGCGACAGGACGAGACGATGGATCTGCTCCTGACCGCGAGCACACGGAACCATGACCCGACCCACCAGAACGGTGTCGCCCTGCTTCTCCTCCTTCGCCTAAACACAGAAACATGGAGCATTAGATCCGTTCAGAGACCATCTGGTGGGGTAAGTAACTTCACAGAGCCTCGTAGGGTCACAGCAAAAACTTTCTGATTTGTACAAACAGTAGAATGTTTATTGATAAAGAATTAAATTCAATCTGATGCCAAAAAATCCTTGCTAAAAGCACAAAAATGTATTGAATCAGAGTTTGAATTAAACTGTGCAGGTTTAATAATTTAGCTCCGTTTTCTGGATAAGATTGTTTTGACATCTGCAAACAACTAAATTGCTCATCAGAAACTAGACATCCATTGGTACGCATTAGTTAATCTGTGCAGTGATGGAAATTTAATACAGAATCAAGAATGTCATATCTGAAGCCCAGAGTGTGTAAGGCTAAAATAAGTGCTGACTATTAACTGACTGTCTGCAGCGTCGCTCTCACCTTCACAAACGACGTCGAAGGAAACGTGGCGAAATCAGACGACACTCGAGCTCCAGGCTGCTGGTGGACGACGTGTTCGGCTACTTCGTCCTGAAGGAAGAAGGTGGAATTTACTCATAGGTGAGTACTTTTTTTTAGTTTACTCTGTGTTTGTTTTTTTTTACAGCCAGCAGCGGTTAAAGTGTTTTCGTACCTTCAGTCTGTCCAGAGTGTCGCTCAGGGACTGTAGTCTGGCCGTTTGTTCCAGGAGCTGAGCACCAGGTGTCACTGCAGGACAAAAATACATTTTGTCTGCCCCAGTTTAAAAGGACAGTTTAATTTCTTTAAAGTGTGGCTGTAGGAGATCTCAGTCGGCACACCTCTAGTCTAGAGATGCAGCAACGAAGGCCACCACATGCTGAGCTCAAAAGGTCATTTAGCAGCATATAACAAGTTCAGCTATAAATAAATATTAGTTTTAAATGTGTGCTGCATCTAAAGTATCTTCTCTGTTTTACTTTGCTATCAGACAGTTATAGCTGTGCTCTCTTTACAAAAGCAATAATTTGATGTCACAGAACACCACTGGTCTGTTACTGTGACTGCTGTCTTAATGTGGTAGTTTGGATTCAGGATTGTAGGTTTTTAGACATTTAAATGCAGTGACAAAGTTGTATCTTGATCTAGCCAATAATACATTCCTATAAAGGAATTATTTAAGGCATACAATCAAAAACAGGGTTTAAATTTTAGGATTTATGATGTTCTACCCCTTAGTATTTACACACAATCTTCAAAAATAAGAATTTTAGGTGCTAAAAGTACATTTTTGCCCCATGAACAGTATTATTTGCTGCCTTGGGTTAAAGTTGTGTCTAAGGCAAACTGTTCACTGACAGGTCTGTAAGTGGGAAACGGCTCTTGTTTGCAAAATGTATTGGACTATTTGAACATTTTACAGAATTAAGTTCAGCTTGAATAAATCCTCTGATCTAGACTGTAGTGAGAAAGTTTAACTAAGACTTCAGGGGACAAAAACATTTTGTGAACTTGCTCAGTAAATGTTTTTTTCTTTTTTACACACAGCTCGCGTACCTGGAGACTTTCCGGTGATGTCCACCACCTTGACGTTGGCGCTCATCTGCAGCAGAGTCTCCAGCAGCTGGTCGGTCTTGCGGTAGAGGGCGCTAGAGAGCACCTCAGGACGTCCTCCGTCTCTGGAGGGAAGTTTGGTCACATGTAGAGGAGGAAGGGAGGCCAGCTGAGCGCGCATCTTCTCCGCCTGGAAGGAAGAGAACATTTCAGGTAAATATTAAAACACATAACAGCAACAGTTCTAGCCTCTAGCTGCACTGTGACATGTGGACATATGTATGTAACCTAATGCTTTTAATTTCATTTAATTGTTAAATTTTTAATGCATATTTCGTATCACGCTGCTGCTGATTGCTCTGAGTTACTACACCTCAGTGGAGTTATGTGACAATCAGCGTTTGTCCATCTGTCTGTTAGCAACAGAAAACTAAAATAGATTTGGATAAAATTTTCAGGGAAGGTCAGATGTGACTCAAGGACCACTTGATTAGATTTTGGCAGTGATGCAGCTTATAGTCTGGATCCACGGATTTGTTAAATATTTCTGTATCATTAGAGATAGCGGCACGGTGTCACTGTAACCATGACAACAAGTGAACGCTACTTTTCTGTCTGAATTTATTTAGATGTTTTAATCAGAATCATGTACAGATCAAGGAGTTACTGTGTATTTGTTTTGCTCAGCTTTAAACAATAAGAGAAACACAACAGTTAAAGCCATTTAAAATAGGAAAATGTGCTCTTTCACTGTAATTTTTGTGTCAGAAGTCTGATGTCACCGATGTATTCCTCCTCGGTTGCTCTGGGTTTTTTCTTACCTTCAGTCTGTTGTTTTCGTTCTTCAGATGTTTGATGCAAAGTCTTTGAGCTTCGATCTGCTGAGTCAGCAGAGGAGAGTCGATCACCTGGACGCCAGAACCTGAACCGACTCCGGACATCATGTTTGCTGTGAACGACAACAGGTCATCATCAACAACACCTGACAGGTTGTAAAACTTTATTTAAACTGTTTTCTAAACATTCACATTAACCTCAGCTTCACTGCGTACCGTTTCCTGCTTTTATATTTTTAATCTAAATGAAAGATTTTGTCCAAACACTTAGTTCCAGCCACCTAATTTGAACATTTGCTGCTGTACTTTAACTACCATTTTAAGGTCCTTGTCAGCTACTTAATATTTTTGCTTTAATCTGAAAGCAGTAGTTACTTTCCAGATTCTAAAACTATTATTAGCCAAGAAAATTAGATTCCTGGTTGCAGTTAAAGCTTCCCAACAGTATAAAAATATTAGAAAATAACTTCACCATAACCAGATACAATATTTACAACTAATAATAATCAAATATTTGACTTTATAACGCTGACAGGAGCCATTCTGCTGCATAAGAAGTAGTTCTCCCTTTACTGTAAACGTTTTGCTGCTCTTTTTCTTACTTTAGATAATTTTTATAGTTTTATTTAATCAAACCAAAATTGTTCAGTTACCGTCTCTTTGACTTAAAAAATGCTTAATTTTAAGACCATGCAAAGAGGAAATGATGTACATGCCACAAAAAAATGCCAACTCATTAGACATTTACACCATTATCAGATATAATGTATACAAAAAACCCTTTACTGCACTGAAATACCAGGATTTCTGCAGGTTTCACTGAGCTAGATTAAAAACTTTTAGACATTAATATGACACAAATTTGGCCACAAGTATAAAAAAGTGCGATAGAAAATCTCCCAGTAGTATATAAAAATAATTTCTAATGATATGATTAAATTCACCCAACCTGGATCTGGATAAGACAAACTTAGAAATCACTTATTTAATTAATTTAGCTTTTAGAAACGACTGAAAACACAAAGACTAAAAGCAGTGAGAAAATGAAAACTTTTGTAAATGAAATGTTTGAGGACGACCTGCAGACATCCTGAATAAAACATGCTTGTCAAATATTTAACTGCTGTCAGACCATGCACAGTTACAATGTCAATTTGAAGGTTAAACCGGCATGCAGGATGACAATAGATGTGAATAGGAGCCGGCAGATACCTTTTTGTTCCTCTGCAGAGTGAGAGGGTAAATTAGGAGAGATTAAAAGAAGTTAAACGCAATAGTTGGTGTTAAAATGATGATAAATAACCAGAAAATGTTTTAAAATTGTTCTCATGACTGGCTTTTTAGTTAGATTAAGTGCCAAGTAGGTGAGTTTAAGTGTAATTTTACCACTAGCTGATAAATCTGTTCCAGCTTCATACATGTGTACATTTGTAACTTCTTCCCATCAGTTTTCCCTCCACCCACCCCCCGTCATTCCCGTCACGATGGAAGCGATTCCTGACGGTCCGGTTCCTCTCAGCCCGTCGATGGTCATCTTGGACTGGCTGTTGATTCTCTGCTTCAGCTCGGCCTTTTCTGACTCCAGCTGGTCGATGTCGGCCTGCAGAGCGTCCATCGTCTCCTCAAACTCCCTGCAGACACAAAGACCACATCTCACAGCTGTAGGTCTCCTAAGATTTCTACATTTACTCTCAGTTCCACTTCAGCATCATCCTCACTTCTCTTTCTTCTTCAGCAGAGTCTGAGCTTCGTCCAGGCGAGTCTGGATCTTCTCAACACGTTCGTCTGCGTCTTTGGACGAACTGTCCAGCTTCTTCTCCAGCAGACTGAGGCGGACGTTGGCCTCGCTCAGCTCCTCTCCCTGGAAACACGACGACAGCAGCACAGGTAAACACTCTTTCTCTGATATGACTGATACTTTAGAGCAGCTCATTCTGAGTAATTTAGTCTGGAGAGCTCTGAACACTCATTTCTGCAAGTTTCTTTGTGTAGCAATTCAGAAAGTTTTACATAAATCACAGAGGCATTAGGACAACAACACAAAGCAACAGGAAGTAGAGCTAGAACCATTAAATTAGTTGGAGTAATAGTTTCAGTTAAAAACTTCTAAAAATTTCTGATTCATGCTTCTTAAATTTCGGTTTCTAGTTTCTTTCCTGCCCTATAACAAAAAAAAAGATAAATACTTTTGGTTTTGGACAAAAGAAGACATTTGAGGACATCTTTTAGAAACACTGAGTGACATTTTATACCATTCTGCCATTTTATTAACCAAATAACAGCTTTAAAATCAGGCACTTTATGACAGGCTCAGCCTAGAAAGCACTTTAGGTTTAACCGAGCCAGAACTAATTCATCATCTTTGTACTTCTGTAAAGCTGCGTGTCCACTAGATGCCTTTTTCCCGCATGTAAACGCACCACATCTAAAAATCACACACATGGTGGGCAGTCATTAGCGGACCACTACCTGGTCACATGACAGCGCTTTCAGCTTGTG
The DNA here is from genome assembly GCA_027123335.1 of Amphiprion clarkii. Taxonomy (NCBI): domain Eukaryota; kingdom Metazoa; phylum Chordata; class Actinopteri; family Pomacentridae; genus Amphiprion; species Amphiprion clarkii. The sequence continues at coordinate 27,045,061 of CM049584.1, read as the reverse complement.
TGCGATCTTCAGATGCGGCGCGTTTACATGAGGGAAAAATGCATCTAGTGGACGCATACTTTAACCCTGTATGTTTTTCTTTTATGTGGGACAACAGATGGAAATAAGCCTTGTGTAAACTATTATGAGATTGTACATTCATTAATATGCACTGTCCCGTCAAAAATAAATTAAACAGCTTAGTTTTCTTGTGTATCAACACCTTCTTTCAGTTGAGTTCAGTTCTATTTATGTAGCACCAATTCACAACATGTGTTATCTCAAAGCACTTCACAGAGTAACATGAAGGTGTTAGAAATTTTAAAAAGAGAAAGTAACAATCCAAAGTTCCCTTTGAATCCCTTTTAAATAAACACTAGGCTACAGCAGGAAACAAAACGCCTCACTTTGTCTGCTATTATTTAATTTGACCTGATGCACATGAATCAAACCTTCCTCAGCTGCTGTGTTCATATTTTCCTGTGACTTTGCTTTATGTTTCAGCAGTGTTGTGGTTTTGTTTCTTACCTTGATCTTCAGTGACTTCTTCAGCTCCTTGATCACTGTCTCTCTGTCCTCCAGCTTCATGCCCAGACCTTCTGCGTCGGTGATTTCTGCTCTCAGGGCCGCCGATCGTACATCCACCGGTGGAGGATTCTGGGAAATAAACATGAACATCATAATCTGTGTTCATAAAACCTGCAGCAGCTGAAAGCTCCGCCACGACACTCTGAGCTACCTTGCTCTGGGGCTTCTCCGAGTCGTACTCTCCCTCCTGCATGGCCGTCGCCATCTTGTTCATGGTTGCTATGACGATGCTACAGGACTGTCGCAGACACTCGTAGGGGTTGGCGCCCTGGGATCCATAGATCTGAAAAATTAATGATTGTCAGTTAAAAATGCTCTGCAACAATGTCCTGTTCGTAGATGATAAACGAGCTTTACATCACAAAGATTAACTGTCAAAATTCCAAGTGTATTTATCGACCTGTACCAGCAGTTTCAATAAAAGTTGACAGATACCTTGTTTTGGCTTCATGTTACTAAGGATCGATATGTTATTGTTGCATAAATACTTTCTCAGTTCACTTTGGGTTTTGAGTTTATTTAACTTATTGATGTTCATTCCCTAATAAAAGATGACTTTTATCCAAACTGTTTTCACCATCTCAGCACATTCATCATAAGATACTGAGAAATGAGCTCATATTAGGACCCTTCATGCTCCTTTAGCCCACATTCTTCTGTGTTTAGAACATACTAAACAATGACATTTTGAAGCCGTTTTTGACGTCATACTATATTATGAAGGTTTTGGTGATTTTTTGGACGACATACTAAACTATCACATTTTGATGACTTTTTGGAGAACATACTAAACAATGACATTTTGAAGCCGTTTTTGGTGATGTTTTGGACGACATACTAAACTATCACATTTTGATGACGTTTTTGGTGACTTTTGAACGACATAATAAACTATCACGTTTTGAAGCCATTTTTGACATCATACTATATTATGAGGGTTTTGGTGATTTTTTGGACGACATGCTATACTATGACATTTTTAGGGCGTTTTTGACATCATACTATACTACGACGTTTTTGGTGACTTTTTGGAGAACATACTAAACAATGACATTTTGAAGCTGTTTTTGACGTCATACGATATTATGAAGGTTTTGGTGACTTTTTGGACGACATGCTATACTACGATGTTTTTGGTGACTTTTTGGAGAACATACTAAACAATGACATTTTGAAGCCGTTTTTGACGTCATACTGAAATATGACGTTTTTGGTGACTTTTTGGACGACATAATAAACTATCACGTTTTGAAGCCATTTTTGACGTCATACTATATTATGAAGGTTTTGGTGATTTTTTGGACGACATACTAAACTATCACATTTTGATGACGTTTTTGGTGACTTTTGAACGACATAATAAACTATCACGTTTTGAAGCCATTTTTGACATCATACTATATTATGAGGGTTTTGGTGATTTTTTGGACGACATACTAAACTATCACATTTTGATGACGTTTTTGGTGACTTTTGAACGACATAATAAACTATCACGTTTTGAAGCCGTTTTTGACATCATACTATATTATGAAGGTTTTGGTGACTTTTTGGACGACATGCTATACTACGACGTTTTTGGTGACTTTTTGGAGAACATACTAAACAATGACATTTTGAAGCCGTTTTTGACGTCATACTGAAATATGACGTTTTTGGTGACTTTTTGGACGACATAATAAACTATCACGTTTTGAAGCCATTTTTGACGTCATACTATATTATGAAGGTTTTGGTGATTTTTTGGACGACATACTAAACTATCACATTTTGATGACGTTTTTGGTGACTTTTGAACGACATAATAAACTATCACGTTTTGAAGCCATTTTTGACATCATACTATATTATGAGGGTTTTGGTGATTTTTTGGACGACATGCTATACTACGACGTTTTTGGTTACTTTTTGGAGAACATACTAAACAATGACATTTTGAAGCCGTTTTTGACGTCATACTGAAATATGACGTTTTTGGTGATTTTTTGGACGACATACTAAACTATCACATTTTGATGACGTTTTTGGTGACTTTTGAACGACATAATAAACTATCACGTTTTGAAGCCATTTTTGACATCATACTATATTATGAGGGTTTTGGTGATTTTTTGGACGACATGCTATACTATGACATTTTTAGGGCGTTTTTGACATCATACTATACTACGACGTTTTTGGTGACTTTTTGGAGAACATACTAAACAATGACATTTTGAAGCTGTTTTTGACGTCATACTATATTATGAAGGTTTTGGTGATTTTTTGGACGACATGCTATACTACGACGTTTTTGGTGACTTTTTGGAGAACATACTAAACAATGACATTTTGAAGCCGTTTTTGACGTCATACTGAAATATGACGTTTTTGGTGACTTTTTGGACGACATAATAAACTATCACGTTTTGAAGCCATTTTTGACGTCATACTATATTATGAAGGTTTTGGTGATTTTTTGGACGACATACTAAACTATCACATTTTGATGACGTTTTTGGTGACTTTTGAACGACATAATAAACTATCACGTTTTGAAGCCATTTTTGACATCATACTATATTATGAGGGTTTTGGTGATTTTTTGGACGACATGCTATACTATGACATTTTTAGGGCGTTTTTGACATCATACTATACTACGACGTTTTTGGTGACTTTTTGGAGAACATACTAAACAATGACATTTTGAAGCTGTTTTTGACGTCATACTATATTATGAAGGTTTTGGTGATTTTTTGGACGACATGCTATACTACGACGTTTTTGGTGACTTTTTGGAGAACATACTAAACAATGACATTTTGAAGCCGTTTTTGACGTCATACTGAAATATGACGTTTTTGGTGATGTTTTGGACGACATACTAAACTATCACATTTTGATGACGTTTTTGGTGACTTTTGAACGACATAATAAACTATCACGTTTTGAAGCCATTTTTGACATCATACTATATTATGAGGGTTTTGGTGATTTTTTGGACGACATGCTATACTATGACATTTTTAGGGCGTTTTTGACATCATACTATACTACGACGTTTTTGGTGACTTTTTGGAGAACATACTAAACAATGACATTTTGAAGCTGTTTTTGACGTCATACTATATTATGAAGGTTTTGGTGATTTTTTGGACGACATGCTATACTACGACGTTTTTGGTGACTTTTTGGAGAACATACTAAACAATGACATTTTGAAGCCGTTTTTGACGTCATACTGAAATATGACGTTTTTGGTGACTTTTTGGACGACATAATAAACTATCACGTTTTGAAGCCATTTTTGACGTCATACTATATTATGAAGGTTTTGGTGATTTTTTGGACGACATACTAAACTATCACATTTTGATGACGTTTTTGGTGACTTTTGAACGACATAATAAACTATCACGTTTTGAAGCCATTTTTGACATCATACTATATTATGAGGGTTTTGGTGATTTTTTGGACGACATACTAAACTATCACATTTTGATGACGTTTTTGGTGACTTTTGAACGACATAATAAACTATCACGTTTTGAAGCCGTTTTTGACGTCATACTATATTATGAAGGTTTTGGTGATTTTTTGGACGACATGCTATACTACGACGTTTTTGGTGACTTTTTGGAGAACATACTAAACAATGACATTTTGAAGCCGTTTTTGACGTCATACTGAAATATGACGTTTTTGGTGACTTTTTGGACGACATAATAAACTATCACGTTTTGAAGCCATTTTTGACGTCATACTATATTATGAAGGTTTTGGTGATTTTTGGACGACATACTAAACTATCACATTTTGATGACGTTTTTGGTGACTTTTGAACGACATAATAAACTATCACGTTTTGAAGCCATTTTTGACATCATACTATATTATGAGGGTTTTGGTGATTTTTTGGACGACATGCTATACTATGACATTTTTAGGGCGTTTTTGACATCATACTATACTACGACGTTTTTGGTGACTTTTTGGAGAACATACTAAACAATGACATTTTGAAGCTGTTTTTGACGTCATACTATATTATGAAGGTTTTGGTGATTTTTTGGACGACATGCTATACTACGACGTTTTTGGTGACTTTTTGGAGAACATACTAAACAATGACATTTTGAAGCCGTTTTTGACGTCATACTGAAATATGACGTTTTTGGTGATGTTTTGGACGACATACTAAACTATCACATTTTGATGACGTTTTTGGTGACTTTTGAACGACATAATAAACTATCACGTTTTGAAGCCATTTTTGACATCATACTATATTATGAGGGTTTTGGTGATTTTTTGGACGACATGCTATACTATGACATTTTTAGGGCGTTTTTGACATCATACTATACTACGACGTTTTTGGTGACTTTTTGGAGAACATACTAAACAATGACATTTTGAAGCTGTTTTTGACGTCATACTATATTATGAAGGTTTTGGTGATTTTTTGGACGACATGCTATACTACGACGTTTTTGGTGACTTTTTGGAGAACATACTAAACAATGACATTTTGAAGCCGTTTTTGACGTCATACTGAAATATGACGTTTTTGGTGACTTTTTGGACGACATAATAAACTATCACGTTTTGAAGCCATTTTTGACGTCATACTATATTATGAAGGTTTTGGTGATTTTTTGGACGACATACTAAACTATCACATTTTGATGACGTTTTTGGTGACTTTTGAACGACATAATAAACTATCACGTTTTGAAGCCATTTTTGACATCATACTATATTATGAGGGTTTTGGTGATTTTTTGGACGACATGCTATACTATGACATTTTTAGGGCGTTTTTGACATCATACTATACTACGACGTTTTTGGTGACTTTTTGGAGAACATACTAAACAATGACATTTTGAAGCTGTTTTTGACGTCATACTATATTATGAAGGTTTTGGTGATTTTTTGGACGACATGCTATACTACGACGTTTTTGGTGACTTTTTGGAGAACATACTAAACAATGACATTTTGAAGCTGTTTTTGACGTCATACTATATTATGAAGGTTTTGGTGATTTTTTGGACGACATGACTACTAAACATATCGACATTTTGAAGCGTTTTTGACGTCATACTGAAATATGACGTTTTTGGTGACTTTTTGGACGACATAATAAACTATCACGTTTTGAAGCCATTTTTGACGTCATACTATATTATGAGGTTTTGGTGATTTTTGGACGACATACTAAACTATCACATTTTGATGACGTTTTTGGTGACTTTTGAACGACATAATAAACTATCACGTTTTGAAGCCATTTTTGACATCATACTATATTATGAGGGTTTTGGTGATTTTTTGGACGACATACTGAAACTATCACATATGACGTTTTTGGTGACTTTTGAGACATAATAAACATACGTTTGAAGCGTTTTTGACGTCATACTATATTATGAAGGTTTTGGTGATTTTTGGACGACATGCTATACTACGACGTTTTTGGTGACTTTTTGGAGAACATACTAAACAATGACATTTTGAAGCCGTTTTTGACGTCATACTGAAATATGACGTTTTTGGTGACTTTTTGGACGACATAATAAACTATCACGTTTTGAAGCCATTTTTGACGTCATACTATATTATGAAGGTTTTGGTGATTTTTTGGACGACATACTAAACTATCACATTTTGATGACGTTTTTGGTGACTTTTGAACGACATAATAAACTATCACGTTTTGAAGCCATTTTTGACATCATACTATATTATGAGGGTTTTGGTGATTTTTTGGACGACATGCTATACTACGACGTTTTTGGTGACTTTTTGGAGAACATACTAAACAATGACATTTTGAAGCCGTTTTTGACGTCATACTGAAATATGACGTTTTTGGTGATTTTTTGGACGACATACTAAACTATCACATTTTGATGACGTTTTTGGTGACTTTTGAACGACATAATAAACTATCACGTTTTGAAGCCATTTTTGACATCATACTATATTATGAGGGTTTTGGTGATTTTTTGGACGACATGCTATACTATGACATTTTTAGGGCGTTTTTGACATCATACTATACTACGACGTTTTTGGTGACTTTTTGGAGAACATACTAAACAATGACATTTTGAAGCTGTTTTTGACGTCATACTATATTATGAAGGTTTTGGTGATTTTTTGGACGACATGCTATACTACGACGTTTTTGGTGACTTTTTGGAGAACATACTAAACAATGACATTTTGAAGCCGTTTTTGACGTCATACTGAAATATGACGTTTTTGGTGACTTTTTGGACGACATAATAAACTATCACGTTTTGAAGCCATTTTTGACGTCATACTATATTATGAAGGTTTTGGTGATTTTTTGGACGACATACTAAACTATCACATTTTGATGACGTTTTTGGTGACTTTTGAACGACATAATAAACTATCACGTTTTGAAGCCATTTTTGACATCATACTATATTATGAGGGTTTTGGTGATTTTTTGGACGACATGCTATACTATGACATTTTTAGGGCGTTTTTGACATCATACTATACTACGACGTTTTTGGTGACTTTTTGGAGAACATACTAAACAATGACATTTTGAAGCTGTTTTTGACGTCATACTATATTATGAAGGTTTTGGTGATTTTTTGGACGACATGCTATACTACGACGTTTTTGGTGACTTTTTGGAGAACATACTAAACAATGACATTTTGAAGCTGTTTTTGACGTCATACTATATTATGAAGGTTTTGGTGATTTTTTGGACGACATGCTATACTACGACGTTTTTGGTGATTTTTTGGACGACATACTAAACTATCACATTTTGATGACGTTTTTGGTGACTTTTTGGACGACATACTATACTATGACGTTTTTGGTGACTTTTTGAACGACATAATAAACTATCACGTTTTGAAGCCATTTTTGACATCATACTATAATATGAGGGTTTTGGTGATTTTTTGGACGACATGCTATACTATGACATTTTTAGGGCGTTTTTGACATCATACTATACTACGACGTTTTTGGTGACTTTTTGGAGAACATACTAAACAATGACATTTTGAAGCCGTTTTTGACGTCATACTGAAATATGACGTTTTTGGTGACTTTTTGGACGACATAATAAACTATCACGTTTTGAAGCCATTTTTGACGTCATACTATATTATGAAGGTTTTGGTGATTTTTTGGACGACATACTAAACTATCACATTTTGATGACGTTTTTGGTGACTTTTGAACGACATAATAAACTATCACGTTTTGAAGCCATTTTTGACATCATACTATATTATGAGGGTTTTGGTGATTTTTTGGACGACATGCTATACTATGACATTTTTAGGGCGTTTTTGACATCATACTATACTACGACGTTTTTGGTGACTTTTTGGAGAACATACTAAACAATGACATTTTGAAGCCGTTTTTGACGTCATACTGAAATATGACGTTTTTGGTGATTTTTTGGACGACATACTAAACTATCACATTTTGATGACGTTTTTGGTGACTTTTGAACGACATAATAAACTATCACGTTTTGAAGCCATTTTTGACATCATACTATATTATGAGGGTTTTGGTGATTTTTTGGACGACATGCTATACTATGACATTTTTAGGGCGTTTTTGACATCATACTATACTACGACGTTTTTGGTGACTTTTTGGAGAACATACTAAACAATGACATTTTGAAGCTGTTTTTGACGTCATACTATATTATGAAGGTTTTGGTGATTTTTTGGACGACATGCTATACTACGACGTTTTTGGTGACTTTTTGGAGAACATACTAAACAATGACATTTTGAAGCCGTTTTTGACGTCATACTGAAATATGACGTTTTTGGTGATTTTTTGGACGACATACTAAACTATCACATTTTGATGACGTTTTTGGTGACTTTTGAACGACATAATAAACTATCACGTTTTGAAGCCATTTTTGACATCATACTATATTATGAGGGTTTTGGTGATTTTTTGGACGACATGCTATACTATGACATTTTTAGGGCGTTTTTGACATCATACTATACTACGACGTTTTTGGTGACTTTTTGGAGAACATACTAAACAATGACATTTTGAAGCTGTTTTTGACGTCATACTATATTATGAAGGTTTTGGTGATTTTTTGGACGACATGCTATACTACGACGTTTTTGGTGACTTTTTGGAGAACATACTAAACAATGACATTTTGAAGCTGTTTTTGACGTCATACTATATTATGAAGGTTTTGGTGATTTTTTGGACGACATACTAAACTATCACATTTTGATGACGTTTTTGGTGACTTTTTGGACGACATACTATACTATGACGTTTTTGGTGACTTTTTGAACGACATAATAAACTATCACGTTTTGAAGCCATTTTTGACATCATACTATAATATGAGGGTTTTGGTGATTTTTTGGATGACATGCTATACTATGACATTTTTAGGGCGTTTTTGACATCATACTATACTACGACGTTTTTGGTGACTTTTTGGAGAACATACTAAACAATGACATTTTGAAGCCGTTTTTGACGTCATACTGAACTATGACGTTTTTGGTGACTTTTTGAACGACATAATAAACTATCACGTTTTGAAGCCATTTTTGACATCATACTATAATATGAGGGTTTTGGTGATTTTTTGGACGACATGCTATACTACGACGTTTTTGGTGACTTTTTGGAGAACATACTAAACAATGACATTTTGAAGCCGTTTTTGACGTCATACTGAAATATGACGTTTTTGGTGATTTTTTGGACGACATGCTATACTATGACGTTTTTTGTGACTTTTTGAACGACATACTAAACTATCACATTTTGAAGCCGTTTTTGACGTCATACTATATGATGACGCTTTTGGTGACTTTTTGGACGACATGCTATACTATGACGTTTTTGGTGACGTTTTGAACGACATAATAAACTAACACGTTTTGAAGCCATTTTTGACATCATACTATATTATGAGGGTTTTGGTGATTTTTTGGACGACATGCTATACTATGACGTTTTTGGTGATTTTTTGGACGACATACTAAACTATCACATTTTGATGACGTTTTTGGTGACTTTTTGGACGACATACTATACTATGACGTTTTTGGTGACTTTTTGAACGACATAATAAACTATCACGTTTTGAAGCCATTTTTGACATCATACTATAATATGAGGGTTTTGGTGATTTTTTGGACGACATGCTATACTATGACATTTTTAGGGCGTTTTTGACATCATACTATACTACGACGTTTTTGGTGACTTTTTGGAGAACATACTAAACAATGACATTTTGAAGCTGTTTTTGACGTCATACTATATTATGAAGGTTTTGGTGATTTTTTGGACGACATGCTATACTACGACGTTTTTGGTGACTTTTTGGAGAACATACTAAACAATGACATTTTGAAGCCGTTTTTGACGTCATACTGAAATTATGACGTTTTTGGTGACTTTTTGGAACGACATACTAAACTATCACATTTTGAAGCCATTTTTGACGTCATACTATATATGAGGTTTTGGTGATTTTTGGACGACATACTATACTATGACGTTTTGGGACTTTTTGACACATACTATACTATGACGTTTTGGTGACTTTTTGGACGACATACTAAACTATGACGTTTTGAGCTGATTTTTGACGACATACTAATATGAAGTTTTGGGATTTTTTGACGACATACTATACTACGACGTTTTTGGTGACTTTTTGGACGACATACTAAACAATGACGTTTTGAAGCCTTTTTGACGTCATACTATATTATGAGGTTTTGGTGATTTTTGGACGACATACTAACTATCACATTTTGATGACGTTTTTGGTGACTTTTTGGAACGACATAATAAACTATCACGTTTTGAAGCCATTTTTGACGTCATACTATATATGAGGGTTTTGGTGATTTTTTGGACGACATGCTATACTATGACATTTTTAGGGCGTTTTTGACATCATACTATACTACGACGTTTTTGGTGACTTTTTGGAGAACATACTAAACAATGACATTTTGAAGCCGTTTTTGACGTCATACTGAAATATGACGGTTTTGGTGATTTTTTGGACGACATGCTATACTATGACGTTTTTGGTGACTTTTGGACGACATACTAAACTATCACTTTTGAAGCGTTTTTGACGTCATACTATATATGACGTTTTGGTGACTTTTTGGACGACATACTATACTATGACGTTTTTGGTGACTTTTTGAACGACATAATAAACTATCACGTTTTGAAGCCATTTTTGACATCATACTATATATGAGGTTTTGGTGATTTTTTGGACGACATGCTATACTATGACTTTTTGGGATTTTTGACACATACTATACTGATGACGTTTTTGGTGACTTTTTGAACGACATAATAAACTATCACGTTTTGAAGCCATTTTTGACATCATACTATAATATGAGGGTTTTGGTGATTTTTGGACGACATGCTATACTATGACATTTTTAGGGCGTTTTTGACATCATACTATACTACGACGTTTTTGGTGACTTTTTGGAGAACATACTAAACAATGACATTTTGAAGCTGTTTTTGACGTCATACTATATTATGAAGGTTTTGGTGATTTTTTGGACGACATGCTATACTACGACGTTTTTGGTGATTTTTTGGACGACATACTAAACTATCACATTTTGATGACGTTTTTGACGACATACTAAACTATCACATTTTGATGACGTTTTTGGTGACTTTTTGGACGACATACTATACTATGACGTTTTTGGTGACTTTTTGAACGACATAATAAACTATCACGTTTTTGGTGACTTTTTGAACGACATAATAAACTATCACGTTTTGAAGCCATTTTTGACATCATACTATAATATGAGGGTTTTGGTGATTTTTTGGACGACATGCTATACTATGACATTTTTAGGGCGTTTTTGACATCATACTATACTACGACGTTTTTGGTGACTTTTTGGAGAACATACTAAACAATGACATTTTGAAGCCGTTTTTGACGTCATACTGAAATATGACGTTTTTGGTGACTTTTTGGACGACATAATAAACTATCACGTTTTGAAGCCATTTTTGACGTCATACTATACTATGACATTTTTGGTGACTTTTTGGAGAACATACTAAACAATGACATTTTGAAGCCGTTTTTGACGTCACACTATACTATGACATTTTTGGTGACTTTTTGGAGAACATACTAAACAATGACATTTTGAAGCCGTTTTTGACGTCATACTGAACTATGACGTTTTTGGTGATTTTTTGAACGACATACTAAACTATCACATTTTGAAGCCGTTTTTGACGTCATACTGAACTATGACGTTTTTGGTGACTTTTTGGACGACATACTATACTATGACGTTTTTGGTGACTTTTTGGACGACATACTATACTATGACGTTTTTGGTGACTTTTTGGACGACATACTATACTATGACGTTTTTGGTGACTTTTTGGACAACATACTAAACAATGAAGTTTTGACGGCGTTTTTGACGACATACTACACTATGACGTTTTTGGTGACTTTTTGAACGACATAATAAACTAACACGTTTTGAAGCCATTTTTGACATCATACTATATTATGAGGGTTTTGGTGATTTTTTGGACGACATGCTATACTATGACGTTTTTGGTGACTTTTTTGACGACATACTACACTAGGACGTTTTTGGTGACTTTTTGGACGACATACTAAACTGATGTTTTGAAGCCGTTTTTGACGTCATACTATGAGGTTTTTGGTGATTTTTTGAACGACATGCTATACTATGACATTTTTAGGGCGTTTTTGACGTTATACTATACTACGACGTTTTTGGTGACTTTTTGGAGAACATACTAAACAATGACATTTTGAAGCCGTTTTTGACGTCATACTGAAATATGACGTTTTTGGTGATTTTTTGGACGACATGCTATACTATGACGTTTTTGGTGACTTTTTGAACGACATACTAAACTATCACATTTTGAAGCCGTTTTTGACGTCATACTATATGATGACGCTTTTGGTGACTTTTTGGACGACATGCTATACTATGACGTTTTTGGTGACGTTTTGAACGACATAATAAACTAACACGTTTTGAAGCCATTTTTGACATCATACTATATTATGAGGGTTTTGGTGATTTTTTGGACGACATGCTATACTATGACGTTTTTGGTGATTTTTTGGACGACATACTAAACTATCACATTTTGATGACGTTTTTGGTGACTTTTTGAACGACATAATAAACTATCACGTTTTGAAGCCATTTTTGACATCATACTATAATATGAGGGTTTTGGTGATTTTTTGGACGACATGCTATACTATGACATTTTTAGGGCGTTTTTGACATCATACTATACTACGACGTTTTTGGTGACTTTTTGGAGAACATACTAAACAATGACATTTTGAAGCCGTTTTTGACGTCACACTATACTATGACATTTTTGGTGACTTTTTGGAGAACATACTAAACAATGACATTTTGAAGCCGTTTTTGACGTCATACTGAACTATGACGTTTTTGGTGATTTTTTGGACGACATGCTATACTATGACGTTTTTGGTGACTTTTTGAACGACATACTAAACTATCACATTTTGAAGCCGTTTTTGACGTCATACTGAACTATGACGTTTTTGGTGACTTTTTGGACGACATACTATACTATGACGTTTTTGGTGACTTTTTGGACGACATACTATACTATGACGTTTTTGGTGACTTTTTGGACAACATACTGAACAATGAAGTTTTGACGCCGTTTTTGACGACATACTATACTATGACGTTTTTGGTGACTTTTTGAACGACATAATAAACTAACACGTTTTGAAGCCATTTTTGACATCATACTATATTATGAGGGTTTTGGTGATTTTTTGGACGACATGCTATACTATGACGTTTTTGGTGACTTTTTCGACGACATACTACACTAGGACGTTTTTGGTGACTTTTTGGACGACATACTAAACTGATGTTTTGAAGCCGTTTTTGACGTCATACTATGAGGTTTTTGGTGATTTTTTGAACGACATGCTATACTATGACATTTTTAGGGCGTTTTTGACGTCATACTATACTATGACGTTTTTGGTGACTTTTTGGAGAACATACTAAACAATGACATTTTGAAGCCATTCTTGACGTCATACTGAACTATGACGTTTTTGGTGACTTTTTGAACGACATAATAAACTATCACGTTTTGAAGCCATTTTTGACATCATACTATATTATGAGGGTTTTGGTGATTTTTTGGACGACATGCTATACTATGACATTTTTAGGGCGTTTTTGACGTCATACTATACTATGACGTTTTTGGTGACTTTTTGGAGAACATACTAAACAATGACATTTTGAAGCCGTTTTTGACATACTGAACTATGACGTTTTTGGTGATTTTTTGGACGACATGCTATACTATGACGTTTTTGGTGACTTTTTGAATGACATACTAAACTATCACATTTTGAAGCCGTTTTTGACGTCATACTACATGATGACGTTTTTGGTGACTTTTTGAACGACATAATAAACTAACACGTTTTGAAGCCATTTTTGACATCATACTATATTATGAGGGTTTTGGTGATTTTTTGGACGACATGCTATACTATGACGTTTTTGGTGACTTTTTTGACGACATACTACACTAGGACGTTTTTGGTGACTTTTTGGACGACATACTAAACTGATGTTTTGAAGCCGTTTTTGACGTCATACTATACTATGACTTTTTTGGTGACTTTTTGGACGACATACTATACTATGACGTTTTTGGTGACTTTTTGGACAACAAACTAAACAATGATGTTTTGAAGCAGTTTTTGACGTCATCCTATACTATGACTTTTTTGGTGACTTTTTGGACGACATACTAAACTATTACGTTTTTGGTGACTTTTTGGATGACATACTATACTAGGACGTTTTTGGACGACATACTATACTATGGCGTTTTTGGTGAGAATTTGGACGACATACTATGACGTTTTGGTCATATTTTGGACGACATACTAAACTATGACATTTTTGGGACATTTTTGACAACAGACTAAACTATGACGTTTTAATTATATTTTCGACGATATACTAAACTATGACATTTTTGTGACATTTTGGACGTCATGCTAAACTATGACATTTTGCGACATTTTGAACAACATACTAAACTATGACATTTTGGTCATATTTTGGACGACCTACTAAACTAAATCATTTTTGTGACATGTTTGACGACATACTAAACTATGACGTTTTTGTCACATTTTGGACAACAAACTAAACTATGACTTTGTTATGTAAGTTGTTTTTTGGGCCCTTTTGTTGGTTTTATTCAACAGGTAATTAGAGAGGGAGACGGGAAAGCTGGAAAGACCTGCAGTAAAATGCCACAAGCTGAATCGAACATGCGCCTCCAACACAGCTCTGTTTACGAATCAGCCTCTCAACCAGTTGAGCTACCTGGACAACCTTTTCCCAGTTGTTGGATGACATACTAAACTATGACGTTTTGGTGACATTTTGGACGACATACTAAACTATGACATTTTTGTGACAATTTGGACGACATACTATGACGTTTTGGTCATATTTTGGACGACATACTAAACTATGACATTTTTGGGACATTTTTGACAACAGACTAAACTATGACGTTTTAATTATATTTTGGACGATATACTAAACTATGACATTTTTGTGACATTTTGAACAACATACTAAACTATGACATTTTGGTCATATTTTGGACGACCTACTAAACTAAATCATTTTTGTGACATTTTTGACGACATACTAAACTATGGCGTTTTTGTCACATTTTGGACAACAAACTAAACTATGACTTTGTTATGTAAGTTGTTTTTTGGGCCCTTTTGTTGGTTTTATTCAACAGGTAATTAGAGAGGGAGACAGGAAAGCTGGAAAGACCTGCAGTAAAATGCCACAAGCTGAATCGAACATGCGCCTCCAACACAGCTCTGTTTACAAGTCAGCCTCTCAGCCAGTTGAGCTACCTGGACAACCTTTTCCCAGTTGTTGGACGACATACTAAACTATGACGTTTTTCGTGATGTTTTGGACGACATATTAACTATAATGTTTTTGTCACATTTTTGACGACATACTAAACTATGACGTTTTTGTCACATTTTGGACGACATACTAAACTATGACGTTTTTGTCACATGTTGGACGACATACTAAACTATGACATTTTTGTGACATTTTGGATGACATACTAAACTATGACATTTTTGCGACATTTTGGACGACATACTAAACTACGACGTTTTGGTGACATTTTGGACGACATACTAAACTATGACATTTTTGTGAGAATTTGGATGACATACTATGACGTTTTGGTCATATTTTGGACGACATACTAAACTATGACATTTTTGGGACATTTTTGACAACAGACTAAACTATGACGTTTTAATTATATTTTGGACGATATACTAAACTATGACATTTTTGTGACATTTTGGACGTCATACTAAACTATGACATTTTGCGACATTTTGAACAACATACTAAACTATGACATTTTGGTCATATTTTGGACGACCTACTAAACTAAATCATTTTTGTGACATTTTTGACGACATACTAAACTATGGCGTTTTTGTCACATTTTGGACAACAAACTAAACTATGACTTTGTTATGTAAGTTGTTTTTTGGGCCCTTTTGTTGGTTTTATTCAACAGGTAATTAGAGAGGGAGACAGGAAAGCTGGAAAGACCTGCAGTAAAATGCCACAAGCTGAATCGAACATGCGCCTCCAACACAGCTCTGTTTACAAGTCAGCCTCTCAACCAGTTGAGCTACCTGGACAACCTTTTCCCAGTTGTTGGACGACATACTAAACTATGACGTTTTTGTCACATTTTGGACGATATATGAAACTATGATGTTTTTGTCATATTTTGGACGACATAGTAAACTATGATGTTTTTTCCACATTTTGGACGACATACTAAACTATGGCGTTTTTGTCACATTTTGGACAACAAACTAAACTATGACTTTGTTATGTAAGTTGTTTTTTGGGCCCTTTTGTTGGTTTTATTCAACAGGTAATTAGAGAGGGAGACAGGAAAGCTGGAAAGACCTGCAGTAAAACGCCACGAGCTGAATCGAACATGTGCCACCAACACAGCTCTGTTTACGAGTCAGCCTCTCAACCAGTTGAGCTACCTGGACAACCTTTTCCCAGTTGTTGGACGACATACTAAACTATGACGTTTTTGTCACATGTTGGACGACATACTAAACTATGACATTTTTGTGACATTTTGGACGACATACTAAACTATGACGTTTTTGCGACATTTTGGACGACATACTAAACTATGACGTTTTGGTGACATTTTGGACGACATACTAAACTATGACATTTTTGTGACAATTTGGATGACATACTATGACGTTTTGGTCATATTTTGGACGACATACTAAACTATGACATTTTTGGGACATTTTTGACAACAGACTAAACTATGACGTTTTAATTATATTTTGGACGATATACTAAACTATGACATTTTTGTGACATTTTGGACGTCATACTAAACTATGACATTTTGCGACATTTTGAACAACATACTAAACTATGACATTTTGGTCATATTTTGGACGACCTACTAAACTAAATCATTTTTGTGACATTTTTAACGACATACTAAACTATGGCGTTTTTGTCACATTTTGGACAACAAACTAAACTATGACTTTGTTATGTAAGTTGTTTTTTGGGCCCTTTTGTTGGTTTTATTCAACAGGTAATTAGAGAGGGAGACAGGAAAGCTGGAAAGACCTGCAGTAAAATGCCACGAGCTGAATCGAACATGCGCCTCCAACACAGCTCTGTTTACGAGTCAGTCTCTCAACCAGTTAAGCTACCTGGACAACCTTTTCCCAGTTGTTGGACGACATACTAAACTATGACGTTTTTGTCACATGTTGGACGACCTACTAAACTATGACATTTTTGTGACATTTTTGACGACATACTAAACTATGACGTTTTGGTGACATTTTGGACGATATACGAAACTATGACGTTTTTGTCATATTTTGGACGACATACTAAACTATGGCGTTTTTGTCACATTTTGGACAACAAACTAAACTATGACTTTGTTATGTAAGTTGTTTTTTGGGCCCTTTTGTTGGTTTTATTCAACAGGTAATTAGAGAGGGAGACAGGAAAGCTGGAAAGACCTGCAGTAAAATGCCACGAGCTGAATCGAACATGCGCCTCCAACACAGCTCTGTTTACGAGTCAGTCTCTCAACCAGTTAAGCTACCTGGACAACCTTTTCCCAATTGTTGGACGACATACTAAACTATGACGTTTTTGTCACATGTTGGACGACCTACTAAACTATGACATTTTTGTGACATTTTTGACGACATACTAAACTATGACGTTTTGGTGACATTTTGGACGATATACGAAACTATGACGTTTTTGTCATATTTTGGACGACATACTAAACTATGGCGTTTTTGTCACATTTTGGACAACAAACTAAACTATGACTTTGTTATGTAAGTTGTTTTTTGGGCCCTTTTGTTGGTTTTATTCAACAGGTAATTAGAGAGGGAGACAGGAAAGCTGGAAAGACCTGCAGTAAAATGCCACCAGCTGGAATCGAACCTGTGCCTCCAACACAGCTCTGTTTACGAATCAGCCTCTCAAACAGTTGAGCTACCTGGACAACCTTTTCCCAGTTGTTGGACGACATACTAAACTATGACGTTTTTGGTGATGTTTTGGACAACATACTAAACTATGACGTTTTTGGTGATGTTTTGGACGACATACTAAACTATGACGTTTTTGTCACATGTTGGACGACATCCTAAACTATGACATTTTTGTGACATTTTGGACGACATCCTAAACTATGACATTTTTGCGACATTTTGGACGACATATTAAACTATGACGTTTTAATGATTTTTTTTTTTCTTTTAAAGTTATTTTTTGGCCTTTTCGACTTTATTCGATAGGCACAGTAAGGGACAGACAGGAAATGGGGAAGAAGAGTTGCGGGAAGAGATGCAGCAAAGGGCTACATACTAAACTATGACATTTTTCGCGGCATTTTTCACAACATACTCAACTATGACATTTTTGACGACATGCTAAACTATGATGTTTTTTCCACATTTTGGACGGCATACTAAACTACTAGAAAAGCACTCAGAGAGCGCAGTGGGCTCAGTTGACGTATCATTTCCAACGAATGAAATATTTAATAAAAAATGACCTTGTCCTGAGCACAGTCGTGTTATGCATGTGCATGTTATGTATGGATATCAAATTGCATGTAAATTACTCTTATAAAAGTCTGTTGATCAGTTCATCACTTTTGGCAAGCCTTTTTTTTTTGCTAGTGTTAAAATAACCGCTCCCTCCATGCTTTTATTTTGAAGTCATATTTTTAATGTTATGGGCTTTTATTTTGTCACCATTCCAGCGGCACAGGAAGTGTTTATCTAAGAAGCGGTTTCTTGATATGACGCAGTTGCTGCAAAAAAGTCCAAAAATTCACATAAAGATGAAAGAAAACGGTTCTACGCTGTTGCTGTCTAGCAAAGGATGTGTCTTAACTAATAAACACTTAGCTGGAAAGGGGACAAGCTCTCATGGTGTTTCCTGAAGAAAGGAGTGAAGGACAGAAAGGTGAATTTGTGTTCAAAATAAGGCTGACAGCTGAACGTAAATAAAGGCTTTGTGAAACATCAGGAGCTTCACCGTCGTCTGGCTGGGGTTTGCTACATTGCCTGACATAAATATGTTGCGGGCGGCAGGAATTGATGGGACTCAAACACCCCACAGTTTGATCATTCGTTCCTTGTATGATTTCCAACTGATAAATCACAGTCAATTTGTAGTAGGCCGTTTTTGAGGTCATACTATACTATGATGTTTT
Source organism: Amphiprion clarkii (assembly GCA_027123335.1). Taxonomy (NCBI): domain Eukaryota; kingdom Metazoa; phylum Chordata; class Actinopteri; family Pomacentridae; genus Amphiprion; species Amphiprion clarkii. The sequence goes on along the minus strand of CM049584.1, from coordinate 27,025,510 downwards.
TGGTGACTTTTTGGACGACATACTACACTATGACGTTTTTGGTGACTTTTTGGACGACATACTATACTATGATGTTTTTGGTGACTTTTTGGACGACATACTATACTATGATGTTTTTGGTGACTTTTTGGACGACATACTATACTATGATGTTTTTGGTGACTTTTTGGACGACATACTATACTATGATGTTTTGGTGACTTTTGGACGACATACTATACTATGATGTTTTTGGTGACTTTTTGGACGACATACTATACTATGATGTTTTTGGTGACTTTTTGGACGACATACTATACTATGATGTTTTTGGTGACTTTTTGGACGACATACTATACTATGATGTTTTTGGTGACTTTTTGGACGACATACTATACTATGATGTTTTTGGTGACTTTTTGGACGACATACTATACTATGATGTTTTTGGTGACTTTTTGGACGACATACTATACTATGGTGTTTTTAGGCCGTTTTTGACGTCATACTATACTGTGACGTTTTTGGTGATTTTTTTGGACGACATACAATACTATGACGTTTTTGGTGGCTTTTTGGACGACATACTAAACTGTCCTTCCAGTTATGGATCTATTTTTTGTTGGCCGTGTTTTTCCTGTTTTAGTATCATTTCTAACATTCCAAACAAACTAAAGTTTGAACTTACCTGCTCTCCAGCCTTGAACGCCACGTCCTCCAGTTTGACGGCTGACAGTCCTTCCTGTTCTCCAAGAGGCGACATCATCTGAGCTCCGGCTGCGGCTACTTCCTGCAGCACGGCCACCACCCAGGTCAGGTGCTTCCTGCAGTCTGAGAGCGTGTCGGACACCTGTGAGGGGAAAAAGGTGGAAAATCAATGTGACTATCAGCAGAAAAACCCCCCCACAAATTCTGCTTAGTTGTTTAAATCTGTATAAGGACCTGCTGTCCGAAGTTGAGTGCCGCTGGGATTCCCGGTGCGTCAGTTCCCGGCATCCTGCGGCGGATCTTCTTGCAGAACTGCCTGATGTCGCTGCAGGATGTCTCCAGGTCCTTCAGCAGCACGGCGAGGTCGGCCTTCTCCTGACCGGCATGAAGGAACGCCCGGAGTCGACCGACCTCCACGGCCATGCAGTCCAAGGCACTCTGGGTAAACTGCACCAAAACACAACAGCTGATGAAGAAATCTACTTTATTTTATGAGCAAAACAACTTGTCATGGTCTAGAAATTATTTTGAATTTATAGTTTTACTCATTTGTAAATTGCAGTCAATGTCTTCTCTGTAATTTTTACACTTTACAAAGCCGTCCGGATTGGACCCTCTGGAGGGCCGCTTTTGACCCACGGGCCGCACGTTTGACACCCGTCTTAATGCAATTAAAATGCTCAGAACACACAACCTGACTGGACTTTAAAGCAGTTAAACATCCATGTTATGTACACAAAACTATTCTCCACAGATGCTCTAAACAAAAGCAGATGCACCAAGAGGAAGCTTATTTAGAGCAGAAACACACCCAAAAGTGTAAAACGGTGACTTTTTTTCACGTCGATACTCACTCTGATGTGGTCGGCCAGCTGCATGGTGCAGTCCTCGTTCTGGTCCACCAGGTGGATGCTGTACAGGTGCTGGAAAGGAACAAATCTCATTAAACCAGCAGTAGGAGTCATTTTCTAGATAAACGTGTCTAGAATTCCTGATGTGTTTTTTGTGGCAGGTTGTGTAAATGGGTGAATGTGAAACAACTTGATGTTCTCTTTGACTTAAAAATGCAGAATTTTCACACCATGCAAAGAGGAAATGAGGTAATATATACAAAAAAAACTTAAGAGCAATGTAATACCAGGATTTCTGCAGGTTTATTAAACAGCATTTAACATTTTTAGACATTAATATGACACAAATTTGACCAAAAACCTTCAAAAACTATACTAGAAAATCTCCCATCTCCAAGAAATTTATAAAAATTACTTCTAATATGATTAAATTCACACAACCTGGATCTGGATAAGCAGCAGAAACAGTTTCTCACTATTTTGATAAGCAATTAATTAGTTTGAGTAATAGTTTAAAAAAAAGATGAAATTCTCTGATTCGTGCTTCTTAAATCTGAATATTTTCAGTTTTGGACAGCAGAAACAGACAATGAATGAAACATTTAGAAATCATGTAAAGCACCTGAAGTAACCAGTAAAGTGGAAAAATGCTGTATAGGTGCATTAAATTTACTTTTGTGTAATTGTATTTCATAAAAACAGCAAGTAAAATTAGGCAATTCTGCTCCACCTGGTATATTCTAGACACTATTTTACTCCTTAATGGGAAATTGAGTCATAATCACAGTGTTTTCAGGTGTTTCCTTCTTAAAAATAGACTAATATTTCACCTGTAAATGTCCACACTGCAGTATTTGTGTAGAAATAGAGCATTAACACATGAAGTCCTGGTTTCCTACCTGATAGTATTTGATGGCCTTGGTCAGCGGCTCCACGTTCACCGTCTCGTCCAGCTGGTCTTTGTGCAGCAGGTCGATGAGGAAGTCCAGAGATCTCTCGTGGACGCTCATCTCCGGGTACAAAGAGCCGATCTTCTTGTAGACGTCGACGCTGCACTGATCCAGAGCTCTGAAACACACAGGAGATGATAGAGTGGATTTATTTAACAGAGAGTCACATCCAGCAAACTGTTTCAACATTTACCATCCATGTTTCTCAGTACAGATACGTACGGTTCAGCTGCAGATATCTAGGAATAATTCCACTTTTAGATGTCTATATTTTAATTTTGACTAGTAATAATGCTAATTCAAGATATTTTTAATTTTCTTCAAGGCATGATGTCTATATTCTCCTTTTTAGACAACTTAAATTGAGTTTGAAATAGTCAGAATACGACTGTCGAGTTCTCAAAACAAGTCAAAATGTACTAATATTCATATGTAGAGGCGCTGCAGCTATAAAAGTACGTGATAAGTTGTTTTATTGCCACGTCAGAGCAGCCTGAAGCCCATATTTAATGAATGTCGACCACAAGTTTTTAATAAATGAAGCTCCAGTTCACCACAAACTCCTCACTGAGAAGTCTTTTCTATTTCACAGCATTTTTAACAATCTTATCCACTAAAGCGACCACAGTTGAATTAACTGCTTTAATGCTTTCCTGGACCACAGCAGCGTCATCCATAACAATTATTCTAGTCCAATCTGGATTTTAACTGTTATTCAGAATGATGTTATAAGATAAAACTTTACTAATCCTGAATTCTTGTGTCAGATAGTGCTTAGAAAACACAACAATAAGAGATGCAGCGCCTTAAAAAGTAGATTTAAGTATGATTCAATACTATAATAAAATAATTCAGCTATAAATAGGCTAGAATAACAGTATATCATGAAATACTGCATCTGAAAATGATAGAAAAGTGAAATATTGCACATGTAATCAAAATATTGCAAATCTAAATTAAATGTTGCACATGAAACTGGATGATTATGCTTAAATAATGAAATATTGCAACTGAAAATATAGAAAAGTGAAATATTTCACATTGAATCAAATGCTACACACCATACAGAACCTGATTTTGCACAAACTATTGAAAAAAACATTTTAAATTCTAACTGAAATGCACCATTTATCTCTAAATGTTCAGACTTTCATCTGTCTCTAGAAGAACTTGCTGATCTCAGGAGGAACTTACTGATCTCTGGAGGAACTTACTGATCTCAGGAGGAACTTCCTGATCTCTGGAGGAACTTGCTGATCTCAGGAGGAACTTACTGATCTCTGGAGGAACTTACTGATCTCTGGAGGAACTTACTGATCTCAGGAGGAACTTCACTGATCTCTGGAGGAACTTACTGATCTCAGGAGGAACTTACTGATCTCTGGAGGAACTTACTGATCTCTGGAGGAACTTACTGATCTCAGGAGGAACTTACTGATCTCTGGAGGAACTTACTGAGCTCTGGAGGAACTTACTGATCTCTGGAGGAACTTAATGATCTCTGGTAGAACTAACTGATCTCTGGAGGAACTTATTGATCTCAGGAGGAACTTACTGATCTCAGGAGGAACTTACTGATCTCAGGAGGAACTTACTGATCTCAGGAGGAACTTACTGATCTCAGGAGGAACTTACTCATCTCTGGAGGAACTTAATGATCTCTGGTAGAACTAACTGATCTCTAGAAGATACATTTTAAAGTGTATGGTGATAATAAGTGACACCGCTGCCTCCAGTGCAGGTAAATAAAAGTATAAAACTAGCAGTGCAAATCCTGAACAACACAATAATTTACACATTAATTCAATAAAAACTAAATAAATCCTCTAAAAAAACAACACAATATCAAACTAACAACCACCATGAGCTTACACTAAGAGTAAAAAAGCATTTTAAATTCTGGCTTAAATGCACCATTTATCTCTAAATGTTCAGACTTTCATCTGTCTCTGGAGGAACTTAATGATCTCTGGTAGAACTAACTGATCTCAGGAGGAACTTACTGATCTCAGGAGGAACTTACTGATCTCTAGAAGAACTTACTGATCTCTGGAGGAACCTACTGATCTCTGGAGGAACTTAATGATCTCTGGTAGAACTAACTGATCTCTGGAGGAACTTACTGATCTCAGGAGGAACTTACTGATCTCTAGAAGAACTTACTGATCTCTGGAGGAACTTACTGATCTCTGGAGGAACTTACTGATCTCAGGAGGAACTTACTGATCTCAGGAGGAACTTACTGATCTCTAGAGGAACTTACTGATCTCAAGAGGAACTTACTGATCTCTAGAGGAACTTACTTATCTCTGGAGGAACTTACTGATCTCTGGAGGAACCTACTGATCTCTAGAGGAACTTACTGATCTCTGGAGGAACTTACTGATCTCTGGAGGAACTTAATGATCTCTGGTAGAACTAACTGATCTCTGGAGGAACTTATTGATCTCAGGAGGAACTTACTGATCTCAGGAGGAACTTACTGATCTCAGGAGGAACTTACTCATCTCTGGAGGAACTTAATGATCTCTGGTAGAACTAACTGATCTCTAGAAGATACATTTTAAAGTGTATGGTGATAATAAGTGACACCGCTGCCTCCAGTGCAGGTAAATAAAAGTATAAAACTAGCAGTGCAAATCCTGAACAACACAATAATTTACACATTAATTCAATAAAAACTAAATAAATCCTCTAAAAAAACAACACAATATAAAACTAACAACCACCATGAGCTTACACTAAGAGTAAAAAAACATTTTAAATTCTGGCTTAAATGCACCATTTATCTCTAAATGTTCAGACTTTCATCTGTCTCTGGAGGAACTTACTGATCTCTGAAGGAACCTACTGATCTCAGAAGGAACTTACTGATCTCTGGTAGAACTAACTGATCTCTGGAGGAACTTATTGATCTCAGGAGGAACTTACTGATCTCAGGAGGAACTTACTGATCTCAAGAGGAACTTACTGATCTCAGGAGGAACTTACTGATCTCATGAGGAACTTAGTGATCTCGAGAGGAACTTACTGATCTCTGGAGGAACTTACTGATCTCTGGAGGAACTTACTGATCTCTAGAGGAACTTACTGATCTCAGGAGGAACTTACTGATCTCTAGAAGAACTTACTGATCTCTAGAAGAACTTACTGATCTCTGGAGGAACTTACTGATCTCTGGAGGAACTTACTGATCTCAGGAGGAACTTACTGATCTCAGGAGGAACTTACTGATCTCAGGAGGAACTTACTGATCTCAGGAGGAACTTACTGACCTCTGGAGGAACCTACTGATCTCTGGAGGAACCTACTGATCTCTGGAGGAACTAACTGATCTCTGGAGGAACTTACTGATCTCTGGAGGAACTTACTGATGTCTAGAGGAACTTACTGATCTCTGGAGGAACTTACTGATCTCTGGAGGAACTTGCTGATCTTTACTGAAACTTACTGATCTCTGGAGGAACTTACTGATCTCAGGAGGAACTTACTGATCTCAGGAGGAACTTACTGACCTCTGGAGGAACCTACTGATCTCTGGAGGAACCTACTGATCTCTGGAGGAACTAACTGATCTCTGGAGGAACTTACTGATCTCTGGAGGAACTTACTGATGTCTAGAGGAACTTACTGATCTCTGGAGGAACTTACTGATCTCTGGAGGAACTTACTGATGTCTAGAGGAACTTACTGATCTCTGGAGGAACTTGCTGATCTTTACTGAAACTTACTGATCTCTGGAGGAACTTACTGATGTCTAGAGGAACTTACTGATCTCTGGAGGAACTTACTGATCTCTAGAGGAACCTACTGATCTCTGGAGAAACTTACTGATCTCTGGAGGAACTTTCTGATCTCTGGAGGAACTTACTGATGTCTAGAGGAACTTACTGATCTCTGGAGGAACTTACTGATCTCTGGAGGAACTTACTGATGTCTAGAGGAACTTACTGATCTCTGGAGGAACTTGCTGATCTTTACTGAAACTTACTGATCTCTGGAGGAACTTACTGATCTCTAGAGGAACTTACTGATCTCTGGAGGAACTTACTGATCTCTAGAGGAACCTACTGATCTCTGGAGAAACTTACTGCTCGTATTTGTGCAGCGTCGCCTGCAGCAGACTCAGGGAATAAACCAAACCTCCAGCGAAGCTCAGCTGCTCTCCAACGGCTCCCTTCAGTCCGGCTCGCTCCACACAGTTTTCATTCAGATCAAACTTCTCCTGAGCTTGTTTGCTGATCAGCTCGGCCTAAAAAAAAAACACACAAAAAACAGAGTTTGTTAACCTCAGACAGAAAAAAAACCACATAAAAACACAGCTACCAAACCCTCAAATGGAAAAAAATACACTGCTACCTGTTCAGCTGCAGCTCCTGACCAACAAAACGCACCTCAGCTGTCTGAAAACTTCAAAACACTTTACTTAATTTAAAATTCTTCTCCTTTTTGACTGCTTTAATTGTTGTTTTTGTCTTATCAGGAACAAAAACGCTGCAGAAATCCTTCAGCTTCACGGCTCAATCAATCAGGACTAATCAGCTGATTAGCAGCAGCTGTGTCGAAGTGATCAGAGGATCTGCCTCACAGAAAACATCCCAGTTCCTTTTCCAGCATTAAATCTCATGTTTTAAACCCAAAAACAAACTGTGGACACGTTTAATGAACTATGTAGAGATTACACAAGCAGACAGTAATTAAAGTGCTTTATAGGCAACATTATTAATACAATTAACCATTAAACTGAAGCATTATTGAACACTGACAGAGGTAAAAAAGCTGGAACGGTGACAATTTGTGATTATTTTTTAAGCATAAAATGTGGATATTTATAGAAGATATTTGGGGAAATTTAAGCTTATTATATCAAATACTTTGCAAGATATAATATATTTTCTTCTTTATTTGCCTGTGGAACCACTTGCAGCACATTTTTAGAGCACGAAATATGGATATTTTATAAGATATTTGTGCAATTTAAGCTAAATATGTTAAATACAATATCTCAGGAAGTTTTAAAAATAAAAGCCTGAAATTTAAAAATTACGCTGCTATAGTCTCCTCCAAACCAAGGAGTGGGGTCCAAACTTAAAATTGACAAATAATCTCATATTAAAAGATTGTTAGATTAGGAAAATCATCTGAAACTCTACTACTTTATTTGGTTTGATTTGGCCATGCAGCGTTTTTTTTATTTGTTTGTTTGTTTGTTTGTTTGTGTGGTACAGACTATGAAAGTTCAACAAAAACAACTTATTTAAGTTTTTGTGATCAAATATTTCATGTTATAAACTGTTCTATATGTTTTGTATTACTGTGACATGCAGCTACATGTGGTTCAGAAAATATCACTAGTTTACTTCAGCATTATCAATTTTTTTGGTTAATTTGTGCCCAATGATGTGACTTTTTATGAGTGCTTCAATTTTTTTTCATATTTTAAATCACCCATACTTCAGAGATTATTTATATATCAGAGATTCTTAATCAATGACATCATGAGAAATAACAGTGAAAATATCAGGCTTTTTCTTTAATAGTTGCAATTTTAAAAATGAATTACCTGAGAAAGTGTTCAAAAACTTTTTAAATATTAATATTTTCTGATAGATAGTCGAGCAGAAGGTCCCTGATGATTTAGAAAGAAATAACTGAATATTTAATCAATTTGGGTGCAGCCCTTCAAGCCTTTTTGACTTTATTTTGGTGAAATTAAAAGGTAAAGGAGCTTTTACTAATCCTAAAAATGGTTGAAAGCTGGTGTTGACCTTGCAGATGAGTCTGGGGATGAGCAGCAGCACCAGGATGCAGTCGTGATCTCCACCGTGACGAAGGAACGATTCAGGCATGAAGGAGGTCAGAAGAGAAACGTGTCTGTTGGCCTGATTCACCTCCATCTTCCTCAGCTCCATCTCAATGGCCTGAAAACAAACAACAACAAACAATAAACACAAACTATTAGAGCTAAAACTCAGTTTACAGTCATCAAAAATACAAAATAACTCCTGAGTTAAAAGCTGCATAAAGAGAACAAATAAAACTTTCAGGCTCAGGTTCCCAGATTTACATAGATCCTGAAAAAAATCTGATATTCTCCAATATTGTTTATATTATATTTCTTATAAATGTTCTCACAGATGTTTTATTACAATTTTTGACATTTTATTAATATTTTTCTACTCAATTATTATTGTTTCTTATGTTTTATCTATTTTTTGACATTTTATTGATATATTTCTATTTTAATAAGATTTTTCCTTATGTTTTATCGCAATTTTTGACATTTTGCTAATATTTTCCTATTTTAATAAGATTTTTCCTGATTTACTTTTTTCACATTGAATTAAGCCTAACCATAAACCAAAAACATTTTAAACATACATCTTCATTATTTTTCTTTTATTCTAAGACTAGGCTGAATCTATGTCTGCGAAAATTTTAGTTTTTCTCCTCTGAACCAAAGAAAAAAATCTGATATTTTATTAATATTTCGTATATATTGTATTATATATTTTTTTAATGTCTTGATATTCTTTACCAGTTATTACATTATTTTTTGGATATTTTATTAATATTTCATGGTACATTAAAAATACATATTATGATATTTTATTTCTAAATATTTTTCCCTGTATTTTCAAAAAACATTTTTTACATTTTTTTCATATTTTTCTGAAATGATAAAAAATATTTTTCCTGATATTTTACTAATATTTTTATGGTACGTTACAAATACATTTTCTGATATTTTATTGAAAAATACTTTTACTGGTATTTTCTCATTTATTTATTTTTTTTACATTTTATTCACATTTTTTAATATGTTACAGATATTTTTCCTCATATTTTATTCATATTTTTATGGTATGCTATGAATACATTTTCTGATGTTTTATTAATAAATATTTTTCCCGGTATTTTCTAATATTTTTTTTTTACATTTTTCATACTTTTCTGATATGTTAAAAATATTTTTTCCTAATATTTTCTTAATATTTTATGGTATGTTACAAATACAATTTCTGATTTTTTTATTTAGAAATATTTTTCTTGGTATTTTCTAACTTTTTTTTCTTACATTTTATTCATACTTTTCTGATATGTTAAAAATGTTTTTCCTGATATTTAATTTTTTTGACATTTCACTAATTTTTTTCTAATATTCTATAAACTACATTTTATTGACATTTTACATATAATTTATCATGCTTGGTTTTTTTGTCTTACACTTCAAATGTCTTTAACAAAGCTCTACACTGAATTTTCCTTTTAGTATAAGACTGGTCTTCATCCATGTCTGGAGCCTGAAATGTTTAATTTTGTCCAATTAAACCAAAGAAAACAGAAAAGCAGAAGAAAAAGCCGTCTGTTGTGGATTTAAACTCTCAGGCTGCTCAGAGCTGCTTGATATTCAGAGCAGTTTGTGTCCTGACCTTGGCGTACGCCTTCGTCTCTGCAAACTTAATCTTGAAATCGAACATCTCTGCTGGCGGCTGCTGCTGGAGTTCAGCTGAAGCTTCCTGCTGGCTGGTCAGTTCTCTGTTCACCTCCTGCAGCAGAAACGGAATCAGGACGGATCGTCAGGAACAAACACGTACAAATAAACAACCGCAGGAATGAAACAGTCCTCCTGCGTCTACCTGCAGGTGAGCTGTGAGCTCTCGGTACTTCTTGATGGTTTGCTGATAATCGGCGACCGTCTCTTGAGCCGCTTCCACTCGTTTCTCAGACTCTCGGACTCTCGCTGCTCCCAGATCCAGCATCTCTCTGAGCTCCAGCTCCGTCTCTCTGGCGTTTTCCTGCAGCTCGTCGTTCATCTCGTTTATGGCTTCCTGCAGGGAGACGACAGGAAAGATTATGAATGTTGGAATTATTCTTTTACTGTCTCATCGGTCCTGTTTCTGCAGACGTTTTACAGCTGACACTGTTTCTCTCTCTGTTTGTGTGGACAGAATGAAGGACAATGATTTCGTTTTCTGAATTCTGATATTTTTCTGATATTTTATTGCATTTGGGTCACATTTTTCTGATGTTGTATGAGCATTTTTCCAATTTTTTATTACATTTTTGATATTTTTCTGATATTTTACACATATTTCCCTAGCTTTTGTATTCCTTTTTTTTAACCTTAGGAGTATTTCTGATATTTTATAAACATTTCCAAGATACTTTACTACATTTGTGATATTTAATTGAGTGTTTTCTTATATTTTCTAAATAATTTTCCTAAATATCTTATTCCAATTTTCAACATATTATCAATATATTTGTATTTTTTATTAAATGTTTTACCAGTTTTTTTTTGTTTGTTTGTTTTTTTTTGACACTTTAGTATTTTTACAGATATTTTATAAATATTTTTGAGATATTTTATTCCTTTTTAAATTCAGAATCTATTTTGGGGTTTTTTATTATTATTTAATTGTTAAACTTTTTTCAGTATTTCCTGGTGTTTTCTAAACATTTCCCCAATATTTTCTTAAATTTTTGATCTTTTTATTTCATATTTTAGTAACATTTTTCTGATAATTTATAGATATTTTTTCAGATGTTTTTTTTTTTTAAAATTATTTTTAAAAACTTTTTGTTTTGCTATTTTGTATTTTTTGAGATATTTTATTCTATTTTTTTATTATTATGTTATTAGCAGTTTTCAAACATTTTATGAAACCAAATTCCTTCACATTTGTATTGCATATTTTGACATAATATTTTTGAGCTTCTGTTGTGAAGATCCTACACTCCACCTCCCTAAGATCCTCTGATTTCTGTATGTTTAATACAAGTTTGTGCAGCTGCAGCATTTCTTAATTTTTATGTCCAGCCAGAGTAACTTTTAATGCTAACAAGTTTCTCTGCAATTTGTAAAAAAAAAAAAAAAAAAAAAAAAAACAGAACATGCATCTGATCTGAATAAACAAATAACAAGATTCCACAGTTTTCCTGATCGTTCCCTGTTGTTTCATATCGATGATTACATGTATTTGGTAGTAAATGTATTAATGAAGGCAAAAATGTTGTGAGAAACTACTAAAATGACCAGAAGTGATGAGTTTAGTCTGAGAACGTGACTGACTGGACGAGTTTCTCTCACTTCTGATTGAGGACGGTGGAGAATAAAGGATCTGCAGTGGGAACTATCAGCAGATGGAGCTGCTGCATGATAATGACGACGGCCCAAATCTGATGAAGTGACTCAGCAAACTGAAGCACTTTAATTTTCTCCGACCTCAGTGCTATAAATACATGCAGGAGTTCAGGTCGGAGCAGGAAGATGAGTTACTGAGAAACACATCAGCTTGGAGACGATCCAGATCCTCATTTTTAATCCACTGAACCCCAACGCAGGAGGTTTTTTTTTTTTTTTGCTCCTTTCACATCATTTTTATTCACTGTAGGTTCAATATAAAATCCTGCACCTCTATGGAAGCAGAACAACCAGGACTAGACACAGACGAGGACTGCAGCCTCAATTTCGTTGTATATTTACAATGACAATAAAGAGATATTGATTGTGTGGAGGAGCGCAGAATTTTTAGATTTTTACAGCATTTATTGAGTGGAAACGGTTAATTTTTTTAGCAAATTTTTGACTAATTTTGACACGAATGTAAATTTAGATTTTGGTTGTTTTTCCTGATGGAAGCATGATGCGTTCACAGACTGTCGGAAAGTTAAAAATATCATTATTTGTAGTGTTTTTACAGTGTCTGCCTCATAAATTTTGTAATTTTTGCTATTTATTTATTTATTTTATTTTTTTTTTTAAAACCAAAACATGCTTTTCCAAACCACCAGTGACAGTTTCTGTGAGCTCTAAGCAGAATTTTGAGATTTTTTTTTTTAATTTTTACAGCATTTATTCAGTGCAAACGGTTTATTTTTTTGTACATTTTTGACAATTTTTGACACAAATTTAAGTTCAGATTTTGGTTGTTTTCCCTGATGGAAGCATGATGCGTTCACAGACTGTCGGAACGTTAAAAATATCATGATTTGTACTGTTTTTACAGTGTCTGCCTATTGTAAATTTTGTAGTTATTGCATTTTTAAAAAAAGCAAAACATTCTTTTCCAAGCCCCTGGTGAATTTTAAGGTTGAGGGGATTAACTGAATGAGCCGATTCATGTTTGTATGTTTAATAATCTGCTCTGACTGTCAATATAAACTGATTTTTTTTTACTCACCAGGTCGGCCACTGTCTCTCTCAGCTCCCTGACTTTCTCCTCCAGGTCCAGGTTTCTCTCCGTCAGCGTCTCCACCATCTCCTCGGCCCCCAAAGCTGCATCCACCTGGAGCACAAATCCTCCTCATCAGAACTGGGAATCACAACATCCCGGCAAAGCTCCGTTATGGATGAACACTGACCTGCTCTTTCAGCTCGTCGATGGTCTTCTCGCCCACCGTCATCTCTTCTTGCAGCTTCTCCTTCTGGCTCCTCACAGAGTCCAGCTCCACGTTCTTCTTCTCCATCTGCTTCTGCAACTTCACGTGTTCCTGCTTCTCCGACGCCGACAGATCGCGCATCCTGGAACATCGCAGCAGAAACACATCATTAACCCTCGTGTCGTCCTGTGGGTCAAATTGACCCGTTCTAAAGTTTGAAAATGTGGAAAAAAATAGATTTTCACAGTGAAACTTCTGATGTCCACATTTCAACATTTTTGGGAAATTTTTGAAAATTAATTTGTGGAAAAAAAGAAATATTAAAAAAAATGTTTCTTAAGAACATTCACATAAAAATCAACCAAAATCCAGCGAAATTCGCTGGATTTTGGTAGATTTTTTTTGTGAATGTTCTTAAAGAAAATATTAGAAGTTTTACTGATATATATGTGATCACTTTAGATATTTTTAGGATTTTTTTGGGAAGATTTTTCTTCTTTTTTTAAAAATATCTACAGGAATTTTCTTGCCAAATGTTGGGATTTTTTTTAAAATAAAACTTTGAAGGGAAATTTTTAAGGAATTATTGGAATTTTCTTCCTGAAGGTTTTGCAAATGTTCAGAAATTTGGGGAATTTTTTTGCTGAATTTTTGGATTTTTTCAGACAAGGAAACAATATTTTTTGGTGCCTGTAAATGAGGACAACAGGAGGGTTAAGGACGCAATATTCAAGCACTAAAGGGCCATTTATTAGCAAACCAAACTAAATAAACGTTTTGACTCCACCCACCTGACCAGCGCTTCCTTCAGCCTCCCGTTCTGCTCTTCCAGCTGTTTCACGTGATAACTTGAAGCGGCGCCGTCCGAACCTGAGACAAACACAACAAACTTTTCATTTAAGACACTCCAGGATAACTGATGTAACTTCCTGTTGGTGCCAAGAGAGATGAGAGTGTCGTCTGTAGCTTCAGTCCAACAAACTGTTCTGTTTTTCGGGAGCTGGCTCTGATCGCTATTAGCTCCACTTGCTAAAAAACCTCCGGATCAATACCTCACCTCCATCCTGCTGCACTGATGGCTCATCTAATCACATTACAGGCTGCTACAGCACACTTCAGTGAGGAAACACTGCTCCTAAATAAATTAAGACAGTAAATCGTGTTGCTATTCTTCTTTTAAATCCCTTTTCTAAGCATTTGATTCCTCATTAGCTCGCAGCTGTATTTCACACACTGTAGAAAATGTAGTTTTCTGAGCTCTTTAGAAAGGAAATTAGTATTTAAAGTACTGATATGATGAGAATAAAACCTAATTTTGCATCAAATTAAGAAAAATGTGTCAAACAAAGACTTAAATATTTAGCTTCTGCACGATGGTGTTAGAAATCGTTTTGAACCGATATCACTGTAGTAACCAGATCAAAAAAACTTTATCTGTGAATATTTCTTAAGTTCAAAGCTGAAGAATTTGTCCAGTGTTACAGTATTTAAGGCTACGTTCACCTAAAAATAATTAGAATAACAACTTCAGCTGCAAAGCATCTCTCGAAATCAAAATTACAAAGTGCATTACAATAAAAAAAGTCAGATTAGACACATAAAATCAACGAATTCAAACAAGAGGATCCTAACCATGTGATATAATGACATAAAATAGTTAAAATGTATTAGAAATATTTTAACTGTTGTTTTATAATTTGCTTTTACACATTAGCATTTTTCTGATATTTTAAAAATATTTTCAGCTGTTTTATTCCTTTTTAAATTTTAAATTTATTTTGAAAAAAATTTTTTAATTGCTAAACTTGTTTTGAAATTTAAATTCAAATCAATATTTTCCTAAATTTTTTATCTTTTTTATCTTTTTTCTGCTATTGGTTAAATTTTTTGACAATTTAGCAACAGTTTTCTGATAATTTATAGACATTATTTCTGATGTTTTTTATTCCTTCTGCCACGTATGCGCAGATTTAACTAAAATACGAGCAATATACATCCAATAACACAATTCGTGCAACAGATAAATTATAAATATGATTAATTCCGCTAAAGCAGAATTAAATTCCTTTCTGTGGTATAAATTTTCTTTTTAAAATCAATAAAATTTATTTTCAGCTTCCTCGTCTCTCTTCTGACCTCCGTTGCTGCTTGTATACGACATGAACTCTGATTTAACCATTGCATAACCACTTAGAAAGTGTCCAAGACATGATAGAAAAAAAAATTAGATCGCTCAGACTTCACTGAAAAAATAATTTAGATCTGAGTCACTAAGATGCAAAAAATCATCAGTTTTGGGCTTCATCACAGCCTTTAATGACATTCTTTAAGGTTTTAATGACGTCTTGTTAAACGTTCGGTACCTTTCTCCTCGATCTCGTGCTTCAGGATCTCCAGGTCCATGGTGAGTTCATCCACTTTCTCCTTCAGGGAGTCGACCTCCAGCTGCAGAGACTCGGCTCTCTCCTCAGCCATCTCCTTATCCAGCGTCGCCATCTCGATGGCGTCCGCCGTGTCCGACATCTCCTCCATGTAGCGCTCCTTCGCCTCCAGAGCTTCTTTGGCCTCCTGGAGACAGAAAAAAAAAAAAACACCTTCTGGTTAGTTTTACAGCTGAATTTAAACCTTAGACTGTGCCGTGATTGTTGCTCATCTAGTCATTTGAGATTTAATTTGTTTCTGATAGAGACAATACAGTTTAAACGTAGTTCCAATACGGTCTAAAAATACAACTTTCATTTTTGTAAAATCCAAAAACAATACAGACATGGAGGTAAAGTGAAAATATAAAATACATAATTGCAAAATACATAAATTGTGATGCATAAATGGACAAAAACAAACAAACAACAACAAAAACAACCTCTAAAATTAGCTTCTTTAGTCAAGAATTTGCAGTGTTGGGGTTTAAAATGAGTTTTCAGGGGTTTAAAATGTAACTTTTAAGCAGAGAATTTAAAATTAAATTCAAATGTATCAAATTTAACATAGGAATTAAATAATGTCTCCTCAAAGGTTCAGCTAAAATGAGAATTCAATCAGCAGCAGCAGGAAAAACAAATATATTTACAAATAAATGTAAACAAAGTAAACAACATCCTTTGGTACATATACAGTGTATTTTTCAGCAGATTTTTCATTTTTTTAAAAGTTAATTCCTCATTTAAAGGCTGTACTATCCTGTATTTGTTCATATTTATGTCTGAATATGTTTGTTTTTCCTGCTGCTGCCGATTAAAATGTAATTTTGGCAAAAAATATAGACCTACAGGTAGCAGAAGTTATGTTATCTCAGTTACATTGTTCCAAAAATGCAAATTTACTACTCAGAGTTCACATTTAAATCTCCTAAAAACTCCTAAGCATCGCTCTCATACTGGAAAATGATGACAAAATAAGCTAATTGTAGTTATTTTTTCCATTTATGCCACACAATTTATCGATTCTGTTTAGAATATTTCACTGTATTCGCATGACTGTAGTGTTTTGTGTGTCTTTTGGAGAATAAAATATGTGTATTTTAACTTTACTGTGAAAATTAGCACTACCTATACATTCTCTTTGGAGCACATCAGTTTAATGCTTTGTATTGGAACGATATTCAAAATGCATCATTCCTGTAAAAGTTTAAATAAGTAAATAAGCAATAATCAACATTAAAGTGGAAAAAATGTCTTAAAGGATGATTTAGGAGTCAAAAAAGGCCAGTTTGGGAATAATTTGATCAGATTTGACTGACAGAATCTGCTAAACACGACTTTTAGTTAAGTGTGAGTGCATAATTTTCCTTTCCTTTGTATTGAAATCAACATTTTAACATTTATTATTTCTGCCTAGAGCCATAAATCCTGTTCAACCATGCTTGTCCTCCTTCTAACCATCTTCATATTTAATATCCAACCATCTCCTTCAGCTTCTCACCCTCTTGGCCTCTTTCAGCTGTTTCTGCAGCTCGGCCTGCTGCTCCTGCATCTTGTTCTTCCACTCCTGCAGCTGCTCCAGCTGGATCTTGTGCTTCTCCAGCTCCTTCAGCTTGGCTTTGTCCTCCGTTCGCTTCATCTTCAGGGTCTCCAGCTTCTCATCCAGGTCCTTCACCTGAGCTCGCAGCGCCTCCTCCTCCTGCACGGACGGGAAAAGGTGAGATTTAACAAGTTTCAGCTTCATGTTTCTGCTGCGAGACGCTGAAATAATCCCATTTTTTTCAAAGTAAAAGCATTCAAACACAAATAGAGGCATCAAAGCTGCTCTGTTGCGTCTATTCTTTCATATTTCTGTAATAAAAGCGACAGATCAGGGTTAAATCTCCATCTGTGGTGGCAGAACTTTCATCTTTTCATGCCTCACGAAGATTTAATTTAAGAATCCACCTGGGGAGACGAGAACACACACCAACACACACTTTGTCGTGCTCACGTGTGTTAGAAAAAATAATTCAATCGTGCAGCAGCTCACACCAATTAAAAGGCGTCACACCCTTCGGCAGCTCGTTAAAACGTTAGTGAGAGAAAAACAACACTTCAGAGCAGAAATATCAAAATCACGCCACGTCGCTGCACCTGTGTTTCCATGGCGACATCCTCCTGAGTGCAACAGAAACATGAATGAGGACGCCTTAAAAGTAAACGCTGACTTTTACTAAATGTTAAATTAATAATCTCTGACATTTAAATACGTGTTAATGTGCTCGTTGATCCTTGATGGCTCGACTGAAACAGTACTGAAGCAGTAAAAACATCCCAATCAACAAACTTACATAGTTAATAAGCAATCATTTATATAAATATCTGTTTATATATTTTTATGAATACATATTTGCATTTTTAACTTAAGATGAGATTATTTATTTCAGTCTAAGTCAAGTTATTAGGAAAAAAACATTTCACAGATGACATGTTGCATATCTTACTACTCTTATTTGTTAAATTTAGCGTAATCAATCAACATAATTACAACGAAAACTAATACTTGAGGGAATCTGTAAACTACAACTAAAGCAATTAATCATTAGTTGCCAGAAAATTAATCTCTAATCATTTTAATTACTGACTGTAATTTTTCAAGCTAAAAGTTTCTTTTTATCTCCAGTTAAAGAAATTTTTTTTTAAATGTGCTGCACAACATATATAAGTTTGGTCAGTCTTTCCTGGGAAAAATGCCCTTAAAAATGATAAAAAAAAAAAATAAATTTTTAAGCAGTCAAAAAAACTCTAAATTAGTAGTCAGTCATCAATTATGTAAATCAAAACATTTTAAAATCAGATATAATGTGATTATTTCTTTTCAGTCCATAAACTAAAACATTTTCGCAGATGACACCAGGCTGTATATCAATAATTTATCAGCATAATTAATAAAAAAAAACTAGCATTTGAGGTAATCTGTGAACTAGAACTGAAACAAATAATCGATTAATTAATGAATTCATGGTCAGAAAATTAATCTGCAATCATTTTGATGACCAATTTTAATTTTTCAAGCAGAAAAGCTAAACATCTACAGTAAATTCCTCTTTCTTGGACCTTTGATCAGTTAAAACAAGCAGCTCAGAGAGAGCTGAAAGGATTAATCAGTTAGTCTACTATTTTAATCATCAATTTTTTTACATAAAAAGTCTAAATCCTCTGATTTCAACTTTGTAAATGTGAATATTTTCAGGTCTGTTTCCTCCTCTGTGACACTAAAGTCGTCATGTTGGGCTTTAGGAGACACTGATTGAAGTTTTCCATCATTTTTCTGACATTTTATACCAAAAAAAAAATTTAATAATCGAGAAAATTGTTAACAAATTAACCTACAATGGAAATAATCGTTAGTTGCAATGCTGCACAGAAATCACAATGAGCATATTCAATTTTCTTTCTGGCATTTTGAAATGAATCACTAGTTTGATATCAGAGTTTCTCTTTTATCTCAAATTTATCATAATTTCCCATGTCGCCTTGAATTTTCCTACAAACCTGAGCATGAATGGATGAAAGAATCACAAAAACGCTGGTGTTCCCGCAATAAATTTAAGTAAAGATGACGTGTTTCCCTTTTCATTTAGAGGAATTCCCGCTGGCGAATCAAAGACTTCAGCTCAGGCCTCGGGCTCGTTTCTAATTCGATGGAAACTGACAGCTGTGTCAAAAAAAACACATCTATTTAGAGGAGCGATAACAAGAAGACGTCGCGTTAGATTTTACTCCCGTCTTTTGATCCTGCTGCGTTAGAATGACATAATGTGTCGACCTTTTATTCCCGATGATATGAAGTGCAATTACGCTGTTTTCAAACATGAACAACGTGAATCTAACCGGAGACGAGACTGACCTTGCTTGGGACGGGGGCTGGAGGGTTTCCAGGGGAGTGCAGGGTGGGGATGACCGGAGCAGCCAGCGGGGTTTGGGCCGGTGTGCTGGGTTCGCTGCTGCTCATCTCCCCAGCCGAGGCCGAGGCCGAGCCGGACGCCGCCCCCTTCCCTCCGGTACCAGCAGGTCGGCTGGGCTGCTGCAGGAATCAAGGGAAAAAATGGGATAAATAACATTTTTTTGCAAAAAAAAAAAAAAAAAAAACAAGAAATATGGATGAAAGAAGCAAAAAAAAAAAATCTCACTGGGTGTAAACATTGCTGGATGATGTAAAATGGAGGTGAATGGACTTTATATTTAGATTTGTGTCATTTAATCTCAAATTGTTAATAATAATATTAATAACATTAATAATAATAATTTTTTAACAATTTCTGCTCAACCACTTCTGATTTTATTTACATTTCTAGACCATAAAATATATATATTTACAAAGACATTCGTAAAATTTTAGCTTGATATATAAAAGACTTTGATCGTCGATCCACTTCCAGGACATTATTTTTGCAGTGTGAAATTTGAGGCTGTTTGAACAATTATTAAAAATAAAAGCCTGACATTTTCACCGTTATTTTTCATCATGTCATTGATTTTAAACTCTACTTGGATCAAGCTATGCAGAAATGCTTTTGTTTTTGTGGTACAACTTCCTGCCATCAGTTATTAAAGTTCAACAAAAAAAAAGTTCAATAAAAATAAAATTGGATTCACATTTAGTATCTCTAGAGATATTAAAATTAGAAGTTTTTTTGTTTGCAGTGTTGTAGAGCATGTCTTTTAGAGTCTATCTATCATCTATCATCCATCCATCCATCTATCTGTAACATTCTTTCCATTTTTATGACCAAGTATTTCATATTAAAAGTATTCTATATGTTTTGTTTTGTATTAATGCAGCCACATTTAGTTCATAGAGTATCACTTGTTTACTTCTGTATTCTCATGTTTTGTTTAGTAATTTGTACTCAAAGATGGGATTTTTCATGACGGCTTAAATATTTTTCATATTTCAAGTTACCAATTTGATCAATTTGTGTAATATTACAAATTCTGAATCGACACGATGAGAAATAAGGGTGAGAATTTCAGTCTTTTATCTTTAATAGTTCCTGAGATATTGTCACTAAAACAGCCTCAAATTTTAGTCTGCAAAAAAATGTGCTGAAAGTGGGTCGACGGGTAATTTTTAAAAACATTTTTATCTCAGAAAGTATTCAATATATCAAGCTAAAACTTCACAAATACCATTTTATATATCTATAGTTTATCACATCAGTTTATCTATAGTTGATAAAAAAGTTTAAAGCAAATCAGAGATGACTGAGGCGATGAAAGAATCTGCAAGTTTCTGAGTCCTATCCTGGTTTGGATCATATTTAAAATGAACCACAAGAAAGTTGTTTACAGTTTTCAGGTTTCTGGTCGTCTGTAGATCTTTCTTGATTCCTTTCTACCTTTTTTTTCTATTCAGACTGAGTTTGGTTAAAGATGTTTAAGAGGATGGATTTAGCTTCTCCATGTCATCACAGTTGATGGAAAATAAAGGCAACAACACAACTGATGTTGGATTCAATAAAAACATGATCAGAACCAGGATACTAAAATTCCCCTGAGCACAAACTAGCATGAGAATCAGCTAGCAGCTACATGCTAACTTAGGTTGTTTATTTCCTTTAAAAACTCACAAGCTGTATGTTAGTTGTCTAGTAGTCTAATTATTAAAGTTTTGGCCCACTAACTTCATCTGTAATTCTTTTGTGTCTTTTCTTTTTCTTTATTCTCTGATGTTTATATTCAAAAATGTCATTTAGTCATTGTTTTTATGTCTTATGAGTTGCTGTTTACAATTAAACAACATTTTTCATTCAACTTCTGTTGATTTAAAGGTGCTGTATAAGTAAATTAACTAAACTTGGTTTTTGTTTTTTGCACTTCCTTTGAACCTCCATGCTGACCCTGAATACAAAACTGCAACTGAAAAAGGCTCAAGATTACATAAAATTAAAGCAATTAATGTGGTGAAACTTTTCTGGAAACAAAACAGATTTATAAAACATAAAACATCAATGCTAACTTGTGGAACTGTGGATAAATAGTAAAAACATATGACATAACATAGGAAATGTAGTGCTTTAAAAGTAGAAAAGTAATAAGAAACTGAAGTGACATGAGGAGCTCTAGATGCAACAAATGGAAAGATATATGTGCTGTTAAACCAAAATGTTAATCCTGTTAATAAAATGTAATTAAATTGACAAATCACACACAAAAACGATGCAAACTGAAGCCCTGAAGAGGTTGGAAACTGGGCTCACCTTGGGCCTTCTGGCCGTGGTCTGAGGTGAAAAGGGAGGAAAGAAGGAGGAAGAGGAGGAGGAAGAGGTCGAAGGGCAGCGGGAGAGGAAGAGGAGGGAAGGAAACAAACACCCAGGGTTAGTGATTCGAGGCATATCAAACGGGAAAATCACAGACAAAAAGGACGGAATGGGAGGATGAGTGCAAAGTGAACGTCCTCCTTGGTTCTCATGGAGCTCCTCTAATGATCTCTTTTGTCCTCGCTGCTCTCTGAGGCCTCATCGCTTCCTCCCACGTGACCCAAACCCTCGACAACAACACCGACACTGTGGCTGGTACTGCTGCTGCTGCGACCTCACTGACCGCTTTGTGTCCCGACCCGCCTCATCTGTGGCACCACGTCCACATTAGAGCCTGTTACACTGGAAGGTCAAGAGGCTCTGAATCTGACCTTAAAATCCTCACAAATCACAACAAAGTGCCTCCTAAACAGTGGAGAAAATCACAATATTTTAATATATTTTGTAGATAAGTAACAGCAATATTATACCTATTAAAACAACTCTGCTTTGGTTGATTTTTCTGCAATAACTGATATGTTTCTGTACATATATTTAATCTACTAAAATCTCTACTAAAAATCCGTGGAAATCCTGTTTCTAGTTTACAAATATAATCTACATTTTCTTTCCCAAGTCTGCACAAATGCAAAACCAATTCTGAAATACAACCTGACACTTGATAAATGTTAAATTTATTGACGTGACAAGAATTAAAGTTTTTTCTTGACATTTAAATGCATAATTGTGCTGCGACTAACAATGATTTTCATCAGCAACCAATATGTAGATTGTTTTTCAGTTATTTAATTCTATTCATGCATTTTATTCATTTATGAAATGTAAAGGGTAGCTTGTGTGAAAATTGTTCAAAATCAAAACATGTTCAATAAATAATGATGTTAAACTGAGAAAAGCAGCTAATATTTAGCAAAAAAACAGCACTATTATTGTTTTTTTTTCTAATATCTTTCATCTCCTACTTATTTCCTAGAAAGCATCCTGGAAGAAATGGTGCAATTCAATTAAAACAACTCACTGTTTCTGGCTTTGGTTGATTTTTCTGCATTAGCTGATATTTTATTAGTTTATGAAATATAAGGGGAAAAAAAAGGTAGCTCGTGCAAAAAAGGTTCAAAATCAAAACATATTCAATTAACAATGAAGTTAAACTGAGAAAAGCAGCTAATATTTAACAAAAAAAATTGCACTATTATTTTTTTTTCTAATATCTTTCATCTAACACTTATTTCCTAGAAAGCATCCTGAAAGAAACGGTGCAATTCATTAGAAATTCAAGGAAAACTGAGGCATAAGATGCTACGTTTACATCAATTAATCATGTATTTATGAGCACAAAGTTATGGTATGCTTGAGTGTAAACAGAATTTTCCTTTTTTTTAGACTAAATAATGACAAACTACACATTTCTTCACAGGAATCAATGTAGGATGAAATTCTGAGGCTTTTAGAAGCAGCTAAATTAACCTAAATATCATTACTTTATAGAGAAACTCCTCCTGCTTGGGAGGATCATGTGATAAAAGCGCAAATGAAGATTGTTGCACCTCCATATTTAAGCAGCTCTATGACGGTTTCCCTTCATTGTGTGGTAATAAAACTAGACGGATGCTTTCTAACACATTTCTGCAAGACGATCTCCCTCCTGCACACCGACCTCCTCCCTCGGCTCGTTCTCGGCCGTCGCTCTGCCCAGTTATCGCTGCTCTTTATTGGATTAGAGGCGGACCATTCAGCAGAAATCAGCCCGAGCTAAACAGCTGTACCGAGGCGCAGCTGACAGCCACAGTGTCGAGCTCTAGACCCCAGAACAAGCTGTACTGAAACCACCAGAGAGTGATTCTGCACAATGAGGCAACACAACTGAGCATGAAATAATTCTGCAATAAAAAAAGAAAAAAACAAGCCACTAGATAGCAGTGAGGGAACGCTGGGAACATCAAGGGAGGAAGAGGGGGGAAAAAAAGGGCGAAACTTCTGAGCATGACCTCTGCCAGCAACAGCAACAAAAAAATAAAAGGATGACAACATCAGATAAATGAGGATCATGTGGAGTTTCTGTACCTTCCGGGGTGCCGGAGTCTGTCTCATCATATTTGCAAGAGAAGGAGAAGGAGAAGACACACAACACAGTCACCACAGACACACAGAGGAGGTGATACAACGAGATCCACACAAACGGTCGGACAGGCAGCGGTTCAGGCCGGGAAGCTGCAGTGGTGCAAATGGCCGCGGCGATTTATTCCCAGAATCCCCTCCCTCGTCCTCCCGCTGTCGGCCTCCTTTATGTCCTCCTTCTCAGCTCCTCTCATAATCCAGTCGCCCTTTTCGCTGCCTCCCTTTTCGCTGCCTCCGTTCAGGACTCTGACATCCTGCCGCCGACCTGCTACACTGGAGACGCCTCTCCTCCCTCCCCTCTCTCTTCCCTCCTCGCTCTGCTTGTTGTGATTTGTCGGCCCAGCCAATGCCCTGCTCCTGCATTACATCACTGAGCAACCCTCCTCCTCCTCCTCCTCCTCCTCTTCCTCACCCACTCAGCGCCACAGACAGACAGTAGAGGGGTGAGGCAGTGATTGTGGACTGACAGGGGAGGATGTGAGACAGACGGAGGCGGAGCCGAGGACGGAGGTGAGAGGCGACGACCAGCGGCGACGCTGATGCAAGCCTCCGCTGTCTCCTAGCAACCAGGAGGATCCTCCAATGGGCTCATTAATGCGAGACTGATGACAACAAAAGAGGAGAACCTGATCTGGTTCATTAAGTAGTGAAAAATGATTAAGTTTTAACTGCTCAAAAATACACTCTCCAGAGGAAAAAATCTAGCAGCAAGTGTGCTAGAAGAAATGCGTACAAAACGGTAGAAAAACGCAATGTCAAAACTGGGAAAATAATGTCAAATATCTGTAAAATAATGAAGGTAAAACAACTATTTGTAGAAATAAAGACTCTTGATGTGGACATTATTTACAGTTTTGGCCTTGAGTAGCTATCATCATATCTTCCTCAGCTCCACTAATCTCCTTCTCTGCAGCAACAGCTCAGCAGGAAGAGAGAGGGAAGTGAGAGGATTAATTCAGTGGGGATACTCTGATTAGCTGTGAGCTTTAAACCCGAAATACTCTCATGACACGGACGTAAACATGGGCAGAAGTCATACGAGATGACACTTGAAGAGGTGATAGTAAACAGACAGTGTAAAGTTTCACATGAGGATTAAGCTGATAACAGGACAGAAATAACATTTCAGTTCTGCTTTTCTAAGTTCTTAGTTATTGCTCGGCTCTAATTTTGCTTCCTTTGTTCTTTTTTGCCCTTTAATATCTTATTTTCTAAGTGTTTATTTAATGTCTACTGTTGTCCGAAGAGAGAGTAACGAAATTTCGATTCTTGGTATGTCATGTACATATTGAAGAATTGACAATAAAGCTGACTTTGACTTTGACTTATTCTGAGGGAAATTAAAGGCAACGGGCTGCTGGAGCAGGAAAAAAAAAACAGTTTATGTATCCATTACAGAGCAGCCGAGGGGAATCTGTCCTGATAAAATATTAAACGTCTTTTCTGTGTAATCACTCACTTTCTCGGCCTAAGTGCTGCCCTGAGAGGCCGACAGCCGGAGAGGATGCTGGGTAACGGTTGGAGATGTATCGGGTTTCTGCTTTCCCAGCAGACACAGGGAGGATCGCTGCGTCTGAGGTCAGCGCAATGAGGCTTCAACAGGACAAAACCGGATAAAATTACTGTCCAGGAAGCATTACTGGAGTATAACCCGACACGCTTGGCTTGATCTGGTTGGATGAAACGGAAAAATACGAGAAAGATGCGATGCTCAGACCACCTGCAGTGCAAACATCATCGTAAGAAGTTTAAAAAGTCGTAGTACTTAAATTTACTGTTAAAAAAGGGGATAAAATTACTGTCCAGGAAGCACTAAAAGGTGCATGACTCAACGCATTTGGCTTGATCTGGATGCACAAAACGGCAAAATACAA
Source organism: Amphiprion clarkii (assembly GCA_027123335.1). Taxonomy (NCBI): domain Eukaryota; kingdom Metazoa; phylum Chordata; class Actinopteri; family Pomacentridae; genus Amphiprion; species Amphiprion clarkii. The sequence goes on along the minus strand of CM049584.1, from coordinate 26,999,919 downwards.
GAAAGATGTGATGCCCAGACAGACTGCAGTGCAAACATCATCATAAGAAGTTTAAAAACTCATAGTACTTCAATTGTCTGCAAGAAAGGGAAAAAATTACTGTCCAGGATGCATTAAAAGGTGCACAATCCAACATGCTTGGCTTGATCTGGCTGGACGAAACAGCAAAGTACGAGAAAGATGCAACGCTCAGACTCGTAGGTGTCAAACAGACCGCAAGACATCACAGTAAGAAGTTTTAAAAAGTCATGTGATTGAAATTTTCTGCAGCTCAGCAATTTCCAGTGAGAATGACAAAGATATGTCCCCTTAACTCTTTAATTTCTTAATAATAAGCGTCAAAGATGTCCCGATTAAGTTTTTGTTTTTTCATGGCTTTTTTCCACGTGTGACAACAGATGTAAACAAAGAATTGGGTATAGAGTTTACGTCGATATTGATCACTTCGATTGACCTCCAGAGTTCCCTATTAAGTGTCTTTCCACTGCAAGAAGTCATGGCAGGCACAAGGTGACGTGAACATTTACAGGAACAGGCCAGTAATCGGTTTTTTAAGTCTTTCTATTTCCAGATTTGACTATGACGTTAACAATGACTGCACCAAAAGAACAAAAATAGTAGTAACTGGATGTAACTTTGGTTTAACAAGCATGTGGGAAATAGAACAATGGAGGTGTGTTAGGTTAGTCTACATGGTGAATTTCACGTTTGAAAATGCCAACTTCAGAGAGGAGACAACTGCTACTACTAATAAAGACATTGATAAAGCAGAAAAATGCTGTTGTTGTCCTCTATAACTTTAACCAACCAGCATTTAGCTCCACAATAGTGATTGCAAGGGCGGCTCAGATGTATTAACCCTGGATTAAGTACTGAAAAATACAAACCCCAAAGGTGTTCAGTTTTAGATGCATAAATAAGAAAAAAAAAAACTCAAACTTAGGACGTTATTGTTAAGAATTACTGCCGGTGCTATAAAAAGTGACCCTGTACAAAAGAAGTGCACTATAAAACCACTCCACTAAAATAAAAAGCCATGAAAATGAATTAAAGTCTTCTTAATTTAAATGAGTATTACTGCGTTATTTTATCTTGTATTAAACGCATACATAATTTATTCTTATTTACTTCTGTTAATGTTTTGAGAATTGAATACTTCATAGAGAAAAATGGCATTTTTCTGTTCATTAGCGGTTCAGCTGAGGGAGGAAGTTACATTTCATAGATTTCACTTTAAATTAGTAGAGAATAGCACCGGTATTCTTAGAATTTAGTGTAATTCATGCATACTTTTCTGTCATTTCTGTATAGTGAGCGCATCACCTATTTCCACATTTGAAAGCTCGGTTATATCCAGACTGAACATTTAGGCGTTGTGGTTCAAAGTTCCCCCCCGATGTTGGAAGTCAGCCTGCCGATGAGGAGATGCAGCACAGACGGGCGATAAAATAGAAGCGAGCTGACAGGAAATCTTTACTCTGCAGGTTTCTGCAGGCGGGAGGGCGGCTGATTTCACCTCGGTCACAGTCTGACATTTTCTAGACAGAGCGGCAGGGAAACGCCTGCATGTATGAGTCAGCGGAGGAGGATTGTTAAAGAGCACTGGATCTCATGATGAACCTCAGGGTGGAAATATGTAAAGAACATGATATGTACATGGTGTCTTTTTCAGTCTAGGATGCTGTGCAAGACTTCAGGCATTTTAGATTTGCATCCGTCTTGCAATAATCACCAGGGAGCCGTTTGATCAGTCACAAAATTATCCTACAGCGACTCCAAACATACAGAGTCCAAAGAACTATCTATAAATAATGTAAATAAATCCTCAGAAAAACTGTGGTAAGTTCTTCCAGACACTTACAACAACCTTGGAGAATCAGAGCTTTTTTAAATGCAAAGGCTGGTCACGCTGAATATTGATTCGATTCAGGCTTTTTTTTATTCCTCCTGCGCATTGCACAAATGCATTCTTTCAAAAATACTAGCAATAAGAAGCGAAAGTGATTCAAGAAGATGGTAAAATTGGGTCAAATCTGCAGACATAAACTGCAACTAAGAGGCAAAACAAGGACTTCAGGGTTAAAAATCCAAATATAACGAGATAACTACTATACTATTTTGCCACTAAGTCGAGCATTTATAAATATGACAGCAGTGAAATGTGTAGTCTTACGCCAGCGGAAGGGATAGTCCAAAAATGTTGGAACATCAGTAGAAAAATAAAAGTAAACAAGAAATATATAAAAGAACTGTTGATATTGTGCAGATTTTTCCATATGTAGAGATGAAGACATGGCAAAGATTCCTCTCAACGTGGAAAATAATGCTTTTGCACATATCTATATATTCAAAAACAACAACTACACATCAATCTGAATGTCTCTTTGGAAATCCACCACTCCTTCAGACACACTACATCCTGCTATCTGGTTTTGTTTCTACCAAGATGGAAAAGCCTTTTTTTTTTTTTTTTTTTTTTTAACTTCAACATGCACAGAAGGCAGACGGACACGGAGCAGACGGACCAGACAGACCAGAGCAGAGAGCTTTTGATGAGGTGACGATGAAGCTTCCATTCAGCTTCCATTCACACAAACACAGGACGCCTCAGGACAACAGACCAGCGGCGGCGGGGTGGCGAGCTGCCGGGAATCATAGGTAAATGAGGATGCGAGAGGCCCTGTTGCCATGCAGCGGGCGGCGCAGGCCATTCAGAGCCACCGTTACCACGGTTACCACGTTCAACCATCATAACATTAACCACTGTACCGAGGTTAGAGAAACATGCAGCACCTTTTTGGGTTTCACTCCTCGCTGCGTGATCGAAGAGAAGGAGGGAGGGAAGGAAGGAAGGAAGGAAGGTGAAGGTTAAAGAGTTTGTCATGCTGGAGTGAAGGGAGCTGTGGAGGTTCGCTGCTCTAAGGTGGAGCCCCAGGTAGAGAGTTTCACTTTCACACACTCATGTCTTCATTCTCAATAACTTAGTTTTCTCACATGAACAATAAACACCAAAAATATGTTAATAAAATGTCTTCTCCAGCTGCCTAATATATACAGGCTTGTGGCTTCTACAGAGGTGTAAATGTAGGTAAACAGCTCCCTCTGCTGGTCACATAAGAAAACATACAGCTGTGGACGTAAGAAGCTCCTGTTCATGTGGCTCAGGAGATTGCCTAAATAAAATTATTTCTGGGATTATTTGACATTATTTAAAAGAGAAAATGTGTAGCTCAGTGAAGTGGAAACATTCAGAAATGCAAATCTGTTTAAATCCAGTCCTTTTTAAATATTTCAGTCTAATTTAAAAAAAAAAAAATACACTAATCCCAAACAGTTTCCTTAGTCTTTTTACAGAGCTGCATAAAGAAGAACTATGTCCACATTTTATAATATTTGAATGCATGAATATTACACTTTTGTGTTTTTACTTTTAAATTGCACATTTTCTGTGTAACTTCTTCAAGTTTTATCGTTAAAACTAGAGATAACAATAGATGTGTTTCGTAGCATATAAGCTAAGGAGAAATGATAAATGTCAGTCTAACAATAACAGTCACTTCCCACTTTAACTCACGCATTTGTTACTATAAAAGCTGTGAAAATAGCACTGTGTGTCAGAAAAAAAAATGAAATTCTGTACATCAGTATAACAGCAGTCAGCAGGACAGAAAACACAGCATATTAGTGCAGTGTTGGTATCTGTGTGTGCAGGTGTGCATGCATTCAGGTGTGTGTGTGCAGCTGCTGTCAGCTTCCTGCAGAGGAACTTAGTGCTGTTTTATCTGACTCACCAGTTTAGTGGACTTGGGCGTCTCCAGGATCTCTGAGGAGATAAAGAAGAAAAACAAAGAAGGTCAGAGGCAAGTTTTCACATCATAATCAGTGTTTAATCCTTCACACGGTATAAAGTCCTGCAACAGATCCTGGAGCAAACAGAAGAAGGTCAACAGGATTTATTATCTATTAAACAGATGGTCAACACTGAGACATGGATGTCAGCTGTAGGAAACTGCAAGAACTCTCCAAACAGCGCCTTAATTTAATTTCTGTGTGTTCATTTTGTCCATAATAATGAGAAAAGTGTTGCTTTTATGCTTTATGCTACCCTGCAGTGTCATTTATGGTGTTATTTCACCCAAATAATTTACATATTAGGGATTTAAGCATACAAAAGCTGTATGGAATGATATTTTAGAGACCATAATACATCATAATTTAATAATAAAGTTTCATTTATATTCTTCCACATGCCAAAAAGGACGTGAAGCTAAAACTGTAGATTATTTTCCTTGTAATTATTTAAATTCCTGGAAATACTACAAAAAATTCCATTTCTGCGCACGGTGTCAACACAATATTTAAGGCCAGAGCGAGGAAGAAGCTGCTCAGCGACCTTGTCGACGCTAACAGAATGTAAACGAGTCTGTAATGTTTGCTGGTGAGATTCGGCTTCTGGCATCGATGTGAAGGAGAACATTAAATTACATCAGGTTGATCCTGGAACAAGACGTCCTGTCATTCACTTAAATTAATGCGACATCATCTGCCAAGTTCTTCCCACGCAAAGGAGGCGTCTGTGAGATGGGAGACGAATTTAAATTTAATTACCAATGGCTGAGTGGACCGAAATTTTGGTGTTAAGAAGTTAAAGATTATTTTGAGAGGAAGATATAACATTTTTCTTACAAAAAAGAAAAAAAAAGATGCAACAGGACTGTAAGTAAAATGATTTTAGTGCTTTACTGAGGTTTGAAGTTGAATAGAGGACACAAAAAATACTTTATAGTAGAGATAAATGAGAAACAGAAGCAAAAATATACATTTAAAAATGGCTGCCACTGCTATATAAGTGAAATATAATGATAATTTTGCCAGATTTTTGGACTACATTAGAAAATCAATTCATAAAAATGCAGGTCACAGTTATTGATTCGACGTATGCTTGAAAATGAGATAATACTGCAATGACATATATGCAGAGTTAACAATAAATCAATGCTATATTTAGGTATTTTGGTAGAAAATTTGCAATTAAAGTACTCTGAGACCCTAGATGGACATATGTGAAGAGAAATCTGACACAGAAAGACTCAAACATTCAAGATTTACTGAAAAAAGGGGAAAATGGAGTGTCAAAAGAACACACAAGCACCATTAAAAGTTTTGTAAAATGGCTGATAAGTTGCGTGAATCAAGGCTCCAAACAAGCGTTTTACACTAATTGCAATCTTTTTAACCTAAATAATGCATTTAAGGCTTTGTTATCAGTTCCTGTACACACTGGCAAGATCTTAACACATTTAAATGACTGAAAACAAGGATAAAAGTGCAGAGAAATGTTTTGTAGAATCTGTTAGTGCTATTTTTATCTTATTTTTTCTGTTGCTGCTTTTAATTATCCCATTCCTGCTTTTATTTATTTATTCTGGTGCTGCTCTTACTGGGTTTAGTTGTTTTAATTAATCCGTCTCTGTGGGTGTTTTAGCTACGGATTGTCAGTTTAATCCCCGTAGACGACCCAAACAGAGTTTCATTTGACCTGTGTGTGTGCTAAATGACTATAAATGTCATTCTGGGACTTGAAGTTGGTAAAAAAAGAGATTCTTGTCTTGCTATATTAGCAATAGTAAATTATTCTATTATTATTTGACGCCACACTGCTTCTGTTTACTGCTGTGCCTGGAGAAGCTTCTAGTCTCCGCTCAGTTACTGCAACTCAGACAAATGCGCGACCAGAAATCTGACTGTAAAACAATAAAATAAGGCGTTCTAATGTCAGATTTACCAAAGATGGAAGTTTTACACATCAGTTGTAATAACAATAATATGAAAAACAATAAACTGATAGTAAAAAGGTTCCATCAAGTGTCCGTATAAGTCATGTAATTCATAATACTGAATCCTGAAATGGAGCCTTTTAATATTATCTGTTATATCTGTCACCTGTCTGCTGTGAAAAAGGTCTAAAAAGTGCTACAGAAAAGCATTAACTGCCTAAATTTCTTGCTCGTCTGTCTATCTTAATTTTAGCACACAGCCCTGATCCAAGGCCTTTCCTCAGAGTCGCTGCTTTAATTTGAAGAAACATCTTGTTGCCAGGTAACAATCGCTCAGCCTCACTTTGGCAGCCTTCGAGCAACAATTGTCCAAGAAGATTACTTTTAAAGATGTGCTTAACGTGTCACCACTTTAACTCATCTTCTCCGAACCATCAAGTTATTATTCCAAAGCACCAGCCACCACCATCCTGTTTGAGGCGTAACCATGGAAACAGAGTCCAAATCTATTCTCCAGTGCAGTGGTGTCAACCTCATTTTAGTTCAGGGGCCACATCCAGCCCAATTTGATCTCCAGTGGGACGGACCAGTAAAATCACAGCATAATAACCTACGAATAACGGCAACTCCAAATTTTTCCTTTGTTTTAGTGCAAAAAAGTACAATTCTGAGAACATTCACATTTAAGGGATTATCTTTTTGCAAAACATCATGGACAAATTGAAATTTGTTAAGAAAAATAAGTTCAATTTCAACAATATTATGCCTCAGTTTATCATTGTGTCTACAAAGGCACAAAACATTTAGTTACAGGTATCTGGAACTGAACAATCTAGTATTTTACTTTAAAAACAGCAAAATCAAGACAAAATATTACAAAAATGAGACACAAAACGACAAAAGCGAGAAACAAAATGACAAAAAACGAGACAAACAGCACAAAACAAAACCAAAAAGAGACAAAAAATTAGACAAAAAAGTGACAAAGCGACAAAAAAATGAATAATACAAATGAGACAAAAAATGACAAAAGTGTGAAACAAAACGATGAATAAAGCAAAACACAAAATGACAAAAGTAAGACAAAAACCACAAGCGAGACAAAAAGGAAACAGAAAACGACATAAACGAGAAACAAAATGACAGACATGAGACAAACGACAAAAGTCAGACAAAAAAAACAACAAAAACAAGACAAAATATTACAGAAATGAGACACAAATGAGAAAAGAACATGTCGTGAACTTTGTAATATGAATTATTTTGTCACCAAACAGAATGTTAATGAAAGATGAAAGTTGTTTTTGTTTTTTTTTTACTTTTATAACTGATTGAGCAGGTATGACAAGTTTGTTATGATCCTGCTCCAGCCTCTGCTTTTCCTCATCTTTCCTCCTTTCTCCCTTGGGTCCTGATCTGTTTCTGTTTTGTCCTGTCTCTCTTTGGCTGTCAGTCACCTCTCCCTCATGTCTCTCCCTCATGTCTCTCTCTCTCTCTCGCCCTCCTGCTCTCCCTGCTTCACCTGCCTGCATTCTGTTTTGCTGATTGCTACAAAGAGTTTCAGCTGCAGCAATCAGTTCACACCATTCACCTGTTCTCCACCTCTTTAAGCTCTGTCCGTTCATTCACTCCCCGCCGGATCATAGATTCACATCCTTACTTCGATTCTGTTTCTCCCCACCAAGCCTGCCACCTCCGGACTGCTTCAGCCCCATGGACTCTGTTGCTCTCCCCCCTCCTGGATTTCCCCTTCTTGGACTCTATTTTGCTCCAACCTGTTCATGGATTTTCCCCCTCGGTTCTCAGTTTCCCCATGTCGTGAGTACCCCTACCCAGCTTAGTTTTGCAATTCAGTTCAGTTCTGTAAACTTCCGTTTTTTGTATTTGTGGAGTTAGAGTTTTAGTAGTTGGTTAAGTTCTGTTCCTCCCAGTTCAGTTCCCCACTAATGTATTGGTTCAGTTGTTTAAATAAATCTTTCAGTTATTCACCTGTCAGCCAGTTCTGTGTGTCTGCGCTTGGGTTCTCCTGCTTCCCCCGCTCGTAACAAAGTTTAACCACTATATATATAGCTAGATAGCCTAATACAAGTAGAACAGAGCTCTGGAGTTTCAAAATGGTTCTCCAAATATAATTTTAAAAATATATTTTTAATAGAGGAAGATTTTTCATTTTCAGACTACACTTTGTAGCAATAAATCTGGTTTGAAGGAAGCTTATCCTGTAGTTTTGAGCAGTTTCTTTGGGAATTATCACTGCATTTGGCCAGATAAAAGACAACAATGTTTGTTTTATTAAAAGGACGATGTGCGGGTCCAACAGGTGGCCAGATAAAGCACTTTCTGGACCGTCGGTGCTCACAGACGGATTCGAACCCACAACCCTGACGGTGACAGCACCGCGATCTGCTTGATCAGCCATTAAAGACTAAAATGAAACCCGACAGCGTTCCTGTAATGAGATATGTACCAAAGCACATTTATATTTCAGACCTTCAGCTGACACTCTAAACCACGGGGAGCAGGTCGGGTTGTGCTGCCTTGCTGAAGGGCACATAAACACTGATACAGGCCAACGGCACTGTGAACTGGCACAACAAAAGAGGCTCTTCAGATGCCAAAAGGACTGAGATTATGTATTTAGAGACATGAAAAGGCTCAAACAGCAGTTAAATATGTTTTGTTTGGACTCAACCACACATCTCCTGTAATTTCTTCAAACATCTGCATTTTTTTCCTCGTTGTTGGTTCATTTTTCACTGCAATACAAAATCCTGCACCTCTATGGAAACAGAACAACCGTGGCTAGAAGTAGACAGAACTCAAAATGCTTTTTTATGCAGGATGACAGTTGTAATGCCATATATCATTAAAAATATATATTTCTTTGATTATTTATCTTACAAAAACTGGAAAAAAAAAAAAAAGGAATCAACATCTACAACAGTCTAAGTGAACATAGTTTAAAAACAAACTAATTAAAATAGCTAGTTGGTCCATAACACCTGTCTGGTTTCCCTTAAGTACCTTTAATTTGGGTAATTTTCCTTTTATCTGCAATCTCTTGTTATTTTTACATCCCTCCGAGACAGATCTGAAAGAATTCAGGAAATATGCTGCTCCAATGTCTCACCAACGATGAAGATCTGTAAAAAATTTAACCTGAACCTTGAGAGCTTCACACATTTTTAATGCCCACAGCTGTAACCAATACTGGAAAAAATTGTGATTCTAATGATATTTTATTACGTACATTTTTAATTTGATTCCAAACTTATCTCTGATCTGCTCTGTGCAAATCCAACTTGCAGTTCGGCTGAAGAGTCCCTGAATATTTGTCATGCGACTGTTGCTCACAGCTGAGTCACTAATGGCTTCATTGTTGTGTCGAGGAGGACAGAATTTTTTGTTTTTCATCAAATCTGGCAAGAGCAAAAGGTTTGGGTTTTTTTTTGTTGCAGTTTTTAAAATGAGACCTGCAGAATAAAATGACTGATGAAATATCACAATTTTAAACTTGGATTTGGTTAACTTTCCCATCTATGTCATTGAAGGGTAGTTCAAGGACCACTGGAACATTTACATCAAACTGTTCTCTTTCTTCAAGTTCCTGGCTCTGATAAATGATGCAATTTTAGCAGTTTTGTCGGATTTGGGTTCAAGAGGGTCAAGAGAACAAGGTCAGCTATTTACAGCAGCTTGATTTTCTTTTGTTCTGAGCAACGTCTGGCATTTCATGATAACAAAACTTCAATCTTATCATTTCTATATAAATGCAAATTAAATGTCTTTGGGTGTTGTTGGCTGGAGAGACAACAAACAGTGGGAGGAATTTTTCACTATTTTATACCTAATTTATTATAACATTAGCAATCAATTAAAAAACAAATAACAATCAGAGAAATCAAAAATGATTTTTTAAAAGAGAATAATTGTTGATTATTGTTGATATTTAGCTAGTTAGTGAATTTGGATAGTTCAAGGACGACTAGAAACTTCAAAATTCATTTTTTTGTTGTTTTTTTCAGTTTCTGGTTCAAATAAATGGTGTAATTTTATTAATTTGTTTAGTTGGTGGGATCTGAACTGTTTCCAAATGTTTGATCATTTTTCTGAAGAATACCTTGCAAAAATATATTACAAAAATAAAAAATTATGTTATGCTATGTTATTGTATGCTATGCTATGTTAGGCTATGCTATGTTATTGTTTGTTATGCTGTGTTGTGTTGTGTTGTGTTATGCTATGCTAGGCTATGTTATGCTATTCTATGTTATTGTTTGCTATGATATGTTATATGTTGTGCTATGTTATGTTATTCTTATTGTTTATTTATTCTTTTCCTGTCTGTTGTTGTTGCTAGGAACTGCTTTCTATACACCAAGTCAAAGTCCTTGTGTGTACTCACTTGGCAATAAAGGCTTTCTGATTCGGTTATGTTATGTTATGTTATGTTGTGATATAACCTTCAACAAGTCAAGAGGTCCTGATTACGTCAGTCTAATCTGCTCTGATTCTAAAAAACACACAGGGATGATTTTTATGGCGTCTGTGTCCTCACTGATGATTTTGTCCTTGATTCCAATATCGCTGCATGTTTAATCTTCTGATCACGAGTGTCTCCAAGGCTGTGAAAGGTCACGATCGACAAGATTTCTATGCGTTTTGGCTTTTTTTTCCCCTTTACTGTTTCATCACCTGCAGCGTACCAAAGGCAACCTGTAAATAACGACCTTCTGACTGTGTGCGTTTGTACCTCGTTTGGGAACTTTGCCGGTGCCGGGCTCAGGTGTCTCTGGGGACGTCGTGTCTGCTCCATCGTCAACTAGCTGGATCTGAAACGGAAAAAACAGTCGGTCATGACACAACCTGGCTGGGGTTTGACGGCAGGGACGACGCAGAGCCACAGAAACAAAAAATTGGGTTGTTTATTGATGCTCATTGAAACACAGCACTGCGAAAAAAAACAGTGGTAATTTTCCTCCGTCGCCATGGCAACTTCCACTGCGGGGACGGCCAGGGTCGGCCAGTGTTTTATCACAAGTGGGAGACATAATGAAGAGAATTATTAATGCAACGCCTAATCGATACTGAAGCCGACTGCTGCGTGTGTCACCTGTACAGACGGGTCAAAGCAGGCGACACAAACACAGATTTGCTGTTGTAGCAGGAAAGGACAGAGGAAGTATTTAGCTTCAAATATGTCCGTGCTTTGAAATGTAAATAAGGCTCGTATTAAAAAATATGAAACTCGGAAAAAATGTGCACAGTCCTTTACAAAGGTCCTTGTGACCCTCAATGGAGAGAGTAGATCAGCGGCAAAACAATAGGACAAGTCTATTTGGAGTCATTTTTGAAGAAAAAAATAACACTTATAGGGCTGAAATGTCAGGATTTGCTGCTTTTTTCTGTTTTATATAAACATCAACGAATATTTTGGGGGGTTTGTGGGGAGAAGAGCTTTTCTTGAGCACAGAGAAGCAGTGGGAGGATTTTTTTACTACCTTTACTTGCAATTTATCATGATCTGAATAATTAATTTAAAAAAAAAAACTATCAGATCAATCAATAATGATTTGTTTTAAAGGTGGAGTCTTTATAGAGAAAGATGGCTGATAACGAGCCACTTAACCTGTGCCAGATTTACCGTGCACAATCTCAAACTTGTATTCTTTTGCACTGTTGTAAACTACACTGTATGTTTTTTAGTGCACACACAGAACATACAGTTGTCAGACTGTGAGGAGATATTTGCTGAATTTTAATAGAACATATGCTGAATTAGAATCCCAAACTCCATTTTTAAATCCTGAAGTTGATAAATTTGAGATGGTTTGTTGGGATTCTGCAAAACCAAAAATTGCTTGTTGAATGAATATAACATACTGGAGTAATCTGATTATAACTAAGGTCCCTCAGATGGCTGTAAAAGCTGAAAAACATTACACAACAATCCAGTTATCAAGAAATCCCCTAATGCAAACAGTAAAATATACCTGCATATGTACTTGTGCTGCACCTTATACTGGAACTAGTAAAGTTTCTCAATACACAATACTGAAGCTAACTACAGTTTGCAGCAGTTAAGGGTAAAGTTAAGGGAAACATACTTCTAAGTGATAAACAACCAATTGTTTTTTCACATTTTAATGATGTATAGCCATGCTAGACATTTTTGGTTAAATTTGCGGAACCTTTCCTTTGATGAAAACACACACAAAAAAAGAAATTTCACAGCATTAAGCCAGGTCTTGATTAGAAAGTATTCTATATAGATGGGTCAAATGTGGACTAAATGATGCCAGAGAGGCTAAAAATTCTTTAAAGCACAGCTTCTGATTTACAACATTAGTAGTCATATTGAGCCAAAGCAAAGACAAACTATTACTGCAGCTTCTATTTAATCACAGACTCACATAAACACATTTTCAGCACTAAAATCTAGCGTGGTGAAACCGGCAGAAAGTTAATTAAAGTACATGTAATAGGTATATTTACAGTCCTTGTTGCAGATCACAGTGACACGGTAAGGAGTTATTTTTCTTACAGTTTTTATCTTATTATCTCTACCTCTATAACACCACTTTAGAACAAATCTCTTCACTTAAGTGATCTTCTATGAGACATATTGTATTTACAGTATCTACAGTCTGTGTTCTGTGGGTGTTTGTTGACTGTTTTCACACAAATAAAACCCACCGGTGTCAGAATACATTAGCAGCTTTGGGACAAAACTGGATAACGGTTCATAAAATGACCCAATTACTGTACACTGTTTACATATTTAGTTGCATGCAGTATATTCTATTGCCCCCTCCAGGCCACTATAAGTGATCTCCGGTCACACTAACAGGCAGAAAGGACACTGTGCAGTGTTTTTTCTGGGAGTGAAAAATTGAGCTGTTGTTGATCAAAACATAGCAAAGCACCCCGAAGCAAAAGGAAAGTGTAGGCAACCTGCAGACAACAGAGGAAAATATCAACCCCCACACAAACAGACTGCGTCAAATAAGAGGAAAACTAAACCTCAAGTATCATAGAGAAAAACAACACAATAGTAGGTGGAGGTGGAAACAGTCCTGGATTAGGTTTGTAGTTGATAATCTTGTTAGCTACCTGTGACTGTCGGACAAAAATCCCATGATTCTCCTCGCAGGTGAAGTAGCGTTTTCCCTGCACCGTGCCGTCGTTCTTGCCTTTGGGCTCATCCAGGATGACGCCGACCCATTTCCCGGAGGCGAAGAGCGTGGTACCGATGTAGGCCACGGTGCCCCGCTGCCCCTTCCCGATCACCTCCACCAGGGAGCCCACTTTGACGGGCCGCCCGCCCCCATCGGAGCTCATCCTGCTGCTGCCACTGCTGGTGGTCTGAGGGGGACAAAGAAAAAATCCATTCATGGACATTTATTCATATGCTGATAAAGCCACTTTTTACCACAGAAATGTAGAATTCACTGCAACATTGGCTCCGCTACATTAGCCACTCAGCTGTATGAGTGCTGTTCCAGTTTAGCTTGTTTTGAACATTGTGAGTTTAGGCCAAAAGCCAACTGTCATGAAAGTCTTTGTCATGGTGGCCCATTGCTAAAGATTTAAAAAGTCTTAAAGTTACAGTTACTGATTTGTGAAATATTTTGCCAAAAAAAGGAGATTTCACTGCATTTCACCCTTAATCACACCACTATATAAACCTATGTCATAACATTAGTATGTACTAGTATAAGAGCCAATATTCGATAAATCTGTGACATAAATGGCATATAGTGGATATTTATTCACATGCTGACAAAGCCATTTTTACCACAGAAACTTAGAATACAACTGGTGCCACTATATTAGCCACTGAACTATATGAATGTTGTTCCAGTTTATTTTGTTTTGCTTTATGTGAGTTCTGACCGGAAGCCATTAACCATCACAGAAGTTTTTGTCATGGTGGCACATTGCTAGAGAAGGCTACAAACACAGTTACTGATTTGTGAAGTCTTCATTATATTTGCAGAAAAGAGAGAGATTTTACTGCTTTTTTCCCTTGATTAAACCATTATATTGTATATATTGAAATAATAATTTTGGTAACAGTAGTACAGATGAGTATTTGGGAGTCTGTAATTTATTAATTGGTAGATATTTACTCACATACTTCACATGCTGACAAAGCCAGTTTAGCTCATTTTGAACATGTAAGCTCTGGATGGAGGCCATTAGTCTTTGTCATGGTGCCCATTGCTAGCTAAACCCCTACAATGCTCTCTGCTTGCCAACCAACAACTGAAAACACACAGCTGCTATTCTGGGTGATGCTCTGCCAAAAGAGGCAAAGTTTTGTCTGTACATTAGTAGAAAGAACTTTTATTATGATATCTTTTGCCCTTGTCGCAACTGAGCACACTTAAAAAGAACTCAAAAATAAAATTAACTTAAATGAAATGCTCAATGAGACGTATTTAAGGAATACCAATGCTTGACATTAATCAAGTAATCTATAAAATACATTAATTGCTGGGAAAAGAGTCTTTAGTGGCAGCTTTTCTTAATGACTTTAACACCATTTTCCCCCACTTGAACCCCATTTATCAGATTTTCAGTGACAGTGCATTTTATAGATGTGTTAAGTGGACATGCAGAACAAAAGGTGGTTTTATAGGGCCATGTCAGTTCGCAGTGGTTAGCTTCTGAGGTAGAAAATGGCAAAAAGAAGTAAAATTAAGTTTCTTTTCGATTCACTGAGGCGTAAATAACCTCACTCTAACTGAAACTGAGGCCTTGTCCTGATGCTGCACTCTCTAAATGTCAATGCAAGCTTTAATAGCACTGCTTCTTTTTTCCAGCTAAAGTGGTAAATGTTTTGTTCTAATTCAAAGGCAACAACCACATGAGATTGTCCTATTTGTTGCGCGGGGAAGAAAACAATGTAAAAACTATGGCAAATTGAGTTGAGCTGGAATATTCTGTAATCAAAAAATCCCACATAACCCAATTTACAGCGTGATGTCCTAGAACTGATGGTGACTCAGCAGAACAGCACAGAGGAGCAGATATTATTACTCAGAGAGAGAACAAGCTCAGACTCTCCTTGAGTTTACTGTAAATATACACCGTCTGTGAGCTGCCGTTTAACTTAAAGGTTGAACAGCACACAAACCTACACAAAAAAGCGAACCAAAACAGGCACACAGCGGCAGCATAAAGGCTGTTTAACGGACAACAACGTACCACAAACCTGTCAAACCCGCTGCGGGTTTCTGTGCAAAAAAGACGTTTCATTCCTTTAGCTAATTTTAATCTTGAAATACCCAGTTTGGGACGCACACTTCATATAGAAAAAACATGGCAAATTTGCAACAATCTTGCACAAAATTCTCAACAAATATGAACGAAAAACTTTAATTCCTCGCAAATTTCTTAGATTTTCTTGTATGTCTGATGCTCTAATTGATATAGTTGCTAGTTTCAATAATCTATAGCATGTTTCACATCAGTTTTCTTACATAAACACCCAATAAAACCAATTTAGTTTAATAAGGACCCTTTAAATAATCCTTTTTTCTTAATTGTGAACATTTTTCAGGTGAGAAAAAAACTCGTCAGTGTTGTCTGATGGACAAACTGTGCTGCAGGATGCTATTTCTGACCTCAAACGCAACCCTCTGTTACTCACTGGCCAACACACTCACCGATATATCTCCAATAAGCTTCAGTTCAGCACATTTTCCAGTCTTGCTCTAATGATCATATCATCCCAATGAAACTCATCATATCTTTGTCCTCTCTGACCCGACAAAATAGGACATTCATCCTCTTGGGCTTTGGCTGATTGACAACTAATGAATTAATGGAAAACTACTCCTTCTACTCCATTTGGGGAACCTGCTGTGTTATCATGTTTACAAGGAAACTAAACCATCCTAATTGAGCCAGTTAACTCAGCAAGAAGCAAAGATGTTTCTGTACCAAGATGTGTCAGTGCATACTACATGTCTGGTATCAATTTGAAGCTTTTCCCTCATTAACATGCAAATCTATGTAGAAATTGATCCAAAATCTTGTCTTCTTGAGTTCCAGTTTTCATTAAAACATCAAATATAAGTAATATCTGGTTAAACTGCATAGCTGCAGGTCTTAAACAGTCAGCTGTACATGTTACCCAACATAAGGGCATTAAAGCAAAGTATATGTTGGAATGTAGAAACATGAAGAGCGCTTTGTTTCAGGGCTCACACAAAGAATTTTAATGATTATAAACCTGTGGCTTCTGGAAAACATACTTTAAAAATTTTTTTTAAAGTGGGTCGCTGTCTTCTTAACAGGCATCGAGAATGACTCAAAGCTAAAAACAGTGACTGTGTATAAAGAAAAACAGCCAAATTAGAGGATGCACTCGTGTAATTAAAGCTACGTCATCAGTTTCTCAGTATACTACTCACGACTACAGCTCCAACTACCAATTATTCTCATTGCCAATAAATCTGTTCATCACTTTCTCAGTTAATTAATTAATTAGTTGCTTGATCTAGAAAATGTCAGAAAATGATGAAAAATGTGTTTTTCAAAGCCTCAAATGTCCTGTGTTGCCCAAAAATATTCAATTTAGTGTCACAGAGGAGGAAAAATATCAGAAAATATTCAAATGTATGAAGCTGGATTCAGAGAAGTTGAAGTTTCTTTTCTTTAAAAAAAACAAATTATCAAAAAAGTGGAAGACTAAGACAATATTTAATCATTGCTGCTCCAACAACATCAACTGCAGGCGCCTACAGCTGAAATTCAGTTATGCAAAACCTGGATTCCCTCGTTTGCGTAATTAACCCAGCTTATAATTCATGAACAACATGGAGACAGACATTTTGTCTGGTTATGAGCTGTAATTGCTGCTTCCTGAGTCCTCCCTTCTATTTAAAGCCGCCAAATCGTTTCAGATTCATAACAGAAGCGGGAATCTTTCGGTTCGCACGCACCTGCCAGCAATCTGCAATCAAACATCTATTGGGATTTGCACTCGACGCCTTGTTAAAAGCAACGTAATGAAAATGTAAAGCGTTCTGCTCCAGCTAACAGTCTGCGGTGATGCATTCAGGGTTGTTCGGTCGCCGTTCGCCATGTGCTGGAGGCAGACGACCCGAGGAGGGCGAGTTGAATTATTTAGTGCCACTCTACTCTTACAACACACGCAAGCTCACACCGACAACAATGCTAGAATAAGATAAAATAACAGAGATACAGTCCTCATTCAATGCAATGTAAAACTTACAGTCGTGGTTCGTTTTTTAGAAAAATGAGCGACTAAAAGGCTGTCATCATTTGCACATTTTAACCACATTAAGTGTGATAAATTACAAACTATACAATGTCATAAGAAAAAAACTAACATTGTGATATTTGTTTTTAATTGCTGTATGCATTGCAAATTTAAAGTCAAGACTCTAATAACTTGATTTGGAAATAATATATCATCATGGTACAATTGGGGTGATATTGTAGGATTGTAGGGGAGTGAAACTGCAGAAAAAATAAAAAATGATTTCACTGAAGCCAACAAATTACTTGCAAAAGCATCTAAAGTGGTGCTTAAAGCCTGATTTTGCTCTCGGAACCCAGAGTTTTGTGTGGCCGATTGCAATAATTGCAAAACGCTCAAACGTGAACCTGTTTATGGGTAACAGCATCCTTTCCGTCGCTGAAACATTTCCACGTAACTGATTTCTTTTTGCAAACAAGTGTGTCCCTCGCTCATTTCACTGTGCACATGCAGAGCCTGCATGTCAACAAAAACACCATGTCTTATAAATAAAGTAAATAAACAACACTCAGTGTATCCAAGAAGCCTTAAGCTGAGTAAATTACATTCTATCACAGACTTCTCTTGCAGATGACTCATGGAAAATCAGAACCGTGTGAGTTTTCGTTCGGGATCAAGGAGCAAAAAAAAAAAGTTTCTACAACGTGACATATGCGCACATAAGGATCCTGAAGCGATATGTGTCATTCAGCTCCACTGAGGATTATTCCTGACTAATGATGGAGTGATGTTTTGTGATTTGAAGGATGAAAGGAGTAGCTGAAACAGAAGATCAAACACTGATGTCATCCCTCCCTGTGACAGGAAAGCTGCCTGACTCAGAGACGGATGACAAACAGGATGTCTTGTAGTTCTCGGGGTTTGCTTAGTCCATCATCTGCTGATAACAAAAAGCTTTACGAGCCAATTACCTGCCTGTCATGTATCATCTCCTTGTCGAGTCATAGCGGAGGTCTGAACTCTAACATCTCGGCGGCGACGTCGAGCCCGGAGGGGCATCCGAGCCGAACAAAGAGGCGACAATTCAGACTGAGGAATGCAGCGCTGAAATGGATTAGAAACCCTTCTATTGAGGGCAGAAATCGACCGGGAGGAGATGACAGAGTGAAACTAATCAAACAGACGCAACAGAAACAAAGACGCGCTGATCAGGGTGAACTTAAAGCACCCCAGTCTGGACGCTCATTCACCTATCCGGGATGTATACACAGGTTGTACACACTCACCCGGGTGTACGTGGTCCTCCTGGTCTGTGACATGTTTCCTGGTCGGCTAGCCCACCCCTCGACCCTCAGCGTCCCCGCTGAAGGAGGGTGTTATTGAGGAGAGCCAGACAGTAGGGGCTGAGGAGGTGGAGGGGGTTCGGTGATGCTGCCGGAGCGTCTTCCTCCCTGTCTCAGAATCACACCATCCCTCCCCTGAGCCCCACAGTGCAGCCCGAGCTCCGTGAACTCCCCCCTTACCACCTCTCTGCTGCTGTACGGAGCTCCTGTATCGGCTTCCTCTATCAGGAAGTTTCTGTTGGGCCGGACGGTGCCGATCCAGACAGACAGGCTGGAGGCAAACAGCGGAGAGAAGAAGTGGAAAAAACAGTCGAGGTCGGTGTGCTGTGAGCGCATCAGCTGAGCGGCAGCACTGCGCTGAGCTGCTTCTGCAGGAGGGAGGTGGTTTAGGCCCAGACAGAGCAGCTGGGTCCTAAAGCCTGCAAATATGGTCCTAAAGAGCTCCCCAAAATAGACAGACATTATTCTGATTCATGTCCTCTTAATGTGGGACGATGCAGAGGTTCAGACTGATGGCTGGGCGATGTAGCTAAACAGTTTATCACAATAAAATGATTAAATCCAGTCAATATCTATAATTATTAGTAGTTTTAAATGATTATACTTGATAAATCCCAACATAAAAACATACATTTTTACCCACTTCAACCTATAAATCAAGAGATAATTTGTTTATGCCAGCACATTGTAAATATTTCAACAACTTTCTAATACTTACCATTCCTGTGATTGGCTACACTTGCTACCTTTTTCCCTTATAACACTTTCTGTGTAATGACTTGCAGCTTTTCAACTTTCCTTTTACATCTTTTGTCCTTCTTTAAAAATGCTCTACTTGTCAGCATTTACTGTTATGCACCAAATCCACATCAATGTGAAAAGCTATTTGGCACTAAAACTGATTCTGAAATTTAACGTAAGCAAAACATATGAATAAATAAATATATACGTACACACAAATGAAAATAAGGATATATAATGGTCAGATCTCCCCTGGATACTAAGTAAAGAAAGCAAGTAAAACTCAGAGGACAAGCATGGCGAAGCCGCTGCACCATGCTAAGGTTAAGCTTACATTACATTTTAATCAACAAAATTATCAATCTACAATTGTATATTAATTTAAGAGAGCGAGTCCAGCGGCCATTTTTCTATGCACTGAAGTTATTTTTCACCACAGATACTTCATGTTTGCTGTATAAGCGGCTCACTTTGTTAGCTACACGGCTACAGAAATGCCATCCTGGTAGGAGCTGGCTTGTTTTCTACACAAAAATGCGACTAGGGATGCTAATTTTAAACAATCTTCTTTGTATAAATCAAAAATCGAGCAATCATCGAAGCAAATTTAGCAGTTTCACATACTGATAAGGCATTTTTAACTACCAACGTTTAACATTTACCTAATAATCAGCTCGAAAACATTGAAACACTGTCACCATACACCGCAGCATGTTTCCAATGAAGTCATTAACTGCTACAGAAGTCTATGTCATGGTGCCCGTTGCCAACTAAACTCCCACAACGCTCTCTGCTTGTGGACACAGAACTGCCCATAGTCTGAGTGACCACCTCCTCTGGTCACAGCAGGATAATAAACCTTCTAGCATCATACTAAATTGCATTTAACTGCTGAGGTGCAGCTAATAAGACGTTTGGGTTTAAATGGAGCTTTTCTTTCTTCCTGGAAATCATTAAACTCCAGCAACTGCCTCCATTTTCTGCATAACTAGTACAAAATGACATGTTTTAGTCATAGGAAACCTTAGTGGAAATAAATAAAATAATGAAAATAAACTGCATGAAGTCACATCTGGAGAGAAAAATGGCAAACACGTACTTAACAAGGGGTGTAGGTGGTACTATTTAAGAAATAAGAGACAGTTTCTATGTCCTTATTAACAGCAAGAGCCACCTGGTGGCCCAAACAGGTACTACAGCTAATCTGCAGTTTATTTTCTGACATGCACGTCCTTCATTTTCTCACTTTTTGGCTACCATATTTGGAATCGGTTAAATTATTATTGATTTATCATTAACTCGGAAGTGGGGAAACAAGGTCATGGGTGTTTTTAGGCCATAAATCTCATCTTGAAATGTCTACACCCAAGAATTCAACAGCAGCAGCACCTACTATTGGGGGTTTATGGGCCAGGACGGCGGCGGACTAGCATACCTCGGGAGACCTGCACAAAATCCACGATCAAGGGATCAAGATTACATTATGGGCCTACATAGGGGTTTGCAGCGAATACGTTTAAGTAAAACTATCAAATTCTATTCTATCAAGCTATTTTCTGATTGCTAGTGATGAAGAGTCTTCATTTTTACATATTTTTATTCAGGATTGCTCAGTAGCTGGTCAAAGAGCACGTTGAGTCTGGATTAAACAGATCATTAAACCACTAAATCCTATAATAATTACTGGAGTTGAGGCTGATTTGTCAGTCAACAAAAACAACCCCTGCAAGTGCCATAAATGCAGCAAAGAAACAGTACAAAAGAGGCTGCTAACCAGCAAAACACGGCTCTCCCTGCACTGCAGTCTATGCCAGATTACTGTCAAATTCCAAAAGAAAAAGAAAAAACACAACGCCAGGAGGATAAAACACAGCATCTAGTCTGGAAATGAAAAATCCAGAAAATCAAGCGGTAAGCAATTTTCAACCGGGGGGGGAGGTGAACCAGTTCAGCTCAATCTGATGCTGCTTCATTGTGGTGGAGCACAAAAGGCTCAGGTGATGCTCTGTAACGCAGCACACTGTAAGCAAAAGCCAGCAGATTGCATGAGGGCCTGATATTGTGGCCCGTCACAGAGCGAGGATTAGCTCTCTTTTATCAGCTAACTGCACTGCCGGAGCTTTTTTTTTTTTTTAACTCGCACTCCTCTCTATTTCTGTGTTGTCATCTTTTTGCAATGGAGGCAAACGCTGCAGGGTTTCTGTGTTAAAGCTTTCAGCTGGGAGGCCGGAGAGAGATGTTGGGAGAGCAGGAGAACAAAAGAAACCCCAGCTTTTAAGAGAGGGAGATATTTCCCCTGTCGATTCCAATAATGCGTCACTTATCAAGCTTCAGGACAACAAATTGCACATCTGTAGGTGCATTATTGGACCACAAATACGGTCTGGAGCGATGTTGTTTACATGTTTGTGGCTTTAGAGCTAAACTAAAATTCCAAACATTTTAAAATATGTCCAGAGAAAAGGGCAAATATACAATACAGAGGCTGAAATTCCAGGGGTTATGCAGAGTTTGGGATGTTTGGGGACACGCAATAAATCTCTGCAGTCTCTTTGCACCCTTTTATGCAAATGAAGAAAGGTCGAACCAAAGAAAAAGAGGGGGGGAGTCCTCATCTGGCACACAGGAAATCAGACCGGCAGAATGAATCGAATCAAAGCTCTGCCTCCTCACAGAAGATGAGGACAATGGCGGAGAAAGAGGCGTCACTGGCTCGGGCCAAACTCCATCACCGTCTGATCTGAGTCTGTTCACACCAGAGAAACAGGACGGCTGCAGGAACGAAGGTGACACTCGGGGATTTCAAGGAGGAACGTTACGACCTCCGGGAGGAACGGATCGCCGAACAAGGTAAGGGCGAGTTTAACTACGTCCTGCAGCAGAAGTTTTTGCACGTATGAAAGAAACATCGCCTACATTTAAACGGCGGCTGAATCATGACCTAAAACTGAAAGTGCAGAGTCACAAGTCATCGAGGTATTTTAAAATACGCCATCAAGGTCAAGAAGTTAGTCTCATTTTAGGCAGATAATCACCAAGTTGATTGGCGAATAATCAGCTTCATCCAAATTAGTTTATTTTTATATAAAAATAATACATAAATGCTAATTTTTAGTTCTGAATTCCACAGTGATTTACTGCCAATAAACCAAATCTTTAACTGAATAAAGAGGAAACACATCAACTGAGGATTATTTTTAATTAATTGCTTAGTTGTTTGGTCTATTACAGCTGCAACAATTAATCAATTAGCTGTTCATAATATCTTATATATTATCGTTCAAATGTTTGGGGTCACCATTTATTTATTTTTGTCTAACAGTTTATCGTTAACTGACTGATTGTTTGGTCTATAAAGGGCAAAAACTTATATTTTATATAAACTTCTGGTGTTCACATTTTCAACATTTTTGGGAAATCTTTTGACATTTTTTGTGGAAAAAAAGAAATGTTAAAAATGTTTGTGAAGAAAATTCACATAAAAATCAACCAAAATCCAGTGAATTTCGCTGGATTTTGGTTGATTTTTTTTGTGACTTTTCTCAAGGAAAATATTAGAAGTTTTACTGATATATATGGAATCACTAGATATTTTTAGGATGTTTTTTTTGGAAGATTTTTACTCATTTTTTGAAAATATTTACAAGAATTTTCTTGCCAAATTTGGGGGATTTTTTTAAAAAAATAAAACTTTTAAGGGAAACTTTTAAGGAATTATTGGAATTTTCTTTCTGAAGGTTTTGCACATCTTCAGAAATTTGGGGAATTTTTTTGCTGAATTTTTTTGGTGCCCGTAAATGAGGATAACAGGAGGGTTAACAGAAAATGAACTGAAGTAGAGTAAACAGATGTATTGCACTTGAGTTTACTAGGAAAGGGTCCAGCTATGTTGCACATAGAAAAGTTTGTTCATTATGCATCCCTTCTGCAGAAGGGGGAGGAATTGTTTCGTCTGATTGCCTCACGTAGGAAGGACCTCCTGTAGCATTCTGTGGTGCAGCTCGGTGGTCTCAGTCTACGACTGAAGGTCTCTGACAGGACGTCAGTGTGGCACACAGAGGGTGAACTTATATTTTATCTATTTTGAACTCTACCCAAACATATGCAGTTTACCATTAAAGAGAAAAAAAGAACCCAGAAAATTTAAGAAGCTGGAATCAGAGAATTTTGATGTTCTGTTCTGTTTGTTTTACTAAATGGCTGCAGTGTTGCGTTGGAGGTGGTATAGAAGTAGAATTACAGCAACCTAGTTTCTTCCCAAAATTCATGCTTGGTTTCAGGCTTGCAACTAACATTTTATCAATTTTTTGTATAATGTTTGTCAATAATTGACTGGTTGTTTGGTCTATAAAGAGAAATAACTTATATTTTAACTATTTTGACTTATGTGCTCAACCCAAAGATAAGCAGTTTACTGTCAAAGACGAGTAAGGGAACCAGAAAACCTTTTTTTTTTTTTTTTTTTTTTTTTTTATTAATGAAATGGCTGCAGCGTTGTGTTAGAGGTGGTATAGAAACCTACTTTGTCCCCCGGAGTTCATGATTGGTTTCAGGGATGCAACTAGCATTTTTGTTTATTTTTTGTCTAATAATTTGCCGATAATTGACTGTTTGGTCAGTAAAGGCCGAAAACTTTTTATTTATTTTGACTTATTTTGTCCTCAACCCAAAGATATTCAGTTTATCGTCATAAAGCAATAACAAAATCAGAAAATATTCAAATTTTAAAACCTGAAATCATTCAATTTTGACTTCTTTTTCATTAAAAAAAATGATACAAAATCGATTAATTTAATAGTTGACAACTCATCAGTTTATTGCTGCAGCTCTAGTTTTTTAAATTCCATATTCAGAATAAATCATGTGTTTCTACTCTGGCTGCACTACATGCATGCTAATGATGAACCATGGCAAGAAAAGTAGGTCATGTAAAGAAAATATGGGCAGAGCTTTTACTTCATTCCAATTTGTTTTAAATTAGCATTAAAGTATCCCCCAAAAAAACATTTTTTAAAAAACATCCTTTTAGTATAACTTTAAATATATCTGCAGCTCTAAGTGTCACACAGAAATACTAAATCTGTCATTTGGTGCCATCTAGTGTGTTTTAAACCTTGTGGACACTGACATCCTTCTGTATCAATGACCACAATGGTGCTATTTGAGATATTTAGCTAAAATAAACAGCATTTAAGCTACTGATTTAAGGAAAGCTGAAAAAAGCTCATTGTCCTGTCATTTGAGGTGACACTAAATAAATCACATGGGTGTGGCTGCAGCCTGACATGACACCTTCTCCCGACAGATTAACCAAATTGGATGAGAAATTAAGAAAAAAAAAATGTGAAATTGGAGATTAATTCATTTAATCGAGCATAAAGCTTAAAAATCCCATTAGGATGTGGATATACAGACTCTACACCGCCTCTATAATCACAAGCAAAAGCTCGTTAAATATTTGTAATGGCCTCGGTTTCCTAATTAGCCGATTTAATGTGAAAATATTGCTTTTTAACAGCTGGAATTGGTATTTAAAGGCCGTTTTTGGACACTGCTGTCAGCTGTTAATGAGACACTCCCTGACCAGCTGCTAGCAACAGTAGCTGTTAGCATCGATTCTCACCGGCGTTTGCGGGGTAAAAATCGTGTTTTCGGGTTATTTTAAACAAAAAAAACACACATTTATTTTTAAAACATGCGTGTTGATGCGTTTTAAATCCAAACGCCACCGCCTGGATGTGAAATAAGCGCGTAAACTTACCCGTTTGTGTGGAAAAATCCCGGCTAACGGCTTAGCTTCGTCCCTGACAGGCTACATCCATCCATGCAGGTCTGACCGGACACATCCGGGTTGAGGTGGCCGAGCTGCTGCCTGAGTCGTTCCGCCTGACAGGGGAGAGCAAGGAGCCCCAGGGAAAGGTTTAAATACAGGCAGAAAATTATGGAGGACTAAAAGTGCCAAAATTAAATAAATAAATACATCGTTAAATAATTAATTAAATATGTCATTAATTAATTAAAATTGGAATTAAATATGTCATTCATTAATTAAAATTGGAATTAAATACTTAAATGTGTTATTAAATAAAACTATCATTAAATAATTAAATGTCATTAATTAATTAAAATTGGAATTAAATATGTCATTAATTAATTAAAATTGGAATTAAATACATAAATGTGTTATTAAATATGTCATTAATTCATTAAAATACCAATTCATTTTAAGTAAAAAACATATTTCATTATTTCACTATTTAATTAATTATTTCATGGTCCTTGTGTTGCAGTGGATCATGAATTTATTTTATCTGTCAACCTCGCCCGTCAAAGTCCGTGGGCGGGACTAACGTGAATCTAGTCTAATCCACTGCTTTTGTCTGCCTTGAAACCGGAAGTAGAAGTGTTTCTAAGCATGGAGGCTGTGTTGAGGGAGGATCGCTGTGAACTTTCTAGAGAGTTGGTGAGAGATATTTTAGAGTATGTGGAAGCAGGACCTGCTGACCCCGAGCATGTAGCGTGTAAAGCAGAGGAATTTATTGAAGTTGTTGAAGTTATTTCCGCACTTTCCGACCAAGATGTTGACCGTAGAGTGACTGCAAATTTAGAGGAAGTACTCCGCCGCTTGGGCTGCACAGTGGCGTAGTGGTTAGCACTTTCGCCTTGTAGCGAGAAGATCCCTGGTTCGCGTCCCGGCTTTCCCGGGATCTTTCTGCATGGAGTTTGCATGTTCTCCCTGTGCATGCGTGGGTTTTCTCCGGGTACTCCGGCTTCCTCCCACAGTCCAAAAATATGCTGAGGTTAATTGGTCATTTCTAAATTGCCCGTACGTGTGAATGTGAGAGTGCTTGTTTGTCTGTATATGTAGAATTCAGACAGGTGTAAATGCAAACTGTGCAGCATGCCAGCTCAGGAACGCCTGATGAAAGCTACATGTAGCTGCAGTGACACATAAACAGAACACATGCAGCTGCATTTATTTTCCATTGACTTAACAAGTAAGTCACTCTAATTAATTTACATTCTGGCACTAGGTAGCTGTGAAACTGAATGAAAATATACATAAAAATGAGAAAACACAGCTGTTCTTACCAACTCCAAAATGTGCACAGGATGAAATGAAGTTCACACCACGTTGTTTTTATTTGTGGTGGAGGAGTTATTGCTTGTGCTTTGGTTAAAGTGAAGAGTGCCAGAAGTTTATTAAAGTATCAAAGACATGATCATGATTGAAAATGGATGGACGGGTGGCTAAACACATCACATCATAGCTGTGGAGTCCTTCCAGCTCCTGGGGACTACAATCTCTCAGGACCTCCTGAAAAAGGCTCAGCAGAGGATGTATTTCCTACGACAGCTGAGGAGACATGGCCTGCCACGGGAGCTGTTGATCCAGTTCTACGCTGCAGTCATCCGATCTGTCCTGTGCACCTCTGGATCAGCCACACAGCAGGACAGAAACAGACTACAGCCCATAGTACGGACTGCAGAAAACATCATCAGAGACCCCACTCACCCTGGACATTTGGACTACAGGGCCCTGTACACAAAAATCACCACTACTGTGTTTATAGCAATTACCATTTTGCTAATGTGTTCATACATTCCAGTCTAGCTGTACATTTCTGTTTATATTGTGTTCTATTTTACTATTTCTTTTTCCTCCCTGTTCCTCTATTGTTTCTTTATTTATTATTCTCTTCCATATTCCTAGGATGACACCAACAGCCGAAACCAAATTCCGTGTATATCGTGTACTTACTTGGCCATTAAAGCTGACTGATCACTTTTCTGTCTTTGGTCTAGGCGAGAGGAAAAGGGGCCACAGAAAATTGGACCTTCCTAGCATACTTGTGGAGATGCAGGCTGAGGAGGAGTGGAGTCATGCCCAGCATGATGAGAACATCTGGTTGCTCCTCAGTGAGGCAAGAGAGAATGAAGCGGCCTTGCAGCGGGAGGAGATGGCCCAGAACGCTGCCTTCAACCAGTCATTCCTGGGTGTGCTGGGGCAGCTGGGGTAGCTGGGGTAGCTGGGTAGGCAGTGGGCAGCCGACGAGTGTGAGCGAGTCCACTTCCCATAGACTTGAGATTTACAAGTGCTGGTCATATAATTAGAATATCATGAAAAAGCTCATCTTTTGGACAACTGTCAGGTCAGCAGTCTTCCCCATGATTGTGTAGCCTACAGAACTAGGCTGAGAGACCATTTAAAGGCCTTTGCAGGTGTTTTGAGTGAATTAGCTGATTAGAGGTGTCTTCAATATTGAACTTTTCCACAATATTCTAATTTTCAGAGATACCATTTTTTGTTAGTATTCAGGTATAATCATCAAAGTTAAGAGAAATAAACATTTGAAATATATCAGTCTCTGTGTAATGAATGAGTATAATATACAAGTTTCACTTTTTGAATGGAATTACTGAAATAATGAACAACTTTTTTCATGATATTCTAATTATATGACCAGCACCTGTAGTTGTATATAGTTTTACTTTTAGCCCTTCACTGTAGCAGAAGCCCACCAAAGTTTGTACTTTGCACATTGTAAATAGTTTTGATTTTGCTACTGACTAATAAACTATTTTGTGACTTATGTGATTGCATCATAACTTTTCATTTTGTCTGTTAAGACACTGGTAGGAAAAGAATCAACAGTCTGAACCAAACAATTCTGTATTCCCTAATAATGTATTTGTGTTTAATGGGATTTAACATGTTTTAACACAAACTCCTTTATGGTTCATAATTCCGGTGACTGAATTACACCAAAGCAATACTGATTTATCAAACTGGAATTTTCTTAAAAGAGCTGTTTTAATGTTTTGGCGTTTAATTTTTTATTTAATCTTGCTAACCTTTACAAACAAACAATAGCATAGACACATCTACAAAAGTTTATGGTCAGAATTGCATTAAAGAAAACAATAGCGGTCCGGAGACCGAAAAACAGAAGTATAACAAGAAGAATAACTTTGCATGACACGTAGTGCATCAGAGCATCCTGTACATCTGTCCTCCTCCTCTACACCTTGTGCCACTGCAGGATCATGTGCTGCTGCTTCAGGTAAATCCCATGAAGTCTCATCAGAGATCCATCTGAAACACATACACAGCATACATATTTTAATACCTAATAGCAATAAACTGCAGCCATTACAGGGTCGTTCACAGGACTGATACACGATAGCTGGCGAACTAGCATTAGCTTACCCTCATATCATAGTTCATATCCTCTTGTCTTCGGCTTGATGCTGCTGTATTGCCTCCCAAACTCTCCTGTGTGTCTCCTGAGTGTTTCGACTCGCCGCTCTCAGCTTTCTCCGACTCTTCTGTTACTCTGAATCTGACAGAAAGCCACAGACCGAGCAGCAGGTGAACCATCGCCTCCATGTACACTGTTGCATTGCGTTTGTGTGGCACACAAATGACCGTAAGGGACTTTCGGGCCGCCGTGCTATGACGACTCCACCCACGATGAGGTGGTCCTCAATGTAATGGAAAAACAACTAAACCGAGACGAGCCGTGGCGCGCCGAGTAGATGCTAAAGGAAATGCTAAAGGAAAATTTGTCTTGCACCGCATGTATCAACATTTGGGAAAGAGGACCGAGTCTTTAGCGGTTGCTAATAAAGTTTGGTTTTATTGAGTATCCAAACCAACGTAGAGGTGAATAGCGCCACCCAGTGTATCGGAATGTGTTCACAAGCTCTGCATCAATCCATTATCTGGAATCGATTTGCCTTGACTTGATGTGCAGGGTAACCAATCAGGTGTTAGGATCCGCCCACCGACTTTGACGGCGAGGTTGACAGATAAAATAAATTCATGATCCACTGCAACACAAGGACCATGAAATAATTAATTAAATAGTGAAATAATGAAATATGTTTTTTACTTAAAATGAATTGGTATTTTAATGAATTAATGACATATTTAATAACACATTTATGTATTTAATTCCAATTTTAATTAATTAATGACATATTTAATTAATTATTTAATGATGTATTTATTTATTTAATTTTGGCACTTTTAGTCCTCCATAGAAAATTATTATTATTAATTATTCACCAGAACACCAGAAAAAAAGCATTAAAAAACTAGAAAGAAAACTAGAGAGTTAAGTTCAACTGAACCACAGTTGTTTTATTTTAGTTTGAGTGAACATATTATCAGCTGTTTTGCAATTTATTCCACAGTTTTGTAAAACCGTTTTATGTAATGTTTTCTCCATTTTCAAATCTGGAGAAGAATTCAAGTCAGCATTTCTCATGTTAGAAATGTAACAATTCACCCCCCAAAAAAAAACATTCAAAGAAAAGTCAAACAATTTTTTAAAATTATTCGAAATAAAAAGTTAAATCAGTGAGAACACATTTGAGTTTTTGTGGGGATTTTATCAATATTTTGTTAGTGTTTTCATTTCAAGTCAGACATCTTAGCTGCAAGACAATTTTACACTTGCAGACATTTGAGTTAAAGCACCTTTTATCCCAATTTAACTGAGAAACATGCCAGTAGCTGCTTCGGCCATGACTTTCCTGACTCTCATAAAGAAGGGATCTGGTTTCTGTGTTTAGCTGAAATGGAGCCAGCTGCACAACCATCATGAAAAATGTAAACCTGCAGGTTCTGCAGTCTGCCTACACAGACTACATTCAGATGAACAGAGGAAAACAGCAGTAAATAGTTCCCCTAATGTGGGTGTTGTCGGTGTTTATGTTCCTTTTAGTCTCTTTTTCTGTCCTGCTGTAAATCCAGTCTGTACTCAAACAGAGTAAAGTTCATGATTTTGGCCCAAACCTCTGGAAGGACAAACTCTCTTATCTTCTGGTAGCCCATGTGCTCATACAGTTTCTGACCATCCGTTGCTACCACAGAGGTGTACAGGATGACGGCAGCGTAACCTCGGTCACGGGTGAAATCGGCTACAGTCCGACACAGAGCCTTGGCGATGCCCATCCCGCGGTAACTGCGACGCACCGACATGCGCTTCAGCTCCAAGCAACCCGGCGCCGTCTCAGTGGGGACACAACACACCGTGCCGACCACACGGCCGTCGCTTTCCGCCACCCAGAAACACGAGTCCCTCTGCTTCAGGTAGGTCTCGCTGATGTTGTGGAGGTCGCTCCTGAGGGACGTCTCGATGTATTTGTTGAACGAGTAGACAACCAGCTGCCGGGCTCCGGCCAGGAGGAGGGTGATGGCCAGGATGGGGAGCAGGAAGGACTTGGAGCTGGCCATGAGGGCGCAGAACATGCACATGAGCACCATCTGGGTGGGCGGCTGTTTGAGCATGTGGGTGAAGGTCGAAGGGACGTGCTCGCTCACCCCCAGCGTGAAGATCTCCTTCACGATTTCAGCGTCTTCGTCCCGATACTTCCGGATCTGAATGTTGGTCATGGCTCGGCTCTGCTGTTCAGTAAAACAGGAGGTCACAACGTAACAGGTGGAAAATCAAGCACCCAAAAAGAAAGAAATAATCATTTTGCTCTCAATATTAACTCTTTGATGCACAAAATGGGTCAAAAGTGACCCAAATCCAATGGAAAATGGGTATCTCCTGACCCACACTGCGCATCAACGATTAAAACAGCCCACAAAGAAACACAAAATGATCACAAAAAGACCACAAGATGAATAGAAACAGAATCAGATGACCACAAAAACATCTAAAACCACAAAAAGACATAAAATCAACAGAAATAGACACAAATAACCACTGAAGACAAAAAAATGACCACAAAGAGACAATGTGAATGTCAGCAGACATCCAAAAAACAACACCTAACCTGTTTTTTGGCACAAAACCACAAGAATAAACATACGTAAATAACATGAAAAGAATCCTGATGAAGCAAGATAAATGGTCCAGCATGTTTGCTATGAACCTAACTAAGTCCTAGTTAATAAACCACAGTTAATGCACAGTCCTGACAGTGAAGCAAGAGGTGAGAGTGTGATGATATGGGGTTAAATGAGTACAAAAGGTGTTGGGGAGATGACATTTATAGATGAAATACAGATACACCAAAAGTACAAAACAATCACAAAGACCAACACAAAATGACCAAAAGAAGACACAGAATGTCCACAAGATGAGTATAAAGAGAAACAAATGACCACAAAGAGACAATGTAAACATCAGCAGACATCCAAAAAACAACACCAAACCTGTTCTTTGGCATGAAACCACAAGAAAAAACTTTGGTAAATGACACGAAAAGAATCCTGATGAAGACAAATGGGGAGATGACATTTACAGATGAGTATCTGTGGATACACCAAAACACCAAACAATCATAAATGAACACAAAACAACCGCAAAACGACCACAAACAGACATTAAACGAACAGAGACATAAAATAACTGACTAGGAGCTTGACAGAAAAGGAATATCCCAGCATGATAACCAACCAAAGCCAAGACTTTGTATATAATAGAATACCTTCAGATACACAACACAGCCCCTCCAACAAAGAGCAGCTATCTTTTCTGTAATTCGTGCAAAAACACTGGTATCCTCCATGTAGAGAAAGATTGAGTTTGTCATTAAAAAAAAACAAGTGAACATAAGTATTAAAGAAACATATGATTTGAATCTCTTAAGACTTCTGATGCACTGAGTTCTTGCTGAGGAGCCTGTACTTACAAAATAGTGCATCTACACTGTTAGTTTTAAACCTTACATGAGCCAAAATCCCTGTTAGGAGATACAGTTAATCCTTATTTGACATTTAACTAGATTTTACAGGAATGTAGTCACCTTTGTTGTATACTGGATTTGCTGATATCAATACAGCTGCAGTGAGCTAATCTCTTATGTTTCTTTCAAGGTTCCTGATTCAATTATTTATTCAATACAGAAACAGCACTTCTGGCCCTGGTGTCCTGCACTGTCTTAAAGTGCACCAGGACTGCAGGTAGATCATGGATAAATCAGCTTAAATAAGCACAACGACCCCCAAAATCACATGAATGCACATCACATGACTCAGTTTGAACGCATGTAACGTAAATACGAAGTAATTAACGCCACAACTTTGCTTGTTAATTCACCTACGTGCCCATAAAATCACTCGACATTCAACAAATCACAGATTGGGACAACAAACTCTGCGTGTCCTTTAAAAAAACGTTAACAAATGAGCCATTATTAGCTAACAGCGGCTAGCAGCAGCGTTAGCCTCACAAAGCTGATGAAGATCTGACTCCGGTTCGCTCCGAATTCTTCCAGCAGACTAAAACTAGCAAATAAACACGACTTACTTGATGTACGTTGACCATACTCTTGAGAAATGAGTCTTTAAAAAGTTTCCTGAGGCGAAAATCCGCTCATTTCTTCTCGCTCGTAACTTCCGCACAGCTAATCTATGCTGCGTTCACAGCTCCTCGGAAGACTGAGCAAAGCTGAAGCGCACGTATTTCATTATTGGAATAAAAATCGATGTTGTTTAATTTTTTACTGTATCCACTTACCTCAAAATTTTTGACACGCCTATTTTTTACCAATTTAAAATGTCACAGCTGTCTAATATTGCTGATATAACTGTTTGTTAATGTTTTCAAATAATTGCAGGCTGTCCACACTGCCATAAATGCAGCATAATCTCTTCCTGCTGATTGGCTGCCACTTTCTGACGAGTAAAGTAGATAACAAACAAATGGAATATATCAGTACTTTTATCTGTCACATTGTCGTGATTCAAAGTAAAGTTTTAAATATTTACTGAGACCAAATCACGTATTTGCAGTAGTAGATAACGATAACTGAGATAAAGTAATGTGCAAAAGTCCAAGTTTGTTGATTGTAATAACCATTCACGGGCATTTCTTAGTTTTTGTATCACAATAGTACATTAATATACTTCAAATGTGTACACAGTATTTAAAACACACACAAAAAATACCATCAAAGTAATGTTTTTACCCACTAAAGTGGAAAGTATTTCGTGTGACCTTCTGCATGCAGCAGGAAGGTCACTCCCAAAGGCAAACAAGCAAACAAACTGAGTAGGATTCGAGCTGTAGTCAAGAAATTTGGATATTCTGGAGAAGAGAAAGACAAAAATGGAGAAGTCCAGTGAATACCTCTCTGCATCTGAGAGTTGATCCTTCCTCATTTTTAAGGACTAAAAGGTTGAAATAAGCAAAACTTCATAAAGAGTCGAGTGAAGATCAATGCAGAAGTGTGCTCAAAGTGAGAAATGATTGGGTCCAAAATTGACAACAAAATGGCTTTTATGGGCTAAAATCAGTATTTATGTGACCTCCTTCTGTGCTTCTTGAAATCTTGAGTCGACAGTCTAAACGTTTCCTTCAGCATTTTCTTTCTTAGACTTGGGGTGATTTTATTTTCTTCTGTGTCCAGATGATCCACGCAGCTTCTGTGACGTTCAGGTCTGGACTCTGTGGAAGTTGTCAGCGTTTTATTCTCAAAATATGATTTAACTGTACCGCACTTGGGAGTTCTTCTCTTGCTGAAAAATCAAGCTGGTTCCAATCTAGAAGTAATGGCAAGATCAATCAAAACTCGTCTGTAGCATCATTTCAGATGCAAATGCTGTCAAAAGTCAAAAACTGGCTAAAATGTCAAGTCCTATCTAAAGAAAATGTTTTCATAATTGCTTGAAAAGACAAAAAAAAAACAATTATCTGATTCTACAAACCGCGTAGCAGCACACCCGATTTCTCAGTACTGAATAAAAGCTCCAACTTGACCAGATAAAACATTAAAATTCAGTTTATTTGTTAATTCAATGTTGATAATGCAGTATTAAAGCAGCTAGTATGTGTACACCTGATGCTTATTATATATGTACGATTACTTCAGTAAAATAGTGAATGCAGGACTTTCACTCAAGCATTTTCCCTCTGTGGTTTTACAACTTTTACTATTTCTTCCATTACAGCCAACTTTATAATAAACCTTTTGTTACTGCCATCTAGAAACGAGACAGTATTTGTTTATTTATTTAGTCAGATATTTAAATCTTTTCTCAGTCTAATAGTTCCACACAATGTATGGAAGTACTCATTTTTTTTAAATGGCTGTGTTATAATGTAATATATGTAAGATTTCACACTAATACGTTAGAAAATAACATTTCTTTTAGTTATATATAGATCACAATAAAATTAAAAACTAAATTATGTGAAATAGAAAAATATCTTAGAG
Organism: Amphiprion clarkii; assembly: GCA_027123335.1. Classification (NCBI taxonomy): domain Eukaryota; kingdom Metazoa; phylum Chordata; class Actinopteri; family Pomacentridae; genus Amphiprion; species Amphiprion clarkii. Next base: position 26,965,642 of record CM049584.1, on the reverse strand, counting down.
GCATTTTTTGCTTGGAAACCTTATTATAAGTGACGTTTTGGTCACAATACTAGATTTCAGTAAGAAACTAGTGTGCAAATGAGGAATAAATCATTTGGGAAAAACTGAATGCAGAGTTCATAGAAAAGAGTGAGAAATATCCAAGTCACAGTACATATTGAATGATAAAGATGTAAAATGAATCCTTACGTGGGTTTTTAGTCATTTCTTGTTTGCATTTAAGGCATCAAATATACTGCAAATGATCCCCGATGGTTAAAAAAAAAATGCAAAAATTCAAAATATATCTGACAAACTGTGATGAAGATCAAACATAATCAGATTCAAGTCACGTGATTTCTTCATATTCAAGTATCCTAAACTTGTTTATATTTTGCATAAGTCCCACTGTTTTTTTTTTTTTATCTTAGACAAGAAGAAAACTCCAGAAATACAACCAAAAGGTCAAACACAGCTGCAATAACAGGTCAAAAAAACACGGCATCAGTGAGCTCAAATAAACATAAAATATTCCACAACGTATGAAGACTGAAAAAATAATTTATTGTCTCCTTAAAATAAATCTGACAAGATTTCATACATGTTGATTGTGAAGATTTTTTTCCCTTTTTTTTTTTTTTTATGGAGTAAACATTCCAAAGGTATAAAAGCATTTCTCCTCCCCTCAACATTTGGTTTTGTTCGTACAAAACATTCACTTTACATTCACTTTCCTGCTCGGCTTTGTGAGCAGAAACGGAAGCAGCTCAGGACTACGTTTTACTGCAGTTTGTGTCTCTTCTATCCCAGGTGGATGTCGCCCGCGAACATGGTGATGAGCAGGATGATGACGAAGCCGGTGAGCAGCCCGGCGTTCTGGATCAGGAAGAAGACGATCTTGGAGGAAGTTCGAGTCTGTTCCCGGGCGATGTTGTCCATCTCTGGAAACTGGAAGGAGGAACCACAGTCAGATATTTGAGTCGCGCACGTTAATAACAGACAATCGGCCTTATTGTTTATCAGCCGGAACAATGGGAAGTGAGAACACAAAAGAGGTTCTGTGCAGGAAAACCGTATGCATCATGGAGGAAAATAGTGGAAAAATGTCAAGAAAATGGCATGTGACGTGCTGTTCCATCGGAAAATGTGACCAAATTGGAGCTCTAAACAGTACTGATTCGTCAAAAATCCCTTTATTCCACAGGTTTTGCTTAAAAATTTGCTAAAATACATCTTTATCTTGAACCAGATGCCGTAAAAGTTAAAAAAAATTTGCAGTTCAGGTTGCAACCGAGAAACCCTTACTGAACATGAAATTGTCTGGGCGGCCCCAAACATTTGGCCGGTAGTGTATATAGTGTTTGTACATTTCTTTTTTTTTCTCTTTTTTTATTCTTCATTTTAATTTTGTTGTGCTACACAAAGCACATTTAAGTTCTTTCTAATTTTAGCAACGGTTGTGTTGTTTCCACAGAGGTGCAGGACTTTATATTGTGGTGGAAAATGAGCTCACAGTGAGTAAAAATGCTCAGGAACTGCTTGTGGTTCAGAGGGCTAATATAAAAAAGAAAAAGGCTTTTGTTTTGGCTGGTAAGTCAGAGAGTATTAAATTAAAAAAAGAAAAATGTTGGTTCCGTGTTTTCCTCATCACTTGCTGCCAACGAGACATTCCCAGATAATGAAGTCGACTCACCATGTCTGCCAGCGCAATGTACAGAAACATTCCTCCCGCGATGGCAAAGATTGCGTTGGGGGCAAAGTTGCTTCCGAGCAGGATGCCAAGCACGAGGCCAATGTAACACGACACCGCCGACAGCAGGTTGAAGAAAATGGCCTGCGGGACGCTCATACCGGCGTTCAGCAGGATAACAAAGTCGCCTGCAGAGGAAATGAAGCTCAGTAAAAATACAAGCATCTGGAAGGTCATGATAAAAGATCGAAGGGGCAATCGAGGCAATTTGTAACTTGTCTTTGTAAGCACAAATCTAAGACACATCCTTTGTTTACATCCGTTCTCACATCGTAAATGTGAAAGTTTTCTCAACATATGCAGCGTTATCAATCCATAAATGATTACTTATTGATATTAATAAAGACAATTAATCAATGCTGATACTGCTGTTTTAAAACGGATACATGATATGGAATACAAGTGCCGCTGTTCTTCCGTCAATTCCGGCTTTTGTAACACGTGTGCTTACCAGAGGTCATTAAGCATCACGTAAAATTTTGTCATGGTGTTCCTTTAATCGAGGCAATTTTTAACTTATCTTTGTCAGCACAAACGTAAGACACATCCTTTGTTTACATCCAGTCTCACATTGTAAATTTCAACAAATGCAGCATTATCAATCAATAGCTGATTAATTATTAATACAAAATTACGCACAGTGGACATTTAATCAATGCTGATACTGCAGCTTTAAGCTACAGACACAATGTGATCACAAGTGCCGCTGTTACAAGGGGTCCTCAACTTATGTAGGATTTCCTCACAGTGGACATTTCATTTATGCTGATACTGTCGTTTTAAGTCACGGACACATGATACGGACCACAAGTGCATCTGCTTTCGTTATTTTCAGCTTTTGTAACACATGTGTGCTTACTGGAGGTCATTAAGCAGCATTAGAGACTTTGTCATGGTGCTCCTTTATTCACTAAACCCTGAAAATCATAAAACACCATCCGGTTGCTGCAGCATTAAACAATAAGAGTACAATAAAACAAAGTACTACAGCTAAACTACAATACTTGAAGTGTGTATTATCTAGGAAAATCATATCAGGTGTCAGGAGATACTAAATATTTTAAGATTTGTGTAAAATCAGGGGGGAAATAGCTAATAAAAGAGCAATATTTCTGTTTTTTCTGTCTTGTACTTTGCTGTCGATTGTATTTTGCTTTGTAAAGCATTTTTTAATGTAACTGATTAAAAGATTTCAAGGAATTTTGATTCAGTCTGATCTTATTTCTACTTAAAAAACACCCAGAAAACACAATTTAACTGTACTGAAATTGTTGTTTTTTGAATTTCATGGTTGAGATTAATGGTGCACAACATTGTTCAAACCTCCAGATACTTAAAACCTCTTTTCAGTTTTGGCAAAAACAAAAGAAATCTTTCAGTTTATTATGGTTTCATGCTTTGCTTAACAATGAACATCCTTTTTCTCCTCTGCTACATATTATTGTCTTGTTGGGAAACAAACATTTTTATTTGGAGGCATAAATATAAGATGTGACAGATGACACATTTTTGGTGCAGTTCTGCAGTTTGTCACTAGATGTTGCTAAAGGTTGTAAAATCTTATTGGCACATTCAGCTTGATTTAAAACAGTTATATTCTGGATCAACAGCTTTTTATTAAAGCAATCTGATGTTTATGTGTAGTAAAAACTATGGGTTTAAAGATGTTTGCCATTCCATCAAATAGGAAAATAAGAAATTTCTTCATTTTATACATGTTTCCTCAAACTTCAACCTGGCATTTTTGATGTTTTTGGTTACTTTGGGATCACAGAATTTAACAAGAGTTTAAAATGAAAAACTGCGGGCTTAAAGAGTGTGTGGCAGCACAACATGAGTTTTTAATGACTCACATTTGGACTATTTCCTTTAAATAAATGACTATTAATCACTATTTATAGCAGAATAAAGCAACACAATGGCGACCGAGTTCAGTGAGATGAAAGTATTTCCAAGTTATGTAGCACATTTGCAGCCATTCTTGGGTAAATTGTTGCATTAAGTTGAACATTTTCTACCACTGCAGTTTCATTTAAAAGAGTTTAACTAGTGAAACATGATTGATGTTTGTCAATGGGCCAACTGGAACAAGATTACAGTGGGGTGTTACATTAAAAAGGAGTATTTAGGAGGTTAAAGGTTGGGATATTCCCTTAGTTATCAAATTTAGGTGGTGTCGCTAAAAAACATTGTTTACTAAAAACAAGGATCCTGAAACTATAGCCTATAACTCATACAACATAAAATCTGATCATTTTAGCTCACACAGTGGTGAAAAAGCCTATTATTGCCTGATTTCTTTATTAAATTGACAATACAGGGGGTCCTCGACTTACGTTGGAGTTCCATTTCTACGGATCGATGTAAGTCGGAACTCTGGCGAAAATGTAAACAAAGCCGTTACGTGCATCACGATATTGATCAGTTCTTCGGAAAAGTCATGTTCCGAGCGTTTTATTATGTCTAATTTCACTTCCATGGAGACGGCTTTCCTTTTCTTCAAAGCACTGCCACCAGAAGAGTCTGACTTACGCTTGGGGGCCATAATGAAGGGCAAAAAGTTAGCGAATGTAGCACAATCCAAGGTGGTGTACAACAGCGAACATAAACAAAGTCATCTTATGGCACCACATGACGACGTATCCGTCCGCTCCGCTCACCAACTAGTTCCACGCAACCAGTTTCCGACGTAACGACGAAACGCTGTAGGTCGATGATGTCATAAACCGAAGACCCCCTTGCAGTTTGTTTTGCTGCTCTCAGATTACTGGTTGCATTCCAATATCCATACTATCATACTATATCGAACGACAGAAAAAGGTTTAGTACGTTAAACATAGTCCAACAAAAATATCCGGATGTCCTTCTACTATATTGCAGAATAGAAACGAGGATGCTTTTCTGGTTATTCTGACCCTCACAGACAGATGACGGCTTATTTCACTCTACAGAGAGCAATTTTTAAAGCCTGAAGCACAATAATTAGCCGAAGCAGCATTTTGGAAAGGATTACATCACATTTGCTGTTACCATCTTTAACTACAGGTGTCGCCAAACCAACCAGGGCTGAAATCTTTAAATGGTGGAACTTTAAACGACGTATGTGTTTGCTTATCGCTCACCCAGCTCGTGAGGAAACTCCTCGCACACGATGGCAGTGGAGGTGCTGAAGCCGGTCAGGACGGACACCGTGAACGAAGCTCCGATGGCCAAACCGTCGATGAAGTTGTGCAGGGCATCGCTCAGCGTTACCATCCAGGCCACCGTCTTGATGTTGGTGATTCGTTGCCCTCGCAGCCAGTGACACATCACCGCCTGGTCGTCCTGGAAGAGGGAAACTGTACATAAGAAACCTGATAGCAGAACGTTTTCCAGCTGCTAGATCTTTATATTTTCCTCATTTATCTCCTGCTCCTTTCTGATAAAAGGCAAAAAGACCCAAAAAACACATGTTAAAGATATTTAGCTGCAGCTGGTGTTTGATTAAACACTTACATGCAAACAGAGGTATGCAGATATAGTGAGTCAAAAAGATATTCAAACCTAAAGGTCACATTTACCAGAAACTGAACACAAATGTTTGCATGTTGTGCTGCGATCAAGGCTGAAAATAAAGACGCTACTACAAGCCTTTCATCAATAGAACTCGTCCATATTGGATCCACAAACTGTAACAGCTCCAGGAAATATTTCCTCTAAGTGGCCGAGCTGCACGTCCAATACAACTCTTCAGTTACAAGCATAAAGGCTCGACTGTTGTCAGCAGGAAACCTGAGAGCAGTCGGACACAAACAGAGCCTTTGGGACTCAGTCGAAGATATTCTGCAGCGACAAAACGCCTTTTTTTTAAAATAAGACCCGTACGAACAAGGAGCCTTTGTGCTGCGTTAGGACAATTCCAGCATTTACCAGGAGGGGAAGAATCTGCAGCTCAGTTTCACCGCTTCATGTCATCGGCACGTGTGTTTGTTTAGCATTTGGATGCTTCCGAAGCCAGATTCCTGCATATGTTAAATATTAACAGCCGCTCTAATCGACCCATGTCACTGATAACAGCTCAATAAATGACTCTGAAGGGAAAAACTAAACGCTTGAACAGAGAAAAAAAATTACGTTCAAATCCTAATCTTGCAATTGTTCTGAAATATTATCTACATTTCCTACGCTGCACATCCATTATATTGATCATTTATAACCAGAGATTATTAATGATCAGGTCGGGTGTGTCTGTGATAGTGGAATGTGGTGCACAGCAAATCTCTATCAAGCTCAGTGAGCACAGATAAGATTTCAGAGAAGACTTACAGTTTTTTACAGGCCAATCTTTAGACTGAGCTACTCATTAGATTAAACATCACTGAGGACAAGGTTTAGTGCTGTGTAGGTTAATGTGACATAAGGCAGACCAGTGCTGAGCTGCTTCCCAGCCTTTAGACTCTTAATCTCATTTGTACATTCTGTTAATTTGCACATTCTTTGAATAACTAAATGAATGAATGAATGAACAAATAAATAAAAACTGCCACTCTTGTTTATTTTGTAGATTTTTTTAAATATATTTTCTATATTTTTTTAAATTTCATTTCATTTTGTTTTGTTTTTGCTTTATTTAATTTAATTAGAATTAATTTAATTTAATTTAATTTATCTTCTTTTTTTTAATTTTACTATCACTTTATACCCCAATGTTCTGTGTTGTCCTATTTTTTTTACCCCTTTATTGAATATGAATGTTGCTGTAACAACTTAATTTCCCTTCGAGGATTAAAAAATTCATCTAAGTCTAAATCTAATCTAAATTAAGGTAAAGTCATGCACTATTTTTTGTATACCATATATAAACAAATGTTTCCTAGTAAAAGAAAAGGCAACAAATTAACCGAACTAGTTTAAATATTTGGATTTAGATACTGTAGCGTTATTTATAATGTGATTTTACCTGAGAAATTAGCATAAATCCTGCCATAAATACTACTTTACCTGACTATAATACATATTAAGGCTAATACTCTATGGTCTTATTAATTATAGAGATTAAGCTAATGTAAGAGTTTAGCTAAACGCCTTTGGTATTACTAATTATGAAGATTAACCTGACTAATAAATAAATTAAAGATAAGGCCCTATATCACTACGATTATGAAGATTAATCTGATAAATATAAACATTAAGGATAAGACCCAATAACATTATAACTTTCCAGATTAACCTGACTACTAATGTCGACCCTACAACATTATAACTATAGAGATTAATCTAATTAATATAAATATTAAGGCTAAGGCCCTACAACATTATAATTATTGAGAATAATTTCCAACTTCATTTTTTACAAAAATATACATAAAAATCCAACAAAGCCATAAATTTCTTGGCTTCCCTATGAGCAAATCTTGGTTTTATTCATTTTTACTTCACGCAGAACTACATTTTATTTTATTTTATTCTATTTTGTTGCATTTTATTTGCAAGAGCGGAGAGGAACGACTCAGTTGTAACAGGACAAAACCTCCAGCAGAACCGGGTCCAGGGAAGGCAGACATCTGCCTCAACCAGTCGGGTAAAAGTCAGAGAATAGACGGAAAAAGACAAACAAGACACCGTAAACACTCTACGGATGAAACAGTACCTGAGAAGGCGTGGTATTTGCGTGCTGAGCCTCCGGCTTCGGGCTGCTCTTGTCGGTAGCGATGGTGCTGATGCTGGTCAGAATTATAGAATCCTTTTTCCCCAGTACGTCTCCGTTGTGGACAGAGTTTTCTTGAGCTGGCTCTGCAGGAGCGAAGTGGCTGTGGCCATGCTAAGAAGACAAAAAGAAGCATCTCAGCACAGAACTAGGTGACTTAAAGACGCTTTTTAACTTGTTAACATGTGCAGATGGTGGTTTTTAGGTGCTAAAAGACAAATTATGAGTGAGAAAGCAGCATGTCCAGCATGAAACTGCATTGTCGTGATGACAGATTCAGACGGAACTTGAAGCAAACTGGCATTATTTAGAGGTTTTATTCGTAATTTTCTTCATCAAAACACAGAATTAGGATGCGATTTTTCATTTTCTGGTTTCCAATATGAGATATTATCTGATTTGCATCGTATATAACCTGATTTTAGCAATGAAATTAAACTGATAGCAATAATTCTTCTGTCTCGTGTGGTTTTGCAGTGAAGGATTTAAATTTATCCCTCTAATTAGTAGTAGTTTAAAATGAGAACAGCCTTTATTTCCCAGTCTGGTGCCTATCTTGATAATCTGAATACTAAAGACACCCCTTTGATAGAAGTGAACTGGCACCATTATATAACATCTGTATAAACATGTAAGCATTTTACAACCCAATATTTATTTTAATCCTTTCCAGCTTCAGTCTCAGCTTTTATTACCTCTGTTATTCCTGCTACCATACTATTGATCCCGCCAGATTCATAGCGAAGGTTACACAACCCCAACTGAACGATGGCAGCATGCTATAAAATAAATTGCTTTGCACCTAATAAACTCACTCACCTCGTGCTCCAACCGCAGACACATTTTCAGGATCCTTTCCATGAAGAACAGCAGGTAAAAGCCTCCAAATATCCCGACCGCCTTCTCCACGTAGTTATCAGCTTTAGGATCGAAGCCCAGAGCCTGCAGATGGACAGCAGAGGGGTTTAAAACACCTCCAGCTAAAGGTTTCTGTGCTCTTTTTTCTTTTTTTCTTTTTTAAAAACAAACCTCTGGTATGAGTTGCAGCACAGCGTTGGAGAAGAGCGTCCCGATGGCGAGGCCGATGAAGTAGGTCAGCACTTTGGGGAAATAAGGCTTCTTGGTGAAGGGGATCAGCAGGAGGCCGAGCAGAGACGAAAGGTTGATCACAGTGACGGCCAGAAAGCCATAACCCCAAACTGTCAGGGCAGAAAATTATAGAAAAACAACTCAACTAAAGGGCTAAACTACCGAACTGAAGCTTATTTCTCTGTTTCTGGACATTTTCAGTGCAAATCAGCATTCTTAATTGTCTAAATATGTCATTTGTATTGCTATTTTAGAAATTGATCTTACAAGTTGTTATTGTTTCAGCATTTTAGACTATTTTATTTTGTTTTATTAATTTATTTTAGAAGTTTTATCCTCTCTTTATGTTTTTTGCACATCATTTTCTGATAACACGTTCAGCACTTTAGGCAGGTCAGCTTGTTTTGAAACATGCTATATACATAAATCTGATTATATTTGATTGAAATTTACAAGATAAACTCTGAAATTATCGCCTTTGTACAAGGTCTCACATTTAAATATTGTTCCATGAGGAATTTAACCATTTAAAATAGTCAAGTTTTTATCTTTCGCATGTCTCTCAGGTCCTGTTTCATCGCGGTATAAGTGATCTAAATTAATAATGAGGGTTTTTATGTAACTGTGCATTCGTCTTCTTGTAAAAGAGATTGCAAGAGACTTGCAGCTTAAATAAGTAAAAGGTAAATTGAACAAATGCTTTAGGCTTATTGCTGCAGTGATACTGTGGTTTAAGTCTCTTAAAGTCTCTTAAATTCAGTGCCACTGCTTGCGTTTTTATGTCTTTTCTGCCTTTATTAGAAAAATCCTGCATCCTTTGCCTTGATTAGCGGATGTTAAACCCACAAATATCCTTGACTGAAGCAACAAGGACACATGAGTGAACAGTTAGTGTCGCCTGAAAGACTAAACTCAGGGCAATAAATCACAATGAATCCAGCTCTCAAACAGCAATTGTTAAACCCACAGCTCTGAGGCGGTGTGGATACTTTGTAGGCCAACAGTCAGTCAGCTGATTTAATGACCATCACAGCACATGAGCAACATGAACACAAGCTCAGATGATACTTTAGCCAACAGCTAATCAACTGGTGACCTTTTCCTGCAGGAACAAATGCACTTTCTTTAAATATAATATCAAATAATGCATAGATTTTGTCATTATTTGAGGTGAGCAGTCGCTACAGCAGTGTCAGATATCTTGTATATCTTGAAAACCTGCTCAAATACAACACTTTGTTATATTTACGGGACAAAGAAACTGTAAACTTTCTTTGCAGAAGAGAAATTCTCACGCTCAGCTCTTGAGCCGACAAATGTACCTCCTTAAACTATAATGCCATTACATTTATCTCCATATAATTTTGGTTCAAGTCAGATTTCGGTCCAGTGTTTTCTGTGTAATCGATTTCATGCTTGTTCATCAAGAGACGCCATCAAACATATGACTGTCACACATTTATTAAACTATAAACACAGCAGGGTTTACGATGTGCTGCAAAATGTGCCAAGTGTTGGATCTAACTGTGTCAGCAGCATGTAGGACAGTTTGACGATATATCTGAGGAGTCAGAACAGGACAATGCGGAGCTTTATGTCTCCACAACAGAAGACGACTGACAGAAAATAGGCAGGAAATACTTAAAGATGGACGAGGACGACATGAGACAGTTTCAGACATGAGGAACCAATCATTTCCCACATGTATGAACTAAACTTCAACACTTTTTCCAACCACAAACTGCTCACTGATTACTAGAACATTCATTTTGTGCACCCTTAAGTACTTATAGTATGAGATGAAGCATGGCGGTGGCAGCATCATGATATGAAGCGTGGTGGTGGTAGCATCATGATATGAAGCATGGCGGTGGTATCATCATGATATGAAGCATGGCGGTGGTATCATCATGATATGAAGCACGGCGGTGGCAGCATCATGTTGTGAAGGGTTACATCATGATGCTGCCACCACCATGCTTCACATCATGATGCTGCCACCACCATGCTTCACAGTGAGGATGGTGTGTTTGTGATAATATGCAGTTGTTGGTGTCAGTCAAACAAAGCATCTAGTCTGATGGTCAAAAAACTAAATTTTGTTCTAATTAGACCAAAGAATCTTCTCCCGGTTGACGTCAGTGTCACACATGCCTTCTGGTGAACTCTAGTCAAGATTTAATATGAACGGGCAATGGTTTTAGTATGAACAGTTTTAAACAGCTTGTAACTCCTTCAGAGGAGTCATAGATGTCTTGGTGGCCTCCCTCACTAGTCTCTTTCTCACACACTGACTTAGTTTTGTGCCATATTCCTTTCATTACTTAATGATGGATTAAATTAAACTCCAAAGGGCACTCAGTGGTGTGCGACCTGAATATTTTGATGGAAACACTGTTGGAACTAACAGCAAAGATAATGAGGAGCTGCTGATTAAGATACTTCACATATAAACAAAAGATAACAGTGACGCAATCATGAAGTAATGAGGAATCCAGTGAGTAACTGCTCAGCAGGCTGTATCACTACTCTGGAGGGCAGAAGTAGTAAAGATGATTGAGTAGTTACTGTTTAACTCAGTGTTTAGATCAAAATTAAAGGATAATTCCAGTGTTTTTAAAGTTTCTGAGCTTAAAAAGACACTAAATAGTTTGGAATTGGTCCAATATTCAGGGAGAACATTATAACAAACTTAGCTCGGTTTATTAAATACACCGGGCTGGTATAAACAATGTTTTATTTCTGTTTCAGAAAAGCAACTGTAAGATCATTTTGGAGAATATGGTGCTCATACAGACATTTTTCAGCTATTTGGCCTCCTCTCATTGACATACATGAGCTGCACAATGACAAAGTCGACCAAAATATTTATTATCATGAGTCATGTTTTATTGACTCGCACGTGGTTGGAGAGCAAAGGCCGAGTTCGCAGTAAGGTAATGCTGTTTTTGTGCCGTGTTATAATACAACATGTGCTCTAAGAGTTTATTATCTCTGAGAAAAAGACTCACTACAGTTTGGCTTAGCTGAGCCAAATCTAATTGCATAATGTCCCACTTTTCTAGGTTTAATTTGAAGAGTTTCTCTTTCATCTTTCACATTAAATTATAGATGCAAATTTAACAGAAGCAGAAAATGTAAAAGTGAATTCATTAGTTTATTGACTTCATGTTTTTAAATGGGTGTCAGGACTTTTTGATGAATAATTTGACTAATTTCTGATGAAATACATGCACAATAATGAACATTTCATGCTGTTTTTACCATTTTCTTCATTTTCATCCCTCAGTTTTTGCCTGTACATTTTACACTAATTACATGTACTTTTTTGACATTGTATAGCAGTAATAAAATGCCTAAAACACTGTTTACTAGTAAAATATCTCACTGTCATGTTATCTGTAGACATTTTGATGAATAATTTCATTAATTTCTGATAAAATGCAAGCATGTTAATGAACATTTTGTGACATTTTCCCAATTTTCTTCAGTTTTGTCGCTCAGTTTTTGCTTTTAGATGAAATTCATGCACTTAATGGTTCAAATATACATATGTTAGATAAAAGTAGATTAAAGTCTTGAAATATGTATAAAACTAAATTTTCTCCTGTTTAGCTTTTTTTTGTGCTTTTATTGTTTCTACTTTGTTGCTGTTTCATCTCCTACCAATGAGAATAATAATAATTAAACTTTATGTAAAAGCTTATTTTGTGCAAAATATACAACTGTATGAGCTCTTGAATAAAATGCAACAATCCAAGAAGAGGGAATTAATTCAACTATTATGATTTTGTGAGTTGGATTTCTATAGTGACAAATAACAGAGATAAGGGTCATTCTTCTATAACAGACAGATCATAGCTTAAAACGCAACTCCAGCCCCACATAATCTTGTTTTTTAAGAGAATGCAAGTTTAAAAAATTGCATCCGTCGTCCAGAGGATTCACCAAAAAGCCTCCAGTCTTTGCGTCACTGTGGATGAAAGCGCTGCCGGACCCAATTCGAAGCAACAAACCCCCGTGAACCGCGAATTATTTGAGTTGCGGGGGTCTTGACAAATAAACCAGCGCTGTGAAGTGAAGCAACTTACCAGAGTAGCCGACAGGCAGGCCGGCCGTGGGGGCGGTGTAGGGGCAGGAGGGCAGCAGCACCTGGGTCAACACGGCGGGGCAGATAGTCCCCAGATGTCCCACAGTCAGCTGACTGACGTTACCGAAGCCAAAGATGGACAAGATCTGCTCCGCCGAGGGACACTGAGGGCCAGAAATCCACCATTAGACGACTTTTAACACTTTATTTGCTTCTAATATTCTCTCCTCTGAGTTGATTAATGTTCATTTTTCTGGCAACTTTTCTGAAATGCATCTGTTTGCACAAAATCAGCGACAGAAATAAAGTTTTATTATTATTATTATTTTTCCTGGTAGGGGATGAAAAGGCAACAAAGTAGAAAGGATTGGAGAAAAGGGAAAAAAACTGAGCTGAAAGACAGAAAATTCAGTTATATACAGTGAAGACAGATTTCTAGACAGAAACAGTGTTTATAATTGGACATTTGAATGCCTGAATTACATCTAAATGCAAAAAATTTGTAATAAAGCAGAACAACATTTGGAAAAATAGCATAAAAAGTGAATTTATGAACATGCATTTGGTCAAAAAAGTCAAAGCTTTCCTCAGAAAGTCTCCAGATAACAAGACAGCAGGTGTAAAATGAAAAAATAAGAGTAAAGTGATATTTGTCATTGAAAATCCTAATAAACTGGGTAAAACTACATAATACAAACTACAAAACACTGTAAATGATCAATAGTAAGTTTGAACAGTGAAAATAGCAGCATGTGATGAGTAAAAAATGAAGAAAACAAAGAGTAAAGTGACATTTTCCATCGATAAATCCTAATAAACTTGGTAGAACTATCTGATACACACTACAAGACACTGTACGAAACAGCAACAAAGTAGAAAAGATGAGAGAAAAGGGCAAAAAAAAAACAAGCCAAAAGAAAGAATGCTTTAATCTAAAATATAATGTGTACTTTTTAACCTTTAAATGCATGAATTGTTTCTAAAAGTGAACACTAGGTAACAAAACTAAGGAGAGATGTGAAAAATATCATAAAATGTTCATTATTGTGCATGCATTTGGTCAGAAAAAGTCAAATCATTCATCAAGTCAGATATTTTACTACTAAGCAATGTTTCGAGCATTTATTACTACAATTTAATGTCAAAAAAAGTCTAAGTAGATGGAATTAGTGAAAAAATAAGAATAAAGTGGTATTTTTCATTGAAAACCCTAATAAATTAGATAGAACTAGGTGTTGCACAATAGAAAACACTGTAAATTACCAATAGTAACTTTAAATAATAAAACTAGCAGCATTCAGTGTTTCTTTTTGTACATACATGCATGTATGAAAGAGCAGAAAGTTGAGAAAATTTGAGAAAAGTGCAAAAACAAGTTGAAAGACAGAACATTTAGCTATATGCATGATTTTTTAAAACATATTTCAAGCAAGAATGCTTTGATTTAAAACACTGTGTGTATTATTGAACCTTTTAAGGCATTAATTACATCTAAAAGCAAAAAACAAGTGATAAACAGTGGAAAATATCAGAAAATGTTCATTATTGTGCATGTATTCATCAGAAATAAGTCAAATTATTAACATGTCTTATGTGTTAATTTTGCTGTTCACACTGCTTTGTAGTGTTCAGTTTTACACAGTTTAAGGATTTTTTTAAATGAAAAACATCACTTTACTCTTAGTTTTTTCAGTTTACACTACTTAAATATACCTTTTCACACTTTATAGTAGTAAGAAAAGCTTGAAACAATGTCAAAAAAGTACAAGTAACTAGTGTAAAGTGCAGAAATTAAGAGTAAAGTGATATTTTTTCATGATAAATCGTTATAATTTGGATAGAACCACGTTACACACTACAAGCCATTCTAAATGCTCAATAATACGTTTAAAAAGTTAAAATATCAGCACTTCAGTAGATAGTTTCTGTCCATACCTCCTGGTTTTCCAGCGGATTTTCCACAGTTATTAAGTCAGATCTTCTGGCTGAGATCAGCTGCAGTAAATCAGACAGGCTGTCTGTGCTAATGGATTTATTTTCTCCATAATAGTGCAAAATATTCCCCAAAAAGTCCTGTCCATCGGGCGCGATCGCATCTAAGCTCTGGCACGTTGCAATAAAAGCCCAAATAATAAAAAATCTCAAGTGAAACATGTTGACTTTTAAAGGTTCCTCTGCTAAATAAACGTTCTTCTTCTTCTGTTCTTCTCAAAGCATTTCCTCTCAAAATCAAGATATCCGAGCGCAGCGCAGCGTCTCATCCATGGCACAGTCTGAGCGCACCAACCGGATTTTGTCCTTTTAAATAGTGCAGCGTTTTTCCTTTTTAACCCTTTCGGTATTTCTGCTGCTGCCGCTGCTGCTGAGATCAGATCATCTATCAGGAGGTTCAAAGATCAGAAAGGAAGGCAAAAAAAAAAAAATGGAGGTGACCGACCGCGTGTTTTCACTGATCCAATGCTTTCTTGTGCGCCTTAACGTGGTTTGCAACGTGCTCACACACAAACACACACACTTCATGGATGTGTGTGTTTGTGTTGTTACACAGATAAAGCATGCAGCTCGTTTTACAGCTGCTCCTCCGTTTGTTCAACCAAGAGACAGCTGGACGTGAAAAATCTAAACAAAAACATAAACGTGAGTTTTTAAAGCTTTTTGTCGCCCCCTGGTGGCAGCTGCTGGTCGATGCGGGTTAAAGTTTGCAGCGTACAAAACATCCATCCATCCATCCATCATCTATACACTGCTTCATCCTCATCAGGGTTGCAGGGTGCTGGACTCTGTCCCAGCTGACTCAGAGTGAAGCAGGGGACACCTGGGAATCACTCTCTCATTCACACCTGAGGACACTGTAGGATCACCAATTAACCTGAGCATGTTTTTGGACTGTGGGAGGAAGCTGGAGAACCCAGTAGCGTGATTGTGGATGTGCCCAGACAATAGGCGATCTCCGTCTCACAAACTGCCTTAACAACATCTAAAAAGATAAACATAGATATGATCATCAACTTATTGCGCTTGTTTAACCGCTAAGTAATCAATGCAAGCGTAGTCGAAGCTAAGTAGCTAAGCTAACGCTAGCACGTTTACTGTTAAGTGTCCAAATGCCTTTGACAATTACCTTGCTTCTCAAACGTGATCGCCGGGCATTGGAACGGCGACGCCGATGGGTAACCCCTAGCAGAAGGTTTTGCTGTTCGACGATGGCAGGATACACTAGCAAAGCCATGAACACCACTCCAATGAAGTCCTCCATTGTTGTGTGGGTTTCCATGCGGTGCGAACGCTGTTGAAAGGCTACGTACGCAGTGACGTACACACGTTTTGTGGTGGCGCAACGACGCAGCTCCAACTTTGCTCCTTCCGAATGGAAACACAAACCCGTTCTGGGGCGGGACGAGATTTGAACCAAAAAAAGCACTGACTCTCAACTTTGAACCAACCTAGCACCTGGTGCTCTTTGGTCGAAAAAGAGAAAACGTACACATGCACAGGGAGAACATGCAAACTCCATGCAGAAAGATCACAGGAATGCCGGGACGTGAACCGGGGATCTTCTAGCTGCAAGGCGACAATGCGAACCCAAAAACACCCAAATAAATTTAAAAATGTGAATGAAATAAAATAGCTATCGTGTTTGTATACTTGAATTTCCTTTGGGATTAGTAAAGTAAGTATCTATTTATCTATCCATCCATCCATATATGTATATATATGAACACAAATTTTTATTTAAAAAAAAAAGAAAAATGAGCAAAAATAAACAAATAAACTTTAAAAAAGAAATAATTATATATACATATATAGAAATCCAAATATAGAAAAAGAACATAAAATTAATAAAACTAAAAAACTTTTTTAAATTTTTATTTTTTTATTTTTATATATATATATATATATATATATATATATATATATATATAAATAAATAAAAATAAAAAACTATATGTATATATATTTCTTTTATTATTTTTAGTTTCATTTTAGTTTTTGCTTTTTTCTATATTTGGATTTCTGTATATGTATATTTGTATATTTTATTAATTTATTCGTTTTATTTTTCTTTGCTCATTTTTATTTTTCTTTAGATTTGTGTTTATATATATATATATATATATATATATATATAATATATATAATATATATATATATATAAAAAAAAAAAAAAAAAAAATATAAATGAAAAGTCGCTCTGATCCGCCTTTCTTATATACGAACCCTCTTACACCCAAGCAGTTCCTGAGAGCTGTTACTCACTGTAAAGTCATGTAAAGTTCTGCACCATGTATATTAATAATAAAAAACAATAATTAAAAAAATAAAACTGATGTTGTATTTTTGCGCCAGTGGGTTGTACAGGGTTAAACTAAAAAAAAAAAAAGAAAAACAGTTGTTTCTGTGTTTTCCTCATCACCTGTTGCCAACGAGACATTCCCAGATAATGAAGTCGACTCACCATGTCTGCCAGCGCAATGTACAGAAACATTCCTCAGACGATGGCAAAGATTGCGTTGGGAGCAAAGTTGCTTCCGAGCAGGATGCCAAGCACGAGGCCGATGTAACACAACACCGCCGACAGCAGGTTGAAGAAAATGGCCTGCGGGACTGCAATATTTCGGTTTATTCAGTGTACACTCACCTATTATTGAATAGGGCTTATATAAATTTGATTTATGGTGCCGTATTCCCACTTCTTTAATTCATTTTTATAGTTTTTATTTTGATTGTACAGCAGAAACACATTATTTCCCCAAACTGAGGCCCAATAACACTTTTTTATTATACCAATTTCACATAACACCTTTAATTTCACATTTATGTATAACAGAAAGCTTTACAAATCAACATAAATTAACTACAAATTCATACAAACATCCATAAGGTCAAGTATTACAGTCTTTGCTCTGGTAATAAACTGGGACAATAATGTGCAAAAAGCAAAACAGGCAAAAGAAAAAAATTATTGTTTTTGATCGTGTTGATTGTCAGAACTGGAACTTTATTAAACAGCAGACATTGGCAGAACTTAATAATAATTAATTAGTTATTTGTACATTCAATTAGGTAAATAAATCGAATATGTGGGAGATTTTGAGTTCTTAAACCAGCTAATTATGTCCAATTCATCCTTTAAACCTTGATAAAAAACAGCATTTGTTTCATTCTGTAATGGTTTTTGTGTGAATCAACACTTTGTGTCCCACAGATTTGAAGCTAGTGATTGAATACAGCTGCAAAAGGCAGCAAATTCAGGTTTTCTGCAGGTTTTTGTGCTCAGACAGGAGTTCAAACATTTAGAAAATTGGGACAAAACGCCAAAAAATACCTTCCAGTCATTTAAATATCCAACAAATTCATATTCATTACATTATTTTGTTACTTGTGGATTCAGTTAAGTGAATAAATCTAATATGTAGGAGATTTCGATGCCTTAAATCAGGGTAAATCTGTCCAGTTCATCCTGTAAACATTGATAAAAACATTGCTTCTGTTTCATTCTTTCATGGTTTTTGTGTGAATTAATGTTGTGTGTCCCACAGATTTCCTGCCAGTGATTCAACAGCTGTAAAAAGCAGCAAAATCATATTTTTTGTTGGAATAACTGCTGTTTTGCAGGTTTTTCTGTTCTAACGGGAGTTCACACATTTAGAAAATTGGCACAAAGTATCAAAAAAATACCTTCCAGTCATATCCAACAAACTTAAGACACTTTGAGGAGACCACAGCCTGCTCAGCTCATCCGTTAATTCTCCGGTTAAACTTCCCGGCTGCTCTCAGGTCAGTACAGGTCCGTTAAAGACGTGACGGTGAGGGACGAGGAGAGTTCGGCGACGCTGGTCGGACGCCAGGCGCTGAAACCGACCGTCCGGTTCCTGGAAACCATCAGGAAGCCGTTGGAGCTGAAACGTCCGGGAACGTTTCCCACGTCGAGCCAAACGAAAGGAGCCACGGAAGAAGAGTGAAGAGTGACGGAGAAGCCGGACTCGTCCTGCTGCACCTTCGCCTGCAGGGAAACAACACAAATAATAATAATAATAATAATAATAATAATAATAATAATAATAATAATAATAATAATAATAATAATAATAACTGTATTTATATATCATCAAAGTTACGCATCTTCCGTCTTAAACCAATCAGCAGCAAATTAACAATCAATCTCAAATCATCAAACTCTTACAAAAATTTATGCTTGACCATTTCTGATTTACCTAAAATTTTTATAATACAAAATATGGACATTTATTGAGATATCTGTAAAATTTTAGCTTGATATATTGAATACTTCTGGAGAAAATCTTTATTTTTATTTATTTTATTTTTTTAAATCAACCAACTTTCAGCCCTTATTCAACACACTGAAATTTAAGTCTGTGTTTAATAATAATATATTATTTATTTTTATATATATATATATATATATATATATATATATATATATATATATATATATATATATATATATATAATTTATTATTTTATATTATTTATTATATATTTATTTAATAATAATAATATATAATACCACTCAGAGACACTTTACAAAGCAGGTAAATGATGTGGTTTCGTGATGTTGTTCAGCCTTTGGAGCTTCATCCTAACATTCATCTGTTTAACGTTAATAAAATCTGAAAACTTACAGTAATGTTGGCCGTCTGCAGCCCCTCGGCGTCTTTGGGTGAGCTCAGGAAGTGGTGGTTGGCGGGACCCTGCTGGCGGCCGCCGTCGTCCTCCAGGTGGAAGGTGAGCAGGCAGGTGAGGCGGCTGCAGCGTCCACATCCGGCCAGCAGGGCGGCGACACGCTGCTTAAAAACAGGAACGGCGCTGCCTTCAGGGACCAGCTGCAGGTCGGACGTCAGCGAGCAGACGGGATCCAGATCAGACCAGGAGTACACGGTCACCTGATAGACAGAAGAATATCATGATAAAAACATAATAATTATAATTTTAGTTATAGAGCACCTTTTGTTTAAAAAAAAAAAAGAAGTGTCAAGATGCTGCTCTAAGAAGATTTTAAAATATTGAAGACAAACTGGACAAAACACCAAATATATAAATGCACAAAAATAAAATAACCAATAACAATATATACAGAGAACAAATAAACGAATAAAATAAAACAACCTGCAGATATATCACAACAATATAATTGAAATATGTTTAAACTAGTTTAAATTTATTTATTCATTTATTTGATTTATTTCAGTCACGCCACAATGTTACAAAAGGCAAAAGCAAGAGTAAATAAAACACAAAATGAAAAAAACACAACATTAAAATGATTAAATGAAGCATTTACACTGAGAAAATAAACGTAGATAAAGTTATTTCTGTGCAAAATTAATGAGAATTAATTTCTCATTACCAGAGTCCAACACAAAGACTAAATTGTTGCTTTAATTTATTTAATTTCTTTGTAATGTAACAAAATATAATATAATATAACATAATATAATATAATATAATATAATATATATATAATATAATATAATATAATATAATATAATATAATATAATATAATATAATATAATATAATATAATATAATATAATATAATATAATATAATATAATATAATATAATATAATATAATATAATATAATATAATAAAATAATAAAAAGTGTACTTCTTTTTAGCTTTATTTGGTTTTTGTTATTATTTTTCTCCATACAATGGTTCTATTTTCTGTAGATAAAACTTAAGTTAGTTTAGATTCAATATTTTGCAGAATAAATTCTGCTTCTATTTCCTGTAATAAACCTACAAATACTAACATTTAATCAGTCTTACTTAAAAAAAAAAGCATATAAATCACATACTAGCAGCTAAACCAAACAGATATTGTACTTTAATTTGGGAATTAATGACATTCTGCATTGAAAACTCCAATAATTAAAGGTTAATAGGAGTGATTACTAAATTAATGACACTCTAACAAACTATTTATTAATTACAGACCTGTTTCATTCATATTTTTATCATATATTATAGTGGTTTTATTATGTAAAGTGTCTAAATTAATAAACGTACCACCACTCTGAGCTTCAGGTCGTTACTCAGGTCTGAGACGGCGTAGATCAGCAGCGTTTCGTCTTCTTCAAACCCGACAGGAAGGACGGCAGAGAAGAAGCTCTGTGCAAAGTAATGCAGCATTTTCCACTTTCCACCAAACTCTGCACACACAAGACAACGAGGAAATAATATGGGACTGTTTTCTGTACAAACTCAAGACATTTTTACATCTGCATGAGATTTCTGTTCTAATGCACTTGTCTCGAGGCCAAATATAAGCCAGGTGTGCTTAAAAACTCACCAATCGACGACCAGGAAGGCGCCTGCCAGATGTCATTGAGCTGCCAGTACAGAGCGCCCATAGTCTGACCTAAACCTCCGATTATTTCACTCCGACTCCGACGATAAAACTCCGTCTGCGTCTTCACACACTGAGCCTGCATCACCTGGACATTCAACGACAATTAGCGTTAATAATAAGCTGTATTACCCCAACAAACCACTTCACTGCTCATGCTAATTCTTGTTTTAAGCCAGAATTGTCTCACAGTTTTAGTAAAAATTCACAAAATCTGATCGGTTTTAAGAAACAGTTTGACATTTTGGAAATTTTCTTGCAGTGATTTATGTATGTGTGCAAAATAGCTTAGCTTAGCATAAAAACAAGAAACAGGCTGTCCCAAGATCATGAAATCTGCCCAACAACACATTCAACAGTTGTTGAACTAGTGCAAAAACTGAAGTATAACAACAACCTGTAACATTTCATGACTCATTTTTACCTTTTCCTCGAACTTTCAGACAAGATAAGATAAAATAAAACTTTAATATTCCCAAAAGACATAGAAAACAAAATTACATGACATTTTGGAAAACATAATAGGAAATGCAGCAGTCCATATTAGAAAAGCAATTAGATTTAAGGACAATATATAACTGAAAATAAAATAAAATAAGAATATAGAATAGGAAAGTGAGGAGTAATACTGGCAATGATACTACAGGAGCAAAATATTACACATGATAATCAAACACTGCACATAATAAAGAAAATATTAAAAAAAAAGTGAAAAAATACAGTAAAAATTCCATGCTTTTATCTTAAATAGTTTCTGAGATATTGTCCTTTAAACATATCCTCAAATTCCAAAATAAAAGTTGAAAGTGGATCAACGGGCAAATTTAAAGAAAGATATTTTGGAATATGTTTGATATATGAAGCTAAAATTTCACAGATAACAATTTAATTATCTATAGTTTATGATAAAATAAAGTTTCAAGCAAATCAGAGATGATTGAGAAGAAGACCCCTGATGATTTGAGATGGACTAATCCAGCATCTTATTTTGAAAGTCCTTTTGCAGCCTATAAAAAGGGTTCAAAAAAACTAAATATGTGTTCTCACGTATCTAGATACTTTTCTTTTTGCTTTTGCTCGACAATCAGACAAAGTAATTCTTTGCTGCAGCCACTGGCAGTTTCTGATGGGAACTTTGAGACTTTATGTAACAGCATCTTACATCAGTTCATCGAAATCATGTCCAAACCTGTCTGTTAATGCGACTACATGCAGCTCAGACATGCTGAAAATCACAGAAACTGCAGTCGTGACTTTTACGGAGCCACGTGTGTGTGTGTAATTATGAACAGAGTTTCTAATTTACCTGAGTGATGTATAAAGTGTCTGTAAATCTCTTCAGAGGATCCGTGGAGTTGGGCAGCTTGAAGTGAAGAGCGGCCTGCAGCAACATCTGCTGGTTTCCACTGTCATGGTGTTGACGGTGAGACGTGAATTTACTGTCGTAGCTCCAGTCTTCTTTGATGGAAACCTACAGCATCAGAAACACACAGGGAATAATACTTTTTACCAGAGAAAGGAAGAAAAATTAACAACTTTTACTGAGCTGAGATTAAATGAGCAAGAATAATAGAGATATTAACAGTGAGTTACCGGCTGCAGGGTGGAGAAGGACGGCCAGGACTGGAAGCCATATTCGGAGGTGAATCGTGCCCGAGGGAAAGTCCTCCAGTCCCAGCAGTCGAGGGTGTAGCTGTAGAAGTGAACGTCTCCGTAGCGAGGGTCGGAAGGATTCGCTGCCACCCAACCTTCCTGCTCCGATTCAGCCCCGTTGGTCGGACTGGAGACGATAAAAGGGCGACTCTGGTCCTCCTGAAGGAAACATTCAGCCTCATTTAAGATCTTACTTTTGTTTCGACTGGATTATAAACAGAACAACGCTGGAAAAACCATTTACTCATCAATATCTGGAACCTTTTTAGCCACAAATCCTCTCACCTCTTGCACGATCTTCCTAATGTTGTCCACATAAAGCATCACGTAACCTTTTAGGAACCTTTGCCTCTCGGCAACCGTGATGTTGAACCAGGCAGCTGCTAAAGCGGCTTCGTTTTCATTGTTGCCGCTCCAAATTATAATAGAGGGGTGGGACTTCAGACGGCGAACCTGACAGGTAGAAATGAGACAAAAATTGGCCATCAGCATACTTTATTTTAAATAAAATAACTTGAAATGTAGCCCGATCATTCCACCTCACATCCTAAAATCCTTAGAAGAATTTCTGCTCGACCATCTCTGATTTGCTTGAAAGTTTTGTAGCATAAAATACAGATTTTTATAAAGATATTTATGAAACTTAAGCTTGATATACCAAATAATTTATTGAGCTTTTTTCTACTAAATGGGCTATCTTTCAATATTTTTTTTGTGGCGCAATTTGTCATTCCTGCTCAATCAGTTATTAGAGTTCAATGAAAATAACTTTATTTTACATTTTTTGTGGCTATATATTATGTAAAAAGTATTCAGTATGCTTTGTTTTTTTATAATTGTGTCATGCAGCTACATATGTTTCAGAAAATATCCCTAGTTAATTTCTGCATTATTAGTTTTTTTTGTGAATGTGACTCAAAGATGGAACTTTTCACAACTTCAATTATTTTTTCATAATTCAAGTCACCTTTAATCAGAGATTGTTTGATCTATTTGTCTGAAATGCAGATTCTACATCAAGGTCATGATGAGAAAATACAGTGAAAATTCCATGCGTTTATCAATAGTTTCTGAGATATTGTCATTTAAACACATCCTCAAATTTCAAAATAAAAGCTGAAGGTGGAAATTTTTAAAGAAAGATATTTTGGAAAATATTTGATATATGATTCTACAATTTCACAGAAAACAATTTAATTATCTATAGTTTATGATAAAATAAAGTTTCAAGTAAATCAGAGATGATTGAGAAGAAGGTGATTTGAGAAGGAATAATCCAGCATCTTATTTTGAAAGTCCTTTTGCAGCCTGTAAAAAGGCCCAGCTGGTGTGTTAACAGGGTTAAAAAAAAACAAACATATGTCTTGAATAGTTTCTGAGATATTGTCGTTTAAACATTTCAAAATAAAAGT
The DNA here is from genome assembly GCA_027123335.1 of Amphiprion clarkii. Classification (NCBI taxonomy): domain Eukaryota; kingdom Metazoa; phylum Chordata; class Actinopteri; family Pomacentridae; genus Amphiprion; species Amphiprion clarkii. The sequence goes on along the minus strand of CM049584.1, from coordinate 26,941,609 downwards.
TGAAGGTGGATCAACGGGAAAATATTTAATATATGAAGCTAAAATTTCCCAGATAGCATTTCAATTATTAACAGTTTATAATAAAAGATTTTTTAAGCAAATCAGGGATGGTTGAGCAAAAGGAGCAGAAATGGAATAATCCAGCAACTTATTTTGAAAGTCCTGTTGCAGCCTGTATAAAGGCACAGCTGGTGTGTTAACAGGGTTAAAAAAAAAACAAAACATACATTTTCACATGGTTCTAAATTTGTCTTTTAGGTAGAAATATTGATTCAACCTGCTTATAAATGTACGTTCTGCTTTCTGAACCAGTTCAGCCTTTAAATCTGAACGTACACAAAACAGAAAACAAAAACTCACCTGTTGGACGACCTCTTCCGTCACCGTCTGTATGAAGTCGTCCTCGGTGGGATACATGGCACAAGCGAACATGAAGTCCTGCCAAACCTGAACACACAAACACTTTGAGAGGCCATCTGCTCCACAACACAACCGTGAGTCACAGTACCGTTACGCAATCAGCACCGTATATAAAAATACAGCCAGTCTGAGCTGAAATGTCGTTCTTCTGTCATTTTATGTAACAGCGGCGCATGAGGGGGTTATTCACTGCTGGAACTGCGGCTTCCAGATGTTAAAATTCATGTCAGTGTGCTAAAATACATGAAGACGGATCAGCCACAGCATTAACACCACTAAATATTGTGTAGCTCTGACTCATTGGTGCCATGTTGTTTCTGGCTTCAGGACGTTGGCAGCGTATTGTTTGGGTTCCAGAGTGAAGTCATTGTAGATTTGTTTGTTTAGGTTTGGATTTATGTCTGAGGAAATTAGAGGGCCAGCGCTTAAAGCTCTTGGTCGTGCTCCTCGAGCCGGTAGGTTTGATGAAGTAACATCAACACAAACACCAGGAGTCAAGGTTTCCCAGCAGAATGTTGCATTAAAATGAGATTATAAGAGTCCGCAGCGACTCTTTGCTCACTAGTTTGTTGGATTTTAGTATAATTTTGTTCTCGTTTGCAAATCTCTGCCTAGTTCGCATAGTTTGCAATCGATTTTTTACATTTCTTTCAACTCAAATAAGCACTGAGACACTTCCTATTCAGGCAATTCTTCTCAAACTCACTCATTCGTGGTACCGTTTGTCACATATTTTATTATTCACGTGTTGTATATATAATAAGGGCTTTTTTTTGATTAATTTGATTCATTTCAGATATGCCGCAGTATTGTAAAGACAAAAAAAGAGAAAACAAAACACAAAAAATGAAAAAAAACTAAAAAAACTAAAAAAGAGAAAACCATGACTTAAAATAATGTCTGAAAAATGAGAAGGATGAGAAAATACAGGGAAATTTCATGCTTTTATCTTAAATAGTGTCTGAGATATTGTCTTTTAAGCATATCTTCAAATTTCAAAATAAAAGCTGAAGGTGGGTCAACAGGAAAATATTTGATATATGAAGCAAATTTTCACAGATAATTTAATTATCTATAGTTTATGATAAAATATACTTTCAAGCAAAAATAAAATGAAAATGAAAATAGAAAATCACATCATTCATCTTCATTTGTATTAAATACAGAACATCATAACAACCTATTTTTAACTCGAACGAGGAACCAACACGATATTGGACAGGTGGGATTAATGTTGTAGGCTACATCTGGATATCCAAATTATTAAAGATGATGCTAAATCATGTAACACATCAAAAAAATCTTATTGAAATGCACTTTCAACACTTAAAAATATATGATCACTGTGCTGTGAATGAAAAGCCCTGTTTTATTTCCAGTTCATAGACGGTACCCGTAAGTTTCGACACTTTCTAATGCAAAGAGGACGTTGTTTCTGGACGATTAGATTTCTTTATATGCAAATGATGGTGTCTTTTTTGACACCAAAAAGCAGCTGTAATTACCAATAAAAAGACATGTTTTATGACTCACATTAGGTCACTGTTGTATTAATTTTTAGATCACTGGAAGGAGGCAGTATTTACCATGATCCCCATCTCATCACAGATGTCGTAGAACACATCCTGTTCGTAAACTCCTCCTCCCCAAACCCTGAGGGCGTTCATGTTGGCATCCACTGCCGACTGCAACAAGTTCCTCAAGCTGCAGGACAAACAGAGCAGGAAGCTTCAGTATTAACGTGATCATAACTGAATTAACTGACAATATCTGTCCTCTACTTCAGAGCCACAAAAACAATCAAGACGCTACACAGGAAGTAGTGACGGCCTTTCAGACTAAACTCACACAGCAGGGGTGACTCGGTCCTGGAAGGAGTGGGCCGGGATCCAGTTGGAGCCTTTCAGGAAAATTGGTTTCCCATTGATGCGGAAATAAAAGCTCAGCCCTAGAGAACCAGCCACCGGCTCCTGGACCAGTTCCACCGTTCGAAAGTACACCTGCAGCAGAAACTTTCATCAGCTCACCTTGAATTCGCTGCAACAACTATAAAGGACGCTGAGTCTGAGTTTAGTGACAAAAACTGCATCGACCTTCATGAATTACGCTCGAGCTGGACAACAAACAACAGCAGCAGCTATTTTAATTCAGGGAAAAGTGAATGGAAATGTCATGTAATTTATTAATAATACAGTTTTACTTATTAACAAATTAATTAATTTAATTAATATTAAGAATTAAATTCTAAATTATTTAATTAAAAATATTATTTAATTGTTTAATATTGTTTTAAATAGCTTTTGGTTAATTTTTTGTTTTGCAGTTTTCCAAATTAAATCTAATATCAACACCAGAATTTGGGAAAATGTGCATGGAAATGTAATGTATTTTATTACAAATATTGCTTTAATTGTAAATAATTAACAAAAATGAATAATATAAAATCATTTTAGAAATATTTAAATAATTATTTGATTAAAAATCATTATTTAATTGTTTAATATTGTTTTAAATAGCTTTTGGTTGCTCTTAGTGGTCTATTATAACTTTTTAAAAAATTTGTTGTGTTTTACAATTTGATTTTTACAAGTTTTTATCCTATTTCATGCACATATTTTTGTTGTCTGCCAAAGTCCATAAGGACAAATGACCTGTTTTGTTCACAAATACCAAAAGATACTCAGTTTACTGTCAAAAAGCATAAAAGAAAATATTCACATTTAAGACTGCAGTTAAAACAAACACACCACAAGAAGATGCAAAATCCACTGGAATTGAATTCACAATATAGCAACACGTGTGTTTCATAATGTGCTATACACATATAAACTTGCTTCAATTTAATGAGATTGATAATATTTGACTTGCAGCTATGTCTGACCTTAGACTCCGCATTGAGGACTAAGAATCCGTCCTGAAATCCTTTGACAGCAAGACGGTAAAAGTGTTGGTCACCGTGTCCGCTGGGCCACCACAGCTTCACCTGACTGCTCTGGAACATTTTTATTACAATAAACAGAATTATTGTCATTATAAACGTCACAATAAACTAAAAAATTAAGAATTTTTCTTGCCTTTAGCAACATAATTTAAACTTTTCTTCACTTTGCTACTCATTCATTCCCTTTTAACTGTCTGCAAATTTCATTTTTTTTACACACAACAGGATTGTTTCAAAGCACCGTGTTGATGTTTAAGGTGAAGCTGTTCTTGGTTTTTCCTTGAAGAAACTGCGTCTGGAAGGTTTGTTCTGAGTCCAGCTCAGGGATGGAGATCGTCACTTGTCCATTTGTTGTCTGAACTGCATCAACATGAAGCTCAACCTGCAGCTTCCACTGAGAATCACTGGAGTCTGGACACAAACAGCATAAGTTATGAATAAAATGGCACAAATGGAAACACAAAGGAGCCTCAATCTATATTAGTAGGGAAAAAATTTAAAAAGATGCAATACTATTGGAATACATTCTGTAAAAATGGCTGTCCTGTATTTGTTTTTCAGTTTTCAAAGTGGGAGAAAAATATGTGTGTAAGTTGATTTGTGTAAAAGATTAAAACAGTAAAAACTAGAAAACACTCAGAAAAGCATTTTAACCCTCCTGTCGTCCTGCAGGTCAAATTGACCCGTTTTCAAGTTTAAAAATGTGGGAAAAAAAACATATATTTTCACAGTGAAAACGTCCACATTTTCAACATTTTTGAACATTTTTTGGTGGAAAAAAAAGAAATGTTTAAAAAAATGTTTCTTTAAGAACATTCAGAAAAAAATCTACCAAAATCGAGCGAATTTTGCTAAAAAAAATACTAGAAGTTTCACTGATAAATACGGAATCACTTTAGATATTTTAGGATTTTTTTGGAAGATTTTTATTCATTTTTTGAAAATATTTACAATTTTTTTTTTTTGTCAAATTTGAGGATTTTGAAAAAAAAAACTTTTGAGGGAAACTTTTAAGGAATTTTCTTCCGGAAGACTTTGCAATTTTTTTTAGGGTTAAAGAGAGTTTTCACCTGCAAGCATCAGACAATTTGGAGTTTTAGGAATTTAATTCTCAAAACTGACTTGAAGCTTTGCATAACTTTCCGTCAGTCCGGCCCTCTCTGCATCCTGAGGAAGCTCCGACAAAACACTGAATTCCAAGATCCTGAAGTCGAGGCGGCTCCGACTAGAAAAATAAACTGCCTCCGTTTGTTTCGAGGTGCTGCATCTTACACAACTTGCTCTTATGCAACAGATAAATAATGCAACACTTTCTTTCAGACGAGAGGCGCTTCTCTAAAATTCTACGTACGCCTGAAAGCATCTGTGTTTATCCTGACAGTATTCTTTATTTTTTTGTAGTTTTAACATATTAAACAAAAAGGGTTGGTGATAAAGATGAGATGGGACGTACTGTAGAGAGGAAAAGAGGAAACCTGGACGAGCTGCAGAATATCAAACGCCTCCAGCTGGACTCCTTTAAACAGACCCATGGTGGGGAAGGAAGGACCCCAGTCCCAACTGAAGGAGCTCTGCTCCTGCAACACGACAAAAGACGATGATGAATTTATTTACATCACTGAGCAACAACACTAAGACCTGCCGACGTGTGAAGTGAGAAAAACATCAATTATCTGATTGCGACGGCACCTGACTCCACACAATCAGATGCTTTAAAAGTACAGTAAGAAACGTGTAAATATAAAACATGAACATCTCTCAGAAAAAAACAGGATGTGCAAGCATATCTATGAAAGCAATACGATAGAATATAATGTTAAAGAGCTTATGGGCACCATGTGCATGAAGTCAAGATGAGAAAAAGAAGCTAATGTAGAGTTAACTGGTGATGACTGGATAAACGTCTGTAAGACACAGACGCCACTTTTAACTCAGGGATGTGGATTAAATTCACATGGAAGAATAATGTAAGGTTTTTTTTATAAACCCCCAAAATCAAACAATTCCAAAGTGAGAAACCTGAAGACGATCAATGTTGGAGGTTAGTGTGGAAATGCATCTGCTGGCCATTTTCACATAATTTGGGAACGCCTTGTCAGTCCTTGACAGATGTAATGACAGAGATTAGATCAATAATACACCTGGAATTTGATTTTTCTCCTCTCATTTCACATTATTAACTTAGCTTTCTAATCAGATCGAGGTCATTCTGAGTTTGGCTTTTAAAAATATATTTGCCTCTGCTTTAGGAGTTCAACCATCTGAACCCTCTAAAAAAACAGAATCACAAAAATGTGACCATTTATCAGAGCCTGAAACTGTAAAACCAGAAAGAATCAAAGAATTTCCAACTTTCTAATGATTCTTGGCCTAATTCCTCTATTAAATTATGTTAAGTTCTGGATGAAAACTTACAAGATGGATACCAACTCCAATAATCCTTATAGTTTGAACACTGTAAGTCAAATGGGATATAAAATAAATAGTATCTAAAACATGATTTTATGTTCTTAAAATCATGGTAAAATCCAAAGACAAACATGGCAGGACACAGCCAACTTACTTTCCTGATGAAATTGACGTGACATTCGCCCTTCTGGACATCCGGAGGACACTCAGGAGGAACCATGTAGGACGAAGCTTTCCTTCGCTCAGACGCATAAACAACCGGAGACATGAAACTAACCTCCAGCACATTATCTCCGTCCTTCAGCAGGTCTCTCACTGGGAAATCCTACACACCAAAAACAGAAGGCATTTCAAAGAGCGACACGAAAGAAAGCACGCAAACGGCTCGTTTTACGCTGAACATACATATCTACGGAACATGTTGTCCGTCTTCCCCACTGTGATCCCATTCAGAGAAACCGACGCAACGGTGTCGACACCGTCAAAGACGAGAAGCACCTTCTGTTTGACTCTGTTCATGTAGAAAACACGCAGGAGAGTCAGAAACAGGGTCAGAAAACCTTTAAAAATATCATACATATATCATGATACTGACCGCATCTGAGGAGCAACAGTAAACGTGGTCGTGTACGTCCAGTTGTCAAGCGAAATCCACCGATAAGACAAATCGTTAAACCTGAAATAAGGGTCCTGGAAGACAAGAGAGGACAGAATGGAGCTGGAATTTTGCATTTTATTTAATTTCTTGTTACGTTTGTGGCTGAAAATTGTGTTTAAACTGAGTTTCTACTCTGTATGTGCAGATCAACCACCAAAATGCCAGCCACAACAACAGAAAAGTCTCGAGAACTCAATTATTTAACAGTTTGTACTTTTCTAAATGTGCTTTACAGCTTCTTTAGTCACTACCAAGAATAAAATTGTGGTTGGGAAAGCCTTGAATATTACCTAAATATAAATATACACTTAGAAAAATACTATACTTTTTGGTTTGATCTGAAAAACAATCAAATATACAAGAAGTGTTAAGTTTATTTTGAATTTTTTCTTACATGACCTCATTATACCACAGAAAAAAACATACTGAACTTGTTAAATTTTACTGCAGACAGTCAGAAAATATCATGTAAATCAAAATAACACACATACAACATCAAATATAAACATTATTAGCTAAAAGGGTAAAAAGAGTGTATAGATATTGTATATGAGGAAATTTCAAGGCAGCAAGGCTGCATTTATAGGCATTTGTTTTAATATATCAACATTATTTAACAGGCAAGGAGACAGTTAACAGGAAACAAAATGGAAATTTTACCTAAAAGCAACAAGTCAGAAAAAAAAACAACCGACTGCACCAATTCAAGTCAGTGTTAACGAGATACACAACATTCAACAACATTATTGAGAACAATGTTTGCCTGCTAAACCTGGAAAAATAGACTTAATAGACAAACAAACCTGCAAATTTTGTTCACTTTTCGCCTTGTACATATATTTTTCTGCACTATTTGACACTGAATAATTTATTTAATTTGCTTATTTCTATCTATTTATTTCTTGCGTGTTTTTATTCTTTATTCTTCTTCTTTTCTTTAGGTCTGGAACAGGTGATCAACATTTTACTGTGTGTTATACTGTGTATAATTGTGTTTGTGACAAATAAAGGTCTTGAATCTTGAAAAAAAAAGAATAACATGCGACTTAAAAGCAACACATGCATGAATAATCCCACCATGTCGAGAGAGCTTCAGTTAAAGTACATTGCAACCTTTACTTTTATACACACAACAAAACTAAGTACACTCCTGAGCAATATCCTAAATTTCATAAATTATTATTAAATTAACTAAATAATTCAAAACTCCTCTGATGTTTTAAATTGAGTGTTTGAGCTCATGTTTAGTGAAAAAACAAACAGGTTGGATGGATTAAATTGAAAATATGGACTAAAAGGCGCTACAAAAGTGATTTCAATCCTCATTTGTGTCAGTTTATAATTTGATTTTAACATTTTTTTAAGGTCACCTCTAATTGTGTTCACGAACAGAGTTCTTCTTGACTCAAAATGAGCATTTTTCAGTGAATTTACAGTAAGCATGAGCAGTCCACATACAATAAAGGCATTGAATCTGTTTTACCTAATTAAGCATTAAGCATCTATGCATATTCCTGTTATTTTGGACCATTTCATAAACAAAAATGCCAGTTTTGCTTGATTAAATTAAATTTCATTCACAAAACTGGTAGAATAATACATTTTTTGTTTTTAAATTCTCATTTATTTCCATTTTGGTTTTGGAAGTGTCCCTTTAGTGCTGGCTAAACCTCTGTGGTGGGTGCCAAAAGTTCCTATATGCAGATCCTCCACCGACACTAATGATACCCGTCTGTTAAATTTGTGGCCAGTTGCAACTGTTTGTCTTTTCGCCCGTCAAGCTTCATGAGACTGAGTCATGTTTCCATTCTGTATTTTGAGATGCAAACTAAATAAATGTCGTCTTTCCAACACCGTTTGTATTCATGTAACTTAAAAATAGCAGCTTATTTCAGCTGTTTGCTTTCAATTCTGCATGCTGGATATCGATTATCATCTATTAATTGAGAGAAGCAATGCAATGATCGTTTTTTATTCTTCATATCTGTAATGCTTTTTGTTTTTATTTGATACAACTAATAAGTACTGTGTGCTGTTTTGGTAGCTTTAAAAAATGAATAAAAATTCTAATTACAAAAGAAAGGACAATTTAAATAACCTACCCTTAAGTTAAGCCTCCATTTTAAAATGCAGAGAAGAGAATGTGCTTTCAAAACATTTCAAATTAACTGTCTTATATTTTATATCCAGATGTATGTCTGGCCTATCTAGGTCCGTTCTTTAAAAAACATCAAAATAAATTATTTTTTACATAAAAAATAAAGTTATTCTTTGTTCTGAAAATCTACTTAGCTACTAGCAGCTTACCTGTCAACCTGCGAATTAAATTTCTTTTAAAATAAACTTCTAAAACATTTAAAATCTCACTAAATAATATAGCTGACATTTCCTCTATACATAAAAAAGTTTATCAGAGGATGAAGCATACAAAAAAACACAGCACCGCTCCTCAGCTGCCTATTTAACCAGTTTACTTTCAATTATATACAAATAAATGACAGAATAAATGCACATTATTCTACTTAGGTATATTTCTATACATTTCTAGCATGCCACTGAGAATGAAAACGTCAAAAGAGCTTTGTATGTGCTAAAAAAATCAAGTGTGGGCTGCGTTTTACATGATTAACCTGCACAGAAATGACACAAAACTGCACATTAAAGCCACAATGCAGTAAAATCCATGTATATATAAACCTGTAGAGTTCACATTATATCATAAATGTTCATATTTATAGTCTCAGTCGTCCTACCAGGATGAATTCCTGCTGCTGGAGGGCTGAATGGACACAGCCGGGAACCTGTGCAGGCAGCAGCAGCGACCCGTTGGAGTTTGACAGCCTCCATTTGCCGTTCAGACTCACAAAGAGCTCCGTTACAGGAGAAAACACCGACAAAACTCCGGCAAACAAACACAGACTAACGCAAATAAAAACGTTAACACGCTGTGTCATAGTGTAGGTTTGCTGTCTTTACAGAAAGCGCATGAAATCCTCTTCAAAAGTCAACTATCGTGTATTTTAAGTTGTGTTTCCTGATGAAGCGCTTCCTGGTTTGTCACATGACCAACCGGTGACGTAGTGTCAGCTGACCACACAGAGGAAAGTTTAGGCGTTAAAAAAAGTTAAGACATTTTTATTTTTAGATTTAACTGTTTTTTTGTTAAACACTCGAGTGAAAATATTTATTAAAAACAATGAATCAACACATGTATTAATTCAGGTGTTAACTGTAAAAAAAAAAAACTGATCAAAACTGTAAATAACTTCCATATGTAAAAGTCTAATTATTAAATTCAAATAATTATGAAATGATTTACAGATATTTGCCCTTTTTTGAAAGAATTTTGTATATGGAACATTTTCAAAATGTACATAGTTGTTTAAACTGTTGTTTTACAGATTTTCCTATGGTTTGCTTTAGTTCATTACAGATAAAATCTTGTAAAATCTCTGAAAATGTATTAAATGACACAACATAAATATATATATGTGTATATTACAAATTAAGTCATTTCTTGCAACATTTTACCATATTGCACTATTTATACCACAATTAAATCAGAAAAAAATTGGGATTTGGGGATTTTAACCAATATTAGTTGTCATTTTAAAGAAAGATTACCAATAAGAATGGATAAAAAACAGAAAACTATTTATGAACTGTTATTTTGCAGATTTTTTCTGTTCTGTTTAACTCAAGATAATAGTAAAAATCTAATAAAATCTTAGAAAAAGATTTTATTTTATTTAATAACAAGTGACAGGCCGACTGTAAAAAAGACCTATAACATCATATTTGTATAACTGTCAAAACATAAACATCAAAAGTCTGTATTTTTCCATACAGTAAAAATAGAAAAGAAAGAAGTAATACTAAAAAATAGTAAAATATTACATAAGATAAGGAAATACTGCACATTATAATGTCATGCTGTACATGAAAGTCAATAATTGTACATGTAATTAAAATATTTCACCGAAAGTTGAAATGTTACACATTTTGCACATCATGTAATTTAAGCAAGACGTCAGCTGGCAGAAGTTACATAGGCACACTCAAAATTTTAGTTCATGATTTGAAGTCAAAACATAATTTTTTCCAAGTTATTTTTTCTTAACCCTTGTGTTGTCCTGCGGGTCAAATTAACCCATTTTAAAGTTTGAAAATGTGGAAAAAAATATATATTTTCGCAGTGAAACTTCTCATGTCCACATTTCCAACATTTTTTGGTGGAAAAAATAAACGTTAATGTTTAAGAACATTCACATAAAAATAAACCAAAATCCAGCAAAATCTGACAGATTTCGGTTGATTTTTTTGTGTGAATGTTCTTAAAGGAAATATTAGAAGTTTTACTGATAAATATGTAATCACTTTGGATATTTTTAGGATTTTTTGGAAGATTTTTATTAATTTTTTGAAGAATATTTTCAAGAATTTTCTTGCCAAATTTGGGGGACTTTTTATAAAAAAAAAAAAAAAAAAAGCTTTTATGGGAAACTTTTCAGGAATTATTGGAATTTCCTTCCTGAAGGTTTTGCAAATTTTCAGAAATTTGGGGAATTTTTTTGCTGAAGTTTTGGATTTTGTTCAGACAAAGAAACAATATTTGGTGCTTGTAAATGAGAACAGGAGGGTTCACACAAGTTTCCTTGCCAACCTAGGAACTACATTTTCATTAAAAAGTCAGTAAAACATCCAAGACAGTCGATGATTCTTCGTTTCAGAGACCAAAATGTTTATCAGAGGATGAAAAAGACACAAAACCACATCAGCATCAGTTCTTAACTTTAAAACGACAAAATAAGACCACCACTTGGACTCTCTTTTATGGTTTAAGTAACTTTATTGAGGGGAAAACTAAAAAGAAACAGAGCCACAAGTTGATTATCAACCATTAGCTTTGCATCAATATTTTAGGGCTACAAGAAGACAGTGTTCGAGTGGGCGTAAAACTAACTGCTCATCTATTGGCTTCTAAAGAACAAAAAAAAAAAAAAAAAAAGAAAATACAGAATGAAAGAAATAGAAAGCTTTTGAGGGGGACCAAATTTGTCCAACTGTTCAGTCTTTACAATCCACTTAATTTGCAGAAACATATCAGATATAATAGCCTACCTTTATTAACATGCATAAAATACAACATTGAAGTTCTTATATTTTGTTTCCTTAACATTGATATATACTGCTGTGCTTCTCTGTACACACACTTTGATAGTGGAATAAGATACACTTCTTTCCTCAGGTAATAGATTCCTATACTATCGATCAGAAGAAAAACACCGGTCCAGGAGACGTGAAACGTTTCCCGAACCTTTCGGAGAATTTGTATTTTTAGATTTCAAATAAAACGCAGCAGAATTAGGCCAATTTGAAACTTAAAAAATTCAGGGTCATGGCAAAACACAGGCTTTGCTACAAGTGCTCTTAGAAACCCGGCGTACGGCGAAGTTTTTAGCCACTGGAGGCTGATTGGCTGCATCAGATTCTACTAAGTGTGTGCAGAGGAAAATGACTAACATCACCAATCGCGGGTTGAAAAACTCTCACTGGTGCATGCTCAAGCCGAGTGCTCAGAACCATAATCTTATTTTTTATTTTTTGTTAATAACTCCGTACAAAACAGGAGCTGAAACCTGACAGATAACTGGCACGTGTCCTAGAGAGAAAACACTATCTTCTTATGACCGCGCAGGTGGAAAAAAAAAAAAAAAAAACAGGGGTAAAATGCTCTGATTAACCAAAAAAAAACCAAACAAAAAACCAAATAATAATAATAAAGTGAAAAAGAAAAAACAGGATCCTGGAATTTTAAGCTTGAACCAGCAACATTTTCCACCAGCTTTCCGAACTGTGCCATCACATCGCGTACTTTTGTGTCCATTCTTTTGCCATTTTGGAGTATCTGCAAGGGAAAAAAAAGAAAGAAGATTAAACTTCACTCATAAATTTTACTCGTGCAGAACCTTAAACAGCTCAAGCACATGCACCTGAGCTTTTTAACAACCAGAGCAAGCAGTGTTAGCATCCTATATGCACAAAACACCAGTAGACTGTCTGTAAATTTAAACAATTTTTTTGAAAAAGTGCAATTTCTTTCTCAAGTCAGGCATCAGCTTTGCACATCGATATGAAAATAATCGGATGTTTTTTGCAAAAATCAAACCTTTTCATGCTGAGTTAGTGGCTACATGCAAAGACAATATGGCTTCTGAACTTTTTAAACTACTGACAGACCCAGTTATGCTCATTTCCAGATCTAAAACAGGACTAAAGCACTGGTTCTGGTTGATTTATCCTTTGAGTCCCGATTTATATTCCTTATTGTGGTCATAAAATGCAAAATATATCCAAAGTTTATAACCGATTCATTAGTTCAGTCAGTTATACTGCAAAATCTCTCATTACAACCTTATCAATTTGAACATTTCCTGTTTTCCCCCTCTCTACTACAGACTGAATATTTAGTTTTTTATACATTTTATGGATTAACATTACAGTTATGCCCTTTTTAAAACTAGTTTGATGAGAAATCTGAAAGACAGATCAACTAGGAAAACTTCCTTCCATCGTTTTAAACCTATAAGAAATAAATCCAAATGTCTGCCGGGAGCTTCTAACATGACAGGTTCTATTTAAATTTGGTAGAAATCTCACTTGGCTGCTTTTCTTTTTACGTAAATTGCTTTCATTTCCTGCTCCATGACTTTATTTAAACTCTCTTTAACTTGCTCTCAACCTAAATGCAAAACCGTATGATTCTCATCAACATTTGTTTATCGTCTGTGGAGACTGTCCTTCGTTATTAAGGACATAAAATACCAAAAGTTTATGACCAATTCATCATTTCAACCACTTTAGGACTAAATTCCTCATTACAGCTTCCTCAATTTCAACATTTCCTGTTTTTCCTCTCCTGTATACACTGCAGACTGAATATTTTGGACATTAATTTTACAGTTTTGATCATTTTAAAGGTGCTAAAAACTAGTTTTATTAGAGATTTTGAAAGATTACACAAATGCAACTGTGAGTCTGATTAACTCTAAAAGTCATCATTTTAAAACAATAAAAAAAATAAATCTAAGTGTCTGCCAGGAGCTTCGAATGTGGCAGGTTCTATTTAAATTTGGTGTTAGACATGAATCTAACTTTGCTGCTTTTCTTTTTAATTCAATTTCTTTCATTTCCTGCTCAGCAACTTCATTAGAAGATCCTGAAACCTGCTCTTAACCTAAAAGCAAAACCGCATGATTCTTATCGACATTCGTTTATCCTCTGTGGAGTCTGTCCTTCGTTATTAAGGTCATAAAATACCAAATATATCAAAAGTTTATTACCGTTTCATCCATTTCACAGCAAAACTCCCTCATTACAATCTCTTCAATTTAAATAATTTCCTGTTTTTTCTCTCTTTAATGCACTACAGAAGGAATATTTGGGAATTTTTATACATTATTACAGTTTTGAAAATAGTTTTATTAGAGATTTGAAAGATTTAGAAAAATGTAATCTTGTGAGTCTACATTCAACTGTAAAAGTCATTATTTTAAAACTATCAAAAATAAATTTAGTGTCTGCCAGGAGCTTCCAATGTGGCAGGTTCTGTTTAAATGTTGTGATAGACTATCTCACTTTGCTGCTTTTCTTTTAATAATGAAACTGCTTTTATTTCCTGCTTATTAGAATATCCTGAATTCTAAACTGTATAATCCTGGTTGCCATGTCCCAAACCACATGTTTAGATTTATCTTCTTTGAAGTCTTCTACAGACTCATTTGAGATTTTTTACTTTTTTAATTAAAAAACTTCACTGTAAGGAATAATTCTTTTTTCATGACCTATGGTTTCATGGTGATGACGTGTTGTATATCCTGTCTTTGGTGTGTTCGGACACCTGAGGTTTCATAATCTGCTCACACAGCAGCCGTTTCATGCGACTCTCATTATCCCTATTGTTGGTCTGTTCGCGGACATCACAGCTCATGAATGCTGTTCTTTTTGGCAGCTGACTGTTGGCGTGTCCTTGAATGCGCCACCAAGAGCATTTTTCACAAAAAAGGTCCCCGCTGACAACCGCTTTAGCGTGCAACAATAACTGCGAGAAATAAAGGCAACCCGTCATTAACTGTGATGGATTAACTATCTCCATTTTCTAATCCCGCTGAAAGGAAGTGAAGAAACTCGTAGTATGTGGCGGAAAACGCTCATGATTTGTGCTTTGTTTTTTGTTTTTTTGGGCTCGTGTGGGTTTGACAGCTTTATTATTGGAGATTCATGAACCGAAACCGGATTAATTTCTTTTATCTGATCTTTGTGTTCTCCAGTGGTGAACCACAACTGTCAAGAGACCGCTGTACATGTGGGTTTAGAAAATTATTCCATGGAGTCCGGCTACTCTGAGCGCACAAATAGATTAGTATAACTAGCACACTGCTGTCATGTAGCTCCTAAGACAAGCCTCAGGTGTTGCCAGTGAGACCCCAAACATCACAACACATCCACTCTCACAGCAGTAGCCAAGATGCAGCGCTGCCTCTTGGCCTTACCCTAAAGCATGGCATACTTTGTTGTCCACTCCTGAGCTAGTTTATTGTACCTGACGGAGTGAAACTAGGTTACATAATAGACCTCGGTGACACTACAGGTGAATTTTACATCAATGTAGTCACACTCATTGTGGATAATGCTTCGTAAAATATTCACTACTGCTCTGTCGTTCTTTTTTAGAAACAGAATCGGTTCATTTAGGGCACGTTTCTGTACTTACTTCTGACTATCTGTTTTGTAGATTCGTGCGATCTCTGGCACTAGCGGGTCGTCGGGGTTCGGGTCACATAGGAGTGAGCAAATGGAGAGAAGAACTGCAAGAAACACAACAGAGACGTTTGCATATTTAAAAAGGGCTCCTAAAAATAGCTTGCGATTTTTGTTTACACGTTTTAGCTGGCATACACCTGTTATGTTTGCCTCCTGTAATGGAGTCAATGTTTGACACATGCCGTTATGTAATCGGGCGACGCACCCAAAAAGATCCATATCAATAAATTGAAAAAAAAAGTATCACAGGACCTTGTTTGCAATGTTACATCAATACTTTTGCACAGATTAGAGCTGCAACCATTAAATTAATCTGCAACCATCAGTTTGAGTGACTTTAAAGGAAAAAAATGGTTTATATAAAAAAAAAAAAAAATCAGATTAAATCTTCTTAAATATGTGAGTTTCTTTCCTCCTTTATGTCGCTAAAGCTAATATCTTTGGGTTTTGGAAAAACAAGACATCTGAGGATGTAATCTTCAGCTTTGGAAAACACGATATCATTTTTTGTCATTTTAAAATCAAACAACTCATCTATTAATGAGTCAAAAATGAGAATAATCATCAGTTGCAGCTCTATAGCACAAAAAATGGGTAAACTTTGGGAAATATCTGGTAATTAAGTGCTGTTCTTTCATGAGTATCCATACCTTTAGAAATAGTAAGTGCAGGAGACCACTGTGATCTGAGAATATCCAGACAGATACTGCCGTTACTGTTAATATTTGGGTGGTAAATTCTTGTTGTAAATGCAACCTGAGAGGGGGAAAAAAAGAAAGAAAAAAAAGACACACTCAGTAAGGAGAAGTTAGATAAGGGCGGGTCACACATGTCGGTGTTATGCAATTTAAATTCCTTGACACGAAGCAGTGACGTGTGACGCTGATGACTGTCAGCTAGTGGAACGACAGGTATTACTTCACGCGGCTGCCAAACAGATAAAATATGCTGGTGGTGCCAAACAACTGGCTTCAATTACATTCAGTTTGCCGTTTTTTCCCCCTAACAATACTTCCTGATACTTAATTAGTTGTTTGCTCATGTTGCGATTAAGCTCTGTGTCTGCCGCACGATAGGTGAGCGAATATTTTCCTAAAGGGTATAAAAACAAGGGAAGGTTCAGGGCGTGATTCACTCCACTCTTACCTTGGGTGGTTTGAAGGGGTAGTCTGTTGGAAAATGAATTGTCAAGAAGAAAACACCTCCCTGATATGGACTGTCACTCTGAAAGCAAGAAGAACATTTACATATTTCAGTAAAGAATTAGCTATGCATCCGTCCTCGCAACAGCTTCCCATTATCAAGTCAAATTTCCACCTGGAACACAACCGCAATGTCAAATTTCAACACTACGTGGCTTTGAAAGTAGAGAGAGATCAACAATTATGTCATAAAGCATCTACTTACAGGTCCCATGATTGTGGCTTGCCAGTGAAACACTGCAGGGAACAGAAAGCAAACGTCAGAAAGCGGGGAAAGGTCACAGGTATGTGATCTGACAGGAACTATGCTCGCAGCTTCCCTGTACTAACATTTCTCTTTGCGTTTTATCATTTGCGTTTATGAGAGCGACATATGCTGACTCTGAAGCTCAAAATGCAGCTTTAAATGTCTGTTGTTTTTTTTCCAGTTGATGAATATGTCTACATCTATACTGCAAATATTGTGATCATCAACTTATTTTTTTTTTAGCAAAAATGCCAAAAATGAGCTGCCTCTGCCTGCTCAAATGTGTGGATTTCAAGTTTTTCTTTGTCATACATGATAGCAATCTATGTCTTTGGAGTGTTAGGCACAAAAAACACCACTTTAGAAGAGGAGTTAGACTGATTATTAGCTCCAGTAATCAGCATTTATCCGGTTCTTGGGATAAAGTTGTTTTTAAAAGATGCCTGATGTAATAAGTTAATTAAAAATCCACTACTCTGATACAACCACCATTTATTATCAGGATGCAGTAGTCCAATTAGTTACACATTAAAAGCAATAACCTGGCAACACGGAAAGATAAATGGTGTAAAGTTCATACATGAGGAACATATGTAAAACATGATTTGAAAAAAGCATTTCAACTAAGTTTTGTTGTGGAGATTATTCTAAATATTTTTCCTTCAAAATGTTTATCTGTTCGTAATATTAGCTATCAGTCCACTTTAACACAAATAACTGGTAATGTCGCTGGAACTGAAGAATCACATTGGTCGACTCCTGATTAGAAAACATTACTTTGACAGAAATTTTTCACTCTTTTCTGGCATTTTATTGCAGCCGAATCCCTACAAAACAACTAATTTAGACCAGATCTGGGTTCACTTACTGTCATCGCCCACTGGGCCGGCTGAGCACTGCGCTGGGGGGTCACGGGCCAGGTCATTAAGCTCCTGTAATGAAAAGAGGTTTACAACAATAACCAATTAGACCACAGTAATCTTCAGAGACAAAACAATGTGTCTGAAATCGATGAGCAGGACTGAGCAGCACTTAACATGCCGTGTTATAAATGTCAAAATGGAGACGGTGGAAGTGGAGGGAGATGCTCCAGGAGAGGTGGTGGTGCTTAACTTATTTCACAACATCCCCCCCCCCCTTCTGGTGTTATTATGATCTCCTCCAAGTTCAAGTCCACACCGGCTCCAGGGGAACCTTGTTATCATCTCCACAGCTAACAGCAAGGCGAGAAGCATACAGTATACTATTGCCTCTGTTATTTTTAGGGTCTACAAGCTATTTTAGAGTGAGGTGGAGGCCCCACCCTGGCCTTCAGACACACACACACACACACCATTTCTCAAGTTTATGGATTTCCTTGTAAGAAGATTCTAGTCAACAACAAAGTGAAGAAATAAAGCTGTTGATGTTCTGGGGGTGCTGCTGTTTTCTCCTATGTGGCAAGATTTCCCTTCCTTTCAAACTTCCAGAGTACACTCACACCATGATGTGCGTACACTGTGAGCAAATTACATACCAAGGAAATGTATCATGAACTGAGTCCTGACACAGATTCAGTGAGTGATATGAGTCATGGCTTCTGGTAACGCCGCTTATTATGACTGTTTAAAGCCAATTGCTAAAACACACGATGACCACTATAAAGGCGAGATGTTAAGCGGTCTGAGCAGGTGGCTCTCAACCGTATGTGCCATCGTGTGAAGGTACGAACTGTTGAGCAAACCATGCGGCCTCTTTTTCGCCGTCAATCCACTCCGACGAACACACTCAAACCTGTGACTGCTAAGCTAGCCGGCTAGCTGAGCGGTGTTTGCCAACCGAAACGTTAAGCCGTTAGCGCCAGCCGGTGCCAAGAGTACATAAAAACCCCTCCGCCACAGTCAAAACACTTGACTAGAAAAACCCGGATATGTCAAACACGACGAACTGCAAAGAAAAAACACTTCCTCGAACATGTTCCGCCGCGTCGGGAGTCGAGAAGTGCGGTAGGTAGGTAGTTAGCTGCATTGTGGGAGGCTAGCGCTGGGATAGCATGCTAACGGCGCTAGCTAAACGGCACCGACGCCGTTTCTTACCTTGTGGATCCGTTTCAGGGCCATCCTCTCTCGATGTTCTGCTCTGTAATCTCACGGTTTCCGATCCAAGCGCTGAGGGGGTCGGCGGTGATATGCCAGGATGATTGGCTCTCCGTTAAATAATTGACGCTGGGTCAACTCGACGAGGCCTTTCTTCTCGGTGCTAGCGTCGTTAGCCGGGCTAGCGAGCTAAAACTACGTATATGCACTGAGTTGTTTCGCCAACGACGGAGCCGTTCTTCGATGCTAGCTCTGTTCTCCCCGCAGTTTGAACGTCTTATCGTGGATTATCTGCGTCCCCGGTCGAGGTTGGGTAAGTGCGTGTGTGCCAGGTGAGGTAACCCGGTCGACAAAAGCTGCTGTCTCGCTCTCTCGCTCTCTCTCTCCCTCTCTGCTTTTGGTTTCGGTCGATGCCGTTTAGCCAACTAGCGGCTGTCTACATGTATGTGCGGCTTTATGAGGTGAAGGCGGTGCAGAGCTGCTGAGTGACGGCGCGGATGTGATGGCAGATTGGTTACCAGCCTGCAGAAAAAAAAACAACATGCATGACACGACATGTCAGCCTCAAATACTCAGTATATTCAAATTAGATCATGAAAAGCAAGACGTACATTTTGTGTGTTCAAAAGTTTGGAGTCACTTAGAAATGTTCTTATATTTGAAAGAAAAGCAGTTTTTTTCAATGAAGATAACATTAAACAAATCAGAAATCCAGTCTAGACATTGTTTATGTGGTAAATGACTATTCTAGCTGGAAATGTTTATTGGGATTTTTGGAAAATCAAACGTGACCCAGGAGCATCATTGCTGTTCCTAAGAAATCAACATGAGGATTAAATCAACCTCCAAATGATCAATATATTTATATCTACATGAAATTAATCTGCACATATTTTGATTTCTTGAAGCAAAAATGCCAAACATGAGCTGCTTCTGGTTTCTCAAAGTTGGAGATTTGATGTATTTTTCTTTGACATACATGACAGCAACATCAAAACAAACAAAAAACCCCCACTGCATTAGGAGTGTTACACTAATTTTTAGATTCAGTTATCAGCATTTTAACCAAATAAACAAAACTATCAAGGCAGCATGCAAAGGATCTTCTTTCTGACATATAGTTAAAGTTAAAAGTCTTATTTTGTATTATTCTGGTGAGAAAAGAGTAGGACTTTTTTCTTGACCTGTATCTAAAGGGTAATCAACGCTTCTGAAAAGACAACAATGTCCACAGTCTGGACAGAAAAGACAGAAGGTGGTCTAAGACACCACTTACCAGGTACTTACAATGCAGTCTTGAGATCCCTCCCCATTCACAGCCATTTACATGATGCTGAAGATGATCTAGAGGTGAAAATTTGTACCTAGAACCAAAAAAATGAAGCCTGGCTGCACTTACAATGACACTGATAACTCGATTAATCAGTTAGTACAGAACAAACTTTTAAAAAATGGATCATTAGCTCATTGTAGTTTCTGAAAAGTGAAGATTTTCTGCATTTTCTTTCTCTCGTTTGCTTAAAAAAACTGAATATCTCTCAGTTTTGGCCTTGACAAAACCCAAATATGAATTTATCACACCACGCTCCAGGACAATTGAAGATATTTCTCACTAGTCAATTATTTTTTGTGGCCAAAACGATGAATAATTAAGGTAAATAATCTTTAGTTACAGCTCTATCCTGTTTAATTGGCCATCAGTTTGTATTACAAAAGCTAAACATCAACTAAAGACGACATAATAAAGGCCTTGAGGTGGATTCTACTGCATTGTTTTGGCTTAAAACTACAATTCAAACATCAACTTTTTATTCTTAAACTTCTAGTGATACTTCAAACCTAATATTTGTCCAATATTTTAACTTTTAACTGCTTATAGTTGTAATTTTCACTGCATGCATATTCCTAAATTCCTAAATTAAATTACTAAACAGCCTCCCAAATAGACATTATTTGTAAATACTTCAATTTCACTTAAGTTATCAGCAGGATTTATCTTTTTTGTCAGCTGAATGTGACATTTTTTCACATTTCTCATAGAGAAAACAAAAGTTAATATCAGTAAAGACATTAAAAAGATTTTTTTTTTTGCCAAGAAATACAACAGATCTTGGTTTAATTTGAACTGTCTTCAGTTTAAGATGACAGAAGTAATGTTTTGCTTCAACTAAATCTGACACACGATGCCAGCCTGACTGTGCACCTGTCATGATTTTATTATTAATGTACAGTAAAAAAAAAAAAAAAAAAGAAATACAAGTTCACAGCAGTAATTTAATACTGGGAGGGAGACAGAGAATATTTGCAGTACAAAAGGCTGATTCATGAATAACAAAGACGACCGCTGAAGCTTTTTGCCACGTTTGCTTTCACAAAGATGCTACACATGAAGGACTATGAGGAAAAAAAAATGAAATTAAAATAACCCAAACTGCTGCTTCTCCAAGTAAACGTCTTTACTTGTAACCTGCTAGGATTCAGAATACATTGATTTGTAGTTACACGTGATTATTATTAACTTCTTTACAATGATTCATCACAATTTAGTCTCATGATCAGTCCAGACATTTGCTAAACTGAAGCACATTCATTCCACTGTCTGGTAGAAGATACATGTTTTTTTTTGTTTTTCCCATTTGTTCACATACGGAAGGCAAATGTGTTTAATTCCCCCGTTGTGGAGAATCACCCTTCAAGGCACTGATGCAGGGCAGTCAGTCGCTGCTGTCTGTGCTTGTGCAAGTGAAGGTGGCGTCCGAGGAAGACGGCCGGAGGATCTGTGGCGACGATCCGGCCTCTCTGAGCCCGTCAAAGCCTGAAATTGTGCCGTTGTGACTTTGAGGATTTTCTGAGTTCTGATGACATGATTTGACAGACGTTTGGCTACCAGCGAGGCTTGAACAAGCCTCAGAATAATTTGCCTCTGATGAATCAATCCGTGATTTACAATGAAGAGCGACGCCGTCCTCCGGTCCTGATAATTCAGAGTCAGACTGCCGGTCCTCGGCTGTGTTTTCATTCACAGCGTCGGGATTCGATGGCAGCGGTGAGTCTTTGTCTCGCTTGTCATGATTGTGCGTATTAGAAGTCGTACCTGGCGGCGCGTTACAACCTGAAGAAACTGGGCTGACGAATCCTACAAAGTCTCCGCTGGAGCTGAAACGAAAACCTCGGACGGCGTCGCTGTGAGGTTCAGCCGGCTGGTTTTTGTTTTCACTCTGCTCCTCCTCCTCCTCCTCCTCCTCCTCCTCCTCCTTCTGCTGCTGCTGCTCAGGAGTTGAATCGTTGCTGTCCTGAGTCCCGCCGTTGCTGCCGCCGTCTGGGTCCTGTTCTCCTTCTTGTGCAACCGGATCTGGATCTTCATCTCTCTGAGGCGGAGCTGCCGGGGCGTCTCCTGAAGCCTGGCTCTGAGCTGAAGGTGTTGGCCGAACCGTTTGGTGACACATCGGACACGTTTCCTGAACATACAGCCACTTGCGGAGGCAGTTTCCATGGAAGAAATGTCCACAGTAGGTGATCACAGCAGAGCTCATTTCCTGTGAAGAGAGACAAATCCGCCTTCAGAACAATACCCATAGAGCATTTTGTGTCATAGAGTTGCACACTAGGATAAGCATCTTACACTGAAAACACGTACACTACCGTTCAAAAGTTTGGGATCACTTTGAAATCACCTTATTTTTGTAAGAAAAGCAGTTTTTTTCAATGAAGATAACATTAAACTGATCAAAAATCCAGTCCAGATATTGTTAATGTGGTAAATGACTATTCTAGCTGGAAACTGCTGATTTTTAATGGAATATCTCCATAGGGGTACAGAGGAACATTTCCAGCAACCATCACTCCTGTGTTCTAATGCTACATTGTGTTAGCTAATGGTGTTGAAAGGCTAATTGATGATTAGAAAACCCTTGTGTAATTATGTTAGCACATGGATAAAAGTGTGAGTTTTTATGGAAAACATGGAATTGTCTGGGTGACCCCAAACTTTTCAATGGTAGTGTATATAGTAGGGGTCCACCAAATATCAGAACCAATTTCCTGCACTTTTTTGATTATTGGTATCACTATTACTCCACCAAGGAACGCAGCGGAGTTAGGTGACGATCAGCGTCGGTTTGTCTGTCCGTCTGTTCGCAACATTACTTAACATTATTCTTTAGCTAATTAGAAGGTGGTTGTTATTCAATTCGGACGGTTATTTAGTTGACATTTCAGTGATATTCAATCAATTTTTTATTAATAAGTGATCGTTTCCATAATAAATAATTATGGAATTTGTCAAGACATTATCATAATGAACCTAAAAAAAAACGATTTTTTAACTTTTAATAAAAATGTATACAAGATATACCCCATGGATTTCAAAAGTCCCTCAATTATATATTGACCTGTCTGTTAGCAACATTACTGAAAAACAGAACAACAGATTTGGATGCAATTTTCATCGAAGGTCAGAAATGGCACAAGGACCACCTGATTAGATTTTGACTAATTTGCACATTCTAACACACCTTATATATATATATCTACTACTTCTAATTACTAATATCATTCCTTGTACTTGCTCCTTTGGCTGCGTATTCATTTATCCTTCTTTAAAATTACCTGCTTCCTCTATTTTTCTACAAAAATTCCTTGTAAGTGAAAACCTAACTGATAATAAAACTAATTCTGACCCCATAATTAGCATAATATTACAATATTACTATTATTTTTACATTATCTCATAGTATTTGCTTCTATTTCTGTTATATTTACACTTTGTAATTCATTTTATGCTGTATTTTATATATTATAACTGTGTACAATAGTCACAGAACACAATTCAAATATAAAGTCCACAGTATAGTAATATCTACATTACATTTTGCTTTTTAATGTCATTTTTCTTCATTAGTTGCATATTTTAAGCTTCAATCTGAAACTTACTGATCTGTTTTCTTACCTCTCAGCTGTTTCTTTGTGCTGCTGTCACACGTATGACAGTATCTCCACGAGGATCAGTAAAGTCTTATCTCTTACACCAGAAAATTTCAGGCCTATCGTCATCTCTGCAACTGTTCTACGTTACGCTATCAAGATTTTCGGCAGCCGCTTCCTTGACATTAAAACTGAGGACGGGAACATTAACCGGTTTTGATGGAAAACAATAACAAGAGAAAAAAATAAATCTGACTCAAGGCCAAAGACTGTCTGACCAGTTTTCCTGGAAAGACAAGAATAACAAAGATACACACAATGTGGAGTATTATATAGACACAGAGGAGGTCTGTCACATGTTTACTGTCTACACATGAAGCTGTCAAATACCAAACATCATAACCACAAAATGATTTTATTTAGGTTATTCCTGAAACAAACTACTGTTTACTTATGGCCTCAACACTGTCTGCATTCAGGATTTCATGTCTATCTGCTGGTGCTCTTCGTGTTTCGTTTGAATATTTGTAATAAAGCTGAACCTATCAAGACAAGGACATATATATCATAGATAACTTCAGATTTTCCTCTAAACTTTTGGTCGTTACACTTGAGTTTGTCACAGTTTGTTTTTCTCTAAATTGGGAAAACAACAGCAGGAGAGACAAACAGTTTTAACACTTTGGTTTTGTCAGATCACAAGAGATGGAAAAACAAGTTTCTGCTCCGTTTTTTGGAAACAAAAGAACGCATTGCTCTGTTAACAAATTTGTCTAAATATACAAATATAAATTTAAAAACAGACTAAAAGCTGAAGATGTCGGAGTTAACCACAGATGATATTTTAGCAAGAAAAAAATCATCGTATATAACTCTAATTCAGGCAGGATAATTAACTTTTTATGCCACATAGCAAGTCAGAGGTGGAGGGGAGCAATTTAAAGAGGTTTATGAAGTGTTTAAAATGGGTTTTCTTTCATTTTTTGTGTGGTGTTTTACCTGTCGCTTGATTTAAACTGTTCTAATGCTTTGTATGTATGATTTTGATGTAATTGTAATGTAACTGGAGAAAACAACAGCAGGAGAGACAAACAGTTTTAACACTTTTCAAAATAAACAAGCATCAGTAGCTTGGTTTTCTTCAGATTTCTGTTCTTGTTATTGGAAAAAAAAGGAATAGAGGGAGAAACATGCATAACACTTCTGTACTGCATTGCTCTATGTGTAATTCACATACAAATTGTGTCGATAAATAATCTTAAAATCAGATTGGAAATCTTAAATGAGATTGAATGCGTTATTTTGTGCTGAAGGAGTTAACAACAGCAACAGAAAACACAAAGCTGACATTTTAGCCAGAAAAAGTCAGCATATTTAACTCTAATTCAGATAGAATAAATAACCTTGTAAGTCATATAGATAGTAAAAGCTGTAAAGGGAAGCAACCAGCAATAAATAAATAAAATTCAAACATAGATGATATAAATATGACACTATAGCTGGTCTGCAGCTAAGAGAAAGAGCGACAATTAAAATCCTAAACTCCCAAACACGTGTAAAGGCGTCTTATATGCTTTTGCCACTCCATTATTTTGAAACTCATTCAGTACATCATGTTTCTTTTTGTATTGTTTATATAACTGGAATAAGACTATAATTATCAGAACAAGGACAAAATATATATATTACATACAACTTTTGATTTTTTTTCCTCAATTACATCCAAGCTTCTCAATGATAACTTGGAAAAAAGCAGTCCAGGCAGATAGTTTAAACATTTTTCAAAATAAACAAAAGCATCTGTAGCTTGGTTTTGTAGGATCACAACAGATGGAAATGTTTCTGCTCTCCATTGCTCCATGTGTAAACCACAAATTTGTATCTATATTCACTTTTAAAAACATGCTTTATGTTAAACATAAAAACCAACGATAGATGCAAATTATTTGAAGTGAAACTGGAGGCCTTCGGCTGGTTAAAGCCTTTTTATTTTACTTTTTTAAAATCAATCCACTGAAGTGAAAAACCAGCGATCAGATGTTTTTCTAACCTGAACTTTCTGACTTTGCCCTAGCGGCTGTTCATCCAGTCGAGCCTCAGTGAAGCTGAAATCACACAAAATCTAATCTGACTGCACTCGAAGTATTCATTAATCCTAATCCTTTAATGTTGTCGTCCACACCAGTCACAAACAAGCTAAAATTATTTATGCTTTTTTTCTTTACATTTCTTCCTTATTTTATTGCTCAAGAATCATGTTTTTGTTTTTTACACTTAAGTATTAAATGAGACTGAGTGCTTCTTTACTTTAACTACAGCACTGAAAAAAATACATTTTAGCAAGAAAAAGTCCTTGTATATGACTGTAATTCAGACAGAATATATAATTTTGTAAGTCATACAGCATGTACGGGAGATGGAAGAACCAACTAGATGACTGTGGCCAAAAATAAATATCATTCAAACGTGGAGGATATATGTGCTAAGAGAAGATGCTGTAAGTAAACTCTTAAACCCCCAAAACACCTGCATAAATGTCCTGTCTGCCCTTGTGCAGATGCTCCGTGATCTTAAAGATGATCCGTCACGGCCAAATCGGGGTTTAAATGAGACATTTGTGAGCTACATCCCCCCAGCCCTGCAGTGTGACTGACCTGGAAACAGATGGAGCAGACGTCGTTGTGCTGCTGCAGCTGCTGAGCCGTGGCTCTGGGCAGCGAGTTGATCTTCTTGGCCGCTTCCTGTCGGAGCAGGAAGCTCCTCCAGCCGGACTGAGCTCGGAGCCAGACGTTGAAGTAGGAGTGGATGATGATGACGGAGGCGCCCATCCAGCTCCACTCCCCGAACAGCGACTCCCAGGTGCCGTACGCCACCACGCAGAGCGCCACCACGAACTCCAGCACCCGGCTGACGGCGTTCACCCAGTAGATCACCTCGTCCAGGCTCTCGATCGGGTCGCTGCGGAACAGCTCCACCATGAAGAGGGAGTAGATCAGCATCGTGCCCGTAACCTGGAAGAACAGCATTTCTTAGAATATTAATTAAAAATAATCAACAGTAAAGAAGATGTCACGATAGCAGCTGTATTTTGTTACATGTATGTTTCCTTTCCTAGTGAGTACAAGCCAAAAATGCTTTCCTTTTATTTTGAAAACTGTTCATATTACAACATTTCCATGCCAGTTTGCACAGATAGTGGTATTGGTCCTCGTATTAAACACAGGAGAAAACACAGGGACATTTTCTACAGGATGTAGCATCATCATGTAGCATCATGTCAGTGTTTTTCCTGAGGCGTGTCGGGTACATTAGGTGGACAATGCACAGGACTTCTATGGAATTTAGAACTTCCCACCATGTTTGCAGTCATCTTGTACAATCTGTCCTCTAAACAATCTTTTTTTTAAGCTCCATCTATTATCCTGGCACATTTGCAGTTATTATTCCACCTTATTCATCATTATTAATTAAGAAATGAACTAGTTTTTAAAGCAAACTTAATGATTCTACCCAAATATATCATTGTCTGGAGACAGTTATCCAACAAGGCAGGTGAGGAGGAGTCACATTATGCTACCAAAATGCTACTGAAAAACAAAAAAAGAGCAACTTATAAAGCTATATCTCACTAGAACAGTTTGATAATGCTACTTGATCATTGCTAATGACATGGCTACTCCATGCATTTTATTTCAACATGGGCTCCAGAAAACGTAACGGGATCACAATAAACAATAATAAACACATATTTTTTGGTAATTATCTCTCCAAAAATTGGCATCAAAGACATTTAATGCAGAAAAAAACAATAATATTGATTAAAAACTACAGGGCAAACTAGATATGTTGGGTGCACCACATCTGCCGCAGTGTCTTTATTTGATATAACCACTGAGGGGCGCCACAGGTAAAAATGTTCCAATCCTATATGATGGTAAGGATCAAAACTTCCACTTTTCCAACTGGAACTCAACCCCAAGAGCAGATTAACATGAAAAGGTTATGCAAAAAACATCTATCACAGAAATAAATATCATGTAATGAGGTGTTTTTTCAGCTTTCAATTAAAAATGTCTAAAAATGAAGCTGCAGTGAAATTAACTGACAGGTTTCATTATAAGAAATGCCAGTAATTTAAAAGAACATTTCAGCATGTTGGTAAATCTGTTATCTGTACTGTGTTTCAATGGAGATTACATTTATATTTAAAGCTCTGAATCCTGACCACATGTGCCATTAAGAGGAACAATCTTTTCCACATTTCCCAAGACAGACAAACACCGACATCTCTACCTGAAGGGAGGTCAGCATGCAGCTGGACACCAGGATCAGCAGCCAGAAGTCCATGTGGAAGAACTGGGAGATTTTATAAGCCATAAACACCGGGAAAACCAGCAGCAGCAGACACATGCTGAGGCCACGGAAATGTTTCCACAGACTCCTGGAAGCACAGAACAAACAGAAAATGAATGTTTTCTTTTGTAAACTCAGAGAAATAGAAGTGAGTGTTGCCGCTGCTACCTGTTGCGTGATGCGCCCAGAGCCAGAATAACCGGGTCTGTTATTTCTATCATCGACTGCAGGGTTGAAGTCACCACGATGAAGAGGATGATGCTGAGGAGGAAGGTGCGCTGCAGAGCCTGCATATCCAACAGGCCGGTCTGGAGGGCGAGCAGCAGCAGAGTGACGCCTTCAGTAACGCCTCTGAGAACAAGAACAGAGTCACAGTTAAATCAAAATAAAGCAGCAGTGAAAACTTTGACGTCAGGTGAGTTTGACATGAGAGGTTAACAGACAGCTGGTGAACACTGGGAACATTCACAAGTAGATAAAGATCAAAAGCTGACAGATGACGGACTCAAAGACACCTTCAATTGAGAATTAATGCTGCTGAATGCTTAAATGATCAAATGCTTGCAGAGAGGGTTGATATAGTAGCTTAATGCCTCAGTTATTGCAAATTAAAGTGTCCAAAGTGGGCAAAAAGCGTCCTCTCATCTCACCTGTGCATGACATTCTCATTCTGAACAGCTGCATAACCTCCCAGGTAGAACTTGCATAGGTTGAGCAGCCCGAGAGCCAGATAGGACACGACGAAGGTCAGACCCAGGAGAGAGTACGGTGTGGCACAACATTCAGAGACGCTGCAGGAGAAAATACCAAAATATAAGCAAAATGTAAGGTGTATAATGTCAGGAGCAAACAAGCAAAAAGGAACAGTAAGTATGAAGCTCATAATCACACCTTGTGAGCAGGAAGAACATGATTCCCTGATGGGTCGCTGAGGCGCTGGCTGACATGGTGTCTGAGCACAGCTGGACGACGAACAGAACAAACCAGAAGACACTGAAGAGCACTGGGACGGCAAACTGGTTCCACAGAGAGATTCCCACCGCCAGGAGTCTGTACAGCTCGATCACCTGAGGGACGGGAGAAATGACGAGACAAGAAATCTTTACAAAGCTGCAAAACTTTCCTCTAAAACTATCCATTTTTTTGTTGATGTTTTGTTTTTCAGGGTGACGTAGAGTGAACGCAACCTGAAGTGTTTGATCATGTTGGGAATGTTTATTTTATTATAAATTAATAAAAAGGTCAATGAGGTAAAACACTGAAATCTTTGGAGTGATAAAAAACAAACCTGTGTGAAATTAAAGTTTAAACTAGAGACACCTGAAAAGCCACAGGATCTAATAACATAACAGAGTTATTTATCATTTATTTATCTCCACAACTGTAGCAACATGAAAGCGAAGATTAATTAAGCAACCCCCTAACATTCACCCACTATTTCACTAAAAAAAGAAGCTTGGAGGCATTTTGTTTGGTGGATTCATGCAGTAAAAACAACCAGCAGTACAGTGATTCAACAAGAATGTGCAGCTATAGACAACAGAAAAGGTAAGAAGCTAATATTTTGCTGTGTACACACTTTTTTTGACAAAGTAAGGAACTCTTGTTTGTGTCGTTTTGACATCCTAAAACGGCTTGAACCATTTGGGTTTGGAGGCTTTGTGCTTTTCAGTGATTTATAGTTTGTCAGATTTGATTCAGAATGTGTCAGTGTGTCATTTAAAATACAATGGACATGACAGATGTTATGCAAATGTGCGACTTAAGTAAGTAAAAGAAAAAAGTTGTGTGTTTCAGGTAGGCAAAAATCAGCGGGCTTTGCAAGTTTGCAGAGTTTTTACATGCACTAAAAGTTACAACATACTAAAGGAAACACCCTAACAAGCAAAAACATAATAAACTTAACAATAAATAAAAGATCTGAGAATAATAGTACCTCCAGGTGAAGCAGCTCTGAGCAGGCAGCCCTTGCGAGGCGGTATGGCACAAAGAGATTTGAGAGGAGGAACACGGCGATCCCGGCTCCAGTCAGGCCCATAGAGAACGTGTTGACTGTTAGCAGCGTAGCGTGAGGAGCAGCGCAGAGTCGAGCCAGCAGGGGGAGCATGTGAGCAGAAAACAGCCACACCTTTCTGGTCTTCATCAGGAAGGCACACAGCGTGCTGAGAATAATCTGACCTGCACAGAATTAGTAAATTACAACCTCACAAATGTGGAAATTTGGCTGCAAAATACCAAAAGAGCCAATTTTTGAATTAGGTCACGACTGATTGCAGTTTTGACTACAGTGTGAATTTGAGGTAAATGTTATGATTAAATGCTTTTTGTGATGTCAAACTGCTGTACAACTGTGTGACTGTGAACTCCAATAACCCAATGTACCCAGTAAATTTCCATGATTGACTTTGACCATGAAAATATAATGAGTTGGTCTTGCAAGCAGCTGGTTGAAACCGGCTGCTCAGAAACTGATAATGAACTGCGACTTGTTTATCAAAGCTAAACTGTTTCTTTATGTTATCAGTCACCCGTTCAGACTGTGCTCTGTTCAAGTGATTCCTTGTGGTTCCTTTGCTTTGACTTGAGAGACGACTCTGAGTATTAATTTGGAGAAGTCAGGACTCCACTGAACAATTTGCCTGACATTTTCACACCACAAACATAGATCGTGGACATGCACAAGGTTCTATTGATACTACAATGTACGTATTATAGGGTTATATTTGCGTATTATTTGACACAATAAGCAAAGTTTTTCAATTCAAATAAATTTTGGTTGACGACTGAATGGATAAATAGACATATACGTGAACTTAAACAACAAAAATGTTTGTTTCATTTATATTGATCTGCATTTTTCATCCGTCTACTACATTCACAGATTACTGCAAACTCAAAGTGCAATTATAGAGATTATATTCAACATTTTAAGACTTTTTGCAAACTCAAGCACTTTCAACGTCTTGAAAAGTGGTCTATTATGGGATGGCTACAGCGTTTGCTGGTACCAGCAACTACTTCAATTCCAACTGTTTTACGATAAATTATAAAGACGTGGATAACAGTGGATTATCTTGCAAAACATTTGTCAAAACAAACATTTGTTTTAAGCACCGTTTACTTTAAATGGTTGCAAATATTGGGCTACATAAAGCCATCTGCAAATTGGCCCTTTAAAACCTGAACAGCTTAAGATACAGGAAGATATTCAAAATTATTCTGTTCAGCCAACTTTTTTCAAGCACAAACAACTGTAATTTATATTTTAGAGTCTTCAAAGATACCAAACAGCCATAAAAACACAGTCTTGACTTTGACTATGAATGTAGAGTGGAACTAGCTATGACTGAAGTTTGTGTCCACGAGTACACAAAGATCTGTCACTAATACTTAAAAGGGAAAAAATGAGAAACTGCAGCATATTTTCTTTTTGAAAAGCTTGAGAAGTTTTTTTAGAACATGAGCCTAAATGATTTGAATTCACGTGCAACGTTGGTACTCACTAGTCATCGCAGAGACAAATCTGTTGAAGGCCAAAGAATCAAGATACACTGCTCCTTCATAACCGTACTGCAGCTCCTCACGAACATAATCCCTGCAAAACGAAAAGGAAAAACAACTTTATAATTATATGTACACTGCGTCTTGTTTGTTTTTAGCAGAAACATGACATTAGAAGAAAACACAGCAACATGTAATGGACTGTGGTGTGATTTTAAAAAAACATATAGCTTGGTTTTTGGAGTTACTTCTTAAAAAACTTCAATAATTTGAGGAATAACTAAATAAATTCATAAAATAAATGTGTACGTACACAACTTTTCTCCTACCAATATAAAATGGCCTCTGAAGCAATAATAAAAGAATTAATTTACACACTTCAGAATTATTTCTCTGTTTTATGATCATTATATATTTACAAATATGTTTCTATTCTATTTATTTCCATCCAAATAATCCCAGTTTGGCCTATTTAAAGCATCAGGCCTGCAGTCTTCTAAGTGACCACTGTTGTGCTCTCAGGTTTCAAGACACATTTACAAGAAAGTGAGGAGTAAACATGAACGGACCAACACAGGATACAGTAGTACTAAAATTAAATACTGAAAGGATACTAGATCCACAGAGGGAGGAGCTCTGAGATTACTGCCAGGAGAGAAATCTGATTCTGTCACAATAAATCCAGAAGTGAAGCGGCAGTAGTAGTACTAACTTGGAAATCTGATGCCCCATGTACAGGAGGAGGGCAGCGAGGATGTGGAGGTAGAGCGTCACAATGTGTCTCAACGGCAGAACTAACACCACCAAATTTATCAGATGACCTGGAAGACAGAGAGGGAAGTTGTTTTTATATCACAGTTAAGAGCATAAAAGCATATAAAAGACACTCCGATGCAAATCTTGTCATTAAATTTGCAGTTTTGAACTTCTACAACATTAACTTTCCTTACCAGGCTGACTAAGCTGCCAGAAAAGTCCAAATTTACGCAATTCAATTATTATCAAATGTTTCCTCCAAGGCTCCAACTGATGATTATTTGCAGTGTTAATACAAATAACCTGCTGGATTTTTTGAATAATAACTGTACCCTCAACTTCCCACAGCAACACATGACATCTTCAGATATCCAGTACTGTCCGACCAACAGTTCACAACACAAAAAGATTTACTTTACAGTTGCAAAAAACAGGGAAAGGCAGCAAATCCCCACAACTGACAAACTAGAACCACAAAACTGTCATAAAACAACAGAAATGAGTAATCTATTATCAGCTGCAGAACACATACTGTACATTTAGATATTTTGAGTGTTCCCTTTACAAGATAGTTTTCAATATTTTAGCATCATTCAAAAGAGATATTGTCACTAACTTTGTCTTTAGATAATGCTTTAAAAATATTTAGAAGAAAAACCACTTTATGTTGTATTAAATTAAATTCATGTTCATCTTGGAAATCAATACTAACATGGAAGAAAGGTGACTCAATAATGGGTCTTATATTATATTTTTTATATAGAATACAATTAAAACAGAAGGAGCCACACATATCTTGAAATATAATTCAATTAACCCTTAGATGTACGAGTGATTGGACCCTACACTCTTTCGTAAGTGGGTCAAAAACGACCTGTACAAGAATCAATGTGTTTTTAGGCCGTTTTTGGTCATTTTGGTTGAGAATAATAATTTTGTACTAATGTCTGTATTATATTTTTGTCCACCCAAGAATGATTTCATGTTTGAAATGTGTTGATTTTTCACTTTGCAATAGATTTTTGACATCATGATAACTGAAAAATAAGAATATTACACAGAACAGCAATATAGGAGTATCAACATCCATTTTGCTGACATATTTCCACTCTTTTCCTCCAGCTGTTGATGCTCTTCAGTGATAAAGATCATACTATCGGTGATAAAGAGATTTGGGTAGTAATGCAAATGTTACAATATCTTCAAAAGTATAAAAGGGAATTTAAAAATGTAAACGTTATATCGAAAACATGTCTTTTGAGGAATAGCTGCAATATGAAATGACAAAAACTTTTCATTACAAAGACACTGCAAGAAAACAAGGGTCAATTTTGACCCACGTATGCATGTAAGGGTGAAAACAGAAGGAGCCATGGTGTTAAATTCCTGATATGTAAGAAAAATCCAAAAAATGCATGAACCAGACAACCTGAACAAAAAATAAAAGCTTGAAAATGAAAGCTGTGCATAAGGAGCTACAACTTTTCTCTTCTCACAGTGACACTTACCTATGTAGTACATATTCCAGATGACATATTTATACTTGAAGAGCATGTCTTCGTTTTTGGCCTTGAGGTGCTCCGTTAAACCTTCAATGTCACATTTGTAGAGCAGGTCCAGCACCAGGATGCTCGGCACCCTCAGGGCGACGTTGGCCAGCTCTTCCAGACGAGGCATCTCGATTCAGACCAACTCTTTGGCGAGCAGAGGGGCTTCTGTGTCACATGCTGTTAGCTGACCGTCTCTCTGTGTAGCT
The DNA here is from genome assembly GCA_027123335.1 of Amphiprion clarkii. Lineage (NCBI taxonomy): Eukaryota > Metazoa > Chordata > Actinopteri > Pomacentridae > Amphiprion > Amphiprion clarkii. The sequence continues at coordinate 26,907,545 of CM049584.1, read as the reverse complement.
CACAGCTTCCCAGCAGCTTCACTACTATTTTGCACGTCGCCTTGTCATCTGGAAAACACGCAGAAAATACAATTTAGGTTACAGAGGACTCAGTCAGGGTCTTAAATGCGAGCAGATGGGCCGTTATTTAGCTGTGAATTCCGGCTTTAGCGTCGTATTTTTGGCAGTTTTTAACGCATTTGAGGTGCAGGAGTTAAAACAGCGAAAGATTTCCTCGTATGAAGCGTGTATAAAGTGACAGTGGCTCACTTACTTCTGACAGTGACAGACATCACAGCTGAGCAGCCATTTGCTAGCTAATGCTAGTAGCTGCTGGTTAGCTCTCACAACGACCCGCCTCATGTTTTCACAGCGCTGCAAAACAAATATTCAAGTTTTTCTCTAAATTCCGCTTCTCCAAAATAGTTCAAAATATCCTTCATCGAAAAACAGAAATTAAATAGCTGGAAAAGAAAAACACGAGGATGAGTAAGGAAGCTACAAATGCAATGTTATGATTCCAGGCGCTTGCGTGGCCATTTCTTATGTACACGTCACAGCGCAATGAGCCAATCAGGATCGGGTATTCTCGATTTCAAAATAAAAGTAACGTTTCAGCCTCCTACTGCTGCAACTACTACCACTACTTTATTCAATACTGTTAAGTAGTAATACTTGAAGCAGTAATAATACAATAGGCAAAAAATATGTATTTCATACTGTACATTTACAGCAATATATTGCAAGTTGATATTCCTAGTTGTCATTTTTGTACTCAATGTTAAAATTTTCATTCATTCATTCATTTTTTTAAAACTTCAGACCACATTAAGCAACATCTAGAATCAATGGTGTTGTTTTTACACAATGGGAGTTATGGGCAAACACTTGTGCCACCAGAAACTGAAGCCGGTTCCAGGTTTGTTGGGATGCTGCCTCAATTTAATAAATACAAGTTATATAATTCAAATTCAAATTTTAAGAGAAATTATTCAAGTCGAGCAATACAAATGCAAATGCAATTAATTCAGAGTAAGTGGTGGCAGAAATTTCTACGCATACCCAGTCCACAAATCTTTAGATTCTTGTTCTGTTTCCAAACTATTTCACAGTACAATCAACATGAAGACACTTGCAAAGAAAGGTCCCAATTTCTTTCCATATTTAGCCCATGTTCCACATTTATATTACAGTTTATGGTGACAGCTCAATCAGTGGTTCTGGAAATTCATGATGATTTACAGAGCAGGGATCATGTGCAAAAGTGTGCCTTGTGACAAAAATGATATCTGTTGGTTGCCAATAATCTCCAACTGCTATAAGACGACAACACAAACTAGACATTAAAACCAACAGAGACACTGAAATGGTTTTGGAGAATGTCCTTTCTGCAAATAAATACAACGCAAATCCACTGAGGAGTGACGGCTATGTTGCATTATTTTCTTTTGTTACTGAAGTACATCAGTCATATCCTGTTTCACTTGCCATGTTGTGCTCCAAAAACATGAGATTTATTCTGATGTGTGTTAAATTATCATCTGTTTATCTTTTCAGTGTTCATGTCAAGTATGGAAACAGCAAAATAAGGCTCATATGTTGTTGAATTTTAACATGACAACAACATGAAAGCAGCTTGTAACCTTGCACATATAAAGATATATACATATATAGACCCCTACAGACACCAGTTTGTGGTCCGTTTCAATAATCCTCAGTCCATATCACTATTTTGACACACTTCGAATTCTACTAATGTTAGAGGCCCTAAAAGGTGATGAAATGTCATCCAAAGACAATATTTTTAGTGGGAAATATGGATAAATCCATACTTCTGGGAACTTTCTCTAGCCCCAATGCCATCTTAGTTTGGAAATTTTGCAATTTTTTCCATTTTAAAGGGTGACTAATTAAATTTTTGGCTTTTGCTAGAGCAATTCATTCATTTTGATCTGTCAGAAATGGTTTTGTTTAAGTCCTCACCAAATTTCATAGCTTTGGGTGTTATATTTGTGGAGATATTGAACCCTAGAAATGGTTTCACAGGCAAGAAGTTTTTTGAGTGTGAAAATATAGCAATTCTCAGGTTTTAAAATGTATGAAATTCTCTAAATTCAGCCAAAATACGTCACAAAACTTAGCATTTTAATTGAAATTGTGGGCAAAATTGTACAAGGTGCTGCTAAATATTTCCCAAATATCAAAACTGACCCATGAAACTGCTTACAACTTCAAGTCTGTATTCATGAAGGTGTCAAAAAAAAGTAAAAAAACGGGAGGAAATTTCTGATCTAATGCAGACGTGGTCTTACGTCAAATAAGACTAAAATTGGATCCATAAATATTCATAATTTGTTGAATCAGTTTCACAATTTCACACAAACAAATGTGTCAATACACACATTTATTTTGAGAGATGAGGGAATAATTATAACAAACACAATAAAAATGCTGTATTCTTAAATGCCAATTTAGTCTGCAGAAATGGCACTCTTTGCCATGCAAGAAAATCCAAATTCACCTGTTATTTGTCAATTCCCTGAAGAACTTCGACAGTTTTTGACGCGTGTTTGTTGTACCTTCGTGTGCCTTCATCCTTCACGCCTTCATCCATCTGTTGTTCAGGTTTGTCTGATTCCTTTCCGCCCCCAAAGCTCTGAACAGCTGCTGCCTCAAAACAAGCTTCCTCAACTAGAAGATCCTCCTGTCAATCCAAACAAAGAAAATTCTCACATTAAATTCTCAGAGCAAGCTTGAGAAATCCCAGAGTTTCCTTCGTGACTGGCTTTTTTAGGGTCACGGCATTTGGCGGCAAAGTACAGACGCAGTGCAACTTGCGAGAAAGAAAAGATAGGTAACAGGAGGAAAGATCATTTCCTGAGTGTGTGGGTGAGAAGAGCTTCTCTCATGTCATGTAGTTGATTTTTGATTTCACTAGATTATCGTCACCAAGAAACAGCAGCTCGACTTCTCAAACTCAGACATGAAGCAGAAATTCATCAGTGCAGCTCTCTAAAATAATATTACTACGATATTTGCCTTCGCAGATGATTCATAAAATGAGAGAATGATGTATTTTCCCCCTTTAGACAGAATTTGTGGATCAAGAGCTATAATTACTGACATAAACAAACTAAATCAGAGCATAAAGCTACATTCTGACACGTTTACACAAGTGCGCTCACGTGTTAGGTGTGCTGGATTAAGTCTTATATTTCACTGCCTCATCCTGTCACGCTGCACTTAAGCTGAATTGACATTAAATTTCCCTCCATGTTGCTTTTAGGACAAACTAAGTGACATTAAAGCAGCCTGGAGCAGCAGCTGGAGCTTTTCCAGTAAACTTTATGGCAGCGGATGAATTGATTCGTACAAGAGAGTCTGTGCTAAAGAGAGAGGGTCATTAAAATGCCCTCAAAGAGACGGGACGAAGCCAACTAAACCTGGAAACACAAACAAAGGCTGTATAGACTGTTTGTGTCTGAGGACAAATCATATACAGTTTAGAGAGAAGTTGATGTTTCTTTATGGCGTCTGCAACATTATTATATTTAGCAGATGTTGAAAAAAATGAATAAAGCTCCTGACAGTACAACCTGAATATAACACAGATGTGAGTTAGTTTGTCAAATTGGCTGCAATAATCCGTTTAAACACGCTGTAATAAATCAGTCCTATTAATAAATGACACTACAGACAAGACAGAGGACATATTGGACGCCAGGTATTTACACGGTTAATGTTGTCTCAGCTGTTTGGTGTTAAATGTTCTTTTGGGAAATGCTGCAGGAGGTTCTGAATAAATTACAGAGCAGGAACACAAAAAGCCGGAGGCAAGAGAGTAAAATAAAGTTTTTTCAGAGAGTTAGACAATGGTAGAAACATCCATGATGAAATATGAATAATTATGTCGGAATGCAAATGTACTGAAATTGCAAAATCAGATTTGTTAGAAGAAATTGTAGCGCTACATACAGGTATAAATCAGCAACTCAAAGATCCCCAGACAGCTATGAGGCATCACTTTCACGATCCAGACCCTGGAAACAATAACAAAGACAAAGTAAGACTAAACTTTGCACACAAAAACTTGCCAAACTGCTCATAAAAAACACAAAACGGGGATATCCTGAGTGGTTGTGATATCAGGTGGAACCATCACATAAACTAGGACATTATGACACCTTTTAGAAACTTCAGTTACAGGAAGCACCTGCTAGGCGGAGCTTTTACCTTCAGCTCAAACCAAATAGTTTCTCCTACAAACATGTTGCAGTGAAGCCTAAACAGCACAAATAGTGTTGGTTTACACCAATGTGCTGTCAGAACAGTTCTGAACCATAGAAACAGGACTTCTAGCTGTGGTGGGTGGCAGATGATCAGTTTGAGCCCTTGGTTGTGTTCCTGAGCAGTTTTTGTGCCGTTGAAGGTGTTTTCAGATTAACACCACCATGAGGGGGTATGCTTGGTCTTCAAAAATGCTCTGCTGGGTAAAGTTTCCCAACAGAACACTGGATTGTAACCCTGTTACAGTTGGCTGGCAGAATTACCCCAGTTCTCCGTTTGCTACAGAATGTTGATTAATTTTAAATCACTTTACGCTCTGGTTCCACTCTACATCTCTGAACTTTTAAACAGCTTATTCTGCACAGATTTGAGAATCATTTACGGTTAAAAGTCCCACAGTCCAGGCTGAGAACAAAGGAAAACCAAGCAACATTTTTCTGAAAAAGACTTTTCTGAGCAACATCTGGCACATGAACTTCCTTCAGGATTATTCAAGTTTTATCTTATCTTGTTGTATCTCATTGTGTCTTGTCTTGTCTTGTCGTATCTTGCCGTGTCTTATCGTATCTTCTCATGTCTTGTCTTGTCGTATAAGATAAGATAAGATAATCCTTTATTACTCCCCATGTCAGGGAAAATGTTCCATGTTACAGCAGCAATATGCAGTAAAGGCAGCAATATACAGTAAAGATAAATAATTAAAATAACAATAATATATACAATATATACAAGAATGAAGGATGAGAAATGAATAAATAGAGTATTACTAACTATAAATAGATGACATCAGCAAAAAGTGTCTTGTGGAATAAATGTGAAAGTGCAGAAAATGCCAGCAGTGCAAGGAATTGTCCAGATTTAACCAAGGTTTAGGATGATATGATAAAGTCCAGTTTATGTTAACATCAGCCAGTGAAGCTGATGTTATAAAGTTTTATTTTCGATGGGATGAATCACCTACGATAGCGCTCGTTCTTGCAGGGTGGGTGTCTCAGTCTGCTACTGAAGGAGCAGACTGAGGAGTATCTTCTCGTCTTGTCTTATCGTATCTTCTCATGTCTTGTCTTGTTGTATCGTCTTGTCTTATCGTATCTTCTCATATCTTGTCTTGTCATATCTTATCTTGTCTTGTCTTATCGTATCTTCTCATGTCTTGTCTTGTTGTATCGTCTTGTCTTATCGTATCTTCTCATATCTTGTCTTGTCATATCTTATCTTGTCTTGTCTTATCGTATCTTCTCATGTCTTGTCTTGTCATATCTTCTCACGTCTTGTCGTATCTTGTCTTGTCTTATTGTATCTTCTCATGTTTTGTCTTGTCTTGTCTTATCTTATCTTCTCATGTCTTGTCTTATCTTATCGTATCTTCTCATGTCTTGTCTTGTATCTTTTCTCGTCTTATCCTATCGTCTTGTCTTATCTTATCCTATCTTGTCTTGTCTTATCCTATCTTGTCTTATCTTATCTTACCTTATCTTATTTTATCCTATCTTCTCATGTCTTATCTTATCCTATCTTGTCTTATCGTATCTTCTCGTCTTGTTTTGTCGTATCTTATCTTATCCTATCTTGTCTTGTCTTGTCATATTGTATCTTATCGTGTCTTATCTTGTCTTGTCTTGTTGTATCTTATCTTGTCTTGTCTTAATATTTTGGAACAAGGATCCCCTACTTGTAAAGAAGAACTCACTCAGTTCCTCATTTATAAAAGCTTCTAACCCACCTGTACAGACATGCTTTTGTATAACTTTTTTATACATTTTATTTCAGGTGTACATTTTATTTCAGGTGTACATTGTCTTTATTTTCATATGGTAATAATTGTAAGACAAATCAGAAATTTTGAGAATATATCAAAAATATATTCAATAATCACAATCATGTAATTTGACATGATTTTTCTGTATTGAACCTGTAAAACTTAATACTGTAACAGTGAGATCTTGTGGATAAACAGCCCATTGTAATGGTTTGTATGTAAATCAGCATTATTTAACTGTTACCTACTGCTGATTTTGAGGATAAGACTGAAAACACAACTAAGTATTATTTTTCTTAAAGAAATTTAAACATACTTTGTAGATGGATTCAATAATTCTATGAAACAACATAAATATGGTGTTAAGTAAAAAATATCAATGACAAAATTCTGTACTTTAACACATTCATGCTGTATTTCCTGTGAAAATTCATAATTTCAGTTCAATTCAGCTGTGAAATCACTGACAACATATCCAGGGTTAAATCTGGAATTTTCCAGTCATTGCTAAATGAAGACTGATATTTTAATTTTAATTTTATGGGAACTCTTTCGTAACTTTTTCCACAAAACATTTGACCATTTTCTACTTACCGCCTGTGAGTCATAAAGAAAATTTTCGACCTCAAGAAGAGAAAAGAATCCTGCACCAGATTTTATGGCCCCAACAGAGTCCTGAACTAATCTGACATAAGACTGATGCTGGAACAATCTGCTGTTTTAGAAGCCGCTCGCACATTTCCAAAATAACGCTGTCAGCTTTTTTACCTAATTTTTATGCAGACAGCTAAATATATATGGGTCACTGAGGTACACATGGCCCACATTATGTAAAGTTCTGTCATGGACAATTCCTCGATGAATCACGATTTCTTGTGAGACTTCAGCTGGAATTTTGTAAGGGAGGGATGAGGGAGGGATTGAGGGTGAGGAAGGGGGAGGTGGGACTGGTGTGGATGGAGGTCTGGCTCTGTCATCTCCACATAAACTAACCGGGGAGTTTTTTTCCCCCTCCACTCTGCAGCAGCAAACAAAGAGCAACATGGAAAAGGCATTGTGCACGTTGGCTGCTGTGCTTTTTCTGGGAGTTTTCTTGCACCGGGCCGAAGCAAAGATAAACGATGCAACAACTGAGAGTTATTCAATATTCAACTACACGACTGCAAGCAGCACTGTGAACTGGACCGAAGCTGTCACTGATGGAGCGACTCCAACAACTGCAGCGACAAAGTTATTCAGCAGCACAGAAAAACAGCTGGACACCACAAACACCAGCCAGGACAGAGAAGAAATAAACAACAAAAAAGAAGAAGACAGAGATGAAGGAAACAAGAAGAAAGACAAAGATGAAGATAATCGCAAGACTGAAGATGAGAAAACACAACCGGGTAGGACAGTGAAACTTTCCTGCTAAGTAGACCGGCATGAGGTTTTATGTGAAGCTGTGTGAAACCAGAGAGACTGCAGCCTAATTAAACCACGCTGTTCCTGTTAATTAAAGAATCAGTTAATTAATGATGCCTTCAGGGACACACTGAGGCTCTGATTTACATCTGCTCAGCTCAGTCTTTGTAGATCATTAAGAGAAATGTTTGCAAAAAGCAATTATTAGCTGTTACTGTCAGCTCAGTGGTTTTGCATTTGATTTAAAAAGCAACTAATTGGACATCTGCTTGCAAATCAGAACCGGAGCTTCTTTACAATTAATTTGGCAAATTGTTTTGATCTGTAAGATGCCAGAAGAGTCTAAAACTTAAAAATATTCAGCTATCTATACAGAAAAATCAGGAAACAAGCAAATGTCCACTTTAAAATCTGTAAATAGTGAAACTTTAGCTTTATTTTCCAAGAAACTAGATTATCATAATAGTTAATACTCAATTAATTATCGGATAATCAATTAATCTGCTGTTTAGTTCAGCTGTCCGGAAAATTGGGTTTAAATGGGTAAAGCCAAATTTGAGTTTACATAACTGCATTTGTTTCTAAAATCCTCAAAATACTGTATTTTGTTTGTACTTAATTACACATGAAATAGATATATATATCTTTAGATTCCGGTGGATAACATATGTATATATAACTAACAATATTTTTTGTCAGAAATAGTGAAAAAACGGGAAGAACTTGCAGAATTTTCAAAGGGACGTCAACAACTGGTTAGTTTTGCCGAACCAACAGTCAAAACTCCATATATGGTTGTAGATTGTCATATTTAATAGAGAAAAAACAGCAGAAATCCCCCTCAAACAGCTGGAACTAATGGTTTATTCTGCAAAATGATTGTGAAACAACTAATTAATTAATCTATTATCAAGTAATTATTTCAGCTCTACATGTAATAAAGAGATTCATAACTTAACTTTGCTCATTTTTTCTGCCAGTTTGAGGATGTTGTGGTGAAAATGTTCCTTCACCTACCAGAGAACAAACTGGGTTGTTTTGACCTGCCAGTGTGGATTGTTTTAGTGATTGATGGGAATGTTATTGGTTGTTCCCAGAGCCGTAAAGTACTGTGCAGCTGTAGCTCTCGTCTCACTGCTCTGCTGAACTTTACTCTCTCTTGGCCCTCAAACAAGTCTCCAATTACATGCAAACCCTCCACGGATTCACTTATCGGCAGCTTCCTCCATAGAGGAGGAGGAGGAGGAGGAGAAGGAGGAGGAGGTGAGAGCCTCCAAGCTTCCACTGAACTGACCCAGAATGATTAGAGATATTCCACATAACAACCACCGGGATCTCATTTTACATCTGCCATGTGTTTGCTTACTCAGAGAAACCAGAAAGGGAGTGTTTAACCCTTCACTCCCACAGATGTTCCAGCAGAGACTCAGCATCAAACCCACAGATTTTATCTCCTGGTTGTTTTCTGTTCTACCTCCAGACTGTCCTCCTCTCGGCCTGGAGTCCCTGAAGGTCGATGACAGCCAGATTCAGGCGTCTTCCTACCAGCGGTCGGGTCTCGGTCCTCACAGAGGGAGGCTCAACATCCAGGTCAGCCTAGTTATGGATCAAACATCTGCATTTAGAGATTCAGAGACCCCAACAGGGTACATTACAAACTTAAAACATCTAATTAGATTAAGAAACATGAGTCAGACATACTTTTAATAAATCGACATGATTAAAACCCATTATACGCCATTATTAAACCAGTCAGACATTCCTTTTATTATTAATTTAGTTTTTTAGTCATAAACCTACAGGAAGAAAGGAAAATTTGTTTGTCCAACCAGAAATACAAAATGACTGCTGAACTCTACAGAGTTGTCAAAGATAATCACCAAGCTGAAACTAAGGATTCATTTAACAGATTAATATGCCAAATTCTGCATATTATTTCTTTAATTAGTCAAAAAAAAGTTCCCAAATCACAAAATTATATCCTCAGATTGCTTGTTTGGCCCTTAACGTTTCAAAATCTCAAAATAATCAATTTACTATCACGTAAATCAAAGATTTTCAGATTTTTAACTGTTCATACACTTTAAAATCTGAAAATATTTGATTTACTACCATGCAAAATGAAGAAAATAAGTGTTTCTTTACATTATAGAAGCCGGAATTATCAGGTTTTTTTGGTATTTTTGCTTAAACACTGCCAAGAGCTACAAGCAGTTTTGTGAGGCTAACGTCAGCATGGTAACATCAGAGCAGTCACATTGCTAAGACAATAATGTTTAGAATGTTAGCCTGGTGCTAGATGGCATATTTCACTTGATGAAAATTCAAACAATCACAAAGAGCAGCATTCACCCTCTGGGGATCATGAACTTGTGAACAAGACCTCAAAACAATCGATTCATTAGTGGTTGAGATATTAACCTATCAGCAAATTCATTAGACATGAAAAAAATGGCAAACTGAAGTTACAAAGAGGTCAAATTTCTCAGTTTTAACTCATTCATACATTGTTTTCAGTGTTAATGTTAGTAAAGTATGAGTTGCTTCTTTAATGTTTGAAAGATAAAGATGCGCGACTTATCAGATCACAACTTTACAGCAGTTCTTGCCCGTAATTTCCTTTGCATATTTCAGAAACAAATTAAACTCCCCACAATCTTCATTACTTGTTTCCATCTTGCTTGTAAAATAACCGCTAATATAAAATCCATCTAGAAAGTGTGATTTAGGAGTACTTTTATGAAGTTTTCCTTTCAAGGAAGTCTCTTGGAAATGAGGGAACATAATCTGGTGAACGCGGAGCCACAAGAGCTGTTCATTATCCCAGCCGTCCACTGTTCCTGTTCTGCAGTCAAAACTCTGCAGTCTGAAAGCAATTATTTTACAATCAGGTCAACAACAAACTCTTATGCAATGCAGCACATGGAGGCCAAGCCAGGAGCTGTATGGTCTGTTAAATGGATTCTACAGTTGACAGAAAAGTCCTGTGTAACATGTTTTGGGTTTTTTTTTCAGTCTGGCATTGAGGATGGAGACCTGTATGATGGAGCTTGGTGTGCAGAGTTTAAGGACAAGCACCAGTGGCTAGAAGTGGACGCCATCCATCTCACCCTGTTCACTGGAGTCATCCTGCAGGGCCGAAACTCCATCTGGAGGTCAGGTAGTATCTGGATTAAACATACAAAACGTACGAAAAAAAGATTAATTCAAACTTATTTGCTGACAGATGTTGACAGCTGCAGCTAAATATCATTTTGGAAATTTGTTTTCTATAGTATAGGTTTTCTAAATCTAGTGCTCTGTGCAGCAAACGCAGAGTTTAATGTTCTTTATTTGGCTGCCTGCTGCATTAAAGCCAATAAAAATCTATTTTTGTCTTTATTGCTCTCTGTTACAGTTGGGACTGGGTCGAAACCTACAAAGTTCAGCTGAGTAATGACTCTGTGAGCTGGAAAACCTGCATGAACGGGACACAAGAAGCGGTAAGAACTGCTTATTTTCTTCTCTGATAGAAGGAACGCACCCACAATAAATAAAATTTGTAACAATAATTTTATTTCTCTGTTGAAAAGCGCTGTTGTTCCAAATGTGCTGTATAAATAACATCGACTTGACTTGATCTGATGCAGATGGAAAACACATTTTGAAGATCTTGTGCCAAAAGTGAAATATGCTCTGCGAACATAAACGGAACTATTCATACAGAATGAGAAAAAACTCAAAATTAAAACAAATAAGCTTAATAAGAAGCTGAAATTTGGGGTGGGCACTAACTGATTATGTAACACTGTATACATTAAAACACTTTTTTCCATATGTCAGCTGCCAAACAGTCCATCCACTGCGGCTAAATCACATAAACACACTGAAGCAGACCTTGAAAAAAGCTGCAACATGAGGTGCAAATGCAAAGAAACTCAAGGTTTGATGTAAACCTGCAGCCCAGCTTCAGGTTTTTTCTGTTCACCGCCACATGCCAGCGTGTTGGTTCATATTTCGGAAAATTGCATCTCTTTCCAAGGAGTTGGAGGTGAAACAAAAGAAAATCTTTGCACGGTTTTTCACTTCATTTCAAGCCCAGCACTTCTGCCAAGCAGGTCATGTTTTCAGTCCTGTCTGTGTGTTAGATCTAAAGGCTGATTTTAGTAAGTACTGAACATTTTCACTGTTTTATGAGCAGAAGTAGGTAGTAAAATACACTTAGAAGTACTTATTATGTAGAATGGCAAGTTTCAGAGTAACGTATATTATTGGAATATAATTACTGATGCATTCAAGTGTTTATTACTTTAATATCTGCCTGTGAACTGGAGAATAAATTAGCAGAAAAGTGAAATAAAGTACATCAAGTAAAGTACAAGTTCCTCAAAACTATGCTTAAATGCAGTACTGAGTTACTTTTCACCACTGTTTATTAGGAGTTACAGCACATTTGTGTATTTTGGCATCCATCCAGAGTCTGTGAGAACATGTTGACATTTAGCCTGAATAACTTTTTTTTTTTTTTTTTTTTTTTACTACATGTCATAGCAAGAAAAGCAGCAGCGCATTAATGATGGCTGCTTTCCACTTAGCAGAGGTAGAGCAAACGTAACTGAGCCATCATTAGGTCCACATGTGCTCTCTCTGCTGTGACAAGTCAAAATATTTGCTGCAAAAAAGGTGCGATGTTAGCATGCTAACATTGGCTAGTTAGAAATAAACACAACTGAGGTAATAATAATGCCATTTTGACAGTATTTGCTAAAAAATTCAATTCAAACAGTGTTGCTTTCCTAAGGATTTGTTGCCTGCAAAAAGAATTCAGGTCTTTTTGTTTTGCTTCAGTGAGCTTTGGACAGATTTCACAATACTGTTCAGACTCTTTCTGTCTTTTACTGTTGGGCTGTGAAAACGAGATATAGAAGAAAAAGTAAGGAGACTCTCAATAAAAGATTGGTAAAAATATTTCACGAATTAAAATTTTGACCTGATTATTTCACCAGAAGAAAGGTTAAAGGATCACCAGAGATAATATCCAGAGAGGAGGTGTAAAGATGTGGTCGGCAATTTATATAACAGCTGATGAGACGTTTAATTCAAAACCTCAAATATAAACCTCACAGTGCTGCTAAAGGGACGCCATGAGGATAAATCATCTGGGAACCATGAATATCAGCACAAAAAATGTCCAATTCAACCATATTTGGTTGAGGTCTGTTCTATCTCTTTCTAACTGCATGTAAACATTTAAACGTGCTTCAGATGGTCGATTATAAATTGTTCTGACCCATATGGCGTCATATTTACTTGTACAGATATTTGAAGGGAACCAGAACCCAGAGACTCCAGTTCTTGGACTCCTTCCTGTTCCCACCGTGGCCCGTTTCATCCGGATCAACCCTCAGACCTGGTACTTCAATGGAACCGTCTGCCTCAGGGCTGAGATACTCGGCTGTCGAGTTCACGGTAGGTAGAAATGCAGCTTTAGAATGCACCGTTTGTGGTAACTAATGTGACAAAATACATTAAAATGTCAGTCAACAAGAGGACACTAACTTACTGAAACTTCATGTGTTGTTTCCTCATAGATCCAGATGACATTTACTCCTCAGCACCAGAACCGGGATCAAAGGATGCTCTCGATTTCAGACACCACAACTACAAAGAGATGAGGAAGGTTAGATCGTAACACGATGAGTAATTTTGGTTCCCGTAAAGCGAACACCAGAGTTTTTACTCAGACCCTTAACAGTTTGCAGATTTGCTCAGATTTAACCCTTTCTGCTCGTCTTTCTTCACCCTGAAGCTCATGAAGTCTGTAACCGAGGAGTGTCCGGACATCACTCGAGTCTACACCATAGGGAAGAGCTACACGGGCCTCAAACTCTACGTTATGGAGATCTCAGATAACCCCGGCAAGCACGAACTTGGTAAGAATTTTTCTCACTGTGAGCGGAACCTTAAATTCTGGACCAGAGTTCATCATGTTGCTCAAGTTTCCCTGAGCTGAGCTGCTCGGAGGCCCAGTTCAACATCCTCCAGTGTTTATACAGCCTGGTTTCTGCAGCGGCACCACACAGGGAGGCAGCGATGGCTTGTAAAAAAAGGCCTCTCTAGTGTAAACAAACTGCTTGATTTCTTCCTGATATTGTCTTTAGATGCAGGCTTGTACCTAACAGAGAGCTGTGGCCTCTCTACATCTGCCAAAAATGATAAATAAGTGATGTTTGGTACAGCGCCTCTTGCTTTCTTCTTAGACAAATGGCATAAACACATTCACAACTGCTAAATTCCCAAGAGACAATAACAGGAATTTAGTATTTTCTATGCAGCTGATTTTAATTTGAGTGGTTTCGTGGGTGTGGGTCCAAGTTCAAGAATAAGAGGGGCAGGCGTTGCGCTTTTAAAAAAAAATTCTAGTTAAAAGAAAGTCTTATTTATCAAGCACAGATCTGCAGTCTTTATATTCAGGAATGTCTGCCGTCAAGTCTGGCCAATTTGTTGCCGAACATAGAAAATTACAGAAAATCTCAATGTGTTCCTGATGTTCCTCTGGGCTTTTACAGAATAAATCAAACATTCAGGGGATTCACGTTTAGTGTGACGCAGTTCTAGAAGTCGATCCAGACAAATTCTTCCACATTCCCACATTTTTTTCGTCTTGGCAGGTGAGCCGGAGTTTCGCTATGTGGCCGGGATGCACGGGAACGAGGCTCTGGGTCGAGAGCTCGTCCTGAACCTCATGCAGTACATGTGCAAAGAGTACAAAAAGGGAAACCAGCGAATCGTTCGGCTGGTTACCGAGACGCGAATCCACCTCCTGCCATCCATGAACCCAGACGGATACGAAGTAGCTTATGAGAAGGTGGGTGATGCTTTAGTACACTTATTCCTCATGTTTTTCTAAATGATATTTAATCTTCTGAACCCCACAACCTGCCAACAGCTGTGAAAGGCATCTATTTGTTAAAAACTACCTAATATGCGACATTTATGAGAACCATAAATATGATATTTTTCAATCTTTTTGACAGTCTTTGAAGAAATCATGAGTAAATAAGGTTCTGTTGAAAAAGCTGACCAAATTTAAGTCTAAAATCATGAAATTTAAGCAAAATTCCTTTATTCTGCATGTTTTATCTAAAAGAAATAGGTAAAAAATAAACCACATGTCTCAAAAAATGTATACTGTATGCTGAGGCTAATTGATTATTCGAAATTTGCCCATAGGTGTAAGTGTGAGTGTGATTGTTTGTCCTGTTTTAAGCTACTGTATTGTTTTTAAGTTATTTTCTTGTTTTACTATGAAGCACTTTGGTCACCCTTTGGGCTGTTGTAAAGGGCTATATAAATAAACTTTGACTGACTGATTGATTATACTTTGGAGCTACTGAGCGCAACTAAAAAGTCCAATAATGACCAATAATTATGCAGCATAAATTCAGGGACTTTTCAACAGAAATTAAGCCTGTTTTTACACAAAGAGAGCAGACAAGAAGAGAGGAAATTGAAAAAATACTTGATCATTCATGCTCAAAAATGGCATACAGAGGAACAAGTTGTTGGAAGAGACATTCAGCATGGTGAAGCAGAGTAGATTGAAAAATAACTAGTTTGTACAAGTTGTAAAAACAGCATGTTGTTTCCAGGTTTTATAAAGTTTCGGGCAATTAAATAACTAAATCAATTCAACTTACACTTTTTCTTCTTTTGCCATTTATGGCATAACGGTGTCATACTGCACTGAAGATTTTAGAGTAGAGTTCTGTGCTGTTTCTATAGAGGTGCATAACTTTATACCGCAGTTAAAGATGAGCCGACAGTGAGTAAAAACACACCCAAATTGGGCCTCAAGGGTTAATTCTTCTCCATCTATTGCACTCACTGATTCTGTTTCTGATCCATCGATCTGCTGCAGGGCTCAGAACTGGCCGGCTGGGCTGAAGGGCGATACAGCTTTGAAGGAATCGACCTGAATCACAACTTTCCTGACCTGAACAACATCATGTGGGACGCTCAAGAGACAGCAGCGGATCCATCCAAAGTCTCCAACCACTACATCCCCATCCCAGAGTACTACACTAAAGAGGACGCCATGGTAAAGACGTGCATCTATTCTGTATGTTTTGTGAAATTCTTTGTTTTGGCACCATCTAGTGGTTTATTGCGAATGATGGTGTGGCTGAGGATAAAACCAAATCACACAAAAACTGTTAAATTTCCTGTATGAAACCAAGAAAGTGGACCAAGAAAACAGATTTTGCTGTCTGATAAAGATTAATACCTGGATGCTACAAGTATTAGCAATGAATGTGCACTATAAGGTTTCAGAGAGGATACTAAAATCAAATATAGGCCTTTACCAAATAACTCTACTTAAAACTGTGACATGTAGTTTTTACTTCATTAGTCCATAAATGTACGTTGCACTGAAGAGCAGTTTTGCTCAGAGGACTGTGGGACAGTTTGAGAAGAGGAAAACTGTTTCCACTTCAGTGGCATGCAAGTTTCAGGTCAGGAAATAACTTCAAACCCAAGAAACTGCGGTTTTCCTGGAAGCCTGAGCATTGTCACTCAATATCTGGTAACAGTTTCCTTTAGTCATGGAAAATACATGTTGAAACTCTGACTAATAATATAAAAAAATCATCACCGGATCTACACTTTTGCAGTAATTTTATACTCTTTTCTTACTGATGTGTTTTAAACCTTGACAAGGTGACGCGTTAAAATCCCAGAATCATTAAAATGATGAAGTAAAGAGTGCCACCTACAGAAAATAAACATAGGAGTTTTCAAAATCTGAAGTTTTCAAAAACAATACAAAGTCCAGGCAGTAAAAAAGAATAGATCAAAACAAAACTTCTATGAAGTTAGAACTTTGTTTATGAAACAAATGTTTACTAAGTACCATGAAACTAAAATCAAACTCATTACACGTGTTTATTATGAAATTCCTCCCCTGCATTTACTCAAGGACTGTAATTTAGTATGCCTTTTAGGCATGTTTATACTTCTTCTTTGCAACATTATAAGTGGAAATATTGTTTTTCTCATTACAATGCATCCCCTCGAGAGCTGCACTTACTGTACAAAAACAGGTTTTGCGTTAAAAAGCACATGATAAGCTTATAAAATACTGCTAGAAAAAGATTAAACCAGCCTTTTTGGAAAATAGCATCTGGTTGGAGCTCTTTGTAATATTTAAAGTGTCTTCAAGTTGTCAGAAGTTCCACTAAACTGCTCAAATGGCTTCCTTTAACGAATAAAGGTTAAAGTTTAACCTACTATAGTCTCATGTCATGCATTCAAATATAGTTTTATTTTCCTGCTTAAAGGAAAACAAAAGTGAAAGCGTATATGTGAAGGATTAAATAACTGCTCAAATGCTAAGAAAGTAAGACTATAAATTCAAATTTCAAAAAAAGAAAAAATCTACACAAGTCCAAAAACGGTATGCTTGTGTATAATATTAAGAGTCCTTCTACTGTTTCTTTTTCACAATGATAGTGAAGTAGGACTTTGACTGCAGGTGTTTCACTTGTAGCAGAGTGTTTCTGTGTGAGTATACTGGTACTTCACTTGACTAAAGTATTCGAATACACCCTCTACCTCTGTCCAGGTTGCACCAGAGACTCGTGCCGTCATCAGCTGGATGCAGGACATTCCCTTCGTCCTCAGCGCCAACCTCCACGGAGGAGAACTGGTCGTCACATATCCCTTCGACTGCACCCGAGACTGGGCCCCTCAGGAAAACACCCCCACGGCGGACGACGCTTTCTTCCGCTGGCTGGCCACCGTCTACGCCTCGACCAACCTGGTGATGGTCGACCCCGACCGCCGCATCTGCCACTACGAGGACTTCCAGGGACACAACAACATCATCAACGGCGGCGCCTGGCACACTGTCCCCGGCAGTGAGTCAGATCTGTGAATCAGCAGAGAACATCTGAGAGTCATCAGGCCAGAAATGCTGCGTAGCGATTTGGACAGGATGTTGTCTGTTTTCTGTTATTGAAAGAATAAAAAGATGAAAACACTGATGCACAAACATCCTTTCAAAACACACAGCTCTTAAATTAAACTAGGGACCCTTAAATCTCTTATTTTAGTTTGCTTTCATTTGCAGGAAAATGCCTCTTAAGTTCCTTTAAGGAAATATTTAAACTCCTTAATTACCAATATATCTGCTAGCTAATGAGAGTAACAACCTATTATCTGTAGAATTTTGCCCTTTTAAGGATTTAATTCAGCTGTTTTACCCTTTAAACTTACTAATTTTAGAAACATTTCACCACAATCTTCATTTGAAAAGCTGGAAAGTGTATTAAGACAAAGATTTTTGTTGCAGAAGGTATTCTTTTGTCTTATAAATATTAATTATTTAAGGTGACGAGCTGTTTTATAGCAGTGAGCGTTTTGTAACAACCTTTCAAAGTAAAGCTACAAAGTGCTTAATGCTTAAAAAAAAAAAAAAATAGATTAATAAAAAGGAAACAAAATGGAATAATTAATTTTAGACTTGCCTACTGATTTATATAGGTGTTTTAGTTTTACAATTTGGGTGCAGGTTAATGTTTAAAATTTTTCCTTTTACTTATTTTTCTTGCAATATTATTTTACTTTTTCCGTCCTGTGCATTGAACTCATCTGCAAAAGAGTTTTTGTTTTTTTTTTTAAACAGAATGCATTCCTAAATTTCCTGAAATAAGCTAACTTTCCATGTGTGTTTTCTACAGGCATGAATGACTTCAGTTACCTGCACACCAACTGCTTCGAGGTGACGGTGGAACTCTCCTGCGATAAGTTCCCTCATGTCAGTGAACTTCCCATCGAGTGGGAGAACAACAAGGAGTCTCTGCTGGTTTACATGGAGCAGGTCAGTCAGAGTTCATCTCTACAAAGGAAATAACACAAGTCAGCCGCTGGATTTTAAAGCTGCAACCGTCCATCTTTGAGATCCAGCAGCAGCTCACAACGCAGCATTTTGTCCTCCTTCAGGTTCACAGAGGGATTAAAGGTGTAGTCAAGGACAAAATCACCAAACAGGGAATAGCAGACGCTGTGATCAAGGTGGAGGACCACGACCACGACATCCGATCAGGTCGGTTAATCGATTTTATTGATCTGTTAGCGTTCCTTTCTAAAGCAGATAATCTGTCAGCTTTTGAGCATAAAAAAACGCTGATAAAGTGAGAAATCCATCATAGAGAAAGCAGAGACATCAATTAATCCACCCTTGAAAATCGATCATGATCCAGTCAGGCAAGTTTTAAATTTAGTGTTTTATGTCAGCAGTGTGATTCACAATTTCAGTTGAGGCCTCCATGTGGCTGACTTTTAAATCTGAGCAGTAACAGGATGATAATGACAAAAAGATCAACATGTATTTCTGAAATACAAAATTATTTTTACTTACAATACCGTTCAAAAGTTTGGGGTCACCCAGACAATTCCATGTTTTCCATGAAAACTCACACTTTTATTCATGTTCTAACATAACTGCACAAGGGTTTTCTAATCATCAATTAGCCTTTCAACACCATTAGCTAACACAACGTAGCATTAGAACACAGGAGTGATGGTTGCTGGAAATGTTCTTCTGTATCCCTGTCATATTGTTTTATTTAAAGAATTTTTACTTTGTATTACTTTAATAATTCCTTGGATTTGCTACACATGCTATTTACTGAACACTTAATGTTTATTGAATTAAAATGTGTTTTTATGTAGATGTTCTATTAAAAATCAGTGGTTTTCAGCTAGAATAGTCATTTACCACATTAACAATGTCTAGACTGGATTTCCGATTCATTTAATGTTATCTTCATTGAAAAAAAATGCTTTTCTTTCAAAAATAAGGACATTTCTAAGTGACATCAATCTTTTGAACAGTAATGTAAGTCCTATGAGAACAGCAAAGCGCTGTCAGTGTTTCATCAGTTTAACTATCAAAGTATGGACCTTTAAAATCGGAATCTGTTTGATTGCCAAGAGGGTTTTCAAATAGGATTCTGATGTGTAGCTTTGGTGCATTCACACAATAGTTCATACTGATAAGCAGAGCATTTTTAAAGAATGACTAAAGATGAAAGAAAAACACATTTTAAGTTAATAGACATTAGGTGTTAAGTGTTAAATAAACAGCATGTGTAGCAAATCCAAGGAATTATCATAGTAATACAAAATAAAAATCCTTTAAATAAACCAATGTGAGAGGAGACGCACATCTACATAGGCATAGAGAGCAAATTTTAGACAAAAATATGCAATAAATTGTGCTTCAGGTAAGACACACGTAATGTAGCTGTGGAGGATTGTGGGTCAGAATGGGCAGGAAAGCAGGCTGGCTTGCAAACTGTAAGAATATATTAGAACATGTAGGTATTTTGGGTATGCTAGATTTGGTAAACTATATATTAGGTCATATTAAATATATTTTTCTAATGCACTATATTGAATGGTAGCATGGATATCAGAAAGCACTCTCAGTTTATCTTTATTGACAGGCATTCTGGGAAATCAGGGAGTCACTGTCCAAAGCAGAAGTGCATTTTACTCTACAACTAAATTAACTAAAAGCAAATTTAATGCAATGAACATGACACTCTAAAGGTGCATTAACATGTAAACCTTCACAGGAATATAATGTTTAAGTTTTGGCTTTAAAAGCTACAAAACCAATTTTGTGCCTCTTTTGTACCTCCTGTAGCTGCTGACGGTGACTACTGGCGTCTCCTGAACCCCGGCGAGTACAAAGTGGTGGTTTGGGCCGAGGGTTACTTCCCGTCCATGCGTCGGTGCCACGTCGGCATGGAGCCAAATCCCACCATCTGTGACTTCACCCTCACCAAGACGCCCATCCAGAGGCTGAAGGAGATCCGGGCCAAAGGAGGGAAGATCCCGCAGGACCTCCAGCTGCGACTTCGGGCCCTGAGGCTCCGAAAGCTTCGGGCCAGCACCAAGGCCATCAACCGCCGCCGGGAGAGTCAGCAGCTGCAGCGGAGGAGAGCTCGGTCCTCCGGAGGCTGGAGGATATGAAAGGAGAAGGGATGAAAGAGTTGATCTCAAGACACTGATGAAACGACTCTCTGGGACATGAAGAAAAAACACCAAATACGAAAACATACTGATAATTTTACATGCTGAGGTTTTTAAATATGTTTCTGAGAGGCCTATTTCCAGCAATTTGAATGTACTGACCCTTCAAAGCAGGTTACACTATGACTGACAAGCTCTTACAAAAGAAGACAAAACACCCAAAAGCAGGACACGGACTTCTAATCCAAATATTCAGAAAAGTTCCACAAACAAGCTCTTCAAATGATGAAATAACTTTCTATTTTTTTTTCTTTTGTACATTGAGGATTTCAGTGTCAGCTGGCCTGATATGTCACATTTGTTCTATCATTGTCTGTTATTTTTGACTGAAGTCCAACAGGACCACAAATTCAAATAAATATTTGTGTTTCTAGTGTAATAAAGTGTCTTAATCTGAGCTTCAGGGCTAAAAGAAACTGAAATGAGGTCACAACTTTGGGGTCAAGACATGAGATGAGATGTAAGAAGCACAAAATTAACACCTGAATTAACTATTTATTTGAGGTGTACATTGATTTTTTTTTTCTAATTTGGCTTGTCAGCAGAGATATATGACCTATACTCTGACCAGGGAGTAACTGAGATATTTTAGCCCAACTTCTGGGGAGCTCTCATGTCATCCATCATTTTTTAAAGTCTATGCCAAATGCAGCGGTTAAGATATTTTTGTCTAGAAGTGGTAGACCGACTGACCTCCATAAATTCAAGCTGTCAGGGGTAAAAACTGATAAACAAAGGGTATTTTTCTGTTTTTTACTTGTTAAATTCGCAAATGTTTTACCTTTGTAGGATTTATATGAAAGAAACTATCTGAAATGGGAACATCACTCCGTATAGACATATGCAAGCTGCAAAAAAGGGGTCACAAAAAGACATTTTAAACTTTAAAAAGCTTTAAACTAAAATAAAAACAGTGGGCCAGAGCAAAGGTAGTACCAAATTGTGAACAATTCAACCAGAATCTGTTTATTTTCCTTCTTTTATCATTTTATTTCATTATTTTATTCTTTCACTCACAAGACAAGATTATAAAACCCAACTTATTTTGTCCTTCTTAACTAGCTAATCATTTCACGTCCCCTTTAAGGGCCCCGACCCACATTTTGGGGACCGCCGGTTTATATGAGTATGTAGTTTGTAATTCTCAGCACTTTATATGCAAAATATCAACACAGGAATCCCAAAAAAAACACAGAAAAATAAAAATACTGGACCCAAACATAGAACAGTCAGCAGTGCAAAAGAAGCTAACTTTTATTTCTGTGATGGTAAGTACCATGTTTAGTATCACTGGTCGGATTACTTGCTGTAAATAGTCATGTAGGAAACAACAGTGCCAATAATATTCAACATGTTCTCATGTCTTGTCTACCTTTCCTCCAGCTGTGGCGAACACAACTACTGGGAACATTCATTTAACCCACAGCTGAACACAGGTTAAAACCCAGAAATGGACACACAAAAAAAAAATGTAATTCTTTTGAATGAACCCGGGTTTTTAGTTGCTATACCTGAAGTGAAAATGGCAGATAAGACACTTCTCTGGGAAGAGCTTGGGAGTGTAATGGAAATAAAAGCAGCAGTGAATACAAAGCATCCCAGAACAGTCAGCTCAGTCAATTAAATTAAGAATTGTCGGAGTGTACTGATGAATTGTGGATTTGTGATGTGTTTAAAATGAGAAATTCAGCTACTACAGAAAACAAAAGTCCCTGAATTGACTGAGCTGAAGGTGAAATGGAGCCTACAGTGAAAAACACATAATTTTGAGCAGTTAACTGAGGTACAAAGTGTTAAAAGCATCCTTTCTCTTCACTTACAGGACCATGTTGTGAGCTGGGAACTGTAGAATTACATCTGCTGTTTTGACAACTTCATCTTTTCACATTAAAACACACAATTCCTCAAGTAATTTATTTTTTCGAAACGTTTTCTGGCGATGAGTTCACGGCTAATACGAAGCTAGCATTGCTAGCAGCCGGTTAGCATTAGCTTCTTAGCACAAAATGGAACAATTAGAAAACAGCTAGCCTGACTCATTATAAACGGAAACCCACCTACCTGCACATCCGAAGCTCACATGTGAACACTTCATATCTCGTTTGTTTCAACTGTACAACAACCGAAGTGCAAAAACCACAATTTCTCATTTAAACAACCGTTATGTGTCAGTATGTCATAGAAGTTGCCAGGCAACCAGTAGAGATGCCTGGAAAGTTACTGATCCCACCCAAGAAATAGACGAACCCCCAAAAAGTTGAATTTACACTTTTACACTTTGTTTACGGACGCATTAAACAAAAATACATACAACCGTTAATTACTGACCTTCGGAGGTGCTGTTTGTGGATTTTGTGGCAGCTGAAACGCGCTAAAAAAAAAGAAGCAAATTTCCTACATTTACACTCTTTATGCTGAGCTAACCGGATGTTAGCTTTGCATGTACAGCCATTAGCTAGCTCCAGATCATTTCCGGGATGTTAAATTGTACAAGTGGTTGCTTTTAACTTTAAAAAGGTTAGAGAAAGGCCAGAAATTTGTGCGGCAAAAGATTAACTAATTAGTTGTGAAGTATAAAGTTAATTGTTAAATATTTTCATGATCGCTTAATCAGTTTGAATAATAGATTTAAATGAAAAAAGTCTAAATTCTCTGATTGCAGCTACTTAAAAGCAGATATTTTCTAGTTTCTTTACTTCTCCATGACTGTAAACTGAATATCTTTGGGTTGTGGACGAAACAAGATAATCAAATACATCATTATAGACTTCGGGAAACGGTGATCAACATTTTTCACCCTTTTATGATATTTTTTAGACCAAACAACTCATCGATTAATCAGGATAAAAAGTCAACAATGGAAATGAATATTAGCTGCAGCGCTACTACACATCTGCAGCATTTTAAAATCCATATACAGGTTGTTAAACACATCACAATGAAGGTCACAAATTCTTACAACTTCTTGTGTACAGTAAGTTTGCAGTTTGACTTTTATTTTAAAAGCTGCAAATGCTCACTTTATAGATCTAAAATCATCACCTAACTGTATCTGGAGCTAAAACATGTAGGATCTGAATATTGTGTTGGGTAAACAGCCTTTCTGTCACCTGTTTTAAAGTCTGAAAAACACTGACATCAACAACCACTTGTTCAAAATAACATCAATGCCACGAAATATGGTCTAACATTAGAGATGAACAATTAATTGGCGTAAAATTGCAATTTGAAAGTGAGTATGCAGTGTATCTGAACCAGGTTTTAAAATGTTGTATTAATGTTTGACAAATTCCTGCTGTCCTCTCTGTGCGACAGTCGCATTTTTGATTGTTTCACTTGTGGTCATGCTTCATCACATATTTAAAATCTACTAAATGGTGCACATTGAACTGAAGCTTGACTTTAAACAAATAAATTTTGAGTCAAATCGCAGTATCGGTCAGAAAAACTGCAACTACAATAGCTGAGCCGTATCAAACACCATAAAGACATCACCAGAAAGCGTGTTCTCCAACAATTCCTCAAAAAATTATTTTCTTTTTTCAATTTTTTAATAGCAGATGTTCTCTTTTTCGCTCTCAGCTCACGGTTCACGACAGACAACTCCAAGCAAAAAACATATTTTGGCATCTGATAGCTCAAATACAGAGCCTCGCATAAACAAGAAAGGAGAATCTTCATAAAGGCGGGTATGCATAGTAGTATAGGCTTACGTCTATCTTTTCTTTTTTTTTTGTTTACCTAACAGCGAGTCATTATCTATTCTGCGGTCAGTCAGTACGTTACTGCAGCCAGTTTACAATCAGGCGTGTGCTTACAGCAGCTATACTACACTGGTTGAAAACACAAAAGCGTTGCTGATACTAGAACAGTCAAAGCGCTCGGTAGAGAGGAAAAAAAAAGCCTGGGTGGTCAGCTTCATGACAACACTGTAAAACTTCAAGTGATGGGAACATGGAGTGAACAAAATAAGATTCAGGGACAAAAAAAACTTCACATCTCTTGGCAACAGGTAAATAAAGCAGGCAGCTGAAGAAGACGGCTGGCAGTATTTTACATTTTTCTTGGAGTCAGTAAATCCCAATATCAACAATGATTAATCCAGCGAGTATTACCTGTTCCTCCAAAGCCTGAATAGCTTATTTCTCCAATGTTGTCCACAAAACTATTAAAAACACATTAGTGAGCCACACAAGGGCACAGCAGTTCTAACTTTGTGTAGCTGAAAATACTCTTTAGTGGACTGAAATTGTATTAACGTTTATTATTTTGGTGCTGGAAGTAGCACCAAACAAATATACTATAAAAGCCAGATGTTTTAGTGGTGAAACTATATAATAATGCCAGCCTTGTCTTGTAGGAAAGAACTGCGTGACTGTAACTAGAATTTTGTTTGTACAGAAACTGGGTACTGACAGCAGCTGGACACAAAAACAGTGAAATGAGAACTGATTGCGATGTAAAAGGGTCGCCATAGAAACGCAGAATCAACTGAAAACACCGTGCTACGAGTAGTGCCGACATTACATCAATAAAACTTGCTAAAAACGGTTAAGGAAGGTGGAAACAAAAAAAAAAAGATCGGTAAAGGCGTCAAAGATGATGCTGATGATGACGATGAGGTCCTTGAAGTCGGGACTTCAGATTGTATGAGCAGAGAAGCAGCACCTGTGGAAAAAAAGGCATGAGCAGAGCAGCAGAGAGCGACAGGATGCGCAGCGGAGGACGCTTCAGGATTTACGGGCTTGTTGTCTGTTTGCATCCTTTAGTGTTCGTTTTGTCCTTAAACGGCAACATCTGGATGTGCCGAGTCTCAAAAAAAAAAAAATAACCTACTGCTATAGAGACCAAAATTAATCTTTCGTATGAAAAAGAGCCACAGAGTTCGACTGCAGCTCCAGAGCTTCCGCGTTTGGACTCCGAACTCGCTCCCCGGTCTGGGTGGGAGTCTAGTTTGCAAAGCCCAACTGCCTTTTTTTTTTGTTTTTTGTCGTCTTAAAGATTTTTTTTTCTTGATGTTCAGAGGCTGGTGCAGCTTAGTCAAAGGGCTGCACGTGGAGTGTACTTCCTCAGCCTCTTCCACAGCTGCAGACCTGAGTGTAGAAGCACTTTTCAGGGCTGCTTTCCATAATCACAATATACAACTAGGTGTTTAGAACATCTCCAAGAGTGTTGAATTCCTCTCATTTGGTTCACTGAGCACTTTAAAACAAATGCCAGGTATTTTATTTGGGGACATTTTTGAGAATTTTTTTAAAAAGCAACTTCCTTTGATGGTCTGGACACACAAAATAACACAATTATATTATTAGCAAATATTAGGTGACAAGTGTTTAAAATCAGAGCTGGATGAATAATATGCTAGTACAATGTAATATCTTGACTGATTTTTGAGTAACTATCAATAAATACCAACAGCTAAATACCTCTGTGATATATTTCTGTGCAGCAGCCCTGAGGAGCACTTCTTCACCCAGGTCTGCAGAGCTTCGTTCTTCAGCGCCGGATGCTAAAACTTGGGCTGGTAAAGAGCCACGCGTCCGCTGAGGCAGCCCGAGGCCAGCTGGCAGTGCGTTGGTGAGAACTTGGTGGTGAGAACCACGTCGCTGTGCGAGTAGATGGAGCGGACCTCCCTGAGGCAGCTGGTCTGGACGGGCATGCAGTCGGCCAGCTCGCCGCAGCGCTCGTCGAAGGCCAGCAGCCGGACGCCGTAGCCGTACGGCGAGCAGATGAGCCGGCCGTCGGGGCTGAAGCACAGCTCCTTGATGTAGCCTCGGCCCACGTTGGCCTCCTCGATGTAGTGGGTGAGGCGGAGCGAGCAGCGGGGCGACACCAGCGGCCGGGTGGGGGCTCCCTCCTGGAACTCGTAGACACAAGTCCACTGGAGACAGGAAGAAAGATGGAGGTGATGCAGTCAGTTTAACATCAGGCTCTTAAAGCATCCATCAACACACTTGACGCCGATCCAGGAACCACAGTGACAACAACGGACCATTAGTGGCTTTTTACAAGTCACATAATCACCCGACAGGACTGCACTGAAAGCAAACAGTAAACTGTATTTAAAATGGTTAAATTTGACCAAACATTAGGTATGTTTTGTGCTCGGTGACATTATTTGAGGATCAATTAGGACATCATATTCATGCTGTGTCTTACAGCTAGAATGCTCCTGTCCCTTGTCGTGGAAATTTGCTGTATGATCAAAGTCAGAAAGCACAAAACACATTGCACTTTGTCCTTGGCAGATTTAATATCGTATATGAGATGAGAGTTTGTCGAGATTCTCAAAGGAGAAGCACAACTGCAGCAGCTTTTATAGTGAATCCAACAGTCAGAAATTACTTCTCACTGGTTAGTATACATAGATGTAAATTTAACTTCACTATTAGTTCCATATTATATAAGAACACGAGACCATCTTCCCAAACCCTTTTTGGGAGTGTAAAAATATCTTCTGAGACCTTTTGATCCTTAAGCACTTCTTCAACACCAATGCTACCAGAAGGTTTTTCTACACAGTGTCCCTTAAGTCTGGACACACAGGAAACCACAGATTAAATACGGCTTTGTTGAAAGAAGAAGAAGAGTTGAACTGGTGCTTCTCAGTGGACATGATCGTTGGACATATCGAAAGAGAGCAAATGAATTTAATCTTTCGACAGGCATATTTGGGCTTCTTTTATGCTGTTGTAAAGTGCTCTGTGAATACATTTTGATTGATTGAATGATGGAGTCAGTTAATCTGGAGTCGGCTGAGTAGTATATTGTGTCAAGATTTTACTTCACATTTGAATTACCTTCATTCTAATGCACCAAACAGGAATGCCACTCCTAATCCTGTTGTATCCTGAAAATACAACAATAAAGGCTTTCTGTTCTATTTTCAGGGAACAGTAAATAAGTTTGATTTAGAGTCTACATTAGGTTTAGTCAGTTCCAAATTGTGACAAAATGGTGGTGTGTATTATATTGTATGGTGTTCCTCCTGCCATCAAAAACATTCTGCATGTTGCTCCTTTCTCCTTATTAAAGTAACACGAATGATTATCCAACCAATGACAGTTCGGTCAGATGAGAATATATCAACCAGTCAGTCAACCTGAAGACTGCGGCTCTATAAATGTGTGTTTGAAGCCTGTGAAGTGCTGCTTCTTCACAGCCCAGCTGCTAATTAAATGATCAAATTAACTGATAAATCATCAAGCTGCAGCTGGTGTCTGTGTTCTCTCTCTGTTAGAGTCTGTTCAGGTCAGCCGGGTTACTTGTCCTCAGACTGAGGTCGGATCGTTCAGGCCCCCCTCAAAACACACTTGTTCGATCATTTTGAAAAAAAATAATCGAACAACATAACACACACATAACGCCTCTAAACACGGGCATATTTGATATCAGAGGATCCCAAATCAGCAGCCAAAACACACTGTTTAAAATCAGGTGTTGCATTTTGATAGTGGAAGTTACAGGATTACAAATAGTATATACATTATTCATACTAAATAATATATTTTTTTGGTTTTAGGTGGTGAAAAATCTCCTGATTTATTACCTCCAGGTCTTCTGAGAAACTTTTCTTTCTGGCAAACCTCATTCATGCATTAAGCCAGAGTGGTTCAGAAGCTGCAGCAGTTTAAATTTGGATTTGTTATTTTAGACGTTTTTGCTCCAAAATAGGGGAAGAGCGGACGAGGTTAATAAGCAAACTTCAGGGCCATGTCGTGAGAATATTTGCATTTATTTTCTCACCTCCTGGTCGTCCATGTTGCTGGAGCAGCGGATCAGCGTCGCCCAGCCTTTCGGGTGCAGCTGCAGGGAGGTGATGCAGTTCCCTCGGTCCCTCTCTCCTGGGATCTCTGGAGTCAGAACCTCCAGGCTGTTCCTGGGTGAAAGGCCTGGGAGGAAATACGCTTGTTTCACAGTCTGGAATCTCTTGCGACAGGAATCATTCGGTTCTACACCATGTTTGAGTCTCACCTTCTCTGTGAGGATGGATCTTGCTGGAGTCGTTTCCCTGGCGAGGAGTGCTGGCCGACCTGGACGCTGACGTGCCTCCATCTGCAGAATCACAAACAGCGCTAAAAGTTCTTTGCTTTTTAACACAATAATCAATCTAATTTAGTGAAAAACCAAAGTGAACAATATTGAGATATCGCTAACAATAAGATAAATTATCAAAAGCACCAAATTTAAAATGATATACAATATAAAAAACAGGTAAATCTTTGTATTTATGAAACTAATCTACAAATATTTTATATTTTCAGCCAGAGCTGCAACAATTAATTAGTTAATCAGCCACTTGAATGTTTTTTAAGGACAAAAAGTCAATTAATCAGCTACAACAGTCAAAATTTAATCTGTAACATATGAGAAATGTGGGGTTTTTTTTTTTGGGAGGGGGTTCAAATATTTATTTCTAAGTTTTTGTATACAGACGGATTTAAACGGACTTCTACATCCTACAATTTCAAACAAAAAGCAATAATGACGACTGTAAATTACCACAGATGTGCATGAGAACTGCTAAAATAAATAATACAAATAACATGACAAGAAAAAATAGATGAAAGAGTAATTTTGTGATTTCAGCTTCTTAAATTTGAATATTTTATGATTTCTTTGCAGAAAATAATCAATAGAATAATCTACTCTAAAAATAATCACGAGTTGCAGCGCTTGTTTTCACCAAAGTTTTTTCAAAATTAATATTACAACTGATTTTAAAGTCCTAATCAAGTAATATATTACATATATTCATTACATCATACCAATTAAGATGCCATTTAGTATGTGTTAATATGCGCGGAAACAGTAATCTTTTCCCGTCTGTTATGTAAAATGAGCTGTTGAGCTGTTGTACGTCCTTCAACCACAATTGAGGAAAGAGGAGTCAGAGAGGCAGAAGTCTGACTGAGACACACCTGATGATCAGAGTTCAGGTGCAGGCAAGATGTTACTGAACGTGTGAGCTAGCCAATTACAAGAGCTAGCTCAGCAGCAGGGCTACAAAATTAAATAATCATTAATCACAATCATGACTGAAGCTTCTCACCACGAGACGAAAACGATCGACTGCAGTGTTTACATTTAAAAATGCGCTCTGCTCATAAAAGGCGTAGTGCGCTAACGTGTGCAGTTTTCTCCGTCTATAAAAAACAGCTCATGTGGATGAAATCACTCGGTTTAGTCTTGAACAAATCTGAGATTAGAACAGGTTATCTCCCTCTTTTCAAACTATTTCTTCCTCACACAACTGTCAGAGCATGCCGCAGCCACCGAGCAGCATCTACCATAGCCTGCACTGTAAGGCGTTCAGGGAGCATCGGTAAATGTAGGGTCCATCGATAAGCAAATGTTCAGCTAGTGAGGTGTGGAGCACAGAAGCATGTAAGAACAATTAAAATGAATCTTAATACAAATAAAATGATAGCAAAAACAACAAACCTGAGCTGAGGGGGGTCCGTCGAGCTCGCAGCATTCGGTAGCTGCCCACCTCCAGGGACTGGGTGAGGTCCAGGTCGTGGAGGATCAGCAGGTAGCCTGAGGAAGTAGAAATCAGCATCTTGGAACAGTCGGGCGTCAGACGCATCCTCATCAGGTAGCGAGTGTGGAAGAACTTTTTGTGCGGGCAGCCGTCCTCTGTAAACCTGCAGAGGACAAACGATGAGGACAGTTTGATTGTGTTTTATTCTGTAATTTACGGTTAAAAGTTTCTGCTCAAAGTGGGAGGAACTGATCAGAAACAGCCAGTTTGGATAAAGAAAAATCAATCCACAGTGTAATGGCTTGTGGAGATAATTAGTGTGAGGGAAAAAAGCTTGAATTAAAGCCAAAAACCCAATTTATCCACCTTGAAAAGTGTTTATTTGATGCAGGGCAGAAGGAGAAGAGATTGTTAAACAGTTGGTGATATACAGGTTGGGTTTTTATGTGCAGCTGCTGCTACAGTTAATGTAACCACGGCAACGGGCCATTTTTCCAGGTACTTTTCCACATTTTCTGGTATTAGTGTTAAAAAATAAGTTGACTGACAGGAAATTAATGGTGAGCACTTACAAAACACGCCAATCAATCAATAATTTGATTTATTACTGAAAAAAAGGTGAACATTTGCTGGTTCCTACTATTTGAATGTGATCATCTGTAGCTTTTCTGTTTTATATCAATGTATACTGGCTATTTTGGGGGTTTTGGACGGTAAACTGTTTGAAGACATCACCCTAATAACGGAAAAGGACATTTTTCACCTTTTACAGCTATACATGTCAACTGATCAAGAAAAAATACAACAATCCCCCCCTTCGCTTTTAACCCAAAAAAAGTCAACACCCGTTGATTTTTATCACATTATAACACCAGACTTGACAGAATCATACATAAAATAGATGACAAAAAGACAAATTTAGCACATTTCTGTTAAAATATTTATCATTTTCTTTTATTTATTTTAAAAATACACGTATTTGGACACCTGACCTCCAGTGTGTGGGCATCGGATTATTGTTATGGATGTTCTGTATCATTTACTAGAGAAAATCCATCCTGGAAACCAGTTTTAACTTTTGTGGAAGCTACTAGATTGCTTACTTATTCCATGCAAGCTAATTAATTTGTCTTCATTTTGAATTTTTGGTTGTTTTTCCACTTTTTGATCCCCTTTGACTGTTTCTCTGTTTGTTCTTGTGTTGACCGACTGTGTGTTTATTGGTGCTCCGTATGTTTATATCAGATTTTTTATTTTTTTTAAATAAAATGACAAAATGATAATTAAACAGAAGGCCGACCTGTTAGTGTCCCATGTGATGACGTTGCCGTCGAAGCCGGACGTGACGAGCAGCCGGGTGTTGGTGTCGTACTCGATGTTCTTCACCCAGCTGGCGTGGCCGTGCAGCGAGCAAACCTTCGAGTTCAGCTTTCGGAGATCCCATAATGCAATTGTGGTGTCGTCGGAGCAGGTGGCAAACAGGCGATTGTCCAAAAACCTACATGAAGAAGAAGAAATTTGGTCTTTAGATTCTCATCACGCGTCTTTCATTGGATACTACACTTCATTATTTGACATACTCCAGTAAAAACACATGATTTACAGCAGGGGTGTCAAACTCATCTTAGTTCAAGGGCCACATTCTGCCCAATCTGATCTCAAATGAGCAGTAAAACCAGAGCATAATAACCTATAAATAACCACAACTCCAAATGTTTCCTTGGTTTTAGTGCAAAAAAGTACATTCTGAAAATATTCAGTCAACTATCTTTTTACAAAAATATTATGAACAAACTGAAATTTAAGAAAAATAAATTCAGTTTCAACATTATGCCTCAGTTTATCATTTACACATTACAACATACTGATCACAGAGTGTCTTCAAAGGTACAAAACTTTTAGTCACAGGTATCTGGAACTGAATGATGTAGTATTTTATCTTAAATAACAACAAACACAATATATACACACAAAACGACAAAAATGAAGCAACAAATAAAATGACAAAAAAATGAGACAAACGACCCGAAACAAAACAAGAAAGAGACAAAAAATTAGACAAAAAGTTACAAAGCGACAAAAAGATAGGTAAACAACACAAGTGAGACAAAATAGCACAAAACGATACACAAAACAATGAACAAAGCAAAACACAAAATGACAGAAATAAGTGAAAAAACACAAGTGAGACAAAAAGAAAACACAAAACAACCAAAACGTGAAACAAAATGACAAAACATGAGACAAACGACAAAAAAAGACAAAAACAAAACAACACAAAATATAACAAAAATGAGACACAAAATGACAAAAGAACAATGAGCAATCTAGTATTTTATTTTATGATCAAAACAACTTGTTATGGTCTAGAAATAATTTCAAATTTATAGTTTTACAAATTTACAATTTGCAGTTAATGTCTTCTCTGTCATTTTTACACTTTGAGGGCCGGATTGGACCCTCTGGAAGGCCGGTTGTGGCCCGCAGGCCGCATGTTTGACACCCCTGATCTACAGCCTCATATTGCACATAAAATCATGCATGCTTAGTTTGTAAACCCGCTCTCTACTATTTAGGAATAAACAAACGCACCGTATGTTGTTGACGCAGTCCTCGTGGGCCTCCGTCAGGGTCTTGATGTGTCTGGATGAGATGGGATCAAACAGGAGGACCTCGGTTTGCTCACAGGCCACAGTCAGCACAGACCTGAGACACAAGAATCAGGACAGAGCTGATGATTCTGGACGTTATTTCGCAGTTTAAGACCCAATAAATGCAGGAGTGAATGAAAAGACTTCCCTGAAAACTGGGATTTTTCATCAACAGTCATAAAATTTACTGTAATTTACTTTAAAATACTGGCAGCTACAGTCGACAGGATTTCACTGAATTTTTTTTACAGTTTTATCATCATTACATATTCACACATTACAGTTACTCACTGTAAAACTGCTGCATTCTACTGCAGAATATATAATGTACAGTAGAATAACAATATTTTTCTGTATTTTTACAGTTCCAGAACTGTAATTTACTTACAGTTATTTATTTTAATCAATTATAGAACTCTACAGCTAAATATGAGGTTTACTGATTAATACTGTAACTAAACATTTTAATAATGCAGCCATAAATAGACTTACAGTTGTTTCACTATTTGTTTCAGATCCAAACCGCAATTCCAAATCAGTATTCCATATCCCTTTATTCACGTTTTGGAAATGTTATTAAGCTATTTCTTCCAATTTTGGTTTCAATTTCTATGTTGTTGTTTTTAAAAATTAAAATTTAACCCTGTAAAACCCACTGTTGCAAATATACATCAGTTTTATTTTTTTTAAATTCTTTTTAAAATTTTTCATGATTTATTTATATAATTTTATTATTTGTTATTAATTACATTATAGTTTTACTATTTTTATTTTATTATATTATTTTTTGTGTATAAATATTAAATAACATGTTAAAACTTGGCTGTATTTTTACACTATTTTACTACAGTGTATGCAGCAAGTGTGGTGGAAAATGCAATTAGGCAAATTCACTGAAATTAAATTACATTTAAGCTCCAATAAAATCAAAACAGTGATGCAAAAACACTGTGAGGAGTGTCCCTGCATGAACAGTTGTAGTAATTAGCATAAAAATACTGAAATTGGGATTAAATTTCTAATTTAGGGCCCCAGACAGAAGGTTTGGGGTAATTTATTTGTTGTACAAACAATGCATTTCCCCACAGTAACACCTGAGTGTGCAGGAAACAGACGTGTGTTAAGTCCTGCTGTAATGTGAGCCTCCAAACAAATGTGACCCAGACTGCACAGCTTGACCTGGTTTGGCTGCAGGATGGATTTACTTAAAGCTGCTGTCTGGTCAGCCGAGCTTGAACTCATTAGTTGTGTTTACTGCAGAAAAAATGCAAGAAAGCTGCAGAAACTTGCAACTTTGGCTGCTAAATTGTCAGTTTATAGTAATATTTTTGCAGCTTTATATATCAGGTTTGCAGTTTGCACATGCATATGAAGCAGTGCATGCATGTGAGGTGTTTTTTGGGTTTTTTTTTGCAGGATACCACATGAGGAAATGTGGGGATTTTACCTCCAGGGCCTAAAAGCAGCCCCCCTGAATGCAGTCTTACCCGTCCGGGGAGTACTCCAGGTTGAACACGGCTCCGTGGGTCTGGGTGCTCAGGTTCACCGACTCCACGGCCGGATTCATGGAGCAGTACAGGCTGGTCATTGTCCTGAAGTTGTCCCGGGCCGGGTCCACAAACACCCCCCGTCTTATAGTCCTGCTCTGCAGCCAGGAGAACAGGCTGCTCCCCCGGCCCATGTCGGTGCCGGAGCCCCCGCCGTCGCCGCCGCCGCTCCCCTTCTGCGGCGCGGTGGTGGCGGCCGGTGGGCAGCGGGGCTCTGGCTCCTCCGGCGCGGGGGAGCCCTCGCGGCGCTCCGGCCGGTTCTCGGTGCTCCCCGGCGGCGGTGGAGAAACCCTCCGGGCGATGTCATCGTCCTCGTCCGAGTCGTCGATGTCGGGGTCCTCGTCTTTGTCGCTGCCGCCGTCGGGCCTGTCCTGCGACTCGTCGGCGTCCTCGCTGTCGCTCTGGCGCTCCGAGCTCATTGTAGCTTCTCCAGCGACCCGCGCGGCCGTTAGCGGCTCTCGGCTCGACGGCGAAAAGTAGCTCGGGCTCCGGTCACCTACCGAGCATGAATCCGCGTCCCGGTCCGGACCGTTACGGCTCCATGTTGCTGAGTTTCAGCTGCACGGGTTCCGCGAAGCAGAACGTATGTTGTTGCCAGATCTGGCAGCGCCTTATCACCGCCGGTAAAGCGACACACTGTTAGCCCGGATACGGAAACAAGTTACATTTCAAAGTAAAAGCACGATACTGTTTAAACAGAATCGGCTTTAACCCTCGCGTGTCGTCCTGCAGGTCAAAATTCACCAGTTTTAAATTTTTGAAAATGTGGGGAAAAAAATATTTTCACAGAGAAATTTCTGATGTCCACATTTTCAACATTTTTGGGAAATCTTTGAACATTTTTTGGTGAAAAAAAAGAAATGTTAAAAATGTTTCTGAAGAACATTCACAAAAAATCAACCAAAATCCAGCGAATTTTGCTAAAGAAAATATTAAAAGTTTTACTGATATATATATATAATCACTTTAGATATTTTTAGGATTTTTTTTGAAGGTTTTTACTCATTTTTGGAAAATATTCACAAGAATTTTCTTGCCAAATTTGGGGGATTTTTTTATTTTATTTTTTTTAAACAAAACTTTTAAGGGAAACTTTTAAGGATTTCTTGGGATTTTCTTCCTGAAGGTTTTGCAAATTTTCAGAAATTTGGGGAATTTTTTGGCTGAATTTTTGGATTTTTTTCCAGACAAGGAAACAATATTTTTTGGTGCCCATAAATGAAGACAACAGGATGGTTGAAGGCATTGTAAACACACAAGCAATTTGGATTTGTCTGTTCGTCACCCTAGGAATAAGGAAAGAGAAAAAAATTATACAAAGAAGAAGAGAGAAAAAAAGAAAAAAGAAAGAAAAACATAATAGAAGTTATAAAAACACATAAAGATTAAAAGGTATATACAGGTATATACAGGTATTTACACAGATAGATAGATAGATAGATAGATAGATAGATAGATAGATAGATAGATAGATAGATAGATAGATAGATAGATAGATAGATAGATAGATAGATAGATAGATAGATAGATAGATAGATAGATAGATAGATACTTTTAAGGGAAATCCACCTATTCAGCAGCTTACATGCAACAACAAAAATAACAACAGGCAGGTTAGTAACATTAACATTAAATGTTTGTGTGTGGATGTGTAACATATGCACTGGTATATACGGCCACACGTTCATCAGAATTAAAACTCAACCGGATATTTCATGTTTCTTTAAAGGTAGCTTGACGCTTTTCCTCTTCACCAAAACAAATGCGAAATAAAAAAAATTTTAAAAAAAGGTGATGTAGTTCCTCTTCCTCCTCCTCCTGCTGTGTTCGTAGCAGATTGCTGCTGCCATCTACTGAACCAACACTGTATTACCTCATTTTATTCAGGTATGCAGGAATGGTGTCAGGGACCGGTAAATGGTTTTCATGCTCTGTGCATCAGAATCCAACCATTCCAGTTGAGTTTACCTTAAATAAACCAATTTAACCCACATAATGCACTTTTCCAATTGCCAAAAAGTAATTGCAGGCCCTACATTGTGACTGCAATGTTTAGAAAGCTTTAAAATGACTTAATTTCAATCATGGTTGGTATATTTTAGAGATTATAGCCCTTAGAACATTGCAAATGAGATATTTCCTTTGTTTCATATATAAAAACCCATCGTAAATCATGTCTACACAAATAAACTGGACATACCAAACACATAAGGCCTAAACACTGCAAACACTACTATAGTATTGCCTATAAATGTCATGCCGATTACATTTTTATAATAACACAGCTCTGTCTGCTGTTGATTACATGTTTAGACTATGCTGTGAATGTAAGATGTCACTTCCTAACCAGACACTTCTGACAGCTCGTGTTTCACTTCCTCTGACAGAAAGCGTCTGGCTTCAATCCCGTCCAAACGCGCCAAGAATCATCAATTCAAGTCGCCGTATTTCCTTGGCGCCTACATAAAATGTTGACAGACTCCTGTGACTGTACTTTTACCGGCTGGTTTATTAGACGCACCTGTGAAATCTGACACAATCCAATCCAGTAGCTCTGCCATAAATTACAAAGCTTCCACATTTTGCTGGAGTTGTCAAATAGGAAATAATTCAAATTTATGTTTATTTTTTATCACCTTTAATAATGACATGAGAAAAATCTACAAATATGGCAGCTTAGATTGCATTAGATTTCACAGGTGTGCCTCATAAAGATGCTGATGACTGCATGAGAACTTACTCTAAAAAGTGATTCACTTACCACAATTTATTGAAATGCATAAATATGACAATAAAAATTCTAATTTACTGATTTTGAGAAACCCTTTGGGCTGCAAAGATCATTTTAATGGGTTGTGTTGACATAATAATGCTGTTAATTGCATCAACTTAATACTGAACGTAATTAAAATTCAAATTTCCGCATTAGTTGATTTAAAACTGAATTCAAGTTGAGGTAACTTAACAAAATTGGCTTCTTCTGTTGAAAATATATCTGCCAGTTGAACAAATACAATAACAATTCAAGGTAAGTATTAAGTCTTTTGTATATAAATTCTACTAAAGCAATAAATTTGCATAGATTTTCATATTTCAGTGTAATTTGTTGGATGAACAACAGAAGTTGTCTTAACTCAGAAAGATTGATGCAACCTGTTACATTCATTTGTTTCAAAAAGAAAGAAGAAAAACTCTGTCAAGTTTACAGACAGTAGCCAGTAAAAAAGTCACAGAAAAAATCTTAATTTACATGTTGACTTACTGTTAAAATGTTAAATGTTATTTTACAGATATTTGCTCTTATTCGAAAGAAAACCTATGTATATCAAGGGTTAAAATGATAAAAAATTATTCAGTTCCCTTTTAAAGAATATATACAGATTTCCCGTTTTGTGAAACTGCAGAAAATGTATTGACATATCAAACCGTATTTAAAAAAAAAAAAAAAAATCTGCATTTGTTCACATAATGTTGACTTTGACACCTCTGTTTTACTATGTGTGGCCATAAAATTACATTGTTTTTAAGTATTTAAATCAGCTAAAAACACAATTTTTACTGATATGTACCTTTATTTTATAGTGTTTCCTAAAGTGTTTCTTAAATTTCACTATTCCACCGGGTTTTTCTATTTTTAAATTATTATTGCAAGCACTTTCGCTGCCAGAATTTCACACTGGATGTTTTTATTCTCTTTGTTTTTTACAGTGTAGATCAGAAGCATAAACGTTTCTGTTGCTTCTCTGCTCTCTGTCTGAAGGCGCTGCCGCCTGGATGTGAGACAGAACCACAATTTGTTTTGTGGTGAGTTTTATATTTGCATACCTCTGCACTGTGGCCAACTCTGCTGCTGTGCAGAAAGCCACTGTAACTGGCAGGAGGAGGAAAATGTGCGAATCCCGTCAACTTCATTAGGAATGTGTTTTCTTTTAATTGGTTCCAATTAAGGTGATGGGAGACAGAGCTGCAGACATTTTTCACCTGACTGCAGGAGGTGGCGTGACACACAGAGGGCAAATAGGGACCGACTGCACAGGGAAACATGTACGCTCCCATAATTACACTCCGGCTCTCAGCCTGTATAAATCATACATGAACAAGAGCAAACAGCTGAACGCTTTAGAAATGACAAGTAGGCCCCAACAGCAGGCTGTGATCTATTCATCTGAGCTGGCTTTAATATGCGGTGACAGATCTGAGCTCATCCAAACAGATACAGAGCCGCCCTGAGTTTATCTGAGTTGATCCCGATCATATCAGAGAGGTTGTTCGCTCCAGTACAGCCAGCATCAGATCGTCTTAACTGCCCAAACTTTGAGCCATCCTTCAAGCCTCATTGGCACATGGAGTTTGGCTGCTGCAACCATCAATTTTTTTGATGGTTTGACGCAGTTTTCAAAGCTGGAATATAACCTATCACTGTTTTTCATGGTATTAAATGAAGTTAAATTAATTTAAGAATATTTTTTTAAAAATGGCGGGTTTCGCTCTCGTGTCATCACTCCCTGTCCAATCAGTGGCCACGTTACAGGCTCGACTCGGCTTGCTTGGAACCCTGGCCAAGTAGATACTAAAATAGTGTCTGGCACCAGGTACTAAATCCTAATGGAAAACCTCACAAACTGAGTAGAGTTGAGTCGAGTCGAGCCGAGTAGGCACTAGTGGAAAAGCGCCATAAGAGTAAACTTTCCCGGGGAGGCTGAGAAGTGTGATACTCTCATACTGGAGCACACCCTCTGGTCCCCTCATTTTTAAAACAGGAAAACCAACCCACTGCCACTCCACAGATGCCGTACCCAGTGACCATGCAACATCAGAAAGATGACCCAGACCCTTCAACATCTCAGAGGAAACTCAACGGCTCCATGTTGCTTCTTCCAGTTTAGCACACAGGGCCTCAAGGCTCAGCCACCAGGAGGCTGGCACCCTGGTACTCTTGCTTACATATTTTTACAGGGTTTTTTTTGACTGATTTTGTATGTTTTTAGACTGTTTCTCATAGAATATTCAGCTTTGCTTGAATACTTACTGAATAATTTAGTCAAATGTTAGTCTAGATATTAGTTCATATAAAATGTGATCTTTTGTGTAATCTGTGTCTCTTGTACCAAACAAATGCCTATGAAGGGCCCTGTAAATCCATTTATCATACACTCATACATGCACCATGACTTCAATGTGTCAACTGATTAGTGCTAATTATGCAAATTGTTATTATTTCCTTATTTGTTTTGGAAATACACTCCCCTAGAAAACAATATCAAGCGATAGAAGAATATTTGCTCCATAGCCTGATCTTGATACCTTGGCTTGCAAGACGTTTGTGTTAAATTCCAGATTTAAGACTTTAATCATGCCAGTTTTATGCTCAGGCCTTTATTTATGCATCCAATAACAATGCAGCTCTGTATGTCTTTAGACCGCATGTGGTTTTGATTACATGTTATGGAGTCTATATAAGACGCCTTTTTCAGTCGTTTTTCTTTTGGCACCAGCGCAAATTGTTGACAGACACATTTCACTGTACATTCAAATGAGGGTTGACATGCTGGGACAGTAGATCTGAAGCACGGAGACAGCTGCTGCTATGATGTTGCACAAACAGAACGCTGCCTGGAGGCACTTTTACGCGAATGTGAGACAAAATTACAATTTGCGTTGTGGTGAGCTTCATGTTTGCATGTCTTGACACTGTGGCCCGTGTGTGTGTGTGTGTGTGTGTGTGTTTGAGAGCATGCCCCCTCTCAGATAGCCGTGCGTATTGCTTTGCCAACCCAGATGCGGTGCATAAAACCGCCGTAACTATAGCGGGGCGTAAAATGCGAGTCCCATTAACTTCATTACAAAACTGTTTTAGTTTTAATTGGCACTAATTTGCCTGATGGGAGACAGCCTACATAAAGGAGAAGAAACGCTTCGAGTCATTCGTGGGCAGACGGCAAAAATGACAAGTAAGTGGAATGCCGTGCTCCATCCAAGCGGAGCCTGGGGCGCACTTTTACGCACCATGGAAGCTCCGGACTTGTCCAAAAAGGGCCTTCCCGAGTTTATTCTCATCGCGTCGGTGATGTTGCTCGTCCCGGTCCGGCCGGCATCAGGTCACCCTCAGTGCCTGGACTTCGAGCCACCTTTCAAGCCTCAGTGGCACCTGGAGTTCTGCACGCAGTACGAGGATTTTGGCTGCTGCGACCAGAAAACTGACAACAGCATCGCGGAGAGATACTGGGACATCATTGACCAGCTGGAGGTGGGGGGTCAAGAGCTCTGTGCGGACATGCTGAAGGAAATTATGTGTCAGGTAAATATATTTTTCTCCCTAAAAGTCATTCTGTGTGTCTGTGGGGGTTACTTGAGGATGGAGTTCCAGAATGGTTCACATTAAACATCCTGGCGCTGCGTAAAGGCGCAATGATGAATTCCTTACGCAATTTTCTGCAGTCTTTTCACATCTGCAGAAACTTTGATCTATATGTTTGCGATAAACCCAATAAAACTGGTGAAATATATATATCACACTCAACCTATCAACAGTCTTTCAAATTTTGAATTCCCTTGAGAGGCCAACATTAAATGAAAGGTTAGTCTGAAAACTGTAAAGAATTTGAAACTGGATGCACAACTTGAACACTAGAACAACTGCAGAGCTCAAATCAGATATTAAATGTGATTTGTGATTGACAAACTGTTATTTCACAAAAACAAGCATGTTACCTAACTCCAATGAGGCTCTGAGCAGGGATGTTTTATGATAACTGACAGCAGGACAAGCTTATATTTGTAGTATTAATCACCAACACTGCAGGCAACAAAGACTAAGGCGTGTGCACCAGTGAATTACACTTTCTATGAAATGATTCCATATTCTTGAAACAGTGCATGGCATAGAGGAGGAGGAGGGACGTCAATTACCGAGAGTCAAAAGGCAAAAATATGTTT
The DNA here is from genome assembly GCA_027123335.1 of Amphiprion clarkii. Classification (NCBI taxonomy): domain Eukaryota; kingdom Metazoa; phylum Chordata; class Actinopteri; family Pomacentridae; genus Amphiprion; species Amphiprion clarkii. The sequence goes on along the minus strand of CM049584.1, from coordinate 26,866,415 downwards.
ATGTAATTGGACACTTCCATTCTTTGCTACCAAACTCATGCATGCTACTGCCATGAAGTGTGATAAGAAGTCATGCTTGTCCATCCAGGACTGTTCTCCATACGCTGCCCACCTCTTCGACGCTGAGGATCCCTACACACCTGTCCGAGAGCTACCTGGCCTCTGCTTTGGCTACTGCTCAGAGTTTCACAGCAAATGTGGCCATGTGGTTAAATTTTTAACAGCCAACCGGCTGCTGCGGGACACCTCAGAGCGGGACATGACCACATTCTGCAGCATGATGGACCTGTCCGACCAGGACTACTGCTACCCCAACGTCCTGAAGAGCCCCGGCCTCAACAGCAACCTGGGCCAGGTGGTGGAGGACCCCAGAGGGTGTCTCCAGCTGTGCCTGACTGAGGTGGCCAACGGTCTGAGAAACCCGGTGCTGATGCTGCACAGCAGGGACGAAACACACCGGATGTTCATTGCCGAACAGGTGGGCTTCGTTTGGGTTTACCTTCCCGATGGCAGCCGGCTGGAGCAGCCTTTCCTGGACATGAGCGGGGAGGTGCTGACCACTCCCTGGCTGGGGGACGAGAGGGGTTTCCTGGGCATGGCCTTCCACCCAAACTACCGGGACAACGGACGCTTCTTCATCTACTACTCCATCCAGTTCAACAGCAAGGTGGAGAAAATCAGAATCAGTGAGATGAAGGTTTCTGCCTCCGACATGAACACGGCTGATCCTTACTCAGAGAGGTACGACCAGGGAGGGTCTCCTTTGGTCTTTTTATAGCTTCAAAGTTTGTCTAATGATGTAGGTCTGCATGATGAAAGACATATAGGACTATCATTACAGAACCAAAGCTTGCATAAGCATGTTCTGGAGGTATAGAAATAACTCCTTGTAAGATAAGGATTAAAGATGCTGTGCCTGACTTTGCATGGGAAACAAATATTCTAACTCTAAAGGTCATCTAAAGCCCCTTATTTTATCTCTTCTATGTAATATGTAAAAAACTATAAATCTAAAATTGACTGCTCTACAAACCAGATATCACTTGAGATATACAACTCAGTTTTACTGTAATTTGCATGACCAGCTATTCAATGCCTCCAGTCTGATCTGTCAACAGTTCTTCCTATAAGAGGTATAATTTCACAGCTTAGCGAGTCAGTGACATACACTGATGCAGTTTAAGAGGTGAAGGATGGATCAAAGTTGGCCTCAGGGTGTGCTTAAGAATCGTGGCAGCCAGATATTTATCTCTGTAAAGCAAGACCCATAAAGCAATTGCACTGAACTGAATCCTTTTTACACTCAGGGTCATTTTGGAGATTGAAGAACCGGCAGCAAACCACAACGGAGGCCAGCTGCTGTTCGGCCTCGATGACTATTTGTACATCTTCACTGGAGACGGTGGAAAAGCAGGAGATCCATTCGGGAAGTACGGAAACTCACAAAACAAGTAAGAGGCTTCGGGTTTCCTCACGTGAGCAGGGGTGGTGAATGAAGCTGAAAGATGTAGCCCTGCAGCACAATCAGATAAACTTCTTACTTCTTCACTGATAGCACCGTCAAAATGTGCTAATTTGGGCTGATTTTATATCAGATATGTTTAAATTAAATACAAATGCAATACAAAGGATTTAGCAATGCTGGGGTCAAACACTTCAGGTTGCAAAATGAGGATGTTCTTTATTTTTAGCAGTTTAACTATTAACATTAGCTAGCTACTTTTTGAAGCTACAACCTTTTATGCATAGCTTTAAGCTAACTGAGTTCTTCTTATCCATAGCCTACAGCTAACCAATACCAGATATATTGTTAACAATATATTAAATACTCAAATATTATATATAGCCAACTATTGCCAACCAATACTTTTAGCAATTTCAGTCATTTCTCTATCACTTCTATGGGTGTACTATGTAAAATTTCCACAATAACGTGCCTAAAATCTACAAAATCAATGTTAATTATCCTTTCTTTTTTTGACTTTTGTATTTACTTTATCAAAAATCCGAAAAGCTTCAGTAAAAAAAACAATTGGACTTAGCTTTCCACCTCTCATCCAAGACGCTTCTTCAGTTCTACCTGACTGACGGGGAGGCTCAGATAAATATTTTCATCCCCTAAACCTATAGCTAAAGGCCCATTAAGACTCAAGCTGTGAATGGTTGTGAAACTGCCATGTGAGGTATGACTCAGGACGTTAATGGTGCTGAAACTGCCCAAGGGGATGTAAGAACTGCATCATAAGTATCTGGTAAGTGGTGATGCAGACCATCTCATCTGTTTAGAAATGGATGTTCCAGTAACATAATTTCTGGCTGTCAAATAGATTTTCATCAACAAAGGTGGTGCAACAACAAGTCCCATGATCGCATGCTTCTTCACAATTTTATCAAACTATGTCTTAGTGTTTTCATGGAGAGAAAATTATATCTTAGATAACCTTTCAAAGGTAACTTTATTTATTCACTGTTTACCCATTGCTTTACCATTTTCAACCATTTTCTATTCGTTTCAGCTCATTATTTTGACCTTTAGTAAACTAGTTCAACAATTTGAGCATTTTGTAGTGGCTACCTAATTCAGCCATTCATTCTTTACTTTTTGCTAATTATTTCAGCATTTTATAACTAATTGTAAGTACCATGATAACAGTTTTCCATATACATATGCAGCAGTAGCTGTAAACCTCTGGATGACAACCACCCCTGGTTAGGTTTATTACATTTAAAGCCTCTCTACTGATTTTTTGTTACCTAGGAGTGCTCTGTTGGGAAAAGTACTGCGCATCGATGTGGATGGAAGTGACCCCGGTGGGCTGCAGTACAGGATCCCCCCTGATAATCCATTCATCGGGGACCCAGACGCTCGCCCAGAGGTGTTTGCATATGGCGTCCGGAACATGTGGCGATGCTCGGTGGACCGTGGAGACCCGGTGAGCCGTTACGGCAGGGGTCGGATATTCTGTGGAGATGTTGGTCAAAACCGCTACGAGGAGATTGACATCATTGAGAAGGGAGGAAACTACGGATGGAGGGCCAAAGAGGGCTTCGAGTGCTATGATCTGAAACTGTGCCAGAACTCATCCCTCAGTGAGTATTCTCTGTTCTTGTTAAACTTCCAGGATGAGCTATTTTCTGTCTATTTGATGCTTTCACCACCTGTTTTTCTGGCATAATTAACCGTTTTTCATCTAATTTTGATGCTTCGGATTTGGGTTAAATTCAGGGTGTCTTTTTCTGCCACAACAGATGACATCCTCCCTATATTTGCGTACAGCCATCATGTTGGCAAGTCTGTGACGGGGGGATATGTGTACCGAGGATGTGAATCACCCAATCTGAACGGCCTGTACATCTTTGGAGACTTCATGAGTGGGTAAGATGGTCTTGATCTAGGCCAAATTAAAAAAAAATACTTCTGTCAACTTTTCAGGAGTCAAAGAAAAGCAGACTTGTTTTCTCTGCTTGTTTAGTGAGCTGCATATTATGCATTTTTGAATTCTCAAAAATGTGTGCAATTAGCAAATGGTGTCTTTTGTAGTAGTGCCCAAAGAATTCAAGAATTTTTTCTGGGATTAATAAAGTTCAGCTTTGTCTTATGTTATCTTATCTTCATCACATGCTCTTAATATATTGCATGGTGAAATTATATGGAAAAATAAATCACAATATCTATCAAAGAGAAATGGTAATTAGATATTTTCCTCAAATCAAACCACTAAACCCCACCAAGGATGACTCTAATAATATCTCTAAAATTTGAGATGGGCAACACCTGCATTGATCCACTGATATTTTAATAAACCAAATATATTGTCATTTAACAGCGATTTCTAATTACAGTACAGTCATGTAACTGTTGAAAAATGAGTATTTCTTTGAGAGTGCGATTTGGATATTGCCCCTGGCCATATTGCGATTTCGATAATATTTTGATTAATTGATCAGCCCTTGTCTACATGTTTTTTTTAGTAGCCTCTATAATACCCTCACTAGAATAAAATCAAGAGATGAACCATTAAATCCTGCCTTAAACATTCTGAACACATGGTTGGCTGGTTGGTTGGTTGGTTGGTTGGTTGGTTGGTTGGTTGGTTGGTTGGTTGGTTGGTTGGTTGGCTTGACTGAAACTGATTGACTGGTTGGTTGGTTGGTTGGTTGGTTGGTTGGTTGGTTGGTGATGAAACTGATTGATTGGTTGGTTGGTTGGTTGGTTGGTTGGTTGGTTGGTTGGTTGGTTGGTTGGTTGGTTGGTTGGTTGGTTGGTTGGTTGGTTGGTTGGTTGGTTGGTTGGTTGGCTGAAACTGGTTGGTTGGTTGGTTGGTTGGTTGGCTGGCTGGCTGAAACTGATTGACTGGTTGGTTGGTTGGTTGGTTGGTTGGTTGGTTGGTTGGTTGGTTGGTTGGTTGGTTGGTTGGTTGGTTGGTTGGCTGACTGCTTGGTTGCTTGCTTATAGTAAATTAACTGCTTCCTGTTGATGTTTCAGTCGAATCATGGCACTAGAAGAAGACAGAATGACAGGAGTCTGGCAAGAGAGGAGTGTGTGCATGGGCGATAAGAAGACTTGCTCTTTTCCTGGACTCATCAACCACTACCACAAGTTCATCATCTCCTTCGCTGAAGATGAAGCAGGTAAAGTTTGCTATTTTCTCTTACAGCATTCAACACTACATTGCATTAACGTAGCAGTACTAAGGAGTTCTTTCTGTTTTGCAGGAGAACTGTATTTTCTGGCCACGACATACCCGAGTTCCTCGTCTCCTTCTGGAACGGTGTTTAAATTTATGGACCCCTCGAGGTGAAGTATCAGACAAGGCTTGCATTAAAACCATGTGATGTGCTTTTAAGATACCCCATCCACACCTCATGTGTGTGGGTCTGTACCTGCTTGGAGCAATTATTCCAAAAGACTGACATGTTTCTTAAACTGGCTTTCTTCCAAGTCACACAAAAAAATTTGCAGCGCACTATAGAAAATCCCTGCCTGGAGCCACACAAATGTGAGGGATCCATGACGGACAAAAAAGGATGCTTCTCTTCCTCCATGCTCTTGTATCTTTGTAATCTCTTAATTAGTCTCAAATTGCTGTCATAACAACGCATGTGAATAGGCTAAAAGCTGGCATCCACACAATGTAAAGTAGTAGTTTTCATCTAAAGGGGGATGGTATACTCTCAGCTCTTTCCTCCAATCAGAGCTTAGACTGGCTGCATCCATGACTGATGGCCAGACATTCATTTAACACAATCCTGACTCATACCTGCTGAATGTAAAACTGTTGTCAGACAGACAAGTGTCTGTAACAACTGTGTTTTTTCAGGAATGTAGAAGAGTGCTAATCTCTTGAAATGATGTCCCTGTGCTATGGAATTACCACACTTTAAAGACCAAACAGGGTTAAGCCATGGCCATTGTACTGCAGGGAAACAATTTACTTGTGAAAACGGTTGTTTTTCTTCAGCTCAAAACTATTTTTGGACTTTTATTTTGAAGAGCTCAAAATTGGCCTGTCTTGTGGCAAACGCAACCCCGTTTCACAAAATTTTTTTTCCTATACAACTAAACTGTGTTAATTTGGAAAGAATCGTGTTTTCCCCTCTAAAGTTAAGAGGATGACACTGTAGGAAATTATTTTAATTTGAAAAACGCGCAAAGTCCGCATTAGGAGCTTGGAGGGAAAATGGATGAATAAATCCGCAACAAAACTTGTGGGATTGGTGTTTTATGCAGACAGTTATTCCTGAAGTTAAGCTTCAATTAGGTTTATGCATCCAGAAGTACTTCTTTAGGTCGGAGAATATCATAATTTGGTTCTTCTTCATTTTCCATGTTTACCAGAAAGTCCCACCCCTTGTATTATACGATTGGTGGATGAAAAAGATGCAAAATTTAAGCAGAAACATGAACGGCAGAGATATGTTAACTTGAAACATATTTGTGATATGTCACAAAACAAATATAATCCAGGAGTAAATACATTTTCTTAAAAAGTCAACTGAAAATGGAGTTTAGTTGTATAATAATATCATTTTTTGGAGACAGGACTGTCAGACATAACATTAGACTAAAGTAATATAAAGTGATTCAATATGAAATTGCTACTCTGTCAATGAAAATATGGACTACAGATTATTTGGTAGGGATTATAATCTATGAGGGTGCACCACGTTCTATAAAATAAATGTCTGTCACATCAAAATTCTTTGAAAAAAAAAGTAAATAAAGAGGAAAAGTTGCTTCAAACCAACTTTTACTGGATAAAACTCAACCAGAACTAAAACTTGCATGAACTTTTTCTGAGGGAGAAGGCAGTTTTGGCAACAATTATATTACATAAGCCTCTTTGTTTATCTTTATCATTGTCGTAAAAATCACAAAAACTCCTTTATTGCCTTACCATTACCAAATATGAACCTTTAAATAAACTGTTTTCCATCTTTTGCAGGAGAGCTCCTCCAGGGAAATGTAAGCAGAAACCGCTCCCCGTCAAAGTGAAGGGCAAGAGGTTTCCATTTGCTCCCAGGGAACGTAAGCCACCTCAACAACTTTTACCTGTGCATTTTAATCGCTGCATCGAATCATCACTTTAAGTGTCGTTTTTATGATGGACGCATAGCAGACTTGTGGAAGAAGCCATTTGAAGGGGAAATTACTTTGACTCAGCTTGTCTGACGCTGAAATTGTACGTTAAACTGAAATATGTGCAAACCGTTTTCGGTCCAGTCGAGGTGCACTAATGATAAGTACCACATATGTACACGTATATAATTTCATGCAAGATAAACAGATGTTAAAAGTTCAGTGTGAGCATTATGCATGAAACACGTCAGTACAATCTGCTCTGGCAAGCCAACAAATTGCCTTCGTTTACTGTTTAGTGTCCTGAGCAGATCTTGCTTCTTTTTTTTTTTTCCTCTACATTTCATGTCCATATGCTGCCAACTTGTATAATCACACTGGGGTCATACATAAAACTATAAAAAGCAGGCTCCCATTTTACATCAAACATAATGAACATAGAAAGAGCCCAAGCATTTCAAACATTTAGGCCTGTTTTTACAGCCAAATATCCAATCCAAGTTTGTAAAATACAACATAAGTGGCTGCGCAGATGAACAAGTAAAATGGTGAAAATGGGTACTTACTGACATCTGTGCCATTTCAGTGACCGTGCTGGACACAAAAGAGAAACCTACGAGACCACCGCCGAGAAAATTCAAGTTCACCACCAAACCCCCGGTGACAAGCAACCAGGTCAAACCCACCACCACGACTGAGGCCAAAATGACACCGACCAACAGCGCTGTAAAGCTGAAATCAGCCGATAAGGAGGCGAGTCGGAAAAACAAGCTGAAACCAGAGAAGAAAAACAGAATGCTGAACAAGCAGGAGGCTAAGAAACAAATGAAGACCAAGAGAGTGAAGCCGAAACCCAACAAACAGCCAAAGAAGACGGCGGCAAAAAAGCCCGTTGTGGTCAAAGATAAAATAAAGCCGAAGAGAAATCAAACCAACACGGAGAATCTGGACGATCAGAGAGCCTCCAACAGCCTGAAGGACAACAAGATCCACACAAAGAGGAAGAGTCCCCCGAGGAAGGCGGCACCGAAACAACCTGGGCTAAAGATTAATAAAAAAGCAAAAGAACACGTTGGCCTTGTGAACAAAACTATGATAAACTTGAATGTAAAAAGCAACAGAACAACGAGACCCCAACTTCAGGTAAAACGCAGGCGAGCAAAAGACATGAAAGCACTTTAAAGACTGTTTTATTATGACTGAGACATTGTTTAGTTTTGTTTGTGAGACTATCAGTGTTATATCTTAAAGGGATAGTTTGATATTTTGAAATTCGCTTCCCAGCCAAGAGTTAGATCAGGTGATTGCCACGTTAATCATGTCTGTACAGTAAATATGACATTATGAAAAAGGTCTTATGGACACGTTTCGCCCTCAGCAGCCATCTGAGGCAGTTATTTCAGGATAATATGAGCAATTCTCTATCTAAATGAATAGACAAAGAGTCATAGCTGCAATTTTAGTGATCACTGGGACAGAAAAAAATGCATGGAGAGTCAAAAAGTGTTTAAAAAGTTTAATGACTTTACCCTAAAATAAAGTTCAAAAAGCAGTTTAGTCTTCTACGAAAAGTTGCCAAACTTAATGCAAAACCACAAATCGCTGGATGTTTCCCAGTTTTGCTGTCACAATGTCAAAATTCTCCTTTAGATTTCCAAAATTCAAGATTCTTGAAGGAGCAAGTGTCTCCCTGACAGTATCTCGGTTCGTCTGACTCAATGGATGTAGACTTAGGGTGTAAGTCAGATATTTCTTCCTCTTCCACTAACTGTATTTAATCATATTTAAAATTCCCTTCACAATAGGAAACAACAGCAACCTACAAGCTGAAAATGTTTAGTTTTGCAGACAATTTAAGTCTTACCATAAGGCAGCCCCGGTTATGCTTTTGGAATTGGCCATATTACTGTCAGCACCAGCCTCCCTACATGCAAATGTTTCTCCTAAACAATTCCCACGTCACTGTTTTGCAGGGACACCATTGTTGCATCCTGGGCTAAACACCGATTATGTTTTATGGCTCAAAGAAACCCAAACAAGCCTCCTTATTGCAGAAAGATGATGAGGTGCAACCTTCTCCAGCACTGTGGAGATAGATCTGGCTAGGTCTCTGACTACAGCCAGAAGCTGTTTAGCTTAGCTTAGCATAGCACAAACAGTGATGACAAAGGGAAACAAGTGGTCTGGGCTTGTCCAAAAATGACAGAATCTACCCTTTATTAACAAATCTTTCATCTTGATTGTGTAATCTGAGCAAAAACCGACCAACACTTTGACTGCGTATAAAGGTGGATGAACTCTCTGTGACATCCAGAGGTTTCCTGAATAGCGTTTTTGAAGCTCAGCTCAAACTGACAACAGACTAATCCAGCAAGGAGCAAAGAGTATGAGTGGAGCTGAGGTCATGCAAACATCTTTAGGCCATGTATTGTCCTGTCATGGTACCAAACTGTCACTCAAAGTAGCCTTATTTATGCCTGACTTTAGGCCTTAATGCGTTTAAACTAGAATGCTACATTAAAAAAATCACACCCTTGCAATAGTCATGAATGGGGACATTGGGTAAAGGGACCAAAACCATTTCTCGCATCAGGCTCTGAACATGTTTATTTCTGCGGTAAAGTTGGACATTTTAACATAGGGGTCTATTGGGATGGATTTGGAGCCTCAAGAGGACATTCAAGAAACTACAGCTTTTGCCACTTTTGTGTTAGATTCATTTTTCAGCATTGGAAGCTGATGCTTGAGCTGAACAAGGTTAGCAGTGTCCCTCAACTCTCAGTTCCTATGCTAAGCTAACTGTCCCCACAATGTAACTTTGATTTTACTGTACAGACATGAGACTTGTATTGATCTTCTCGCCTATCTTTAAAGAAAAAAAAGTCCAAAAAAATGTTAAACTATCGCTTTAGGCACAAAGCACACAACTGTTGCACGCAATTATGCATGTAATGAAACTGTTTCCTTTGCATTTTATTTTTGACTGTCGTAAAACCGTTGGTCCAAGCCTGGCAGTATTTAGAACATATCAAGCAGGTTTGAAGTCTAAATAAGCTCCAAACACGAAGAAAAAAAACTCATGCTCGTGCCAAGGCCCAGTGTGGGTAAATGGCGCTAATTTTACAGAACATACAAATGTTAAAAATAAACATTAGAAAGTGTTTGCGTGTCTCAGAAGCTCTCTGTAATTAAACTCCACATCACTGATCATAACTGAAACCGCCGAAGCTGGCTCTCACATAACGACTGCTGTAAATGTAAAGCTGCCGTGACTTCCACTTGTGCTCACTGAGGTCGCATAAATCTCACATTCCAGCATTTTTCTCAGCTGCCAATCTTCATGTCTAATTTATGAATTTCATAACTCTTGGAAAGCGGCTGAAATTACATGTTTCAACTCTGGTGTTTTGACACGGGTGACAGAACAGGTTATTCAAGGTTGCAGTCAACTACTACCACGACTGCTTTCTCAGTACACAAAATGATAAAACATGACAACAAACACAACATCTTGTACAATGAAATCACATAATCTGACAATAGCGACAAATTAAATAGCCACACAGGTGCTATTGTTGTGATATTTGAAGCGGTTGTGGATTTCAGTCACCAAAAGCTGGTTGTTTTTGATTAAAATTCATATATTTGAACTGTGAATCAGTAACTTTAAGACAGATTCAGGGCTGATGAAGCTAATTCAGTTTGAAAGCTGCTGGTTTTTCCTCCAAACTTGTACTCTGGTTGGATTATCTACATTCAGATCTACCGTAGAAGGCATACAGATTCCATTACTGTGGGTAAAACAACCAGTTACTTCCATTAAATCTAAATAAGGATCCGTTTAGTTTGGTTATCAGTAAATAAATTGGGATATGATCCACTTTGATAAGCTCCAGATGTGGCAACATCTTCGCTATTTACAGTGTTGTGAAAAACAATTTGACCCACAGTTAATTCATGATTTAACAAGGGGGATAATTACTTTTTCACACAGGGCCATGTAGCTTTGAAGATTTTTTTTCCTGAATAAATAAAATCAGAATTTAAAAACTAAATTCTGTGTTTACTTGGGTTATCTTTGTCTTATATTTACATTTGTTTGATGATCTTAAACATTAATGTGGGGGAAAATAAGCAAAAAAATAATAATCTGAGAAGGGGGCAAACACTTTTTTATGGCACTGTGTATGCACTGATCTGCCACAATATTACAGAAGTGAAGCAAAAAGCATTGATCAACTCAATATCATGCCAAGTTCTGCTTGGAAAACTTGGGTCCTGACATTCATTGGACTCCACTTGAACTTTGTTAAACTGGAAAACCTGCTCGAGGAACACAACAAAGAGCTCAAAGTATTGACCCCGCCACCAAATTCCCCAAATCCCAATCCAGTAAAGCATCTGTGGGATGTGCTGGAACAATCTAAATCCACAGAGCGCCACCTCCTCAACCCACAGAACCCAAAGGATCTGCCGCCAACATCCTTCTGCCAGACACCACAGAACATCCACAAAGTTCAGATGTCCAAGAACCAATCAGTTCAGAGCTGTTTGGTGGAGCTACACAGTATTATGCAGGTGGTTTTAACGTTGTGGATGATCGGTGGGCACTGCATCACCAACACCAGGCCCAGTCCTCTCATCTTTTACTCTAAAGCAGACTTAACCTCACATGTTGAAGTGTTTCTCAGGTCACTTCAGATGGACTGAAGTAGGCAAGTGAACTGAAAACTAACCGTTCAATACAATAACAGCTGACTGGAGGCAAACAGAGTCTCAATGATGAAGGGAGACACACCAAAAAACCATAGAGGAAGGAGAGGAAGATTGCTAGTATGCACAAGACAAAAGAAATCACAATCAAAAAATACTGGACTGGCAGAAGCAGAGAGTTTTTGACAGCGAAAATACAAACTTGACGAACAACATGGACGGCCACAAAGATGAAACGGCATTTAATTAAAACATGCAGCAAACATTAAGGCAGCTCCGAATGAAGACTCTATTAGTGGAGACAGAACCGTTTACCAAGCAGAACATTATTATGACAAAATTAACTTTGTTTATTCTACAACAAGTGGAATTTAGGATAATCTGGGGTAATATATTAAAATATCTGCAGGATATTTGCTACCATGTTTTGGGAACATCTAATAATACCATCAAATTATTAGGACTCATTCTTATAAGGATCAAAATAGTTGACAAACCATGGATCAAAATGATAGACAGTTACATTACATGGTTAAAAACACTAACCCTAACCCTATTTGGGAAAGAGGCACTAAATTAATGAATTAAGTCAAAAGCCTGCTGGAAAAAACTAAAAAAAACTAAATAGTCATCATTGACTGTACCTTCTTTTCAGGAACTAATTAAAAATCTTTTTTGTGTAGCTTCAATTAAGTTATTTTGTGGCCCTGCAGGCTTCAGTTTTGCAGGTATGCTCTTATTTTACAGTGTTAGCATGCCAACATTGGTGCACTACGTACAACTGAGGACGATTCAAAAGGTCAACAGTTTTGCAGGCATCTGCTCTTGAACCAAAGCCAGACAAGGAAAAATTCACTCAAACTCACAAATATCTGACAAACCATGGATCAAATTGATGGACAGTAAGCAGACATGGTTAAAGAAGCATAAAATTATTGAATTTATGCTAAAGATATTTGCTGGAAATACGAAAAAACTAAATATTCATCATCTCCTTCACCTTCTTATCAGGAAAGAACTCAAATCACATTTTATAGAGCTTCAGTGAAGTCATTTTGTGGTCTTGCAGGCTTCAGTTTTACAGATATCGTGTTGATTTAACGGTGTTAGAATGCTAACATTTGCTATTTAGCTCCAAGTACTGATAGTTTTGCAGGTATCTGATCTTAAACCAAAATCAGGCAAAGAAAAAGTCACGAGTTCAACTGATTTACACTTTATAAGGATCAGAAATATCTGACAAACTGTAGATCAAAGTGATGGACCGTTAACTGACATGGCTAAAGACACAATCAGTGTTCTGGAAGGAAGCATAAATAACCTGCTGGAAACACAAAAAACGTAAATAATCACCATCAACCACAGCTTCTTTTCAGGAAGAAACTCAAATCATATTTCTCAAGGCTCCAATGAAGTAAATCTGTGGTCTTGTAGGCTTCAGCAGGCTCAAGAACTGCACCCTGAACGTAGTCATGGATCACATATGAACATCTTCTCTATGTTTCCTGGCCAAAGCTCATGATAAACCAGCTGTTACATGCGAGCGCCAAGATAAGCGATGACAGCGGCTGGTATGTGTTACATCTGGATGTGTCATAAAGTAGAACTTGGCTCAGGAGAAGATCATCTCCTGCACCGTCAGAGAAACAGACATCAGGCTGAAAAAGGTAAATCACTGCTTGGTGGCATCTTTGCTTTTCAAATTACTGACATGAATTCAGTGATCTGCGCTGCACAGAGGAGCACCAGATACGAGATTTACTAAGGTTTTAATTAGTTTTTACCCCCCAGTCACATCAATTCTCTTACTGTTCCTTTTGCAGAGTCTTTTGAGGTCATTGAAACTGGTTTTAAAGTTCTTTTGTCTTCAAGGTCATAGAGTTCGTCTGCAGCATCTCCACACCGAATCGGTTGTTCTCTGATTTTTGTCACTGTTTTCATCCTGCAGCTCAGTAAGTCCTTCTGTAAAGGCAGTTGTCTCATCCCTCAGTTATAAATTTCTTTTCCTTCTTTTAATCAGCACATTCCAGAGTTTTTTCTGTAATGACAGTGTTCTCCTCTGTGATATTGTTTCTTACCTCCTCGCTCCAGTTCTGATTTCCTCAGCCAACCTTATTTACTTACTATGTTGTTTTCCAGCTTTTTTAACTGTTTTGAACTCAGATCTCCTCAGTGCTGCTTTCAAAAATAGGCGTCTTTTTAGCTACTTCTGCATATACGACCTCTTTCTATTCAGATTCTAACATAGAAACTAACACCATATTTGACATTTTAAAATAACTGCTTTAAACTTGTGTTTGATTGTAAATTTAGGGATCATGTGGTTAGTTACTTATTTCATCCATCCTACAACCCCAGATCGCTTCTGCAGACTCAGGAGAAAAATTAACTTTGGAAAAAAAGAGTCATTTTAGTGATGTTGGGTCTTGATAGATTTGTATTTAAGGCTGGTGTGTGTTCTCCTAATGTTCAGTGTATGTTAAAGCTCTTTAAACCACACATCCCAGACAAATTACAGACTCACACAGCTACACATTTGAGCTTAAATATCACCAGCTTAAACAACAGGGTGGTGCTTCACGAATCCCTTTTCTGGATGTTTGCCTTGTTGCAAACACGCAAACGGGTATTTCCTCCAAAGTGCTGACAGTAAAGAGGCCAATTAAACGTTTGGAAGTGGCTCTTTTCCTGTTGTGCAACAACCATTTGCTACCTGTGGCGACTCTTTGAAGCGTTCCGACGATGAGACTACCGGAGCACTTTGCTGACACATGAGATGACAGGACAATTATCCAGGCTTTTAAAGGGGATTTTTGCACATTTCAGTGTTTTGGAGCATTTTTGTTGCAATACAGTTCAACAGTTCACCTGTAACAAGCTGATGCTGAAATAAGAGACAGATTTTGAGAAGGTTTCCCAATATTTTAAAATATATTTGTGATACTAAGTCATAATCTAAGTCATTATTTACTTAGCTTTCAGTGTTTTGGAGTATTTGGGTTGAATTCCTTTCAATAAAGTTCACTAGTAACAAGATGATATTGAAAAAAAGTGACTAATTTTGCAAAAGTTTATCATTGTTTTGAGATAAGTGTGGGACCTCTGACGTTTAAACTGTTTAGATTCACGACACGTCAAGAAATTTGGGGTTGAAGAGAAGAAAATCTGTCAGGGGATGTTAGTAGACATTGTGTTTTACTCATTTACTGATCTGAAACAACAACAGGATGAACAGGTTAACAGAGAGATTTCCATCGGATGCTGGTAAAAGTTTTTCTAAATAAAAAACTGTGTGGAAAACACGACAACAGAGGAGAAGTATTAATCCCCAGAGATGATGCAAAACAGGCGACACCTGCTTGTTTACAGCAGACAATATTGATTTTAAGCATTTGTAGAATATAAAAACACAACTAATATTCAAAATATCATTTTTAGAGGAATTTAGATTTAACTAACTTGTCTTTTGGATTGACATTTTGTAATTCTGTGACTTAACTTTTTAAAATTCTTAGATTTAAATTAGCTTTTAAAAGGAAAAACAAGATTTGAAACACATTTCATGAACATTCTGAAAGCACTATAAAGGAGAATGTCTATTTCAGTAAATGTACTTACCTTCCAGCACTGGTGAAAAAAATCCAGAATTATTAATAAACAGATTAAATACTAAATGGTCTTCTATTTTTTTATGGCTAGAGGTGATAAAAACCCAGCTGTAAGTATCTCTTTTGTTTATTTCACCAAGTATTATGTTAAAATGTAATATTAGTTTGAGGTTTAAATAACAAATATTCACAATGTGCAGATGTTTTATGTGTGTTTAATTCAGATTCCATTAGTTTTACACAATAGCTGGACGTAGGTGAAGCCCAGTGGAATTATAATTAATCTTTTTATTTATTTTATTTTTTTTAAAACTACGTGATTATTCTGATATACATATACGTAAAATGCTGTGAAAAATCATGTCAGTGGATTTGTTTCTTCATTTCATATACAGTGTTTTAGAGTTTTATACAACATTAGTGCTCTATTATTTACTATCTGTGCAGACTACATGTATTTGAGTGTTTTGTTCATTAGTTAGTGCTGATTTAAAACACTTCTCCTGCCTCCTGAATGTTTCAACGTCCCGTTTCTTCAGCGGCTGATCTTGTAAACCACGTCACCGACCTGAAGGATCCCCGTCTTCTTCACGGTGAGCAGCTGCCCGAACAGAGGATCCGATTTGTAGATGTGTTTCTCGGACGGATCGCACTGACGATAGCTGTGGAAGAAACGGGATCAGGGTGAGTTTAAAGACGTTTAGGTGTCTGAAAAAAGACTGCAATACTACTTGTAATTTTACTTCTTCATAGTTTGTGCAACATCAGTTTCAGTATCATGTGCAATATGTGATATTTCACTTCAGTTTAATTTTTCAGCAGCAATATTTTACCATTTAATATTCATGTGCGATTTTATTTATTACCTCAGTATAATTGTCAGCACTTATTACTTTTTATTTTATTCTAGTCTTATTTTAGCTCACTTATTTCATTCTAGTAGTGTATCGTACTTCTATCTTATTGCTCTCTACTTTTATTCTCTGCATTTCTTATGTTATGTCATTAGTTTTTTTCTCCTGAGCTTTATCTGGCAGAAGAATTACTTATTTTATTTAAAGATAAGTTCAATCTGACAAATATAACCCTGACTAACCGCAAAACTCAGTGAAACTATTAATTAATCAGATTAATATTGGCGATGCAGAATTTACTATTTAAATTTAGAAAAAAATATTTATTTAATCAATTTAAAAAATAAACATTTATTTAATGAATAAAAACACATGTATTGATAATAAATACATTTATTATTAAAATATTTATTAATAACAAAATGCAACACTGAAGTGGGACATGATGATACTAACAAAATGACACTAATTGTGTTGGTTATCACTTGTGTTAAAATAACAACTTTTCCTCAATAATTAATTTATTTTTTAACTAAACAAAAGAATAAATAAATAAACATTTATTTATAATAAAATGCAAGTCTGAAGTGGGACATGATGATACTAGGACTCAAAAATTTACATTTCTTGTGTTGGTTATCACTTGCGGTGAAATGTCAACCTTCCTTAAATCATTTATTCATTTTTTTAAATAAATGTATAATAAAAGACAGTTATTTATAATAAAATGCAACACTGAAGCACAACATGATGACATCATGACTAAAAAAAAGACATTTATTGTGTTGGTTATCACTCGTGTTAAAATATCAACTTTCCTTCAATAAAAAAAAATTGTGTTTTAAATAATAAATTTTTTTTTATTGATTTATCATAAAATGCAAGTCTGAAGTGGGACATGACATGATGACTAAAAAATAGACATTTATGACAAAAAAAAAAAATTGACATTTATTGTGTTGGTCATCACTTGTTCTAAAACCTCAACCTTCCTTAAATAACACATTAAATAATAAACAAGTTTCAAACAAATAAATAAATGAATAAATACATTTTTAAAAAGCATTTATAAAATCCAAGTCTGAAAAAAATTTAGATTTATTGTGTTACAATAGCAACTTTCTTTCAAAAAAATGTATTCATTTTTTAAATAAATAAATAAATAGTTTATTCATAATAAATGCAAGTGTGAAGTACGATATGATGATATTCACTTATGTTTAGTTAATTTTTTACCTTTTCAGCGTCTCCAGAGGCTCTTTTCTGTTGATTATACCAGTTTCGGGGTCGACTGTGGTGAAAATGCACCTGGAAACAAGACATTTGCATCCATCCAGTTAAATTCCAACATTTGAACATTTATTTTTGCCTCCTGGGAATCAAACTCCAGACCTCTGAGGATCGTCTGCTGTTAATAAATGAACTAAAAGAGAGTGAAGCTTCGTTACCTTCCGCATGACATCACACGCTGCAGCCGCACGCTGCCAATCTGGATCTCCTGCCATGAATCCTGAAAAAGCAAAGCAGTTGGTTTTTTGGAGTTGGAGATAAATTTAGTCCTCGCAGTTCACACCGAAAAGGGCGAGCGATTAGTCAGAGGTAAAAGGGACCAAATGATGGTTTTTCTTCAAGCGGGAGGCAGAAATACAACCAAACCTCGTGGCCTGTAGAGTAGAGACACAAAATCTGTCACTTGAATAATATTTTTGTGGCTCTACGTGATTATCTGAGCTGCTTTTCTTTGTTTGTGGAGCCAATCTGGCAGGAATCAGGTGAGAATCTCCTGAAAAAGCTGAGAAATTCCTTATTATTAGTTATTTTGGCCATCAATTTTCTGGTTTGGTCCTTTTTCAAACAACAAACACCTTCTCATATAAGAGACTTTGCTGAATTTTTGTGTTTTGCGTCACATTTACCAAATAACAGGGCATATAAATGTCTTAAAATGGCAAAATTTGCAGATATTATGTGTTAAATGTGTTTCTTGTCTGTGCGTTTTAGCATAAATCTGCAAAAAGCTGAACAACAAACCTCTTGGAAAGCTTCACAGTCGCTGACCACGATGTTGGGGCGAAACCTCTCAGCAGTGACGGGTCGGTCCAACTTGCTGCTCAGATCTTTGACCGAAGCCTCCGACAGCAGCATGACGGGGCCGTAATCTGGGTACGCCACCTGCTGGGCGAACAGGTGAAACGTCACTTTAAGAGCTGCATCAAGTCACAGGTTAGAATCCGGGAGTAAAAAGCAGCAAACACGGCGCCCCTACTTCAAACTTTGGGAACAGCGGCTCCTTTTCCGACGGCCTCCTCGGCTTCATCTGCGCTTCGAAGTGAACCAAGCGAATGGTTTTTTCTGCCCCCAGATAAGCAGTGAGCCACCGGGACGCTCCGTCGCCGCAATCACGGCCCTGAATGTCAGTACTGAACACTCTGCAGCATGAAAAGAACGTTTATACAAGTCAGACAGGAGAGCAGCAACTGAATTAAATGACGCAGAAGAGAAAATAACAGCATCAGGTCATTTAAAAAAGTGATCAGACAAATTTTAAACTCTCATTATCAGTCTGGCTTTTTATTCTGTTTGATACTCAGCTGTCTTTTGTTTTTTTTAACTGATTTCTGACTAAATAAATTAATTTGAAAATGTGCCGTCTGATTGGTCACACAGAAAGAATCAACAATGAATGAATGAATACTGAAAACTTCTCCTTTGAATGAAACACCTCAGTATCACTGCCAGCCTTACTTTAAATCTTAGCCTGTTTATTTTATTTCATCAGTGTATCATAATCAGATCTTATTGCTTTTCTACTTTTAAGGCACCACATTTATTCTCCGGTTATGTTATTTACTTTATTCTGAGTAATATCTGGCACAAGAATCAGCTTCTGGATCAGATCGCACCTTGAAACGCTCTTTGGCTGCAGCTGAACTGTTTACCTCTCAGGTCTATGATTTATTACTGATGACAGTTATTACCTCAACACTGCATGAAGAAGTTTCCTAACCATTTGTAGCAGTAACAGGTGACTTTTCTCTTTATTTATGAGGCACTGAAGAGAAAGATGAACATAAAGTTCTCTGTGAAACCGATCAGAAAGTCAACATTCATCCAAACACTGGAGCTGGAAAACAATTTGCTTTTTGTGCTGAAACATTAAACCTGAACACAACTTTACTTGAAGGTCGATTCAAAACCACGATGACACTGCTTTTAATCTGTCACTGGATAACTGTGCTCCAGTTAATGATTGGCCGGTTTATTCTCTTTGTCCTCAACATCAGCGGACGTGAACTCAAGCTGCCTCAAGATTCAAATACAAGCTTCAACCTTCAACATATTTAAAGACGACTAATAAGCTGTAAAAAATCATTATTATCAACTATTTTAATCATTGGTTAACTATTTTCATCACAAAACAGCTTTTATCATGAGATGTTTTGTAGATTTTTAGTGTTTTGCATCATATTGACCAAATAATATGATAGACAAAGTCTTTAGCTGAAATTTCATTAAACTCAAATAATTTGATCATTGTTTAACTGGTTCAGCCGCCTTTCAAACACAATATAGCTTCTATCATGAGAGATTTTATAGATTTTTAGTTATAAGCTGCCTCAAGGTTCAAATACAAGTTCAATCTTCAATATATTTAAAGACGACTAATTAATAAGCTTCAGGAGATGATTATATTCATAAACTACCGTTCAAACGTTTGGGGTCACTTAGAAATGTCCTTATTTTTGTAAAGCAAAGCAGTTTTTTCACTGAAGATAACACTAATGTGGACTAAGAAGAAAGCAGAGTGAAATATGATTCAGCGTTTCTTCTAGAGGAAACTGTGGTTTTGTGAGACCTGCAGTCGATGATTCGGTTCTCCGGCTGCTCTAAGGGGAACCGCAGCTCCTCCATGTTCGGTCCGTTCAGACAAACTTTTCCTTCCTGGCAGCTCAGAGACACCAGAACCAGCCGAGGCTCCTGTCGACCCGTAACCATGTGACCGTCCTCCGTCACCACCAGCCAGTGTCTGCAAACAACAACAACAACAACACAGGTGGAGTCACAATGTCTGCATTGTTTATTAATCAAAACGTCTGCATCAGAAAATTTTTTTAAAAAACCCACACAGGACTGGTGACATCACAGGTTGCCGTGGAAACCGCCGTGTCATGTAGACAATCCTAGATTTACATCACAAGTTATTTTTACCCACCGGTTGGAAAGTGATCCAGGAATTCTGTCCAAAATGAGTTTTCTTTCCCTGTACGGCAGCGTTACCATTCCAGACGGTATAGATACAGACTCGCGCTTTAGCTGTGGTCCTTTGGCGCTATTCTCTCCTGGATGTGTAAATATCCGTATGTATTTTTTTCCTATAGTTATTTTATTATTCTCTTTTCCTTATTTCTAGAGTGACACGGCGAAAACCAAATTCCTTGTATGTTGTGTACGTACTGACTTCTGAGTCTGATGTGTGTACTTTTTCTGTGTTTTAATTCTCCATGTTTGTGCTCAGTGTTTGGACAGATGAGTGAAATAAGTTCCTCTGAAAAGCCTAAAAGGTTTAAAATATTAATTAAACAGCCACTGAGTGTACTCTAAGCAACTGCAGTTATAATATATTGCTTTTATTTGTGCAACAAAGAGGAAAAACTGCATTTTTTTTACACCTCTTCTCAGGTCTAACAGCCACAACAAAATATATGAGTAAATATATGCCATAATAAATGATAAAACTATTAGAAATATCAGACAAAGAAGAGGTCGAGTATTTTTTAGAAATAAAAGTAAAAAATTCTCAGATTCCAGCCTCTTAAATGTGAACATCAACAACAGCAACCTTTGGGGAAGTCATTATGGAAATGCAAAGGTGCAAAAAGATTTGAGTGTTGCATGACAAATGCATTTCTTTGTGCAACAATTTAATTAAAACTAATAATTGTCTTGAACTCTGGTGTATTTTTAATGCAGCCAATTAAGGTGGAAGCAGTTTAACTAGCTGCAGGTCAAAGGTCTGATACCTGCAGGCTTTGGTTTATTTTACCTCCAACAACCAGAACAGCTGCAAACACCTGCACAGGTGTGGAGGAGATTCGCGTGTTTTGACGCACAGCTGGCAAATAAACGACTTTACTGAACATATTTCTTGATCTACGTGTAAAAGTGTAACAGAGTGCCGCTGAGGCCTGTTTTCTGCAGTTTGCCTCCATGTTTTTGTGTCTGAATGCGTCTTGCAAACACCAACAGGTTGCACCAAACCACACAGGTGTGCAGAACTCACCGATCCTGCAGCTCTCCGAACTTCAGGCCGAACTTGAGGCATTCTGCCAGAGCCACATGGACGGCTCTCCCGGACTTCAGAGGGTGGAGCAGCAGCTGCGACACGACGCCGACACGGAGCAACTTTTCCGGCCTGCGGAGGAACCTGAAGCCCAGACCGAGAGCCAGCAGGGTGACGGCGGCTCCTCCGAGCAGCACCGCGGCCTTGTTGTGGTCCGTTAGAGCCTCAGCTAGCAGGTCCTTCAGGGCCTTCAGGTCCATGCTGGAGCCAAACTGTTTCGTCGGACGTTGAACTTCTATTAAAGAGACAGCAGCGTCAGTGTGAGACGTTCAGGGACACTCGGTCAACAGAAACCCCGCAGAGAAAACACCCGAAACAACATCATGTTACCCAAACTTAGTCACTAAACGCAATTTTCCTGTATTTCTAATATTTTCTTTATCTTATAACTTTTGCCCCAATTTGTCCTCAGTGAAAATTTTAAAAGTTAATGATGATTAAAGAAAAAAACTGGCGCCATCACCAGGCTTAACAGCAAACTGCATGTAAATAAAGGTCAATTAAGGACGCTTTTCCGTTGCGTTTTTTCAATTTGATCTGAAGGTTTCTTCTGGCAGGAAATGAGATAAACACGTGACAAATTGTGATAAAACTCTGCATTCAAGATGTTAATGATGAATCGTAATTATTTCTCCAATACCAAACGATAAACGAAAATTCATCATTAAATCTCCAACACAACATCTAACTATCTTTTTTATCACTTGTTTGTGTCGTTTTTGGCCCAGAAGAAACCCTTTGGTCCAATAAAATTCACTATAAATCTAGAGTTCTTACTCTTGGTGAGAAAATAGCTGTCAACTCATCAAACTTTAAGCATCTGCGTCACGAGGAAAATAATTTTGCTTTCTTAGATGTAAAACTTTGCGGTGCCCGTGGTTCATTATTTGATTGAATTCTGTCGATTTGAACAAATGTTGACTTTGAAAGTGGCACAAAATACACAAGATCATGTTCAACATTCGGTCCAAACTGGCATTAAATGTGAGAGACGCCTTCGGTTTTCCAAATTTTTTCCAAAACACACAAGAAACCGAGTGACGTAATGCGATATCTGACCTTCTCAGTGGAACTATTTCTGTCTTTGACATAGATACTCAGGTCTGTGGCCAAAGTAGAAAACAGCAGATGCTCCGGCGGCGGGGGGTCAATACAGGGATTTGTCGAATGGATACTCCTTCTGTTGCTTCTCCGAGCTTCACGTCTGATGGCTGGAGGCAGTTTCTCCGGCATGAAGCCAGGCCTTACAAGCTGGTTCGATGTTGCAGTGGCAAGCAAATTTTGATAACGAGACGCAGTTTTAATTGCTCTCAGCAACCAACTGACACTTTGATGTGTTAATTCTGTCCGTAGCGCCTACAACAATATCTGTCTCTTTGTATTTACAGCTACACAGGCCTCAAATTGTTTTAAATTCCTCAGTATGGACTTGTAATGCTATTCTCTTTTATAAGACATCCCATAAAGCGACCTGGAGATGCAACAACATTAGATAAATCTTAGGGGCCACAAGATAATTAACAGAAAAAGGAAAAAAACAAGGAATGTCTCTAATCGCTCTCTAAGAAGTCGATATAATAGTAGGCATTTTACCTCTTCAGGTTCAAGATTATGTGCACAAGATGGGAAATAGCAATAATGATGCTTCGCCAAAATGCTTGGGAACCCCTTCTACTGCTTATACCATTTTATTGTATTGTGCGGAGATGCTGACAGGCCCTTTAGCAATTACACTTACTAAGTAGCACAAAGACAAGTACACATGTGAATTCAAAACCGGTAGACATGAATAAAAAATCTAAGTCCGTTGAAAGCAAATGAGAAAAGAGCGGAAATACAATTGCAAAGGTTGACAGTACATCATCTCTGTATTTATACCAGTGATGGTGGTGTGAATTTGGCAAGGAAGCCATTTATGTTACGCAAAAACAATATTCCTCTGTTTGTAACGTGTTACTGTGATTGTTTAGTTTTCCCAAATTAGGTTTTTGGCCAATATTGGTGCTAAAATGTGAAAAACCTTCCCTAAATTGCTTCACACACCTTGAAGTACTCAACCTTGTGGCATCTTGCAAGGTCCGACCTTGTAAAACTGCCACCGCAACTTTCACGGAAGTAACCAACATGCTAATTCAGAGAAGAAGCCCACACATTGAGAAGCCATTAGATTAACAGAAAGAAATGCATGTCTGAGAGGGGCTATGGAAAGAGAGCATTTCCTGTCAAGAACCTGCCTACAACCGTGTCCCCTAGGGAACCCTGTAGGGGGGACCGTGGGAGTTTGGTCTACCAGGGCTGTTGTTAGAAGCCATCTGGTTCTTGTACAACCAAACTGAGGACTGTGTTTGTATTCTTGGCATGAACTCAAACATGTTTCTGTTGGGTGGTGGACTCTGCCAAGGTTTCCCCTTGTTCCTGATCCTGTTTGTGACATTCGTGGAGCTCAGGATGCATCCGGGGTGAGGAGGGTGTCCGGTTTGGGAACCCTAAGAGAGGCGTTTCCGGATTTTGCAGATGATGAGGTTCTGTTGGTTTCGTCAAGCTGTGACCATGAACAAAAACTGGGGTGGTTTGCAGTCAGGTGTCAAGTGACCCAGATGGAGAACACCACTACGTCTGAGGCAGTGGTTCTTTGCAGAAAAACGGTAGATGGCTTCTTCTGGGTTGGGATAACTTACTGCCCCAGACAATGGTGTTGAGGGATCATCTGATGTTGTTCATGAGTGACAGGGAAATGAAGTATGAGAGGGACAAATGCATTTAAGCAGCAATCTAGACTTTACACTGGACTATTATGGCATAGAGGGAGCTGAGCTATAAGCCAAAGTTCCCAATTTAACAGATGATTTACGTTCCAATCCTCAACTTTGTACTGAGCTCTGGGTAGTAACTGAAAGGTACAAATAGCCGATAATAGCAATCAGACATAGTTTGCTCTGTATGGTGGCTGGACTCAGACATCCAGAGGAATCTTGAAGGTTTTCCAAGCTACGCCCAACTGGAAGGAGACCCCGGAGTAGACGCAGAACTCGCTGGAGGGATCACATATCTCATGTGGCCTTGGGATCCCTCAGGAGGAACTGGAAAATACTGGTAATGGGAGAAACGTCAGGAATGTCCTGGTTAGTCTACTGACCCGATTTTCTTCCACTGGGTAAGTGGAAGAAAATAGATGGATGGAACTTGTTTTCATGGTCTTGAGTTTGATTCAGTTACTTCCTGTTTGCCCTCCTGTTCGCTACCTTTCTGTTTAGTCTCCTGTTTGGATACCTCCTGTTCACCTGCCTGATTTTTCCTTTATTTTCTCATCTGCTTCTGGTTTGTACCATTAAGGGGTTTGTTTTACCCTGTTTGCCAGCCCTTTTTACTTCGGCCTTGTTTGACCTCCGATTTGCCTTCCTGTTCCTCTGCTTGTGTTCCTCGTGCCCCTTTGGTTTTTGCTTGGTTAGAGTTTTCAGGGTTTTGTAGTTTTGGACTCTGTATGTTCCCTAGACTCTCCTTTTGTCAAGTACTTTTGTTTGAATAAAATTTCTTTTTCCAAAACCTGCCCACCTTTTGTGAGTCTCTACATCTGGGTTCTTACCTGAACACCCCCTTGACACTTGTAATATGGGACTAATTGTCAAGACAATATGTTTATTAGAGCCACAAGCTCAGTTTTATCTCAGGGAAAACTATTACTTTTATTTATTAACATTACAGCCTGTTATTTTTCATGCATGTTGCATGTTTTGCATTTCAGTGACCAAAACACACTCCAGCCATAATTATGTAAACACATTATGGTCTTGCACAACATGGAAATCTTCCAGTAGGGGAAATTACTTGAATGTTATAGACCTACAGTGTGCCATAAAACCCCTAATATTAGCACCAAACATAAAAACTTCCCCCACTAAACAGTATTTGCTGCCTCAAAGTGACGTGTTTCTGTTATTTTGTCCACCCCCAGCTCATTGCACCACCTGATTATGAGTTGGATGTAACACATATAGATGACATAACGATACGGTGCCATACTTTGGATCGTGACTAACCTGCTGTAGGTTGTCCGGAACTGGACGTCAGTCAGAATTCCCAGGGGGAAACCATCTGGACCCGACGGCCATTTCTATACATTCAGCAGGCTTTTCTCACACAGCACATGTTGATAAACAGCATGGAGATGGCAAAATCACATGACTACAGCTTATATCTTAGCATTTATTTAATAAACACTCTCTATAAATAACAGTTCATGTGAGGTGGTGATTCTGTGATCAGGGTGTCCAGAAAAACAACTCAAAAACAGTCATTTATTGGACAAAATCTTTGTGTTTTTAATATTTTCTATGGACATTCTTTTCCATAATTGGGTAAAATTGAACAATATTGTTGACTGGTGTGATGTGTTGGACATATATTGCCAGACAAACTAACATCTCAGCAAGTTATGATAAAAAAAACATATATTTTCAAGTGCTCTTTGCATGTTCAAGTACTAATTTTTCCCTTCTTTAAAAAGCAAAAAGCAGGGACACCTGTCAACACTAGTGCAACATGATGTACTCCGACTTTAAAACTAATACAGTACTTGCATAAAATCTACATTAAGCTGTAGTTGTTGGTGTCAAAGAGTCACAAACATCATTTTTCTTCCATAACTGTGTGCAAATTAGGTCTTTCTGTCCATCATAACAGGTCAACAAGCTCAGTTTCTGAACAAACCTCACACCAGGATGGACTAGAGCTGTTTCAATGTATCGCACGGGCAGAAGACAAACAAGAAAATAGAAAAAAGGTTAAAAAACCACAAAAAAAATCCACCAACAGATATTTAATAACATCATCTGTCTGTGACTTTTTCTACTTCTTGTGACTCGTGCATTTGTGCTTCAGGTGGTGATTTCCTACAATTCCCAGAATGCATTTCAGTTTCAAACCTTTTCCTGCTTTTGGCAGAGATAAAATAGTGTCTTCTAGTCAAGAAAACATTTGGTTTCCATTGGCAGCAACTTGTCAATTCACGAACTAGCAGAGTGTCACAAAATAAATCAGCCACAGTTTTGAAAATTAGTTCAACCGCTGGGTGATTTTTCAGGTGAAGAAGTTAAATATTTAGTAGTTTCAGCTTCTCAAATGTGCATATTTTAATAGTAGTACTGTGTTCCTTTTACATCCGGTGTCTACAACAAGTCGGGAAACCAAAATGGACACCACCCGTAAAAAAGACTGTATAGACACAAAGTAATTATGCTTTACGCTGTAATTTGCGCATACAAACAGTGTAGCAACTGACCGATTTAATGGCACATAAATAACACAGAAGTGCAAATAAACAATATACAACTGCAGTTTTTCCTGCAGCTGATGTGCTGAGCATTATGGATTTTGAGGTCAGGGTTTGTGATTTAAGTGTTCTGGGATCTTGTTAAGCAGTGACGGAAAAATGGAGCAAACAGGTTGATGCAGGGAGTTGAGCTGCAAGGCGAAGATCTCGATTTCCCACTCGATCTATGTTCCAACTCTCAGCTGTGGTAATGAGTTCTGGAGTGACCAAAAGATCGAGATAAGGACGGCTGGGCTCATTCCTAGAGATAGGGCAAGGAGTTCAGACATTCGGAGGGAGCTAAGAGTCGAGTCACTGCTCCTCTGTGTCAAAAGAAGCCAACTGAGGTGGTTCTGGCATCTGATCAAGATGCCTCCTAGGCGACTTCCTTTGGAGGTTTTCCAGGCAACTAGAAGGAGACCCCAGGATAGACCCAGAGTTCACTGGAGGGATTACATATCCCATCTGGCCTAGGAAACCTTAGGATCCCCTGGAGAAGCTGGAGAGTGCTGCTGGGGAGAAGGATATTGGAAATACCCTCAAATAACCTGTTGCCACCACAACCCTATGCTGGTCAAGTGGAAGAAACTGGATGGATGGATGGATTTAGTTTAACCCTCCTGTTGTCCTCATTTACGAGCACCAAAAAATATTGTTTCCTTATCTGAAAAAAAAAATCCAAAAATTCAGCAAAAAAATTCCCCAAATTTCTGAAAATTTGCAAAATCTTCAGGAAGAAAATTCCAATAATTCCTTAAAATTTTCCCTTAAAAGTTTTATTTAAAAAAAATAAATCCCCCAAATTTGGCAAGAAAATTATTGTAAATATTTTCAAAAAAATGAGTAAAAATCTTCCCTAAAAATATCTAAAGTGATCCCACATATATCAGTAAAACTTCTAATATTTTCTTGAAGAACATTCACATAAAAATCAACCAAAATCCAGCAAAATTCGTTGGATTTTGGTTGATTTTTATGTGAATGTTCTTCACAAGCATTTTTAACATTTCTTTTTTTCCACCAAAAAATGTTCAAAGATTTTCCAAAAATGTTGAAAATGTGGACATCAGAAGTTTCACTGTGAAAATATATACTTTTTTCCACATTTTCAAACTTTAAAACTGGTAAATTTTGACCCGCAGGACGACACGAGGGTTAAAGAAATCCAAACAAGTGTTTTTTCACCCTATAGCGGAATAATAGTGTGGTACAGTCAGACCATTCTCTAGTGCGATTCCACTGTTGGTGTAACTCCACCTGCTCTCTAACTGACATACTTGTTGAACTGTTATTTCAAGATTAATTCACTGTGGGGCTTTTCAGTAATACCTTCAGAGGTTAAAACTCGGTTGTAGCTGCTGGAAATAAACCAAACGTGACGTCACATCATGTCGCCCACAGACAAATACATCACTGAGTGTCAAAACAGGCCGAAATACACATGAAATACTCGCTGAGGGAGGATTTTTTCCGTCTCCATCAATCACCCAGACTCAGCCTATTGTGACATTAACGTCTGAGATTGACAACCGGCTCATTATCCATTGTACCCCCACAGTAACCTCCCTCCCATCTGTCACTCCGAGCTGCACCCAAAATAGTTTTGCATGTACTGTTTGATCCATATGTGATTTGGAAAAGCTCCGCACGCTTCGTATCTGAATGATCTGCAGTGTTGTGTTTGATGAGTCAGTGAGTTCTGTGGAGCCAATGAAGTCCATTTGGTCAAAACTAGCAGAGTGGAAAGAAAATCAGGAGATCCACAGCCCAAACACGAACACTTTATGGATAATCATGATCCATGTTTGAGGTTCTGAGGTTGGGAGGTGAAATGCTTTTAAATTGTAGGAAGAAACACTGAAAATTAGAAAAGAAAATTGATATTAATCTCATATTTGTGTATTAAACGTGGAGCTGTAGCCAGAAGGAGATCAATTTAGTGTCTAAAGGTTCCTAATTAACTCATCTAATTATAAACGCACGCACACATAATTTGTCTTTCAAGTAACAAAAAATATTGTAAAGTAATTCTATTTTTGTTTAATTTAAGTGTAGTAGAAATTGTGTAATTTTTGAAAAAATATTGCAAAAAGACAAAAGCAGATTTTTGATGTCAGTGTTACAGTTGTAGCCTGTTTTTAAAGGTAAATAAATATTTTTTCTATAATTTTACTTGATATTCCATTTAAAAAAAAAAGAAAGAAAATATTCTAAAGCAGTTCTATTATTGGCTGTTTTAAATACAATAAAAATTATTTTAGAGTCGAAAGTTGTAAAAGAATAAACTACAATTAGTTAAAAATACAGATTTCTGGTGTCAGTTTTGGCCTGTTTTTATAGTTTACCTGTAAATTTAAGCTTTTTTTTCTGTGGTTTTACTTGATATGATCTGTAATTTGATAAAACAGGGAAAATCCGTACGATAATGGTAACAAAACGTTTTAAAAAGTTAATTCTTTACAGTGCAGACATGACTTTATATTCTCATCTTACTCTTGGCAAAAAGGTTTTTATGTAAATATCCTAAATCAACAGAAACTTCAAGAAGCGACCACTTTCTGCGATGAACCGACCGTCAGCTACAGGGGTGGACAAATGAACAGAACCTTCACTGTAACCCTGCGGTAAACCTGCAGGCGGTGAAGCTCATTGTGTTCTCAGTTGTTGATCTGGTCATTTTAAAAGCAGAGTCGTACAACAAACCCCGATGAGTGTCTACTTGTGATCACTGTTTGCAGAATGCTGTTTAACCATGTTGGGGATATGTCATCGTGATTTTCCTGAACTTCTCCACTTGTCACGTTACATAATTGGGTTGTGTTTGTGACTGATGCGGCAGAGATTTGGGCAGAGAGCACTGAAAGCGACAATAACAGGGGCAGCTGCACATGTGAGTCATGTGAAGTAGTGCGTCAGCTGCACTAAAGTTTCAACAATCACGAGTTGTTAGATAAGTTTTTTCAGGGGAACATAAGGCGACTTACATAAGGCCGGTTGGGAATACTATGATCGGGACGCATGAGTTCAAGGAAGAACCCCTGAGTTGAATCAGCACCTCTGAGATTGTTGACAAAGAAAAAATAAAAGTGGAATTTACTGCAGATTTCTTCTTGACATTTGACTGTGTAGCTGCTTGAATCTCCTCAGGTGACGCTTCAAAGTAGACAGAAGATTAAAATAAAACCATCTTTTCTCTTTCAAACACACACATTGGAGTTAGATTACAGTTCTGTATGTGCTTCCCCCCGCCCTCGGCTCTTTTTGCGCATTACGGCCTACTGTTGGATTACTGGGATTTGTAGCACCACAAACATCTACTTGCAGTCGTGTCTTTGCTGTGCCGACTGCCAAGTATCTGTTGTCCACTTGGCAGTTTAGACGTCTGCAGTGTGGCGTGCAGAAACAAGGCTAGACGGAGCTGCGTCTCTTGAACAGGCTGAACGGGGAGAGGATGTGGAGGCCCGTCGCTATGGAGCTGATGCTCGTGCACTGCCGCGGACTGCAAACGCAGCCGCTCGATCCGGGCTCCACGTAGTGAGGACTGTTCTGCTGCAGGTAGGCGTCGGAGAAGGTCAGCTCCTGAGGGATCATGGTGGAGCCCTGCAGCTTCTCCTTGCTGCGGTACCACAAGCACGAGCAAATAGTCTGGAAGTGCAGCACCTCGGTGTACACGCCTTTTAGATCTTTAGGTTTGGTAGCGCCGTCCGCTAAGGGGGTAGAGGAGGTGGAGACCGGCAGCAGGCGGGCCACCTCCCCTCTGGGCTTGACGGCGGACAGCAGGGCCTTCTGCTTGGCGTCCCGGCGCTCGTCCTCGGCGTTCATGGTCAGGAACCGGAGCACCACCAGGTTGAGGAAGGCCCCGATCACCGTCAGGCCCATGAGGATGTAGACGAAGCAGAACGCCACGTACCGGGGGTCGTTCTGCAGGGCGTCGTCCCTCTGCAGCGCCACGTAGTCCCCGAAGCCGATGGTGGTGAGCGTGATGAAGCAGTAGTAGAAGGCGTGCAGGAAGCTCCAGCCCTCGCAGTGGGAGAAGGCCACGGCGCCCACGCACAGGGTGCTGAGGCAGGAGAAGAAGCCCACCGTCACCATGTTGGCCATGGACACCTCGGTGTGACGCATCCCCAGGCACTTCTTGGCTTGGTGCAGCAGGTACCTGACGAAGGTGTTGATCCGCTCGCCCAGACTCTGGAACATGACCAGGGTCAGCGGGATCCCCAGGAGGGCGTAGAACATGCAGAACACTTTCCCTGAGTCGGTGCTCGGCGCCGCATGGCCGTAACCTGAGAGATAAAAGAAGATAAAATGAGCTAAGATGAGATAAGATGAGCTAAGATAAGATGAGATAAGAAGAAATAAGATAAGATGAGATGAGATAAGATGAGATAAGATAAGATGAAATAAGATGAGATAAGCTAAGATGAGATAAGATGAGATGAGATAAGATGAGATTAGATAAGATGAAATAAGACAAGATGAAATAAGACAAGATGAGATAAGATAAGATGAGATGAGATAAGTCTTTTGCCAGATATTGCTCAAAAAACTAAGTTACGTGACATATTAAATTGAGATATTATGCATGAAATTGAAATACCGCACATTACAATAACACGTTGCACTAAAAAAAAAGAAATTTACATTAAATTGAAATATTATGCATCAGAATAAAATACTGTAAAAGAAAATTTGAATATTGCACCAGAAAAGTGAAATATGGTGCATTAAAATTGAGATATTATGCATGAAAGTGAAATATTGCACCGGAGAAAATTAAATATTGCACAATAAAATTGAAATACTGCACCAGAAAAATGAAATGTTATGCATCATACTGTAACTTAAACTGTTAGGAAAACTAATAATGTAAATGATTTTGATATTACTGTGTTGATTTAAGCGTCCAATGCTTCAGCTGTCACTCATTTACACAGTTCAGCTTTAACTAACGGAGCTTCGATAGCAAATAAAGTGCAGAAAAAGTGAAAATAAAACATAAACACACAAAGATGTGACATCGGCGAAAATAAAACATAGAAAACGTGCACCTTTCTATACATGAAACAATATAATGATGTGCGTTTTTGTTTTTATGTGGTATTTGACACCTAACTTCTCACCTAATCTGATTATTTAGAAACAGCTGCTGGATCCACATCCACAGGAAACAAACTCCCACCGAATCGTCTCATTAATGCCACACTGCTTGGCTTCACTTTAAACTGTGAAGTAACACGTCTGTATTTTTAACTCCCACATTCCTCTGAGCTCAGATGTTGTAAAAACACAGCAGATAAAGCAGAAAGGCAGCACTTTTTTATCACTTAAACTATCAGGAAGAGAACAAACTGGAGTGAGAAACACTGAACCAAGTGTTATCTTTAAAAATGTAAAAATTTTCTGTGTTTTTGGGGTTTCTTCATTCTTAGATTCAGATTTCATTTTAATATTTTGGGGACACATTAATCCTCGTGTCGTCCTGCGGGTCAAAATCGACCCGTTTTAAAGTTTGAAAATGTGGGGAAAAAAAACATATTTTCACAGTGAAACTTCTGATGTCCACATTTTCAACATTTCTGGGAAATCTTTGAACATTTTTTGGTGGAAAAAAAATGTTAAAAATGTTTGTGAAGAACATTCACACAAAAAATCAACCAAAATCCAGCGAATTTTGCTGGATTTTGGTGGATTTTTATGTGAATGTTCTTCAAGAAAATATTAGAAGTTTTAATGATTATGATTATGATTTTTTTGGAAGATTTTTACTCACTTTCTGAAAATATTTACAAGAATTTTCTTGACAAATTTGGTTGGTTTTTTAAAACAATAAAACTTTTAAGGGAAACTTTTAAGGAATTATTGGAATTTTCTTCCTGAAGGTTTTGCAAATTTTCAGAAATTTGGGGAAATTTTAGGCTGAATTTTTGGAGTTTTTTCAGACAGGAAACAATATTTTTTGGTGCCTGTAAATGAGGACAACAGAAGCGTTAAATAAACTGCGTCAAACTGTTTTAAAGTTTACAGATGTTTACCGTCATGGTTTGACAGTTTTTCACCATATAATTTACGAGCATTTTTTTACAGTGTAACATTAGCATGGATTAGCAACCCTGTTACTGGGATTAGAGTAGGGTTAGCAAACAACAAATAAACATGGAGTAAAAATGGTACCACTGATGTGTAAGCTGCATGAGCCAATCAAGCCTTTGATCGTTTTGTAGCAGAAAACTGTAACAGAGAAGGTTTATTTTTCAAAAAATGTGAAGCCCAAATGTCCTCCAATCCTGGAATGACCCACATACATCTATATATATATATATATGTATGTTTTCCACTTT
The DNA here is from genome assembly GCA_027123335.1 of Amphiprion clarkii. Taxonomy (NCBI): domain Eukaryota; kingdom Metazoa; phylum Chordata; class Actinopteri; family Pomacentridae; genus Amphiprion; species Amphiprion clarkii. The sequence goes on along the minus strand of CM049584.1, from coordinate 26,833,673 downwards.
AGATTGACTACAAACTCCACTTTCACTCTGAACTTCTGTCTGCCACTGTGTTCCAGCTCTTCTGGGAGAATGAAAGTCCGATTAACAGCTAAATAAACAAACAGAGGAACATTTGAAACTGTGCCCAGCAAAAGAAAAGAACAGTTTAAAAAGTCTGAAAAATGAAGCTGCATTAGTGTGGATGTAGTCGTGGTCCAGCAGCAGATCAAGAAGGTCACAAAGTGCGGAACAGTCAAATTCCAGGAGATGAAATGTGAAGGACGTCAACGACCTCGAACACATCAGGCTACAACTGTTTTGGCTGCTCGATACATAAAGAAGAAACTCACATGGTTGTTATTTTCCATGACTAATCTCCAAGAGAATCTGTCTGACACGACATAAATGACTTCCATTTAAGGGATCCAGGACACGCTGGAGTTTATTTTAGAAACGTGTTGACATTCAGTCTCCACACGTGCAGCAGCAGCAGGAGAGAAATGATGAAAATGGATGAAAAAAGATTTGATGGTAAAAAAAAACAAACAAACAAAACATCACTTCTGAGGGAAGATTTCTGCTACTGAGGGTTTGCTGTTGACCAGAAACAGGTTGTGAGTCTGCAGCGTCTCATAGTCGTCAGCAGCAGATGATGCAACACAAAGATTTAGTTTCAGCATCTAAATCAGCAGCACAACGCTCTGAATGACGCGAGCAAAGTCAGATCTATGAAAAAAACTATTTTGGATGTTTTTATCAGAGTTACAGCACATCAGAAAGACCCCAAATGGCTTTTTTAAACAGCTTTTTAAAAAAAAAATTTTTTTTATTTTTGAAGCAAATACAGTCCCCTAAAAACCATTCTAGAATTATCAATTATTTAAAAGTATTGCTATTGAAGAAATTTGGTAAAAAATCCTGGTTTTTGTCATTTTATTTATCTTGTATTTTTTGTACAACAGTATATATATATGACAGAGAAACTAACCATAACAATGTAAATTTAAAAAAAAAAAAAATCATGCAGCAAATGTACGCAAATTACACCTGGAATTTTTCTGACTTAGTTGGAATAAAAAAAAAATATATATATATATATATATATATATATATATATATATATATATATATATATATATATATATATATATATATATATATATATATATTCATATTTTTTTTTTATAGAGGCCAGTATGTGGTATTAAGTGGGATCTATTGCAAGACATTAAATATAATATTCATAAGTATGTTTTTGTTGGTGACCTGTAACCATAAATTGTAAAAGACTAAACATCTGAATGAAAAATATTCAGTTTAAATTAAAATATCATAAATGTGGTTAAATAGAGAAGACAGTAAAAGCATGTAAATTTGGTTTATGCGGCACAGACTGAGCAAGGAGGTTTACGCTCCTAAGACCTGGCGTCTACATATGTGGATTTTTTTTTTCAAAAAGAGCGTTTTATTCATAATAATGATAATAATAAAAATAATAATTAAAATGGTTATAATAATAAAAATAACAACAACAATCATAATACCAATATAAATATAATAAAATGTAATAAATATAATAATCAGATATTAAATATTATCCGATATTATATTTATTGGTCACTCCTTATCTCTAGAAGAAATCTAAAATGGAAAATGAGGTTAATGTCCATCCACCTAGATGATACACTTTTTAAAAAAAAAATTAAAAAATAATTTTTTCTCAAAGAAAAGAAAAATACTACAACACATTAGTAAAAAAAAAAAACACAAAAAACTGTAATTCTAATTTTTTCATCTGTAATGTAGCAAATAAATAAATATATTTCAAGTAATAGCAAATACGTGTAAAATCACTATATTTGTGCTGACTTGAATACTGTAAAAAAAAAAAAAAGTACAATTTTACTGGCACACATTGCTAAAGAATTAAATTACCAATTGTAAAAATACAGATTTTTTTTGTGGACTCTACAGTTTTGCTCCATCATTTATCATTAAATAAATGCTGGTTTTTCTGTGATTTTATTAGCTATTGTCTGTAACTTACAATAAATAAATGAATAGAATTGTTATAAATATTGTGTTAAAAACGGTTTAAATAATTTACCTTGTATATCTTTATATGCTGAGATCCCAGCAACATCTCTGGAAACAGAATCTAGTTTTTTATTGTGCAACAAGCAGAATATTTCCCCTCTAGATGTTCAGAATACTAAAATGCTGTTTAACATTCTCGGCCAGGAGGACTCAGGAGTAACAATCCTGCCTTCAGCCCTGATCTGAGCGTCTTTTCCCACTAAAAACACAACAATATAAAAAGTCTCGCTCACCTATAGTGGTGATCACAGTGATGGCGAAGTAGAAGGATCCTGCAAACTTCCACTGGACCCCGGCTTTGTGCGGTTTGAGCTGCAGGACGACGTGCTCCAGCTCCTCGAAGTTCTCTTTGGTCAAGTTGTATTTGCGCATGAGTTCGTACTTTCTGGCGTCGAGCTTCCTCTTGTGGCTCTTCTCCTGCTTGGACTCCAGCGTCTCGAACACGGCGGCTCCGACCACCAGGTAGGTGAGGATGCTGACGATCAGGGCCAGAGTCCGGGCGTTTTGTCTCTTCATGGTCACACGGAGCGGAGCGGAGAGGCGCAGTGCTGCGGCTCTCTGCGACCTTCTGCCGACGGACTCTGGAGACGGAGCTGCTCTCTCAGCGCCACCCCCACATCACAGTTGGGTTGCTACTGTATTTGGACTATTTGTCACCGACTTATATTTAGATTCCGCAGAAAAAAAGCAGAAAAAAAAGAAAGAAAGCACATTGGGTAAATCCCACAGACCGGCCTGGCGCTCACCTTTTGGGCAGCTTTTACGCACAGAAGCCAAAATGTCTCTGCTCAGGTGGAGTCCAGGCTCCTTACAAATATGACTTGGTGTATGTTTCATGTGCTCATTCAAGTACAATATTTACCCTGCTGCTATTTAAACAGACTAGCTCTACTGGCTTCACAAGTTGTCTAGCAACCCAATGATAACCATACTTTCCATGTGCAAATATTTAAAAGAGGCACATCCTTTGCGCGCCGAGCTGCAGGCCTGCAGGCTTCTCAAATACAACTTCAATTCAACAAGAACGAATTTACATCCAAATAAACTCCCCCTGAGAAAATCCTTTATTATGAAACAGCTTTCAAGGAGATGTATGTTGTTTGGATTGTGACTAACTTGGGTCCGGGCCCAGAAGTCTGAAGATTTTGACCTCATTATTGCAACATTTCAGATCAAATCAGCATAAAATATGAGAAACTGTGCTCTCCGCCAAGTAAGCTCCCATCACTTTCTTTCTCTGCTTAGCCCATTAATGTCACAATGAGTGCAGACAAGCTAGGAAATCAGTTCTCTCACAGTGTACCTTGGAATTAGTCCAATTTATAATGGTTTACAAGCTGCAGTGACATAAAAAGCTCCACTTCTTTTGCAAGTTTTGAATCATGGTGAATATAATTTGTCTTTTTTGATAAGAATTTAGCCCAGAAAAGATTCTTTCATGTCAAAGTGAAAACAAATATCATCAAAGCAATGTCAATTAATTAAAAATCTAAAATGAAGAATAAGTGATTGCCTAAGTAGCAACCCCATTTAAAGTGACTCATCTAATTCAACACAGGTACAGCCAACTGGTGCTAGATGTCACAAAATTACTTGAGATCATCTGAGGTCAGTGAATGTGTCTCTGTGATTGTAGTATAAACACTCCTGTATCTGGAAGGTACAGATGTATCAATACTCCTGGATATAACTACACCATGAAGACACAAAACACCCCAAGCAACTCTGTGAAAAGGTTACTGAAAAGCTTAAGTCAGAAGATGATGAAAGACAAATCCAAATGCACTAAATATCCCTTGGAGTACAATTAAATCCATCATTTAGAAATAAAAGGAATGTGGCACTTGTGTAAATCTCCCAAGAACAGGTCATCCTCAAAAACTGAGTGACGGAGCAAGAAAGACACAAATGAGGGAGGCCACCAAGACACCTATGACAGATGGTGGCAACATCGTAACGTGAAGCATGGTGGTGGCAGCATCATGATATGAAAGCATGGTGGTGGCAACATCATGACGTGAAGCATGGTGGTGGCAACATCATAACGTGAAGCATGGTGGTGGCAGCATCATGATGTGAAGCACGGTGGTGGCAGCATCATGACGTGAAGCATGGTGGTGGCAACATCGTAACGTGAAGCATGGTGGTGGCAGCATCATGATGTGAAGCATGGTGGTGGCAGCATCATGACGTGAAGCATGGTGGTGGCAACATCATAACGTGAAGCATGGTGGTGGCAGCATCATGATGTGAAGCACGGTGGTGGCAGCATCATGACGTGAAGCATGGTGGTGGCAACATCGTAACGTGAAGCATGGTGGTGGCAGCATCATGATGTGAAGCATGGTGGTGGCAGCATCATGACGTGAAGCATGGTGGTGGCAACATCGTAACGTGAAGCATGGTGGTGGCAGCATCATGACGTGAAGCATGGTGGTGGCAGCATCATGACGTGAAGCATGGTGGTGGCAACATCGTAACGTGAAGCATGGTGGTGGCAGCATCATGATGTGAAGCACGGTGGTGGCAGCATCATGATGTAAAGCACGGTGGTTGCAGCATCATGACATGAAGCATGGTGGTGGCAGCATCATGATGTGAAGCACGGTGGTTGCAGCATCATGACATGAAGCATGGTGGTGGCAGCATCATGATGTTTTCCAGCGGCAGGTCCTGGAAGGCTTGTAAAGGTAGAGCATAAAATGAATGCAGTAAAGTCTAGAGAAATCCTGGAGGATGAATTGATACAACCTGTAAAAGAACTGAGACTTGGAAGAAGATTTGATTTCCAGCAACACAACGACCCAAAACAAACAGACAAAGCGACACAGAAACGATAAAAACAATAATATGAATGTTTTTCTATGAGTACCCAAGTCAGAGAATGGAAAAAAAATTGAGTTATGCCACAGCAAACCAAGAAAATCTGTTGAAATACAACTTTTGTCACATGGATAATAATAATAACCTTTTAAAGCACAGAAACAAACAACATTCCAGACATATCATACTCAGAGAGTGGCTTTAATTGTTCTTTTGTCTGAATATGAAGCTGCACCAGGTGAAGGTCAGTAATGTTTAACTTAAAGTGACAATCCACAGATTTTATGAACGCAACTGAGTTTACTACCGAGCATTTATGTATTTAGCAACGAGACAAATCAGAACACAAACCTTCAGTTACATAATGGCATTTTTATCTGATTGGTCTCAGATTATCTGGATCTGACTTGTTAGATAGTCTGAAATCTGCCTGCATTCATACAATAAAATACCAAAACAAGTTGATTTTGAACATTATGTCCAGTTCTAAGCACATTAAAGCGAGCAAAATAAGCTGCATTTTTATTTAGACATACTGAAAACACAAGTATAAGTCAGTAAAAGGTAAAAGAACTAATAGATAATCAACTGAAAATCAATCTTATAATCAATTAATCATTTTAAGTCAATCATCTGGACACATTCAGTATGTATGAAGACTTTATAATCTGTTTTTAGGAACACAATTTGGGAAGAGGAAGACGGATAAAGACCGTCAAGAGATGTTTGCAACACGGCGAATTTATTAAATAAAGTTTTAGCGCTTCAGTTTGGCACAATAATAAAACTGCAAAGCCAAATTGCAACAACATAGATCATTTCTGGAGTGTACTTAATCCCAGCTTTGTTCATACAGACTGATAAACACACTTTAATGGGCACTTTTAAACTCCTTCAACCAGTAAAATAGAACTTAATGCTTTTACACAGATCAGCCTCAAGCTTTTCTGGGTCTCTAACGTTACCTGCGATAGTAATTACATCACCCTTCAGTTAAGACACGCTGAACGGGGCCTTGGTGAGGTCTTCCGGGGCCATCTTCAGGTCTCCTACAAGGACTCGAACTCGTCGATCCTCTGCTTGGTGTTGCCCATGCGGATCTGACGAAGGGTCTTGTACTTGTCCCGACCGGCTCGGACGTTCTCGGCATGGATAATATCTAAGGTGGTCTTCTTCTCGTAGTCTCGGGCTTCTGCCAGGTCTGAGCTCAGGGCCTGTGGAGGAGGTCACGTTTAGCTGTTAGACCACGAGGATCCGCCTCTATGTTCACCCACAGTGGTGCATTTAAAGATCCTATAGGGTGGGGATCCATTTTTGTTGTGTTTTGTGGTTGAAACCTTAGTTAGCCTCCTAGCTTTACATGCTAGTAAGAAGTGCTACTATGTTACAGTTAACTGACCAATAGTCGTCCTGCTCTGAGTGTTTATGACAGTTACAGAGAGAGTTTTCTTCCTGAAGAGGGCAGGAACAAGAGCAGGTCATCGATTTTTACAGCAAAACACCCTGTTTAGACTTGATGCTAAGATTTGTTCTGAAAAGCTCCTCTAAAGGAGTTAAGGTTGCTCTATATTAGTTATAATTGCTCTAAAATTAGTTAAAGTTGCTCTATATGAGTTAAAGTTGCTCTATATTAATTAAAGTTGCTCTACATTAGTTAAAGTTGCTCTATATGAGTTAAAGTTGCTCTATATTAAAGTTGCTCTACATTAAAGTTGCTCTATATGAGTTAAAGTTGCTCTATATTAATTAAAGTTGCTCTACATTAGTTAAAGTTGCTCTATATGAGTTAAAGTTGCTCAAAAATGAGTTCAAGTTGCTCTATATTCATTAAAATTGCTCTATATTAGTTAGATTGTTCTAAATTAGCTAAAGTTGCTCTATATTAGTTAAAATTGTTCTAAAGGAGTTAAAGTTGCTCAAAAATGATATCTGTAAAACAATGATACTTTTGCAGATTTAAATACAGCAATATTCATGTGATTTTACTGTATAGACGCTGTCAAAGAACATGTTACCATTTATAAAAATAAGTGATTTTTTGTTTGCATGTTATTTACTGTTTTGGCCTGGTTTTTGATGGTCAACCTGTAAATTAATTAATTAATAATAAATTCTGTGATTTCACTAGCTATTACCAGGGAAATCTGCAATCTGTACATTACAGTCATTAACAGCAAATATCAGGTTTTTTTTTTTTTTTTTTAAAGAAAAAATTAATTAAGAAGTTGTGTAATTTTATGGTCAGACATATAAAAGTGCAAATTCCGGTGTATAAAAATACAGAACGACATTTTCTACAGTTTAGGCCTGTTTTAGTCTGGTTAACATGCAAATTAGTACTTTTTTCCTGTCATTTCACCAATTATTATCTGTAATTTAACAAAAAATCTGTAAAATATCAGTGAACTGTCGTTAAAAATAACTAGATTTTTGACAGTGTGGGCTGCCTCCTGGCACCCTGAACTCACCATCAGCTGCCTCTTCAGGCCCTCGTTCTTCTCGGCCTCGGTCCGCCGCTCCTCCTCCTCGCGGTGGTCATTGAGGAACTGGGACTGCAGCTCGGTGCTGTGGACGCTGTTGTGGTCGCTGTTGTGGTCGCTGTTGTGGTCGCTGTGCTCGTGCTCGCTCTCGCTGTCCGAGGATGAGGAGGAACTGGAGCGGGAACCGGTTCTCGGTTCAGGAGCTGGAACAGAGATGGTGGTGGTGACGGAGGAGGAGGTCATCACGACGTGGAGCTCCTCCTTCGTCTTCACCAGACTCTCCTCCACCTCCACGGCCTGGTAGAAGTAGTAGTAGAAGTATTTGATTAGCATCCAGACAACAACAACGCTTCTCCATCGTGGTACATCCCAGGTGACCCCAGCGACCTCCAGGTGAGCTCACCTTGGTGTGCCACGTCTCAGCCTCCTCCTCCTTCAGCCTCTTGGCCTCCTCCAGCAGGAGGATCTTGGCGCTGTACTCGGCCAACTCTGCAGCCTGAAGGAGGAAAACGGCAAAAATAAAGACTCAGAAACAGACGCCTGTTTACCTTAACTTCACCTTCACTTCATCAGCAGATGCACAGAAAGTGACAAGAAATCAAGATAATGGATATTTGGAACCAATAATTATTAAATGTAATGTTTTAACAACATGTGATTAATTAAATAACATAAGAAATTCAGCGCTTAAAAAGTAGAAAAGCACTAAGACATGGGTATGATAAATTACTGAAATAAATATAAGATATAAGTACGAAACATAACTGAAAATAAAAATAAAGAAGCTCTAATAAGACTAAAATAAAAAAATATCATGACAAACAAATCACATGTTGGATTTCTGACATTTTCCTGAGGAGAAATGTCCTCAGAGAGAAGTTGAAGCTGCAGTAAAAAAGCAGCAGATTCACGTTTGGACTTTTTTCTCACCAGCTGCTCCTGGCTCTTTATCTGGTCCTCAGCCTGCCTGGCCAGCTCCTCCTTGGCTATAATGGCCTCCATCCTCTCAGTCTCCAGCCGGGCCGCCTCCTGCTCCACCCTCCTCCTCTCCTCCTCCAGCCTCATGGCCCGGTCCAGCTGCTCCTGGAGCTCTGCGGGACAAAGAATCTATTAGGCGGGACCCGGCGCTAACTACTCTGCTTTTTAAGACGCCACGGGGGCTTTCTGGGGCTGTTTCTGTGTCATTTGGATGATTTTTAGAGGATTATAGGGGTAAAATAGGCAGATTTCACAAGAAAAACAGCAGAAAATGTAGCAAAAAGTCAAAATGTTGCAGTGTTCCACTTTATTTAATCCATTTTACAGCCTGTGACTAATTTTTATGTCTGTAATTTCTCACTTGTTCATGTATTTATATTGCATTTATACACTTCGATCCACAGGATGAATAGCTCTCCTACTACTACTATGGTTTTTAACACGCTGTGGTGGTTTTCTTGGGCTGTTTTTGTGTCATTTTGATGATTTTTAGAGGATTAAAGAGCAAAAATATGCAGATTTAGCAAGAAAAGTGTCCCAAAATATAGAAAAAAACTAAAACAGAAATAACTTTGATTAACAATTTAGTGTTTCAGTTTATTTAATCCATTTTACAGCCTGTGATTGATTTTTATGTCTATTGCCACAATTTCTAGTGTGTTTTGTCGGTTGTTTGTGTGCTTATATCTCATTTACATGTGTACACCCACTAGATAAAGAGCTAAATGGCTAAATACACTGTGGGGGTTTTCTGGAGTTGTCATTTGACTGACTTTTAAAGGATTAAAGAGGTAAAAATATGGAGATTTCACCAGAAAAACATCCCATAAAATAGCAAAAAGAAAACTTTTGTAGCATTTCACTTAATTTAATCCGTTGTACAGCTTTTCATGTGTCTGTTGCCACAATTTCTACTGCATTTTCTCACTTATTTTGCTTATATATCCACATTTTAAAGCAAATGCAAACACACTCTCCTCAGTAACTCTCAATAAAGACATTTTAACAGTAAAAAATATTACATATTTTTTGTCAGTGCATGTTGCCACCATTTTCTGATGCATTTTCTCACTTGTTCGTGTATTTTTACCTCATTTATACTCTTCTATCCACAGAAATCCATCCCACTCACACCTAAAAGCAAAAAGCTAATGGATGCAGGTTGCTCTAACAGTCAGATCAAGCATTTTCAAGCCAGCGCAAACATATTTTCCTTCATGTGAATGACATTTTAAATGTAAAAACTGAGCGAAAAGCTTCCACTTCCCTATCTATGTAATCATTTCTGTGTGTTAAAGCAAATCACCAGCAGAGGGCAGTAAAACCATGTTACAACACAAAGAACTGACAGCTCCTGATTAATGCTAAAAAAGGAAGTTTAGGAATTTTATAGCATCAAACAAACACGTCATTTCTTTCATTCTGGTAAATCTTTATGAACCGTTTTTTTCATTTTTTGCACCAATTTGTGGTGGAAACATCTAATTTTTGTACAGGGGAACACAAGATTCAAACACCAGGTGACTATATGGCAGATTTAGTGGCTGTTTTTGCTCATAATTCATATTTAGAGAGGAAGAAAACACCCAGTGCTGAGGGCCTCAAGTTTTTATTGTCAGGGATAAATGAAATCTCTGGATTCTACACTTGTATTTTGATGAGCAGTTTTACATTTTTGGAGCTTTATAAAACACTTTTTCTGTGTCTTTAACCATTTTAAATTCTTCATATATATATATACATATATATATATATATATATATATATATATATATATATATATATATATATATATATATATATATATACCTTCCATTTCAAAAAATGGTAAACGTGTAAAATAACAACAAAAAAAACAAAAGAACAAAATATCATTTATAAAAATCTGTTTTCTTGCATGCTTTTTTTAAAAGTTAATATGTAAATTTGTACTATTTTCTAGGATTTGATATTATCTTTAACATTTTTAAATCCCATGTATATATATATATATATATATATATATATATATATATATATATATATATATATATATATATATATATATATATATATATATATATATATATATATATATATATATATATATATACACACATTTCCATTTCAAATAATGGCAAATATTTGTAAAATAAAAAAAGTATTTTTGCTGATTTAAATACAGCAAATAAAGTACAATTTTACTGTGAATATTGTAAAAGAAGAAATTACATTATTTATATTTTTGGCAAACATCTGTAAAATAACAACAAAACCAAAAAATAGCAAAAGAACAAAATACAATTTACAAAAATATGGCTTTTTGATGTGGACATTAGTTATGGTTTTTTAGAGTCAATATGTGAATTAATGCTATTTTCTGTGATTTTAATTGACAGTATCTTTAAAATGAAATGAGTGATTCTCACTTACTTTGATGAGCAGCATTTTTTTTGCACCTTTATGCGACTGTTTTTTGCATATTTAACCATTTTTAAATCTCGAATATACATAATTTCCATTTCAAATAATGGCAAATATATAAAAATAATGGAATTTTTTGCTGGTTTTAATACCAAAAATGTAAAAAACTAATTATCATTATATTTACATTTTTGTTTTATGTTTGTTACAGTTTACATATAAATCGATCCTTTTCTTCTGTGATTTTACTTGTAATTAATTTTAATTAAATCTGTAAGACATTAACACATTTTCAACCATTACTATGTTTTTTAAATAACAGCAAATATCAGCAAAATGTTGCTATTTTTGTCTGATTTAAATATAGCAAAAACACTGTATTATTACAGTCTCAATTAATTACCATTTGTAAAATATAGATTTGTTCATGTAAAAAAATAATTCTATTATTATTCTACTATTATTATTATTATAATATTATGGTGCTTATACCATCCATCCTGTATATTTACTATAAATATCTTCGAGCATAAATAAAGTTCACACTGTTGATCAATTTTATTTTGTGTCCTTATATCTACATATTACTGAGTTTATAGTGTTTGTACTCCATATATTTAAATTTTACTGCTGGTTTTGTACTGGTAGCTTGACGCCAAGCTGCATTTTGTCGTCTTGAAACTTGTTCTCTGTGAAAGTTGATCTAATTTTACCTCTCTCTGCTCTCTTGGTCGTCTCCTCGAACCGGTAGAGTTTCTCCATCAGCTCCGTCTTTTCCCTCTCCATCAGGTCCTTCTCCCTCTGGATGGTCTCCCTCCTCTTCATCTCACTCACCAGCTGATCCCTGCACAAAAAATATACAAAAAAACCCACATTTAAATCATTTGAAAACATCCATCAGTTCTGCCAGTTGGCTCGTCCTACTGGTCGCCATCTTGCTTCTTCCTGCTGTTCGCTGATTTATGATTCTTTTCTTTCTGTATTTTTTTGCTTTGTAATTGTAAAAAATAGTGCACATGATTTTTGACAAACTTTAAGTAAGTCTTTTAAATAGTTTAAACAAATTTTGAGCTATTTTAAACAAATCTTGAGTCATTTTGGACAAATTTCAAACTAATTCCAGATCATGTTCAAACAGTTTAAAGTAATTTTGGACAAATTTTGAGTAATTTTTAGACTCATTCCAGATCAGGTTCGGACAATTCAAAGAATTTTTTGACAAATATCCACAAACATGGACACATTTAAATCAGTTTGGACAACTTTTGAGATATTTAGATGAATTTCAAGTAATTTTATTCAGATTTGTAGTCATTTTTTGACCATTTTAACTCGTTTTGGATGGATTTTAAGAACATTTGAACAGTTTGAGTCATTTTGCACATGTTTTAAGCAATTTTGGACAAATTTTAAGAATTTTTTTGACATATTTCAGCTGGTTTTAATAAATTTTGAGCTATTTTAAACAAATCTTGAGCCATTTTGGACGAATTTCAAACTAATTTCAGATCACGTTCAGACAGTTTAAAGTGATTTTGGACAAATTTTGAGTCATTTTGGAACTTTTTAATTCACTTAGGAGTAGTTTTGAGTTATTTTGGACCAACTTTGGGCTCATCTGGAGGCCTTGGATGCCCAGATCTTGGTTTGTTTTCTTCCCAGCTGTTGGTTCGTCTGTATTTCTGCAAAGTGAATCCAACAGCTGAAGGACTGCATCTGCACTTCCTGGCGATCTGGCGGCAGATGTTTCCTTCCTGTCTGAGAATCTGTATCTTCAGGCGTGTTTGCTGCTTTAGGTTCCTTGTTTTCGAGTCATGAGTTTTAGGTCGTTTTGGACAAACAGAATTTTTGGATATATTTTGACTCGTTTTGGACAAATTTTGAGTAATTTTGAGCAACTTCTGACTGAGAATCTGTATCTTCAGGTGTATTTCCTGCATTCACTTCCTTGTTTTAGCTATTTTTGTCTCTGAAGAACTTTCAAATGTGCTGGCTTTATATGGACACGAAGCACGGCAACAAAAAATTGTGTCTTTTAATAAAAAGCACGACCTTCATTAGTGGATCACTGGAACCAAAATGACCCCAAAATTTCTTATTTATTTTTATGGAGCCAATCAATGTTAAGTTTTCAGTGTCTTTTCTGGGATTTGTTTAGTATTTTGGCTATGACTGCACTAAAAGAAATAACACTTGAAGGAGTGATTCTTAACGCAGTATTAATATCTGTAACATTCTTGTGTTGATTGTTGTCCAGACCCACCTCTCCATCTTCTTCTGCAGCCTCTCCTGTGTGGCCTGAGCCTTCATCTGCTGGACCTCGATGGTGTCGGCTTTGCGGCGGCGGACGTACATGTTGCTGTTGCCCTTGCACAGCACCACTATCTGCTTGTTGACTCGGTCGGGGGAGTAAAATATGAAATTCTAGGAAAACACGAGAAAGAAAAACAACATATCAGGGGTGGTTTGAAGATGTTTTATGCATTTGTTTGGCTGTTTTAAAGTCATTTTGTACAGATGAAGTTACTCTGGATGTGTCATTGGTTACTGATTACTAAAAAATAAGGTTTCCTCCATAGTTTTAATACATGAATACTCTCTTTAGGTCTCTTTAATTCAAGGACATAAGTGTAGCAGGGAAATGTTCTGCATCTTAAATAGGATTATACAAGTTTAATGCCATTTTCACCTCAACTAACTCGCCAATACACATGAAACACTTACAGGAGCATTCTTGTCCAACGGCTTGAGGACGAATCTCTTGTTATCGTAAGAAATGTTCTTAATTTCATTCCAGGGAAACCCAATCTTTGGAGACAGCCTGGAAATCAGAGAAAAAAGAGGTGATTGAATATATTTAAGAGTATAAAAAGAATGAAAAGATTTACAGCAGCAACAACATAAAATATAATAACAGTCATAATAAAAATGATCATGATTATTATTATTAATTACCACACTACTACTATTAGTGCTATTGCTAACAACAATAATACATGTGTTTATAATATACAGTGTATTTAGCAATTAATTTATTGTAATACTACTATTACCACTACTGCGACTGCGACTGTGACTGCGACTGTGACTGCGACTACTACTACTACTACTACTACTACTACTACTAATAATAATAATAATAATAATAATAATAATAATAATACTAATTATTATTATTATTATTATTATTATTATTACATTCAACAAATAAATCAACACAACAAATGCCAACTCCAATTAAGCAAAAAAGAACAAGTGGGGGAATCAGAAAGTGAATCAGTGAGTCAGTAAGCAAATCGATAAAAATGGGTTTTAGGAAGTGATTTAAAAGGCAAAACTGTTGGTAGTAACAGAATTATGTCAATGACCATTAAAAAACCACAACCAGGCGGTTAAATGTTATTTAAAACTCGACCGACTGGAAGAAGGTTGATGACTGTCGGGGTGCTACATCTTTCAGTTATTAGGTTCATAAACGTCACAAATACAGGGACGTTACTGAGAAAATACAGCTTTTTAGGGAGAATAACATCCAACATGGATATATATATGAAGATTTATGATGTAAACAGAGGCTATGATGCTGATTTTCAGACTCACTTGTTGTCCTTCTCGAAGATGTTGACTCCCTGAGAGTCGATTCCCAGCCACAGGTCGGTTCCCTTCTTGTTCTTGATCTCAAAGTAGCTGACGCCGTACATCTCCAGGTCCTGAGCGATCTTCAGGTACTCGATCATGGCCTCCTCCCTGATCACAAAACACTGGTTATTGTTTATCAGACATTATGCACAGACCCACATCTACCTGGGGAGAAAACACGAACCAAAGAACAGAACGGATCTTTACTGTCGTCATTAAATAGCAGCTAAAAACAAATGACTACAGAAATAAAATAAAATCATGAAATAAAAATAAATAAAATAAAAATGAAATAAAAATATTTAATTTAATATAAAATAAAACTGAATAAAAATTAACTAAACACAATGAAGTAAAATAAAAATGAAATAAGATAAAACAAAACTAAATACATTAAAATAAAACAAGACTTAATAAAACATCAACTAAATTCAACAAAATTTAACAAAATAAAATTAAAAAAATAATTAAGCTAAATAAAAATTAAGTAAAATAAACCAAAATATAACACAATAAATCAAAATAAAATAAAATAAATAAAACAAAAATAAACTAAATAAGATAAGAAATGAAACACTAAAATAAAATAAAAATGAAATAAGATGAAATAAAATAAAACAAATTAAGCTTTAATTAAATTCACTTAAATAGAATAAAATGAAATAAAAATTACATAAGTTAAAATACAACCGAATATATTAAAATAAAACTAAACTAAATAAAACACCAATTAAATTCAATGAAATTGAACAAAAATAATGGAAAAATAAAACAAAAAAACCCCAAAATATAACAGAATAAAATAAAATTAAACAAAAAATAAACTAAAAAAACAAAACCAAATAAAATAAAATAAAATGAAACAATAAAATTAAGTAAAAATGAAATAAGATGAAAAAAACCCAAAATATAACAAATTAAACTTAAAGAGAACTGAATTAAATAGAATAAAATAAAATAAAAATGAAAAAAGACAAAATAAAACTAAATATAATAAAATAAAAATGAAACAAGATGAAATAAAACAAAATAAAAATTAATTAAACAAAATAAATTAAAATGAGTAAACAAAATTAAATGTATTAAAATAAAAAATAAATAACATATCAATTAAAAAATAAAAAAATAAAAATGAAATAAAATAAACCACAATACAATAAAATAAAACAAAACAAAATAAAATAAAATTAAATGAAAAACTATAATAAAATAAAAATGAAATAAAACAAAACATAACAAATCAAACTTCAATTAAACTCAATTAAATAGAACTAAATAAAAGAAAATAAAAATGAAATAAGATAAAACAAGACAAATTATAATATAATAAAATTAAACAAAACAAAAATAAATAAAAATGAAATAAGATAAAATAAAACATACTATAATAGAATATAATAATAAAAATGTGAAAATAAAAATAATAGTACTGTGTAAGACACTTGAGCGAGAACACCGAACACCTGAAAATCCGTAGTTTATGTTTTCCTGCTATTTTATTTCCATGTGAGACTATCTGTAGTCTCCACTTAGAATCTGAAAAGTGGCACACACTGCTATTTTTTTAATTTTGTTTTGTTTTGATTATATTTATTTTTATTTTATCTTATTTTATTTTAATTTGTGTTATTTTCATATATTTCGTAATTTTATTTTTTTTTTGTTGTTGCCAAAAACAGCTTCCGTTTTACTCCTAAAAGTCACCAAACTGACTCATTTCCACAGTAATGTAAAGTCTGAGTCAGGATTCACTCACTTCAACAGCGATCGGTGCTCCTCGTGCCAGATCTGGATTCTTTCCTCCCACTGGTCCTGGGTCAGTTTGTGTTGTTGCTGAACTCTGAGTTAAAAAGAAAAAAAACTATTAAAAAAACACGTAATCTGAACAGTCTGTCTGTGAACAAACCAAGACGAGTATAAAGGGAAGGGAACAATCCAACACAGCTTATTAACAGAATTATTCAGGGAGATTTTCAATCCTATTATCAGTTTATCAACATTTGTTTCTTTACTGACTGTAAATAAACAGCGTGACATTAGGATTTAACACAGGTGATGTAGTTCAGGTGAGTCACCTTTTGGGCAGCAGACGCTCAGACGCCAGGTAACCGTGATGATGGACGTCTCTGTCGTAGTCTCCGTACTTGGCCTGGACGGCGTATGAAGCCAGCAGGACGGCCGTCTCCGGGGGACAGTAGACGTGGTCGGACAGGATGTGATCCTTCACCTGCAGGAAGAAGAGCTTCCTGCTGATGTCCTGGATCAGCTCGTCGGCTACGTCCTCCGGGTAAAACTTCACCCTCAGCTTGAACTGCAGTGGAAGCTCCTTCTTCACGTTCTGAATCATCACCTGAAAGACAGAATTAAATTATCCTGAAATCAAGCAGTTAAAGTGAGTGACAGAAGAAATCAAGTTTCACTTTTTTAAATCAGCAACAGAAACGTGTATTTAGTTGTTTCTTTTTTCTATTTTTATATATATATTTTGGAACTAAACATGACATAATATAAAAGAAAAATCTACTTTTTACTTTATTATTGTTTGTTAGATTGTTATTATTTATTATTGTTCATGTATTATATTTTTAACATATATTAATTACATTTTCAATATATTAATTTAGAATTTTTCTTACTTTTTGAACTACACATGACATAATATAAAACAAAAATCTGCCTATTACTTTATAATTATATTATTATTGTTCAAGCATTATATTATTTAAACATATTCATTATATTTTCAATATATTAATTTATTATATATGATACATTTCTCTATATATTTTTGAACTAAACATGATATAATATGAAAGAAAATTCTTATTATTATTTTATTATTGTTTATTGTATCATAATTTCTTATTGTTCATGTATTATAATATTTAAATATGTTCAATATAATAATTTATAATATATTATACATTTTTATATATATTTTTGAACTGAACATGATATAATATAAAAGAAAAAAACAGCTTTTTACATGAACAATTATTTAAATCAATTTATTGCATTTTTAAACTATTAATTTATCATATATTATATATTTTATATGTATATTACATTATTTTAAAATCTATCATGATATATTTATTTTATTGATTTATTTATTTTATGTTTATTATATTATTCCTGATATATTTTTATATGTTTATTATATTTATTTATGACATGTTTACATCTGTCTTAGGTTCATAACCTTAATAAAATAAAATAATCAAATATTTTTAAGTAAAATATAATGTTGTAGGGTTTTAACCGTAATATTTAAACTTGTTCTGGAACAGGAAAGTACTTCAGTTTAATGTCTCTTGTTCTAAATGTGCTTGACTGTGCAGAAATAAGCTTCAGATTTTATTTAAATAAAGACGAACCCAGAAATAAAATCTGCCCAGGTGATCTGACTGGTCTGGAAAGTCACAGCATGTTAGATTTAATTAGATTTCCTGAATTATTTGGGGTTTAAGATGAGTTAAAGGCTGAGAAAGAGCTGTGAAAACTGCATTACCTTAAATAAAGTTGTGTAAAAATAAAAAAACTAAACAAATGAAACCACAAACTGACCCTCCTCTCATAGTTGAGCCACGTAGCGAATCCTCTGTTGTCGATAAACTGCAGCCCGAAGAACCACGTTTCCCTCAGGCCGATGGTTCTGGCAACCTGAGGAAGAAACAACAAAAAATAAAATCATAACAATGATATTCAGCCTCTGAAGGGCATATAGACTGAGGCTTGTAGAACATCTGGAACAGCTGCTGGATAAACTGTTTATCACAGCTGGTTCGTGTCCAGTTCATAGGTTTCAACAGTAAAACCTCACATTGTTGAGGCTGATGTCAGCTTTTAGTGTAAATACTGATTATAAAACTGATTCTTCCTGCTTATTAGACATTTGGTTGAGGTTTTTTTTTTAAACAGGTTTCATTAGTGTGGGAATTAAATTATCATGAAAACATGGACTTAAAATCATGAATTACACAGAAAAAAAACAAGTTAATAGATCTGCACTTACTTGTAATGCAGTATTTTTACACTGTCGTATCTAAAATTACAGCTAATTTGCTAGTAAATTGTATTTTTTAACAGAATTTAACAGATTTAGCTGCAAATTGCAAACACAGAAGCTCAACCTTTTAGGATTTCCGTCTGTATAAAGTCACTTGTGATCCAGAAATTAATAATAATTCTAATAATTGGTGCTTCGTGAATGGTTTCATACCGACCTGCTCATAGAGTTGCCCCCCGGTGGTGTTTGAGTGGAAGGAAAACTCCAATTCTGCGTCCATGGAGGTGACGCGAACGTTGACCTGCAACGACAAAAAGCTCATTTTAATCCCGTGAGATTTTATAAATTCCCACCATGCATAATCTGGCGTTTTTGTTGTTGATTTTTTTTTTTTTTTTTTTTGTGGTGATTGCACTGTTCAAAAAATACTGTTCAAAAGTTTGGGGTCGCCCAAATGATTTCATGTTTTCCATGAAAATGAGTTAAAGTTACTCTATATTAGTTAAAGTTGCTCTATATTATTTAAAATTGCTCTAAAATTAGTGAAAGGCAAGGTAAGTCAATTAAAGTTGCTCTATATTAGTTTAAGTTGCCCTAAATGAGTTGAAGTTGCTCTACATGAGTTAAGGTCGCTCTATATTACCGTTCAAAAGTTTGGGGTCACCCAGACAATTTCATGTTTTCCATGAAAACTCCCACTTTTATTCATGTGCTAACATAACTGCACAAGGGTTTTCTAATCATCAGTGAGCCTTTCAACACCATTAGCTAACACAATGTAGCATTAGAACACAGGAGTGATGGTTGCTGGAAATGTTCCTCTGTACCCCTACGGAGATATTCCATTAAAAACCAGCTGTTACCAGCTAAAATAGTTATTTACCACATTAACAATGTCTAGACTGTATTTCTGGTGAGTTTAATGTTATCCTCATTGAAAAAAAAAACTGCTTTTCTTTCAAAAATAAGGACATTTCTAAGTGTAGTGTAGGTGAGCGAAAGGGGCCGTCAAGTGGTTTATTCATAAACCATAATTGCTGCTGTATCTCATTTAGACTTTGGACTCCTGAGGTGCCACAAGGTTGCAGATTAAAATATAAAATCAGTCGCTGCAGCCAAGTCTTGATGGTTAAAATCAACTTATTCTGTATTAAAGAAACATTAAAACTGGCGCAGAAATGTCACTTTTCGGCTCATAGGATGTGGAAATGCAAGGATTATCGTGAATCTGCTTCAACCGGCGTGACCTGTAGCCGTTACACAACTGTTTTATGAAGCTTAACTCAAGCACGCCCCGAGTGTCATAAAGATAAAAGGAGAAACTAGAACATCCGTTTATGAAACCTTCTGCCATCACATGTGTGAGATAATCAGTGATTCCCGACCTCCTCAACAGAATCAATCCCTGAATTTCATTTCTTTACTTGTGTGGATTAACGAACGAACAGTCTCATAAATAAGATTTAGCACAAGGCTAATTTCCATCTGTTGTAAAAGAAAACATACAGGCATATAAAAACTATATAGTAGAACATAAACAATGACAATAAATTAACTGTAGCTTGGTTACACCTACCCTAAAGTGCTAATATTTCAGTAAAGTGCTGTTTTTAAAGTGTCTTATACTGTCTCTTAAAACTGGCAAAAGTAAAGTATTCCAACTTTTAATAGATAAGAGGACTTCCTTCACAATCATATCCTTGTATTAGTAATACCATTTCTCTTTTTAAAAAAAATCCCATTCATAAACTTCCATATGAAACAAGAACAAAATTCCCAAGGCTTAAGAATTTCTATTTCTTTAACTCTATGAAAAACCCAAATATATATATATATTTATATATATATATATATATATATATATATATATATATATATATATATATATATATATATATAAATAATAGAATTAAATAAGAATAGAATAAAAAATAAAAAACATAATAAATAGTAACAAAGAATAAAACAATAAAATATCAAGAATTATTTAAAAAATGAAACTGAGCAAGCAAAATTCTCAAGGCTTAAGAATTTCTATTTCTTTAACCCCCAAAAAATCCAAGCATAGAAAAAAAAATTAGCAAAAATAATATATAGATAAATTTTATTTTTTCATTTTAATTTTAATTTATATATATATATATATATATATATATAATAGAATAAAATAAAACTATAATAATAATAATAATAAAAAAAATAAATAATAATAATAAAGATTAAAATAATAAACATAAAATAATAATAAAATAATAAACATAAAAAAAAAATAAAAATAATTAAAAAAATGAATGTCGTATTTTTGCAACAGTGGGTTTTACGGGGTTATGAAACATCGCTTCATTTATTTTTTTCACGTATTTAACCTCAAATTCTCCATTTAACCATTAAACAGAAGTGATATCTAACCTGGTTCTCCTTGGAGAGTCAATATGAGCAGTTTTTCTTATCAGTTTTACCTCAAACCTGATGCTAAACTTAACTCTGAGGACATTTAAAGGAGAGGACAAGAGGTTTCTGTGTATTTTTTCTTTTTGTTACTGCAGCAGGATTAAACTGTAAAATCAGCCGGATTTCACACTCCGGCGTCAGCAAAGTTAATTATCACAGTATTGTCTCTTATGCAGCAAAGTTAGGAGCGCTTTGGTTCCTGTCTGGAATGCAGCATTTGGTTAATGAGTACGAAGGATTTGTGCCTCTTGGAGAAACAGAGCAGCTCAGACCACCAACACCACTGATTTTTACATTCATGTCGTCTTCATGCACATTTATTTCAGCTGAAATAATCCAACAAACTTCACTTTTTAGACATTTCTGTGCTGTTTTTTTTTTACTCATGTTAGTGTTCATTCTTACCATTTTGGGCATCTTGGAACCAGTTGTTGTGTCGGCTTGGGCAGAAGAAAGTGGTGGACTCCCAGCAGGACCTCCGGCTGAACAAGAAGCGCCGCTCGGCTACTCGCTGGCAGGACTCAAGGGCAGTGCTGGCGTGATTTGAACTCAGCAGTGGGTCGCTCGCTCTGATGTGGCAGGACTGGGCTGAAAGCTAGATTCTAAGACTCCACCCAGAGACAATCACCTGCCTCAGCACCTGCAGCGACCTTTGGTCTGCTTGCCTGGTATAAAGCACCAGACGTACTATTTATGTGCACGTTCTGGTGCAGTGAGCTGCAATAAAGAGGTCGTATTAAAAACACACGGCTGGTTTTAGTGGTAAAAATGACAAATGAAACTCTAGGGAGCTTCAAATGTACAGGTTTTATTGGTAAATGTGCAAAAATCGACATCTACAGAGCTGCAGATTTACTGTTTTCTGATATCTAACTGTTTGATTGGATTTAGTGGCAACATTTCAGACTAAAAACTAAACCTGTTCATGAGCTGATCGACAGAAAATCAATCAGCAACTTACTTTCACTTTACAAAGCAACAAGAACAGGTATTTTTTGTCACTACAAATGGAATATTTTTGGCAAAGCAAGCGTTTTTCACTATTTTCTGGCATTTTAAACGACAAATTACTTATTCATTTGTCCAAGTTGTTTTTGTTGTTTGCTTTTCCACTGTGAACTGAACATTTCGAACAGCATAAAAATCAAGTTAATGATAAATCAACATCCCCAGAACTACAGATTTATTGTTTTCTGATACATAAATAGTGTTTGATTGCATTTACATTTTACACTAAAAACTAAAGTTGATTAGTTGATCAACAAAAAATTAATCAGCAACTTATTTCTCATTTATAAAGCAACAAGAACAGGTATATTTGTGTCCTTTCTCACTATAAATGGAATATTTGGGGTAAATCTAATGCTTCTCACTTTTTTTTTTTTTTTTTTTTACATTTTATTGAACAAATGATTCATAAAATTGTATTTAGTGACTAAAATTCCAAGTTGTGGATGAGCTGAAAATAAATGAAGCGTCCCTATTAGTAATATAATAATGTCATATTTAGTAATATATCAGTGAGACGGACCAAACAAGGACTCTTACTTTAATACTTTTCCTACATTTTGCTGCTATGTATTTTTATTTCAGTGGGATTTCTCATGCAGGATGGAGTATTTTTACTTTGCTGTAATGGTACTTTAATTTAACCAAAGGATCTAAATACTTCATCTACCACTGATGAAACTAGAAGTCTGTTTATAGATAAAGTTTCTCCATTTAGCGAGATGAGAAACTTCAAATCTGCAGCACACAAACGGAAAACTGAGGCATTTTGTGTCCACTGCTTCTTCAAATGTGTAAAAATCTGGCACCTTACATTTAATTCCCTGATATTTGTTTAAAAACTACTGATACATTAGGTATTTAAATGGTTTCCTAGCGTCTCTGCACAGTAAATCTCCCACAGCTAATAAAGAACCATGTAAACCTTCACTTCAAGTACAAAGGATCGAGTATTTTGTTGTAGTTGTGTTCAAGTTTTACATGGTTTGATTCTGATCAAGGAATAAGAAAACAACAGGAGCCTCACCTACAGCGAGACTCATTTTCACAGCTAAGTTTACAAAACAGCAGGTAAACTGGGATTAAAACTCATCTTTGATCTGAAAATGAGGCTGGTCCTCTGGTTTGAAGTCCTCGTTGGGACTTCCATCCTCGTTAAGGATCCGTGATGCTGTGTAGCCAACGATGGGATACTTGGTTTTATACGTGTCTTCAAATATGCTGTCCAGAGACTCCAGCTGCTCCTCAGTGAGGCCCGACTGCAGGGGAAGATGAAAAACAGAAACTTTCATAGTATTTAAGAATCTAAAGATAGAGGACGTCACATGTTAAACAGCCCACTGAGGAAAACTTGTCATTTTTGGAATAAAACTGACTTGACATTTACCTCTGCTAAGCCAAAAGAAGCACACTTTTAGTTCCATTTGTCAACAAAAATCAAAGGACTGAAAGGAAAAAATGCATCAGTTTTAGCAGGATTTTTTTGGTGTTTTCCGCTGGTAAGACTTAAACTAGAATCTCCACCTTTATGTTTGTTGTTTGTCTCCACCAATCAGTGAAGTTACAGTTTACATCCATATTTGTCCAGATTAATAATTTATGTAGAGAAGATTTTAGAGGAATCTAATAGGTGTAAACCCAGTGTCATGGTGGTTTTCTTGAAATTTGTTGTTTTTTCTTGTTTTTTTTCAATTTTAAACCATTTATTCAGAAAGGGACAATGTACATTAATTACCATTCAAATAAATGTAAATGTACCTGAATTTTCATCTGTAGTTCCTTTACCTGATGTTTTTTAGACAAAACTAACATTTAGAATTAGAACTGTGCTTTTCTAGAGTTTTGCAAACAGTGTGCGGATCACATCTTTTAAATTTTTTTTTGCTGGCAGATCCAAATGAAGATTGAAACCTCTATTATATATAATAGTTAAATACATTTCCGGTGTGGAAAAATTAAGCCGACACAGAAGTGTTACAGTTCCTCGAACAGCCACTTGAGGCTGCCTCTACAAATGAGTCAATCCCCATAGATCTTCATGTCAAAATGTCCAACTGTACAGCAGAAATAATCATCCACGACTATTGTACAGGGGGTGAATTTTTGTTTTACTAACCCGTTTAAATTATACTAAAGCTTAAAGTTGTGCATAATTAAGGGTGTTGGGGCTTTGAGTGACAGCTTGGGTAGTTTCTGAAGCTTTTAGTGGCATCTTTTCTTTGCTTCATCAGCCAAAAAGTCACAAAACATTGACAGGATTTTTGACGTAACAGATTTGAAACATGTAGAAACATTCCTGAGGGAAAAGACTGCAGTTCCTCAAATGGTCACTTGAGGTTCGCTTCAAAAGTGAGTCAATCCTCATAGACCTCCATGTTAAAATGAAGAAATAAACACGTCTGCACTCTGGAAGAAAAAATCTTTTTGGTCTCTATGGCTAATCTTCCTGTTCATGACAACTGAACAGGGCTTGAATTTTCATTTAACTCACACATTTAAATTCTATCATGGTAGAAAGTCCAGCATAATTATGGGTTTGCCTGCTTTGAGAGACATGTCTGGACCTTCACAGGACAGTTCATGGTCCAGAGATGTCTGCATTATCTGCCTAAACTCCACTTACACTCCACCTCTTTGAATTATTTGTGGATTAGCCAAGACTTAGGAGGAGTCAGGAACTGCCGAGATGACGACGGCCGGAGTCATCATCCCGAGTTTCAAAACTCCTTTACATGGAGGGTTTGCCCGTCTTCATAAACGGTAATCCGTCCAAAGGTTGGAAAAAAGAAAAGAAAATCCACCCACCAGCTCCTCTAAAGCTCACAAATGAGCATGTTTAAGTTAGTTTGTTTACTTCGCACAGAAAATCCACTTTTTCATGCTTTATCTAACTCTCAAAATGCCAAATAGTCATTGAAAGATATCTAAGCCATCTGTATGAATCATTTATTTGTTTTAAATAGTAAAACATTAAAGAAGCAAGCTGTTTTATTGCTATTTATGGCCCTCGGTGATGCAACAAGGTTTCAACTGTACTTTATCCAAGCTGCTTTTTTGCTTCGATCTTCTTCTTTGCAAAGTGTCCTAATATATAGCTAGAAAAGTATGCAGAAATGGTGCATTCAGGGACAAAAAGTGTAATTAATATGGTTTTGTTGCTCAATAATGGAGGTGCGTTTTGTAACATGGTGTCAGATATCAGTGTCTCCACCCATGGGAGCGACAGCAACGCTGCCGTCCAGGGTGGGTGAGGTCGAGAGTTAATCTTCTGGATGCTCAGACTGGAACTCACGGTGTCTGACGTCAGGTCTGCAGGGTCCAGGGACATCTTGGCCACGGCTCGAGTGGAGTCCTTCCCCACCAGGGCGTTATACGGAGCATCTTTACCATAAAACTCTGCAACGGGTGAAATAAGAGACTAATTCAAAGCAGAGCAATGAACGCAACACGCAGTAAACGAGTGGATAAAGAAAGGTCTGGTCTGGGTTGACATTAGTTTTTGAGGGACTCGTCAGCTACTTTAATGTTGCCTTGAAAATGACACTAGTTTGAATCTGGTGTTTGAGAGACGGCTTTTATTTACCTTTTACTTTGTGTTTCTATGGCAGCTTTTTGTGGTCACTTTATCTCATATTGGTTCTCTTTGTAGACGTTTTGTGTCATTATGCATCTATTTCTGGTCATTTTATATCACTTTTTGTAGACATCTTGAATCATTTTAAGAATATTTAGTGCCTCTTTATAGTTGTTTTGCATTGCTTTGTAGTCGATTTGTGGAATTTTGTATCTCTGTAGAAATGTTGTCATTATGCATCTATTTTTCGTCATTTTATGTCTCTTTGTATCTCTGTTTGTAGATATTTTGTATCCTTTTGAGATTTAGTGTGTCTTTGTAGACATTTTGTGTCATTTAGTATCTTTTTTGCAGTAATTTTCCATCCTTTTGCAGTCATTTTGTGGTTATTTTATGCCATTTTGTATCTCTTTTTGTCGACATTTTGTGTCATTTTGAGATTGACACATTTAATATCTCCTTGTAGTCATTTTGCAGGTATTTTGTCTCTTTATGGTCATTTAAAGCTATTTTGTATCTCTTTACAATTATTTTGGCCTGTTTGTAGCTGTTTTGCATTGCTTTGAAACCATTCTATATTCCTCTGTAGTCATTTAGTGTCATTTTGTATCTCTTGTTAGTCATTTTGTATCCTTTCTTAGCCATTTTGTGTTGTTTTGCATCTTTTGTGTGTCTTTGCAAGTGCTGTGCATTTGTTTTGCAGTGATTTTACATCTCCTTGTAGCCATTTTGTGTCATTTTGTATTTTTTTATAATAATTTTGCATCCTTGAAGTTGCATTGCTTGAACCATTTTGCGGTCTTGTGGTCATTTTATATCTCTGCAGTCATTTTGTGCCTCTTGGTTGTGCTTTCATGTCATTTTGTATTTCTTTGTGATTGTTCTGTGCCTCTTTCGAAGTTGTTTTGCAGCGCTTCACTGCCATTTTGTAGTCATGCTGTATACTTTATTAAGTTATTTTGCAACATTGTGTCATTTTGTGACCATTACAGTTTATCTCTGTGATTATTTTATGCCTCTTTATAGTTTTTAAAAAAAAAATTGTTTGCATTACTTTGCAACCCTTTTGTAGTCATTTTCTGCCATTTTGTGTTCCATTATGATTGTTTGGTGCCTCTTTGTAGTTGTGCATTGTTCAGCAGCCATTTCACATCCCTTCATAGGGATTTTATGGCATTTTTATTCTCTTTGCAGCATTTTTTTTCATTCTGTGTCTCATTTGGCATCCTTTTGAGGCCATTTTGTGTCATTTTCATGTATTTACAGTGATTTTGAAGTAATGTTTTATCCCTGTGTACTTGTTTTGCATCTCTTAGCAGTCCTTTGGTGTCTCTTTGCCCTTTTCTTCCTAATTAAGAACTTAAATATTGTTAACTGAATCAGTACAAATTCTGTGACGGTGTAAAAATTACATTTTGAGGCAACAGGTGGAGACGCCACCTCTGTACATTTGCATAAATGTAAGGGACTGCAGGGTTTTCTTAATTTGACTTCAATTTGTCTTGACAGTGATTTCTCTTCTTTACCTTTTCCTGTGGTGACATCAAACACAACTCCTTTAATTGCCAGATAAATAGGCTGGTCCTCCTGAAACGGAGGGAAGACACGGTGGAAACTCCAGATAAATCTGAGTCTTAAAGGCTGCAGGCTGCTCACACCAACATGAGAGGTAAACTTTACCTGACTGCCGTCGTATCTCTTCAGCTCCTCCTCGGTAAATAACCTCACAGGTTTAGTCGCAGGTTTGTATTTTAATTTCACTTCTTCTGCTAAAGTCGCACAGAGGACCAGAAACAAAACACAAACTTCGCTAGTTGCCATTGCAGGTTCGCCGTTTGAACGAGTTTGATGCGGAAACTCTTTCATCCACTTCCGTGTCTGCTGCTTCCGCTGCGTTTAAGTCCGTCGGAATTTATAGTTTCAAACCTGTGTTGGCAGCTTTTACTTTATATTTGGAAAAGTAATTCTCCTATTTCTGATGTAGCATTAAAATAAAGCAGCTTTAAATCCAGCAAAAACTATGTTTTAATTATAGAGCACAACATTTTTCAAAAACATTAACTTATAATTTTTAACTTCTCAAACAATGGCAAATATCTGCAAAATAATAATATTTTTGCTGATTTTATTACAGTAGAAATAGCATAGTTTGTTTTAGTCAAATAATGTAAACAAATGAATTACCCTTTTTTAAAAAAAAAATCGCTTTTGCCTGTTCCTTTTTGCTTTGTATTGCTTTGTTTTTGTTTTAAACGGTTACAAAATAGGGGCAAAAATAACACTTTTCACCATTTTTTAGTCTTTATTAGAAGAATTTATCTTTAAGACAACGTCAAACACCTGTAAAATAATGTGATTTTTAACTGATTTGAATATAGAAAAAACTGTTTAATTTTACATTCAAACATTGTTCAAGAATTAATTACCATTTATAAAAAAATATACAGATTTTGGATGTAGACATTATTTACTACCTTTTAAAATGTGAACATGTAAAGTTTTTCAATAGATCCACTACTTTTTATCTTTAATTTAACAAAACAGAGAAATTTTGTTTTTAAAAAACTGTAATTTTTTTTTAAGATTCTACAACATAGAATAAATAAAAGAACCTTTTCAAAGTGAACTCAGCTTGTGAATCTTCTTACGAGCACCTGAACGCAGCATTAGTTCTCAGTCGAAGGGAAGGAAACGAGGAAACATCGTGAAGGAAACGTGGTTCTCTGATTGAGTCGCGGCCTGAAGGTGGCTGATTATTGTGGGAAGGACTTCCATTGAGGTGGAGAAGGTCCGAGTGACGGTGTGGAACTGAAACCTGAGGAATAATCCTGCATTAGGGGAATGAAACTTCTTTAAAAATGCACTTTTTACTCATTAAAACCAGTCTTCTAACGTCGCACAGATAATCTGAAGCGCAGAAACAGAGTTGATTTGTGGTAAAATGCTCCGGAAAGACAGAGCTCGATCCTACAAGGAGGTGAGATTACAGCAGACTTTGTGTTTCCGTGTCAGTTTATTCTTTTAACCTTTAAAATGTCAATAACGTGTTTAGTGAGGAGCCTCTACAATCCGGTTCTTGTCATCATGTGATCTGACAGCTGAGCACAGCACTTTGAAAACTTCCCGTAACATGAGATTACAGATCTTCACGTTTCCTCTGAGGCGAAACTGCACTTTCCTGCTCATTTTCTACTTTTAAATGTGTCTCAGTGTTATTATTTTTGAAGTTTAAAACACTAAATCACCAAACCAATCCACTGAAACTGTTTAAAAGAGGCTGTAATTCAACTTTACTGTGATTCTGGAAAGTGTTGACAAGTGTTTTCTACTGTTTACCCCACCCTCATTGGTAGAAAAGGTTTGGATTTCATACTAAACACCTTTCAGTGTCGTGCAGTAATTAGATTTTATAAAAATAATACAAGTAATCTTTATTTTTAGCCCACTTTTTAAAATACAAGCTAAAAAATGCTTCAGAAGGCAGCAAAAATAAAACAGATAAACAGATAATTGTGGTTGAATTAAAACCAAAACATTACTGGAAGAAATATTACGCAGTTAATGAATATTTTCTACATTTAAAATACTCCACATAACACATTTGTATATTATTTTTCAACATAAAATGTGTAATATTTTCTGCTTATGGAGGAATCTTTTCAATACTAGGTTTTCTTTTTCTACATCTTCATGCAATAATTTTATTTTTCACATGGGTCATTCCAGAATTGGAGGACATTTTACGTCCCACCCATCAAATTTCAAATAATCCATGTACAAAATACGAAAACATTCACTTGTTGTGTAAATTTACTTGTCCTAAGACCAAATTTTTAAAAACTAGAAGAAAAAATGCCAAATAAGTCTGAAGTTCCCCCTAAAGTGTAATTTTTCTCCTGTCCCACCCCAACGATGACCAAACTGAATCTCAAATAAAATAATTAAAATGAAATTTAAATCTCCTTTTTTGGTATTATTTTTTTTTTCCATTGATGTCTCTTGTATTTGTGGCACAAAAATTTCAATCAACATAATATTTTAAATCATAATTATTATGCATGGAAGATGTGTCCCACAACAACCCTGTTAGCATTACATTTTTAGCTGATAGAAGAAGAAGAAAACAATGAATCATATGATACGCTGGAGTTAGCATCATCAAAGAGTTTTCCTAAAGAATCGGTAAAGCAATACTATGTCCTCGCTTCTATTTTTCATATTTTCATAACATTGAAATGATTGTTGAAATGATAATGTCAGATTTGAAGATGTTTTTCTGGATAAATTGCATAAAATAAGTGCAAACAGACACAAAGGAGTAACATCAGCTGATTAAAACTGCTATATTCTGTATTAAACCATAATATGAATGGCGTTTTTTTGTCAAACTAAATTTTCCCAAATAAACTGCATGGAAATGCAGTTTTCCAAGTTGATAACAGATTCTTGACATAGAGATATCTTTATGATCGTTCAGATTTTAAATTATTTCATACTGAAGCTTCTTACTTCACGAAATTACTCAACTTTTTTTTCTCCTTCCAAAGCCAGGTTACATAAGAACTTATGAGGGATGATAATAGTTCCATTCAACCAGCAGAAACCTTTGACATCATTTTATCGATTGGTGGTTGTTTCAAGGACATTTTGCTGCTTCTAATCTTTTAAACACATTCAAGTACTTTCCAGTCTTTTGCATACCCACAATACTGTTGTTGAATGTCCTCTTCCTAACAGTTCAATGATGAAGACGATGACGATGATGGTAACACTCAGTCTCATGGCTTTTTTGACGACGGCACTGAAGACTTGGACCGTGAGGAGCCCAACGGCAGCATCTCACAAGGTAGCAGAAGATCCTCTCTGACATATTTTTAATGCGTATCTGCTTTAATGAGCTTCTAGAGAATTCACCGTTTTGGGTTTTGGTGTCACGTGAAGTTCCAAATACAAATAGAACTACTAAAACCTGCACATACAGTCATGAACAAAAACATACACCTCTAAAGATCATGTATGTCCTTGCAATCTTGAGTTTCCAATGACTCCTATAACTCTTAATTTTCTATGATGAAAATGCGCTTTGGTTCCTTCATAGATTTATTACAGATCTTCTGGACACATGACAAAATCAAGTGGGTCCAAAATATACATACAGCAATGCTAATGTTTGGTTAAATGACACTTTGGCCATTTTTACCTCAACTAGGTGCTTTTGGTTTCCATCTACAAGCTTCTGGTTGAATCTTTGCCCCTCCTCTAGACAGAATTGTTACAGTTCAGCTAAATTTGTTGACTTTCTGACTCCGACTTGTTTGTTCATCACAGTCCGCAGGTTCTTGATGGGTTTAAGTCAGGAATTTTTTGTGGAGACCAGTTTAAAACCTTAATTCTAGCCTGATTTAACCATTTCTATTATCACTTTTGATGTGTTTTGGGGTCATTGTCTTGCTGGAACACCTAACTGTGTCCAAAACCCGACCTTCTGGCTAATGATTTTAGATTTCCCCGAAGAATGTGGTGGTAATCCTCCTACTTCGTTATTCAGTTTAGTTTGTTGAAAGCACGATAACAGCCCCAGAGCATGATACTGCCACCGCCATGCTTTATGGTAGGTTTGGTGTTCTTGGTGTTCAAGGCCTCACCTTCTCTTCTCCAAACATATTTCTGGTCGTTGAGGCCAAATAGCTCAACTTTTGTATCATCTAACAACCAAACTTTCTTCCAGAAGGCCTTTTCTTTGTTGATGTGATCAGTGGAGCTTTAAGGTTCTGCTTCTCGAGGAAGGACTTCCTTCTCCTTGGAGCCTCTCAGCTCATGTTGATGTAAAACACTGTGGACACTGTTGGAACACATGATTCATTCAGACCTGCTTTTTGCTGATTCTTGCTCGATTCTTGACCATCCTGACCCACTGTCTCTCAGCAGCAGGTGTTAATTTATGTTTTCTTGCTGATTGTGGCAGTAACACAACCATACAATGGACTTTATACTTAGAAACAAGTTCTAAGTGACTTTCCTGCCCTGTTCAAGTCAATGATTTCCTTTAGCAGATCTTTGTTGAGCTCCTCAGACTTTCCCACTGTAGTGTTTATATTAGAGTCGGATGAGTGGATCAAATGGGCATTTAAATAACCTCAGAGGAGTCACCAGCTGTAGTCAATCGTAAACACTCACGACAAGTTAAGAGGCCATGCCACTAAGAAAATTTGATGAACAACCTGATAATTCCAGTTGCTATACGTATATTTTGATGCTGCAGGTTTTGTTTTTTTTCTAGAAGACCTATAATAAATCTATGAAAGAATCAAAATGCATGACTGTTTTTTGTGACAAAGATGGATGTGTTCAATAATTCCATCATAGAAAATTCAGTTATGGAAACCATTGGAAACTCAAGACTACCATGATATACACAGTCTTTATAAGTGTATGTTAACTTTTGCACATGACTGTACCTTGTCTTTGCTCAATTAAGGTGATTTCAAATGTTTCTACGAATATTTTCTCTACAGATGACGACATCACGGACAACAGTTCATCCAGGAGGTTCAGTAAAACCTGCCTGAAGAACGTCTTTACTGTGGTTCTCATCTTCGTGTACCTGCTGCTTACGGCAGTGGCGGTGTTTCTCGCCTACCAAACCATCTCCGACTTTCTGGTGAAGCTCAAGCAGCCGGTCATGTCCGTCACCTACAAAGAAGTCGACTCATTTTCACCCCCTGGTCGGTTTAAATGACACACTGTAAGGGTGGTTTTGAAGGGTAATTCAGGGCTGTTATTGGGTTAGTAGGCAGCAGCCAGTGTGGTGTTTAGGTAAACAGTCTGAACCACAGATTACAGCCTGAAACTACGTCATGGACTGCACTGCCCTCCAAAATGCTGGATAGAAATCTAATTTACTGATTTAGGCAAGGCAAGTTTCAGCACCAAGGGAGTTCTGCGTGTTTAATCTTAACCACAACAAGCATAAAAAGCAGATAAAGCAATAAAAAAGGCTTAAATAAAGAATAAAAACAAAACAGAAAATAAAAGGTTAAAAAATTTATTATTCACTGAAGGGCAGAGACAAACGGGAAAGCCTTCAGCCTTGTTGTAAAAGAGCTGAGAGACCTGCAGTTTTATGTGAGTTTGTTCCAGATATGTGATGCATAAAAACACTGAAAACTTCCTCTGTGGGTTTTACTTTCACTTTGAGGAAAAAAGCTTGACAACTGAGGCCAAAATAAAGAGACTTTGGCTCTATTTTTTCATTTGAGAGAATTATGAAATAACTGAAGTTTCATTGTCCTCACCACCAGGCTAACGTGAGATCTGAGAATCTATGGAACGCAAATAAAAGTGAAGTTTCCCTAAGTTCCTCCTAATCAAAACTGTGAATCTGAGCACAGATAACAGCCTTATAACTGCACATCAGTGACACCGATGTTGTTCAACCTGTTCTACAAATTCTCAACTTCATGTCATAAACTAAACTTAATGCAACAGAAATGAAGCACAACAATCCTGCATCCATTTTAAATACAGTAGCACCAGGCAACCTCTTTACTGAGTGTACCACACTGTGCAAACTTTCTAAAAATGGTTTTAATCACAAATATGGTCAGGTGTTGGTGTAGTGACCTCCATGATTTAAAGATTTATGTGCTGCTACTTCAGTTTTTATAAGGTTTTGCTTAGTAATGAGACTTTGTGAATCTAAAGTGGTCAGGAGCTCATCCATTATTGATTGCATGTTGTTCTTTCTTTCAACAGGTATCGCTCTTTATCCCGGCAAAGCTCGGCTGCTGAGCTGCAAACATCACTACCACGACTACATCCCACCTTTAGTGGACCCTGGCACGCCTCAGGAAATAGACTGTGAGGTTACACAAGTGACTTACATCGGACCGTTCACAAATCAAACATGGGTCAGTTACACTGTAAATATAAACAGTATTCACTAAGTTAGATGTTATCCTCTTTTATTTCTTTTCAACATTGCATCATGGTCAATTTAGTTTGCCTTTTTTTAAGACAAGAATGTACAATCAAGACTCTTTCATGTCAAAGTGGAAACTGGGTTCTGGAAGCATCCTCACATGATGATGCTGCCACCACCATGTCTCACATCATGATGCTGCCTCCACCATGCTTCACAGTGTGGATGGCGTGTTTGTGATGATGTGCAGTGTTGTTTATCATCAGACCTAAGAACCTTCTTCTAGTTGACTTCAGTCTCCAACATGCCATCAGGTGAACTCTAGTCGAGATTTGATATGAGCTTTTTTTTTCAACAGTGTCTTTCTCTTTTCCCCTCTAAAGCTTTAAATGGTGGTAGATCTCTCCTGTCAGCCGCTGAAGCTTGTAACTCCTTCAGGGGAGTCTTCGGTGTCTTGGTGGCCTCCCTCACTCCCTTTCTTACATGGTCACACAGTTTTTGTGTCTTTTTTTGGTAAATTCTTGTCAAAAAAGACAAATTAAATTGACCATCAATGTTGAAAAGCAGAAAAACGGGAATATAAACTGTACAAAGAAAACATATACATGCCAACTGTTTAATTAGTTTTGAAGACAGTTTTTACTCACTCTCCACTTCTATATTGTAGAAAACAGCTCTGGTGTTCCGTGGCCCGTCTGATGTCAGAAACAAAGAGCTGATCTTCATGCAGTTCAGTCACAATGAAACCGAGGAGGACTTCAGCGCCATCACTTACATGCTTTTTGCAAAGTATAGCGACTTGATTGCGAGGTAATAGCAACCAACAGCTATTTATTGTGGTTGTAGTGTTTGTTGATGCCATTTCTGGTATATTTTGTTATGTTTTTTTTCCCCCTCATGACACAAATCATGCACTAACAGCTTAATAGGAATTATTAATGCCATTTAAAAGTCAGTTATATTAGCTATCACGTCACTTGGAACTTATCTGAAGTTACTTTTTTGTTGTTTGTCTTTTGTGAAAGAAATTCTGATTTTAGAGGTTATTTGTTGCAGTTTCACAGCAGCATTTGTGTTTTCTGACTCTGTAGTACAAACAAATCAGAGTTTATGAGGGACTGTGAGAGGAATTATTCCACATGGACCTTCTCTGGAGGCTTCAGAACTTGGGTCAAGATGTCTCTAGTGAGGACTTCTGGGAAACACAATGAGGCTATGGAGTTTCGCCAAGAGGTATTTACCTAATTGCTCATGTTTTACAGGCATGATGAAGTTTAGAAGCTTTCATTATTTGTGTTGGTTTTTGTAGTCCGCTGTGGTGAAATTCAACGACAAGCGACCGGAACAAGAGCAGACCAACCAGCTCTTCTTTGCCGTCTTCGAATGGCGAGATCCTTACATGCAAGAAATCAGATTGGTCAGTTCACTCAGACGTTTTATTCTCATCAGAACTAGTTTGTTTTTGTATGGATTTAATTCAGTTGTGTGTATTTTGAAACAGATAGTCACTGCGAATCCCTGGAGCGCCATGGCCATCCTCTGCGGCGTCTTCATGGCTCTTTTCAAAGCTGCTAATTTCGCCAAACTCACCATTCAGTGGATCATCAGGATGCGTAGGAGACATCTGAAGAATAAAGCACGAGAACTGAACCAAGTGAGCTGAAACACTTTGTACAGAAGCACCGGTGACACATTCTGACAAAATCCACATTATCTCACTCTTCTGAGTCTTTATTTTTACACAGTTGCATTTTTTGAGGTCACTAACTTGCATCATTTTCTAATAACTGGTGAGAAATTTGAGCACTGAAGCATTTTATCCGCAAGATTTTCCATTTTATTGATGGTGTTGCCTCCATTTACACGTTTTAACAAACAGAAATGACTGGATTTTACTGCTAATTTGATCATTTCATAAAGAAATATTCAGTGAATTTTTATTGTTGTTGCTGCTGCATTATAAAATAAGATGTGTTTCATGAATATTTTCTGAAACATTCCAGGGAAACAAATGTTGCTGAAAGGTGAGACGCAGTTAAAGCTTATTTTTAAAAACATGTTTCGGGTGTAAAACTGAGAAAATGTGAACTTTGGTAAAAATGTTGCAGGATTTTGGAGTGGTTCTCAAAGGGATAATACTACTTTAAAGGGAACATTACACAACATTGTGTCTGTATGTAGCGTTTTATAAAACAAATTGCCATTCCGAATTACAATTACCTTGATAACTCCTAAGAGAGTAAGAGCTGTTTTTATAGCATATTTGCTCAGTCCATTTTTCCAGAACTTTATCTGCTTTCATTTGATTCCAACATAATGTGTTGTAAAGAATTGTATTTACTTGAGCTGTGAATGTGTTTTGGTCAATATTATATCACATACGTCATGTTTTTAGAGATGTTCAGAAAATAAACATATTTTTATGCCTGAAAATATTATTGCTGACTTTTATTTACAAGGATTTAGATTGATATTGCCATAGAGCATAGAAATATGCTTTTACAAAATGAGATTTGTTTATTTTTCATCCAACCAAGAAAGTACACAGAAGCGTTGTTGAGATCTTTACACATTGAACTGTTCATGAAGTCCAGAAATCTTTAGTTTAACCTCCTAATTGCACCATTTTCAAGTTATTTTATAGAAAAATAAATATAAAATGGCCATTTAATCATCTTTCTATGCTTAGTTCATTTTCCATATTAATATCACAGTGAGTGCTGGACAATTAGACCAGTGGTTCTGGAGCTGTATGCCTTTAAATTAGTCTTACTTAAGATGATTTAGCACTATAATTACATGTAAAGGCGTGTCTTGTAGCAAAAACGTTTGAGAATTATTGAGGTAGACCACATTGTACAAAATGAGCATTTTTTAAAGCTGGTTTTAATTGTAATTTATATAAAAAATATAAATAAAAAAATTAAAAATATATATTTAAGAATATTTTATTTATTATTTTATACATTATTAGTAAATACATATTTTATGTTCATTGTAATATTAATATAAAAAGATAAATCTATAAATTTTATATATTATATATTTATATTAAATATTTGTATATTTACATTTTAAAAATATACATATAAATATTTAATATATATAAATATATATATATATTAAAAAAGTTTTTATATATATATATATATATATATATATATATATATATCCATCCATTATCTATACACCGCTTAATCCTCACTAGGGTCGCGGGGGGGGCTGGAGCCTATCCCAGCTGACTCGGGCGAAGGCAGGGGACACCCTGGACAGGTCGCCAGTCTGTCGCAGGGCATATATATATATATACATACATTTTTTTTATATTTGTTATGAGTCGAGTTTTTAAACGTTAGTGTTCCACCGTTTTTAACGCATTTTTCCAGGGACCCTGCTGTCAGATTTTCACAGTTTTTCAGTGCAGTCACATTAAATGTGGATTTAAACTATTAATTGAGGAGACTTTAAATGAATACTATCGTTATGAACTATCTGCTCTGGACTGAGTGCTGTGTTTTCCTGCACAGCGCTGCTCCTGAATGCCTCCTGGTTTGTAGTTTCGGGTCGAGCAGGATGTTGTTAGCTTCAGCCCTGGAGGAGAACTTCCAGTAGTCCTGCACACATGTGGCTGTTTTAAAGGTAGCCGACAGACACACCTCGGTATTTATACCGTGTACAAACACTCTGTCTTCGCTGTTCTCGCTCAGGATTGTAGAAATAGTAAATTAGCAGGAGTAACGTTGCTGTTGCTTGCTAGAATGCTAATGTTAGCATGTTAACTTGCTAGCTATAGTTGTTACTTAACCGACAGTTTAACTCAGTGAAAAGTCACAGTTCGTCTAAACAGTTTGAAATTCTGGCAGTCGGGTGGTGTTTTTGTTTTGTTTTTGACGCAGTTATCACGGCTCTCTGCTCTCTTTAACGACAGCTAGCTACAGCTAAGCTAACAACAATGAGGGGTCCAACCCACTGCTAGCTAACCAACTTAACTAGCCAGTTTTAAAACGCAGAAACATAGACGTTAAGTTATATCTGCTGCAGTTTCTGACTATATTTACTTTCTTCTCAACGTGGGAAGTTAAAATGTTGTCTGACTTGTGATGCTAAACTCCTGCACCAGGTAGCTAACTGCTAGCAGGCTAACCTAACAGGTCAGTGGTGTGAAATTGTCCCTTTTGTTAATCTGAAGCATTCAATGCAAGTTAGCTTTGAACTTGAAGTTGCATTTGTGGTGACCTTTATTGAGCTTCATGGAGAACTGTGCTATCTAGTTTGTGCTTTAGCATCAGCAGAAGGAAGCCATGTAGCAGTCAAACCTCTTGAACTGCCTCCTCTATATATTCCTGTGTATTTTCAGATATTTTACCACCACTACATGTTGTGTTTAGAAGTTAACTGGTCTCTAAACACACTCCTTCCTGATGCCCTTACAGGGATGGAACGTGAGCCTCGGATCTTATTAATATTATAAACAGCTGCCCTCTGGTGCTTTGGGAGGGAAGAGAAATGGTGATGGAGGCATTTAGAGGCATTTTATAATGTCACAAACAGAATATAGTCCGGACTAATGATGATGGTGATGGTATCTCCAGACTGTATTCTATGTTAAACTGCACTGATTCAACTTTGGATGAGTTGCTGTGGATGTGTCAGATGGAGACGTGACGCTGCTGCAAAATTGAAAAGAAAGTTGGCACATTGCTTTGACCAAACTAACTTTTCTTAATTATAATGATTCAAGACTGTAATAGGAGTCAACAGGACAAGTTTTGCACCTCTTTTCTTATTCTTACCCACTCAGAATTCAAATCAGAGTAATGCTGAACAACTAATTGCAATATTATCAAAATCATAATATGGCGAACTGCAATATCCAAAACAAAGTAGCTGCAATTTTTTTTATTAAAAATATATAAATAGAATGATGGTAGTAAAGAGACGCCCTGGCTTATGAGTCATACTCTGCAGATGTAAAAGAATATAAACGTTTGGGGCAGGCTGCAGCAAAAAAACCTTTCATAATCTGTGGTTTTTGCAGGAAAGAAATGAGAAAAATAGCATTCCCACGAAAACTGTGACTCATATCACAGTGCCTCTTTATTGTATGTATTTTAACACTGTAAAAAAGATTTTTAACATCCCATAGAACTGTGAAAATTTGGCAATGAGGATGCCAGAAAAAATACATTAAAACACTGGAATATTGTAATGTTCAAAAACTGTAAAAATAAATAAATTTTAAAAATTGTGAAAATAACATCAGATATCTATTTCAAAAATGGGGAAAATCTGCAAAATAATTGTTAAAAAAATAACTTTTCAACCTTAGTATATGTAATTTTTATTTCAAATAATGGCAAAAAACAAACAAAAAAATTATTTCTGATTTAGATATTGTAAAAAAAAATGTGTTAATTTACAGTCCAACAGAGAAATAATGGATTTCCATTTGTAAAAGTACAGATTTTGGATGTTATTTACAATTTTTGACTATAAATGAACATGGAAATTAAGACTTTTTTTTCTGTGATTTTGGTGAAAATCTATAAAATAACAGTCAGAAACGGTTCTAAAGTTTATTTACAGTGTAGGTAACTTCTCATTTTCTGGATTTATTTCTTAATTTATTTATTTATTTATTAACTTCCCCAAATGTAAACACTGGTATCTACTCATATTTTGTATTTCTAAAACTCAAATAATACAGGTGGAAATGACGATTCCTTTATGTTTTTTGTTGTGATTTTGTTTTCCGCAGTACCAGATCTACAGCAAAGACAGCAGAGGCTCTTTGTAACTTTTCATCTTAACTTTTAATGCATCGACACATTCATAAACCAGCAACATGTCCGGACAGAACAGAGTTTTCTGCGTAGTCAGCTGTAACCTGTGAGGGCAGACGTTGACCAGCAGTTGACTTGCTGCCGGCGTTGCTTTCTCGCCCTGTTTGTGAGCGTTTAACAAGTCCAGACTTAGCCTGCGGTGCTGCCTCGGCTCTGCTGCTGGCTGCAGAGTTGCCCTCTCAGCAGACTGGAATTAGACCAGCAGGCTGAACTCTGGTGGTATCTGGGCCGTGGTTCCGAGGCATGTTGTTGAATAGCAGGTGTGGTTCAGCGAAAGTCCGTTGGTTTGAAGTGTGAGCTTTTGCTGAGAGCACGACTTCTAATATAAAATATGCAAGAGCTGCAGTCACTAATTGATTTCTAATTAGTTTTTGATAATGGTTTGGGTAAGAAATAAGTCAAAATCCTCTTATTGCAGCTTCTTAAATTTGAATATTTTCTTCTTTTTTTTTTTTTACTCTTCTATGAAAGTAAGCTGAATATGTTTGGGTTGTGGAAAATACAAGACAGTTCAGGATGTCACACATTGTTTCCCAATTTTCTGACACTTTATAAACCAAACAAGTAATTGTTTAGTCAAGAAAATAACTGAGAGTTTAATGGACCTTGAAAATAATAATTTTTGCTGATATTTGTTGAGTCAAACGGCAATCAAATACAGTAGCAAAATGAGATACTGTTCCTCTTACAGCTCCTTAACCCTGTAA
Source organism: Amphiprion clarkii (assembly GCA_027123335.1). NCBI lineage: Eukaryota > Metazoa > Chordata > Actinopteri > Pomacentridae > Amphiprion > Amphiprion clarkii. The sequence continues at coordinate 26,793,761 of CM049584.1, read as the reverse complement.
GACAGCAAAAAAAATTAGCATATATATATATCTTTCCCAAAAAATAATAATAAGTCATAATACTGAGCTAGCGCTTTATTAGGGACACCTGCAATCTAATGCAGCACCAGGAACACCTGCTAGATTTATAGATTTAACGACAATTATGTCAACAGAAACTGGAAACACTCTATAAAAGTAGAAATTAAGGTACAATCTGGCAAGAGTTTTTTTTTGGCTCATTGAACTCTTTTTGAGATTTTTCCAAAGCATAAATGTTGTTTTAGGGAAGTTTTCAGTCCAGGTGTCATCAGGTAATCTGGAATTAATTTGTAATTCAGAAGCAAAAAATAAATAAATAATTTTTTCGCCTGAAAGGCAAAAATAAAAAGGTCAGGTATCAGGATCAGAATCAAATATGGTCCATTTTTTTTTTTGGCAAATCCTTTTCTTCTTTTTCATTTGGAAACCAAAGACAGAAGTCTATGTGAGTTTGTAGTAAAGGAAAAGCCAGAAAAGTTTAAATATTGGTTTTCCTGGTTTGTTTTTTTGGTTTCTTTTTTGGGACAGAGGATAAAACATCAAAAATAGAGTTTGGTTTTCTCATTTTTTGTTTGGATACAACAACAAAAAGTACAGATCGACACTATTATTCAAAAGTTTGGGGTCACCCAGACAATTTCATGTTTTCCATGGAATCTCAGACTTTTATTCATGTGCTAACATAACTGCACAAGGGTTTTCTAATCATCAATGATCCTTTCAACACCATTAGCTAACACAATGTAGCATTAGAACACAGGAGTGATGGTTGCTGGAAATGTTCCTCTGTACCCCTATGGAGATATTCCATTAAAAACCAGCCGTTTCCAACTAGAATAGTCATTTACCACATTAACAATGTCTAGACTGTATTTCTGATTAATTTAATGTTATCTTCATTGAAAAAAACTGCTTTTCTTTCAAAAATAAGGACATTTCTAAGTGACCTCAAACTTTTGAATGGTAGTGTAAATTAGGGTTCAGTTCTGCACACCGTTTGTCTATATTTACATGTAAAATGTGTACATAATCTTTACTATATCCTTATTTTTTAGTCTTATTCTACTGTTTCTCACTGCATAATTTCAGTCCAGCTGCTGTAACATGTAAACTTCCCTGACGAGCGATCAATAAAGTTTATTTTGTCTTAATCGATTAATCATTGTGATATGTAGCTCAGGTAAAACCATTCTTTTTTTAATACGGGATGGTGTCTCATCATTTTGCTGTTTTAAGCTGTTAGTAATGAGTCCTTTAACGTTATTAAATTCTGTTTTTTGTTTGTTTTTTTTTTTTTTTTTTTTTTACAGTAATGGGCTGAAATCCACCTGCGTTCAAAATGGCGAGAGACAGGAAGTGCATCCTCTGTGAAACGGTCTACATCTCCAAGCAGGTAATTGACCCAGAAGTAGGATTTACACAATAAATCTGCATAATTAGAAATAAACATGTTAATTTAAGGTGATATTTTGAGGATGTCTGGTTACGTTTGCAACTTGTGGACAAAATATCACAAAAAAATATCATTTGTGTTTGCCCAAAAATCAATGTAGTCGTCTTATATCATGGAAAAAATCTTGGTATGATGTTGTTTTATTCATATATTTTCAGTTAAAACACGCTTATATAAATTAAAACACCTATTTCAACCTCATTTGTGCACATCAGCATTCTTCTGTTCCAGCCACATTCTGCGTTGATTGGACGTGCAAATTTCCCTTCATGGGTGTCAATAAAGAGTTTATCTAACTATGCTTATAAACGATATTTGTGGATTTTAAAACACTTTATTTCTAACGTGTGTCTGCAGGAGATGGATGAGCACATGAGGAGTATGCTGCACCACCGCGAGCTGGAGAAGCTCAAAGGCCGGTGAGTTGTTGTTATAATCATCCAAATATCACCTACATATTATAATAATGGACCTCATTTTCATAATAAAGGTTTGCTATGATCAATAATGCCGAAGCATATAGAGCAGGGGAGTCAAACTCATTCTAGTTCAGAGGCCACATTCAGCACAATTTGATCTCAAGTGGGCCGGACCAGTAAAATCAGAGCATAATAACCTATAAATAACCACAACTCCAAAATTTTCCCTTGTTTTAGTGCAGAAAAGTGCATTCTGAAAATGTTCACATTTAAGGAATTGTCTCTTTACAAAACATTGTGAACAACCTGAAATTTCTTAAGAGAAATAAGTTCAGCAACATTATGCCTCAGTTTATCATTTACACATTATAACTTACAGATTACAGTATCTATAAAGGAACAAAACATTTAATCACAGGTATCTGGAACTGAATGATATAGTATTTTACTTTAAAAAAAAAAAAGACAAAAAACAAAAGCAAGACAAAATATTACAAAAATGAGACACAAAATAATAAAAATGAGACCCGAAACGACAAAAAATGAGACAAATGACATGAGACAAAACAAAAAAGAGACAAAAAAATTGACAAAAAAGCTACAAAGCAACAAAAAAATGGACAAATGACTCAAACGAGACACAAAACTATGAATAAAGCAAAACAGAAACTGACAAAACAAGACAACAAATGACGAAAGCGAGAAACAAAATGACAAAAAAATAGACAACACAAGTGAGACAAAAAACACAAAACGACACAAACAATACACAAAACAATAAATATAGCAAAACACAAAATGACAAAAATAAGACAAAAAACACAAGCAAGATGAAAAGGAAACACAAGACGAGAAAAAAACTGTTGATTATTTCCAAAGACTTTTATTAACAATCTGAGCTTTTCTTGTCTTGTTTTTCTCACATTTTGCCTCCTATTTAACACTTTCTCTATGAATGAAGTATTAATATTAATGTAGAAAGGTTCAACCGGGAGTTTTGTCCGGATCTATTTGAGTCGTGCAGCACGTGTGCTCTCGTTCACGTGTCCTCGGCTATTGGCCGAGTGGATATATGGGCAGCTGTCTCCTCTGCAGCTCGTATATTTAGACACAATCTCTCCGGAACAACAGGCATGACCGTTAGGAGGCAACTGGCAATCTCGTGACCGCCATGTAGATTACTGAAGGCATGCGGCTCAGATAGAGGAGTGTCGGAGACTGATTCAGCGCCTGGGCTGTTGCTAAGCTACTACACTTTAATATCAGCAGTGACACACAAAGAGGACAGTGTGGTGAAGCATATTTGTAGTAATTTTAATAACGATGTGCTCTTAATGTTGCAGAAACTTTGGATTTATTAGCAACAGTGGTGGTTTAATAGGAGGGTGTGATGATTTATTAAACTGCCTCAACTGGAATAAGATGGCAGCAGCAAGGTTCACACTCTGAACCATATTTTTATTCACTGTGGGCTCATTTTTCACTGTAATATAAAGTCCAGCACCTCTGAAAAGAGCACAATCATGGCTAGAAGTAGAGAGAAATCAAACATTTATATTCTGCATTATGACACAGTTACAGTGCAGTAAAAAAAGAAAATGATAGTTGAATTTCTGTGACTTTTTATTTTACAATAATTAAAAAAAAAAAAAAAAACAACATTTACAGCGTTTTGCCAAGTTCTCACAGGTGTTGCCATTATTAGAAAAAAAGCACAGTGGGTTTTAATTTGTTAATTTGTTTCCATGCATCTGCTCTGTGTAGAGGAAGCCTGCAGTTCATTTCAGAAGCCTCTGAATTTTTGTCGGTCATAGCTTCACATTTGCGTTCATAAGTGAAGAATTTTTTGTTTTTTGCAGAATCTGGATAGACTAAACTTTTTTTTTTTTTTTTTAAAGCAAATTGTTAAATCTGATATGTAAAATGAAGTCAGTTTAATGAGTAATCTTGATTTTCAGTTTAGATTAAGTTCATTTTAATGCAGGTCGTACATGTTTCGTTCAAGGACTGTCGAAAAGTTGAATATTGCACATTTTTTTCTGTTTTTGCAGTTTCTGGCTCTGATAATTGGTGTAATTTTGTTGATTAAAAAAAACAAAACCTGTGTTTTAATTTTTCACAGAATCTGGATAGACTAAACGCTTTTTTAAAGCAAATTGTTAAATATGACATGTAAAATGAAGTGAGTTTAATGAATTATTATGATTTTCAGCTGAGATTTGGTTAATTTTAATGCTGGTCATGCATGATCCATTCCAAGATTGTCCCCAATATTGCATAATTTTTTTCAGTTTTTGCATTTTCTGGCTCTGATAAATGTATTTCAACCACACTGAGGGGCGGTATGGGGTTCATATGATTAACTATCTACAAAAATACATAAATTGAGGCATTTTTGTGATTATTAATCCATGTAACTAACTGAATGGCTGAGACTGAGGGATACATGGACTATAAAATAGGTTATATGATGATATAATTAATTACTGACATAAATTAGGCATGATGTTTGCTATCAGAGACACGGCAGTAAAGCTCTTAACAGACAACAGAATCACCAAATGTCTCTATAATTACCCCGTTGACCACAAAATTTGACAACTAAAAGACAAAATCTCCAAGAATAGGAACTAAATTAACATTTAGAGCTTAAAAGACACACTTTGCAACCGAATTCACATTCTTTCTTCAATATTTAATTCTTCTTAAAGTATTTATTGTAGCTTGTGGGAGCACATATCAAATATAACTGCAGGACTTGACCTTTCCAACAATGCTGGTTGCAGCATAAAAAATACTTTTGAGTTCACATCAGATTTAATCATAGTTGCAGCCTGCAAACAGCTGTGCATCCATCTCCACACCTATTCATTTTGTTTTAATCACTCCTGAACTCATTGGAGAATCTTTAAATGAAACATGCAGATCATTTTCTCTACAGTTTTTAGCTGTGATTTGTGGAATCATTTTAGTAACGTGCCTCTCAAACCTGCTGACAGATTGCAAGGTGAACTTTAGCAGCCTGATGCAGACTTTTGCGAGGTTCCTCTGCAGCTGAGAAGTAATGTGTCAGGAAAGAAGTAACCCCATCCCCTCGATGAAGGGTTTGCCAACTGCACGAGAGGTCAGAAAATGGCAGCGTGCCATGACATAGATCTGAGAGAAAATCCAGTCACAGGGTGGCATATCTGGGAGAGGGTTTTTTTTTTTTTTTTTTCAGCGGAGGTTGAGAGCAGCTGCACTCGGCTCCGGTTACGACGGCTCAGCTCCGTATTGGTGGGCAGGAACCCCGGGTCTGTTCTAATAACACATGCTGGCCCGGCGGGGGGGCTGGATCTGGATCTGGGAGCTCAGCGTGAGGTCAAATACAGTCTTTTCCCTGTGCGGAGTCTCAGAGCGCAGCGGACACCATCATGGAAGCGCACTGAGCTGAGCGCTGTGCCGAACGGCTGGACATCCTCAGACTAACATGCTGCCGTCGTCCAGCCTGGCTGCTCCTCCTGCCCTCTACCTGCCTCCCATGTTCTGCTGAAGAACCAGAAAAAAAAAAAACAAGATCAGGATGATAAAGATTTATTTTTTGACAAGAGAAAATTATAAGTTAGCTACCTCCTGATCTGGATAGAGAATTTGGATCATCTTTTTGCAGGATTGTTGAGTATTCTCCTCTCCTGGTTTTTATTCAGACGTTTAACAGAAAGTGGAGCCACAGGACTAATAAAAACAACAAGACTAGATCAGAAAGATGCCTGAAGGATCGATTGAACGCCCGCTCTCGCCTTCCCTCCCCAGGGATTGTGGACACGAGTGCCGAGTGTGTAAAGTGAAGGTGGTGAGCCTCACCGAATACGCCGGACACATCTCCAGCCCGACGCACAAGCAGAACGTGGAGGCGGCCGAACGGAAGCCCGTCGGGAATGACCACGACGAGGAATACTTCGACCGGGCTTTGGTGAAGCTGATCGAGAAGAGAAAGGAGCAGATCAGGTAGGACTTTTTGTGGAATGTGACTCTGTTGTGTTATTTTGTTGTGCCATTCTTGAGTTGTTATTATTAATTTTAAGTACAGTGTTTGCAAAAACACTTTTTTTGCAATCAAAGTAGTCCAATTTGTGAATGAAAGGAAATTTATTAAGTGTTTATGTTGTAAATATTAGTATTACACTGTAAAAAGATTGCAGTCTATTAGGTTCACTTCAACTAGTATATATATATATTCTATATATAAAAGTGTCTTTTTGTGGAAAAGAAATAGGAAAATGGCCTTTCCCCTTAAAACTGTGGCTTGATATCTGTCACCCAGACAATTTCATGTTTTCCATGGAATCTCACACTTTTATTCATGTGCTAACATAACTGCACAAGGGTTTTCTAATCATCAATTAGCCTTTCAACACCATTAGCTAACACAATGCACAGGCATGTCGATCTGTCATTGTTTACAGGAAGATTTGATATTTTGTAGAAAGGAGCCTGATTGTTTTTGGTAGTTGCCACATTTTACTTAGCAAAAGCTGACACTAAGTCATTTAAACAAACAAAAAATAGATGTATAATCTATTAATAAAAAACTGTAAAATAGTAAAAATGCTGGTAAATGCCTATAAAATAATGACATTTTTAGCAGATTTAAATACATTAAAACTGCATTTTTTCTGGTCAAACATTGTAAAAGAGCATTTTTGATCTGATTTGACATTTTTTGACAGTCTGCATGTATATTAATACTTTTTTCCTTTCATTTTAGTAGCCATTATAAACAAACTGGGGAAAATATGTAAAATTATTATTTTTTTAATCCTTAATAAACATACTTTTGCATTCAAACAACAGCAAATATCTAAAAATATGTTTTCGTCAATTTAGGTACTGTGAACAAAATTGTGTCAATTTACAGTCAAACAATGTAAAAGAACAGATTTGTGTATGAAAGCAAGTTTATTAAAGTGTTTGTTTTGCAAGTATTAGTATTATACTGTAAAAAGATTGCAGTTTATTAAGTTCACTTCAACTATAAGTGTCTTTTTGTGGAAAAGGAATGGAAAATGGCCTTTGTCACAAAAACTGTGACTTGATAGCTGTAAAAAACAATTATTTTTATAACCGTTCAGCTCCGCATTTCAGTCTATTCATTGTCGGAAGGTTAGACATTTTGTAAAAAGCAGCCTGGTTGTTTTTGGTAGTCGCCATATTTTATTTGGGAAAAACTGACACTTTATCCTTCTCTTTACATAGAAAAATTTCTTGTGCGGTTTTTCTGGTTACATGTTGTAAAAGAGCAATGATTTTGCTAGCCATTGTAAACAAAACGTAGAAAATACATACTTTTGCATTCACTTAACAGCAAATATCCAAAAAAAAAAGAGTTATTTTTTTGTTGATTTAGGTACTGAAAAAAAAAATAATGTCAATTTACAGTCAAACAATGTAAAAGAACAGATTTCCATTAGCAAAAATACACATTTTCGATGTATAAAGTCAGTGTCAGTGTTTAAGTTCTTATTATTTAACCACAAATGTACAGTTCAGCAACACCTCTCCATCCTTACTTTATGTGTGCACATGCCATGTATAGCCTCGCATTTTGCTCGACGCTGCTCACAGGCCTCTTTTAGTCGCAGCTTCACTTTGACCTGCAGCCGGAGTCAAATGTCAGGCTAAAAAAAAGCATGACTGCACACACAGAGTCCTGCTGCCTTCAGTTTAAAGCCTTCTCCAACTCGTAAAACACGGCACAACATCTTTACTCGAGTCCTCTGATGCTCTGAATTGAATTAGATTTCAGAGTTTGAAAAGTGTGGAGGCTGTTAGTTTTTCACGTCGGATCTTTTCCTTCTGCAGGTCGGTGCATTAAAACACCATGAAACAAAACTCGACAGCCACGATGAAACACAACCTCGTTAAACTGATTCTAGTCATCTGACATCATGGTTTCTTTTTTCCCACTGCCACACTGCAGCGAAGTCTCAACAGTTACATGGATTATATTATTTCTGGCCACTTGGGGGCAGCAGAAACAAGCTGTAGCCACAAAACTGACACATTAGGTCACCTTTAAAGCAGTACAAGGGAATGGAATAAACATTTTGATATCACCATGAAACTTCACCAGTTGATCACTCACATGGAAACAATGGCGGTTATTTATTGTTGCTTTCGAACCCTGACAGTTTAGCCTTCACCCACCGTTTTACTTTGACAAAAGGAGGAGTGAAAGCAGCTGAAATGTTCATTTTAATCCTTACGATTTCAGTGCCGAGTGTCTTTTTGCTGCACAATGAGTTTCTGTGGCTGCTTCACAATAAAAGACACCTAATTTTTCGCAAATTGAATGTTTTTCATGTGAAGCAGCAGCAGGAATTGTTCATGTGGCGTTAGCAGCAGCTCAGTACAACTCTAAATCTGACTTATACACTAACTGACCACTTTATTAGGTACACCTGTGAAATCTAACGCAATCTAATACAACAGCTTTACGTCTAATTCTACTGTTACAAAGCTGTATTGCAAGTTTTTCTGACAATGTATGTTTATATATGCAACTAAGGTCATTAAAAATGCCCAGCTGCAAAGCTTACCTTTCATTTTGCTCACATATTAGAGTCTGTGGAGATTTTCTAGACCTCTGTCTGTCACTCAGTAAATCATAAAATACTGTCAACAGCAAGAAAAAATAATCTATTGTTGCCATGTTTTTAGGAATAAAATGTTCTGTAAATCAGGGTATGATTGATTTGTGATCAAACTGCTCTCTAAAAACCCTAAGAACTTCAATATAAATAAAGCTTTGGCCCACGTAGGTGCAATTGAAGTGGAGATTCCTGCTCATAGTAGGAGAAAAAACTTGTTTTGAGAAGATAAAGATAGGTTTTATAATTGAAATCTTAACAACTAATTGTGTGTTTTGGATGTTCTCTTTGTATTTATCCCAAAAGAAGACATGCAATGGAAGTGAAATCTCTTAAAATATTAAAAATTTACCAGTTCATGTCTCCTTTTAAACTGTTACAGCAGATCTGTTTGTGAAGTTGTTTTTTTCCACATAAAGCAAATAAAAGCAATATTAGCATTAAGTTTGACTCCTGATGAATATCAATCTAATATTCAGGTTGTTCTTTGGTTATCACAAAAACATCTGGCCGTCGAGTTGCAAAAGTGTGTAAGTGAGTTTGTAAGATATATATATGTGTGTATAATGTCTGTGACTTTTGTTTTGTAGAAAAGAGAAGGAGGCCGCCGCTGCAAAGCAGGCAAAAGAAGAAGAGGATCGAAGAAGGAAAGAGGAGTTTCAGCAGAGACTAAAGGAAGCGAAGGACAATTACCGCTTCAGTCTCGCCTGGCAGCAGCAGCCACCGCAGGGGTTCAGTGATTCTAGTCATAACACTTCCTGGGTCGGCAGCAACCGATATAACCCCAGAGCAGGGCAGGCTCGACCCTGGCACCACAATAACCAGGGAAAGAGCGCCACCTGGCATGCTCAGGAGCCTCCCAACCTGCAGAAATGGGCGTCTGCAGAGTTTGGTGGAGGAAAATACAACTGCCAGGAGGGCCGGAGCAACAGGACGTGGGGTCAGGGTGGGTTTCCTGGAAATCCACAGAACCGGCTGCCGTGGCTCAGCAACGGGGGCAGCAGTAACGGGCTCTACGGCCAAAACAAAATTTCCCAGTACGCTCAGAGGGGGCGACCCACCAGCCTGCTGGGGCCTCCACCCAGTTTCTTCGCCCACGCCTTCAACCAGTTTCAGAACATGGGCTCTGACCAGAGAGCTCAGCAGGGTCCTGGGTTTCAGAACCGGGAGGGACAGTCAGCAGAACCTGAACATAACAGCAGCAAGAGTTCCAAGGCTTTTGGTAGCAACCCAAAGCTGGACAAAGCCTGCCGCTGGTCGCCCTATCCGGTCGCAAAGGGTTCTGAACCCCATAACGATACCATCCCAAACTCATCAGAGAAGTTCCCCAAAGGCCCCAAACCCCAGAACAAAACACCGGAAACCAGCGGCTTTAACAGGCAGTCCAGACCTGAGCAGAAAGCAGGGCAGCTGACGACTAGTCGAAAAAGTGTGGAAGACAAAGGGAAGCTTAAAACAAACCCAGCGACCAAACCCAGAGATGGACGCAGCAGCAGCAGCAGTCGAAGCAGCAGCTCTCAAAGAGAAGGTCAGCAGAACCCCGCATCAGGTTCTGCAAATCCAAAGCTAAATATAGACAGAAAGATGTCCGGTCTCAGTAGTGGAGCTCAACTCAGTAAGGCCTCCAGTCAAATTCAATCAAAACCAACTGCAAAACAAAGTGGACTCAAGGCTCCACCTGTTGGGCCCCTTCAGTCAAGACAAGAACGGCAGCTTCCAGAGGCAGTGAAGAAAGCCAGGCAGATTGTTTTAGAGAAGAGAGGCTCTTTAGACAGCTCTAGTAACAGCAGGATGGAAGTGACACGGCACATCGTGGAGGATCAGGCAGTTGGAGTGAACAAGGAAAACAGCTGCAGGCAGAATGCGAGTAAACCTGAAGCAGTCCGGCCAGAAAAGCCTTCGCTGACATCTTCAGACAGCAGCCAGTTTCTCCAGTCGTTACAAGTCAGCACCTCCACCATGGAGAGCTCTGAGGCTGCAGCTTCAAGCCGCGACAATGAGGAGAGCAGGAGGAAATCGGAGAAGCAAACCAGCTCTGTGGCCTCGGATGACGGCATGCAGGTCGCTGAGGCGGGTCAGAGCTCGGAAAGCGACACCTCCAGAAGTGGAGAAGCTCAGACCGGGTCGAACAGTCTGTCCAAACTGGACCTGCCTCCCGTGTTGAAACGGGACCTCAGCAAGCACATCAGCTGCAAGAACAAAACAGGGGCCCACGAACCCAACCTGAACATCGCCAGGCGGGTTCGTAACCTGAGCGAGTCGCGGAGAAGTGACACCGAAAAGGATTCTGGGCTCAAACCGACCGTACGGCAGCTCATCAGCTCCTCCGGGTCGCGACGAAACGTCAACTGGGAACAGGTGTATCAGGAAGTCCGGAAGAAGCAGGACATGGGGAAAGGCATGCCAAGGTGAAAGTTTGATCTTGTTTTTAGAGCCTATACGGAGTTAATTCAGTCTCCAAGCAGATGTCTGGGTAGATTCATGTCATGATAATCCTTGGAGCTTCAGTAGAAAAGCAACTGGACTTCCTAAAGATGTTTCACCTCTCATCCAAGCAGCTTCTTCAGCTTTCAGGTGTCTATCTTATTTTGTAGCTCCAGTTGTTTTTTACTGAAGCTCCAAGGATCTCAAAACACATGCACATAAAAACTAGAGAACAGTATCTGCTGCTTTATGCTTTTATTTCACTGCATTTCAAAGCCAAATGTTGTACTTTCTATTCTACATTTAACTGATAACTTCAACTACTAGTTATTCTGTATACTCAGAATAATAATACACAGCATAATTACCAAATAAAGGATGTCTTTTTGTTGTAAAGTCCACAGCGAGGCCTTAGATTAAGAGGAAACTTTACTAAACACTAAATAATACTAAAAGCAGCTCTGTCTTCATTCTGAGATGGACCATTCTGCAGAACAAGCGCTTTAACTTTCATTACTTTAAGTATATCTGATTATATAACTTTTATTTGTTTTGAGATCCGAATATTTGGATCTCAAAACAAATAATCGGATACCACCGTCACAACCAAATATTCAGATATTCAAGTCCAGCCCTAGTGTCCTGTCACGTTTATTGATAAAGCTGCCGACAATCAGTTAAGAAAATTGTTAAAAATTTGCACCCCTGGCTTTTAATTGTAACAGTATGTCTGCACTGTGCTAGTTTTACTGAACTACAAGGTCTGAATATGTCTTCTTCCCTCACTACGCTTTTCTGCTCACGGATACTGTTCTGTCAGCTCATATCATATACAAGCATCTAGGTTTCATGTGCATGAGTTTTATGACTAATTAAACGCCACAAGTATAAGGTTTCATATCTGATTTCTGCTGCTTCGTCCTTATCTCATGTCTCGTCCTGCTCGCTTCCTGTCCTACAGGTTTGGGATAGAGATGGTGCCATCTGAGCAGGGGTACCAGAGCCAGGAGGAGGACGACATTCCCCTGCTGGAGGGTTTCCAATGGGAGTCGTTAATGGATGTCTCTTCCCAGGGTGGTGCCTCCAGAAAACGCTCCTTATCTGAGAGCAGCATCGCCCCTGTATCCACACACTCCCTGTTTACGACCCTCACATCCAAAGATACAGCACAGAGGGAAGACTTCAGATTACAGCACCAGGGATCTGCAGTTTCTCCCAACCGCACATCCACTCAAGGAAGCCGAGACAATCAGCCAGAGGTTGGACAGATGTTAGATCAGTTTGATGCTAAAGGAAAGAAGCATCCGGACAAAATGAAGACAGAGAAAGCAGGTCTGCAGAGATCTGATTCGGTCCTGGGAGACAGCAGTTCAGGGACGGAGCAGTATGACGGTCAGGGAACAGGGAAGAGGCGACGAGCAGCAGGGGTGAGTTCAGGAAACAGCGTTCTTACCTGTATTTTTCTGTTTATGTCCTCACAAACAAAACATGAATCTTTCTTTTGTCGTTTTTAGGATGTCCCAAATACAGAGTCTTCATGCTTGGAACATAATAGCAAAAGACGGAAGGTCAAACCCAAAAAAGGTCAGTGTCAGGAGAGAGAATGACTCCATGTACACTACCGTTCAAAAGTTTGGGGTCACCCAGGCAATTTCATGTTCTCCATGAAAACTCACACTCTTATTCATGTGCTAACATAACTGCACAAGGGTTTTCTAATCATCAGTGAGCCTTTCAACACCATTAGCTAACACAATGTAGCATTAGAACACAGGAGTGATGGTTGCTGGAAATGTTCCTCTGTACCCCTATGGAAATATTCCATTAAAAATCAGCCGTTTCCAGCTAGAATAGTCATTTACCACATTAACAATGTCTAGGCTGTATTTCTGATTCATTTAATGTTATCTTCATTGAAAAAAATGCTTTTCTTTCGAAAATAAGGACATTACCCAAACTTTTGAACATTGTGTATGTATTCTGTGACGTTTTACCGCCACAGTGATGTTTAAAATGTGTGTTCTGTGTTCGGTCCAGAGCGTTTACAGATCGACCAGCTGCTGGCGGTGTCTCTGCGGGAGGACGAGCTGAGTCGATCCCTGCAGACGGTGGACACGAGTCTGATCCAGGCCCGAGCTGCTCTGGAGGCTGCATACATGGAGGTGCAGCGTCTGATGGTGGTCAAACAGCAGGTAGGTCTGCAGCAGGGGTGGAAGTAGTGTTAGGATACAGCAGAATAAAAATACTTCATTACAAGTAACAGCCTTAAATGACGAATTTTAACTCAAGTGAAAAAACATGGCAGCAAAATGTAGTTAAAATATGAAAGTAGAAGTCCTGATTTCATTACTCTGATGCATTATTATATGTGACATTTTTATATGTGTAGTGAAGCATCAGTGTGTCAGCATCATGATACTATTAAAGCTGCTGCAGGTTTGAACTACTTTACACACAGTTTTTAATATACAGAGATAGAAGAGACAGCTGAGGGCTCCAAAAATGATTAAAAGAGGAAAAAACACACAAATCTGCTTCCAGTTTTGTGATTTTCTTCTTTAGTCTTTGATTTTGGGTGAGATATTAGAGAAAAAACACTATTTGTTAAAACTGGTAACAACTCATAAGCATCTAAAATGTGACTCCAGCTACACACTGATTCTGTCAAAAAGTGGGAAGTTTGAATACAAAAAAGCCCCCCCAAGACAGAACAGTGGACCGAAATTCAGTGATATGCACACTCTGCAGGATGGAGTTTTCTTTTCCCCAAAGCACTTCTAGCTTTAAGTACCACATTAATGCAAAAAAGAGATAGATAGATAGATAGATAGATAGATAGATAGATAGATAGATAGATAGATAGATAGATAGATAGATAGATAGATAGATAGATAGATAGATAGATAGATAGATAGATTTTATTCTGTCCCAAACGGTGACAGAAATTCTGTTTTGACAAGGCTCCAACAGTAAAAATACAACACAAAAAAACACACTTAAAACACGAGCTCACAAAATAGACGTCTAAAAGAAATGTTAAAAAGAAACAGTAGCCAATAAAAATAAATAAATAAATATATATAGCTGTTTTTGTGGGCCAGTGGGAGAGAAGTTTTTTGTTAACATGAACCTTTTAAGGTCTTTAATAAACATATTAATATATATATTCCCTTCTTTCTTGAGTCTGTTTGCTCATGCAAAATGAAATGCGATTAATATAGATTAAAAATGAATGCTATTTAATCGAAGTTAATCCACAGCAACCCTGTGTTTAACCTTTATTAAAAACGTAAATCGTTTGACAGCGCTAATATGTTTATACTGTTGTCAAGAGGCCTCTCAGTTACACCATATGGCGGTTCCGCTGTTGGGCTTTTTTTGGGCTCGTTTCCATGGGGCCGGTTGCTTGTTTCTATCGCGAGATCTGACAACACTGACCGTTAACAGCAGATGTGTGCATGCGTCATTGCTTTCGTAACACCTCACATCTCACTAGGAGACCGTCGGTTATGAGTTTACGACGTCCTTGTTTCGTGGTTAAGTCGCCACCTCCCATAAATTTATTAAGAAAGTCTCGTTCCATCATTCCTACGTTAAAACAAATTTCGCGCGGGAACTAGATGGCGAGCGGAGCGGAAGAACACGTCATCACGCGGCGACACAGGAGGAAGACGGCTTTGTTTACATCCGCCGGTTGTACTCAACATTGGACTGTGCAATATTCGCCTTCTTTCGTTTGTGTTGTTGGTTTTTTGGAAACTTTTTGCCCTTCGTTATGGATCCCAAGCGTACGCCAGACTCTTCTGGTGGCAGTGCTTTGAAGAAAAGGAAAGCCATCTCCATGGAAGTGAAACTGGATATAATAAGACGCTCGGAAAAGGGCGAAAGACCGACGAACATCGGACGGTTGCTTGGCTTAAATCGCACGACTGTCTCGACCATTATCGGCGATAAAAAGCGTATCCTTGAACACGTGAGAAGATCTGCTCCTATGAAATCGACTGTGATTACAAAGCAGCGTAGCGGTCTCATTCTTGAGATGGAAAGATTATTAGTGCTTTGGCTGGAAGACCAACAGCAACGGTGTATCCCAGTGAGCCTCAGGTTGACTCAGGAGAAAGCTAGAAGTTTGTTTGAGAAATTGAAAAGAGAAAAGGGGGAAGGGAGTGAAAGTGAAGAGTTTGGGGCTAGTAAAGGTTGGTTTATGCGGTTTAAGGCTCGTGCTAATTTGCATAACTTCAAGGTGCAACGGGAAGCTGCTAGTGGTGATTACAAAGCAAGAAGTGATTTTCCTAGTGCCTTGGCTGAGATAATTAGGGAGGGGGGTTACTGTGCTGAACAAGTGTTTAATGTGGATGAGACAGGCTTGTTCTGGAAGCGTATGCCTGCCCGTACATACATTGCCAAGGAGGAGGAGACAGCATCAGGCTATAAAGCCAGCAAGGAGAGACTGACCTTGCTTCTGGGGGCTAATGCTGCTGGTGATTTCAAGCTGAAGCCGTTGTTGGTGTATCTGACCGAGAACCCGAGGGCACTCAAGGGCATCTGGAAGGGTCAACTACCCGCCATCTGGAGGTCTAACAAGAAGGCGTGGGTGACGCTTGAGATATTTCAGGACTGGTTCACCAACCATTTTGTGCCAGAAGTGGAGCGGTACTGTGCTTTGAAGGGGCTGCCCTTTAAGGTGTTGCTATTGTTGGACACTGCCCCTGGTCACCCTGCCCATTTAGATGACTTTTGTCCTAATGTCAAGGTGGTTTACCTTCCACCTGATATCACTTCAGTTTTACAGCCTATGGACCAAGGTGTCATTGCCTCTTTCAAGGCCTACTATCTCCGAACGACATTTGCTATGGCTGTCAGGGCCACTGAGAAGGACAAGGACTTGACTCTCATGAACTTTTGGAAATCTTATGACATTCTGGCTGCTGTAAAGAACATTTCTGATTCTTGGGATGAAGTTCAGCAGACGAACTTGAATGGTATGTGGAAAAATGTGTGTCCCCAGTTTGTGAATAATTTCCATGGCTTTGAGGAGTCGGTTGAGGCCGTCACTGAGAATATTGTTGATCTGAGTAAGCAGCTTCATTTGGAGGTGGAGGCTGATGATGTCAAAGAGCTGCTGGCATCTCATGGAGAGGAGTTATCTGCTGAGGACCTCATTCAACTGGAAAAGCAGATGATTGAGGAGGAGGAAGAGACACCAACCCCAGAGCCCAGGGGATTTACAAGCAAGGGCTTAGCAGATGGTTTTGCCCTGATAGAGGAGGGATTGGCAAAGTTTGAGGCTGAGGACCCCAACATTGCCAGGCACACTAAGGTCGCCAGAAAGGTCATGGATTGCCTGCAGTGTTACAAGGAGATTTGGGAGGACAAGAAGAGGGTATCCTTGTATTCCTAAAAACACCTTTTAATGCAGTCTTCATGTCATTCTGGAATAATTACCACCTCGGTTAACTGAACACAAGCAGAAATCTTCACTGTCTAATGGCTCTTGTTTTGTTCTGCAGATGAATGAGGAGATGAGCTCACTGAGAAACAAGCGGATTGAGCTGCTAAAAGGGATGCAAGGTAAGGACATGTGTCTGTGTGAATCACTTTGTAATAAATGCATTAAACTGTAGTTTTTACCGCTAATAAATACACGAGGCTAAACTGGAAATCTGACAGAGTCTACATGCAACTGTAACTAAAATGATTAAATCACAACACCAGGAATCAGTGGAGCAGTCGTAGTGCTCATGCAGTTTCCAGAAGGAGCTATGAGGAGCAAAGACGGCTGAAAATGAAATGAACAGGATGTGAACTGTGTCTTTAAAACTGTGTTTTGTTTGCCGTTTCCTCTAGTGTGATAGTAGAAAAGTTAAAGTGCAGCAAAGGAGAATCTGCAAACAAAACAAAAAAAATTAGTTCAGGCTGCAGCTTGGATTTTAAGTACTTCTATTTGATACACTACAGGCTGTACAGACAGTGGAAAAAATGTGCAAAAAGTGACAAGTCCAACATGAACTGAAATTTTTGCAGTCTTTTAACTTTTTTGTACAGAAAAAAGGAAGTTGCACTAATTTCCCTGCAGTAAATATTAAAATCACATTCATCCTAACCAGCTGTAACAATTAATGCATCAATAATTAAAGCCTAATTATATAATAGAAATAATTCTGAGGTTAAGCATTCTGCATAACATTCTACTTTTATTACTTTAAGTATAATTTGATGATTTGAGCAGAGTTGTGAATGATTAGTTGTTAATTCAGTAATTGCCGTTAATAACCAATTAAAGAGAAATTACCTAATATGAGGGACATGTCATGTCAGGAAATTTATTATAGATTAGTGGACAGTGGAAAAAATGTGCAAGAAGTGACAAAAGTCCAACATAAACTGACATTTTTGCAGTTTATTCACTTTTTTCTGCAGCCCCGTCATGTGTCAAACAGAGTTTTTTTGGTCCTTTTTTGCTGCACAGTTAAATGAACAGTGAAATCAGCTTTTTTTGTGCATTTTTTTATACAGGTACCGCAGAGGAAGCCCCTCAGGTCAACCTGAAAGAGGAAAAGATGGATCCAGTAGAAGCTGAGCCACACATCCCCTCCTCTGCACTGCTTCCTCCTGTCACGGACTCTGCTGCTTCCAGTCCTGGTCGAGCTGCAGAATGCGCCTCTCCTCCCTCCTCCAGCCTTCCCTTCATGACTGTGGTGGTGAAGCAGGAGCCTCAGTCTCCTGTTCACGTCAGCCAGGAGCTGGATGCTGCCGACGGTTTGACCCACTGCGCTCACAGCACCACTCCAGAGCTGCCAGTCGCTGCCGCCACGACCTCTCAGTCAGGTAACAACATTCCATTAGTTCATCACAATCATATTCCAAGTGTCCACAGATGTTATCAATACTGTAAAAATGTCGGGACTGTACATACAATATGTCTTTTACTGAGATTTTTATTTTGTTTTCACACTTGTCTCCTATCTGTTCTGTTTAAACAGAGCCTGCAGTTCAAACGAGTTTGTTCAAAAATTGCTTACTTGATTTTTGGTCGTTGTTCTGTCTGTCATCGCTTCAAAAATGCACTGAGTAGCACCGATTTTTAGAATTTTACTCAAATAAGTTAATGCAAACGGCTTATTTTTTGGCAGATTTTTAAATAATACATGTAGAATAAAATTATTTTGATGAAATAATGCAAATTCAAGCTTAGATTTTGATGTGTTTTCGAACAAAACGGCACGTCACAGATGAGTAATTTAAGGACTGTCAGACAAGTTCTCATGATCCTTTCTGTCTTTGCAGTTTTTCGGCTCAGAGAAATTCTGTAATTTTGGCATTTTTTCAAAGATGATATGCCTTTTAAACTGTCTGGTGTAGACACAGAAAGAAATAACTTTTCAATGTTGAAGTTAATCACTAAATCTGCAGTGTCTTGATCCATGTGCATCTCAAACTGCAGATCCTCCCCTGAACTTTCCGCCGTCTCCTGAAAGAAAACCTGAGCTGTACCAGACTAACTATGTCGAGCCTGCAGACTGCAAAGAGAAGCTGCAGGGACTGGTGGAGATGACAGAGAAGGGCGTTCAGGCGGCGAGGAGCTGCCTGGCATCTTCTCCTGACTCCAAACCCTCCATAAAGCCTCTGTCGCCCAGCAGGCGAAGCTCTGAAGTTATCGACTCGCACTCCTTCCAGCCTCCGTTGGCGCCTTCAGCCCTGAACATGCCGACCTCTCCGTCCGAGCTGAGGGCCGGGAAGCGCGTGAGGAAGCTGAAGAAGAGGAAGGCGCTGAAGAAGGCTCCGGGCCTGGAGCAGCCGGAGAGCACCGACACCGAGATGGACGAAGAGGCGTCGAGGCCCAGATTCCTCCGACCGCGACGGAGACCCAGCGGAGGGTCTCAGGTCAGCACCTCCAGTCTGCCCACAGAAGATAAAGACGGTGACGTGAAGCCGCTCAGGACGACGGTCAAAGCTGAGAATGTCGACCACAAAGACATGGTGGAGCTTCCTCAGGCGGCCGCTGCTCATTTTATGGTGACTTTGGATTCAGAGGAAAGTATGGAGGTCACCTGTCAGCAGCCTCACATGGACGCCCCGCTTCTGCTTCAACCTCCAGCTCCAGACTCCTCCAGCCTGGCCTGCAACGAGGTCTCCTCCACCAGTGACATGGATCTGTGCAAGTCTTCTGAGAGGTGAGCCCTTAGTAAAACTAGTTCTTATTACGTCTTTCCCAAAGCTTTCAACCATTTCACAACTTCTGAGCGCTCGTGGCGCCGTGTCCAGTCTGTGAACTTGATTTCCTGGTGAGGATTTTGTCAAAAGCTCCAGAACAAGCAAATAAAGGGACTTTAATTTGAAATTGTTTAGTAACGGTTGTCTAAAATGAATAAAAAGTTGGATTTAAATTGCAACTAAAGTGGAAAAACTGACAACAATTTGTGTTCATGATAGAATTTAATAGAATTCCTTTATTGTCATTTCTTAGGATTTATTCTTTAACTTTTAAGACCCAAATATAGAAAAAAAATTAGCAAAAATAAAAAAATAATAAATAAACAAATGTACGTCACTTTGGATAAATGAAATTGTAGAAATTGTACTTTAGAAACCCTTCTCCTGTACTGGTATTGCCAATGTCATTCTGCTTTTACAAAATAAAGTTAAATTGTAAGCAAAATGTACAACGAACTTTCAATACAATCACATTAAAGCTAACTTTATAATGTGATAAAGCTGCGTAGAAATGTTACTGTACCTAAATACCTTGTGAAACTCCAACTAAACACTCTATAATTTAACTCGTTTTAAATTATAATGCACTTTTTTTTTTTAGAATTAAAGCATCTTAGAGCTGTGTTTAAAGGTCATCTACGTTCATAAAAACTAGTGTTTGACTATTTTTGACTTTTCTCTCCTCAGTGATTTGCCATTTGCCACCACGCAGCCCAAGAACTCATCAGGTATGTTCATCTCTACACAGCTGTTCTTGTTATTATTAGTGTTATCAGGCTCTACTTAAAAACAAGTAGTTTGTACTGTGTAGACTTTTTTAAAGAGCCTATATTGTACTTTTTGAGTTCTTTCTTTTTCCTTTAGTGTGTTAAAGCCTTTTTTGTACAAGTAAAATGTCTAAAAGCTGTAAATTTGCAGAAAATGCGCTCCAAAATGGTTTTCAAAAGCGAACTAATCGCATTTGTCAACATGTTTTTCTTGTTCACTTATGAATATGAGCTCTTAGGTCATTTGAGATATTATTCTGATAGATATAGTTCTGTTGAGAATAAAATGTTTGGATGGGTCTCCGCTGATCTGAAAAATGAGAAGAAATCCATACATTTGTTTTTTCTTCTTGACGTTAGTTTTTATTTCTCCAGCAATGATTGACATTTTGCAGAGAAAAATCACACCCTGCTGGTCATCCTGGCGTCTGAAAGCATAAAATCAGATTACATTCTGAGCAGCCAGAATTAGAAATGCCAGACTGGAATTAAAATAGACTCTGGAGAGCCCAAGTTACTTTTTATGGGCAGGATATTCATAGAGCTGAGAGGAGACGCTGCAGCTGAATGAGTCCAGTGATGAATGAGACTGGGAATCTGATTATTTAACTGCACTTCTGCTGCCTGCTAATGGATTTATGAAGAGTTAGCTGTTGGACACACACATGGACTAAGTCCTCTAAATCAGGGGTGTCAAACATGTGGCCCACGGGCCAAAACCGGCCCACCAGAGGCTCCAGTCCGGCCCACTAGACAACTTGAAAAGCGTAAAAATAACCGAGAAGACATTAACTGCAAATTGTTAATTTGTAAAACTAGAAATTTAAAATAATTTCTAGACCATGACAAGTTGTTTTAACCATAAAGTGAAATACTATATTGCTCATTGTTCTTTTGTCATTTTGTGTCTCTTTTTTGTAATATATTGTCTTGTTTTTGTTGCTTTTTGTCTGACTTTTGTCATTTGTCTCATGTTTTTGTCATTTAGTTTCTCGTTTTTGTCATTGTGTTTCCCTTTTGGCTCGCTTGTGTTTTTTGGCTATTTTTTTGCCGTTTTGTTTCTCGCTTTTGTCATTTTTGGTCTCGTTTGTGTCATTTGTCCCTTTATTTGTCGCTTTGTAACTTTTTTGTCTAATTTTTTTGTCTCTTGTTTTGTGTCGTCTCATTTTTTAAAATAATTTTTTGTCTTTGTTTTTGGTGTTTTTTTTGTGTTACTTTTTAGTTTGTCTCATGTTTTTGTCATTTTATTTCTTGTTTTTGTCGTTTTGTGTGTCCTTTTTGTCTCGATTTGTGTTTTTGTCCTATTTTTCTCATTTTGTGTCTTGCTTTATTTGTTGTTTGTGTATCGTTTTTGTTGTTTTGTATTTCCTTTTTGTCTAGTTTGTCATTTTTGTCTACTTTATTGCCTTTTTGTTTCTTGGTTTTGTCATTTGTGGTGTCATTTGTGTAATTTTCTGTCTCATTTGTGTCGTTTGTCCATTTCTTTGTTATTTTGTAACTTTTTGTCTAAGTTTTTGTCTCTTTTTTGTTTTGTATTGTGTAATTTGTCTCATTTTTTTGTCGTTTTGTGTCTCATTTTTGTAATATTGTGTCTTGTTTTTGTTGTTTTGTGTCTTTTTTAAAGTAAAATACTACATCATTCAGTTCCGGATACCTGTGACTAAATGTTTTGTTCCTTTATAGACACTCTATGATCTGTAAGTCGTAATGTGTAAATGATAAAATGAGGCATGATGTTGTTGAAATTTAATTTATTTTTCTTAAGAAGTTTCAGGTTATTCATGATGTTTTGTGAAAAGATAATTCCTTTAATGTGAACATTTTCAGAACGTACTTTTTGCACTAAAACAAAGGGAAGAATTTGGACTTGTTTTTATCTATAGGTTAATATGCTGTGATTTTACTGGTCCGGCCCACTTTAGATCAAATTGGGCTGAATGTAGCCCCTGAACTAAAATGAGTTTGACACCCCTGTTCTAAATGATGTTAAAATGAAGTGAGGAAGTCCCCTGTTGGTAATTTCCTTCATCCAAAACGAGGAAATTTCCACATTTTCTACAGTGTTTGATGCTTGTGCTCATGTATCTTTCGTTTGTGTTTCCCAGATGCGTCCTCCGACCACGGCGAGGACGATATGCCCACCGACGGTGCATTCGAGGGCCACCAGGAGGCCGTAAATGCGATGTACATCCACAAGGGGCTGCTGTACACGTGTTCAGGAGATCGAACCGTCAAAGCCTTCGACCTGGTGGTGCGTAAAGACAAAAGATTCCTTCTACTGGTTTGTCGGGATGGGGTTTAATATCTACTGTAAATGTTTCTTGTTTTTTCTTTTTGTTTGTTTGTTTTGTTGCAGAGCCATAAATGTGTGGGTGTGTTCGAGGGCCACAGCTCCAAAGTGAGCTGCCTGTCGGTGTCTGCGGCTCCTGGACTCCATCATCGCCTTTATTCTGGTTCCAGTGATCAGACCATCCGCTGCTACAGTCTCAAGGTAAAAAAAAAAAACAACAAAAAAACACATCTTCTGTTAAAAACTGCTGTTTGGAGCCACACCAAGTCATTTTTTTCTAATATGTGAGCAAAATTGGTGTTTAGTGTTTTAATCCTCTAAACTCTGAGCAGTTTCTGGGTATTTTCTGTTCATAGGAGACTGATGCCACGGCCGCTTTCATTATTATTTTTTCCATATTTTTAGGCTAGAAAATGCTTATTTTCCCACAAAAATAATAATATATAAAAATAACTGTACTGTATATCACAAAATCCCGCGATACAGCGAAAAATCTGCAATGCAAAATTAGATATATACAATTTAAAAACCTGCGATTGTGAGACCACAAAAAGTGAATCGCGATATGACGAGGGACGACGGTAACGCCATAAATCATACAAAAAGAATTTTTTAACAGAAATGTATCATAGATAAGGAGTTCAAGGCCCCTCAGAAAGTTTGAAGGCTTTATTTATTTATTTATTTATTTATTTATTTATTTTTTAAAAAAGAGAAGATTTTCAGATCTGCTAGTGGTCTTTGGTGTTCAGATGGTGAAAACGTTAATTTTCTCTCAGAGTAATGCTGAATTGTGGCTTCCGTGGACGCTCTGTGATGTTCCTTCTTGTCCACAGACTCGAGAACTGGAGCAGCAGTTCTGTCTGTCAGACCGAGTCCTCTGCCTTCACAGCCGCTGGAGAACTTTGTACGCTGGTCTGGGCAACGGCACCGTGGTCACCTTCAACCTCAAGGTGAGAAATCCAGCGGAAAACGTCCATAAAACACCAACACCACTGACGTTTTTCAACATTTTACCATGACATTCAACCATGAAAATGATTAATTTTGCTGTTTTTTGTTCAGTCTAACAAGCAGATGGACGTGTTCGAATGCCACGGGCCGCGAGCCGTCAGCTGCCTGGCCTCGTCTCAGGAAGGAGCTCGGAGGATCCTGCTGGTCGGATCCTTCGACAACACCATCAGCGTGAGGGACGCCAAGAACGGACTGCTGCTGAGGACGCTGGAGGGTCACACCAAGACCGTGCTCTGCATGAAGGTGGGTCGGGGATGAAGTCTCAGACACTGGAGAGGAAGAAGCAGGAGAATTCACAGAAACAAAGCATATTTAAAGGGCTGAATCTAGGCTTTCAGGTTGTGTAGAATTGGAGGATATGCAGCGCACCAGTGGATCTATGTGGATATTTGTTTGTTTTGGAGACGAATAATGCATCAGCACACTGGAATAAATGCTCCTCTCAAAAAAAGAAAAAAAAAACTTGTTTCAAGGAACTTTTACCTTGAAATAAGTGAAAAAATCTGCCAATAGAACAAGTGAAAAAAAAAGTGAGAAAAGTATTTTAGTCAAAATGACTCATCCCACTTGATTTAAGATAAATACACTTCACAAGTGACATTTCAGCAGATGGAGGGACTTGTTTTAAGATAATGCATCTTAAATATCTTGTTAAGTCAAGCAATCTTGAAATTATTTTGTTTTGAGTTGTATTTTACATGAAACAATGTTCATTTTACTTTTCATACATTTTTCAAGCTGAGATGTTATTTGTAGAAGCAGATCTTAAGGCTCCACTTCGGTTTCTTTCTTCGCATGTTTCTGCATGTGTTCCTGCATCCCCTGCAACAGAAAAAAAAACATTTTCAGACTTTGATGCTTCATTAATCTGTGAAAATGACGACAATTTTTAATTCAGAAAGAGTTCACTTTTCTGGTAACATTTCTCTGCTTCATTTAAATCTTCCACAGTACCAGAGAGAGCCACTGTAGAATAAAGTACATTAATGCAACATGGAAAAAAAAAACCCTTCTCCATGTTTTCTGATGCTGCAGGCTTTTAATAATCTCGGAGGAAATAATCCTAAACAGCTGCAAGTAACAACCTTCAGCTCCTGTTAACATCTAGTGGTGGAAAAACTGATCACATTTTTTAAATTGATGAGTATCAGCTACAATAAGACAAATAGACAAGGTAAGATTTTGAGTTTTTGCAGTGCAGAAAATAAAAGTTACCAAGATCCAGTTTTTCAGGGCTAATTCGTGTTTAATGTGCATTTTCTTGCTGCTTAGAATGGAGGTTTTTGAGGAATTTGAACATTTCTTGCCTCTGTTCTCTCTCAGGTGGTCAATGATCTGGTGTTTAGTGGATCCAGTGATCAGTGTGTCCACGCACACAACATCCATGTGAGTTCATTTACACGTCTTAGGTGTTTTATTTTCTCATAAAAGTCCGTATGCACACAGATAA
This sequence comes from Amphiprion clarkii, assembly GCA_027123335.1. NCBI lineage: Eukaryota > Metazoa > Chordata > Actinopteri > Pomacentridae > Amphiprion > Amphiprion clarkii. Next base: position 26,769,080 of record CM049584.1, on the reverse strand, counting down.
TGTTGAGAAATGTAATTTCATTGACTGTATTCCAGACGGGGGAGCTGGTTCGGGTCTATAAAGGCCATAGTCATGCTGTTACCGTGGTAGCCGTCCTGGGGAAAGTGATGGTAACCGCCTGCCTCGATAAACTGGTCCGAATCTACGACCTGCAGGTCTGCATCCCCAAACCAGCTGCCTTTAAATGATATTACAATGTTAGTTTCTCCATGAAACACAGGCTTCTATTGTCTGAAAGGTTGTGATTATTTCTGTCCACAGTCTCATGAGCAGCTGCAGGTTTACGGTGGACACAAGGACATGGTGATGTGTATGTCTGTCTACAAGAACATGGTGAGAAACCTCATTATTCAAGCATTAGACACTCAATTTAGCTCCAAAAATCATTGTTTCTGACTGTAATCTAGTAAAAATCAACACATTTAATTGGCTTTTAAATGTTAACAGATGAATGAAAAACATTTTCCACATTTTACCTCCTCAGATAGAATATTTATTAATGCCTACGGGAAGTTTTGCTGTGATTAGAGTCTCTTAACTGTACTGAGAAGTTGCAGGTTTTGTTGCACATTTTGGGAAAACATGAGCTAAAAGGCTAAACTTTTGTATTTCAGATCTACACAGGTTGTTACGACGGCAGCATTCAGGCCGTCAAGCTGAACCTGATGCAGAACTACCGATGCTGGGTAAGACAGCTGAGAGACGAAGGGAGAAGTTGTAGATACGAGTTTATAATGTGGTGATTCTGGTTTTACACTTTCTGGCTGATTAACAGTGTCATTTTGGTGACTTGGTGAAAAGACAAGTAGGCTTTTGGGGGGTTTAGAGGGTTGAGAAGACTTAAGTTAAGACATTTTCAGTGTTCACAGTCATGTTTTGATGGTCAAATGTTTTTTTTCTACAATATCTTTCCATATACATCCACATACATAAGAAAAAAACAAAATAAATAAAAATAAAGGTCAGTAAAAATGAAAAATTTTAAATTAAGTAAGTAAATAATTCTGTTTATAATATCAAAATGGAATAGATAAAATACAAATGTAGCTAAATACAGTGCTAGATAGACAAATGCATTTTTTTTAAACAGGTCTCATGTTGTCCTACAGAATAATAATCATCATTTTTTTATACACAATCTGGTGCAAATTATTTATTGTGTAATTCAGTTTATTTTTGGCAATTTCCCAACTCCACAACAAGTGTTCTGCTTACACGACCAGTCACAAGTTTGGACACACCGTCTCATTCAGTTAATTACTACTGAAGACATCAAAACTATCAAAGAATACATAGGGAATTATGTTGTTAACAAAAAAGCGTTAATCTTTAGTATTAATCTACAATGTAGAAAATAATACAAACAATAAAGCATTGAATGAAAAGGTGTGTCCAAACTTGTGACTGGTAGTGTATTTCCACGATCAGTTCAATACTACACCTCTTACCTTAATTTTTTATCTGATCTGAAGAGGTATTTCAATTAAAAATATCCTCTCCTTCTGTACTTATCGTTGTGTTGTCAGTGGCACGGCTGCTCGCTGGTCTTCGGCCTGACGGAACATCTGCAGCAGCACCTGATCAAAGACCACACCGGAGCCAAACTCCAGACCATCAGGTGCCGCTGGAAAAACTGTGAAGAGTTTTTCTGTTCACGCAACAGCTCCAAGCAGGTATAAACACGCTCAGGATGTCAGACAGCTGCAAGTTCTTCATCACAGTGTTTAGGTCGTAGCATCAACATGAATGCCAGGAACCTAAACGTTGTAACGAGCTGATTAGTGTCATTGACTTCACCTGTCAGCGGTTTAGTGCTGATGAGAGCAATCAGGAGTTTAGAATCAACGGCTGAGTCGGACAGTTTCCAGAAGCATTTAGTCTGTACAAGATCAGACAGAAACACACAGATTCTTTAAAATGTTCTCTGATGCATATATGAGTTTGTGCACAGATTTAACCCTCGTGTTGTCCTGCGGGTCAAATTGACCCGTTAAATATATTTTCACAGTGAAACTTCTGATGTCCACATTTTCAACATTTTTGAGAAATTTTTTAACATTTTTTGGTGGAAAAAAAATATTTCTTTAAGATTTTTTTTTGTGAATGTTCTTAAAGAAAGTATTAGAAGTTTTACTGATATATATGTAATCACTTTAGATATTTTTAGGGTTTTTTTGGAAGATTTTTACTCATTTTTTGAAATACTTACAAGAATTTTCTTGCCAAATTTGGGGGATTTTTTTTAAATAAAACTTTTAAGGGAAACTTTAAAGGAATTATTGGAATTTTCTTCCTGAAGGTTTTGCAAATTTTCAGACATTTAGGGATTTTTTTGCTGAATTTTTGCGGTCTTTTTTCAGACAAGGAAACAATATTTTTTGGTGCCTGTAAATGAAGACAACAGGAGAGTTAATTATGAGAAGAAATAGCTGCAGGACAACAGCTTTTTTTAGGCTACAATTAGCACTATTAGGCTAATAATTAAAATTCCCATCATAATAATTAACTCATCTTCCCTTTGTGCAATTACTCAGTTAGAAATCTATTATTATTACATGGCTACTGCCATTTTTATTTTCCTCATATATTTTTACATTTTATGCTCTTCTACTTATGTTTAAATTTTTAGGACATGTTTTTCTACCAATGTTGATTTTTTTTTTACTGCTTAAATTTAGTAAGTATTATAATTTAAGTATTTCTGATTCTTATAATTAAACTACACTGCAACACTAATAGCTTAGAATAATGATACTCATCAATTTAAAAAATGTGATCAGTTTTTCCAACAGAGAGATTATTAAAAGCCTGCAGCATCAGAAAACATGGAGAAGGTTTTTTTTTTCCATGTTGCATTAATGTACTTTATTCTACAGTGGCTCTCTCTGGTACTGTAGAAGATTTAAATGAAGCAGAGAAATGTTAACAGAAAAGTGAACTGATTCTGAATTAAAAATTTTGTCATTTTAACAGATTAATGAAGCATCAAAGTCTGAAAATGTTTTTTTTCTGTTGCAGGGGATGCAGGAACACATGCAGAAACATGCTAAGGAAGAAACCGAAGTGGAGCCTTAAGATCTGCTGGTGGAAATCACCACTTCTGCCGGAGCGCTTTTCCCCTTTTCCTGCAATCTTTACCCCTCTGTTAACCTCCCATATTGGGGGGGGAAGTTCTCGGGACCCACTCGACCTCTGAGTGGCGTCCGACGACTCCATCCTTTATGTTCGGTGTTGGAATCCAACCATAATACAATCATGAAAGGAGGTTGGTTGTGCTGTTGTTTTGTTGTTTTTGTTGTTTGTTTGTTTGTTTTTTTTACGTTCGACAAAACACGCCTCCCTCTCTTTCTGTCTGACCACTGCAGCTCCTTTTTAACTGACCAAAGTATGACGAAGAAACACACGACTTTTTTTATTGAAGAAACTTCCAGCGTTGCCGGTATCCGAGGAGATTTGCTTCGCTTTGCTGTTGGAAGCTGCAACAAAAACCAATAATCGTCTTCCAGATTTGTTGGCTACTATATGGCATGGGTTCAGAGATGTTTTATTGTTGTTGTGCAGTTGTGATGTGTCATGTTGAGCAACCTTTTAGTTGAGGTTTTTTTTTTTTTTTTTGCGATTTTCACAGTGAAATTCACGGCATCGTCTCCCGGGTAACGGTGTGATTCACTGAAGGTTTGTTGATTTTTGGTTTGGCTTTTATTTTATTTTCTGGAGAAAAAAAAATTCTGAGAGTCTTCACGTTTCGTTAGCAGTTTATTTCTTTGATCTGTTGCTCATTCGGGTGATATTTAGGTGTGGAGGGACTTTGTGCTGTGACTCGGCCTGAGGTTGCCATTTGAGGATTTCCATTTGCAGTGATAACGGAGCCGAGGCGTGGACGCGGTGGTGTGTGTGTGTGTTCCTACACGTGTTTATCTGTGTGGATTTATTCCTTCCTAATCGTTGACGGAGCCTTGTTTTCCAAGAGTGTGAGCGTGAAACACTGTTATTTAATATTCAGAGCATCGAGTGGAAGGCTATTTTTAATTTTCCACAGTGAAGATAGTTTTCTAATGAAGTGTGGAGGTGAAGGATGTTCAGAGGAGGTGTTTGATGGAAGATCTTGGAGGGAAGAATTAGAATTCATCTCCCATGCCATACCTCACCCTCTTAAAAACAGGTAACATGAAGGAAACCCATTTTTAAAGCAGCTTGAAAGCCCGGCTGATGTTCTCTTTAGCAGATTAGTTTGAAGCTGTCTTGGGGGCGTCTGCCAAACTCTCCTCACTCACTCGTCGTTTTATGATAGAGCAAAGCGAGCGCTTCACCTCCTACCTGGCATTCCTGAGTTTCTTCAAGTTTTTCAGTTGTGATCGAAGTTGTGAAGAGATATTTTTTAAGAAAGTGCAATTCTTAATAATAAAAATGTTGCAACAGCAGAAAACTTGTCTTGTGTCTTCGTGATGTCCACCTCTGGTCATCGATTTAACCTCTGAAAACTCATCTCTGTGTATCAAAGTCACATGTTGAGAAGTTTCATCCATGAAAATGATTCCTTTGTGCCTTAAAACAGCATTGTTTCATCACCAGAAACTGATGCTTCAGTTTTTACTCAGCTTTGTTTGGTGGTAATTCTGTATAATATATATAATCTGCCCTCTAGTGTTCAATGCAAAGAACTGCATTTATTTACCAATAGATAGAGCTTAACTGCAGCCTTGTGGAAAAGAGGCTGATTTTAATGTTTTTCACCACAGTTTTATGGAATATGAAAACATGCATGGAGCCAAATAAATGTTTCGCCAACTCGTAATGCTGATGATTATTGGTTTGTCCATGAATTGCAGTTAATAATTTCACACATTAAAGATATAATAACCGATTAGCCAAAAGATGAAGGATATGCATGTGAGAAAATGTATTGTACATTAGCTGTAATACATGGTTCTGCCACCAGGTGGAGCTTCTTGCTATTAACACTGTAGTGGGCCACCAGCAGTTTTGTGTTGGCAAGTAGAGAACAGCAGAGTTTAGCTAATAAAAGGCCACCATGAGAAAGTCTTCCATGATGCTTAATGCCTAATAACCAGCTCTTATTAGCATATGAGCTACATTCGCTAATACGGCTTCACTTATGCGTCTTTTAGCGGATAAAAAAAACACATGGACCTGTTAGAAAGATGAAAAAAAACTTGATTTTCCCCACAGAAGACGGACCTATAAATTAATTTTATACATCTAAAGAGGAAAACTCGCCCATTTCAAGCTCAGAAACACCCCAGTTTCACATCAAAATGACTGGTAACGCAGTCAAACCGATAACTACACATTTATTTATTTGGTTAAAATGGTTAAAAATGCAGTACACTCATTTGACCAAAGCCTTAATAGGAAAAAAAATATATAAATCACAAAAAAGTTGCAGTCCAACCCATTAGCTGTATTCTTTCAAATCCACATTTGAACCTCGAGTGTCGGTGTTAGGGAGAAAAAAAAACTCGTCGGCTCCACACTTTTTGTTCTTGAATCTCATCCATCCACATGCAGAGCTGAAAGACGGAGCAGACTGGACAGTTGAGTCGAAGGGGAGCTGAGATGAACTGAAGAAGCCTGAGTTTGCCCACCAGGAGGCGCTATCTGTAGGGCCGAGCACTCGACATAGCAACCCGATGAAATGTGACTGATTCTAGGCCCACGATTAATCCAGGAGGATTCGTTTATTGACAAAAAAAAGAAGTGAATGCCGGTTGCACTATTAACAGGTCAGGGAGTAATTCACAATTTTATTCACTGTCCACCAGAGAGCCCAGTTCACTGGAGTAAATACAGGAAAGAAGCCCAGTCTGATAACAGAAGAAGAGGGATGTCACAGGGTGGCTGAAGGAGATCAATACTAGAACAGATATGGGTTTCTGTGAGAGGCTCTGTGAGGTATTGTGACAGAAAAAAAAGAGGTTGTTGTGTGTGTTTGCTGCCTGAGAAAAGTACTGTGCATGTGTTACGGTCTGGGTGTCCTTGAAATAAAAAATAATTACTGAAAGGAGACTTCTGATGATGATGGGAGGACGAAGGTGGAGAAGGGAATGCAAAAAAGGCCTGAGACCTACTGTTGATAGAGAGAAAAGATAAAAGAGCTGGTGGGATTGAGGGAGGTGAAGGCTGGAGGTGAGGTGAGGTGGATGAAAGCGGTCAGGCACACTGAATATTGAGGTAAAGGCTGGCAGGTCTGGTCCTCGTGTGGAGTGGAGCTCACCTGGGAGAAGATGGGCCTTTCTAGGCGTACATGGTCAACTGGAGCCACTGGAAAGGGGGAAAAAAGGTTCATCAGACTTTTAGAAATACCTGTTTTCAATAGACCCTACTTTAAGTGGCCTGGTACATTGAGATCCTCTATTGGCCCAATATATAAGGGTTGATCAAAAACTTCCAAGGTTGTTCATGGTCACACTGGTAGGTGCAAATTTGCTATCTCTTCATTCAGTCAGTCGCTGAGATGATAAACGTGCAAATAAATACCCAGCTATATTAGAATCCTCAATGGTCCAATATATGAGGGTTGATTGAAAACCTTTGATATCTTGTGTTGTGTTCTAGGGGGAGGAAATGTTTTAATATCTGCGTCTACGCCTTTGGTATACTTGTGTGTTTTATATCCCAAGATGAGTCTATGTCGTTGGGGTTCATACCTCCAGGACACTGAGTCTGATGGTTCCATCTCCATCCTGGTCAAAGGCCTGGAACGCCCCTGAAGAAGAAGAGAAACATCATTACTGCAGCTATGATTCGACAAAAATGTGGTTTATCTCATATAAGAACATGAAGAAATGACTGTTAACAAAGGCTGTTAAAGGTTGTTAACACCTCAACACACACTGTAAAAACATGTTTTAAAAAAGGATGCCAGAAGACACTGAAAAAAGTAAAATAACCATTTCATTAAAAACAACAATTTACATAGAAAAATACTATTTCTGTTAGCTGTCACTAATTGTACAAATACATTTACAGTATTAAACTTTTATATACAAGTTTCATCTCTTAATCAAAAAGACAATGTATGTAAATGAATATAAATTTGTGAATTTATTCATGTTCAAGAAATGCAATTTTCTTTAAAAAAAATTTTTTTGGTTTATCTATAGCAATGTTATGAATAACTGTTAGTGTTATTTTCATTATTTTCTTTTTTAAAAATATAAATAAATATATAAATTGGTACTACAGTTGTGTTTTTATAGAGTTTTTATAGAGTTTTAAAATGTTTTATAGCATATATTAGGGAGCAGCTCTATTTCATTGTACTTTGTATTGTGACAATAAGGACTTTCTATTTCTATTAGACATCTAAATTCACAGTGTGTTCTTGGTATTTTGTAATTTTATTGTATTTGAATAATACAGAAAGAAATATGTAAAATAAAAAGAAAAAATGCATAAAATTACAGCTTTTTTGTTTTTACAGTGCAGTTTTAAGTGACAAACTGCTTTAAACTACTAATTTTCCCTTTCAGACAATGTAGACAGAGAAATTATCTTTTTCAATCTGTTTCATTACTTCCTTCACAGAAACTTCACTCAGTCAGAACCTGCTGGGAATGTATAAATTTGACAAGTATTGTTCATGATTTATGGACATTTTCCCTGATTTCAGCCTAGATTATTTGGTGTCTTTGCACTAAAATTTAAACTGAAGACTCAAAAACGCATCAAGTTCTTTGAAAGAGAAGGAAAATGTGTCTTTATATACAAATATATAGATACAGATATATAGATAAGACTGCTTATTCTGTGGTTGGACGCGGGGCAGATGCTTACTGAACATGGCTTCGAGCCGAACCAGGCAGCTGATGAAGCTGTCGAAGTCGATGTTCATGCTCTCGTTAGCGTAGCGCATAGTGATGATGTCATACAGCTGGTTGTTGAGACGGAAGCCTGAGCGGGACACAAGACACATGACTGCACGGTGACAAGAACATTTAGAGGTGAGTTCAGGCTGTAGCTTCATCTGCAGCAAAGACTCAACAGATTAAAATCAACACAAGTCATAATACTGAGCTAGCGCTTTATTAGGGACACCTGCAATCTAATGCAGCACCAGGAACACCTGCTAGATTTATGGATTTATCGAGAATTATATCAACAGAAACTGGAAACGCTCCATGAAAGTAGAAGTTAAGGTACAATCTGGCATTGGGCTGCGTTAGATTTAACAGGTGTTGCAAATAAAGCGCTTGAGGATCCATGATTAGCGGTTTCAAAGGTTTCATTCAGGTTCATTGAACTCTTTTTGAGATTTTTCCAAAGCATAAATGTAGTTGCAGGGATATTTTCAGTCTAAGTATCATCAGATAATCTGGAATTCATTTGTAAGACAAACAATAAGTAAATCATTTTTCTTCTTAAAGTCAGAAACAGAAAGATCAGAATAAGAATCAAATATGGTCCGTTTTTGTTTTTTTGGCAAATAATTTTTAATTTGGAAACCAAAGGCAGAAGTCTATGTGGGTTTGTAGTTTTTTTTTTTTTTTAATTTTAAGCCAAAATTAAATCACATGCCTTATTTGATTATTATCTTTTATTTCCAAGTCAAAAAAGCTTCAATTTTAGTTTTGCTGATTCATTTTTTGCTTCTTTTTTGGGGGTACAGATGGTAAATAGAGTGGAAGCAGAAGTGTAAAAACTCTATATGAGTTAAAGTTGCTCTACATTAGTTAAAGTTGCTCTATATGAGTTAAAGTTGCTCTATATGAGTTAAAGTTGCTCTACATTAGTTAAAGTTGCTCTATATGAGTTAAAGTTGCTCTACATTAGTTAAAGTTGCTCTATATGAGTTAAAGTTGCTCTACATTAAAGTTGCTGTTGAGCTGAATCTCAGGACATGGGACCTAAATACTACACTTCCCAGAATGCACTGGTAGCAGCAAGGAGGTACCTGACACCTGGTGCTTGACACCTGATCAGTGATCACTGATTTAAAACACCTGGGAAGGACTTGGGGAAGCTCAGTCAATCAGCCAAACAATCTTCAGAAGAGAGACACGAGGAAAGAACAAAGAAGATCCAAGTCCACTCATGGATTCAGTCCAAAGATGCCAATGGTTGGTGAAATGTTTATCTGCTTTCTTGGTGGTTTGAAATGTTTCTTGATATGGCCAAGTTTATGTTAACTGCTCATTGTGTGATTGGTTAATGAAAGGCTGCAGCATTTACTCCATTTTTATGTCAAATGAGTTTGAATTAAGATGTTTCATTTTGAGTTTAAGTAAAGTAAAAATAGAGAAAATATATATGTTCTGTTAAATGTTAAAACTTTACTAAACTTTACTAAAATGTTGGTTATTCTTTATTTGCTTTAAAAAGGTTTAAGTGATGATTCATTTAAATGGTTAAGTGGGTAATATGTCAACTTTTTGGTTCTGTGTTTGATGGTATGAACGTTGTTTCTCTGTCTTTAAAGGTTGACAACCTGTTGAAACGTCATGACCAACCAACTAAAAGGAAAATAAAAGTTTGAGCTGGAAATTTGAATTGAGTTGTCCTCGCGTCCTTCGGAGGGAAAGAGAGGTGGACTTGACAGTTGCGGTAGTGTAAGTTTAAAATATCTAAAAACTCATGTGATTCTTGAAAACCAAAATGAAATAACTGTAAAAGTGAACTGCTTTAATTCCAGATTATGCAATGATACCAAGACCATTGTAATTAAGTGGAAAATGAGTATTTTTGTAACTTGGATGAACTTAAAAACATCTGGATGTGTTCTTACCTGCATCGTTGACGGCGTTCCTCATCTCATAGCTGTTGATGCTGCCGGACTGGTCAGCGTTGTAGTGCTGAAAGATTCCCTGAAACAGTGAGAGAGTGTGACAATATTTTGGTTTTCTGCTGCTGCTAAAACCACTGCAGCTCCATCAGCTTTTCTCAAGATATAAACCTGCCGTTACTTCGTCCAGCATCAGTTAAAAAAGCAACAAACAGAGATGAAACAGTTCCTCTTGTTCTCACCTGCCACTGTTTGATCTTATTCCACAGATGTCTGAACTCCTGCAGGTTGAGTCTCCCTGTTCCGTCCATCTGAAGAGTCGCAGTTAAGACTAAACATTCACAGCGTGTTGCTAACTCAGAGAACAGCTGGCTTCATGCTTCAGTACGCTGGAAAAATAGAAAGTACTTCAACTGTAACCTTTTGAACAAGTTACTGTTGTTTAACAGATGTTACATTTAGTATCTCCTGAAATGACAGAAAGAAAATACTCATTTCCATGTTTACTGTAAAAACACGAACAAACAGGGCAAAACTGTAAATAATGCAAAACTAAAATAAATAGAAAATATATATTTTTTCAATTTAAATCTGTATTTTTACGACTTGTAATACTCTTATTTCTTTATTGTTTGGCGATTAAATTGCATTTTTAAAAAACAAATTTTTAATTCAGCACAAAATTGTGTTTTATTGATATTATCTATTACTATTTGAAAGATTTATAAAAATAAATCTTGTGTATTATATATTAATTATAATACACAAGAGCAGCATTCCCAGCAAAAACTGGTATTTATATAAATAGTCATTTAAAAATTTATAAATGTGTTTAAATCACCTAAAAATTACTATTTTACAGACGTTTGCGGTTCTGTTTTTACCATTTTTTGCAAGTTTTGATGGTTACACCATTTGAACCCTTTCTGTCCGATTTTCATGTTTTTTGACAGATTTTTTTACGCCGCATTTGACTCAGGATCTGGAATTTTACAATAAAACACCGCCTGAGTGTCACATTTTACCAGTAAAACCAGACTCTCCCTCCCACAGCACTTTCTCAGAGATCTGTTCTAAATTAAAGTGAATATTTCATGTCTAAAACCGTCCTGAGTTCAGTGTGTTTCTGGCTAAAACGGTGACGTCATCACAGACCCTCCTCGGGTCTCGGCAGGTTGTGTTGCCTCCTGCAGACACACAGCCGCCCGATTCACTCGATACAAAGGATACGTCCATCAGAGCTATCATGCTCCTGCAGCTCTCCAGGCTGAAGCCCTCCGTGTTCAGCTCCTTATCTGCAGGAAGCACAGGGAGGCTGTTATTTCTCTGCAAAAAACTCCATAAGACGTCCATTAATGAAGTAAGACAGCAGTTATGATCACTGTTGTAACTGTAACTGAGGAAAACTTTATCAGTGCAGCACGTTTCAGGCAAGAACTTCACATAAAATGGTCTATTTAATATTTTTTAATGATATGGTTTAAATTAAGCCATCGGTTTCTCTACTCTGGTTACTCGCTGCAATGCTGCACTTTTTTGTGTTTTAAAGTCACTAATTAAACCTCTAAAAACCCAGTATCTATGTATTTAAGTCTATATTTGGACATTTTTTCCACATGAAAACAATCTTTTCCTGCATTAAAATGGCTTTGATTTAACGCTACACTGTAGCATTCTTCCACTCGCTGCAGCTCGAGCACACCAGCTCACCTCCAACTCTGCTCAAACACCGTAAAACTACTCTACACAACGACAACCTGTAATACTGGAGTAAGAAGAATAATGCAAACTGACAGGATTAGTTCTGAATTTGTCATTTTGTCACCAACATGCTGCAGTTTTAAGGTGGAAATCTTCAGCCATGACTGTTTGTTTCACTCAAAATATGTCCTTGAGTTGATTAAAAAAAAAAAACACCTTATGGACACGTTAACAAAGTAAAAGCTTGAAATAATGCAAAGTAAAACCTCGTAGAAACCAATAAAACCAGTGAAACATCGTCAGACTCACGTTTGGTGATCACTCTGTTGAGAACGTTTTTCAGTTCGCTGGCTGTGATTTCCATTTCCTGTCAGTCAAGAAAGATATTTGTTAAATGTTTGCTTGAGTTTCTTAAAGACTTTCTTTTAAATAGCCCATCGACTCACTTTAAGCACTTTTTTTCACATTTGAAGCTATTTGAACAACAATATCTCAGAAACTATTACAGATAAAAACATGAAATTTTCACAGTTTGTTGTCAAAATGTCATTGATTCAGAATCTGCAATCAATTTCACTGAAACTCCAAAACTCTGTGCTACTTTAATCATCCCATCTACCAACATTTCAGTTTGTCTGGTACAATTTGTCGTACCTGATCAGGTCAAAATTCAACGAAAACTACTTTTTGGCATTTTTACAACCAAATATTTCTTATTAAATTGTATTATATATATATCTAATTTTGTTTTATTATGACATCTGGTTCAGAAAATATTACTGGTTGACTTCTACATGATCAATTTATTTATTGACGTGTGCTCAAAGATGGGACTTTTCGTGGTGGCTTAGTTTTGTGTTTTCATATTTCAGCTCACCCATACTCAGAGACTATTTGATCTACTCGTCCAATATTGTAGATTCTGACTCACTGACATAATGAGAAATAAAAATGATTTTTTTCAGGCTTTTATCTTCAATAGTTTCTGAGATATTGCTGTTCAAACAGCTTCAGGTTTTAGTGTGCGAAAAACTTGCTGAAAGTGAGTCGATGGGCTTTTCTTTTTATGTGATTTGAGGAAGTGTTCTATATACCAAGTTAAAATTCAACAGTCCATTATTACAATATTACATGGATATTATTATTATCAATGACATGGTGAGAAATAACAGTGAAAATTTCAAGGTTTTATCTTAAATAATTGCTGAGATATTGTTGTTCAAACAGACGAAAGTTTCAATGTGAGAAAAAAAGTGCTAAAAGTGGGTCAGCAGGCAATAAAACAGTATATATAATAAAATCTTGGAAGGTATTTGATATAACAAGCAGCTAAAATTTTAAACATCCATAGTTCATGATAAAACAATTTCAAGTAAACCAGAGATACTTGAGGGTTGATGGTTGGGAATCTGATCATCATGTTTGCACATTAGTTTTCTGCTTTTAGTGGTCAGTGCAACAGGCCAAATATCGTCTATTTAAACCCTCCTTTTGTCCTTATTTACGGGCACCAAAAAATATCGTTTCCTTGTCTTTTTTTCCACCAGAAAATGTTCAAAGATTTCCCGAAAGTGTTGAAAATGTGGGCATCAGAAGTTTCACTGTGAATTTTTTTTTTTTCCTCTACATTTTCAAACTTTAAACCGGATCAATTTTGACCCACAGGACGACACGAGGGTTAAACTGAAAATGCTAATGTTTGAACTTCTTCTTGTCTTCTTGTACTCACATCGCCGGCTATCTCCTGAAAAATAGTCCGGAACTGCTGGTCCTCCTCGCTCTCTTCCCCCGCTGAGGCCGGAGCCGGCTGAAGAGGATGAAGACGATCAGAAACGAAAAATGCTGAGAAATCTTTGCAGTCATGCACATTTTTTGTGTTGTAAGCCTCAATATTAATCTTTAATATGACTGAGTAGTCCATGAAAAAAAGCTTTATGTCTGTTTATTGGCTTTCTGCATTTAAATAAGTAAGAAAAAAACCACAGCTGCTGCAGTGGAGGTTAGAAAAAAAACTAAGAAAACCTGAATGCACCACAGCAGCTCTGCAAACTCTGTAGAAGAAACAGGAAACTCACCACCGGATGGTCGGCCTCGATCCTGTTCTCTATCTCCCTGAGTGAAAACCAACAGACAGCAGTCACCATGGTGACAACATCATCAGCATCTGGACCATCAGCCTGAGCACTTTACTTTTTACTTATTACAGCCAATTCTGTTATTATATAACGGATCAAATGGGCACAAAGCTGGAAAAACAGTTTCATTACACGGTTTCTGGAGGTTTATAGTCCCATACTTACGTCACACTAACAATCTCCACAAATGAAGCTGTGAATAGAAAGTGTTAGTTTAATACCACCTGTTGATTCCTCCAGTCAAGTGTTTTCTCTTGGTTTCCTTGATTTTGTGTGACTTTGATTGTAGAAGATGTTGTCCTCTTCTTCATTTCTCATTTTGTATTAACCCTCTGAACCCTCCAGGCACATTTTTAATCACTGTGGGCTCATTTTTCACTAAAGTTAAATGATACTGATTATTTATTCTATAAAAAAATGAAAAAATGGAATTCATAGCAATGCCTGCAGGTGTTTTTAATACTTGGGGGAAAATTTTTAGAGATATTTTCCAGCTTAGATTTTGAAATTGTTTCCATACTTGCCTGCTCTGTGTTTACACAGCCTGGAGTTCAATCAAAAAAGGTCCCTGAATTTTTGTCTCATGACTGTTGGTCAAAGATTAGTCTTTGATGGCTACATGTTTGTGCTAAAAAGCACAGATTTTTTTTGTATTTTACAGAATCTGGTTGAGGCAAATTTTATATTTTTGGCATGTTTGTCAAATGAGAAATTTCTTGATGAAATATTAGGATTTTAAGTCTAGTTTTGAATTTGGTGAGGTTTCCAGATGAAACCAGTTAGCTTAAGGACCATCAGAAAGTTAATAATCTGATTATTTTTTCTGTTTCATAGTTTCTAGCTCTGAAAAATTTTGTAATTTTGCCAATTTAGTCAAAAAATCCCAGAGATTTGGTCAATTGACTCTCGATCATAACCAAGTCAATTATGGCATCATGGCTGCAGCAAAGATAACAGAATTTTTTTGCTTTGACAGAATCTGGATGAAGCTTATTCCGGACATTTTTCAGCATGTAAATTATAGCGATTATGATGAAATACCACAATTTCAAGCTTAGATTTGATCGTTTTTCCCAAACCTTTACTATGAAAGCTGGAAATCAGAAGTTTCTTTTGTGTTTTCAAAGCTTCTTGTTTGGATAAATGGTGGAATTTGGACAATCTGTTTTAGAATTAAATGTCTTTTAAACCTGCAAGATGGTTTAAGGGTTCAGAGGGTTAATTGGAATGTGAGCTGACATTATTATGTGATTCTCCACACCTTTGTGAATAGCTGAAGGTATTACATTAGGACCTATCATCTAAGGAGCTGTTTGCTGTGAACGTCCATCCCACAGCCTGATTCCTGACCAGGTTCCGGTCCGTCAGAGTCGGTTCTGTCTGGTCCTCCAGGGAAGCAGGAGGTCTTTGGAGGCTGTTTGTTGAGGCTTGAGTAATGCAGTATTGAATGTTTAGAAAGTTTACCGGATCGTGCCCGAATCTGAAGTGGCTTGTCCTAAAAAAGATTCCATAACAGCTTCGAACTGGGGCCGGTTTCTTCCAGCTCTACAAATCAAATCGCCGTTAAAATTGTTTGTTCTTGGTGGTTTGTGTCCCCCCAAAACCAAGCAGTACGACAAAACCCCACAATCAGTAACAGACACACAAACCTGTACTGTAAAACTGCACACATTGGCAGTAAAGTCACCTCTAAACTGGGTATTCTGGAGGCTAATTACATGATGCTAACTTTCATAAAGCAGGGCTGGGTATTTTTATTTTCTGCTAGCTCTCTGTAACGCTGAGAATGAAGGAGTGTTGTAAATAAATTGCTGAGGTTTTCTGAAGAATTAAGGTAGTTCCATTGATTTGTATACAAACATGGAGGCGTTACTTCACCATTCAAATCCTCTGAGAAACTTAAAATGTCTTGCCTGCTCGGTTGCCAGCTTAGTTTTGTTGCTTTATAGCAAAGAAAAGCGTAACATGAAGACAGTATAATGAGAGACCACCTGAAATAAGTCGATACCCATCGTCTACATTTGGTCAATCAGACTCGTCGCATGTCCAAGCAGTGTTGCAAATCTTATTAAATCTTGTGCAAATCACGTTTATTCATGATTCAATTAATTTCCTGAAGAAAAAATGTATTAAAACGCCAATGTGAACGCTTTACTGACTTTAGCTGACTTTTCGTTACCTAAAAACACAATTAGAACCAGTATGATTTAGATTATTCTACTTTAATACCCAGCCCTGTCAGTGGAGCAAAGTAAACAAGCAAACATTATAAACTACAACTCTCTCTGATTCTAGGGGGGAAACTAGAACACTCCCAGCCCACGTCGCCCCCTGCAGGCCTCCCCCATCGCCCTCACCCACTCACTCTGAGGTGTTCCTCTTTTCCGAGAAGACTCTGAGGATGAACTCCCCCTCTTGGTGGGGCTCGTAGGTGGAGGGAACGATGACGTACTCGCCGGGACTCAGGCGGAAACGCTGCGTCACCTCGCGGAGGTTGATGTAGGACTTGCAGCGAGCCTTGGAGGAGTTGAAGAGGAAGAAGTCCTTCTGCATGTGCTGCTTGTTTCCATGCATCTGCAGGGGAAAGCCACAGTTTTAATGGCATCAATGGATGGAAACAACTCTGACACTCTTACAAAAGACAAACCAGAACAATTCATAAAAGATTCATGTTTAAAAATGGGGGACTTCTTCTGGACTTGCAAACTTCTGCTCGGTCATCATTACCTCCTTTGGCACCTGCAGAGAAACCAACATTTATGAGTGTTTGTGTCGTTTAAGGAAGGAAAATTTGCACCAAAAGCTTGATTTAAACTCTTAAAAGACTCACTTAACCCTCGTGTTGTCCTGCAGGTCAAAATTGACCTGTTTCAAAGTTTGAAAAAAAATTTCACAGTGAAACTTCTGATGTTCACATTTTCAACATTTTTGGGAAATCTTTGAACATTTTTTGGTGGAAAAATAGAAATGTTAAAAATATTTCTTAAGAACATTCACAAAAAAAATCAACCAGAATCAAGCGAATTTTGCTGGATTCTGGTTTTTATGTGAATGTTCTTAAATAAATTATTAGAACTTTTACTGATATGTATGTAATCACTTTAGATATTTTTAGGATTTTTTGGGAAGATTTTTACTCATTTTTTGAAAATATTTACAAGAATTTTCTTGCCAAATTTGGGGGATTTTTTAAAAATAAAACTTTTAAGGGAAACTTTTAAGGAATTATTGGAATTTTCTTCCTGAAGGTTTTGCAAATTTAATTTGGGGAATTTTTTTGCTGATTTTTTGGATTTTTTTCAGACAAAGAAACAATATTTTTGGCACCTTTAAATCAGGACAACAGGAGGGTTAATCCTAACTTTGTGCTGCAAAATTGCAAAGAAAAATGCAATAAATGCTAAGAAGTCCTACAAAGAAATTACATGACAAGATTTAAACCATCTGGATGCATTTAAAGCCCCCTGGGCAAATACACCAGACCCAGATACATTAGAGTGTCTCTGGACGCTCGGTAAGAACAGAACCGGACACCTCGTAAATGGCGAATCCGATGGTGAACAGGTTTGCTCCCATCTTGCGTTCTTTCCGTCGGTTCTTCTGCATCAGCGCCACCACGAAGGTGCAGCCAACCTCGTTGTCCTCGGGATCGTCGTCCTCTTCCAGCAGGCGAAGACGGTACTGAGGGTTGGTCCAGAAAGTGTCTGCGCGACATTTAGGTAGTATTTTACCAGCTGGAATATTTGTCTTTTTGAGGAACTTTAAGCATTTTAAAAGACAATCTGTTATGATCCTGCTCTAACCCCTGCCCTTCTTTCCCTTCTTCCTCATTTTTCCTCCTTTCTCCCTTCAGTCCTGATCTGTTTCTGCATTGACCTGTCTCTCTTTGGCTCCCTCTGTCTGTCAGTCACCTCTCCCTCATGTCTCTCTCTCTCTCCCTGTCGCTCGCCCTCCTGTTCTCCTTGCTTCTCCTGCCTGCATTCTGCTTCCTGTTGTTACTACAATGAGCTTCAGCTGCAGTAATCAGTTCACTCCATTCACCTGTTCTCCACCTCACCTCCACCTATTCAAGCTCTGTCCATTCACTCCCCGCTGGATCATCGACTCACATTCCATCACAGACTCTGGTTTCCCCCTTGGATTTAGTTCTCCATGGATTTAGTTCTCCATGGATTTAGTTCTCCATGGATTTAGTTCTCCATGGATTTAGTTCTCCATGGATTTAGTTCTCCACGCCAAGCCCTGTGAAACCCTCGTCTACTTCAGCGTCTTGGACTCTCCTGCTTCTCCCCATCCTGGATTTCCCCTCCCCATGGACTCTGTTGTGTTCTTGTTTGTCTGTTCATGGATTCATTCAGCCTGTTTTCCCCTCAGTTGTCAGTTTCCCCATATTGTGAGTACCCCTCTTTAGCTTAGTTTTGTTAATTCAGTTCAGTTTTGTAGACTTCTGTTTTTGTGTTCATAGAGCTTAGTAGTTTTGGTTTGGTTCTTTCCCCCCAGTTCAGTTCTGTATTTATGTATTGGTTTAGTTATATGGTTAAATAAATCTCTTTCAGTTATTCACTGCCAGTTTCAATGAGTCTGCACTTGGGTTCTCCGACTTCCCCCCGTAACACAATCAGACCCTTTCCTTGTGTTTTGCTTCATTTTTGGACTCTCTGTTTTAAATAGCAGCACTATTACATTACAAATTACAGCAATGTGTTTAATTACTGTAAGTGACTAAATACTCTGGATTATTATTGCGTATAACACCGTGAATCAATGTGATATTTGCACATCACTCCTGGATTTTATTTCAACATTGGAGGGAACACATTAATAAAGGGTTTGGGTGGCCGCCTGAAAAAGATTTAGTATGTCAAACAAATTTTTACACACCAGTTTGTGCCATTTCTGCATCAATTTATCATCAAAATGTATTTATTTTAATGCAATGCACCAGATGACAAGGCTGCTTTAAAATATTTTAATTTCCTACAGAGAAACATTTTTCATTTCACATTATCCTTGCAGAGTGAACACCTATATAAGCATGATTTACTCCTCTGTCCTCTTTTGTGTCTTTTGTTTGGGGAAGTGACCTCTTTACATATGAATGTGGGTCCTTTTCACATGAGTTTCATGATGAATTCATTCATTTCAATCAAATTACAAACTGCTGGACTTCAATATCTCATATGTGCAACTTTCTGCACGTTTGAAACACATCTGTGTTGAATATACTGAAGAAAAAGACAACATATACAAAAAAATGTAGTGTTTTTTGAAGTCACTTGCTTCTTTCATGTTTTAATTGGGGAGACAAATGCAAGTATTTTAAATATTGTCCTCCCTTAAATTTGCCTGTTGCCTATAAAGTGGACTTGAATCCTAAAATCACCTCTTGTGGTGATGTTTTGCTTAGGAAAATTGTTTAAATGTTATTTTACCTTGAACTACATTATCAAAATACAGTGAAAAGCAGTAAACACAGTGAAAATAAAATTGAAATGTGAATTTACAGTTCCACAGTAGAATATCTTGTTCTCACTTGTCACAATTGTTTAAATAAAGGTTGAATGAATTTACGAAGATCTCAGATTGAATCATGCAGACTTTAAATAGTGATGTCTGACAATATAGCACCATTCTGTAACTAAATGCAGTTTCTTCAGTTTAATTTTCTAAATATTGCGTTGTACTGTTAGATAGTGAAGAACTGACACCACTCTGAACCTTGGTGTTTGTGGGGTTTCAGACTGAAAAAGGAGTAAATTTTTGCATATTTCTGTGCAGCAGCGTACCTACAAACTGAATAAAGGAATAAATTGTTATATTTTTTTGCTATTTTTCTTGTACCTGGGTAGTTCCTGCAGCCTCCGGCGGAGCAGCCTCTCACCCAGCGGCCTTCGTTCACAGAAACCGTCCACTTGTGGATTTTATCGTCCTCCAGGGCGTCGGGGGTCAAGTTACAGATCTCGATCTTGGTGTAGTTCTTCTTGAAGTCCTCGAATGACATCCTGAGCAGAAGAAACCACAGGTGTGTGTCTCAGATGTAACATAAATCCTGCAGATTTAATCCACATGAAACAGTGAGAATGTGCTGCTCACCAGAACTCTCCATCCTCGGCGCTCTGGTGCTGAAGCTTCTCTTTTTCAGATTTAGACAATGTGGCCCACTCCTTAGAGCTGTAGGACAGGACAATAAATAGTGAAACTGACTAAAAATGATGATAAATTTGAGTAAACTCTTGATCTTAATGGAAAAATCTGCCATCTTTATGCCTGAAAATGGTTAAAAATTTGATTACTTGTCACTCCAGGGACCGTTCCATTCAACTTGACCCCAAGGATTTCTGAGACGCACCAGGCGGACTTTAGATTCCTTGTGCTGAGATGGTTTACACTGTAGAAATACAGTTCAAGACAAATTTAAAAGCACATATTATCTTTTCAGGGCACTTATTCATATACAGGACATTTCGATTATAGTATATTTGTACATTTGACACTGAGCGGTGTGTTTTTTGCTTCAGTTTTTTCTAAATTTTGGTATGTTTTAGACTTTATTGTGCATTTTGTACAATGGTTTAGCATATTTTTCTTATTTCTTCCTTTTTTCCCTTTCTTTACTGAATATTTCTGCTTATCTATTTGTTTTGTGGTCACTTTGCCCTTTCTGCATGCCACTGTAACAACATAAATTCCCCTTAGAGATCAATGAAGTATGTCTTCTATTATATTCTAGTCTAGTCTATTCATACACAGTTACCTATGTGACCATATGTATTTCTCTATAGATGTGTGCGGTCAATTTATTCTATATAGAGCTACTCATAATTAGTAGAAGTGTATCTTGAGGACAGTTCCAAATGACTGAGAGCTTTTTTTCCCAATAAAAGACATCTTTAAAATGTTTTTCTGAGTTTAAATCGTGACACATAATAATGCAGAATTCATCCAATGCTAACTGGACGACAAACTCTGACCTGGTTGCTGTTTCATCCACATCTGTGCAGCTCTGCAGAGTTAAACTTTCCCACTACACGACACATATTATTGATTTTGGTTTACCTCCTCCACGGCCGTCACAGAGTAGGCATGACCCTTCACAAGTCCCGTCACCGTACGAGTCTCGAAGCGAGCAGGAACCAGCGACTGTAAATAGATGAGATATGACATGGAGCAAAAACAACAAGAAACCATTCAAATAAGCAAATGGAACCGATATGCAGACAAAACTACAAGTCTAATACAATTTCAATAGCAGCAACTCTAAATGAGCTACTTGTCTGTGTAGATTCTCAGTCATCTCATGCCGTGATTTCTGTATACATAAATTGAGGAATGAACAGTCTTGGCCGAGTAAATTCCCCAAATTTATAAAAATTTGCAAAATCTTCAGGAAGAAAATTCAAAAAACTCCTTAAAAGTTTCCCTTTAAAGTTTTATTAAAACAAAAAAATCCCCAAATTTGGCAAGAAATAAAAGTTTTTAAAAATTTAAAAAATAAAAAATGTAAATTTTTTTAAAAAAATGAATAAATATCTTCCAAAGAAAAAAATCCTAAAAATATCTGAAGTGATTCCATATATATCAGTAAAAGTTCTAATATTTTCTTTAAGAACATTCTGAAAAAAATCAAACAAAATCCAACAAATTTTGCTGGATTTTGGTTGATTTTTTTCTGAATGTTCTTAAAGAAACTTTTTTTGAACATTTGTTTTTTTCCACCAAAAAATGTTATGCTGTTCATGTTTGGTTTTCTAGAAGTTGTATTGTTATGTGTACCGCCTGTTATGCGCTAAGAAAAAACTGGCAGAATTGCAACTCTTTTGAAGTGAATGTAACTGACACTTATTGTGGATTGTATGAGTAATTGCCCTGTACATCCGTGTAGGCTGCTTTTTTGGGGACTCTCTTCAGTGGGACTTCAATCTTCATCCATCTGCCACTGTGTGTTGAAGTCCACTCATGTCCACATCTCCATCCGCATCATGCTGGGATCGGCCATCACCTCGGACTGTCTTATCGGACGTTCATTATAAAGGAGGCAGGATTTTTCTGAGTGTACTCAATATTTTTTTGTTTTGTTGCCGAAGGTGTTTGGGTTTGATTTGCCTGTCCTGGCCAGTTGTGGGTGAGCAAAGACATTTAATTGTGATTATTGTGAACTGTCAATGGATGCGGTGTTTTGGTTGTTTCATCATTCATGAGCTAAACTTTATATGTGGGTTCAATATTTTTTTTTTCTAAAAATTTACAATCTGTTGTCATTGTGTGTTTTTGGGGTGAATGTATTCCTAACAAAATTCCTTAATGAACCTAAATTACACCTTAAGGTATTAGAAGCAACAGGGTCAGGTTACAAGTGCAATCAGAGGTTCAGTGGGCTTAAAGGCCTCCACAACTTGAACAAGTCAGTGAGGTTTTGCTTTTAGGTTTAACATGATTTAAACATAGCAAAGTACAGTCCAGAAACCTGCTTCAGAGCAAATCTATAAAAGATTACAGAAACTTTAAGAGATTTTAAACTAACAAACAAGGACTGGGTGTGTAATTGTGATTTTTATGTCAGCTATGGTACTTAAGTTCAACCTAAACTCAGCTGACATCTGTTTACTTCTCTCCTGCTCCCTGTGCTCACATACACTACATTTTATTCAGCCAAATTTTTATTTTCATATTCTTCTGTTTCTGTTGTTAGACAATGAAGCAAGTATGAGATAGGGACTGAAATGCAACCAATTAAGATTATGTGTTGACCAGCAGTCACTTCCAAGCTGCTGCTCGCCACCTAAAATCCTCTTTTTTTAAAAATGCAGTGATCTTTGACAAAGTCTCCAATTGCACCATTTAAAAACTATGCTGTGCTTTGGATTTAGTCATATTTCCATGTAAAATGATGGCTCAAACAGAAACTTAGAAGCGATTTAAAGTCCTGATCTCACACATTCAGCAGCATTTAAAGCAACAGACACCGAAACAGCTCTTTAGAACCAGCTGTTCTACAGTCATAGTCAAATGAACCATCTTTGCGGTATTTCAAGCTACAAATTTTAAAGAATCTTTGTGGGTACATATAAGAATTTCATGAATTTGCTGAAAAGTGGCTCAGTATGGAACCTTTAATTCTGCTGAAACACTCAGTCCCACTGAAAGAAGACAGACTTTCGGCTGAATTCGTCATCTTCTGTATCACAACAAGATTAAAATGTCTCACATCAATAGAGCAGCCCATGAGCGAGCCTCTCTCCAGAGCTTTCTTCATGATCTTGTAGAGCTCTTTGGGCGCTTCCTTCATCTCGTAGAACTCAGTGACTCCACCGGTGAAGTCCTCCATGGCCTCGGTGGTGTTTCCACCCTTCAGGGCCTCGTAGGAGCCGTGAAGCCTGGATGCAGTAAGAGGAGACGGTGTTGGATTTATTTTTTGGCTTGCTGCTCATACCCAACTTAGATCCATCATTTAAGCCATGAGAAGGTTCGAATGGTATAATATTTGACAGTCAACTAGCTAGAAGCATCAAAACATGCTATTCTTGGTCCTTGGTCCTAACTGTTGTCATTTCCATAACTGTGATACATATCCAATGATTTATTATACTGTGTTAAAATGTATGAATGCAGCTTAATGTAACATTTAGTTAAAACTGAACCAGAGACCATCTCAAAACTCCACTCTCCACTCACTTAGCGTAGGCCTTCTCCAGCAGGGCGCTCCAGAACTCGTTCCTCTCAGCAGATTTAGTGAAAACCAGCTGGTTGTTGAAGGTTGGGATGCGGTCGTCAATGACGACATCCACCCAGTCGCCATAGCGCCAGAACTGTTGGACAGAATGAAGTCAGAGAGGAGAAACAATACAGAAGCTGATTGTTAAAAAAAAATTACAAAAGACAAGAACATTTCTTCAGCTTTTACAAACTTTGAATTAAAGATGCTTCATCAGAATTATCTCTGTTAATCAGTCACATTTTACGGTGTGAATAATGTTATATGTCCACTTGCTTGGCTAGCAGAGAACGTTCCCACAACATTATCTACAAGTACATTTTGTTTTAATCTAATGTTCAAAGAATGTTAACAAAGAGGTTAAAAGTTGACTGAGACATAAACCGCAACATTCAGAGGAGGTTTGTACGATGTTTTCAGGGCCACGGATGACAAAGAAAGAGCAAACCAATGTTCAAAAAATGTTTTCAAGATGTTATTGAGGATAAGAGAACAAAATTGCAAAAGATGAGGTGTTTGTTTCTGACCTGGAAGTGGAAGATTCCTCCATAACCCTCAGAGAAGCTTTGCTCCTGAGGAACCACTCGGTACAGAAGCTTCTCATTCAGGGTGAGACAAGCGATGGCAGCCAGCAACCAGCAGTCACCTACCCATAGGAAATAACTTTTAAAAATGGCTTTTTAAACAGTTATTATGCTCCTTATGGTCAAAAACTATTTACAAATGTGGCGTAGTGCAGCTCAACAACTGGTTCAACAGTCACTATGAAACAGGTGAAACAAATCAGTCAGTCAAACTTCAAGTATGTATTAAGAACAGAAAGACCTGGATGACGTGATTATCTTCTTTTCTTCTAAATTCAGACAAACTGAGGTTGTTGTATTTGGCCTTAAACAACTCAGAAACACACATTTAAAACAGATAGTAACTCTGGATGCAGTTGTGGCCTCCAGTTCTTCTTTGAGGAACCTTGGAGCGATTTGCGACCAGGATATGTCCTTTAACTCACACATAAAACAAGTCCTTAATTTGGCCTGTGCGGTATTGTAAAAATCAAAAACATCTTGTCTCGGAGTGATGCTGGAAAAACTAGTCCATGATACCATCATATGTACATGTGGTCTTCAATGGAACGACTAAATTATATGATGGCGTAAATGTCGCCGCAACCAGCCATAAAACCTTCACTTTTCACCCTAAGAAGCAGAATGTTTTGCCCTGTAATTGGCACCTATAGAAGCTTTAAAAATATAGAGTATGGTGCCAGTCAGAGGCAAACTGTAAGAGAAACAACATATTAAAACTATGTTATTTGCATTTATGGCCAATATTTGAACATGCATTGACCAGGTATGATTGTGAAGCCACTGCAGTAGTGTCCCAACTGGAAGAGCTATAAAATATTATTACAGGGCTAAAGGGACAGTCATAACTTTCCAAATCATAGTGCTTCAGATAAGTGGTGCCACTTTTCATTTTTACCACTTCAAAAAAAATCTGTCAAATTGCAGATGGTCAGGTGTGGGGCATTCGGTTAATTGAGGCAGAATGAATTTGGAGCTGCTGGCCTCACCCATCTCCAAAGTGTTTATTGTTCTCGACTGCATTGTTTGTTTGTTTCCTATCTGCTATCCTGTTCTCTCTCCCCTTTAACCTGACCCCAACTGGTCGAAGCAGGTGTCTGCTATCCCCAAGCCTGGTGCTACTGGTTGTTTTGTTTTTCTTCCTTCCCACTGCTGCTCCTCATAGGGATTTGTGGACTTTCTCTGTATAAACTTCTTAAGATCTTCTCTGACTATGTGAAGTGCATTTAGGAGACACATGCTGGCGTTATATAAATAAATCTGACCTGAATTGATTCCACATCCTGCTGTAAAGGTTGCATCAAAACCAACCTGAGTTAAGAACAATTCCCTAAAAGAAAAAAAGCCAAACTCCGACAGGAACTTCTCCCTTGAACACGTTTTGTTTTGCAGGAGGAAAAGACTTTCCGCTGAGTGCTGACGTTTGTGCTTTTCCGATTGTCCAGGTGTGTGTCAGTGTGTGTTTTTAGCTGCCGCCCGGCAAAACAATGTAAGTTTTTCAACGGGGAACATCTGCCAGCACCTTTGTCCCTTTGGTCCCCTTTTATTTGCCGTTCCAACGGAACAACAATGAGAAGTGCTGCTGGTTGGATTCCCTTCCAAAAGAGTAAGCACAATATGAGGGGAGGCCGCTGCAGGGGGATCGATGGGATGTTTGCAACCCTGTTATCGCCTCAAACGCCGACTGTTACTGCAGTCTGAATGTGTCTTTTGCGTTTTTGCTTCAGGTAGCAAGTTTCAGAGGCAGTTATTCCAACAACTAGACCATGTCTGAGAGTTTAAAGGTGAATCCTTTCCCTTCTATCCCAACAAAATGAAGAAAATGTCAATCTCAAAATCATAAAAAGCAGAATTTACCCAGATCTCCCTGGCAGATGTCTGTCCTACTGGCTCCTCCAACAATGAACTGAGGGTTCTCACAGATTTCCTGCAGAAAATAAATACAAATCAGTTAAATTCAGTCAAAAAACTAAGGATGTATGTCATCTGATCTTTCATAATCTGAGAACCGCTGGTCTTTTATCCTGTACAGACTCTAAAACATCCATTAAATTTGAGCTATAAAGCCACAAAAACAGGAAAAGTTCCAAAGCCATGCGACAAAGCAGGCATTTAATTCCACTTCATCCATGTAGGACTGAAGATTTCAATCCCAGCTGCACCTCCAGGTAAAATCCCACTTAGTTTTCAATCCTTTACCGGGTCAGTTTGATGTTGGCGTGTTTAAAAAATAATGTCCCACCTCCCGTCCACTATTTATTTAACTTCCATGCCCCTCCATGCGCCCACCCCTCCTACCTTGGGCCTCTTCCAGACGATGTTCTTGACCTTGTTGGACTTGTGTCCAAGTTCCTTGAAGCCCAGAGACTCCACGGTGGCCGGGAAGGAGTCATCCTCGAAAAGACTCTTCCTCTGGAGGCACTCCTGTCTCAGGCTGTTGAAGTCCTGGCTGTTGAAGCGCAGGGGTTTGTTCAGGGACCCTTCCCCATCCCTGCGCTCCCGTTCCCGGATCAGCCGGTCGCAGAAAAAGCCAGACGGCGTATACGGCATCTCGTCGTCTCGGCTGACTTTTTTTTTTGAAAAAACTGGCTTTTGCCACTAGTACTAAAGTCATACAAGCCTAAAGACCCTGGCATAAATCCAAAGAGCTAATACCTGATTGGCTCTTCCGTTTTTTGTGACGTCCCCCCTCTCCTCCGTCACACAGGAGATGCTTGGTGTGAAAGAGACATTCACTTTCACATGCGTTCACCTTTGCATTACCATACACACACACACATATGCACAGAAACTCACACATACCATAAATTTGTGGGGTTCCCATTGGCCAACGGGGGAACAATGACGTTCCCCTCGCTGTGGTGCTCCCCTGCCATCATTGTTGGGTGACACAAAGGCCAGCGGGCCACGCCGGAGGGCATGTAAAGAGTGGTGGGTGGATGCCCTGCCTCAGCAGAAGGCATTCAACCCCTTTAAACCTCTTCTCAATGGAGCTCAGCATTGAGCAGTCTCAGCATAACCAGGGCAGGCTAACGCTAGCAGAGGAGCATCATTCATTTTTAGCTCCGCTCTGAAAAAACCACAAACTCAGTCCAGTGTTTTGGGTTTGGGGCAGATGATATGATGTAAACGTTGTCTAAAATTGCAGCGCATCACAACCTGAGCTGGTAACAGTGAAATATTTAGAACTTGGAGTCACACAGGAAGTTCTACCTGCAGCTTCAGGTGTATTTTCATTAATGATGGAACAATACAAAACACTTAACAATGCCTGGGATTAAAAAAAGAGATTTGCACATGGAACTGACATCAAATTAGTCACCATTAACAATATTACTACTTATACGAAGCCACATGACTAACTTAAACATTAAGGGAAAGACCCTACAATACTATTTATTGTATAAATTTATTTGACTAATCTAGGTATAGCTGATAATCTAGGTATAGCTGTTAATATTATGTTATACAAATTCGTCATTTAATTGTTAATTTTAGGACCCTACGGTATCACATACTACAGAAATTTACCTGACTGTCTTAAATAATAATATTTAAAATCTACAACATTATATGATATACAATTTAACTGAACAAACTGTAATAATTTTAATTTTAAGACCGTACAATATTAAATATTTTATATTATTTTTAAAATTATTATTATTATTTTAAAATATTTTATGGTATTTTTATACATACATCTACCTCGCAAATTAAAATATTAAAGCAAAAATGCTGTCATAATATACCTTTTTCTAAAACAATATATTTCTTGTCATACTTTTATATATAAATTTACCAGAATAATTAAAATGTTATGGTCAAGACCCTACAATATTACACATTTTGTTATATATTTAAATTTTTTTTGTAATATTTTAAAAAAATGTTTATATACACATATACCAGCCTAATTTAAATATTAAGATCAAGGTCCTATAATATTATACATTTTCTCATATATATATATATATTTTTTTTCTCATACTTTTAACAACCTAAATATCAAAGCTTAGACTCTGTAATATCATATTTAATACAAATTTCAAGGTTAAAATATTGTACATGGAAATCACAACAAATCCAAAGATTCCCTAAAAGCATATTACCACCAGTTTTATCATTTCCTCTTATGATTATTAATTAATTTCTGGAACAGATTCCCCATTTAGACCCATACAAACCAAACAAGAGCACATATGAAAACAGCACCTTAAAACTTCTTTGTGTTCTTTGGCTTTTTTTTTTATTTCTATAACTTTGTAGGTTAGATTTTTATTTCCCCTGTGTTTATATACTGTCACTCTTCTCTCTGCTTTCCTGAAAAACAGTTATGACACTTGTGGTAATTTTAAAAAATAAACAACCACAAGTCCACAGAAGCAGCGGACATCAAACGGTCGTTTTTATAATTATATCTTATCTGTTCTCTGCTATTTCCACGTGTCACACAAATTCTCACCACATACTGCTGATTCTGTGTTGCTCTTAAGTAAGCAGATATGTGGGTTAAGAAGAGGTCAGGTCACACAAACACAAAACTATGTTGGTGAACAAACTGTTGCTTTGTCACAAGGTTTCAGTTTAGGACAGGTGAACAATAAAGAGGCTCAGTTACAAACACAAACATCACCAAGCACTTTATTCAATGAAGAAGACTCTCACACTTTATTCTTCATTAATAGTCAATAGAAGGTGGTTTGGAAGGCATGTTGTCTAATGAAAGCTGCCTCAATCACACCATTTAACAGAGCTTGAAACTGTAAAATCAGAAGGAATCATCAGATTTTTTAATTTCCCAACTACCCTTGAAAAAATTACGAGCGAGGTGCATTTTTTGGTCAGAAAAATTATCGAAATCTGCGCTTAAAATCGTGATATTTAATTTTAAAAGTCGCTTTTCAGGATTCTGTAAATAACTGAAAGTCCTGCGCTTTTTTTGGTGCGACCAAGAAGCCGTTTGTAATTGAGCTGGGATCAACAGTCAAGTGACAAACATAGGGAGACTTTTCAACTGAACTCAGCTGAACTGCAGGCAGTGTTTACATGGAGCAGAGGGGAGATAATTAAGGAAACTGATTAAAAATATACACTACCGTTCAAAACTTTGGGGTCACCCAGTGTTAGAAAGCCCTCATATTTTGATCATGATGTTGTATGGGTTGTGTTATAGTTGCATTTCCTCGCTTGTTGAGCTAATCGGATGCTTGTGTTTTTTACGTAATGTCCTTGAACGCACCTCGTGTGTGACGTAGTTTTTCTCCATAGCTGCACAGTTGGAAGCTAGTTCTCTTCTGTGCACATGTCTGAACTGGATGCATGTTGCATTTTTTCTTCTTTAACCTGCTGTGTGTAAATGATGAAGGTGAGTGGTCGTGTGTTCCACCAGTAGAGCATGATTATGTACTGTTCAGTGTTACTTGTTGATCGTTTAGAGACACTTTACCTGACGGACGTTAGCTTAGCAATTAGCCCACCATGTTGTCTGTCCGAGCGGGTTTGGTTACCTTGCTACCGTCATGTGATTGAAATGGTGAGCCATGCATAATATTTTGCCCTTTGTTATTGCGTTTATGTGCATTTGTGTCACTGTTTCACAGTATAATTATTATTATTGTGGTTACATTTATGGTGAATGTGTTACTGATTCAATATTCCTGTTTGTGATGTTTCAGAACCACAGCCAGCCACAGTTATCCACCAGTAGCCACAGTTGTCTACAGTGCAGCAGAGTTATCTGCCACAACAATAAACATCATTAACCTGGAAAGTCTGGCTGCCGTGTTCTTTAACGGGGACACCTTCATACCTTGTGCCACTCTGAAAATACCTACCTGGAGAACCCTCACTCCTTTTTACGCAGATAATTTCATGTTTTCCATAAAAACTCCCACTTTTCTTCATGTGCTAACCAATGTTCCCTCTAATTTTTACTGAGTCTGAGCAAACACACAAACTCCCTGAGCGTCCCTTGGACCACTGTGAGCAACATCAGACGTGTGCACTGTGGTCACACCAGCATCACATCCATTCAAGTTACATGGTTCATTAAAAGAATCAAATGACAGCATTTACATTTCTGTTAAAACACTTTGTCAACAGGAGCCAGTTGAAGGCTGCAGTGATTTTAGTGACACTACAATGTATAAGAGTGAAGTTATTGAATATTTGTCTCTCTTTACTGTTGCAGCGGTTTTGCAAATTGCAGACGGACCCTGTTCACTCCATAGACACCAATGTTATTCCTGTAGCTTGAAAGACAGCTACTTTTGATAAAACTGGGCTTGTAGCACATTGTCTGCCTTGCAACAATGGGAAAGAGGCACCGTTTATGTTTTGACAACCTACATCTAATGAGTTATTGATGCTGGAAGTCCCAATCTGTGAATATCTTTCCAACTTTACTGAACTTGGGGCCACTATCACCTAAGGAGTGATATATTTAATTTTGAAAAAAGCATTTAGCCATACTTAAAGCTTTAAGTGCTTTATTAACACGGAACTAAAAATTTTGTATTGATTTATTATCACAGGTTCTGTCTGAAAAGAGGTGGCATCATTTTAAACAGTGAAATCAAACTAATGAAATGTAATGACCAACCAGTGAGCAATACTGGGTTCTGCAAAAACAGAAACAACTGTTTTTAAAATCTAAATCTTAACACAGTTAATGTATTAACTTATTTTTGTGTGTATGCATGTATTTATTGATTTATTTAGTACTGTTAACATATCAGAGTTCTGAGTGAATTTTTCTTAAGATAGGCAAAGGCCATTTATTGATTACATATAGGTGATTAAATGTTTATTAAAAACTAAAAAGCATTTTTAAAAAAACAACTTAGGCATTTATTGAGTCACTAAAATACTGTAGAGTACAGACCACATCAGCATGATTATAAGCATCCTCTGGTAAATTAACAACCAGATACTGATGTCTCTCACCATATGGACTTCAGGAGATGACTGGGGGATGATTAGTGGATTTGGTGCAGCTGTGTCTTTATCTTGGCTGTAGTGAGTCTTCAGAGGTTTTTGGTCAGACATATTCTGTATTCCTGTTAGTGAACCAGCGTTGGTTGTCCAGAAGGTAAGAGTTCTTGTCCTGATTCTCTGTTCTCAGAAGTTCTCTGGTAGGCTGCAGGAGACTTTAGCGTTTGGGTTGTGCTAGTTTGGTTTTTGTACGGTTTCATTTGGACGACTATCTTGAGGTCCCTCCATGTGGTTTAGTGAGGTTTTCTGGAACAGTTCTACAAAGCAACCTGCAGCAGAAGAGACTGAGAGTTTTTAGGAAGTTCTGGAGACCAGACTTTAGAGCAGCAGAAACATTTGTCAGCAGTTTGAGCAGGAGAAGGTGAGCTTCAGAGTAGAAATGAGATGGAAACCTTCTTGACCTGTGTGGTGAGGTCCTGTACCAAGAGTTTGAGCAGGTTGTGAAGAGTCTGTAGTTCTTTGGTCTGAAAGCACAAGAAGAGTCGACTCGTTAAAGGAGAAAACAGGAGATATTGTTGGTTCTTCTGTCGCTCTGCAGTTTCCTTAGACTGAATATCAAGTTTATATTTTAAATGATTTCCCATGTGAGCCCAAGAAGACTTCAATAAACTCCCTCCATCCCCTGGACACAACATATTTTATTACCATGTTAAATCTTTTTTTTTAAAATGTTTTTGAGTTTTAATCATAATTTTAGCATAGTTTTTTTTCTCTGTGCTTGTTTAGTTTTCTCATCTCTAATATAATTGTAGTTAATGTTTAACTCTATTAAACAGACAAAATATTGAATGAGATGATTCAACAAGATACATGTCATTATGAAATTAAACAAAATTTTTAAAATACAAATATTAAAAATTACAGATAAAATATTTTCCATAATTAAACATATAAAAAATACAATTAGACAAGAAGAATATTAAACATTTTTAAAAATGCAAAACATTTAGATTATTAAACCTTTAAAAAGACAAAACATTTAATTAAAAAATTAAATGTTTAATTAGAAAATTACATCTTAAATTTCTTAATTCTTTTTAATAATAAAACTTTTTAAAAGTTTTATTGTATTAAATGTTTTTTTCCTCTGATTTAATTGCTTTTTAAATGTAGTTTATTTCTTTAATCTTCTTTTTAACCCCAACCTTAAAAATGATATAAATCCTTAAATCACAATGAAAATACTTCTATTGTCACAATCATGAGTGAGTCAATTATTCAGTTTATCAATTCAACTTTATTTGTTTAGCACCTTTCACACAGATGACAAGGACGCCTGACGTTGATTAGCTGCGTAAATACCATTATATACAGTCTATGGTAAATACGTATGTGAATCGGATCATTGGCTGCAGCAGCCAGTCACCGGTCACTCACTGACTCACATTGAAAAATAACACAGAATGAATTGTTATGTGTTTATTTTATTTACAATTTAGGTTGGATTTTTTTTTTTTTTGTGCGCAGCGCAGACTTTCTGTGCGCGGAGACCGTGTCAGCAGTGCGCAATTGCGCATGAGCGCAGCTTAGAGGGAACAGTGGCGCTAACATAACTGCACAAGGGTTTTCTAATCATCAATGAGCCTTTCAACACCTTTAGCTAACACAATGTAGCATTAGAACACAGGAGTGATGGTTGCTGGAAATGTTCCTCTGTACCCCTATGGAGATATTCCATTAAAAATCAGTCGTTTCCAGCGAGAATAGTCATTAACCACATTAACAATGTCTGGACTGGATTTATGATTCGTTAAATGCTATCTTCATTGAAAAAAAAATGCTTTTCTTTCAAAAATATGGACATTTCTAAATGACCCCAGTCACAGTACTGTGCATATTTTTGCTTTTCTTCCAGCGTTAAACCTGTTTTTACTCTTCAAACCACACCTCCTATGTTGTTTTCAGGTGTAGATAGGTGAAGAGATAGACGCTAAACTATTAGTTAAGCTTGAAAAGCAAAGAAATAGTTAAAATTCATCATCTTACACAATGTCTGACTGCATTTTGTCACATTTTAATGTTATTTCCAGCTAGAAGAAACCAACTGTTCAAAAAAAAAATCCATTATAAATCAAAATTTGGCATAGATTTGAATAGTTTTTTCTGACTTTAGTTCTATGTCCTGGTTTGTCACTGCTGTTCTTTCAAAAATAAGGACATTTCTAAGTGACCCCAAACTTTTGAACAGTAGTGTATATATAGAAGATGTAGGTAGACTCCAATGAAGCGAACATGGAAGTGCCTTAAACCTGTAATCTTTCTAACAGCCAGCAGGGGGAGCTTTCTCTGGTTACAAAATAAGTCAAACTATCTAGAAGTCTATGAGAAAATGATCCAACTTCTGACTTGATTTGCTACCCCACTAAACATTTTCCTAATGAGTTTATGGCCTCAACTGATAGATTAAAGCCTCCTTTAATACAATGTAATTCTAATTTAGTAAATTTTGGTTCTATA
This sequence comes from Amphiprion clarkii, assembly GCA_027123335.1. NCBI lineage: Eukaryota > Metazoa > Chordata > Actinopteri > Pomacentridae > Amphiprion > Amphiprion clarkii. The sequence goes on along the minus strand of CM049584.1, from coordinate 26,735,753 downwards.
TAGAGGAAGATAGACAATAAAGCAGGGTACGTTTTAGGGCGGGGCCACCTTGTGATTGCTTTGCATGTCAAGTTCTCAGTCAGCTCCATCACTCCTTTGATACATCACGTTTCAAAAGACCAAAATGATGACAATCAAATGCCAAACTGGAGGCTTCAGGATGGTGGTTTTACCCATCTTTTATATGCAGTCTGTGCTAGTGACATTTGGCCTTCACATCATATAGGAGGGCAGGTAATGATGAGAAAGCAGTTTGCAGGCATTCAAATCATGAAACTAATCAAGATGGCAGTTACAAGTACAATAACCATAAACAAAGCACAATAACAATATACAAGCATAAGGCAACTTCTTTCTCGTTTTAACAACAGATGTGGGCATTTGGAAAAAATGGTGCACAAGTTGATAGAATTTTATTTTATTTTTTTTTTTAATAAAATGTGCCTGATTTTGAATTCATCATCAAACTTCCCTACACAAAAAAAGCAGAAATCTGTGGAGGGATTTGTCAGCACCACGTGGCTGTACTTTCCAGTTAGTGCAATTAGTGATGACTTTTACCCAGTGCTCTTGTCACATGATTAACAAAAACCATAGTCCATATTCCCAGTTAACGGATGCGTATCTCCCAGTCCGTCGTCACTCTGAGCTTCAGGCTGCCGAGCAGCAACATGCAGCAGGTTTCTATGAACTGAAACCCAGCAGACGAGGCCTCAGTACCTGGTGATAAAAAGAAAACATGTTGGACTGAAAGTTGGACTGAAATCGTTCCAAACACACAGCAGAGAGCAGAAAGAAATCAACATGTCTCGTTATTTCAAGTTTGAATATTTGCTAAATGTGGAAAAACGTGTCTCCGCTTACAAAACTATAACAAGCAATGAAATGAAAACTAATCTAGGACAAAATTGTGATGTCATATCTGAGAAAACAGATTTGATGATGTAATGTTTGTGGTTGGGTGTTTTGGTCACATATATTACCAGTTTTTATGCTGGATTTTTAAAGAAAAAAAAGGAGCATGCAGGAGAAAAGTATTACTGAGAGAATAGGAAATCAAATGCCGAGTTTCCAAGTTTTAACATAATATATAACATTTAAAACATTTCTGTAATTATCCTCATTAAAACTGATGACTCAGAACCAATCGATGCTGTTTTTAAGACGTCATTTTAGACGTCAGGTCATGAATTTTCTGCAGCATTTTGTTATTATAGCCAGTTTTTCTCAAACAGCAGAAAATGTTGATATTTTTAAAAGAAAGACGTCAGGCTTTTGATTAATTTTATTTATTTTTTGTTTAATATTATTACTATTTGTAGGACTAATTTAATATATATACTTTTTAAATCATTATTATTAGCATTTTCAAGACAGATTTTGATGAGTTAAAGCCTGAATTTAGTTGTTTTTTCCACTGTATGGCAAATAAAATCAGCATACTACTACTTTTAAGGCTGATTTTATTTATATAAATGTTTATTTATGTGACTAGTTTGAAAATCGTTTTTTAAAATTATCAATATTAAAACTATTTATTTTTTTCTGAATTTATTTATACCCTTTTGTCTATTTCATTCATCTTTTATCACTCCACTTTTTATTACTGTCTAAACTGCCTTTATCAAACTTGACTGATGCTCTGATGTTTCTTTGTTCCGTTTATTTATTTATTACATAAAAATAACATAACATAATCATAACAAAATGTTTATGTGGTAGTTGTGTTGTTCATATTGCCTCTTTATTCCTTCTCTTCTATAAATCGCTTTGTGTTGCATTTCATTTGTGTAAAAATAAACAAAGTTAAATTTTAAATATGTAGTAAACTTGGTTAAAAACTTTGCGCCCTTACAAAATTATAATACGCCTTAAATATAGGACACAATAACTGTGTCACTTGATGAAAAAATGTATTTTTTCTGTCACTTTAGAACTGAAAATACTGGATTTTTCCCTTTAACATGTTCCCAGTTGGACTTCACTGATGCTCTGAATGTTGGTTGTGTTGGATGCAAACAATGCAGGACTTTTATTGTGAAAGTCAGCTGTTGTAATACAAGTTATGATAATGTTGGAACTCCTCACCTGGCACATGCACAGTCACAGCGGACGGTTTGGTCTTGACTCCCAGAACAGTAACCGACTGAACCACGGTGTCGCAGTCAAACGTTCCTTCTCCACTGGCAGCACTGAAGGAAACAACAAACCATCATGAGGTCTGATCTGTCTTTAGATGTCTGCGTCGTGTGTTTTTTCACCCTCTGACTCACCGGCAGAGCAGCCAGCCGGACCGCATGTCAAACCTGCGCAGACAGAAGGACTTGGCGTCTCGGTATCTGAAGGAGTGGAAGTCATCCAGGTACAGCTCACCAGCAGCGACGTCCTGCAGAGAGACGAGGCTGCAGTCAGAGTTTCACCAATTAAAAGACGCAAATGACCAACAGATGAGACGTTACTTTTCCCAGAATCCTCCAGATGTTACCTGACTACTTAAAGCCACAGTGATGGAGATGGGGAGCTGCTGGAGATCAGCTGTGCAGGAGAAACGTCCTTCTGATCTGCAGATCACTGATCCACCACGCTGGAACACTGGAACCTGCATGGAGGAAAATCAACAGCAATCTCACAATAAAACCTGCCAGTATCTTTATAAAAACCAAAAACAGGCCAGTAAATGTCAAAATCAACAACAATTTCATCATAAAAGCTCCCAGTATCTTTATAAAAGCCAATAACAATCCAGTATAAGTCAACACTAACTGTGTTCAGAGTGACTGGAAGACTCAGAGTTCTTCCTCCTCTGTATGCCGCTGCAGAATGAACGTTATACCAAATCTAGAAGAGAAGCTAACGTCAATGAAATGTCCAAAATGAGGTGCAACATGAATATAATCAACTGTACAAACATGTTAGCTGGTGGTTCATTTACCTCACCAGATCCCGGAAGTAAAACTTTGACTTCTTGAACACCCGGTTCTGTTACAGGACAAACCAGCAGGGCTCCTCCTGCACAAAGTAAAACATGATGAAACTCTGCAGTAATTTTAGGGGATACACTGTGAAATACTGCAGAAATAAAGAGTAACTCATCACCGATCATGTACTGGTGGTCCACGGTGAAGGTGTTATGCTCTCTGGGGAACTCCACCCACAGAGGTCTGCATGGATTTAAATAAAATCAGAGTTTCTATCAGCTTCTGTTCAGCCATCTGTGCATGAATCCATAATTTACATTCCAACATGAGCATCAAAGCACGATAGACGCTGACCTCTAGTGCCTGAAGAAGCTCAGTAATACCGAATAAATAACCTGTAGTTGTAGTACTGAAAGTGAACAGCAGATGGCAGCAGCACTAACCTGAGTGGAGGTAAACCAGCAGTATGAGCCTGATGGAACAATGTGTACCAGTAGAGCAGCAAACAGTACCTGAGTACACAACAAGTAAAACTGCTCAGTCAATGCTCTCATATTTCACCCTGAGAGACAATCAGACAAGTTGTTTTTAATGAGCTTTCATCGGATTTTTACTCATATTAGATCCCGACTTTAGTTAGAATAAACCATCTAGACCCAAACACACAGGAGGGTTTGAAAAGCTCATCTTTGTTAAAAATCATCATTATTACTGTTGTTATTATTATTATCAGGTTTTTGAACCTGAGAATGATTGAAATCTCAGCTGAAAATTATGATATTTCATTAAAATCACTTTATTCGACGTTCACCAGTTTAAAAAAAAATTGCCAAAAATAAACCATTTGCTCCATAAAGATTCTGTAAAAACCGAAAAATTTTGCACTTCTCTTTTCATCTGGCAAGACATGACTGACTCGGGTGCGATCAGCAGTAACATGACAAAAATCTACAGCGAACAGAGAGAAGACGAGCATAAAAACAAATTTAAAATCCAAGTAGTGAAACACCTACAATATGTAGAATGAGTATTTTGATTTTTGACCATTTTTGGTAACACAGGATTGCTTGTAAAATGTTTATTTCAATTTTTGTCAAATAATAGATCAAAGAAATTATTTTTTAAATGATTTATGGCATTCTAATTTACTATTTTGGTCTGTATTGTATTATTTTTTCTTCTTCTATTATACTGCATAAAAGAAATATGTCAGTTATCTCTGCTTCTAGCCGTGGTTGTGCTGTTTTCATAGAGATGCAGGACTTTATACTGGAGGGAAAATCAGTCTGACGGGGAAAAAATTGCCAAAGAAAGGAGAATTATTTGTTCTTTACATGTTCTCGTGATAATACCTTTTGGTCGACATGTAGAAAGAAGTTATTATGATTAAATATCACAATCTTGGGCTTGGATTTGGTTAATTATCACAATATGGCTTTGATAAATGTAACTTTGGCAGTTTTCAAAAGAAAACATGCCTTTGAAAGCTGCTGCAGGTTTTGAGGTTCACAGGGTTAAATGCTCTTTTGAAGTGTGCTGAGAAAAAAAAAAGAAGTATAGTAATCAGCATTCATTAATCTCAGAACCTTTGCTGGATTGCAGTACGGATCGCGGCTGTAACTTCTTCTCCAAACAGCCACGGCTCTCGACGCTTCATCATCTTGGCTGAGTGACTTCTGAAAAACGGCTGCAGGGCGGCTGCCTGGTACCAACGAACCAACAACTCTGGCTCTGGATCCTGAAAAAACCCTCCGACATCAGCTGCAACAAGGAAAACAAAGAATATGAGGTCAGTAAATATGAAAAAGCAACAGAAAAACAGCACAAAAGAGTCAACCTGGACCATTATACTTACATATATACACGCTACTAAACTAGTCAGCTAGTTCTGAGGTAAAAGCTGGTAATCAGTAACGTCTCTGCACCAAGTAACACCACAGAATTAACTGAATTTGGCTAAATTTGTCTCTCAAACTAGTCAAGAACACGTTTACTTGTGATTTCAACATTTAAACTCACCTCCACAGAAGGCGATTCCTGCCAAGCTCAGAGACAGAAGCATCGGAAGAGAGATCTTCAGATATTCCCAGCTGGCCACGTTGTCTCCCGTCCATATCGCTCCTGCAGTCGTCAGCAACAGCAAACGGCACAGTTAAGGATCAATGTAAGGAAATACGGAGACAGTTTTATTGTGTTTGCGTTTAAATATCTCACCAAATTTCTGTGACCCGGCGAAGAAGGAACGTGAAAGAACAAAAGGTCTTTCTGAGCCTCCAGAGCGAGCTATCAGACCCTCCACTGTGGCCTTGTGCTGCGAAAAAACAAAACAAACTTGTAGTGTTTTAAAAACAATTCATTAACAAGTGTAATTTAGTCATGTTGTCCCACTATAATATGATTTATATGAGGGGAAAATGTGATTTTATAGAGCAGCTTTAACCCTCCAAACCACAAAAGCCTGGTTTAAAAGGCATTTTGTCTTTTAAAAAAATAAAAAATAAATAAAAAATCACCAAAATTACAGCATTTATCAGACCCAGAAACTGTAAAAACAGAAAGCATTGTCAGATTTCCAACTTCCTGCCAGTCCATGAACTAACCTCTGACGTGTCACTCAGTCAAGAAAATTATCAGCATCACTTTATTCTATATTTCTCCATAAAAATTCACCAAAAATTAAATGTTTTGCTCCAATAAAATTCTGTAAAAAACAAAAAATTCTATGCTACCTTATGCAACCATTAAGACATTAATAACTAAACTAAAATCAACAGCCACGGGAAAAGAATTAGGAACTGGCTGAACTGCAGGCAGTGTACTCAAAGTAAGTAGGAGAAAGAAAATAAACTTAAAATAAATATGTATGTAGAGTCAGTACTCAGTTTAAAGTATCTGCAACACCTTTAGGCACTTGGAGAAATGTTGCACATATTGTTTGTTGTTTTTCAATTCTGTAAAATGAAAAAAAAATCAAGGAAATTCAACTTTAATTTTTTGTTATATCTTTAATATTGCAGTGAAAAATGAGTCCACAGTGAGAAAAAAATGTGACGGGAGCAAAAAAACACCCAGAAACTGGCAAAGATTTGGAATATTTGGGAGTCAATCAGTAAAAATTATCTCACTAGTTGGAGAATTTCCAAACTCTTAGAAATTTTAGTGTTACTTGAAGACCTAAATGTCTTTCTGCACAGAAAAAGAATTGCCATTTTAGGAAGTTTTTGTGTTACTTGCAGAACTAAATAAAGTTCTTATGCTTTGAAATTCTCACAAAAACACAGATTTTTATGCACAAAACCTCATTAAAATTGCAGACGTATAATAATAAAGCACTGCATGTCAACTGATTGAAGTAAATGAGCCCCTATCAGGCACATATACCGGTTTCTAATTAGATTTATGGGGTCTACTAGAACTCTGTGGAGGCAAATATGTTATATTGTGAAGAGAAAATAAAAGTAAAACAGGAAAAGTTTGAACTTTATGGTGTTTCAGGAAGGCAAGGAGCAAAGTTTTCTGCTGGACTGTTGCACATAAACATAAATTTAACACAATAAATCAAAGGGAAAGACTGAACTAAAACCAGTGATCCTGCTCACCTGGTAAAACCCGTACAGGTTGTGTAGGTCGCGGTGCTCCCAGCCCCCAGAATGCACTGCGTCCTTCGGCATCGTCTGCTCCGGTCCGTTAAACACAGACGGTTCGTTCATGTCGTTCCACACATATAAGGACGACGTCGATCCCTGAATCAGACATGAACACTTTATCGACAACAAAAACACTATTTACTGTGAGATTATGGAGCCAAACTTTCTAATATTTATATTATACTTTGTATTTATGTTAGTGTTTCCAAAAACCCTCAAGTTGTTCGTACCAGCATTTATCCTGTACTCATACATTTATATTATTTATCTTAAATTGTATGAACATCTATATATTCATATATCAGTGTGTCTGCACTGTTCGTTATATTGTCTATAAAGCACTTTACTGCTAGTTTTGCTCTTCTAGAGACTAAAACTGCATTTTGTTGCTTCAGTACTTGTACTCTGTGCAATGACAATACATTTAAATCAAATCTACGTCCAAAAGACATTCATTTTTCTCTCATTGAGGATTTAAAAAAAATGAAAATATTCACATTTCAGAAGCTAGAATCAGAGAATTTGAAATTTTCTTTCTTAAAAATGACTAAAACTGATGAATAAATTATCAAAAGTAAGTTGAGTAAATTGAATAATCATTTCAGTTTTGCTGCTATGTGACTAAATATATCACAACACAGTCTTAGTGTGCAAGAAAATAACATCAGATATACAAACAAAATGACATAAAATCCCTGATTATTGAATTATTCTGCAAGATATTAAAGCATCAGAACATTTGGGGTTGCTTTAAAAACTTTCACAAGCTTTTATTTCACACCTCCTGCTTGAAAAAAAAAGAAAAATGCACCTTTAGTGTACTTAAATCTCATTAGAGATCAATGGATTTGATCATTTTGGAACATCATTGATGGTTACCTTGTATTTATCCAAGCTGAAGCACTCGGAGTACCAGGATCGAGTTTCTGGGCTGCTGAAATCCAGATAAGAGGAGTCACCTGTGGACAGAAAAAAGAAAACATGCATGACAATATAATCTGATGATGACATTTTAAAGTAAACAACACACATCGACGATTAACTACAATAATATTTTGATGAGTTTCTTTTTAGAGTCTTTTCAGAGTCAATGTCACATTTTTTAAGATCAAAAACCAATTGTGAGGAAGAAAAAACACTGGAATTCGATGTTTGTTCACTAAAATGTCCTTAAATGTCTTGTTTTGTCCAAAGATTTTAAGTTTATTGTCACAGAAGAAGAAAGAAACCAGAAGATATTCACATTTAAGAAGCTGGAATCAAAGTTTAATTCAACAGTATATGAATATAAATATAAAAAAGCTCAGAATTTTTAGTATATAACCGTTGCTCACAGATAAGTCACTGATGGCTTCATGGTTTTGCTGAGGAACACAGAATTTTTATTTTTTTTACAGAATCCAGGTAGTGCAAAAGCTCTGTTTTTGGCACATTTTTAAATGTAGAATAAAGTGATTTTGATGACATCCAGTTTTCTGATGGAACATGTTACAAATGAGTAGTTCAAGGATCGTCGGAAAGAAGAAAGTGTGACATTTTTCTATATTTATTTCTGATAAATATTTATTTATTTATTTATTTTTTAAATAAACATGCTTTCAACATCTACCGGCAAGTTTTCAGGTTTCAAATTGTTAAGCAGAAAATATTATCAAGCAGCGAGGATTTAATCCATGAAACTCTAGTTAAAGTAACTATATTCCTGATATCGTTACCTGGCCAGCATGTTCCTCTATAAATCTGTCCTTCTCTGTCTTTAACAAAATGTCCTCCATCTCTGGCCTCGCAGTAGAACCACCAATCAGGATCCACCTTGATATGAGGGTCATTTATAACCACCAACTGTAAAGAAAGAATAAAAACACGTCCAGATTTAACAGCAGAAGTTAATGAATTAGTTGTTTAGTCTATAAAATGTTGTGTTTTGTCTGAAGATAATGAGCTTACGTAAATTTAAAGTGTTTTGGAGTCAATAAGCAAAAACTGTCTCATTAGCTTGAAAATTACCAACTTTGGGAAATCTTAGTGTTACTTACAGAACTAAATAAAGTTTTTCTGCTTTGAAATTCTCACAAAAACACAGATTTTTATGCACAAAACTTGCTAAAACTGCATATATTTAATAATAAAGCATTGAATGTCAACAGCTTTAATTTAATGAGCCCCTTAAATGCAGATTTATAGGTTTACATTCGTATTTTTAGGATCTACTAGAAGTCTGAGCAGGTAAATGTGCTGCATGGTGACCAAGGAAAAGCCTGAAACAAGGCATTTCAGTCATTTTCTGCTTGAATCTGTAAGTTTGCAAACCTTTTACAGGCACAACCAATATAATTAACACTAGAAGACTGTAAATTCTGCACATTCTGCTCCCTGAACCCGACCTTCCTCTTCTTCTCCTCCAGGCGACGCTGCAGTCGGGTCGGTTCAGGAAAACAAACGGGGTCCCAGGTGAAGTATCGCTTCCCGTCCGTGTGCTCGATGTCCAGCCAGATGACGTCATACGGGATGTCGTGGTGATCGAATCCGGCGTCCACAGCCTCCACGTCGGCCTCGTCGTCGTAGTTCCAGCGGCTCTGGTGATACCCGAGGGCGAACAGAGGAGGCAGGGCCTGAAACCCTGAGAAGACGAGAGAAGTTCAGAGTGCTGGTGGGGTTTTTCATAACAAGCTTTCCTTCAGGTTTTGTGCTGCAGATCCACCTGTCAGCTGAGCGAACTGCCTGAAGAGCTGCTGAGGATTTGGACCGAGCAGAATGGTGCAGTCGATGACGCCGCTCTCTGACATCCAGCAGACGTCGGTCCAAGGACCAACCTTCCTCCTCTTCGCCGGGGGAGTTTTCTGCAGGAGGAAGAAGGTGAAAATTAATCTTTTTTTTCTACCCATTTTTCTTAGTCTTGAAACCAGTCTGAGAGCTCAGGTTAAATTCAGACACAACAATTTTTATACAGGTGGAGCAATGTCTTTGTGTGTCTCTGGAGGCCAAAAGCTCATTTTTTGACATTTTCTACGATCTAATGCAGAGAATACAGTCAAATACAAGTACATGGGAACTTGTTTACCATATATTAAGCTTTTTATGTAACCACTGCTTGATTAAAAACCTGGAATGGTTGTAATTTTGATGAAATATCTCAGTTTTAAGCTTAGATTTGGTTTTAATGGAGCAACATGTTACAAATGAGTAGTTCAAAGACCACTGGAAAGAAGAAAATGCAAGAGAACGAGAATTCTGAGACATAATTATTAATGGAAATGAGCCAAAATAGCCTTTTCTTGTTTTATACTGTTTTGTATACATGAGTGTACCATATTTTATTTATGTGCTGCTTGTATGTTAACCCTCCTGTTGTCCTCATTTACAGGCACCAAAAAACATCGTTTCCTTGTCTGAAAAAAATCCAAAAATTCCGCACAAAAAATCCCCAAATTTCTGAAAGTTTGCAAAATCTTCAGGAAGAAAATTCCAATAATTCCTTAAAAGTTTCCCTTAAAAGTTTTATTTAAAAAAAATAAATAAATCCCCCAAATTTGGCAAGAAAATTCTTGTAAATTTTTTCAAAAAATGAGTAAAAATCTTCCAAAATCTTCTGAAATTCACTGGATTTTGGTAGATTTTTTTCTGAATGTTCTTAAAGAAAATATTAGAAGTTTTACTGATATATAAGTAATCACTTTAGATATTTATAGGATTTTTTGGGCAAGATTTTAATTCATTTTTTACATTTTTATTTCTGGCCAAATTTGGGGATTATTTAATTTTAAAAAATAAAATGTTAAGCAAAACTTTTAAGGAATTTTTAGAATTTTCTTCCTGAAGATTTTGCTAATTTTTTTATAAATTTGGGGATTTTTTTTGCTGAATTTTTGGATTTTTTTTCACAAGAAGGAACATTTTTTGCTGCCCGTAAATGAAGACAACAGGAAGGTTAAATGTTTATCATTGTAATTTTCAGTCTACGAGAACTCTGGGCAACACGACGATAAATGCAGCATTTCAGGAATTTAAGAAGCAGCGTTTTCTGTCTGTAAACTTTTTACTATTTGACATTAATAAAAAAATGTAGATTTCTACAAAATCTGTGGAATCATTTTCAAGTTGATCTGAACTATTTGGCTGTATTAGAATGTATCTCTTTAGAAAAAAAAACTGCTGGATCATAGTTTTTAAAATGAGACAAGTATGGAACTGCACATCATAAATTCAAAGGTTTTTGGAAAGTATAAAGCTGTGATAATGGGATAACATTGGCCATTTATTTGTAAAGAAACACGCATTTCAAATCTGCAGGCAGGTTTTGGTGTTCACAATGTTAAGTAAAAAGTATGAATAAGCCATGAGAGAGTAATTATTTCTGAACCTGAGGATTTAATCTATAGAATTCTAGCTACAATCTTGCTTCTTGAACATTGGGAATCTTCCTGAAACATCTAAGCTCTGACAGAGATGCAAATGTAAGACTAGCACTAAATTAAACTTACCTGCCGATCAGTGGGTGAATACTGTACGTTTACAAAAGTCTCCGATGCGTTGAGCCAAAACACTCCCAGAGTTCTGTCCGGTTTATGGGCCACCAGCAGCGGTACAGATCCATACAGGCCCAGACGACTGTGGAGGTCGTAGGCGAAAACATCCAAGTTGTACAGTCGGTAAGGTTCACCGTCTCTGGGAAAAGAAGCACAGTCACGCAGGAATTATTTACATGTTTACTGATGAATGTTTTCGTACCTCGTGTCTCTGAGCCGCAGGTCGTCAGAATGTTCTGGTAAACCGTAAACATTTCTGAATCCGTGAAGACAAAGATCCGCTCCGACGCTGCTGGGGCCTGAAGACACACAAAGACGGTTTCAATATTTAGATTTCTTCTTATTATTATATTGTAATTATTAGCACTTAGGAAAATGTCACTTATGCGTATCCCCATCAAAAGTGAATGGGTGAAAATGTTCGCAATTATCTTCCAAACTGAACACCGGAGGCGTTTGGTAGTTTGATCCGTCGACAGGACGCAGGACGACATGAGGGTTAAAAACACAAACCATTAGCCTTTATATCCACAAACTGTCTGAACGTCTCCTTCCATAACGAGTCGTCCTCCTGAACAAAAGCAACAAAGATCACATTAAACTTCAAGTAGGACCAGTGTTACATTATAAATTGGACAGTGTTATTGTTTTCTTACCTCACTACTGTGAGAAGAAGCCCAGTGGAAAAACAGAAAAAGAAAAACAGCGTAATTATTCAGTTCATGTGCAGGATTGGTTGGTTTTTGAGCATCTGTGAGCGTCCCTAGATCTCACCTGGGAGGATCCTGCAGCGCCTCAAACCACAGCTTTCCTTTAGCGTTGAACGTAACTATGACTTCGTTCTCACACAGGATCTCCAGACGGAAAGGAAAATGCCAAACTCGGGCCTGGTGACGTCCAGAAGACCAGGAAAGAGTGACGGAGTTTTTGGTATGTTGGTCGACTCTCAACCTGCCAGATAAAGAGGGAAAAATCAGTCAACAGATGGACGACAGCTGCAGAAATCACACGAATAAAGACGAAGTTTAAACAGTTCTAGCACTATTTGAAGACTAACTTTAAAAAACTACACTGACAAACCAGGATATAGAACTAAAGTTGGGAAAAACTATTCAAATCCATGCCAAATTTTGATTAACCCTCGTGTCGTCCTGTGGGTCAAATTGACCCATTTTAAAGTTTGAAAATGTGGAAAAAATAAATATTTTCACAGTGAAACTTCTGATGTCCACATTTTCAACATTTTTGGGAAATCTTTGAACATTTTTTTGGTGGAAAAAAAGAAATGCTAAAAATGTTTCTTAAGAACATTCACAAAAAAAAATCAACCAAAATCCAGCAAAATTTGCTGGATTTTGATTTTTCTGTGAATGTTCTTAAAGAAAATATGAGAAGTTTTACTGATATATATGGAATCACTTTAGATATTTTATGCAGTTCTTACGGTTCACACTGCAGCTCCCCGGTTAGAACATCTGGAACTCGGTATCGAGCTTTAATGGGCCGCAGTTCATCTATTAATATCCTCACAGTGTCATGTTTACAGGGCGATAAAGAAAGCAGCAGTCTGGTCTGTGGGACAGAAGTTAAAATTAGAGATTTTTTTCAGACAAGGAAACTATATTTTTTGGTGCCCATAAATGAAGACAACAGGAGGGTTAATAATATCCCTCTTTTCCACAATCTACAAGTGTAAAGCTACTAAATATGACAGAATATAAGAAATATTTACTTTAAATAGTGTTTCATCCACTGATTCACTGTTTAAATTGACCTGCTATTAGTGCACATGATCTTGTGTAGTCGTACTTTGTGTTGCTTTTTTGGTACCACATGTTTTTTGCATATTGCACATATTTTTATTTTACTACAGACTCTGTTTATGGCTGAAATTAAAATAAAAAGAAACAAAAAGATCAGAGAGTCTCACCATTAATGCAGATTTAGGGTTTGGGTTATATTAAGGATTTTGTGAATTTTAGTTTATAAAAACCGTTTTAATGCAGCCTAAATTTAAATCCCAAACATAACTCTGCTTTAATTTCAGTTTCAACATATTTATGACATGCCTTTCTCTTAATTTAAGAAAATATATACTGAGAAATCAAACTTACTTTATTTCAAACTCTACTATCAAGTATCTGTAAAGGTGTCAAATGTGATTAAAGAAGCAGAACATTCTTAATTTATATTTTCAGTAACACTCACCTGTGTTTCTGGTTGCAATAATTCAAAACGAGCTCCTTTCTCAGAGAGACCCATCGTGTTGAAAAGGGCTTGATACTGCAAGCTTGGACCCCGAATCTGTCGCCTTAAAAAGTCACAATAAACACCAGAATTTCAATTTAAAAGACATTTTAATGTGATCCTGCACAACTCTAAAGTTAAGTTCTGCAAAATCCACTTAATTGTGAGGATCGTAGAGACAGATGGGTGACAAATTAAAGGAAAACCAATATAAACTGTCTTAACCCTCCTGTTGTCTCTCGCAACCCAAGGAAAGAAACTACACAGACGTCTCTCGTAACATAACAGAGACAGGATTTGCAAATTATTTAAGCGTCCTACATACCTGTAAAAAGCAACATGCTCACTTTTCTTGAACTTGTCTTTGCCCTCATCTTCAGGGACGACACTAGAAACAAGCAAGAAGAAAATTAACTACGTTTTTATTATGACAAGTACTAGAAATGACTTTCACACACAATTTTACCTGTAAAGTTGTTTTTACAAGAATAAAATGCCTCAAATGATGGTAAAATTGATAGAATCTGACATAAAGCTCATAGCAGCAGCAGCCAGGTGGGTTTATAATCCTCCAACAAACAAACAGGCTGCCTTCACTACATGAACTGACTGTAAACACACTAACTGAGGCTCCATGTGAATGTCAGAGGTCACCGGGAGAGTAAACAGCTGTTTGTACCTGACAACATCCTGATTCTCCTCCATATTCAGCAGAATTAAAACCTCATAGTCGGTTGTCTTCTTCTTCTACCAGCAGCAGCTTCCTTATTCTTCAGGTTTAGCCTCTTTTATCCTCCTGACACGACAGGAGGAGCTGCACAGATCACATGCAGGAAGTGACACCATCAAGCCAGCCAGTGTGCAATACAACAGCACTTCTGTGTGGATTTCCAAAATAAAGTGCAGCAGCTGTGCGTTTTCAATGCACAAACTTTGATCCACCTGTTGTTTGCTACAGAATCTGAATTTTTTCATCATTGCTAACGTCACCTAATGTTATACAAATTACAGAATGCAACAAGGTGAATATTTTATCCTATGAAGAACCAAAAAGAAATACTTTAGAAACATTTAAAATACAAGTCTGTGTTGACTAAAATCAATACAACATCCCACATATTTCCACATACAGAAGAATCTGTACAATACCCCTATTTTTACCCCTATGATGTGAAAAAATATGTTTTGAATGTTGGTTTGAAAACGTTCTTTCTTTGTTATGGTGGAACATTGGGACAATGTTTTACAGAAGAACATTCGACAATAGCTTTCCCTCAAAAACATTGCAGGCAAAATGTTCCATCTGATAAAAAATAATGAGACCCCGATAACATCTTGAAAATATATATTTTTTTAATGTTATATTGAGAACATATTTCCGTTGTTACCACTGTGGAAACGCTTTATCAAAGAATGTTCCCTGAAAAATAAATGCAAAAAGTTCTACCTGTAATAAATCACATTACAGGAACGTTATAAAGCATTCTGCTATCTGAGGCCTCAATAACACCACTGTTTCTTTGTTCTTTTATTGGAACATTGTGAGAATGTTTTATGTAGAACACTCCTTAATAACATCCTCAAACATCCTCAGTCGTAGAGAGGTTAAGGCCAAAAAATAGGCCTTTGACTTCAAGTCGTGATGCAAAGGACGTTAGAGTCATACAAATACATTTATCCTAAGACACAAGTGAGATCACATTTTGTTCAAAGTGTTTTTTACTGAAAATCCACTCAGGCATTATATCAAGGTTACAAGACAGTTATCTTTTTTGTTTATAAACACCACCTACCCCTGAACAATCCCATCCTGTTGCACCATGACAAAAAAAAAAGGAAAAATATAAATTACAATAATTGCAGCATTACTCATTAACAATAAGTGATGGACCCACCTCTTCAATCTGATCTACAATAGGTTGCCAGATAAGAAAAAAATGTGTTAGCACAGCCTCTTAAGGAATATCTTATTTTTTCCAGAGTTAAATGATGTAAAGGGTCAATGAACCGTAGTTTGAAAGATGGAGGGTATTTCTCTTTCCATTTAAGCAGTATCAGCCTTCGAGCAATAAGTGTAGTGAAGGCAATCACATCTCTATACTTTTTGTTCAGGTTAGCAAATTGTGATACAGTGCCAAAGATTGCAGTTGTGGCCTCTGGTTCGATATCAATCCTAAATGTGTCAGAGAGATATTTGAATATAGACTGCCAAAACGGTGTCAATTTTGAACAATTCCAGAACATATGAGATTGTGTTGCTGTCTCAGGTTCACATCCATCACAGACTGGGTCTCGGTCTGGTTTAAATTTTGCCAGTTTTGCTTTTGACCAATGCAATCTATGGACAACTTTGAATTGGATTACTCTGTCTTAAACAGATTGAAGATGAATATATATTTTTTGTCACAGATTGCCATTTTTTCTCAGACATTACAGTTCCAAGTTCCTCCTCCCACTTTCGTCTAACACGAGCCAATGACTCCATTTTGAAGAAGTTGATAGCAGCATAAATTTTACCAAATATTCCTTTTGAATGTACATTCAAGTCCAAGATGGTTTCAAGGAGTGAGTCAGGGGGCCGTGCAGGAAAATGGTTGAACGAGGTTGATACAAAACTGCGGAGCTGAAGATACCTGAAGCAATGAGAATCAGGAATTTGAAAGTTCATTTTCAGTTGCTGAAACGAAGCAAACAGTCCTTCAACAAACATGTCTTTCAGTGACTTCAGTCCATGTGTTGCCCAAACTGTAAAGGAATCATTAATAATGGAAGGAAGAAACATACGATTTTTTACAATAGGAGTGCGAGTTGACAAATCATTTAGACCAAAACCTCTCCTGAATTGTGCCCAAATCTTAAATGAATGCTTAACAACTGGGTTTGTGGAAAATTTGCATAATGTTAGAGACAGCGATAACCCTGAACATAGCAAGGAGTGCAGAGAGGTAAAACTGCAAGACATATTTTCAAGTTTCAGCTATTAAGGACTACTAATATGCGATGCATGAGGCCAATATAACATTGCACGGGTGTTGGATGCCCAATAATAATATTGCAAATTGGGAAGCGAGAATCCTGCATGTTCTGTGTTTTTGCAAAATATTTTTAGAGATGCGTGCAGTTTTCCCATATAAAAGAGGATACTAACTTGTCTAAGAGGATGAAAAGTGTTTTTGTCAAAAATATAGGTACAGCCTGAAATAGATATAAGAATTTGGGTAACACATTCATTTTAATAATATTTATTCAGCCCCCTAATGACAATGGTAATGTATTCCAATGTTCAAAATCCTGTTTTAAAGAGTCTAGTAGTGGGAGAAATTTTGTTTTGTACATGTGTTCATAATTTTTTGTTATCCATACCCCTAGGTATGAGAGATCGCTTTTTTAATCGGAAATAAACATGTTTTTTCAAAAATGTCTGCCAATGCGCTAAAAATATTCGAAAACCCATATCTTTGTTGTCAATGGTTCCAATAAAATAGGTTTCAAATTTTAAAAAAACAAGTTTTTCCCTTACCATGACAACTGGGGGTACATATGCACATTTCAAACAAAAAATTGTGTCATCAGAGTGACTTTGCTTATCTTTTCCAGGTGATAGGTGTTGGCGGAGTGGAACGGAATGGTGGTGGAGCGAGCGAACGGCGGCGGAACGGAGGTTTGCTCCGCCAACACCTTTTGACATGTTTTTTGATAATTTCAACCTGTTCTGGGACCTTCCCTCACTTTTTAAAAGCGATGTGATCCAGCCCAACAAGCACTGTAGCCAAATGCAACACTTGGGCTGGAACACTTTGGCTCAGCTGGAACACTTCGGCTCGGCTGGAACACTTGCACATTGGTAGTACATTAGCTATAACACATTAGCTGTAACACACTAGATCTAATACATTAGCTGCGGTACAACAGACAGAAAATGACCTCGTATACATTAGCTGCGGTACATTACATGCAAAAAAAATGAGCTCGTATACATTAGCTGCGGTACAATACATGTAAAAAAATGAGCTCTTAAACATTAGCTGCGGTACAACAGATGCAAAACATTAGCTCATAGACATTAGCTGCGGTACAATAGATGCAAAACATTAGCTCTTAGACATTAGCTGTGGTACAATAGATGCAAAAATCGAGCTCTTAAATATTAGCTGCGGTACAACAGATGCAAAAAATGAGCTCTATTAAATTAGCTGCGGTACAATAGATGCAAAAAATTAGCTCTTTTACATTAGTTGCGGTACAATACATGCAAAAAAAATGAGCTCGTATACATTAGCTGTGGTACAATAGATACAAAAAAATGAGCTCTTAAATATTAGCTGCGGTACAATAGATACAAAAAATGAGTTCGTATACATTAGCTGCGGTACAATACACAATGCAAAAAATGAGCTCTTAAACATTAGCTGTAAAACAACAGATGCAAAAACTGAGCTCAGCTAATGTATTAGATCTAGTGTGTTACAGCTAAAGTGTTATAGCTAATGTACTACTAATGTGCAGGTGTTCCAGCCAAGGTGTTCCAGCCGTGCAGGGAGAGGATCCAGCTAAAGCTACTTGCTCACAGGTGTCGGTGGAGCGAGCGAGCGAAGGGCGGCGGAGCGAGCCAATGGCAGTGGAGCGAGCGAGCGAAAGGCGGCAAAGCGAACGAGCGACCACCTTTGATCAAATAGCTTTAGCTGGATCCTCTCCCTGCATGGCTGGAACACTTTGGCTGGAACACTTCGGCTGGAACACCTGCACATTAGTAATACACTAGCTATAACACATTAGCTGTAACAGACTAGATCTAACACATTAGCTGCGGTACAACAGATGCAAAAAATGAGCTCTTAAACATTAGCTGCGGTACAACAGATATAAAACATTAGCTCTTAGACATTAGCTGCGGTACAACAGATGCAAAACATTAGCTCTTAGATATTAGCTGTGGTACAATAGATGCAAAAATCAAGCTCTTAAATATTAGCTGCGGTACAACAGATGCAAAAAATGAGCTTTATTAAATTAGCTGCGGTACAATAGATGCGAAAAATTAGCTCTTTTACATTAGTTGCGGTACAATACATGCAAAAAAAATGAGCTCGTATACATTAGCTGTGGTACAATAGATACAAAAAATGAGCTCTTGTACATTAGCTGCGGTACAATAGATACAAAAAATGAGCTCTTGTACATTAGCTGCGGCACAATACACAATGCAAAAAATGAGCTCTTATACATTAGCTGTGATACAACAGATGCAAAAACTGAGCTCAGCTAATGTATTAGATCCAGTGTGTTACAGCTAAAGTGTTATAACTAATGTACTACTAATGTGCAGGTGTTCCAGCCGAGGTATTCCAGCCGTGCACGGAGAGGATCCAGCTAAAGCTATTTGCTCACAGGTGTCGGCGGAGCGAGCGAGCGAAGGGCGGCAGAGCGAGGGAGCCAAAGGCGGCGGAGCGAGTGAGCCAAAGGCGGCGGAGCGAGGGAGCGAACACTTGTGATCAAATAGCTTTAGCTGGATCCTCTCCCTGCATGGCTGGAACACTTCGGCTGGAACACCTGCACATTAGTAATACACTAGCTATAACACATTAGCTGTAACAGACTAGATCTAACACATTAGCTGCGGTACAATAGATATAAAAACTGAGCTCGTATACATTAGCTGCGGTACAATAGATGCAAAAAAAATGGGCTCTTATACATTAGCTGCAGTACAACACATGCAAAAAATGAGCTCTTAAACATTAGCTGCGGTACAACAGTAAGTAAGTAAGTACAGTTTATTTCTTAAGCGCTTCTCATAGATAAAAATCACAAAGTGCTTTACAATTAAATACTAGAAAATAAACAATAAAATACATATACAAGACAAGAGGAAGAAATTGTAAACCAAATGCTTTCCTGGACAGCAGTGTCTTCAAGCCCTTCTTAAAAGAGTCCACAGATTCAGAACAGATGTAAAACATTAGCTGCGGTACAACAGATGCAAAACATTAGCTCTTAGACATTAGCTGTGGTACAATAGATGCAAAAATCAAGCTCTTAAATATTAGCTGTGGTACAACAGATGCAAAAAATGAGCTCTATTAAATTAGCTGCGGTACAATAGATGCAAAAAATGAGCTCTTGTACATTAGCTGCGGTACAATACACAATGCAAAAAATGAGCTCTTTTTTTTTTGTTTTGGGTTGTCTGCATTTATTCTCATTGTTTAACTCCACAAAAGAGGTGTCAACATTATGAGATTGATGCACATTTTAGTCTTGCAGTCAAATATTTTAATATTTAGTGCATGTGTGTGACCACATGCACTTAAACATTTGCTGCGATACAACAGGTGCAAAAGCTGAGCTCTTAAATATTAGCTGCGGTACAACAGATACAAAAAAATGAGTTCGTATACATTAGCTGCGGTACAATACACAATGCAAAAAATTAGCTCTTATACATTAGCTGCGGTACAATACACAATGCAAATAATGAGCTCTTAAACATTAGCTGTGATACAACAGATGCAAAAACTGAGCTCAGCTAATGTATTAGATCCAGTGTGTTACAGCTAAAGTGTTATAGCTAATGTACTACTAATGTGCAGGTGTTCCAGCCGAGGTGTTCCAGCCAAGGTGTTCCAGCCAAAGTATTCCAGCCATGCAGGGAGAGGATCTAGCTCAAGCTATTTGCTCACAGGTGTTGGCGGAGCGAGCGAGCGAAGGGCGGCGGAGCGAGCGAGCGAAGGGCGGCGGAGCGAGCGAGCGAAGGGCGGCGGAGCGAGCGGGCGAAGGGCGGCGGAGCGAGGGAGCGAGCGAGCCAAAGGTGGCGGAGCGAGTGAGCGAACACTTGTGATCAAATAGCTTTAGCTGGATCCTCTTCCTGCACGGCTGGAACACTTTGGCTGGAACACTTCGGCTGGAACACCTCGGCTGGAACACCTGCACATTAGTCGTACATTAGCTATAACACATTAGCTGAAACACACTAGATCTAATACATTAGCTGCGGTACAACAGATGCAAAAAATTAGCTCTTAAACATTAGCTGCGGTACAACAGATGTAAAACATTAGCTCTTAGACATTAGCTGCAGTACAACAGATGCAAAACATTAGCTCTTAGACATTAGCTGCAGTACAATAGATGCAAAAATCAGGCTCTTAAATATTAGCTGCGGTACAACAGAGGCAAAAAATGAGCTCGTATACATTAGCTGCAGTACCAAACATGCAAAAAATGAGCTCTTATACATTAGCTGTGGTACAACAGATAGAAAAAAATGATAACTCCAATAGCCCGAACCCCCTGGCTGCAACACCAATAGGCCAAACCCGCCCGGCTGCAAGTCCAATAGGCCAAACCCGCCCGGTTGCAAGTCCAGTAGGTCAAACCCGCCCGGCTGCAAGTCCAGTAGGCCAAACCCGCCCGGCTGCAAGTCCAGTAGGCCAGACCCGCCCGGCTGCAAGTCCAGTAGGCCAAACCCGCCCGGCTGCAAGTCCAATAGGCCAAACCCGCCCGGCTGCAAGTCCAATAGGCCAAACCCGCCCAGCTGCAAGTCCAGTAGGCCAAACCCGCCCAGCTGCAAGTCCAGTAGGCCAAACCCGCCCAGCTGCAAGTCCAGTAGGCCAAACCCGCCCAGCTGCAAGTCCAGTAGGCCAAACCCGCCCAGCTGCAAGTCCAGTAGGCCAAACCCGCCCAGCTGCAAGTCCAGTAGGCCAAACCCGCCCAGCTGCAAGTCCAGTAGGCCAAACCCGCCCAGCTGCAAGTCCAGTAGGCCAAACCCGCCCAGCTGCAAGTCCAGTAGGCCAAACCTGCCCAGCTGCAACACCAATAGGCCAAACCTGCCGGCCGCGGTCCGACAGATCCGACCCACTGGCTGCACCCAGACAGATCCGACCAACTGGCCGCACCCAGACAGAGCCAACCAACTGGCCGCACCCAGACAGAGCCAACCAACTGGCCGCACCCAGACAGAGCCAACCAACTGGCCGCACCCAGACAGAGCCAACCAACTGGCCGCACCCAGACAGAGCCAACCAACTGGCCGCACCCAGACAGAGCCAACCAACTGGCCGCACCCAGACAGAGCCAACCAACTGGCCGCACCCAGACAGAGCCAACCAACTGGCCGCACCCAGACAGAGCCAACCCACAGGCCGCAACCAGACAGAGCCAACCCACAGGCCGCAACCAGACAGAGCCAACCCACAGGCCGCAACCAGACAGAGCCAACCAACTGGCCGCAACCAGACAGAGCCAACCAACTGGCCGCAACCAGACAGAGCCAACCAACTGGCCGCAACCAGACAGAGCCAACCAACTGGCCGCAACCAGACAGAGCCAACCCACTGGCCGCACGTCCGACAGATACAAACCCACTGGCCGCACGTCCGACAGATCCAACCCAATGGCCGCACACCGACAGATCCAACCCGCTGGCTGCACTCCACTGGCTGTAACACAGAAGATGCAGTACATTAGCTCTCAAACATTTGATTAGTATCTTAGCTGCAGTTCATTAGCTGTAACACATCTGCTGCAATACATTTTCATTTAGCTTTTAGCATTTATTGTGTGCGCCAAGTCAGAATTAGCTTCACTGCCTTAGCTAGTCACGGTAACGATCACAACAAAGGAGCTTATTACATAAAAACAGTCATTCACAATGTGAACCTGGGGACTTAACTGAAGTGAAAACCTATGGAAGACTGAATAAAGATTTTATTATTTATTCTTTATTACTAGCACCATTTCTTCAAGTGGATGTAAAACTGCTCAAGCAGCAGAATCCCACAACTTTAATTGTTCAAAAATATTACAAAACAAATGCAAAAATAAAAATTAGAGTTGGATAATAGACTCAAAAATGATAGGACCAACATGCCTAGCGATTAATACACTAAAACAAGGCCTGCTTGAATATACTCTGCATAGCAACTACTGTTAGGAATGGTAAAAAAAAGAAAAAAAAACAACCAAAAACACCCCAAAACACACACACATTATACACACACATGAAAATGCTTAAAGCCATTTTATCAACCGCAAATTTAAGAATGTGTACAGTTAAATAGTTTCTTCTTTACAAATGTAGGATTTTAACATTTGTTTTATTTGAGATGATTTATTGTAGGCTCTTTTGTGGATTTTATGGCTTGTGCAGTTATAGATCTACAAGTAGGATGTGCCATCTTGTGTTGTACTACAAATACAGTAAATAATAAATAATAAACAATGGCCGGTTGTTAGTTTATACACTATTAATCTCATTTAACATACTGTACTAAACTTCAGCAGTTGAAGAGAGAGGGGATGTAATGAAATTATGAAAAATCAGAGGTAATGTGCAATATTGTGCAATGTTAAGTGAAGAGCAGTTTAATTCAAACCAGTGGATGTTGAACTTTGGTGCAGCTGAATGGGTTTCAGTTAACTTTAAAGTGAAGTAACTTTTTTGAGAGATATAAGCTGAGAAGCTTACGCTCATAATACTAGACAACTGCAGCAGTAATTAACACAAGCACTCAGAAGCCAAGTTACCTAGCTAGCTAATTAGCCGTTGAACGCTAGTGCTACTTTAGCCCGCTAGCTAAATTAGCCCGCGAGCTCAATTAGCCTCTTAGTCTGGACCGACTGCAGTCCAAAAGCGCTCAAACATGACAAAACACAACTCTTGACATGTCGCCAACTTAATATACAACAACACAACGCTACTGGTTAAAATAATTTATCTTTTTACCGTATGTAACGCCAAAAGCACTGCCAGCAGCAACTTCTCCGCGGACGTGTTCTCTCCTGCCGACGACATGTCCTGACGTGTCCTCTCCTGGCGACGACGAAGCTGCATCTGCCGGCTGCGCAGAAACACCGAGGTTATGTTGAGAGCGGCGGGGCTACGGCTGCTGATTGGTCCAGAGCAGGCAGCGTGATCGATGACGTCACCACTTTGGCGCCAAAGCTCGGAATTGCTCGCTAGCGCCGATTGGTAAATTGTGTAGCCTAGATAGCTAGCCCTGTTCTATATATTTTGTTAGCCGGTTAGCTAGCCCTGGTCTGTATATTTTGTTGGGCGGTTAGCTAGCCCTGCTCTGTATATTTTGTCAGCCGGTTAGCTAGCCTTGTTCTGTATATTTCGTTAGCCATTTAACTAGCCCTATTCTGTATATTTTGTTAGCTGATTAGTTAGCCCTGTTCTGTATATTTTGTTGGCCATTTAGCTAGCCCTGCTCTGTATATTTTGTTGGTCGGCCAACAGGTAAGACTTTAAACCAGCGGGACATGTGGAACAGAAAGTGTTTTCTGAGCTCCACAGTGGCTCACACTGCAGTAGCAAAGTTGGACTGAGTTTTGCTAGCTTAGCCTGTGGCAGCATATTAAATCCAACTGCACTAGCATTTTTGGTTTCCTCATTTTTAACTGTTATGGTTCATTTTAGTGGCCTTTGTCAAGTGCAAGCCGACACAATTGCTGGATATCAGTCAACAGTTAGGACACACATTCTCGTTCAGTGGTTTTTATTGATTTTAATTACTGTCCACTTTGTAAATGAATACTGGAGACAGCAAAACTGTGAAAGAACATATATGGAATAATGTAGTATACTCAAAAAATGTTAAACCAGATTATGTTTTATATTTTAGATTCTTTAAAGTAGCCCCTTTCTGCTTTGATGACAGCTTTGCACACTCTTGGCATTCTCTCCATCAGCTTCATGAGGTCTCCTGGATGGTTTTCCAACAGCCTTGAAGGACTTCCCAGAGGTGCTGATGGAGTTTCTCCTCAATGAAGACGTTGAGGTGGATGTAAGTGTCTCTCTAAACTACTGCACAGCCTGCATGTATCTGTGTACAATGGTGTGGATGTGAAGAACTCTCACTTTTAAAGCAGTTTAAATCTAGTTTGTCCTTTAAACTTTTTGTGAGTTTTAAGAAAAAGTTGAAACTATGGCTGTATTCCAATAATTCAATATATGTATGACACCAGAAACAGATTAAGTCTGTTCTGAGACACAGCATGATAAATGTAGTTTACTAAAACCAGGATTTCTTCTACATGTGGAGGGATTCTGAAGTGTGCAGCCAGCATGCTTTTCTGTCCATTCTGACCCACAGTCCTCTGCACAGTTACGTCATCAACATTACACGAGTATCAGCAAGCTTAGAGAGCAAACAGATGACAGCCCATTTCACTCTACCGACGATGAAAGTTGAAGTGATTATTAATTGTATCCGTGCTGCATGAAACAATCAGGGCTTTGTGAGGGCAGCTGGAGTTCAGACTGTAAGTAGAAAGAAGAAGGAAGTGATTTGGAACGCAGCATATGTACAGAACACGTTGCATCCAGAAGTACATGATGTGTGTTCAGTTTACTCTCAGAGTTGTGCACATTCTCAGATAGATGTTAATATGTTGAAGCATGTTGCATTTTATTAGTCCCAATATGAGGCAGTTAACAGTTGAGAGATGTTAAATATGAACTCTCCTCGGAGCTGTTGGATTCATTATTGTAGTAAAGAGTTGGTTTCCAGCACTCGGCCTTCCACTGACTTCCTGATTGGTTGAAGAACTTTGAAACTTCCTCATACAGCAGACATTCATCCAGGTGTCTCACCTGTGCTGCAGACAGTATCTGCAGGTGCTGGTCATATAATTAGAATATCATGAAAAAGTTTATTTATTTCAGTAATTCCATTAAACAAGTGAAACTTGTATATTATATTCATTCATTACACATAGACTGATATATTTCAAATATTTATTTTTCAAAATTTTGATGCTTATGCCTGAATACTAATGAAAATCCCAAATTCAGTATCTCAGAAAATTAGAATATTACTTAAGACCGATACAAAAAAGGATTTCTAGAACTGTTGGCCAACTGAAAAGTATAAACATTAAAAGTATGAGCATGTACAGCACTCAATACTTAGTTGAGGCTCCTTTTGCCTGAATTACTGCAGCACTGCGGGGTGGCATGGAGTCGATCAGTCTGTGGCACTGCTTCGGTGTTACGAGAGCCCAGGTTGCTCTGATAGCCGCCTTCATCTCTTCTGCATTGTTGGGTCTAGCGTATCGCATCTTCCTCTTCACAATACCCCATAGATTTTGTAGAGTGTGGCACCAAGTGTCTTCGATATTGAACCTTTTCACGGTATTCTAATTTTCTGAGATACTGAATTTGGGATTGTCATTACTATTCAGGTATAATCATCAAAATTAAGATAAGTAAACATTTGAAATATATCAGTCTGTGTGTCATGAATGAATATAATATACAAGTTTCACTTGTTGAATGGAATTACTGAAATAAATAAACTTTTTCATGATATTCTAATTATATGACCAGCACCTGTATGTAGTGTAGAGACAGCTGCCAGTGTGAAACATGAGACTTTAAAGGAGCAGATGAAGACTGCTTGGATTCTCTACCTTCTCATGTTGGCTTCAAGGTGAATCCCTGCACAAGTGTTCAGCTGCATCTTTCCTGCTGAGCTGTTTAAAGAATCACTTCACCTGAGGGTGTGAATATCCAGGAAGGATGATAAAATAACCTCATATCAAAGAAAAGTACACAGAAATACAGATTTTATTATTAACTTGCATCAAATACTTGTGTAATGACTCCACATATGTGCTGCCTTTTAGCTAAATGTTGTTCCAAGTGGCGAATTGTTGTGTTTCCTTTCAGTCAGTTTCATTAAGGAGCCTTGATCTGAGCCTAAATGCTTTTCTACCAGTTTCAACAGTGAAACAAATCCAGTAACAAACACTTCTTTGTAATGAATGTGCAGCAGGTTGACTGAGTAACTCATTCAAAATCATGTTTGTGAAGCCGACTGCTTCTCTTTATGTGCAGTGTAATTGTTGTGTTTGTCCAGCAGATGTCAGCAGAACAGCAGCTATGAGGAGAGTTTGTTAAAGATGTGATTATTACAGAGCAAACAGTGAGCTGAGCTTTGGACTGATGCAGGGCTGCAGAGAACAACATCACAGATATTCATGCCAGCTACAGTAGAAAAGTAGATAAAAGCAGTAAGACTCCTCCCTACATGTTGAACTCTCGTCTGTAACTTTATTCATGTGTGAAGCTGAAGGATTAAACAAACCTGACAACCAGCAGCAGTCCAGAATAACGTCGATGTTTCTGTCTGAACTAAATCCAACCAGTTCAGCTGATCAGACATCTGATAGTTTGTTACTGGATTTAATCCAAAGTGGCAGAAACTAGTAAATACGATATCATTTCCTGTTTCCTTGTTTCTGACTGACACGATGACACAAACTTAACAGCGTGTGGTCTTTGTTCTTTTGTATTTGTTTCAATTTAAAACCCAACTTTTTTCTGGTTCCAAGATAATAAAAAAAATTGACAAAGCAGCTCCATCTAATGTCTAATCTTGGATTGTGCAGATTCCTTGTTTGATTTCTCATTTGGTATCAGCAGTAGAACTGAGGACAGACAGGCAGCAGAAATGAAATGTAAAAATGTTCAAATCAAAGCTGAAAGAATAGAACCACACTTTTATGACTTTCTGCAAACACAGGCTCTGCAGCAGGACTCTGATCCAGAAAGCAGGTTTCTTGTGAAAACTCTGAGTTTGTTGCTTTGAGATGAAGGAAAGTCCAATTACCATGGTAACAGACTGTGTGAACATCAGCAGGTTTTTCCTTCAACAGACTCTGACCGTCTCTCTCACTGCTGCTGAGCCTGAAGGATCTGTCTGACTCACCGTTTCTACCTGTCAATGAAACATTTCTATCAGAAGTTCAGACTGACCAGTTTCTACATCCACAGTCACATTCATTTCTGGCTTTTCTTCTTCACACTCTCCACAGTTGTGTTTCAGATGCTGATGTGAACAGAAAGCAGTTTTTATGAAGGATGTAGATGTGGTTGATGTGAACATGAGGAAGAATCACAGCAATGTGTGAACATTAAAGGTCAGATCAGACTTTACTGTTCCTGTGGGGAGAAATTCTCATGTTTCTCTTCTGTTCTGGCTGTTTCCTCCACAGATGAAGGTAGAACGTCTCTGGAGCTGATGTGGATGTGAACAGCTGCCACTGCAGCCTCTGACTGGATGTAATGGACCTGGACAAAGAGAAACATGTCAGATGTTGAAGAGCTTTTCAGTTTTTAGATGGAGTGTTGAGGTGAAGCAGCTGTCCCAAAGCTGGACAGGTTTCCTCCAATCAGAGCTGAGTGTGTTTGTCATGTGACTGAGAGGAAGGAGAAGAACTAATGTGTGACTCTTGTGTTTGTCTGCTATGCATCAGTGTGAGGACAGAGAGGAGGGAAGATCTATGTGTGGGGAACAGGAGAACCAGAGCAAAGCTCAGAGGTGAGATGAGCATCTCTAACTGTCAGAGCTCAGTATCACATCACTGCTGTCATTATTCACATTCACAGCTTTGTGTTGAAGCTCAGAGAAGCAGAAAACACACTCTCCTGGACCTGGACCTGGACCTGGGCTTGGACCCGGACCTGGACCTGGATCCAGCTGTGTGTCCATGTAGAGTGACCAGTCAAAGGAGCATCCCCTTCATTTCAGTCGATCTGCAGGTGGAAGGTGAGACAGTACAACTGACAGAAAGACATTTCAGACTCGAAAGTTGTTGTTTAGTTTATTAACAGCTTGAAGATATTTTTCATCAGTTTTTATCTGTTCTGGTTTTGTTTCAGGATCCAGCAGCAGAGACCAGACTGTCGTGAACCCAGCTGTCTGTCCTTCAAGAGCGACCAGTCGAAGGATGAATTAATGAACTTTTAAGACGTCCGTCCATCTGCTGATCAGATGTAAGCTGGAACTGAAAGAAAGAGTCACTTATTCTAGAACAGAGCCAGTTTGTACGACGTGTTGTCCGACCTGCTCTGAAATCCAAAGTGTTTCTGTCTGTTGTGAACGTCCACGTCACAGCGAGGGGAGACATGATGAGGTTTAAATCTGGAGATAACTGGTTCCATTTTCAGAGCCGACCCTCCTGAATGAGATCTACACAGAGCTGTACATCACAGAGGGAGGGACTGCAGAGGTCAACGATGAACATGAGGTCAGACAGATTGAAGCAGCATCCAGGAAAGCAGCCAGAGCAGAAACAAGCATCAGACCAGAAGACATCTTTAAAGGCTCACCTGGAAGAGATGGACCAATCAGAACCATGATGATAAAGGGAGTGGCTGGAATCGGGATAACAGTGAGTTAACAGAAGTTAACTCTGGACTGGGCTGAAGACAAAAGCAACCAGAACATAATATTGTTTTATAGAGGACCATCCTAAAGTCTATTTCCTCAACAAGATCCTCAAAAAAACAATGTGAGCAGAATGTTCCATTTTTATTAATATATCATATTACAGGAATATTTTATTTTAAAAAGGCAAACATGAAAAGTATTTTGCCAGTGTTGGTTTAAGAATGTTCTTTCTTTGGCTTTATGGAACATTATGAGAATGTCTTCATAGGAGAATTTTGTTACTATGACACATTACAGGAACATTTTTTAAAAAATCATCCAAGGCCACAATCAATAACATCTGGAAAGCACATCTTCAGTGTTGGTTTCAGTTTATTATCATGGAACACTGAGAATATTTTATAGAAGAACGTTCTATAATGGGTTCCCTAAGCATCTCCAAAACAACCTCAGAACGTTGAAAACAAAATGATCCACCTTTGTTAATATATTCTATTACAGGAACATTTCAGAAGATTCTTCCCTCCTCTTCTTTGTCATCATAAAAAAATTTCTGTTCCTGAAAACATCCTCTGAATATTGACATCAATACATTTAATTAATTAACTTTATAGAAATATTATTGAAAATTAAAGTTTTCTTAATGCAATTTGATTTTAGAATTTAATGAATGTTATTTTCTTTAAAAATATATTAGAACTTGTAGGTGATATTATTTAATATTGTGGCAACGTTACTGTACTACTCCACACTAGTATTAGTTTTATTATTATGATTGATTTTAAATTCAGAATAAATGTTATTTGTTTTATTTATCTTGTATTTAAGTATGATCAACGTGCTACCTGTGTCCCTTTAGCATCAGAAGCTAACACCGGTTGCTAACATGGTTGCTAACGGTAACGGCCATGGTAACGGCGTTGCCCCCCGGCGGTCAGAACCGGAAGTGCGGCTCCCGGAACTGGAGGCGGATCCTGCTGTGAACGGAGTAGACGCACAGATGAAGATGCCAGATGCTCCGGCGCATCCGTTATTATGTTCGCTGCTTTTCGCTCTAGTTCTCCGTTCCGGGACAGCAGCAGAGGTCTCCGTATGGAGCGTGGACATCAACTCGGTGAGTGTTCCGCCGTCGACAGGCGGCTT
This sequence comes from Amphiprion clarkii, assembly GCA_027123335.1. Lineage (NCBI taxonomy): Eukaryota > Metazoa > Chordata > Actinopteri > Pomacentridae > Amphiprion > Amphiprion clarkii. The sequence continues at coordinate 26,706,093 of CM049584.1, read as the reverse complement.
TTACCGGCTCTAAAACAGTCTGCCGAGCTAAATGTGACATAGCAGCCGCTAGCCGGTAAGCTAACTAGCTCCTAGCAACGCTCCTGTCCGGTGTCTGCTCCAGCTGTCAGAGGCACAACTGTGGGTCTGAAAGCTGTGTGTTCATGAGTCTGACAAGGTTAACTTCTCATTTATATTTTACCATAATTTATCATCACAAATCTGCATCTTTACTGAGGTAAAACGGTCAAAACTAACATGCTACCAGTGGAACTGAGTGAAGCCAAGTGATGTCAGGACATAACAGTATGTGCAGGTGTCTTGTTCTGAAAGGAAGAGTATAACACACTGACAACAAAAAATAACCTTTAATAAGGGTTTATGTTGTGGTTAAGATGAAGTTAGTTTGACCTCTTGTCATATTAGTGCATGACAGACACTCTACTGTTTAAAATATTATTGTTTGTCCCTCCAGAAAGAGAAACATGCCTGAGAGTAACCTAATAATTGCTGCCTGATATGGTTTAAAATATATATATCAGGAGCTGAAAGAGCTACTAGTGAAAATACAGAGACACTGCTACTCTACAGTTCAGATTTAAAGCATTACAATTGGTGTTTTATAGCAATTTATTCAGACTAATTCAGCTGCACTCATTTATTCGAGACAACTGTTTTTTCTTGTAACAATTCAAAATTCTTTTTTCTATAAAACAGAGGCATTAAGGCAAAAACACAAAGCAACAATACCTATGTCTGCAGAAATTAGTGAATTGTGTCAAATTAATCACCAACTATTTCGACAATCGGTCAAAATTCTCAGATTCCAGCTTCTGATAGTTGAATGTTTTCTGGTTTCTTTCCTCCTTTATGAAAGTAAACTGAATACTGTGTGTTTGGATTGTAGACAGAAGAACACATTTGTCATCTTGGGCATAGATAGATAGATAGATAGATAGATAGATAGATAGATAGATAGATAGATAGATAGATAGATCCTTTATTGATCCTGCAATGGGGGAATTTTCAGTGTTCCAGCAGCAGATAGATAATAAGACAGTTCAAAGAAAAGAGCACAGATATAAATAGTCACTTTCTCCTGAGAGAAGAAATGTAAATGTTTGTAGACAAAAAATCTGAACAAATTAAAGACCGAACAACATTTTTCCTAATTTTCTGACTATTTATAAACCAAGAAACTGATCAACTAAACAGGAAAATAATGAAGAGATGACGCTAGTCTTTAGTTGCAGCTCATTTGTCTGAGTTGGGTGTGAGAAAGTAAATTTATGTTGTGTGTTATTGGATCAGGTAGTTGCTGATATGTTGAAATCTTTAAATTTTACACTGCCAACTGCATAATTTTCAAGTTAATATATCAGAGTAAAATTTAAAGAGATTTGAAGATGTTTTGGGCTCAGTCCAGTCCAGAACTCTTTAGATTTTTGCTGTTTGTAGAGCACCAGAGTCAAGTTATTGCAGAGTAAAATGAATGTAGCATGTTAGACACTGTGCTCTCTGTAAAGTAAGGTCGTCCCACTTGTTTTCTATGCTTGTTCTATGTTCTACATTCATATCACAGTGAGTGCAGGATAGCCAGACCAGTTGTTCTCAAACTTACAATTAGTCTTATTTGTTATAATTTACAGCTACAATAATATGTAAAGCTGAAAATGTGTCCTGATATTTGATGAGCTGCTGTATGGACTGATATTTACGTTTATCTCTATGAGTTTTAAGATCAGAATCTAAACAGCAGCTGACTGACTTGTGTCTGTTGTGGTTTCAGACACAAGATGCAGTGTTTCGAAAGACGCTGTACGCCAACACCACCATCTACATGAACTGTGAGTAGTCTGAACTTTCCACTATTGATTATTGATGGTTTTTCCCCCCCACTCTCTGAAATGATGCCTTATAGCATAAAAAATGTGATTATGTTTTACCTTTTATGTATTTTCCTCAGAGAACTTTAAGAGAAATCAAGAATTTTAGAATGATTAAGGTGATTTTGTTCGTGTCTCTGCATCGAAATTAAAAAATCATTTTATAAAAGCAGAGAAACGTGTTTGGAAGCTTTTTTAATACGGTGTAAGGCTGGCAAAGGCATCCAGAGTTGTTTTCTTGAAGACAGAGATGCTGTTTTTGTTCAGCAACATCCTTTTTGTAGATGAAGCATTTCCATCTGACTGATGTTGCATTTCTTTTTGCAACCAAATTTCGCTTTTCAGTGTTTCTGTCCTGTTCCTTGTTAATTTTTCTGTGCACATGTGAAGACTTCATGTCAGCAAATTCTCTGTCTTGTATATAAAAATCTAAAAAGTATAAATTATTCTATCAGACAGACTAGTCATGAAAAATGAGAAGAATACATATTTTTTGTATCAGTCATGTGTTTGAGTTAATTTGCCTTACTTTACATTGCACTTTCATATTACAATTTCAAAAGCTTGCATTTAGCAAATCACCAAAGCTGCGATCTTAGATGTATGTCCTGCAGTGCACTTTTCACCCAAAATCTAAACTGTTATGTCAGTGGTTTGATGAATTTATGGTGTCCTCTGTGTGTGACAGTCACATTTTTGATGGTATCTTGTGTGGTATTGCTCAATAACATGTTTTAAATCTATTACACAGTCAATATTGAACTAAAGCTTGACTTTAAAAACTTAAACCACAAATCAAAATGCTGTATCTGTCAGAAAAATTAAATATTTTTCCTGTGAAGGAAAAATGACTCTTTCTTCTAATTGAGGTATTTCCTCACAGCTGTTAGCTGAAGACATCCCAGAATGTCATGCAGGTTGCATCTGTCAACTACAGTCACCTTAAATCAAGTTGTAGAACCTATAGATCACCTCAAATTATCCTGCAGGTTATCACCTTTGATCTCTGTTCCTATTTGCTTCTTCCAAACTCTCTCTCCCTAAATGACCCTGAGAAAGGCACATGCTTCAACAGAAGGTGCATGAGATAGAAACAAATGCTGTAACAAAAACATGACTTTGTTGAGATTAGATACTGTTTAGTCTGACGTTACAGAGTCCACCAGTTGTCTCCATATTGGGCCGTAATCTAAATATGGCATTCCTCCCAACTCAGTACATACCCAAGGTTGAAGAGAATCCTCAGAACTGATGCTGCCAGTGCTCACATCACCGTGTTGCTCGTTGTGTCACTTCTCCTGATATCAGTCAACCTTATTCTCAACCTCAGCCATCTGAGTCTCCAGGGTGTCTCTGAATCTTCCTCCTTGTTCGTCTCTCGACATCGCAGAATCCCCTACCATTTCCCAAATTGTTACTATGAAAACACTGACTTACTGCCAGGTGAGTTGTGATGCTCAGACACTTAATGCCTAAATTAACACTTGATGATGTTGGTGATGTTTATTCTGGCACTAGTTGGTGACTAAATTAAAAAAGCAACGACAAACCACAATTGTCAGTTGTATTTGATCCAGGTCATCACAACGGTTCAGATCAGTTAAGTGCAGAAAAGCTCTCTGTGTTTTGAGGCTTTATTCAGTGCCAGAGGAATGAGAGATTTGGCTTCTTTCAGTTTGATTCAGGTCCAAAAGACCTCAAGTTGGTTTTAATTTACAAACTAAATTAAAAGAAACCGCAGCTCTGCTATCACAAGGATCCAAAGCTCTTACTCTCCAAATCACTGGTGATTATCGTGTTGAAAAATTGTCACAGAGGCACCAAGACTGCTGGGTTTAACATTTAAATGTCGGCTGGAGTGGCTTTGTTGTGCTGAAATTCACCTCCCACCGTGTGTTTGTGGCTAAACTCCAAACATTACGGATAAGCCAGATGTCCTGCAACCTGCAGGTTAGATTTTCCTGGAAAAGCTGCACGGGGAACCTCTTGACACTGCGAAACAAAATGCCAGTGTTAGAAATGATAAATACTGTGGGAAAGTGTCTTATCTACGCTGTACAGATTGTACTATGGTGAAAAATGCTCTTCATCGGACTGTGTACGTTTGGTAGGCTTTACCTGCTCTCAGTTTGCTGATTTTTGTGGAGGATTTTGTGAAAAGCACCTTTAATTTTCTTGAAAGTAGAGCTGTAACAGATCGATAAGGAAAATTAATGAGCAACTATGCTGAAAAATGCAAAAAATCGTTCTTAATTGTGATGATTTTCTTCTTTTCTTTGCCATATATGATATTAAATTAGATGTTTTTTTGGTTTTGCTTTGGAAAAAAACAAGAAAAAAAATCAAGATATCACAATTAAAATTGAATTATTAACAGAAAATACTTATCAAATGTATCAATTGTCAATATTATTACAAGTTACAGCCCTAAAATGACCCTAAAGTCCTACTATAGCTCTTCTCTGAGTGGCAGTTTTATTTAGTAGTCGGTAGAAGTCTTTATTCCTGCTGATAAGACACTAAACATAACCCAGATTGTGTTATTTTTAGCACAGCTGCTGTGGACAGAATGAAATCTACAACTGTTCAAAGGAAAATGTCAGGTTTTGTTGCCAGTTTCGCAGAATGAAAGACTACCTCTTCTCTTTAGAAATGCCAGTTTGCATCACTATCTTCCAGTCATAGAGGGAGAAATCCATATTACTGTAGAGAAGGGAGGGAGCAGAAAAACGACCAGGATGCAGCAGCCTGATGTTTGGAAATTCAACCTTTTGAAGTTGAGGAAGGTCAGGGGGAAAAGTGTGCTCACAAAAAAGTAAAAAGCAGCAGCAGGAAGGCTTTGAACATCTGTAACAGCTGGAGAGAACTGATTAATAATCTACTTTTCTGTTCCATCTCTGCAGTCCAGGGTGACCCAGCGTCATGCGACAGAACCTTGGCCTTCAACATCAGCTGGTACCTGCGATCGTCCGTTTGCTATAATGAAGTCTTTAACACACCAGTGAGTATCAACTTTTACCATTTGCCTTTTTGGGAGCGTTATAAAGCAGATTTTTTCGCTTGTAAAAGTTGTGCAAACTTACAAAGTCCGCAACTTCCTACTTACTTTGTTCCTGCCTCACACGCCTCATTTGATGGCTTTTCTTCAGTTACTTATCTACATCTTCATTTGCATAACGCCTTCCTCAAAGCTAGTTTGGACCTAAAACAAAGATAAAGCAGCTTCCTCACAGTCCACAGTTTCCAGCAACCTCCAGTCTGTTCAGGAAATAACAGAAATGAACCCTGTATGTGGGATTATGTGCAACTGCTCATTCAGCACTAACTGGCAGAAATATGATTAAAATTTGATTGTAAAGGCTGTAAATGTTATGTTATTATTTATATGGGTGTACATTAGTAAATGAATCCACCAATAATGTGTGGTGGGGTGAACTGAAAGAGTTTGAAGACAAAAAAAAGGTTGTTTTCCCTTCTTTTACAGTGAAAGTTTTTGAGACATTTTCTTTAAGCCAAATAATTAAAATCATATCCAGTCTACACTGTTGAGTTCACAGATTTTTACTGACTGCTTTCGTTTATTTTCCACACATTTTGTTGTTTGTAACCTTGTGCATATATCGCATATAGTTTTTTGTCAATGTTAGGTACAGGCTTTACAACAAGTATAGAAATCAGCACTATATGCAATCTAATATTTACTCCATGATCTGCTGTCGTGTAATTTTGAAATAAAGAGGCAATGTGAAATTTAAATATGTTTTTTGTAGAACATCATACCAAAACATGGCTTTATGCTGATATGTGATATCTATTAGTAATCAAGTAGGCCCATATATTTGAAACCAATATAGATTTGCAATAAAAATGAAAATAATGCTGTCAAAATTTAGAGTTTTCCAAACTTTCACGCATCAAATTGCTGTGATCATGTGATCGTCAGCAGGCAGCTGATGTAGTGTTCACTTGTTGTCATGGTTACAGTGACGCCGTGCTGCTATCTCGCAATGATACAGAAATCTTTAACAAATCCGTGCCAAAATCTAATCACTTGGTCTTTGTGACATTTCTGACCTTCCCTGAAAGTTTTATCCAAATCTGTTTGTCCGTTTTTGAGTAATGTTACAGACAGACAGACAGACAGACAGACAGACAGACAGACAGACAGACAGACAGACAGACAGACAGACAGACAGACAGACAGACAGACAGACAGACAGACAGACAGACAGACAGACAGACAGACAGACAGACAGACAGACAGACAGACAGACAGACAGACAGACAGACAGACAGACAGACACTGATCGTCACATAAGTCTGCCGAGGCTCCGTCTCCTTGGTGGAGTAAAAAGGCGGCTACACCAGAGCTGAAGTAGTGCATGTTTGAAGTTCTGTCTTTTCTTGACCATCTGTTTAAAAAGATAATGATACTGATAATTCAGAAAATACTGAATATTGGCTCTTAGAGTCAACCAGGCTGATAATCAGTCCACCACTAATCTACAGTAAAATCAGGTTTATCTCCTGTTCCTCCATGTAAGCGTTAATAAACACAGTTTGTTTTTGCTGCTGTTATATTCAGTAAAAGACTTCTTTTTCTATGTTGAATGCCACTTTGTCATCTTTTAAGTACTATCCTGCCTGGTTAGAGAATCATAACTTTCAACAATCAGCTGACTGCATGTTATAATTTACTTTTCACTTCATGTTGCTTTGAAGGACAACAAGGCGAGGAACATGTTTGGTATGGACCACATGTTGAAAGACGGCTGGAGCGGCTTCTACAGTCAAGGATACATGTTCTTTGAAAACTGCTCCTCCCTTTTTGCACCGAAGGTCTGTGGCAAAGACATCTTCTTACAGAACAACAAATAAACGCAGTGTTTATACACATAATTATTTATATAATGCATGAGACTGAGCCTATAAAAAAGCAAAAATTGTACCTGAGAACTTTCTAAATTTGGCAGGAGCTCTAGGAGCAGAGTATCGCTGCACAAGGTGAAAATTAAATCAGTTACGTTTTTTGCTTTCCATAGGCTTCTTATATCTGAACTTCTTGATATCACTTTGTAAATGTATGTATTTACTTTTACTTTTTTTGTAGGCGTATTATACAGACTTCAACCCTTATCAGCCGCTTTCCAGCCCAAAGGTGGGTGAATGATCTTATTGACATCATTATCTAACCCTGATATCAATTTCCAAAGCAACAAACGTCACGAAGCACCAATTTTTAAATTTGTTCTTAGAGTGACCCATCGAATCAGAGCCTCACGTGGCCCGACAAGCCAGTAAGACATGTTTTTGCTCTTATGTTATTAGCGTTATCATTTAGAAGTAAATAATCTCATAACATTTTGGTTTTCTTAGAAACTTTCAGTTCTGACGTTTTTTCAGATACTCAGAGTTCTCTGCATGCCTAAAATATGGACATTTTTAACAAAAATAGTTCCATTCACCAGATTCAAAGCTCTAAATCGTCATATTTTAGGATCAGAGTGCAGTGGCCAAAGCCTGGGATGACAGTCCATATCTGTTCATCGTGAAGGTTCAGTGTTTGTTTCGTAGCCCTGAGGATGAAGACATTGGAGCAGAGCAGCTCAACTTTGCTTTTACAAGTGAGAAAACAACCATTTTGCATTAAGAGCTTTAAAATCATGTATGCTTTCTGAGTAGATATTTAGTATTTAAAAGAAGCCTGAGCACAAGATTTATTTTCTTCTTTTCTTTCACCAGTGAAAGTAGAGATGAAAGGTCCACATGACTACTCGTCTCCAGCAGACTGGCCCCAGATGATGGTATGTAACTCAACTTATGTAAGAATAATTAGCCTTTAACAGGAATTAGCTGCTTCAGTTAAATCATCTGATTTATAGAACAATTTCTGCTCAACCATGTTTGAGTTTCATGAATTGTTAAATGCATAAAATATGGATATTCATAAAGATATTTGTTAAATTTTAGCTGAATATATTAAATACAATTATTTCTTATCAACTCATTTTCATCATAGTTTTGTCACTCATTTAAATTTGAGCCTGTTTGAACAACAATGTCTTAGTGAACTATTTAAAAAAAAAGTCTGAAACTTTAACAGTTATTTCTCATCATGACATTAATTCAGAATCTGCATTTTTGGACAAGTTGATTAAATAGTCTCTGATTATGGATATGAACAAAAATTGAAGCCAGCATGAAAAAATCCATCTTTAAGCACACAATAACAAAAAACAAATGATCATGCTGAAGTCAACTAGTGATATTTTCTGAACCATATATAACTGCATATGTCACAATATTATGAAGTAGAACATGTAGAATACTTTATAATATGAAATAATTGGTCACAAAAATGAAAAAAGAAAATAATTTTTGTGTAATTTTGAGGTATTGGTAGATGGTCCAATGTGAGCAGAAAAGAGTTTTGGAATTTCCAAATGGTCACAATTTGAATGTGTGGAAAAAACACGCTGAAAGTTGTCAAGGGGCAATTTTCAAAGTAGAATTATCTCGGAAAGTACTTTACATATCACTCTAAAATTTCACTGATACCATTTTAAATATCTGTAGTTTATCATAAAATGTTTGAAGCAAATCAGAGCTGGTGGAGCAGAATGCCGCTGGTGATTTGAGATGAAATAATACAGTGTTTTTGTGGTTTTTTTTAGTCCTCTGTAAACTATTTGAGGCTTTTAATGTGCAAAAAAACACTTGTACTAGTGTCCCTTCATGGTTGAAATGTTATAATTGTAATAGATCTGGAGCAAAGGGACCATAATATTTGTCAACTGTAGACATATTTAGTTGCTGGAGGCGAAGAGGATCTTAGTCTTCAGAAGTCCATGAAGCTGAAGATGAAGCAGAGCCTGTTTCTATGTCTCTTCTGACCCTCACAGTTCTTCATGGTCATGTGTATCGTGTACGTTCTGTTCGGGGCTCTCTGGCTCTTCTGGTGCGCCTGTTACTGGAGGGACCTGCTTCGGATCCAGTTCTGGATCGGCGCCGTCATCATCCTCGGCATGCTGGAGAAAGCGGTTTTCTACTCTGAATACCAGAGCATCCGCTACAAAGGAGACTACGGTCGGCCACTTTGACATAGTTTCTTGTTTCTAGTGTATGTTTTATTGCATCTGTTGTAGGGATTCACAATGATATCAGAATTATTGATGTCGGTTTTCTCTGCAGTTAACCCTCGTGTCGTCCTGCGGGTGAAATTGACCCGTTTTAAAGTTTGAAAATGTGGAAAAAAATATATTTTCACAGTGAAACTTCTGATGTCCACGTTTCAAAATTTCTGGGAAATTTTTGAACATTTTTTTCTTGGAAAAAAAGAAATGTAAAAAAAATGTTTCTTTAAGAACATTCACAAAAAGATTTTTTTGTGAATGTTCTTAAAGAAAATATTAGAAGTTTTACTGATATACATGTAGTCACTTTGGATATTTTTTCTATTTTTTGGAAGATTTTTACTCAATTTTTTGATAATATTTACAAGAATTTTGCTGCCAAATTTGTTTGTTTTTCTTTATTTTTATTTATTTATATATTTATATTATATATATATATATATATATATATATATATATATATATATATATATATATATATATATATATATATATATATATATATTAAAGGAAACTTTTAAGGAGTTATTGGAATTTTCTTCCTGAAGGTTTTGCCAATTTTTTTGCTGAATTTTTGGATTTTTTTCAGACAAGGAAACTATTATTTTGGTGCCTGTAAATGAAGACAACAGGAGGGTTAAGTGGAAAAACTATGTGCAAATATCAGCCAAAATAAGTTGGAAAAGACGAGCATATTGGTACAAATCCACCTGTAGCCTGTTGTAATCATCATTATGTCTATTTGTCGTTGCAGTTCTGGGTGCTGTGATTTTCGCTGAGCTGCTCTCCGCACTCAAAAGATCTTTAGCTCGAATCCTCGTCCTCATCGTCAGCCTCGGCTACGGAATAGTCAAGTGAGTTTACCCAGCGTTTCTCAAATGAGAAGTCATTACTCTTTACAAGCTAGCTGACTAATACTCAATTAAATCATTTAATAATATAACTGTATGTTTATTTCCTCCCTCTTGTTCAGGCCCAGGTTGGGTACCACAGTTCATCGGCTGGTAGCTGTTGGGCTCCTTTACCTTCTTTTCTCCTCAGTGGAAGGAGTCCTGAGAGTCACAGGCGTAAGTCTCAACTGTTGCTTGGTCACCACTCACTGCTGACTTTAACTTGATTAGATTTTACGTATTTGACAGGCTGGGGAAGAAGTTTTTATTTGAATTGCAAGTGGAGATGTAAGGATATTTGTGCCTGGATTGTGTATTTTTACATGCTTCATAACCCTTTGCTGCTCTTTAATTTATCTTTACACCTAATTTGAAATTCTCATCTTTGTGTGGGTTTAGATGATGCCATAAGCCGAATTGTATATTTGCTTTTGTTTATCATGTGTATGTTTTCGTTTGTCCATTTTTGAGCTGCATATAAATATGTGGAAAAACATGTAGTTTAATCCTCCTGTTGTCCTCATTTACGGGCACCAAAAAATACTGTCACCTTGTCTGAAAATATTCAAAAATTCTGCAAAAAAAAAAAAATCCCAAATTTCTGAAAGTTTGCAAAACCTTCAGGAAGAAAATGCCAATAATTCCTTAAAAGTTTCCCTTCAGAGTTTTATTTTTTTTAAAATTTCCCAAATTTGGCAAGAAAATTCTTGTAAATATTTTTTTGAAAATTAGTAAAAATCTTCCCAAAAAAAAATCCTAAAAATATCTAAAGTGATTCCATATATATCAGTAAAACTTCTAATATTCTCTGAAGAACATTCACACAAAAATCAACCAAAATCCAGCGAAATTTGCTGGATTTTCGTTGATTTTTATATGAAAGTTCTTAAGAAACATTTTTAACATTTCTTTTTTTCCACTAAAAATGTTCAAAGATTTCCCAAAAATGTTGAAAATGTGGACATCAAAAGTTTCACTGTGAAAATTATTATTTTTTTCCACATTTTCAAACTTTAAAACAGGTCAATTTTTGACCCGCGGGATGACATGAGGGTTAAAATAAAAATTTGGTTAAAAAAAAAAAAAAAAAAAAAAATCCAATGTCAAAGAAATGCCCAAAATGAAGCTGCTTTGTTTTTTAAATCCATTTTTGATGAGCAATTGTTGACTAGCGACAAACAATGAACAGTTCCTACCCTCACTAACTGCAGTCTTTTGCCTGCTCCGCAGCAAAAGCCGGTTAAACGCTTTTATTATGAAGAGAAAGTAAACATTAATTTACAATGCACCTTTCAAAATCAAGGCTACAAAGTGCTTCAAAAGGTACAAACAAAACACACAATAATAGAAATTGGAATACATAATTCAGTGAAAGAGCAAAAATTACCAGAAGATGAACAAGTCGGGGTAGAAACACTCAATAAAATACCTTGAAGGTGCACTTTCTGCTGTTCAGGAAACCTCCACTACTTCACTTTCAAATTACAAATGAAGTTGCAGCGGCCACAGATGAATTTCATCCTGGCAAACATAATGAAGCCGCTGCGTTTCTCTTAGTGCAGATGGCACACTATCTATCGTAGCCCCCGCAGGGTGATTGAAGCTGATGGTTGTGATGTATTTTTACAGAAAAATCTTGCTTGGCGCAGCATTCAAGGCACTCTGTACAAATCAATTAGATTTGAGTGCAGGAAACTGTAGCGAGAGGGAAGGTTACTCTGGGATTCAGTCTCTGGGAGGCAGACAGGTCATGATAACAGAGAATGATGATCTAAAGGGCGATTTTTCAAAAGACACTGTAGCAAAAAGCGACACAGACGTAAGATAAGAAAGACAGAAAGAAGAATGGAGTTGATGTGCTTTATCAGGAGAGGAGACCTAAATCTTCCCCAGCTCAAAGCTTATCTCCTGTTTAAAAAAGGGGCGTAGCTTTCTTTATGATTAAACGCTTCTTCTCCCTCGCTGCCATGTTTACACGAACTCTTTGCTCTCTGCTGTCCTCCAAGCTTTGAGTTTATCTTGTTTCTAAAACCGGACTCTTGTTTCCTTTCCACAGGGTTTCTATGGGACGGTTGCTCTGGTGGCGAATCTCAGCCTCTCCCTCATCGACTCCTGCGTCATGTGGTGGATATCCTTTATTTGACGACCCTTTCTTACACATATAGGCCCTTGTTTATATGAATGTGCTTTATATGCACATTTTTCTCCTTAATTTACACCTACATTTTCATCAGCTTGTCTCAAACCACTCGTCTCCTGAAGCTCCGCAGAAATGTGGTGAAGCTCTCGTTATATCAGCACTTCACCAACACGCTCATCTTCTCTGTTGTCGGTGAGTTCTGCCGTAGTTTTTTCGTTTTACTTGGAAGTACTATTTAATTAAAATATTGCCGCTTCAGCTTTGGCCTTCTTCCTCATGTATCTGTTGCAGTCTTTAGTGCAGAATGAGCCAACTATAAATGTGGATTTTGCATCGGAAAAGACTGCAAACTGTCAAATGAGACCAGATGTAGTAGGACATAGTGATGCTTTTAACCTCCTGCGTTTTACACACTGGGTATTGGGACAAACTCTACTCCTTTCTGTTGTCTCGTCACTGTTTTGTGTAAAAATCAGCTTGTAGTTCAGCCCAAAAGTCCCTGAATATTTAATTTTTTTGATAGGATTTTTGTCATGTGACTGTTGGTCACAGCTGCATCAATTGTGGCTTCTTGGTTGCACAGGGAAGCACAAAATTTTTAGTTTTTTAGCAAATCTGGTTGGAGAAAACAGTTTTTTTATATATATTTTAAAATGAGACACATAGAATAAAGTGAATTTGTTGAAATATCACAATTTCAAGCATATATTTGGTTGATACCTAATAAGGTGGCCACATAGCTGTTTAAATGGGGCTTTTCTTACAGTGAAACCTCCCTGGAAGTAAATATAGTCAAGCTACTGCCTCCATTTTCCACTTTATTAGTGCAAAATTACGTACTGTAATCGTATAAGATAAAGAAAATGAACCAGATGAAGCTGCATCAGTAACGAAAAGCTGTAAATCTGCAACTAACTTTTGATAACAAGTGGTGCAAATTGTGCTTTTCAAGATATAAGGCACATTTTATATGATCCAGATGGAACAATATGTCACAGATTACAAGATTACAAACTGCTTTTGCAATTTCTGGCCCTGAAAAATAACATAATTTTGTCAGTTTTGTTTTAAAGGTAACATTCCTTTTAAATACTTCTATAGATTTTGGCACCCAGAAAGTTAAACTGCATCTTTTGTACTGATTAAACAAATAATATTTCACATTTTGATGAGTTTTAGTGTTGCTGGAATGCTATTATACTGACTTTTTTGCCTTTTATTATTAACTTTGTGCATAGCAAGGCTAGCTCTTTCCCTATGTCTTTCTTCTTTATGCTAGACTAAGTTAAACAGCTGCTTGAACTGGCCATATATTTACTGTACAGATGTTGGAGTGGCTGATCTTTACATTTAACTCCATACAAGAAAGGAAAAAAAAGTGAATTTTTCAACATGGCATCATAGTATTTTAATGCATTCATCCTTTTTTATTCTAAAGTACTCTGCTCATGCAACTAAAATGTAGATGCGCTTGTTACGTTGCCTTTAGAGAACAACCTTTAATCCAGTTTCTCATGGTGGGAGGTTTCATGGGGCTGTTTCTAAGCGTTGGCATGTTATATCAAAATACAACCGATGTTTACTTTGTGTCCGCAGCTTCCATCATCTTCATCATCTGGACCACCAAAGTCTTCAAGCTGGTCGACTGCCAGAGGGTCAGTTTAGTTGCTGATTTGATTGAGTGATTGTTTTATTGTGTTTTGTTGCTTTTCCGCACTTAGGTTTCTGTTTATGCGGAGCTGAAAAGCGATCCATCCTCGTCTGCTTTCTGTTTTCATCCCCTCTGCAGGGTTGGCGGGACTTGTGGGTAGACGATGCCTTCTGGCGTCTCCTGTTTTCCACCATTCTGCTGGTCATCATGGTGCTACTGAGGCCTTCTGCCAACAGCCAGAGGTCAGAGTTGGAGGCCGTTTCTCAATTCCAAGTATGCAAGTCCGTACTCGCGTATTTGGCGAGAATACGAGAACGTATCAAGGCTGAAGTGCAATTGGAACACCAGCGTAGTTGATGACATCACCGCCTCAGTTCGTCTGCTACGGTTATTTTTACCGTGAAAAACAACGAAATCAAACAGATATAATAACACAGCCTTGCATGTTCACGTTTTCAATATAAAAACAGTTAATGTTCAGGTTTGTAAGATCGTCATAAATCTTTTTTAAAATGTTTAAGAGCCACTGATTTATTGACAGCTGTAGTTTGTGATGAACTGAACCGTCTCATTCTCAGTTCTATCAGTGGATCCACAAAAACTTTTCAGAAACTGATCACTGAAAAAATATTAAACCTTCATGAGGACACCTCATAAACAGGATGGATGGTTTATAGTTTTATTATTAACATGACTAAAATACATTAGTCTACATTCTACATACCAAGCTGCTGTTTGTCCTCCAACATCCAGAGGTTTATAGTCTGACAGATACACAAACATCACTACACTTTAATGTGATCACCAGGACTTCTGTATGCGCTGAACATCATCACTGATTAATGAGAGAATATTTCCTGTCAACTACTTTACTCAGAACCTGAACACAGGTGAGCTCCTACAGGTGAGCTCTTCCTCTGCCTGTCAGGTAATAAAACAGAATCCTTTTCAAACATCAGCAGCATCTGGTCAAACAGGTCTGATGTTAGAGGAACATTTACTTCTGGCTTCAACAATTCAATTCATTTTTTGAACACAGTTGAATAATATTTAATTGCAGAATGCTTAAATACAATTCAGCATTTTCTATCCTTCAGTGTCCATGAACACCATCATGCTGGTCCAGATGCTGAAGATGGAGCTGCTGATGTTCTGTCTGTGGAGTCCCCAGCAGTCAGGGAGGACCTGGGTTTCTTCAGATGTCCCTGGAATAAAATATTGCTAAAATGTTATTTTTAATGCACAGTAACAGTCATAAGAATAGAACAAATTTGTACTACAGGTAATGAAGACAAGACAATCATTCAGAAGCACACAGTGATCGACATTAACAATATTATGAATATTAACTTTAACTTCTTTCAAGCCCATTTTTCTCTGAACAATAAAAAAAATACACCATGAGGTCAAAGTGTGACCGTTAGATAAACGTAAAACTTCTTATATCCCCGTTTAACCGCTATAGAACCGTCAGAGCCAGCGGCAGATTTCAGAAAGTCTTGCCGACATCAGGCTGCTCTCGGCGGCTACAGTGAAGCTGACGGTCCGGTCAAAGCCGTTCAACCTGGAGCCTCACATCGCCGAAACAGTTGGAGTAAATTTTAAATCAGGCTTTATCTGGATAAACTGACCACATATTTGACGTTTACACAACTACTTTCTCGCCTGAAATAATCTGAAAATTACATTATGTATCATAATGACAGTAGTATTCCCAAAAAAACTTGTGTTACCTCTGAAAGTTTCCTCCTCGGCTTTTCACGTTGCTCTAAATGCATTATGGGTTATTTGGCCGCCCCAAGTCCACACTTTTTTCTTTCTTTTTTTTTTTTTTTTAAGAAATCTTTATTTAAAAGAAAATGCAGTGCAGTTACACGCAATTTGGTATCCATACATAACGTGCACATGCATAACACATGCTTGTGCTCAGTGCAAGGTCATTTTTTATTAAAGATTTCATCCGTCGGAAATGATACGTCAACTGAGCAGCCTTGGCGGAGGACTGCGCTCTCTGAGCGCTTTTCTAGTTTGCTCTTTCTGTGAAGGACACCCTGAAGACATATTTCATTTATTTTCGTCTTGCCCCTTCTCCACCAAATTATGGGAAGATATTTGCAACTTGATTTCTACTTGTATTGAATCACATTTTTCCTTGTGCTTTGAACATTTATTGTTTGGCTTCACTGATTATCCATCTGCCAAAAAAAAGCAATTTTATAATCATTAATCTTATTATATATTTAACCAAATGACATATCCACAAATGTCGATGCACTAATCAGAAACCACTTCTTTCTGTTTTTGATGATGAGGTCAAACAATATATTAGACATTCCACTAATATGAAAGCTATTAAGACTCTTGATCTGTGTGCTCTTTTTAATATATTTGTGTGGTGTAATGTTCTGAGGTGCTGCCCCTGAATGTTTATAGCCCCCTGGTGATTATCTTTAAATTGTATTGTGTTGCACTGTACTGCATTGTTTTTTTAAATAAAGATTTCTACACACATACAAAAAAGACAAGAACGCAATTTGAGAAACGGCCAGAATTCTGGAAGCCAAAAACATCTATAGACGGTTTGAAAGCTTGACAGTGGATTTAACCTGCATTCTGTTTCCTCTCAGATTCTCCCACTCGCCTCTGATCGATGAAGATGATGAAGAAGATGAAGCCAAGGAGCCCATGTTGAATGAAGCTTTTGGTAAGACATATCAGATCAAGGGTTTGTCATGTCAAACTGTGTTTTTAACCCTCCTGTTGTCTTCATTTATGGGCACCAAAAAATATTGTTTCTTTGTCTGAAAAAAATCCAAAAATTCAGCAAGAAAATTCCCCAAATTTCAGAAAATTTGCAAAACCTTCAAGAAGAAAATTCCAATAATTCCTTAAAAGTTTCCCTTAAAAGTTTCATTTAAAAAAAAAAAAATCCCCCAAATGTGGCAAGAAAATTCTTGAAAATATTTTCAAAAAATGAGTAAAAATCTCAAAAAAAATCCTAAAAATATCGAAAGTGATTATATGTATATCAGTAAAACTTCTAATATTTTCGTTAAGATCATTCACAAAAAATCAACCAAAATCCAGCGAATTTCGCTGGATTTTTTTGTGAATTATCTTAATATTTCTTTTTTTCCACCAAAAAATGTTCAAAGATTTCCTGAAAATGTGGACATCAGAAGTTTCACTGTGAAAATATATTTTTTCCCACATTTTCAAACTTTAAAACGGGTCAGTTTTGACCTGCAGGACGACACGAGGGTTAATGGATGACCTGTTGTGTTGCATAGTTCAGAAATCCTATAATCCAGAGAAATATTGAAATGTTTTCCCAGAACAACACAACAGTAAAAACTAAACAGATTATTACAAACTAAGAGGATTGTATCAATACTCTTCACCCTCTGGAGCTCAAAAAGGCA
The DNA here is from genome assembly GCA_027123335.1 of Amphiprion clarkii. Lineage (NCBI taxonomy): Eukaryota > Metazoa > Chordata > Actinopteri > Pomacentridae > Amphiprion > Amphiprion clarkii. The sequence goes on along the minus strand of CM049584.1, from coordinate 26,688,992 downwards.
TGTTATTTTTTGAAACATCATCAAAAGCACTTATTTATCAGAGCCAGAAACTGTATCCACAGAAATAACCACTGGATTTGCCATTTTCCGCAGGCGGTCATTGAAATAATCATGTCTTATATGCTGTTCTGTCTGGAAAATTAACCAAGTCTAAGCTTAAAATCTTAATAATACATGAAAATCTATTTATTTATCATGTTTTATATTGAATTTACCACCAGATTCTATAACACAGAAATCCAAACAAAAAAATCCTACAGTCTTCAGTGCAACAGAGAAGCCAGGAGTAACTTATCTGCAACCAACAGTCATGAAAATTCAGTGATTATTCGACTGAACTGCAGGTTGTGTTTATACAGCAAATAAAACCCACTTTTATAGACTTACTTTTATGTGAAGTTTACTTTTAGCTTTGATTACTTTTAGTGTTCTATTCTGTATTATGTCTGTTTAAGTTAGATGTTCTCTCTTGTTTTATTTTACTTTTAGCTGCCTGGTTCTTTGGTGTGATGTCATCTCTCTAACTGTAACTTTAATTCACTCTTCGTCTTCTTTTTTAAATTCGCAACTTTAACCTTCAATCTTATTCTTTAATTTTCAAACTGCCTAGTTTCCTTGTTTAACATGAGTGCTAATCTGGCTAATTATTCATTTATTATAATGTTTGCTATTTATTTTAATTGATTGCTTGATTGTTTGTGTTGCATGTTTTGATTGTCAAAGCACCTTGTGAACGCTGTTCTTAAGGGTGCTATATCAGTAAAGTTATTATTATAAATAGGAAAAAAATGTAAGTTGTCAAATATCTTAAGCATGTGGAACCACCATTTTTCCAATGATGGTAACACGTGTGGAAATCTGGAAAAATGTTGTTCTAGTTAGTTTCAGGTTTTTTTTTTTTTAATTTTAGCAAGATAAATTATCAAAGGAATTTACCTTAGATTTTTTTCTTTTTTGTGATTTTAGGCAATGCAACTTTGTTATGCTGCACAAAAGAGATTTCTGAGTTCTCTCTACTTCTAGTAATGATTGTGTTGTTTCTATAGAGGTGCAGGACTTTGTATTACAGTGAAAAATGAGCACACAGTGAGTAAAAATGTGACAGGAGCAACAAAAAAACCTCCTGTGGGTTGTGAGGACGGATCATTTAGCTTCTCGTTAGTCCAGATGATTTAGCATTTGTTTGTTGTCATTTAGGGTTAATATTATTCATCAGATAGTAATAATAGTATAACATTATCCAGTCAGCTGATTTATATTGTTATCATAAATATACTGGGTATCATCTTCTTGTTTAAATTTGACTGAAGCCCAGTAGATCAGACTTGTTTAAGGTCGACCGACTGGATGTTTGCTGAGCTAAAACTTAGCGTTTTAATGTAGCGCCCATGTTTTCCTCACGTATGTCACAAAAACACATTAACACTTTTTGCTCTTGTCGTATTTGTACTCACTTTGGGTTCATTTTCCACTGCAATATAGAGTGTACAATCTAGTGACTGCAGGTGTTACAAATACTGATAAACTAATGCTAGATATTTTACAGTTTTATTTGTTTTCATACTCGCCTCCTCTCTGTTCTGTGTAAACACAACCCGCAGTTCAGCTGAAAACACCCTGAATTTTTGTCATGTGAGTGTTGAGTCACAAATGGCTTCTTTGTTTTGGTTCTTTTTTTGTTGTTAATGGTGGCTTTTTAGTGAAAGTTTCAGAGACATGTAGAATAATGTGATTTTGCCGAAATGTCACAATTTTAAGCCTGAATGTGGTTATCAAAATTAAATCAGACACTGTTAGTTCAAAGACAGTGGGATAGTTGAAAACCGGATGATTATTTCTGTTTTAACAGTTTCTGGCTCTAATAAATTGTGTATCTTTGGCACTTTTTGAAAGAAAACATGCCTTTCAAATCAATGTTAATTGTAAAAAAGTCTCATTTTCTCTCACCTGTTCTTCTGTATCTCTGATAGTGTCAGCAGTGTTTTCCTTTAGATTTCTGTTGCAACTGCAAAGCCTTTATTCAAATCTGTGCTCAGTGACATCTGCAAATTATCTTCTCACAGCTTCCATCTGATCCTCTAAAGATCACCTTTTTATTTGGGGTGTTGTGTGGTTTAATGCAGTTTTTAATGAGGCTGTGATCACAGTCTGTTCACTTTGACATTAAGACCAACTGAGAAATGTTCATCTTATAATCATGTAACAGTACAAAGATAAAATTCAGTGTGTTATAGTGAAGTCATATTTTTGGATCACACAAAGAGGCTTTTATATGACCTCAGCTGCCGTTTTATGTTGTTTTATTAGAAGGAATGAAGATGAGAGGCTCGAAACCTGACACGAACGGCTCCCAGAAATTATTGTCCAAAGAGGTGAGTTGACGAACTTTTGCCATCTTTTCTTGTCCTTTAACTGTTTTTCGTACTTAATCTTCAAAACTCTGCCTCTGTCAGGATGAAGACCTTAAATGGGTCGAGGAGAACATTCCTACAACCGTTGCTGATGTGTAAGTAAAGCAATTTTTACTTTTAGACTCAAAGTTCTTCATGTACGCAAGACTGCCTTCAAACTTATAATAATGATATTAAAGCAGCACGATAGAACAGAAAAGACACAAAGCAGGACAAAAATATTGTATCTTCTACTTTATTGTTATTATTTTGTTTTTTTAATGATTATGGATTTATTCTATTTTATTGTATTAACATTTTACTATTTTAATGCAATAAGTTTAGTTTATTATAGTTGTGTTTTATTGTTATTTTTGTTAAGTGTATTATCTTTTACCAACGCATCATGTCTTGGTGTGCATTGGTTCATTCTATTCTATTCTATTCTATTCTATTCTATTCTATTCTATTCTATTCTATTCTATTCTATTCTATTCTAGTCTAGTCTAGTCAAAGTTTTCTTATTTTTAAAGCACTTTAAACTGGATTTTTCATGATTGAACAATACAGTATCAGTAAGGTTTGACTGATTAATAACATCTTTATTTCAAACAAGAAAAGGACTCAGAGAGAGCAGACTCCGCCAAGTCTGCTCATTCCCCCATATGACATTGACAGAAATGCAGGATTTTATTTTTTTTTTTAAAAGAAATGCAGCATTTGTTTATTAGTTATTGATCAGAAATCACGGCACCATAAAATGTGGCCATTTAATTTAGATGTACCCACAAACAAAATGACCTTGCGCTGAGCAGAGGTGTGTGTTTTGCATGTGTACGTTATGTACGGATGCCGAATCACGTGACCTAAATATGTAGCGGGTGGAGGGAATTGATGGGAAACACTCCACAATTTAATCAATTGTTCCTTGTATCATTTCTGAAGGATAAGTCCCAATAAGTCCGCAGTGGTCGATTTTTAGTAGGATCACAATCATGTGATCATCAGCAGGCAGCTGACGTAGCGTTCACTTGTTGTCATAGTTACAGTGACGTTGTGCCATTATGTTTGTGGAGCCATCATTGTATTTCTAGTGTTATTAGCACATGTTGGTATACAGAATGTTGTACGTGTTGATTTGAGGTTTTTTGAATTTTACTGCATTGAAGACATTTTTGAGTTTTCTCTACTTCTAGTTATGGTTGTTATGTTTCCCTAAAGGTGCAGAACTTTATATTGCAGTGAAAAATGAGTCCACAATGATTAAAAATATAACAGCGGAAAAAAATGCCCTGAATCTGCTTGGGGTTCAGAAGGTAAAAAGCAGTAAAAATAGTTACAACTACCATGAATGTGTGAGAATGTCGTATCTGCTTAAAGACATTGATCCTCTTTAATATATTGTCTGTAAGTGTATTAATGCAGCTTACAGTCAAGGGCAGGTCAGATTAGAACGGTTTATTATTAATATTCAAATAGCAACACTCGGGAAGCGCAAGCAAACCTACAGGGAGTTTCTGGAAATGTAGTTTGATTTATGCCTTGTGATGCCTTCACTGCCTTCATCTTTGATTTTTTTCTCCCTTCACACAGCGCTCTCCCTGTCATGCTCGACGAGGAAGAGGTAAAGAGCCCTTTTACTCCCCTCATGCTCGTCCCATGATTCCAGTCACATTTCAGTCTGTTCACGATACAACCTCCTACTGTGCTGCCATTCCATGGTCACGCTGCTGCACGTGCACTAATCTGTGCTTCTTCTGCTTTCTAGGAAATCCTGAAAACCAAGATGGAGCGATCCAAAATGGAGTGAATGCGAGAAGGTGACCGAACAGAAAGTAATTTCACTGAGGCAGCAACGAATGCATTCTGAGTGATCTGATTACCAAAAAAATGTGGGAAAAGCCAACAGTTATCTCCAGACACTTTGTTTTTTTTTTCTTTTTTTTAATTAATATTTTTTAAAATTTTATTTCACACGTATTGTGTAACATGATAATAAGCTGAAAGAAGCATGACTAGTGTGTTCTATTGGACGGGTTGACTGTTGATGTCGAGGTCAGTGTTCTGGGACTGAGGTGAAACTGAAGCGATTACACAGAAGAGCATTTTTATAAATATTTTATGAGTTTAAATGACCTTTATCCACTCTCACCAAAATCAAACGGAAGCAGGGCCTGTTACATTCATTTGCCCACGTGGAAAATAGATCGTTTATCTAATTCCTGTACTAATACAATATTTAATGTGGTTCGTTGACCACTGGTTAGACTTTAAAAAAAACATTTGTGGTAGATTCTACAGAAGTGACACCTGATGGGTCGAATTTGTAGGAATGTAAGGTCAGATTTAAACTTGAGTCACGTACTAAATGATGCTTGGCAGCCCAGATATCAGCTGATAGTACAAATTAAGAAGGGAACACGTGCTGAAAACACCAACATATTGTGCATTATTGGATTTATTTTTAAGCCAACACAGCAAAGCCCTCTCTGGTTGTTTATTAAACCCCTAAAAACTGACTTCTGTGTATTAAAGTTACATATTTAGAAGTTTTTCCAGTTCTCGCTGCTGCTCGAGCACACCAGCTCACCTTTGATTCTGCTCAAACGCTGTAAAACTACTCTACACTACAAAATGGCAAGTTGTAAAACTGGAGCAATTTAGCCACATATGTTCGAACCTGCAACCAATTCTGAAGATAATGATAGTCCCACCCTAGAAGCTGACAGAATTGGTTCTTTAGATCTTTAGGTTTGTTACGTATGAAACTCTAAAAGTCTGAATCTGTTTTTACGCTGCAGTTGGAAGGAAGAAAAGCTCAGCCTTGATGTTGACTGCTGATTTTCGCTCATCATGTGTCTTCTAATGTTTTAAAAACCTCATGTGGACATGTTACCTAGGTTGAAAACTTGATTTTCAGTAGTGTGGGACACTGGATTATCTCCTGAAATATCCTGTTCCATGTACAGTATACAGCAGAAGTGAGTACACGCTTGTGCAATATCGCTTAAATGTCAAATGACTGAAAATTGTGTCACTCTACAGTAACTGCATTCTTTCGAAGTTGGGTTGAAAGTAAGAAATATTTTCATGAAATTGTAAAGTAACAGTTTAGATTGTAATCTAGAGGGCACACCGCACGGCCATATTTCAACAAAGGTCAGTACAGCTGTTACAGAGATTTAAGCTTTTTATTTTTAATACTTAGTATGTCCAAGATGTTCTGCCACTCCTTCATGACTGCTGGCAGGGTTTTGTTGCTCTGCTTTAACTTTAAAATACCCCAAAGTGGTTCTATTGGATTCAAGTCAGGCCACATACTTGGCCACATCATCGTTTTCCTTCAATCTTCTTTAGAAACACTTGTATGATTTTGGCAGTTTGCTGGAATATTCCTCTTCTGCCAAGCTTCTTGTCAGACAGTATCTTGGTTTATCCGCAGACATTCATGGTTCCATCTCTAAATGTCATCTCAACATTTTTCACACTCATTTAGTCCTATAGTATCACATATCCACCTCTGTGCTTCACTGTCAGGACTATGCATTCACTGTGGTAGTCATGACCAGGTTCACACCAAACATACTGGACTCCATCTGAGTCAAACACATTTATCTGGATCTCATCTGACCGAAGAAAGCGCTCCCAACATTCACCAGGCTTCTTTTTGCAAGTTTCATCTTGCAGTTTTGCGTCAAAGAGAAAGCAAAGGTGTTTTTCTTGGAGACCGTCCATAGAAGTTGAGATTATGTCCTTCATGCTGTGACAGAAACTCAGATTTCCACTGATACGTCTTGTGCCAAGTCTAAAGCAGCTGCCATCTGATTTTTAGAGCTAGATTGTCAAAGTAGTGGCATCATCCTAAGAGGACGATGACTGCAGCTCTGATTGGTGGTACTACGGCTTGTGGAGTGCCTCCTGATCACTGCTGGAATTGTCTTGCCACTGATTTTGATGGCATCTTTCTGTAGCCCTTTCTATCTTTAAGAAATCTAGCATTCAGGTTCTTCAGTTCATCTAGAAATTTTTTTTTCCATGTGGAGCCATGATGTCGTCATGCAGATAGACGCAGCATGAAGGAACAAAGCTGAGAAAGTTCTGGTGACAGGTCGTTTAACAACCAAGTTGCACTAACTGGAAATCACACATGAAGTTTTCTAACTCGTGTGTCCTACTTTGGATCCAGTATTTTCAGTATAGTTTTTTTTATTTTCAATCGTGCATAAGAGAAAAATACTTCTCAGCTTAAAAATAGCGCAATTACTGAGAGACGATACAACTCTGGAATCATTTCACTACTAAGTGACTCACTTCCTGTCACATACTGTGTGTGAAAAGTGTTGTTTTCAACATGTGTTTTATTGTGTTGCATAAATTGGTCATCTAATGATTTCATATTTAAATGAGCAGCTGTGTCATATGATTAACCATTTAGCCAGATAGCCGAAGGAGAGTGTTGTAATGCTTCTGCGTAGCCATTTTCGGCGTTTGTTTCTTGTAGCTAAACCAACAAATAGTGTTCGCGTGTTTTATTTTTAACACATAATTACCACTTTGTTGTCTGGCTAACTGAGTAATCCTGAGTATAGAAATAAATAAGCTGCTGTTACTATACAGCACGTCTTCAGTGAATATCGATACTTGAAGCATTTGTTGGGAAATCGTGCTACATCTCTGTATTTTGGGGGGGAAACTGTGATTTTTTTGGGAGAATGTAATGATGCTCTTGGTTATGGAGCTCTCAAAGCCAAGCATATATATACAGTCATAACAGTGGATCAGTAGTGTCCGTTTTGTCGACACGAGCCAGATCACTCCTCTGGGATACCATCTTCACAGAAGCTAAAAATGTGACTCCAGAATTGGTGATTTACTGGAAAAATAAGACTTTATGGTCCTCAGTTAAAGGGGGAAATGTGTGATCCTTGTTAAAGCTAATTCTAGGCCTATTTCCAAGCATAACTGTCTAAAGTTAAGGCTGTTTATTTTCACCTTTAGAAGCCGTGACACTTGGTAGCTATTCACAAAAAGGTCCACTTCACCAAAATATAAGCTTTTTTAGCCACTGGATAACAGAATCTATGGATAAGCTGCAGTAATTTAGATTTAATTATACATGTGATTTACTGCATGTATGTAATCCCTCTTCACTCCCCCTCCACTGACTGGATCAGAGCTCTATTGAGAAGCACAGGGTAGTTTTCAAAAAGTACTGTAAATGATAAATCACTGCACCATAATTACAGATTCCTTTGAACCTTTCCCGATCACACTGCAAGGTTGTCTTGCCTTACGTGGCAGAATTATATCCTCATCCTTGTGCAATCTACTGCAGTATGTGTGGATATTCTAAAATCCTTAATTTATGTTTTTTTTGTTCATTTGGTTTGTTTTTTTGCATTCATCCAGGTCTTGACAGTATTTTATTTCAGAGAGACACTGAAGCCCTATTTCTGGATTTGAGTCTGCATTGTATTGTGAAGCTGATGATATTGTATGGCTTTTTGCGTATGTCCAGCAAATAAAAATTTATATTGAACTACGGTTGAAATGCCAATTTTGTGTGAATTTGTGGTAAATGTGTTTATTGTGTGTGACTTCTTAAATATTTAAACCCTTCAAAATGAGTTATATAATTCTGTGCACATATATTTTTATGACAATTTGAAGCAGCATTACACACACATCAGCTGCAATAATACGATTTTAACAAATGCAACACAGCATGATTCAAAAACGGAACCCAATATATCTTATGAAGGTAACTGAAGTTAATAAAGAAATTATAGTTTTCTTATCAGGAATTAAAACCAGTCATTTTAGCTTTATGTCCCGACCTCCTCTAAAGCAAATAATTAAATATACAATTCATTCAGCACATTGAATGACCGTAAATATACCACAAAATACCTAAATTTTAATTAAAATTGAAATAAAACAACATTTACAGTACAATATATTAAAAAATATTTTTAAAAGACAGATTTAAAAATTAAAACAAATTTTGCTCTTGTTTATATATAATACATTTTGTATTTGCATAATTATTGTTCTATGTTTTATTTTTATTGATATAAATATTTAATATAGAAATTTTCAATTTATTGTATGTATAAGTTATTTATATATATATATATATACATTTATACATTTATTTTTTATTTACATTGCTATATTTATATTTTGCATATTTAAATATATATTTCATTGTGTGTGTGTATATATATATATATATATACACACACACACACACACACACACACATATACATATATATATATATGTATACAGATCTATACATATTTATAATTTTATATTTAATTATATATGTGTATTGCCATTAATTTGCTGAATCAATTTTGCCATTTTTTTATTTTTATCCTTCTGTTCATTTTTGATGAATTTTAAGCTATTTTTATATTTATGTGTCTGTCTGTTGCTATTAATTTACTGAATAAATTTTATATATATATATATATATATATGTATATATATATATATATATATATATACACATATATATTTTAAACTATGTTTTATATATTCATTTATGTTAGTTCACATTTTATTTAAATTTATTTTTATCATTATGTTTATTTATTTTATTATATTCAGACATGTGGTGAAGAATAAATTCTCTGTAATTCATTATGTCAGCATCACTGTCTAAAAACAAATAAAAAGTATTGTATTGTATTGAAATTGTGCTGCTTTTACTGACCATGAATAAAATATCGCGAGAATTCCGTTTAGCTGGTTACAAATAGTCGCTGCAGCTTTAATGCGTTCCTCGTGAGCGCACAGACTCCAGTCACGTGCCTGTCAAACTCTTCAGCCTCGCGCAGCCGTCGTCAACACAACTGAGGAAGTAGCGAGAAGCTAACGGGGCTAACGACTAACTAAGTGCTAAAACGGTGTCTGCTAACCAAAGCTACCGAGTTAACTAGCGCTGCGCTGGTCCTTGTTAAGTAAGTAACTGAACGTTAGGTCGGTTTTCGGTTGACGTGGACTGAGTGGGAACAATGTTACAGAGGGAGTAGCCGTTGTTTGGCTAACTTCTGAGCTAGCATGCTAATGATCAGCTGTTGTGGTCGGACACATAGCGGGCTAACGAGCCGAACTGCATAGCTGAGCAGCAGTCGCAGATACCGGGCTCCAACCGCAGCAGATTTCCGCATCGCCGGTCGAAACACCGAGCAGCTCAGTTGTTTGATGGCGACAGATAAAGTTGTTCCGCCCTGACAGACTCGCCAGCGGTCAGTCCGTCAGCTGTTTGTCCGACAGGCGTCAACTCCGTGTGGGATTGATCCAGCAGAGAGGTGTGTAATTCAATCAGCCGTTACTGCTTCAAGATGCATGACGCCTATGAGCCGGTGCCTATTTTGGAAAAGCTTCCTCTCCAAATCGACTGTCTTGCGGCCTGGGGTGAGTTGTTGACACTTTAAAGGTCCCATGTGGTGAAAATTCATGTGTTTATTGTGTTTTGTATGTGTTAAAGCTTGGTGGAGAATGTGACAACACTTACTGCTACCATTCCCCTAATCCCCCCCCCCCCCCCCAATAGAAAGTAAACTCGATAGTCGTCCAGATAAACATTTATATAACTTCCAGCTGTTTCCAGGTGAGTCAGTAAGAATGAGCAGCTGCCTCCCAGCCAGTCAGGTTTGTTTACTTTCTAGAGCTGCTTCTGCTAACTTTATAATGTTTAAGCCACAAAAGAAGCAGTGTAAAAGTGAATACAAAAGTCTTCATGCACTCCCAGCATTTTAGGGACTGAACACCGAGTGGATTGCTTTAATTACTGATAGCAATGACACTAGGGAGGTCTTGGTCTCAGTCATGACTGTTAAATATCTATACACTTTATGTAGTTTACAACGGTTTTCTTAGTACCTGTCAAATCCCTTTAAATCACTGTGCCTTGAAATGTGTAAATACTGTATACTGACTTTTAATACATTTAGTATTGATTTTAAAATTAGAAGTGTTTTGTTTATAGTATAGTAAGTCATACAGTCATGTTAAAATGAGCCATCTTATCTGTATTCTGAGCTGAAAAACTGAAGGACACATTCTGGGTACATGTTGTCATTAATTTGCTGAAAGAAGCACAAAATGGAACCTTTAAGGATCCCATAGCTTCTCTTTCATTCTGTGACATTGAAGTGGTCCCTCTGGGCGTTCATCGAACTGCAGTCTCAGATGTCCAGCTCATCTAGAAGTGATCTTACTGACATGAATGATCTTCCTGCAGGCAGGTCACAGCTCAGACGCCGGCTGGAATCGCATGTTTGATAATATGTTTGAATGGACTGATTGCATGGCTTGAGCTGCGTTTGACTCTGAGTTTCTCTTCCCACAGAGGACTGGCTGCTTGTTGGAACAAAGCCAGGGCATCTCCTCCTCTACCGAATAAAGAAGGACCCAGGTAGGAAGAACCAAGGGGACGGGCATTTGCAGAGGTTCAAGCTAGAAAGTTGAAGTAATTTTCAATTATCTTTTGCTTCTAGGCTCCAACCGGTTTGAAGTGACTCTGGAAAAATCCAACAAGAACTTCTCAAAGAAGATTCAGCAGGTAGGTGGCTTTGCAGGAGGAGACTGCGGACTAATAACTGCACAAATCAAACACTCAGAAAGGGGAAGAAGCATTTGAATTCTGCTGAGGGAAGTTACAACTCAAAAGCCTTCAGATTCGTAGACCTACTTCCTGTTTTTGGCTCATTGTTCCTAACAATAGAGTCTCTGATGTGAATTCATGCCTCTCTTCATTCTAAATTTGGATCTTAACTGCAAATTGTAAACTCCCTTTATTGGAATGAAACTAAATTCTTGTATATTCTCAGCCTAGGTGTGTTCTAGTGTTAATGTCCACATTAATCTCTGCTTGATGTTGAATTCCTCTGCACTGGCCCTCCTTTAATTGTGTTTTTGTTCCGTCTCCAGCTTTATGTCGTCTCACAGTACAAAATTCTGGTCAGTCTTCTGGGTAAGTTTCCCTCTCATGCATTTTTATGCAATTAAACATAATAAGTGTTGCCTTTCACTTCCCTTTTGAGACATTGATTTTAACCCCTTGACGCCTATTGTCACAAATTCGCAGCATATCACATTCATTCAGACTGCAGCCGAGATAGCATATCCATTCAGTCAATCCTGGCTTGTGCATATTCAATACATACCTCGGAACCTTTTGTAAGCACTGGTTTCTCGTAGCACCGGTCGGAGTGGGATCTAATTATTATGTATGTGTCATTATTATTATTAGATATCTATTATTATTATTATATATCTATGTGTCTATGTTCTATGTGTAATAGATAAATTAACTATCTCCACTTATTTTAGCATCAGCTGGAAAGCAAAAAAACACAAAAAATGTTTATTTAATTGTAAATAAATTCAGACATCAGGAGGTTAAGAGCTCATGCTTTGTAAATACCTTTGAGTATAAAATCTGCTTATTATTTATCATCATTATTATGAAAGCTGTACAGTCGTGTCTTTGATTGTCTCCTGCAGAGAACAACATCCACGTCCATGACCTCCTCACCTTCCAGCAGATCACAGTGGTGTCCAAAGCCAAAGGGGCCACACTGTTTGCATGTGACCTGCAGGTCAGTTACTGTTCTCTTCTAGCTTTAACCCAAATATCACCAGTCATGAATATACATAATAAGAGAGCTCAGTTCAGTGCTGCCTCTCATTCCTGCTGCCAAGTTTTCCCGGTGGTCACTCAGAATATTGCAAATAAAAAATCTCCTGCGGCATAGCAAGTAATAAAATAAATTAGTAAAATAAATTGGGAATCTTTGGAGGTTTCCATCCATCCATCCATTATCTATACACCGCTTAGAACACAGGAATGATGGTTGCTGGAAATGTTCCTCTGTACCTCTATGGAGATATTCCATTAAAAATCTGCTGTTTCCAGCTAGAATAGTCAATTACCACATTAACAATGTCTGGACTGGATTTTCTGATTCATTTAATGTCATCTTCATTAAGAAAAAAAAGGTTTTCTTTCAAAAATAAGGACATTTCTAAGTGACCCCAAACTTGAGAACGGTAGTGTAGGTGGTCACAAACCTTGTTGTAAAGCTCTAGTAGGACACTATCTGAAATATAATTTGAAGAGGGTAGGGTGTATTGTGGCTCCACAAGTTCCTAAAGAAAACGAAAACCTGTATTTTTGTACATTTATGTCACAGAATGTTTTGTTGATGAGCTGTGGTATCCGGTTGTGCCACCAGGTGGAGACTTTTACTGTTTAATATTATAGCAACCAGAGGAGAAGGTCACTTTGGCTATGGGCAATTCCATGTTATAGAGAGCATTGTAGGTGTTTAGCTAGCAGTGGGCACCATGACAAAGACTTCTGAGATGCTTAATGGTGTCAGGACAGAGCATATTTGTTTAGAACAAGTGGGAACCAGCTGAGTTTCTATATCTCAGTGGCAGATTTAAATCGTGTCTATTGACTAAAATGACAATATTAGCAGCCGACAGATGTCTGCTGTGCTCAGTTTGTTTTGAATTATTTGATTATTGAATTGATAATTCTGCCAAATGATTGAGAAAATGACTTAAACTTTGCATCCCTAGTTTTCAGCCACACATTGTGCTCTCCCTTTACATCAGTGTGACAGCAGACATAAATGAAGGGTAGGATTTAGGTTTGTGCCAATACCAGTTAGTTTAAAAAATGCCTAGTTTGACCCTCACTGAGATTTTGGTATCAGATCAGGACATAATTAATAGATACCTGAAGGTTTGTGGCTGGTAGATCATGATATTAAACCTTAGAGAACAAATGGACATCTGGAAACATAATGTTGTTAAAATTTCACATCCTGGTTTTATTACACTTCCTCAGACAGTATAAAAACTGGAATAAATACACTGATCTAACATGTTTCTTTTTCCCATTAAGACTTAAACACTTTTTAATTTACACTCCTACTTCAGCATTTGCACATGTGTCTCTGTGTCACCCATTCACACACACATTCACACACTGATGGTGGAAGCTGCCAAGCAAGGCGCTAACCACAACCCATCAGGTTCAGCAGTTAAGGGTTCGGTGTCTTGCTCAGGGACACCTCGACATGAGCTCTCCAGGCGAGGATCGAACCGGCAACCCTCCAGTTACAAGACGGCCACTCTACCCACTGAGGAATGCCGCCACATATACAATACGCCCAGATACAAGATAAACACGATGAGAAGTACAACTGTTATGAGTTCCTAAAGTTTTATGTCCTAGTTAATGTATCCAACAGGAAAAAAAAGACAGTCATAACAATAGTTTTTCATTTCTTTCCCACGTTTCTGTGCGGCACTCACATTTTCCCTAATTTACAGTCACGAATTGTATATTTTGTCTCTTTCGTCTTCAGCAAACCAGCTCGGGGGAGGAGAGGCTGAGAATGTGTGTCGCAGTGAAGAAGAAACTCCAGCTGTATTATTGGAAGGACAGAGAGTTCCATGAACTGCAGGTAAAATTAAACCATACATGAGGTGTGACTCACTGCAGTGTGATTCACGATCAAAAATAATTTCAAATCCCTTGACACATTTAGTCATATTAATGTTTTCTTTTCGTCTGTCAGGGGGACTTTGGCGCACCAGATATTCCAAAGTCCATGGCCTGGTGTGAGAACTCCATATGTGTCGGTTTCAAACGAGACTATTACCTCATCCGGGTATGTGTTACAGACCAGCACTACACTAAACTTTTTCCTACATTTTAACTTTTTTAGAGAAACTCCTCCCTTGTAGAATTGCAATAAGGCTGTAAAAGTTTTGTAGCGTATTCCTTAGTGGGGAAGAAAGGCATAACTTGGATTCACGGCAGTTAAAGTGTATTTCAACAATGACAGGCTTTCAGGGATGTATTGAAACATCGGTAGAAGTCACCGCTGCTGCATAATTCATGTGTCTATTGTTCATCTGTATGCTCGGTTTCTTCTAAACTGTCATGTTTTCTGCTAAAATATGCAGCATAAGTCTCCTGCATTTCCTCGAGAACCTTGTCAAGCTCGACTCTGTTGTTCCTAAACCGGCTTGAATCTTTTGTTCTTGGCACAACAAACATTTCTCAGGTGCTTTTCGAGTCGGAAGCGAGTGTTTTATGGCAGAAGTTGGAAGGACAATCACCTGAAAATGATCTGTAGAGGCAGACAGTTATGTAATGACTTCCTGTCTGCATTGTTGTCCTTGAGTTTGTGCTAATTTTGGGCTTTTTCCTTTGCACTTCTCCCTGGTACTCCTAGAGCATTATCAGCTGTAGTGTGGTAGCCATTGCTAATGCAGTTGGCTTTTCCTTAACCCTTAGATGCATGAGTGGGTCAAAAATGTTTTCTTGCAATATTTTTATAATGAAGAGCTGTTGTTATTTCATTTTCCAGCTATTCCTCAAAAATCATGTTTCTGATATCATTCCATTTTAAATTTTAAGTTACCTTTTATACTTTTAAAGAAATTGTAATATTTGTATTACAACCCCAAGCTCTTTATCATTGATAATATCATACAAGAGGTGATGTAGTGTACAAACTTGGAGGTGAAAAAATGTCAACAAAATGGTTGTTGACATTCTTCTATTGCTGTTCTATGTTAGATTCTTCTTTATCAATTATCAGAATGTTCAGAATCTGTTATAAAGGGAAAATGTAAACATATTTCAAACATTAAATAATTCTTGTGTGGACCACAATATAATACAAACAATAATACAAATTATTATTCTTATCCAAAATGACAAAAAGTGTTATTTTTTTTTAACTTGTGCCACATTTTTACTCACTGTTGGCCCCATTTTCACTGCGATTTATGTCTTATATGTCCAAAAAAGTTGTGCACCTCTGTGGAAACAACACAACCGTGGCTAGAAGTAAAGAGAACTTATTCATGTTTTTGTGCGGTATAACAAAGTTATAACACCATAAATCATAACAAAGAAGAAGTAAGGGTTGAGTTTCTTTGATAAATATAGCTTTTCTCAATATTTTCAAATGCCCACAGGTGTTACCAACACTGGGAAAAAATGATTGCTTCACATGCTCTGGATAGTTTATTAAGCGAGGCCTTTTTACATTTTTAGTATCTGTACTAATAAGGTGTTTTTCACAGTACTCTCCGCATCAAATGTAGAAAGATATTTCACCATGTAGAATGTGTCTTTTAGCCACTTTTTGGCAACTTCCTCTATTACAGTTTTGGAGCCTTTTTTTGCATGTATTTTATGCATAAAATTTGTTAAAATTTTTCTCTCAATTTCTCTTATCGTCTGTTCTCTGCAATCCAAAAGTCGCAATTTTTTTGACACAAGACTTGGTCACAGCTGAGTCATTTAAGACTTTTCAGTTGTACGAAAGAGTGCAGAATTTTTAGATTTATATAGAATCTGGTGCAAATGGTTTATTTTTAGCGCATCTTTTTACTTAAGAATGGAGAATGTAGAAGTGATTTTCATGAAATGAAAATTTTAGCTTAGATTTGGTTGTTTTTCCGATAGAACTGCAGACAACGCATGATATGCTAGGATTATTTCTGTTTTTACAGTTTCTGATGAAGAGAACATGCTTTTCTAGGGTTATAAAATTCTGAACGTCATGACTCACATGATCTCTCTTGTCGTCTAGATGGATGGTCGTGGCTCCATCAAGGAGCTCTTCCCTACTGGGAAACAGTTGGAGCCTCTGGTTGCCCCACTGGCTGATGGGAAGGTGGCTGTTGGGCAGGATGACCTAACTGTGGTGCTCAACGAAGAGGGCGTCTGCACCCAGAAGTGTGCCCTGAACTGGACAGATATCCCCATCGCCATGGGTAAGAAAACACACAAAGACTTCACTCTGCTTCTACACTATGGTATCTTTAGCTCTGTGTGTATTTTTAGCTAAATCTTAGCTGCTGTTATGTGTTTGCTCATATAAAAAAAGCCCACTTCAAGCACTTTCCAAGTTGCTATTTCTTCTTATGACGCTACAGTTAAGTAGGTATCAATAGGAACTGACAGCAAAGTCAAAGGACACAGAGATGCTGAGCAACAAGAGACAAAAATCCTCCCTCAGCTCCAGATAACAGAAGGTGTTTTGCCAAAATGTGTCACCCCCGACTGTTGCTTCCGCCCAGGGAAAAAACAGAATCTGCTCCGTTTCTTTCTTGGGCATAAATTTCACACTTTGTAAACAATAAACAACAAAATCTTCACAGATTTACAGAAACTGAAGGCAGCTGCTTTGGTCATATTTCAGTAACACACACACTGTATTTTGTTAGTTTTTGACATTGTTTGCTATAAATCTGACCGCCTAACATTAACAAACTCGCCCGTCGTAATTACTACTCTGCACTGCCAGGGGAAAAGGAACCTCAGCAGACCAAACAGGGAAAGACCACAAGAGGAAACAGGTTTTCAGCAGTTTGGCACATCAGGGATGAAGACGGTTGTGACAGTTAGCATAAACTTTACCTTCTTCTGGCTTACATACAGGTTTTTGTTTTGCAGCCACATTTTAAAGCAGAACTGCTCTCTAAAGTATCATATCTGGAATTGTTTCAGCTCAAATTTGTGCATAATCTGAGATTCTTTCTTTTTCAATGCACTTTTAGATGCAGGTTTCTACACCTGTCTTGATGATAATCTGCTTTTAGTTTTGGCTCTAAAAAGTTCTCATAATGTCTGCTTTTATTTAACTCAGGGAGGTTCAGAAGTGCTTGCCAGGAACAGTACAGTTTATTCTGTTCTTGTACTGATTGGGGGAGGTTTGCTCACATAACCGTAATTGTATATTAACCAAACACCAGATGAAGCATTTGGCCTAAACACTGCCATTGTTCCATCATCCAGCTGCTGTCTCTTCTTTTTTTTCTTTCCTAATCTTCCCTTCCCTTGTGCAAAATCTTTCTTTCCCCTCCGTCTGAGCTGTGATGCTGTTTTCCACATGTCAGGAGACAAAAGTTGGTTTTAGAGCAGCTTTTTTCATCCCCTGACTAAGACACCTCCGGTCTGTTTTACTAAAGAACTTTGGAACAAGTGATGCAGATGAGCTTTTGCGTTGTTCTGAAGGCTCATTGGAATTCAGAAAGGAGCAATACGAAGGGGAAATGAAGCCTCCGAGCAGTTGGTTTCATGCAGTTTGCAATTTCCTCATTTTGATTTAGTCAATGTCGTGGCTTTGGCCTGCACCAGGATGGAATGGAGGATGAGGACTGTTCAGTTTAGAGTCTTTCTAACTCAGTGGACGTCATCTTTCCCATTGCTAACCGATAGCTTAGCTAGATCGCTGTTTTTGACTAGATTTCCTGCTCCATAGCCTCAAAATGAAAATGAAATTCGGTCAGAGAAAGCTTGTCCCTACCTACGTTATAAGCAGTGGTAAATGTTATTATTTCTGACTCCTGCTGCTGAAAGGCTCAATTCGGAACAAAAAAGTCAGTTTTCTTCAAGCTTTGTCTGCAGACTTTGCTTTAAATTGTTATTTTATCATACGTCAGTGTTTCAACATGTTGAGAATTTACTTTTGGTGACAAGTGGAACAGCATGAATGATGTACCTGCAGAGGCTCAAGCATTTTTGAGTTGGGGAGTGTAACCCTGGTTGTTTTCTGAAGCTGCAATTTACAGATGTCCCTCAAACACATCGCATGCAGGCTATTGGTAGACACAACAATTTACTGATGTTCTCTAAAAGTCTCCCATGCATAGGGGATGCTAGCAAGGGTCTGTAAATGCCTCATATGCATCAGTAGATGATCCTAGGTGGCTGTGCACAGAGAAGCCTCTAGTCCCCACTCAGTTACTACCATGCAGCAACTAAGACACATATGTGGCCAAAGATGTATTTTAAAAGAGTGAAATAAGATGTTCGGCTATTAGATTTACTTTTACCTGACTGGGCCGTTCAGACACATGCAGACAAACCTACAAATTTTTTAGGTGCACGGGTGTGAGCAGTATAAATCTATGGTTGCATTTCACTGATTTTTGCTTGATGGCATGCTGAAGTCCTGAAAAGCAGCACATGCCAGCAGTGTTAGACATTTTAAAATAGTGTCAGCCAATGATTTTTTTTTTAACCCCACCCCCTGACACACACATACAAACCAACAGTAGCATGTCAGCCACTGAACTGTTGTAACATGCCAAAGTATTTTTTTTTGCTTGCATTGATACATGTCAAATCTCTTACCGTCTCTTCTGTTTTTACTGTACATTCAGTACGTCTTCCTGTACTTTGCGTCGCATGGAATTTTGAGAAAAAGGTCATAATTATGTATAAATGCTGCATATGTAGCCCATTTTATATATTTTTTTCCTTTCCAAGAACATATTTTGCTTCCATTTCTTCAAAAGGTTGAACCATTTGTTTAGATTTTGTCATCGTATTCAATTTGTAAGACCTATTTTTTAAGTTACAGGTAGATTTGCATATTCTTACATCTGTAACCCACCTGTGGTCATTTTGTTTCGTTTGTTTTGCACGTGAACGTAACTCTGATCTGTGTCGCTCTTTCTGAATTGTTCTCAGAGCACCAGCCTCCCTACATCATAGCGGTTCTGCCTCGCTACGTGGAGATCCGGACCTTCGAGCCGAGGCTGCTGGTGCAGAGCGTGGAGCTGCAGAGACCCCGATTCATCACCTCAGCAGGGTGAGGCAGGCAGCCCTCTGTCAAGTTTAGTTATCTCTTTAACAGTCTGTCATCTGTGTAGGATATCTGGGTGTTTTCTACGCTCAGTTTTGGCAAATTGCAGTTAGAATGTCTGTTCTGATCAAATGTCGCCAGCTGGAACGTTTATTCGATAAAGCAATTAGTTGTCAACTGTTAAATTAATATGCGACTATTTTGATGATTGATTCATCGGTTTGAGTAATTTTTGAGAAAAAAAAGGTTGAAATTCTCTGATTCCAGCTTCTTAAATCTGATTTATTTACTCCTATATCACACTAAACTTAGTATCTATCAAATGGGGACCAAACTAGATATTTGAATATGGCATCATGGGTTTTGGGAAACACCGATCAAACTGAACCATTTTCTGACCTTTTTTATGTCAGACAGCTAATTAATTAACCAGGAAAATAATCACCATATTAATTCACAATGAAAAGAACTGTGAATTGCAGCTCAAGAACAGCCACAGATTTGACTGTCCAAAATTTTACATCATCATTTGTTGCATTGTTTCACCTCTGGGAAGATTTGTGAGTAAAATTCAAATGCTGTTTTCCAATGCAGTTGTGCAAATAATTTAATAAACAATGATTTATGATGAGTTGTGAGTTAGCATATGTAATGTTTTAACTGTATACCACCCTCTATCAACTTAACACTATATGCTTGATGCTTGTTGTATTAGATTTTTTTTATGATGAGACAAGAAATGTTTATTCTAAAAAGTATTTGATATTTTGTTCTGTAATAATCTGAACTAAATATGCCATAGTAGCATGAAAGATATCCTGATAATGTTGAAAGGATCATGTTAAAATGAGAAAACTTTCATGTTGTAATGAGAGACTGAGTGGTGGCAGCTCCACCTATCTGATGCTGCAGTATTTGAGATGAAAAAGGCTGCAGTGTTGGCAGGTTCCATAATGACTTCTAACCTTCTTTGCTGCTGCTGCTCTGGTTCCTTCAAAGAAAATCACGCTTCATTTGTTGCTTTCATCAATTTCCATTTCCCAGGACACTGATGCTGATAATGTGGGTCCATCCTTAGTAAGAAAACTCTTTTGTTCCAACCTATTTTCTCTAATCGTGTTCTGTCCTCTTATCTTTCACAGGCCAAATATTGTGTACGTTGCCAGCAACCACTTCGTGTGGCGCCTGGTTCCTGTGTCGATAGCCAGCCAGATCCGGCAGCTTCTTCAGGACAAGCAGTTTGAACTGGCTCTTCAGCTGGCGGTGAGCTGCACGACCGCTCGCCTCACTGTCAGACCTTGTTATTAAATTCTCCAGGATTAAATTTGCGCTTGAGCTCTGAGGGTGGATCATTAAAATCACTTATCTTGATTAGAAGCAGCATGTTGAGACAGTAAAAGCCTCAGCTTTGTGCTTTATGGTCACTCTACCCAGCATTCTAGCTGTCCAGGGTCATTTCCGAGAATGAACAAATCCATTCATGTTTTATCTTTGGAATCCAGCTTTTTCATAAGCAGACGAGAGACATGTTGCCATTGTGTGATGAATCTTTGTGGGTTTCGTTTCTTTTTTTTTTTTTTTTCCTGCCAGAAGATGAAGGATGATTCAGATGGCGATAAGAAGCAGCAGATACATCACATCCAGAATCTCTATGCCTTCAACCTGTTTTGCCAGAAGAGATTTGATGACTCCATGCAGGTGTTTGCCAAACTTGGCACAGGTAGGATGCAGGATTTCTGCTGTTCAGGGCAAATTTGTAATATAAACCAATCAGATTGCACCTGGACATAGGACCAAATAAGTTCTTATACCGTAGTCATCTTAAAAATATTTTCTACCAATCCCTTTGGATTAGTGATTCTCTTTGTTTCTTTTCTCAGGCTCATTACACATCTGTTGCTTATTGTTTGTATTGATGGAAAACTGCATCCACATAGAATGATGTCACATCTCCTCTGTGATGGCAGACTTTCCTTCTTCTAATGAGCTTTTGACTTTAGGTTTTGGATCTTACAGTAATTTGTTGTGTCTGCATTGAAAACTCTGTCCTCAGTTGCACATTTTCCTTTGATCAAACTCAATCGTCAGACATGGAATGCGATATTAACATCTTTCCCATCCTGTGTTCTGCAGATCCCACACATGTGATTGGACTCTACCCAGACCTGCTCCCATCAGACTATCGCAAACAGCTGCACTACCCAAACCCTCTGCCTACTCTGTCTGGGGCAGAGCTGGAAAAGGCTCATCTTGCTCTTATTGATTACCTCACCCAGGTGTGTTTGTGTACGGTTTCTTTACAACACAGAGAAAAAACAGGAAACTCTACATAGGTGGTACATTTTAGTAGAGCTGAAAATAAGGCTCTACATATGAGGTGCAATCAAGATGTTCTGCTTATAAACCGCCATCCCCTTCAAAGTAGTCGTGTTCAGTGATAGTTGTTGAAGTAGTGACATTAAGGGGGAGGACAGTGTCTCCAGACGTTATCTAATTACCAGAGTCATATGTAGACTGAACGTGACTGTGGCTAAAATAGCAACAGGGTGCGTTTTTTCTTTATTGAGGATGCTTAATAAGCCCAAAAGGATGGTTCATATTTGGCGCTCTTCATTATAATCTTGTGTATCACAATGTTTGGTGATTTTGGAAATGTAAAATACCATCACGATTAAAACTTTGGGCTGCACAGTGGCATGGTGGTTAGCACTGTCGCCTTGCAGCTAGTAGATCCCCGGTTCACGTCCTGGCCTTCCCAGGATCTTTCTGCATGGAGTTTGCATGTTCTCCCTGTGCATGCGTGGGTTTTCTCCGGGTTTTCTCCAGTCTGGCGGACCCAGACAAACTCCGCCAGAACAGGCCAGCAGAAATACTTGGGAATGCTAATAATGCTACGTTGCTGTTTGAGTTTCTGCATTATGTTGCTGATGTTCCTGCTCCTGTTCAGAATGCCAAGCAGACATGATGGACAGTAAGTCAGATATTCTGACTGATTTATATGAATATAATCAACCTGACATCAGGATTATTTGTTTTTGTTTTGTTATTTTTTATTTATTTATTTATTTTTTTAAAGTTACTTTTTTTGGCCTTCTGGCCCTTCTGTCCCTCTCAACCCGCCGGCCAACGGGTCATGGGTCCCCCCATATGAGCCAGGTTCTGCTCAAGGTTTCTTCCTGTTAAAAGGGAATTTTTTCTCGCCACTGTCGCCTTAGGACTTGCTCTGTGGGTTCAGGCATAAAGGTTCTGTAGCGCGTCTTGAGACTATTTGAATTGTAATTGGCGCTGTAAAATACCTTGGAGAAAGTAAAAAAGAAATAGATTCTTGAAATTCTTTGGACAATTTATGAGTCTTGCTTTAAAAAGCAAAAACCATAACTGGTTTACATTTTGCTGCCACCCTGTCCAGTGATATGCTGCTTCCAGGGCTCCAGCCACATTTGGTTTACTTCCTGGAAGTTCTGTCCCATCCATGGAAGTCCTTCAAGTTGAATTTCACTTTTGGGAAGAGGAGAAAGTGGCAGGGAGCCAAATCTGTCAAGTATGGTGAGAAGAGAGCTATGATTGTGTTGGTACAGCCAAAAAACTAGTGAGTTTGCATGATGGCACGCTCCACGATTCAGATCTGAATATTCTCCCTCAGATGCCACAGGATGTTACAGTAGGAGTCTATGTTGACAGTGTGAAACTGGCGGACAAATTTATGGTTTCCAAACAAAACACTGAGCATGCTCTGGTTGTGCTGTTGACTTTTTTTTAGCCTTGGAGACTGTGGACTCTCTTGATGAAGATTGCTGTTTGGTGCCTTAGTTTTAACTATAGACCAAACACCCTGTTACTACTAATGATCCTTGACATGAGGGTTGGGTGAGTTTGACACAGAATTTGATGTTTGCTTTTTGCGCAAGCTCCATGGTGATACCACAAAGTGCACCTACAAACTGTAAAAACAAGACTTTTGGAGAGATTTTCATATGTGGCAGGAGCACTGGAAGCTGTGTGTCACCTATGAGATGTCAATTTGAATTGAATTTTTAGAGGCACAGCGTTCAGAACTTCTTTATCGCACTTCTTAAACTATCAAAAGCTTAAAAGTTGTAATATAACAGTAAAAACATACTGAGCCTTAGGCTCAAAGAATCAGTACAAAATGAATTAAATATTTTTTTTCTTTGATTTCCTCACAGAAACGGAGTCACCTTGTGAAACAGCTGAATGACTCTGATCCTTCTACAACATCTCCACTCATGGAGGGAACACCAACCATCAAAAGCCGCAAAAAACTGCTGCAGATCATTGATACCACCTTGCTGAAATGTTACCTGCACGTAAGGCCGCAATCTTATTTTTCATGCTTTTACTCTAGCTGTATTCATTCCTAGTGTACTTTTTAATTTTGGAATGAAATGCATAGTTAAAATGCCTTTTCTGTTTTTATCCGAAGCTCTTTCTTTTTTATACTTTCCTCATCTCGTCACAGAAAGTTTAGATTAAGCACAGGCAAATGATGCACAGGGCTGACCACTTATATGTCATACTTTTTGATTCACAACCAGCCTGTTATTATCAGCAAATCCAATCCAGATGTTTATATTTCATGACACAAGTTATATCAGTTCTTACAAACTTGGCAGCCTTCACCATCCACTTATAGCAAAGTGATTTCATAAGCCAGTGGTTCTGAACACACATAAATACTGGCAGCAACATTAAGCAACTAACAGAGCCCCACATATAGCCAAAAGGGTCTTGTGTTAAGCAGCTTGTTGGCAGATTTACTTGGACGTATCAAAAACTGAGTCACAGTTAAACGCAGTGTTAGTCTGACCGTCCTTCAAGCAGTACTGTGGGTCTGGTGTTGATTCAGGTCAATACCTGGGCAACGAAGCAAAACTTTTGATTTGCCAGGCAATCTGTGTGTCGGCCCTCATCTGTGGACGAATGAGTGAGATCACAGATACAAGCAGCCAAAGTAAGTTTCTCCACAGATTGGTTCAGCTCTGCATGAAGAGCAAAGGAGTCTGGATGCACGCTAGAACTAGTCCACATATACACGGGTGTTTTATAAAACAGGGTTTTTTCTCCTTTGTTCCCACAAAAGCATCTCAGTCAGCCATGACATTGCAAAAACACAACTGAAGCCATGGCAAGACTGTGCCAAAACAACAGGCAGTGATATAACCATAACCCTTAGCCAATCAGAAGACTTAAAAAGCAGTATGAATGGTTCCAGTAGGCTGCACATCGATTAAAGGGCAAATTGTGTGAATGGACTAATTCTGATGCCTCTGTTACTCAACATAGTGGAAGAGCAACTGGACCTTATGTATGAGATGTGAAAAGTTCTGTTAGCATTGGCAGAATTTTGGTCATGGCTAATTGGCATTTGGCTCATGTAAACAGAGGAGAAAATGACATATGCTCTTTGGGTGAGTTGCGACCCATATCGCACTGCAAGATCAAGGAGAGATTGGAGATCCTTTAACATAGCGTGTGGTTTGAAATGCCAAGAGTCTGCACTACATCATTTAAATAGTAAACACACTGCAGCAGAGAGGACAGGCTAATTAAAAGCCACATAACTGTGATTTTGTATAAAATACAACTACAAATGATTATTGTTTGGGAATGTGTTGTGTTTTGTAATTTGCTTTTGTTGTCTACTTGTTCAGACCAACGTGGCCCTCGTGTCCCCCCTCCTTCGTCTGGAAAACAACCACTGCCACATCGAGGAGAGCGAGTACGTCCTGAAGAAGGCTCACAAATACAGCGAGCTCATTATTCTCTATGAAAAGAAGGGCCTGCACCAGAAAGGTAGGAGTCAGGCTGCTGGTGAATCTAACCTCATAAACCTGATTATCACATCATGAGATTTTATGCCTCACAAATCTTCCATCTCATCTGCAGAGAGGCGTTTTATCTAATTATGTGACTTTATTGTTTTCATGTCATAGTAATGGAAAGTGTAAGGCAGGTTTTTGGAAATGTCCGAAGTAATTTCACTGTTGCATTGTCGCATTTTTTTGCCATCAGGGCGAGATTTCTCCATTCGTTGCTATTGAAATCTTTCAAGCAATATCTTTTACACAATCTAAGAAAGTGATTTAGACATTTTTCAAACAAAAATTTATTTAAGAAGTGTCTCAAAAACATAACGTTAATGCCAGATTCTTAGCTGTGTGTTTGCTCTGAAGTGAACAGATTGAATTCCATTTGATTATGTGTGATTTGGGGCGTAATAATTCATTTGGAACGGCCAGGATTTATACACTTCCTTCAGCTGTTCTTCTGGAAAACTGGCAGGAATCTCTCTCGAGTTCAAGTGCAAGTTCATGTGCTTTTTCTTATGCATGAATGACTGATGGTTGTTGTTACATAAGAGAGTAGAACATACATTAAGCAAACAAGAGCGTAGTTACAGTTGTGTTTGGAAGCAGTGTACATACCACACCATAACTTTAGGGGGAGCTCACTTTCTTCACTTTTTGTGATCAGAAACAACCGACACAACATTCACAAAGCCCTTGACTGAGTTTTTATGTATCATTATTCCTTTTAATGAGAATATGATTTCAAAAGTGCTCCTAAGTTTACTTTTATGGCGGCTGGTGTTAAGAGGTTTCCTTTCGTCTAATCTTTGACTCAAAATGAGTGAACTTTGTGATGTTGCGGTGCCACGCTGCGATGGTGATGGCGAGAGCAGTATGGATCCAATATCTTTAGTGAATTAGTGATGAATCGCCCTCATTCATGAATCATACATCAATAATAGCCTGATTCACCAAAGTTGAAGAACATCCTGAAAAATGGGAAACTGTGGAAAAATAGCAACTGTCAAAATTCTAGACACTTTCCAAAGTTACAAATTTTCAGGGGAGCTCACGTCTTCTTAGGAGGAGCAAAGTTTCCTTCCAGCTCCCCTGTAGTTTACACACAGAAATGTTGAGGCAATATTGCTCTTTTAGTGTCTTGTTTCAACTGTTGTTTTTCTGGGGCAGAATAATTGCACAACATACGTCTTTATTGTAAAAGAATGTGGTAATGACAATTTGAATCCTCTTCCAGGCCTTGTTAAAGAGGCGACATCTTCCAATAACTTCATATTTATATAAAATGGTTTACTTAAACTAATGATCTAGCAGTTTAAATCTATTAATCTTTCTCAGATCTGCCCTGAACTCCTTCAACTTTCCCATTGCACTGTTGGTCAGTCCAAAAAGCGCTGCCAAACAAACCCTTTTTTGTGTGTATGTGTGTTCGCAAAGAGAAGCTACCAGCTGTAGTCCATCATGACCACTCTCAGCATGTTAAGAGGCTTCAGGAAGTTAATCGACATTTTGGAGCTTTGAGCACCACTGAATTAATAAACTAAGTGGGCGTATGTATAATTTTGACCCTGTAAGTACGATTTTGACCCTGTGTTCATTCCTGAAAGCCCAAAATACATTAAAACTTGCACAAAATATTCCACTTTCTGGCTTATTAAAAATGGATTTTGTGCAGAAATGCTGCCCTGAAAGAAGAACATTTTGAGTGTTTTTAAGCTTCCAACTACAACTGTACAGAAATTAGTCAAATGGAAAATATATATGCAGGATTTCTAGAATCTAATATAAATGTGTGAATCCCATCCAGACACTTGTACGTACTCCTTAAGCTGTTTCAGGAAGAAGGGAAGGAGGAAATAAAAATCAGCAGCAGCTTCAGTCTGGTTAGTACCTACCACTGTGTTACCTGAGTTGGAGTAAATTTTTCTGTAAGAAAAAGCTGAAATGGTATCAAGATTTTTCCATAATATTTTAACTCATTAGCTGACACTTTCTACCTAAAATATGAGGAGTAGAAAGACTGGTTTATTCTTAGATTTTTAAACAAATTCTTAGAATTTTTTAAATCTTTGCCCCTGACTTGCCTTCAGCTGGTTGAAGTCCATCTGTGATAAAAATAATGATATTAAAAACATTGAGTACAAACTTTCAAGTTTAGCACAAAGGAAAAACTACAACACAGGGGGATCAAACCAAGTGGACACCATATAATAAAGGGTAAAATATAATAACTACAATGCAAAATATAGAAAACAAAGCCGTCCGACATTGTAAAGTATTTAAAGGACTCAGTAAAATGTAAAAGAACAAGATAAAATAACCAAAATAATATCAACTAGGCGATGTCCTGGTAATAAAAGGTCTCTTAGTCATGTTTTTTTAAGAAGACACTTACATTTACTTAAATTATCAGCACAAACAACAATGGTCAAATCAGCTAATCATGAGCTGAAATTCAGGAATAGTTATCAGGATCTTAATGAGTACTAAGATCACAAATTTAAGTTTGTATTTGGCTTTAAAAATAAGCAGTAACATCTAAAAAAAATCTATTCTGAAACCAGTGGTAACCAACAATGTGATCACTTCTACTGGGAGCAATTTAAAGGCGAGCAGCAGTGTTTAAAATTAAACTAAACTCATGAATGTTTCCCTCAGTGAAACTGGAGTAAAGCATGTTACAGTACTCAAGTTTGGAGATGATAAATGCATGAAAAAACCTTTATTAAATCCGTAAAAACAAGCAAAGATCTGACCTTTATGATGAACCGAAGCTGAATGAAAGCAGAACGCACAGCTTTTGTCACCTGAGTATTAAATAAGAGACAAATGACTGCCAACGTTTAGTACATATATCAGTACAAGCAAGCAAATCCTGTATAATTTTTCACTCTTTCATTAAGAAAGGTCATGTCTCCGTACCGTGTGAAATTAATGTGAAACAAAAGCCATTAATTACCTATGAAAAGAAGGTGTAATGTTTTTAATTGAATTTTTGAAAGGAGAGCAAGAGTTGTTTGGCTTTGAAAGTTCCTCTGAGACGAGTCCTTTTTTTTAAGGGGATTTAATCATCGAGCAGCAGACGACAGATGTGTCACCCAGCTGTATAATGACTGATATCACAGTTCAAGTTATTTGTCAGAGCATGATTCAGCCTCAGCTTGATAACTGCATGAATACCAATGAAACACTGTGACACATCTGCTCCCAACTGGATGCTGAATTTGGGCTTCAGTATGTTAGATGTCACACCACTTGAGAGCCGCTTTAGTCAGTTGTCGCTTCATTACGTCAAACACAAGAGCTGAGTTGTTTTGTTCTGTTTAATAGACTCCAGTTTAGTGCTTCATCAAAGCCGTATTCTGGGGCAGCTCTGCGAGGCTGCGTCTCCCAGGAGGTTTTTCCTGCATGTGGTCGACTCATCGTCGTCGTAAATCAGAGCCGTCGTAATGCTTTTTGTTCCTGGCGGTGTTCTGCGGCAGATTCTGGGCCGCTCTCGCAGCGATCGCGGCTGGATTTAATTGGCTTTGCTGAAATTTGTGCCTGTGATGTCATGCTGCTGAAGTCCACCTCGCCCTGCCAACTCAAACCAGCTGTTCCCGGCCACCAATTAACACTCGGCGTGTCCCTCGGCCAGATTTTGGCAGAGTTACGTAACGCAGTGCACCACAGAACAGATGACATCCACCACTCAGACTAATCTCTCATTTGTTCTTGCCTCCCTTTCGCCTCTCCTCAACCCGCTTGACCTCTTACAGCTCTGCAGGTGCTGCTCGATCAGTCCACCAAGGCCAACTCTCCTCTGAAGGGCCACGAGCGAACCGTGCAGTACCTCCAAAGACTGGGTAAGAATCAACTGTTGTAACTCAGAGTGTCAAAGTTGTCATCTCTATAGATATGTTAAAGTGAACGGTGTGGGTTTGGGAAAAGCCTCTGAGGAATCTTTCTCTCTGATTGATTATGGAAGTTGGATGAACATGTAGTTTGCATTCAGTCACGTGCCATTTTCTGTAGACTCTGGTATGTCTGGCTCTGACTCAATGTGACTGTTTTGTATTCGCTGTGCATCTCTGTTAACCTTCTAAACCCCAAGAGCCTGCCAGCGGGTTTGAAAGGCTTGTTATCTTTTTAAAAATCGCCAAGATTGTCTCATTTATCAGAGCCAGAATCTGTAAAAACAGAGAGAATCGTCTTACTTTCATGAATTTATGTTGCTATTTAAAATGAGCCCACAGTGAATAAAAATATGACAAGAGCCAAAAACGTCCAGAAACTGCTTGGAGTTCAAAGGGTTAATCTTTATGTCTGTGCGCCAGTGATGCCAAGATAAATTCCTGGTGTTCAGCGGTTAAAGTTGTGTTTTTGTTGAATGCATTTCATTTTTCTAAATGTAATTCTGATACTGTGGCATAATGACTACTAGAGGTTAAAGGTAGGGATGTCCAATATTATCGGCCTGATATTGGCATAAAAATGTAATATCGGTCAATATCATTATGGTTTTTTTGACATATCGGTTATTGGCAAAAAAGCCAATATTGGATATCCTTAGTCAAATATTTTCCTTTGGCTTCAGAATAATGATGAGTGATTTTGTTTTCTTTATTCCCATAAAATTTCTAATTGTGCTTAAAGTTTCTACATGCAACATCCATTTACTGGTTGATGTTGAAACAATGACAAAGAAGATGTCTTTTTTTCTTTTGCAACAAAATGAAGTGCTTTTCATGTCTTTTTCATAAATATTTTCTGCTCTCTAGTCCAAAAATGCCAATTTAACTTGTTTTTAGCAAACAATAAAGTTGTCGAATATTAGTCAAAGACAACAAAATTAGATTATTTAAATGTGCAAGGATACATATTTGTTTTCTTTAATTGTAAAAAGTTTTTGTAGGATCATATCAGTGCATTTAAGTCTTTTTTTATGTTAGCAAGCTAATAGTTTACTAGAAGTTGCATATAAAGTTCTAGAGGAGGAAAATGATGATAGCAGGGTACAGTCTTTGTTGTTTATTTGTTGTTGTTGTTTTTTTAAGGTGAAGTGTTGCTATACCTGCTTTTAAAGGGAGTTTGAAGAAAATGTAATAACTTAATATAGACTTAAGCATGTATTTTATCTTCATTTTTGTGCTCATTACTTTCTTGGCAGAATTAAACTTACTTGTATGTCTCATTTCTACGTACACAGGAGTGGAGAATCTGGGTATAATCTTTGAGTTTTCTCCATGGGTGCTGAAGATCTGTCCTGAAGATGGCCTGAAGGTGAGCAAACAGTCACACAAATTGTCTCAGAAGAGCGGTTTTTCCACATGAATGTAGTAAATTGATTGTTTTTATATTTATAGTTATTTTTTCTGCTTATTTAATGCCGTAAGCTGGAGTCTTACTGTATTTAAAACCCACTTTCCGTGAAAAAAGCTTCTCTGTTGGTATAAAAACCTCTTTTCCTGTCCAGATCTTTACCGAAGACTTAACAGAGGTGGAGACTTTGCCCAGAGACAAGGTGTTGCAATTCCTGAAGGAGGGCTTTGAGGAACTCGCCATCCCGTATTTGGAGCACATCATTTACATCTGGGACGAGAAGGGCCCTGAGTTTCACAACGTGCTCATCCAGCTGTACCTGGGGAGAGTTCAAGGCCTCATGAAACAGTATCTCAACTCACTGCCAGAAGGTACTACAAAACTTCACCTCACAGCAATTTTAGGTGCTTGAAGTCATAAAAAAGTTTTACATTCAGTCATTTTTGCCGCTTTAAAAACTTTGAAAATAAGTTTTGAGGCGTTTCAACAAGAAATGATGTTTTTATTTTCCATTTTCATCCTGATATAACTTTAGGAGACATTTAATGTTCAGCAATGTCTACCTGAAGCTGTGAGGAAATAAATGGGAGCGTATAGCTGTAGTTGAGAGCCATTGTGACCCTGCAGCTTTAATTTTATCCTCCCACCATTTTGGCAAATCAACTTTTTCATGTACTGACTATCGGGGTTTCTTCGTGTCTCATTGCTTTGCATATAAAACCTGCATCAGAAGTTATTATAGAAACCATCCATCTCTCACTCTTTGTGCTGTTTAATGCTCTCCCAGGCACCCTGAATCTGAACGGGTCTCTTGGCCAACGCCGGAATGTTTTCAGGGATGCTTATTAATGTGCACATATTTGTGAAATAAGCTCATAAAAGCGGCTCATAAAATAAATAAATCTGTCCTTGGGCAGGTTATTGCTTCGTGTCGTATTATGAAGCGTGTTTCATTGCACAGTGAGATATTGTTTCTCTGATATTATTGTGTTTCTCAATAACGAGGTGGAACTTTATGGAATTAAATATATTTTTACAGAGAAAACATGATAATACACCCTGATATTTACTATTTTTGGGGCTCAGCTTTCAGTTTTCAGTGACAAAATTGATAGCTATTTACCAGTTTGTTTTGGATTATTTTCATTTTTTAACGTTTCTGATATTTGTGAAGCTCCATGTGCAACAGCTATTTTATTTGAGCTGCAGTAATTTATTAGCCCTCTGAGCCTCAAGCACTTTCTGGGCATTTTTACTCACTGATCATTTTTCACTGTAATATAAAGTCCTGCACCTCTATGGGAACAGAACAACCATGGCTAGAAGTAAACGAACTCAAAAATGTCTTCTCTGCAGTATGACAATGTTATAATACCATAATTGTAAAGAAAAAAATATGAAAGTAAAATTACTTTGATTAAGCATTTTACAAATCAGTCAACATGTGCAACATTTTTCCAAGTGCCCACATGTGTTACCAGGACTGGGGAAAAAAATGGTCTGTCTACATACAATATATTCGGTTTTAATTCTTTTTCTGTACTTGCCTCACCCTGAATTTGTCAGTAATGGCCCCACAGCTGCACTGAGAAGCACACATTTCTTTTCTTTATTTGCAGAACCTGATGCAAATGGTTTGTTTTTAGTACAATTTGAACTAAATATAGTAATTTTAATGAAATATCACAAATTTAAACTGAGATTTGGTCACGTTTGCCAATGGAATTAGTTCAAGGACCATCAGAAAGTTCAAAATCCGATTATTCTTTCTGTTTTTACAGTTTTTGCCTTTGATGAATAGTAGAATTTTGATTTAATTTCTTTAAACATAACATGCCTTTCAAACCCACCACTTTGTTTTGGGGATCAGACGGTTAAACCTTTGTGTTATTTGGGCTGCAACAAATATTTTTTTTATTAATCTGAAGATTTTTTAGTTTTTTTATAAGATAATTAATAAATTATTTGTCAGAAAATGGTGAATAATATCCCTCAAAATGTTGTCAAATTGTTGGTTTTGGCTACAGTCCCTGAAAATCCAGTTTGCTACCCACAGAGCAGCAAATATTCATTTTTTTCAGCTCTGTTGAAATTTCTGTTGATTTCTGTCGGTTACTTGGATAAGCCCAAATTTAAAAATCTTGCTGTTGCTGCAGGGGTTCCAGTTGTTGCTGCGGGGCAGGAGAAAGGTGAACTGGGAGAGTTCAGGAACAAGCTGCTGTCTTTCTTGGATATTTCTACCAGCTACGAACCCTCCAGACTCATCAGCGACTTTCCCTTTGATGGTAGGAGCCGACTTTACTCACCGACATTCAGATGACAAATGTGTGGACGGTGGGCAAACAAACCGTCTGTAGTGTTTGCTTAACAAATACAAAGAAGGATGTTGTTCCTGAAAAAGTTTCCCTGTGGGATCCTTTCTGAAGACTGTGATGAGGTAGAGGTAATGGAGCAAGTATGGAAGGAATTTATGTGGTTTTTCATACAAATTTCAATTCCAAATGGCTGATTTTAGATTAATGCAGCAGGTGTGTAAGGAACAAAACACCTTCCACATTTCCCATCCCTTCATGTGCACATGTTCTCGGTTACAGAGGAAAGTTTTGCCAAAGTTATATATTGAGGCTGCAG
Source organism: Amphiprion clarkii (assembly GCA_027123335.1). Taxonomy (NCBI): domain Eukaryota; kingdom Metazoa; phylum Chordata; class Actinopteri; family Pomacentridae; genus Amphiprion; species Amphiprion clarkii. Next base: position 26,656,196 of record CM049584.1, on the reverse strand, counting down.
GGTGTAACTTGCACCTTTGACCTTGTTTTCTACCTCTAAGGTCTGCTGGAGGAACGAGCTCTGCTGCTGGGCCGGATGGGCAAACACGAACAGGCGCTCTTCATCTACGTCCACATCCTGAAAGACACCCGCATGGCTGAAGAGTGAGTTCTGCTGCAAACAAATCCAACAGAACCGTGTTCGATATCAAAACCAACCACCAGCTGAGGGTTTCAAAGCTAATTTCACTGATTTTAAGCAATTATTGTGGAACGACTAAGTTGATTTCTTCCCTCAAGTCTTATTTAAATGCAGTCTTTTTTAGCAAACAGCCAAATCATTTTTAAAGGACACAATGGAATAGATTTAATTGAGCCTTGATTACCTGTGAACATGTTGCTGAATAACATCACGTGTTCTCTGTTTGCAGATACTGTCACCGGCATTACAACAGCTCAGTGGAAGGAAATAAAGATGTAAGTATTTTTCAGTGTAAATTCATTTTTGATGTGTTTTGTAGACACTGACAGATGAATAGAAGAGATTAGCTTTATTGTCATCATACATGGGGCCATGACAAAAATATAAATAGCTGCCACTGGACGGTGCATTGATAACAAGCTAAATTAACAACAATAAATAGTAATACATGGTACATTACAATTACATGACATCTGGTCTCATTTCAGATGTCTGAGAGTTGTTAATGGCTTCACCAAATAGTGATTTTTCCCTCTAAACGTCTGACATCATTTCATTTCATGGTTCCAATTCAAAAAATTAAAATTGGAGGAAAAAGTCCCAAAACTATCAACAGATTTGTCCATCAGAACATTATTTTGTCTATTTTTCCTCCCTTAAATCATGCTTGGAGCCATGAGATTTATCTGCTGTCCTTTTATATAAACTTTATATTTAGTAGTTCAAACCTGCAGCAGCTACATCAGTAACACTTTTACTTGTTTTAGAGTATTTTTTCATTGTCGTATTAGTATTTTGACCTGAATACTTGTTTCATCACTTGCATTTTGTTGAGTCCTCTTGGATTTTATTATCCTTTTGTTGCGTTTATTTTTTTATGACCACTTTCTTCATTTGTTCGCTCTGCTGCGTTCTGATAAGTGCCTTTGTGTTTGCAGAAAGCGCTACGTAAATATAATGGATTATTTATGGTTCGGACATGTTGCCAGGCTTATAAACAGTCTGCGGTCTGTTTTCTTCCTCACCTGAGCAGAAACGACAGCTCATATCATCTGTTGTTTTTTATAAGGTTGCTGCTCGACTGTGTGACGCAGCAACGGCAGCGCCAGAGCTCTGAAAACTAATGAATAGGCACTCGGGAGGAATGGAGGGGGAAAATCAATGAATCATTACTGTTCCTGCAAAGGTCACAAGAAACAAGATCCCAGTCTGAGCCCATTATTATGGGCAGTTCTGAGAGAGCGGTTCGTCATTTATTTGCCTTCTTGCTGAAAGAGAGATGAGTAGGTTCCTTATGTATCTACAGAGAGCAGCTGGTTGGTTAGTTTACCACAGACTGGGAATAGGTGGGAACATCTGTCCTGGCTCTGTTCCAGTGAAACAGGATCCACCTACCAGCATAGAGAGGATCAGTAATTAACATGCGGCTCCTTCTTTTTTCATTCCTGCAAAAAACTAAATAGAAAAATGTCACTTTTTGACATTACACACTCATAAATGTGTGAGAAATAGTTATTTGTGCACTTCAGGTTTTGTCTGGATGAAAGAAATGTGATATAATAATGTTAATTTGTGAGCTTTAAAGATGCTGATAGTTGGATTTGTTCAAGCCAAGCTAGCTTTTTCCAATCTTTCTGCTATTTCTTTTACATATTTTTTGTAAACCTGTTCCCTTTGCTTATTTTATATTAATTCTGCTTATTAATGCCTTTTGAATTTTAATCTATTCTCTAATTTCTTATTTTTAATATTTTTTGTCTTGTAAATTTTCAGTTATCACATGTTGTTTTATCTCACATACTGTGTTTTTCTTGTTTTCATTGATGAATCTTCTGAACGCCAAGCAGTTTTTGGGTGTTTTATTCATTCTTGTTGCATTTTTACTCACTGGGGGTTCATTTTTCACTGCAGTATAAAATCCTGCAAACAGAGTAACCATAGATTAAAGGAGAAAGAACTCAAAAATATAACAATGTTATAATACCATAAATCGTTAAAAAAAAAAAAAGAAAAAAACAAAAGTTGAATTTGTTTTTTGTCTTTTTTTGTCTGACTTTTGTCGTTTTGATCATAAAGACTATAAATACTATATCATTCAGTTCCAGGTACCTGTGTCTAAATGTTTTGGGCCATTTTGTAAATAAACTGGGGTCTGTAAGTTATGTATAAATGATAAACTGAGGCATAATATTGTTGAAACTGAATTTATTTTTCTTAAAAAATTTCAGGTTGTTCATAATGTTTTGTAAAAAGATGATTCCTTAAATGTGAACATTTTCAGAATATAATTTTTTGCACTGTAACAACGGAAAGATTTTGGGTTGTGGTTATTTATAGGTTGTTATGCTGTGATTTTCCTGGCCCGTTTCGCTTGGGCTGAATGTGGCCCCTGAACTAAATGACTTTGACACCCCTGATGTGAGGGATTTTATGGGTATTTGCTGTTTATTGTCATGTTGTGTCTGTGCTATTCTCTCTGTGTTGGCATTCGCTGTGAAACTCATCTCTGTGACTAATTCCTGCTGTGAGATGAAAGGAAAAATTGGACAAAGTGCAGTATATTATTAGTATTACCAGCTGTGTTTCTGCTCTGCAGGTGTATCTGTCTCTGCTGCGAATGTACCTGTCGCCTCCTGACGTCCACTGCCTGGGGCCCATCAAGATGGAGCTGTCAGAGCCTCAGGCCAACCTCCAGGCAGCCCTGCAGGTCCTGGAGCTGCACCACAGCAAACTCAACACCACCAAGGTAAACAGTGATTGAGCTGCAGTCCATTCCTCACCAGGGTGACTGGAGAACAAACTCCACTCTGGCAAGAATCACAAATTATTCTGTTTTTATATCCTTGTATGGCGTAATGTTTGCTGTGTCGATGTGAAAGTAAATAATCAGTAACAGAAATGTGAATGTCGGGGATTTACATAAAATTCTTGCACTTAAATTCGACTTTCCTCTGCAGTAAACTCACAAATCTCCAAACTGCTCACTCAGTCAAAGGAGGAATTATTTTCTAATTCGACCCGGGGCAGATTCGGCTTGTTTAGGCTGGATTAGAATGAGATTAAATAGCGTGATTAACGCTGACACGCACAAAATAAGGCTTTGGCATCTGTGAGAATAAAGCGGCGACTGGAGAGAACGCAGCTCATTTAGACATTTTTAGATTTTAGAGCAGAGATTAGACAGGTTGGTACTGTCAGGGGTAATCAAGCTGCTTCCTTTGTTGCAGAAAAGAAACCAAGAAAAGGTTTCCACCAGGGTGCTGATCTCCCTCGAGTCATCTTCGTCACAACACCTTTCATGAATTTCCTTTCACATACCTGTTTCAAATGCTTGCACCTCGAGCCAAAATAGCAAAGAGTTAACTGAACAAAAGCTGCTACAGTCACGACTGGCTCCTGACCTATTTTGCTCGTCAAGCTTTCATGTCATAATTTACCAAATGCTGTCGAGTAAAGAGAATATTCTTTCTGTTTTTCAGTACAATCTGGCTACTAACTGCCAAAATCTCTAAACAGTCCAGCAGACAAACGCCTCCACCGTAAACAGTTTAACACACAGAGTGAGCAGGTTTATCTGTTGTGAGGTGTAGCAGACTGTGTTGTATCTGTGGATGTGGCTGCGAAAGGCACCGCCGATGTGTGTCACATCACAGTTATGTCAAATTACTAGTCTGTGGAGGGGAACGCTGCAGGTTTATGAGCATGTTTGGGTTTGGATCTCACAGACCGGAGCTCCATCTTGTCTTTCTGTGCCACTCTGCCTCGCTGAGCTCCCTCGTTGACTTTAATGGCTCCCTGCTTTCATTTCCCCTGGACTCGCTCCCAGACTCTGCCTTGCCAAGCGACAAGACAAGACTATACAAAACTTCAGGCAAAACTTTTGACATAAAACAGTTTGTTTGTGTATTTGTCAGCCATTGTTTGCGAGATAATACTTTTTGTATACATGTAAGAACAAGAGTTTTAGTTTTTTTTTTTTACATGCTCAATACTTGTGTTCGCTTTTATGTACCAGTGTGAATGTCTTCCAGGAGAGACTGGCCCAGCACCAATCTCCACCCTATGGCCTAAGCACTAAACCCTCACAGATCCAGCTGATGTCACCACTGTGGTGTTTGAGTGTGTGAATTATTAGGGCTCCAAATGGTACAAAAAACGAGCAATAGGATACACTATTATGACAGCACATGTTGCTTGGAAACAGCACCATTAAAACAAAGTGAATTTGGACTCTCCCCTTTTGGGATTTGACAGTATTTATACATTTTAACAAACTACAAAAAATAGGAAAGCCATGAAGATCTGTACATTTTACCTACCTACCTACGAGCTAACAAACCTACCTACCTACTAACAAACCTAACTACTTAGCAACAAACAAATCTACCTTCAAATAAAGCTGTCTGCTGACCTACCTATGTACAAACAATGCTACCTACCTACAAACCAGCCGCCCTACCAACAAACAAACCTACCTACCTACCTAGCAACATACAAATCTACCTTCAAACAGACCTATTTGCTTACTTACCTACTAACAAAATTACCTACCTACTACCACAAACAAACCTACGTACATGCAAAAAACCTACCTGCCTACAAACAAATATACAACCAAACCACATACCTATAAACAAACACATATACAAGCCTACCTACAAAAAAAGCTACCTGCCAACCTGCAAACAAACCTAGGTACAAGCAAAATTAATTACCTACAAACCTACTTACCTACAAACAACCCTGCCTACCTACTCACATCTACTTTCCTACAAGCAAACCTACAAACAAACCTACCTTCCTACCTACGTGCCAACAAACAAACAAACAAATAAACAAACAAACAAACAAACCTACCTACCAACAAAACTAGCTACCATCAAACAAACCTACCTACCAAATAGCAAACCTACAAACGCAAATACCTACAAACAAACATACCTACCCACCAATCTACAAACAAACCTTCTTGCTTACCTACCTACCTACCTATAAACAAACCCACCTAACTATATTCAAACCCACCTACCTACTTGCCTACAAAAAACCTACAAACCTACCTGCCTACCTACTAACACACCTACTTAAATACCTATGTACCTACAAACTTGTCGACATATAAACTAACCTACCAACCCATAAACAAACCTACCGATAAACTAACCTACCTGCTTACCAACAAACAAATCTACCTACCTACAAACATACCTACCTATCAACAGACAAGCAAACAAACCTACCTACCAACAAACCTGCTTACCAAATAACAAACCTTCAAACAAACTGCCTTACTTGTACCAAACCAATAACAAACCTCTAAACAAATGTACCTACCTACAAAGAAGCAAATGTTAAAACCTACCTATCCAACAAACCTACTTACCAACTATAATTATCTACAACCGCGAGCAAGCAGATGAACTTCATAGGGATTTTTTATCCCCCTTCACCATTCATGCATGTTGCAACAATGAGTCTTCAGATTTGATGAAGAAAGGTAGAAGTGAGTGATGGGGATGAATATAGAAGGGAGAGGACGGATGTGGAGGTTGTCCGGTTGGCTGATCTGGGACATGGTGATGTGGGAGGGTTGGGAGAAGGAGATTCTGGGTGGAAGTTCAGTCTCAGGTGGCAAATTGCCCAAACCTGCCATGGACTCAGATGGTGCCTGAAAAGATGGGAAAATAAAGTGTGCAGATATTCAGACTCACAGAAAGAGTACATAACAGGGTTGAAAAGTCCACATCAGAGCCCTCATGCGCTTGCTGATTTGACAGAGGAATAGCCCTAAGCCCTCATGCACTTAGCAGGAATGTGAGTGTGTAGATTGAGATTGGATCTTAAAGTATATGCCATTATCCACATATTTTAGCGATTATCTCCACTCCCTAGAGTATGACAGCCAGATTTTCACCCCACCTTTCAGTTTGACACAGCTATTAAAGATTGGTGCTTTCATAAAAGAACTAGTTTCTTTAGACCACATCCCCACATTAATAATATATGTAGCATTTCCCCAATAGACGACTAAACCAATGGTATACACCAACCAGCCACAACTTTAAAACTACTTGAAATCAATAACATTGATCATCTTGTTACAATGACATGTTCTGCTGAGAAACGTTAAGTCCAGGCATTTATGTGGACATTACTTTGACATATACCCCCGACGTAATCATTGTTCCAGACTGAACACACTCCTAAAAACGAGGATGTCAAGCCAATCATGCGTCCATGAGATATGTTGGACAAGTCCAATCAACGAAAATACCAACAGGATTCAAATGATCCACTGCCAAGTCCTGGGGCCAGACACAACAGGACACCTCCAATGTTCCCATGTCCACTCCCTGATTGATCAAATTGGTGCTTTGGCTTAAAGTAGACCTCCACAATATTCAGTTTAATGGTTGTGGCTGACTTGTGTACGGAAGTCATGCCAAATATTTCCAACAGTGTTCAAACCCAGAGAGGACTATAATTTAATTCAATGTCATGCTGCGTTTCATTTTGGTAGCCTGTCAACATGATACACACTCCTGTCTTGTCAGGGAATACTGAAATAGGAAGAAAAAATATGAAGGCAAGCTAGCTGGCAAGTTACTCGATTGTTTTTTGATCATTTATGATGAGTCATAAATATTTAAACATGATTGTTTTGATCTCACTTGACAGCACTGGGATACCAGTTATCTAAATTTATAACATAATGTTTACCATATTAGCTGTATAGGTAGTCAACTTAGCAATTCCATTAGCTAATGTTGCTTACAGCTTTTTTCTCACAATAAAAGGACATAAATGCACTATGAAAAACTTAAAGACATCACCTCAACTGCAAACATGATTTCTGTGTGAGCCACCTTAAAACAGATTTTCATCTTCAACAATAATGAAAACAATCCCCATGATCCCTTGCTCCTTCACACATTCATCTTTTTTAGCATTTTGTTTGAGATTTAAGACACCTCTTGTGGCAGAAATCACATACTGTGCACGAATACTGTCCTTGAAAGTGGTTTAAAGGTAAAGATTGAAACTTCTTGATACTAGAAACCATATTAGGCAAGAACAAGACAACACAAGAGGTCGATAAAATGCAGCTACTGAGTCGACTTTGTGTTGAGATTGTTCTGTTAGCTGCTTTTTTCAAGGTTGACAATTAATGCAAAACCCAGCTCTAGTCTGCTTCTTTAAAAACTCTCTATTTGGAGTATTCAGCACATACATAAATTTGCACCCTTTGATTTACAAATTAGGTTTTTTTTTTTGCACTTCATTACTGCTGTCTGTCCAGTTCTGCACCTTTTCCTTTAAACCTGTAACTGTAGAGACGCTGGAAAACTTGGAAGAACAAACTTTTAATTCCCTACAAAGACATTATTATTCCTCTTACACAAGACGGGTTTAACTGCTGCTGGCAGGAGGGCAACGGCTAATTACCAGAAAGGCTGTGTCGTATTCAAAAATCTAATTCCAATGTATATTATTTAGCATTTTACACTCTACTGCCTGCTGCTTGTCCTTTAAATAACTCATTAGCATTTTTTAATGGTGTCTTTCCTCCCTGTTTGACAGTATAAGCTGTTATTACTCTGAAAACTAAATCTGCACAAAACACTCTGAGCTCGAGTGTAACTCCATTTGCGCTAAATTAATTAAATTAAATCAAGCAAAAGGACAGCGGGACTAATAAGGTGAGAGAAGATGGAATTGAAAGTTTAGGGGATGTCGTATAACAGAAACTTTAATAATTTTCTGACTTTGAATTGATAAAGTTATGATAAAGCTACAATAATTAGTCTAATAGAAGTGGAAATGAGTCTATTGCATGTTTTTATCACTGCTGAATTCAGCTTAACAACTGTGTGAAGACCAAGCTGCTGGAGAAGACGCTAATTCTAAATGATTATGTTCTAAAATTTGTCTAATTTGCTTCTGAAAGAAAGTTTTTGTCTCCATTCAGTCTGCAAAGTTTCTTGTCCTCATCAAAGTGCCATAATGTTTGCTATATGTAATGTTTTTTTGTTTTTTGTTTTTTTAAAGAAAGTGTTTAATTAGCCTGTGTTTTTTTCCCAGGCCATCAACCTGCTGCCAGCAAACACTCAGATCCGAGAGATCCGGGTTTTCCTGGAGAGCGTCCTGGAGGAGAAGGCTCAGAGGAAACGCTGCAACCAGGTGCTGAAGAGTCTGCTGCAGGCCGAGTTCCTCAGGGTGAGTCCTGGAGAATCCCTTCACGTGATAAATCCTAAATTAGATTCAAAAAAATTAGGGTGTGACATCCCTACGTTTGGCCAGTGAAGTGACTGAAGGCTGGGTACAGTCAATACAAACCAATGAAAACCTGAAAAAAACTAAACTGTCTGAATGTGTTTTCTAGATAAACTGGCCCAACTGCACTGATTTCACTCTCCCAGTCGACCTTATTTTCCAAATTGAATTAGAAATAAACATTAAAAAGAAAGTATTTGCAGCATATTCAGTTATTTTAACCTTGTTATTTAATCTGCAAATCCCAGCATGATATAATTTTTCTGTTTGACAGTGGAGATCTCACATCCAGTAATGTTTTCTGTTCTCCTTGGAGAGAAAAATCTGAACCCCAAACAGAGAAATTTAAATCTTCTCATGATGCCACCCCTTATTTGTGCATTAATTCAACACAATCTGGCGAATCCTCCATCTACAGAGACGGATAACTGGTTTCCATTGAGCTAATCAAAGTAATTTCAAACCATATTTGTGCAGTTTGTGTAGCAGGCCGAGCAGATGGTCAGTCTGATTAACAGCCAGACAGCAGCTGCTACACAACACAAGCTTTTCCTGCTAAACTCTCGCTTCTTATCTAACCGACAAACACGAACACGTCTCGTCCTGCGCCTTCACTTGTTGGACGAACCTCCAGACAGACATTCGCCGGGGAAAGACGTCCCGCTGGAGCCATTTTTCAACCCAAATAGCTCATTAGCTGCTCTGCTGCATCGCATTAAACACCGTGTAAACAAACCTGCAGATGTCACTCTGGTGCGGTTAAGTGCTGGTTCGGTTCTTCACGCTTCAACGCAGCGACAGCAGCTTTCTTATTTCTGGTCGGACATTTTTCTCTCCTTTTAGTAGGAAAGAACGTATTATGATGAAACTTGGGAGAACTTGTGAACATATTTTGAAAGAAGAAAAGAAAAAAGAAACAAGATAGCTTGCTTTCGTTTCATTCAATCATCTGTCGACTCCTTAGAGACTGTTGTGGTTCCGGTGATGAAATACTGTTACAACTCATGATGCTCTTCCAAAGAACAGAGGATGAAGCCGGAGTCCTTTACACAGTATTTTGTCCTTCATCTGTCAGCGAGTTGCAATGAGGGATGACGGAGTTTTGTGGATGAAGGTTTTGTACTTTGTGATGTAGCGCAAAGATAAGTCTGCCTCAGAAACAACAGGGTTCAGTCGATGGAGTTTCAGATAGCAGCAGATAGAAATTATGTTCAGAGTTTACTTATTTGCAATTTAAACCCCAAAATTTAAGTTCTGTAAAATATATTATCAAAATTTGGAGCATTTCATACTTTTTCAGATCTGGGAAATTTGTGTAAATTTCACCTTCAAGAAAATGCTAAACATTTTGGTGGAATTTTTGCATTTCCACCCTCCAAAAAGCTGAGAAGCTACTTTTAAAGGTTCAGTAGCTCCAGAAATTATCCACAAATAGTCATGAAATTTGGGAAAGACAGAGATAAAATGGTCCCCAGTAGATCCAGATGATTGAATGGTCCTAGCCCATCTATGTCATTTCAGATTAAATTATGTTCTGAGCTTACTTACCTGTAATTAAGAGCCAAAACTAAACTCTGTAAAATATTTTTGGATGATTTTTAAGCATTTCATACTTTTTTAAATCTGTGAAATTTATGTAATTTTCACCTTCAAGAAAACGTCTTGCCTTAGAGGCCATTTTAACGGATCAGTATCTGCAGAAATATAAATTCTGCTGATGTTAGAGGCCTCAAAAGTTGGCAAAATGTCAACCAAAGACTACACTCAGTAGACTGCATTTATTCAGTAGGAAATACGGATACATTTAGGAGCATACATGTACAGCAACTTTCCACAGTTTTGCACTTTTCTCCATTTTCAAGGGCTGACGATTACAAATTTGGCCTCTGCTGGAGCCATTTAATAGTCTGAATGTGATGGAAATAATTCTGTCTGTCTTTGACAAATTTCATGGCTCTTCATGGCTCATTTCTGGAGATATTGAACCCTTAAAATGAGACAGAAGATGCTTTTTTGAGGATGAAAAACAGACATTCTTAAGTCTGAAATCATTAAAATTCTTGAACAGTCAGACAAAGTGTTTTACAGAACTTAGTTTTGGGTCCCAAATAACAAATAAATGCAGCTGAGCAAAATCTGAGACGGTGCATCAGCATATTTCCTGAGTTTATTCCGCGTTGTTCTGATCCAGATGTTAAAGCCGATCTGTTTGTGTCGTCGTGTTTTCAGGTGCAGGAGGAACGAATCTTCCACCAGCAGGTGAAATGTGTCATAACAGAAGAAAAGACCTGCAGAGTCTGCAAGAAGAAGATAGGAAACAGGTAACACTGTCTCGAAAAACAGGCAATTTCACATTCTGTATTCAACATTTTCTCATTTGTGCTGTTTTCTATGTTGTTTTTACCCTTCTTCTTCTTCACATCCTCATATGCAGTGATGTAGTGCAGGCGTATAGTGCAAGACTACTTTTTTAAGTTATTTTTTTTAGCCGTTTTTTTTAGTTTATTGGACAGGTTAAATTGAGAGGCAGAGAGGAAAGTAAGGGTGAAGAATAGAGGGATGACGTGCAGCAAAGAGCCGTGAGCTGGAGTTGAACCTAGGCCGCTGCATTGGGGACTGTAGCCCTAGTTTATGGGTCGCCCACTCAACCAGCTGAGCTATCTGGGCGCCAAGACGACTTATTTTTCCGTCGGCATTGCGTATACTCACTGCTAAGCTCCCTCTGAGGATCATTTAGTAGTTTCCTGCAAGCCAAGACTATTTTTTGTGGATGACAAAGGCTTGATTTGCATTATTGGGTGAGTTTGCTGACATTTGGACATGAGTAAGAACCATGTCTGGGCTTAAAGTTCCTCTCCGGTCCTTGATTTAACCCCTAAAAACTCATCTCTGCTTACCAAAGTTACATATCTAGACATTTTTTCTATGATAATAATCCCTTCTTGTCCTAAAATCACGTAGATGTAACTTGTTGCTTCCTCTCGAATGCGCAGCTGTATAACTCCTCTACGTTCCACAATGACAGCTTGTATCATTGAAATAATTACGCCAAACGTGTTTGAACCAGAATCTGAAGAAGAATAACGATGCAGAAAGTCCCCCCAAGTTAACAGGATTAGCTCTTTAGATTTGTTCAATATGAAATCCCCAGAAATCTGAGTCCGTGTTGTTCTCCGTACACGGCAATTTCAAGGTGATAAAGCTCAGCCTTAACTGCTTTTCTCAGTCATGGTTTGTCTAGAAGCATTTCAAAAACACCATGTGGACGTGTTGACGAGGTAAAAAACATGATTTTCACTGGAGTGGGTTTTTAAAAGTTCACTAACAATCTGTTAGCAGCACCTGGACCGTCTTTGCGTCCCTAAAGCTGCTTTATAAACGTATATTTTTTAGTTTTGTCTTAAAATCAAGCAAAAACAGGCTTGCTTCAACTTGAATATAACTTCTACTCATGCATTAGCCCTGTGTAGGAGCAGTAATGAACTACAACGTGACCCTAAACAAATAACTTTTATAACAGGGACACAAACTGGTGACGCTTTCTGCTGCAGATCAGCTTCTCCAAGAGACAATTTACAGAAGAAGCTAGTGGAACAGAGAGCTCCAAGATGGGAGAGTAGCTGTTAAATTTTCATGAGTGATTTCACCGAGGAGAAAAGAAGAGTTCACTGAAAATGCATAATGATGGTGTAGTTTTATAATCTGTTGGCCAGTACTGATGGTAAAAACTGCAGCTCTTCTGCAGCTGAGAATCTTTCTTAGTCCTGAAAGAGAAGCAGCTAAAGTTAAGTGACGATCTGCAAATCCTGCTGGACACGTCACTGTTTGTAACCCAGGATGTGTGGGACTGTTTTTAATAAAATGAGCTGTAAAGTAAGAGTATCTCCAGAGAGCTGTGCTATGAAGCAAGTTTGACTTGTTTTTTGTTTAAGTCAGTTCAGCAAAATTTAAAACAGGACAGTAAATAGAGAAAATAATTAGTTTTGCAACAGTGGTTATCAACTTTCTTTGTTAACCAGGTTTTCTTCTTTAGACTTCGTGGTCACATAAATAATAACAACAATAATAATAATATAATAATATTAGCTTTATTTATATTGTTCCTTTTAAAACAGAGTAACCCTAAACAAGGCAAAAAAGAAAAAAAAAGAAAAGTCAGACCATTGAACAACAGAAGGCTGTTTCGTCCAAACACAGTGAAAGATTCTACAACTAACTAAACTAAATATTAAAATTACATATCAAAGTAAGGAAAAAAACAAGTGATAGAAAAGAAAAATAGCGAGTAAAACCATAAACACAAGGCTGAAAACAATAAGAGTAGGAATAGTGAATAACTACATAAATAAGTAAATAAAAAGGAAAAGAGAATAAAATGAGCAATGAAATAAATAAAGTTAAAAACAATTACACCATAAAAATAATAATCATGAGAATAAATTTTAAAAAAGGGCATTTAACGTGTCATGTAACTTTTCTTCTGCACAAAGTGGACAAATCATCTAATTCAGTCAAGATTAACAGGTTGTTAAAATGGAGACGTACAAGAAATATAAACATTTTGTACAGTAAAAAGTGCCACTATTTAACCACTCAGTTGCACATTGTGAATGTTCTTAAGAAATATTTTCAACATTTCTTTTTTTCAACCAAAAAATGTTCAAAGATTTGTCCAAAAATGTTGAAAAAAGTGAACATCTGAAATTTCACAGTGAAAATATGTTTTTTTCCCACATTTTCAAACTTTAAAACGGGTCAGTTTTGACCCGCAGGACGACGCGGGGGTTAAATCCCAAACTGTAAATACAGCCTCCTCCAGATCAGCACCCGTCACCAGGTGTTAAGCAGGTGGAAAACTCTGAATTCAGACCCAACAAACCTCATGAACACATTCATCTTGTTCTTCGTCTGCAGCCCTGAGGCTCCGCTGCATTTTCCTGAACATATTACCACCTTTTTTACCCGCATTAATCCTCGCTGATGTACCATTATAACACTGTCAGGGTAGAGTAGGCGCATCTCCCGTTTTTTTTTAAATCTTTTTTATCGTCTCATTGCCGTTTTTATTGATTCCAACCAGACTTCACGCCCCGAGCCGCTGTTAATTTCATACCCTGTTCATTTTTAGCTCGCTCATAAATTTTAATGAAACGCTTGTTTATCTGCCGTAATCCTGAAGCTCCCTTTATCTTTTTCTTCTTCTTCCAGTGCGTTCGCCAGGTATCCCAACGGCGTGGTGGTGCATTACTTCTGCTGCAAAGACCGGAACGTGTGTCCCACCGAGCAGTAACGTCCTCCTGACTGGGACTTTGAAGGAGAAAAACACGAGGTTTGCTCAGAAACCAGAGCAGCTCGAAAAGGATGTTTTTTTAAGAACTACAACCTCCTCCCGAAAGCAAAAAAACTCTTCTCTGCATGAAGCAACAGGGGGAATGTCCGCTCGACAGGTGGGGAGGAGATGAAGACAAAAAAAAGAAGAGGGGCTCTGACATTTGGAAAGCATGTGTCGCTGTAACGCTAGAGGAGGATTCGCTGCCCCGAAAACAAAACGAGCGCTGTCGACGGGAGTTGGCGCCCGGCGGGAGTCTCGGTCAACGGTCGTCTTTTTGTTTTTCCCCTCCTGTGACACTGTGTAGGCCTCAAACAAAGCTCGATACGCCATATAGACTCTGCAGGAGTTCTGTTAAATGCCTTCTGTGACTCTGAAGATTGTACTTACAGTGAAGTTTCTCGTTTTTGTTTTTGTTGTTGCCGCCGGTACTGATGAAAACAGCTTTTTTTTTTTTTTTTTGGTCTTACAGCATGTTTTTGATGCAGCTCCTCCAGCTAACATTAGTCACAGCTGTGTTCTTTTTCCTCATTTATTGTTTGTACATCACCACCAGACTACATCCACTCTTTTAATGCTATTTTTTGGTGGGTTTTTTCTGTTTATTTTTTTCTCTATGAAGCAGAATTAACATTTAAAGCAAAACCGTATGAAGATTAATCGGCAAATTCCTCTATTTCGGATCATCCTGATTTGTTGATAGATGCATTTCAGAAGATAATCAACAGCTGTTTTGATATTTAATTAACTTTATCTGTCATTTTTGAAGCAAAACAATCAAATTAAACCAGATTCAGCTCCTTAGATATGGCACTAAACCGAATATCTTCAGCTTTTGGACTATTGATTGGTGAAAAAAACGCAAATGTAAAAGGTCAGTGTGGTCTCAGAGAAATCACAAGTCACTTTTTAATGATTAATGAATGAATTAGTCTGAATAATTAGCAGCTGATTTACTTTTTTTTTCAAATTAAAATTGACAAATTTCACCAGATCCAGCTTCTTTTTTGCCACTAAACTGAATATCTTTGGCTTTTGGACTATTGATTGGTCAAAAAATGCAAATTTAACAGGTCAGCATGGTGGCTTGTGTTGCTTTTTAATGATTGATTAATTATTCCGAATAATTAGCAGCTATTTTACTTTTTTTTTCCAATTAAAACTGACAAATTTCACCATATCCAGCTTCTTTTGTGCCACTAAACTGCATATCTTTGGCGTTTGGACTATTGATTAGCCATAAAAAGCTAATTTAAGAGGTAAATGTGAGCTCAGAGGAAGTGCAAGTGGCTTTTTTCACATTATTTTTAACATTTTGTTGACTTAATAGGTACAAATAAACATCAGATGCCCTTGCTCTCCTGTGGAAATGGAGATGAGTCAGACTTGGCTGCTGACTAATTGAGGCGAAAGTGCATTTAGTTGCTTACAATGTCACTTTTTATTATTTAAAAGAAGGTATTATTTTGTTATTTCATCTTTAAAAGTTGCCCAGTCTCGCTCTAAGGCAGATCACAGAAGTACAGCACTTTAAAAGTGGATCGTCGTCCTGTTTATTTATTGTCGAATCACACGTCTGCGTGAGAGAACTGAAAGTAATATGAACGACTAAGAGAGGTTTGATCAATTTGTGCATTTCAACGGCAATATTGTGATGAAACGTGTCTGTTTACTGTCCCTCTGGGAGGTAATTAAAGCAGCAGGACTCTGAAGTTTATCAAAAATTGAGAAGGATTTTGGTTCTGCTGAGTGAAATCTGTCTAAACGCATCTGGAGAACACGTTAAATTCACCTTTTTCCTGCCATCTGTAGCATCCTCTGCATCTCCTGCTCCTCTAAATATCGCCTCTTCCTCCACATTTAGAGGTTTTGCACACATCCTCTGCTAAGACTGTTTCAGATTTGTACCACTTGTGTGTTTACTGTACAGAGACCGAGAGTGTTAGCGATGAATTTATCACTGAGGTTTGTTTGACTGTGAAGGGCGACTCAGCATCTGTGTGTCTGGCTGTAATCGGTAATAAACAAGCATTTCCACTCATGTTTGTGTCTGTCTGGCAGCTGGAGTCCACTGTGGAGGCGTTAGGGCTTATTTTTGCCTGTATTTAGATTTAATCCATGCGGGGATCCAAAACAAAGACATTTCACTCAACTTCTTAACCCCAAACCTCACTGGCATGTTTGTTTTTTTTTTTAATCACCAAAATTAGACAAAATTATCAGCCAGAAACTGTAAAAAAAACAAAGAATTGTCGGAGTTTTAGCTTCCCATCACTCCCTGAAAGTCACTTATTAGCTGTAAAATGCAATTTTATCAGATTTAAATTAGGATATTTAATCAAGATCAGTTGAAGGGTTTGGAAGCAGAGTGGTCCAACCCACTTCCTGTAGTTTTTGAGAAAAATGGCTTCAAAGTTAGATCATAAAATATGACTGAAATTAGATAAAAGTTTGGATTTTTGTGGATTAGACCACTCTGCTTCTAACCACCTCACTTTATTCTACATTTCTTCTCTAAAAATAAGCTAAAAATAAACCATTTACAGAGATTTTGGAGACTTAGTTGTGAGTCACTAATGACAAAGTTTTGGCTGTGTGCAGAAATACAGCAACAAATTAAAAAGCAAATACCTATTGCATTTAAAATCACTTTTTTCTAGTATTGGTATCACTTTTGAGCTATACATGTTGATATTGTAGAATAAGTAATCGAAGATATTCAGCTTTTGGGTTTTTTGTATGATTTGGGGCATTATAACTTTATTTTACTGCACAAAAGAGATTTTTAAGTTCTCTCTACTTCTAGTCATGGTTGTTCTGTTTTCATAGAGGTGCAGGACTTTATATTGCAGTGAAAAATGAACTTACAGTGAATAAAAATGACAAGGAGCGTAGTTCTGAGGATTAATGAAATCGGCTCAGAATGTGTGGAAGCCCATTAATGCCAAGAATAAAATTAGTAAACAAATTTAATGACAAATGATAAAATTATAAGTTTCTGCTATCAGTAAATGACTAAAAATAGGTTTTAAGTCAGAATTATGAATTTGGTAAAACTTATAATACAAATTTAGGAAATATTCAATGTTAATCTTCTAATTTTGGACTTAATTTCTTTTTACTATGATGCAATTTTGACGGTATATTACTATATTTGCTTGTTTTTGTTCAAAATTATGATTAAAGTTGCATTCAATTAATTATAATTATTTACATTTTGTCGTAAAGGAGCTCAGAATGTTCATGCTAGCAGCGCTGCTGGCGACATTTTTCAGTATATTTTCTGAACGAATCATTACATAGTCTTTAAATTTGACCAATAAATCAAAAATAAAGGCAAGCAATGAATTTTTAGAAGGAGTTTGGCTCCAGAGTGTCACTGCAGAGTGAAATTTGTCTTTTTCACCACTAAAGACATGTGGACAACATTTTAAAAGCTGCTTTCCTATAATTTGTAGCGCACATATGCACTACCGTTTAAAAGTTTGGGGTCACTTGGAAATGTCCTTATTTTTGAAAGAAAAGCAGATTTTTTTCAATGAAGATAACATTAAATGAATTAGAAATACAGTCTAGACATTGTTAATGTGGTGAATGACTATTCTAGCTGGAAACGGATGATTTTTAATGGAATATCTCCATAGGGGTACAGAGGAACATTTCCAGCAACCATCACTCCTGTGTTCTAATGCTACATTGTGTTAGTTAATGGTGTTGAAAGGCTCATTGATGATTAGAAAACCCTTGTGCAGTTTTGTTAGCACATGAATAAAAGTGTGAAATTTGATGGAAAACATGAAATTGCCTGGGTGACCCCAAACTTTTGAACGGTAGTGTACATCTCCTGCCCCTTTAAATACCCGTTATTCTATTTTTCAACATATTTTCTGACCAATCCATTACATAAGTCTTTTAATTTCTGATGAATGTCACTTTGTCTAATAGTTTATTTGACTTATGAACAGTTGTGACTATTTGCCTTTTCATCCTGTTTGATTCATTTTTCATGGCATTGTTGGACTTCCATAAAATGAGCCAATTAAATAAATCCGTTTATCAGAGACACAGTTATTCAGGTAATTTTGGAAACTGTGCACATAACTCAGACTGGACTGTTACCTTTTCATCTTAAGTGTTTTTTAAGGGGCTATTTCAGACATTAAAGCTTTTCCTCTTCTTGTTCCCACGAGTAAACTCGAGCGACTCCACTCCTTATCTATTCTCCGACGGTCCAACCTCCCCATCTCATCTGGAAGCCCTTTCCCAGATCGGCCCCATTATCCCCGGGGCAGTGGAGAATACCCGCACTGTTCCCCGTCCCGCTAATGGACTTCCTACACTGAGCCCAGCCAGCTGGAGTAACAGAATCACAACAAGCGACTGCTCAGCAACACGGCTGCCAACTGCTCTCTGCTCCGATCGGATCCGACGCCCGGGCACCGGGACAGAACCGAGCCTGAGAACCCAAAACCAGCAGAATGTGTCGGGCCGATGGAGCATATGGAGCTCTGACGCGATGCCACCAGAGTCCACGAGGCTGAGAGAAAAACCCTGAATTATTCATCAGGCTCCAAACTGTTGCAGCCCTCGTTTTAACTGTTCTTACTGTACCGGGATGCTGTCATGTCTTGGAATAGTCGCCGGTGTGCAAATGGAAAAGATGTTCCAGCAGCAGTTGCCCAGGTTGGACCAGCCCACCTCTGCTTTATGTTCTGAACAGCTGGCAGCGAGATGGAAAAAAAAAAAAAAAATGAAAAGCTGGATAAATATGGAGCCAACTGTGACAACGATGGAGATGTGAGGAGTGGTTTAAGACTCTGAAACTAAAATATTTCTACAACCACTTTATGTTTGACACTAAAATTTTACGCAGACATCAGACTGTTTCCCACTGCAGGAACTTGTGGACCGTTTTAAGATGAGCTGAATCTTTGGGCTTGTTCTGGCCTCAAGAACCTTCCCTCTAGAACTTCTTTTGGGGCAGAAAAACAGTACCTACAAGGGTACTTTAAAAGTTCTTGGCCTGTATTTATGGTGGTGGGAACTGTGCTCTTTCTGCTGTAACGACCAAATTTCCTCTCTGGGATTAATAAAGTATTTTCTATTCTGTTCTGTTGTTTCCCTTTAGGATGAATCCTACTGATGCGGAGTATTTCTACCTTAAAACTCTAAAAAAAATAAAAGCATGATGCTCGGGTTCAAAAATGTTAAAAAATTAACACACAATTTACATTAAAAACTGCTTTCCCTCTAAATTAATTAAGTATTTTTGATTACTGCTTTTAATTCAATGATTGGTAGCATAAACACAAGTTGATTACTCATAAAATATTACGTTTTTCCACGTTATTTGAAAGGATTTTATTACCAGAATTACTACCAGAAGTTCTTAAGTTGTCCAACATTTTAAACATTAACTTGCTCCATTGTATGTTTGTGTGAAATAAAAGTAGTCCCATGTGAAAAGGATTTCTCTGTCTAACCACTATCTATGATATTCATAAATGTAATCCCAGTGCATTCTGCTGCAATAACTGGACATTATGTGCAATATTTCATACAGTGTTGATGCTCTTCTATTGGTGTGTGTGTATAAATAGTGTTTCTTTAAAGATGTTCCTCAACAAATCTCATTTTGCAGTTTGTACAGTGAAAACAAATCGCTGTGGACAAACAGCAAATCTATAAAAAGGAAGAGAAAGGACCAAAAATAGCAAGAGAATGAAAAAGCTCAAAGAAAACTAGAGAAACTGCTGCCTTCTGATTCGTCTGTCCCCTCATATACACTCACATGTATAAGGAAGGGCTTGTCTTTTTGAGTTTAAACTGGCCAATCAGGAGACATTGGAGAGCACACCTACTCAGTGAACCAATAAAGGAGCAGCTCTGGAGGCGTGTCTACCTTTCACCTGCAAGACAATATGGCCGCCACAAGGAAGAACCTGTGAAAGGTGACGTTTCTTTAATGTCTTCATAACTGGCTGCTCGCTTTAATCAGACACTTAACTTTAAGAAGTATAATTCTACTTTAATGTAATCATTATTCTAGTTTAACTCTAGTTGTAAAAGTAAATAAACAGAAAGCCAGAATGGTGTGTGCACTAAAGGACTGCATGTGGTTCAGGTAAGGAGCTTCCCAACAGATACAACACTGACAGACACAGTTTTAGGATTGTATTCAAGCGTTTTTATTTTCCTTTTGCTGACTTACACAATCACACACCTACGAAAACACGCACACACTTCCTGCTAAGCCACAGCAGGGCAGAGTTGGATATTAATACTGCTTTCTTTGAAGAGTAAGAGCTCTGAATCACACCCCGAGGAGTCGATGCCTCCAAATGTCATGAGATTATTGTGGTATTTTTCCCTCCATCTTATCTTTCCAGATGTTTTATGATATTTGAGTGTTTAGTCGGTGTGCGTGCTCCTAATCCCACAGACCTCGGCGGCTCCCAGTCTGTCCAGCTGGACGGCCTCCAGCAGGACTTATTGTCCCCTTTAGTAAATAATAATCCACCACAAAGGCACCAGTAACCCAGTAAAAGGGCATCTGATCAGCTGGTCGGTGTTCTTTTCCTGCTCCGTATCCTGGAGCTCCACCCGTCTGCTGTGAAACCACAGATGATGCTTTGTTCCACCACACGTCACCGTTTGGAAAATGGCTGCATCAGCTCCCGTCGAATGACTGATTATTAAAACACGTGGACTTATTTAGGGATGGTTTGGTGACTTACAGACAGAATCCAGCTCAGAGTGAGGCGGCTGCAGTTTTTGGGCTTGGTGTGGTGAGACGTGTTTGGTTTTCTTGCTGACAACTGGCCAAAAGTCACAGTTTAATATCAGAAAGTACAGGATTTTAATGGCATGTTCCCAAGAAGCAAAAATCAAAAGGTTTTGTACCACAACTTTTCCCAGTTCTCATCTTTTGTAGCCTCAGAAGACAGCTTCAACAGTCACTAATCAGCATTCAACCCCTTTTTAACAAAAAAAAAAGACTAATTAATTGGAGGTATTTTGGTTTTTGTACTTCTCTGGTGAAGCAGCGCATACAGCACTCTGCTACAACATTAAAACCACTTTTAGTTTCCCTTTGTGCTGCGAAACCAGCTGAGACCCACCAGGGGTGTTGGTGCCAAAATCTAAAGAAGCAAAAATCAAAAGTTAACAATCAGACACAATATTTAGTCATACTGTAAAGACATTTTTCACCAATTTTCATCACCTGTAGCCTCAAAAAGCAGCTTCAACACTCAATAATTTCATGCAACTTATTGTGAAATTGTTGCCATACTAATATTCAACCCCCTTTTTTTACTAAAAAGCTTGTAGGCATTTAGTTTTTTGTACTCTTGCAGTGAAAGCAGTGCACGGCCCATAGACAGCCTAAGCCTCAACACTTGTTTAACACTGTATAGGTCCCCTTATTCTACCATAACAGCTCAGATCCACCAGGTCTTGGACACGGGGCTTTTGGATGCATCTTGTGGTGCCTTAAGGTCTTGTAGTTTGCTGGATGGGGTCCTCTGTGGATCCAGTCTGTTCTGGTGCATCCCATTGATGCTTGATCAGGTTGGGATTGGAGCAGTTTGAAGGTTTGTTTAACACTTTGGCTCTTATCGTGTTCCTCAAACTTTTCCTGAGCAGTTTTGATGGTGTGGCAGTGCTTATTGTCCTAGAGCGGTGTGCTTAGTCTGTATGAATATTTAAACTGGCTGAACCATTGACTGTATTCTCCTGAGAACCGGGGAAAAAAGTAGCTTTCAATCTAGCTTTTTTGTGGTTTCTTGCCTTTTTGGAGGCAATTCACAATTTAAAATTCTATTTAAAAAAATATTTTTATTTTAGAGACAACAGAACAATTTTATGATAAAAAAAAAAGCAAAACAGCAACACTTCGAAATCAAGATAGGCCGACAAGAAAACAAAAATGTCAATTCATTTTCTAATGACACTTTAAGAAACTAAATAACAATAGTATAAAAAATGAAGAGGTTGAATGAAACATAGTAATAAACAACTATTTATTTATTACATTAATTGCTTTACATTCAACATGTTTATCACCCGACAAAGAAATGTGTTTTTGAATGTAAACAAAGAACTAGCCAGCTAGTTAGCTAACTTTTCTCTTTTCCTGGCAGCTGCATTTTGCTGCTGTCTCCATTTTATCTCAGCATGAAAATAAAGTTCCCCTCATCCCACCAAATCATTCGAGATATCATTGGAAAGGCCAGGATCTCCTCTATTAAGCAGATCAGTATTTAGTAGGGTAGCTCAAATGGGTCAAAATACATAGATCAAAAACAAATGTCCGGTACAGAAGACATAAATGAATGAGACTCAGGTCTCAGGAGGATATAAAGATGGATGAAGCCTCCATGGACTCATGTGCAGATTGTTAAGGACTTGGGTAGATGTTAAAGTTCTGGTCATGGGGACATTTCTGTATTTACGGATACGAAAAGTAAAACACTGACCTCAGTCTGATTGACCGAATGTAGATGATGGACATTTCAGACGCAGCTTTCTCCTCATTTTCTGCTATTTGTTTGTTACCGTTTTGACAATCCCTTTTACAACAACAATCGAGCTGCAACTTACATGCTGAAAAATTCAAGATATGCTGAAAATTTGGATGTAATAAGGCAGATCTGTGTTCTAGAAAGGACCCAAGTGCAAACACTTTACAAAACAGTAGGCAGGTTGGCAAGAGAGAGAAAAAAAAAACCCCAATTACTCAATCAAACTAATACTAAACAAATAGTGGGTAGCAAACACATGGAGACGAGAGTCCACACTAAGGTCCAGGTATGTATCAAAGTCCTAATCCCCAAAAAATCCAAAAGTAAACACAAACTTGACAAACAAGAGGGCAGCGAACAGGAAGGTTAACAGTAGAAAAACGGGCCGAACTGGCAAAGACAGAGTGAAAGACGAGACTATTTATATACTGAGAACTAAAAGGAGAGACAAGACACAGGTCAAACTAATGAGAGAAGGAAAAGTGGGACGGAGAACAGAAATAAAAACACAAGTGATACAAGAAGAAAGGCAATTTCAAAATAAAACGGGATAAAACTGAAAAGGGACATGACGCAGCATCCTGGATGTAGCACCAAGACTATTGCAACTGGTTTAAAGAAATACAATCAAACCAGAGTGTTTTCCCCTTATAGCAGAATAACAATGAGGTGCAGTCAGACCGTTCTACAGCTGACACACTGCTGTGGAGATAAGTGTAGATATGTGAGCCTACTTGTGCTTTAATGTTTCAGTTCTGGAGGTTACTGTTTGGTTGCTACGTGTCAAAATAACATCTACATGAAAGTCAGAACATTGGATTCTAATGAGATAATCAATATTATTCACTTCTCCTCTCACTGGTTTTAATCTTGCGTCTCATCGGTACAGTGATTCACCAAGTGTTAACTCCTACAGACAGCAGAAAATGCAAGAAACCACCATTTTTCTGTGGTTTTGTTGTCTTAAAATGTTCACACCTTTTGAATCGATTCAGTTCAAAACACAGCAGCAGAACTTTCACTCGGCTGGTTTTCGTATGGGTGAGTGTTGAAGGGTTTTATTGGGCAAAGCATTTCTGCTTTACGCTAAATAAACATCGCATAAGCTCTTAAGTCTCTCGGGTCAAGCAGTCATAGTTTGACCTAAATATGGCTTAAAAATGACCAGCTTCTGTTGGAGCTGGAAGGCTTCAAGGATGGAGGAGTCGGGAGGAAATGTTGGACTTTCTTACTCATTTCTCTGACCATCCAACATGAGAAAAGCTTATTAAAATGTCTGTAGTTTATGAAAGAAGACTAATTTGAACATGGACTATTAGTGGAGTGGAGAGAATGATAGTGTAGGATGACAAAATAATACTGACTCACCGGCTTTTTCCAGAGGTTTTAATACAACCACGTATTACACAGACAAACGGGTGGAGTTTGCCAAGTTGTCATGAGGTTGTTAAGGGATGAAGACTTGACTAATACTCAACTGCATTAACACTTGATGAACTTGAGTCTATTCTTGCCTTGAGACTCGAAAGGAAAGACTTCAGATCCACTTGCACTTCAGTTTTTCTCAGCAGATGGACTTTTTTTGTGCAGTTCAAGAACACTTCATCCAAAGCTGTGATTTTAAATTGATTTTCCAAGGTTCAAAAGGAACTTGGTTACAAAGTCAGGAAGAAACGTTCAATCTGAATTGTTAGGGTCAAAGATTGATATTTTGGAGAAAATGTTGAGGTAAAAGCATCAATTCCATTTTTACACCAATCAACCAGTTTGTTACAATCCAATGTTCTGATCAATCCTTTAGTCCTGGCATTTATGTGGATGTTATTTTGACATGTAGCACCAATTTAAACCTTCTTTCACCAAAAAAACTCTTCAGTAGCAGCTCGAGGAACAGGACCAAGAGCTTAAGATGTTGACCCGGCCTCCAAATTCCCACCTCAGGAGGTCCTATGTTCTTCCATTATAAGGTTAGCTTAGCTTAGCACAAAGATAGGAAAAGACTTGGCCTTAGTACAGGTTAACCAAGCAAGAAGCCTGTTAATCATTGGGGTTAGGGTTTTTATCATGTGACTGCTGGTTGCAGATGAGTCACTCATGGCTTCACAGCTGTACCAAGGAGCACAGAATTTTTAGCCTTTTAGAAAATCTAGTGCGAGTTAACGAAATCTCGTAGATTTTTAATAATTTTTATATTGTGGATATGTAGAATAAAACCATTTTGATATTTTAAGATGAGATTTAGTTAATTTTCCTATTCAAACTTCATGTCAGATGAAAATCTGAGAATTTTTTTGTATTTTTACTCTTTCTAGTTTAGATAAAGATTATATTTTTGCCTATTTTTATTTTTTTTAAAAACATGCCTTCTCTAACCTTCTGGTGGGTTTTAGGGGTTCAGAGTGTTAAAAAACGTGATCAGAAAAGTGCTAATTGCTGAACTTTAGCCTTATCTTTGGACAGAGTTGCTTCCTGCTGTTTCCAGTCTTTATGCTAAACTAACTCCAAGCTATAATTTCATACTGTATTTGACGAACAGAAAAGAGAAGATTATTGATCTTCTTTTGCTCCTGGCAAGAAGGCAAATGAGTGTTTTTCCCAGAAAGTGCCTTTAAGAACTGGACTTTAAAGCAGAAGGTCTTGTGCTTTGAGCTTGTAAATCCTGAAGCATTAATGAAAAGATAAAACAACACCGTGCTGCAAGAATATTCAATTATGCACACAGAAATACCTCCTCAGGTCTGAGCTTTGTAAAAAAAAAAAACACCAGTAAAGTAGATATTTTAATGGTCACCGTTCAGCGATATTAAAGACATAAATCTTAATTTGCGGTTTTCTTCTGTAGCAGCACGCTGACTTCAGACAGACAGAAGAGAAAAGACTTCACTGCAGGCGGTCTCACAAGTTCCTCTGGATGTTTTTTTTCCCCCCGCTGTGAAAACTTGTCATCACTGAATCCGCCGTTAAGTCTGCAGTCTCTGTTCGGTTTTCACGGCTCCCTCTCAAGTCCGCCGAGAGTTTTTCTTATTCAAAGGACCGATTTTGGACGGAGTTTGGCTGTAAATCCTCCACACGGCCCTGATGCAGAAAGCCTTGAGTTGACTCAGTAAAGCTGCTTATTGTTTGGTCTGCAGCGAAGCCTCATGGGAAACCTGTGTGAGCCGACCTCTGATCTGTTCCCTCCACGTCGGCCGCGATGCATTCCTGCTCTCCGACGCTCGCTGTTTGCATAACCAACGAACACACACAAGACCGAACTTGTGCATCTTGGAGCCCGGTGATCAGCGCTCTGAGCCGGAAGGACGCTGGCGGAGTTTCCACTATTATCACAGTGGAATTCCATAGAGGCTTATGCTGGATTGACTGAGTGTGAGTGTGAGTGTGTGTTTCAGGGTGTCTGTGTGTGTGTCTTTGTTCACTTTTCTGGATTCACCATTTTGGCATAGTTGTCTGAAATACCAGCCGTGATCCTCACTGGAACTAAAAGGCTGGTGAAGGTCTGTGGGAGCGTCTGCAGTAAACTGACGGATTTAGATTCAGATCCTGGAGACCTGACCTCACCTTCAGGCAGGGGTGTCCAGCTTATTTTAGTTCAGGGCCCACATTTAGCCTGATTTGATCTCAAGTGGGCCGGACCAGTTAAATCAGAGCGTACACTGCAAAAACTCAAAATCTTACCAAGTCTGTTTGTCTTATTTTTAGTCAAAATGTCTCATCCCACTCGATTTAAGATAAATTCACTTAACAAGTGACATTTCTGCAAGATGGAGGGACTTGTTTTAAGACAATGCAACTTAAATATCTTGTTAAGTCTGACAATCTTGAAATTATCTTGTTTTGAGTTGTATTTTACAATAAAACTCAAAATAAGTTTAATCCTCGTGAATCAGTGGTTAATTTTTAAAAACACGTTTAGCATGTCAAGCCAAAATTTCACTGATGTCTTCATAAATATCCATGTTTTCTGGGATATCAGAGATGGTCGAGCAGTGATTGTCTAAAGATGTAAAATGACCTTTATCTAATCTCATTTGTGGCAAATAGTAGACCAACTTTTCAATTATAGCTCCCACCCAGTACGTTAAATTTAGCAAAGTCTGTTTTTCCCCTCTTTTTTCCACAGCTGTTGTGGAACTGTGGATCTTTGTCTTTCCATATGTCTCAGTAGAGATTGTTGACATAGAAACTCTTCATGCCGCCATCGTTTCCTCTCTTCTTCCTCTAATCTTGACATTATGGAGCCAGCTGAGGTCCGGCTTGTCGTGTCCAGAGATGAAAGGGGAAAAAAAGTGCAATCAGACTGGAGATGTGTGCAGCGTTTCCCAGTTTTAGCTGCTAGCACCGACACTTCCATCCTCTGCTTGTCTGAATGCATAAAGACTTCCTCCTCGCTGCTCTGGGGCGTCACTGTCTTTCCCACAGATAACAGTGACAGCAGAGCGGCGAGAGGCGAAGATCTGTCCGTACGAATGAAGACAAATATCCACAGCCCTGAGCCAGATGTGGCTGTGACCTCGGCGACCTTCATCCCCACGTTCACATGCCACATGCTGACAGGGAATAGACGGCTTACATGTATAATGAGATTAATCTCCCGGAGACAGCAGCCGATCGACCTCCGCCTGCAGCTCGTTGGACTTTTTGAATTTCACAAAGTGCATTTATAGACCGCCGATTAAATTACCTGATGAAGTTAAAAGTCTCCTGAGTAAAAGAAGGAAGTTTGTTGGCTGCAGTGAAGCCAAAAGGTTTTTTTTACAAGGTTTTCCACTGTCAGTGCTGAAAATGTTCTCTCTGCTTTATGAGACGGATTTTATTCGTTTAATGGATACGGAGGATCAGGGTAAAGGTTGACTTGGCCGTTCTTTGAGAAATCAGTTTAATTGTATTTATGTAGGAAGAAGCCGCAACACAAGTCACCTTAGAGGATTTTAGAGGACCTCACATTCAGGCGAAGACCTTCTTCTTCTTCTTCTTCTTCTTCTTCTTCTTAGGTGTCTTGTGTAATCGTCTTGATGTCCATGCCTTTCCACTTTTCTCTGTCATACGTTGCATGTAGTACAGTGTTGGCCTTCGATGTATTTGTCCAGTCCTTGATATTATCAATATATGTCATTCTCTGGCATACTTTTGCTTTGTTCCCTTCTATTTTGCCTGTTATTGCAAGATTCTCTATGCTATTCCTCCTCATCACATGTCCTCGGAATTAAATTTTTCTTGATTTGATAGTTGCCAGCATTGTTCTTTTCGCATTTGCTCTTGTAAGCACCTCTTCACTGGTTACTCTTTCTACCCACGATATCTTTAGCATTCTTCATAGGAACCACACTTCTGTTGCCTGGAGTCTTTTCTGCATATTGTTTGATATTGTTCACATTTCGCATCCATATAGCAAGACTGACCAGATGTAGCATGTGAGGATTCTTAGTTTTGTTGATATACTGACGTGTGTATTCATGAAGATGGTCTTTTTCTTGTTAGAAACAACTTTGGTTATGGCAATACGTCTCTTGATCTCCTGGTCTCATCTGCCATCTGATGTTAGCTTTCTGCTGAGGTAGTTGAAGTTGTCGGTTTGTTTGATATTGTCTCCTTTTGCTGTTATCTTACATATGGGCGGCTCTGTTTTCTTCAATACTGTCATAGTGAACGTTTCTTTGTGTTCAGGGATAAACCCAGTCTTTCATTCTCGACTGTTACTTTATCCTAAAGATTTGGGAGTCCTACTTCTGTCTTGATGATAAACACTGTATCGTCTGCATACCGGATGTTGTTGACATGATGGCCATTGACTGCTATGCCTGGTATATCCTTACAGGTTCAGAGATAATCTACAAGAGGCTGTATCAACCATTCGTACCATCCACAAATGTCAACAAAAGCTTTTAATTGTTGGTTTTTAGCCACGTTTTGCATAAATCATCAATTTGCCTCAAATATCAAGCTTCTATACGGAAGGATGATACTCCTCACTTGTGGGCTTCTTTTCCTTGCACTATTTTGTGTCGCTGTTCCATTCAAATCAAATTTTTAATAAGAAAGTCATGGCGCTGCAACCTGCAAAGCAGTTTTCTTGTCTGTCCTAGATTATGGAGATATCCTCGACAGAAATGCGTCTATCTCCACTCTGAAAGCTTTAGATTCAGTTTATCACTTAGCCCTAGATTCATGACCTGTGACGGCTATTCCACTCATCACTGCTCATTGTATAAAGAGTTGGCAGTAAGGCCAAACAGGGATTGGTTTCTGTTTATCTATAAAACACTGATTGGCAAAATGCCACAATATATCACTTCCTTGTTAAATTCATCCCAAAATAACTCTTCAACTCACTCAAGCAGTCAGCTAACCCTTTAAGTCCCACGTACTGACACTGCAGGTGGTAAAAATGCTTTTAGCTTTTTAGCCGGACATAGTTTGAACATCTTACAGAAGACATTAAAGCTTGGTGCAGCCGTATCTGTTGACCGCTTTAAATCCATGATCATTGACTCATCTTTGTTGTCTCGTTGATTGTCGCCTTTTTATCCTGTGGACTGAACTCTTGACATCATTGTAAATGATTCCTTGAGACTTAAATAACGGTTGAATGAATCTTAAGGACAGTGTTCATCTTGCAAAAGTTCAACAGTTTTACGAGTCACTATTTTGAGAAAACGCCCTTTGCTTCGCCAATGATGAATATGAGTGGTTTTGAAATTGAAAATGTGGCAGCTTTGAAACGGCCTTAAAAGCAACAAATCAGAGTTCCAAGTTCTGAAAAATCCCCCTGATTGTGATTATACATGTAATTTGTTGATTGAATGGATTTAGATGCAGATTCAGTCCAGCTGTTTTCCAGAGAAAGTGCCTTAAAGTGTCATTTAAGGAGCATTTGCAACCTGGCAACCCAAACAGACCGTTTGTATAGGGGTCAGGCTCCGGACAGTTCTCACACCGGGGTGGCACCATGGTTTCTGTTGGTTTTTATCATCAGTCAATAGTTTTAGGGGATTTTTTTGGTCACCGTCTCTTGGTTTTAGGTGGTTCTTTCAGTTTATTTCATGTTTGATTTTGCGTTGCTGAAGGTTTTCGCTTGCTGTCTTTGTGTCTTTGCTGCCTTCCACCTGCGTCTCGTCATCCAATCAGCCTCGGTGTTTATGTGTCGTCTTGTGTTTTGGCCGCCAGTTGATCCGGTTCATCTGCCTGTTTGCAGCTTGTGTTTACCGTTCGGCTCCTCGCATTGTCGTGATGTTTGGTTTCTGTTTCAGTGGATTTGTTTTCTGCAGTTCTGGACTCTCAATTAAGTTGTGGCTCCACAGCTGCTTTCTGTTTGTTGCCCTGCCAGCCTCCGTTATGTCACTCCAGTAAGATTTATTCATTTACTTCTGCTGCTCTCTTATTGTTTTCTCATGCAACCAGGACTGTAGAAGAAGAGAAAAAAACAGAACTTGCTGGCAAAGTTGTGCTTTTTGTAATTGTTGATGAGGTTTAAGAGAAACTTCTAACTTAAATAGCATGAGACAGTGAATCAGGTACGTCAAAATGTCCTTATTTTGCTTGACATCTGCCTAACTGTGTCCTTTTAGCCTTTTGTTCCTGCAGATTCTGATTTAGTCTCACATTGTTCAGCAGTTTGTTTCAGGAATTCCTCAAAGCAGGTTTCATCCCCGCCGTCTTTAAGCGTCTTTACAAGAGCTTCAACTAAATCCGCAGCTAAACCCTGAATCGTACACACTTTAACCTTCTGAACCCCAACTAGTTTCTGTGCTCCTGTTGCATTTTTACTCACTGTGAGCTAATTTTTCTCTGCAATAAGAAGTCCTGCACCTCTATGGAATCAGAACTACCGTGAATAGAAGTAATGAGAACTCCAAAAAGTAATTTGTGCAATATGATGAAGTTGGATTTCTTTGATTATTTATTTTACAAAAACTGGAAAAATGCTGGAATCAGTGTGTGCAACATTTTTCCAAGTTTCCACAAGTGTTACCAAAAAAAGCAAAACAGTGACTCTACATACTGGAGATATTTTACCTGTTTTCACTTTTAATCTGTTTCCTTACTTGTCTCCTATCTGCTTGGTGTAAACACAACCTGTGGTTCAGTCCAAAAGTCCACGAATATCTTCCCATCTGACTGCTGGTTACAGCTGAGTCATGAATGGCTTCATGGTTGAGCTGATCAATGCAGATTTCTACTGAAACGTGGAATAAATTAAGTGATCTTGATGAAATATCAGGATTAAAATCTTGGACTTGAATAATTTTTATTACGTGACAGTTGGTTGCAGCTGACTCATTTGTGGCTTCACTGTTGTGATGATAAAAGCATATTTTTTTCAGTTTTTTTGCAAAATGTAGTTGGTATTTCTTAAAAACATGACATGTACTTTAAAGGATTTTAATTTAATATCTCAATTTCAGACTTAAATGTTGATATTTTAGCCTAAAAGATTTATTTTTGGCATTTAAAAAAAAAAAAATTTGACATAGAATAAAGAGATTTTTTTAGTAAAATATCAGTATTTTAAGCTTTGATTTGAATAATTTTTGCCACAAGACTCTTTATGGCTGATGAGTCACTAATGGCTTCACAGTTGTGACAAAAAGAGCAGAATTTCTTTCTTTTTAGAGAACAAATACAACAATTAGAACAAATGATTTATTTTTGGCAACTTTTCAAATGAGACTCATAGAATACGGTGATTTTGGTGAAAGATCAAGATTTTCAGTTGAGATTTAAATAATTTTTGTCACCTGACAGTTGACCACAGCTGAGTCATTTATGGCTTCACTGTTGTGACGAGGAGCGCAGAATTATTTGTTTTTAGCAGAATCTGGATGGTGTAAATGGTTCATTTTTGGCAATTTTTTAAATGAGACACAGAATAAAGTGATCATTTTCACTGTTGGTTGCAGCTGAGTCAGTCATGGCTTTCTGACAATCTGGTTGATTTAAAGGGTTTTTTTTTTACTTTTTTAGCATTTAAAAAAAAACAGAATAAAGGGATTTTGATGAAAAAGCTTAGATTTGTATAATTTTTGTTTACATGACTTCTGGTTGCATCTGAGTCTCTACAGGTTTAACAGATGTAATGAGAAGCACAGAATTTTTGACTCTTTACAGAATCTGGTTCGAACAAACGGTTTATATTTGGCAAATTCTAAATCGAGAGATACAGAATAAAATGTTTTTTTAAATTAGATATCACAATTTTAAGCTCAGATTGGTTATCAGTATAAAGAGTGTGAGGTAGTAATACAAATATTACATTTTCTTTAAAATTATTAAAGGCAACTTACAAATTTAAATGGAATGATATCAAAAGCATGTTTTATGAGGAACAGCTGGAATATGAAATAATAAAAGCTTTTCATTACAAAGATATTGCAAGAAAACGACCTCACTGGGTCATTTTTGACCCACTAAGGGTTAAAAACGTTTATTAAAGCCACTACAAGTCATAAATGAGGCCTTATTAGGATGTAGCAACACTAGATATAAAAAAAACAACCAAAGAATAAGCAGATTTGTTCATTTAAACGGAAACTTGGCACAACAAGCAGTTAATCTTCCTACAATAATTGCCTGAATGCTTCACAGATTAATCACACAAAGGCCACTCATGGATTTTCCTGTCATGCTTTGGTCTCCTCCAGCTCCCCTGCTGTCTCCAGATCAGCCTTCTTCGTGTTCGTGATGAGGAAACCTCCGCCTGATGCCGTGCTGCTGTTCCAGCTGTGGTGCTGAGAGGTGGGGTCGGATGAGCTCATGCTGTTGGCTGTTTTTCCCTTTTCTCGTAGCCGAGCGGGAGTGAGATGAGAACATTTCAGCCTCCTCAGCTCTGTTGTGCCTCTGGGCTGTTATTCTGCTGCTCTGATTTCTCTGCTGGTGTGTGCAGCCGTTTAGAGGCGGTTATGGATTTTTGAGAGGCGTCCACTTGCTCTAATGTATTCAGATTCTTTTATTTTCTTTCTTTTTTTTCTGATTTCTTCGTGGAGGTCATCTGTGCAAATCCAGAATTAACTGGAGAGCAGCTGAATATTCATGTGAAGTCTTGATCAATTCAGCCGTGTGTGTGTGTGTGTGTGTGTCTGTGTGACTGTGTGTCTGTGTGTGTGTGTGTCTGTGTGTGTGAGCTGCAGGCCCTTAATTTAAATGCATAATTTAAAATGCACTGGCAGAATAATGACTCTTCTTATACAGGGAGGATAAATACGTTGCAGTAAATGTGCAGATTCCATTTAGATTCCGGTCAGTTCATTTAAATTAAGATATTTTCTTATTTGCCTGCAGTGGGTCCTGATGCTTTATGGTTTTTATTCGACCAGGTTTCCATTTAACCTCAGAAGAAATAATCACTATTGACCCTGTAAGACCCAAATATAGAATAAAAATGAGCAAAAAGTAAATAAACTAAATAAAATCTAAATAAAAAATATATATATTTTTTACTTTATATATATGTATATATACATATATATATATATATATATATATATATATATATATATATATATATATATATATATATATATATATATATATATATATATATTCATCTATAAACTTGAAAATAATAATAATAATAATAATAATAATAATAATAATAATAATAATAATAATAATAATAAATAATTAAAAATTAAAAATTAAAACTGATGCATTTCTGCAACAGTGGGTTTTACAGGGTTAAAGGTGCAGAATGTCTGTAGATGAAGAGGAACAGGGAGCTGGTTCCTGAATTAAAAAGTAGATGCAATTCATGGTTTGTTTTTTTTTCAGTTTAGTGATAATACCTGTGGGAAATCAAAAAACACACAAATTAGCAAAATTAAAGTAAAATTAAAATAAGCGTACTATATACAGAGAGCAAAATGTACTTTATTATCAGAAGTAAAATCATTTCTTTTGTGGAATCAAGTACACCAAGATCGGTTTATTTTCTGATAACTATTTATAATCTTAATCTGTAATGCAACACGTATTTAGAGCTGTAAAATAAATATAGTGGAGCTGAAAGTACAATATTTACCTCTAAAGTTTTCTCTCAAACCAGTTCCATATGCAGTACTTGAGTAAATGTACTCAGTTACTGCTCTCAAGGTAGGAAATGATCATTATTAAATACTTCATCATTGGTTAATTCAATACAATTTGATTTAATTTCACTCAGAATAAAGACTCAGGGGCAAATTATGGTAAAATCGTGTGGAGTTTAAAGAACAATATTTGCTGTTCCAGGTGCAGTACTCCAGTAAATGTACTCAGTTACTCTCCAGCTCTGCTCTTGATATTATTTTTACTGATGATCTATACTAGAAATATTTAAACAACTAATACTCAGAATAAATAATCCTACAAACCAAATTATTACTTTTACAAATTTGTAAAATTGTGCAAATTAAACCACTGCGGTACTTGAGTAAAAGTACTCGATTACTCTCCAGCTCTGTTCTTTATATCCTGTTTAATGATGATACCTGCTGGAAATCCATTCATTTGCCAATAATCAGAATGAAAAGTCCTACAAACCAAATTCTTACCTTAAAAAATTGTAAAGTTATGCAGATTAAACTACCTTAGACCTCTTCAGCACTCGAGTAAATGTATTTAGTTACTCTCCAGCACTGCTCTTTATATTCTTTTTATTGATGATACCTGCTAGAAATCCATTAAATTACTAATGTTCAGAATAAAAAAA
The DNA here is from genome assembly GCA_027123335.1 of Amphiprion clarkii. Classification (NCBI taxonomy): domain Eukaryota; kingdom Metazoa; phylum Chordata; class Actinopteri; family Pomacentridae; genus Amphiprion; species Amphiprion clarkii. The sequence goes on along the minus strand of CM049584.1, from coordinate 26,622,205 downwards.
ATCAAACAAATCAAATTCTAACTTTAACAAATTTGTGAAATTATGCGAATGAAACCTTTGCAGTACTCGAGTAAAAGTACTCCGTTACTCTCCAGCTCTGCTCTGAACGCTCCATAAAGATCCAGAGAGGGGAAGGGCTCTGGCTTTTAAAGGGAAAGAGGTGATGTTCCTGTGATTAAAACAAGCCGCAGATTTCCTCTCGGGGGGAATAAAAAGTGGATCAAAGGAGCAGAAACGGGGACGCGAGCCTCCTGTTTCCCCTCCTCTCCTCAGATCTGTTCATGAACGCGCAGCTGAGCGGCTGGATGCAGGTTGGACATCTTCCTCCTCCTCCTCCTCCTCCTCCTCCTCCCCTCCTCCGGCTGGATGATGGTATGACTCGGCGCTAGGACCGCGGCTCCGTCAGTGCGCAAATCCCAGCAGAGAGCGACGCGGAGCGGCTGCGTTCACTGCGCTGCGCCTTCAACCAGCACCGGCGGGGCGGAGGAGGAGGAAGCTGCACCTTCTGCCGCCGTCTGCAGCGACGCACAGCCCGGACACCCAGCTCGCCTCCGGAGCCCTCCGTATGGGCTCACCATGCGCAGGATACGGGCCAACGCCATCGCCATTCTGACCGTCGCCTGGATCCTGGGGACGTTTTATTACCTGTGGCAGGACAGCAAGCCCCAGTCGGCCGCCGCGTCGTCGTCGTCGTCGGCGTCGCAGACCCGCAGGGGCCACGGGCAGAAGGCGGCGGTGCCCGGGCGGCTGGAGATCATCCACCGGGACGACAGGACCATCCCGCTCATAGTGAGTGTGCGCCGGAGGGGAGGGACGAGCTGCAGGAGAGTGTGTGCTGCATGTTGATGGAGGAGGTGGAGGTGCACAGCTGGGAGCCTCCGTCCGGCTCCGTCTCTTTGTGTAGAAGCTCCAGCTCCCGGTAACCCAGCCGTAAGAGGCTTTCCATAAGTCCCGTGCGTCGCGCGTCTCCTAAACCGTTTTGCGCGCATGTGAGGCGGAAAAGTCGGGCTTCTCCCGAGAGGACCTCCACCTCCAGGGGGTCAATGGAGGACCTCCACCTCCAGGGGGTCAGTGGAGGACCTCCACCTCCAGGGGGTCAGTGGAGGACCTCCACCTCCAGGGGGTCAGTGGAGGCCCGGTTCAGCCACATCCTGCAGGGGTGAAGCTCAGTGTTCTGTAAGGGAGGCTGGTATGAACAGGATCTGCTGGGAGTTTACCTGGTCAGGTTAGAGAATGTAGAAACATGATTATTTGATCAACTAAAAGGACTGTTGTCTGAAATACTTCCAGTTGTTCTCTGAGGTTTTGTGGAAATGCTGCAGCAAGGAGCTTCTCAGTTGGTTGCTTTAGAAGGAAAAACATGCAAAACTTGCAGCTGAACGTGCTTTAATTAATCCAGTTGTTGTGTAAGATTGTAGAAATGCTGCACATCAGAGCTTCTTTCAGTTCACTAGAGAAATAAAATGTTTGCCAGCTTAGAAAATGTGTGCATTGGGGGCAAAAAGATGCAAAACCTGTAGGTGAAAGTGCATTAATTCCTGCTAAAAACACAATTATTTGATCAACTAAAAGGACAAAAACTGAGCTGTTCTCAGAGGTTTTGTTGAAATGCTGCAGGAAGGAGCTTCTCTCAGTTTACTGTAGAAGATTCTTGGTTGCTTTAGAAGGAAAAAGATGCAAAACGTGTAGCTTAAAGTGCATTAATTTATGCTAAAAACATGATTGTTTGATCAGTTAAAAGGACAGAAAATGAGCTGTTCTCTAAGATTAATCCAGTTGTTGTCTAAGATTGTGGAAATGCTGCATGCTGGAGCTTCTTTCAGTTTACTAGAGAAATAAAAAAGATGTCAGTTTAGATTAGAAAATGTGTGCAGGTTTGCTGTTGCATCAAGTGTAAAGAGATTCCAGACCTGTAGCTTTAGAGACACAGTGAAGTGACCTTAGATCTGATGAATTTCTGCCAAAAACATGATTATTTGACCAACTAAAAGGACAAAAGCTCAGCTGTTCTCCTTCTGCAGAAACCACTAAAACTGACTGATTAAATACATCCAGTTGTTCTCTAAGATTGTGGAAATTAGAGCTTCTTTCAGTTCACTAAAACAATAAATTTACCATTTTTATTTAGGAAATATGTTCAGTTTGCATTTAATGTTAAGAGATTCAAGATCTGTAGGTTTGGAAACACAGTGAAAGTACCTTTAATGTGATTCGTTTCTGCTTTAAAGGTGGTTATTTAAGCACCAAAAGGGCAAAAACTGAGCTGGTCTCTAAAATACATCCATTTATACTCAAAGGTTTTGTGGAAAAGCTGCAGCAACGAGTATTTCTCAGTTTATTATGGGAAGATCTCTGCAGGTTGCATTAAATGTTAAGAGATTCCAGACGTGTAGCTTCAGAGAAACTACCTTCCATCTGATGAATTGCTGCTTTAAAGGTGATAGTTTTTCACAAAAAGAGCAAAAACTGCAAAAGCTGTTCCCTTAAATGTAAAGAGATTCAAAACCTGCAGCTTAAACTGATTAATTTCTGCTTTAAACATGACTATTTAAAAAAAAAAAAGAGCTGTTCTCAAAAATACATCCAGTTGTACTCTGAGGTTTTGTGCTTCTCTTAGTTTATTAGATGAAATTTGCTTAGATTAGGAAAAACTGTGAGTTTGTGTCAAAATGCTGCTTACTGGAGCTTCTTTTAGTTTACTAAAGCAATAAATGTGTCAATTTAGATCAGAAAATCTATGCAGGTTCCATTAAGTGTATAGAGACACAGTTGAAGTACCTTAAATCTCATTAATATCTACTAAAAATCTGATTATTTTATCACCAAAAGGACAAAAAAACAAACTGTTCTCCTTCTGCAGACAGAACCTGCCACAGTGAGACACACAGATCAATAAAATACATTGAGTTTGTGTCAGAATGCTGCACGCTGGAGCTTCTTTCAGTTTACTGGAAAACATTTTCCAGCTTAAATCTGTGCATTTTCCATTAAGTGTAAAGAGATACAAGACCTGTAGTTTTAGAGACACAGTTAAAGTACCTTTTATCTGATTAATTTCTGCTAAAAGTATGATTATTTAATCACCAAAAATGCAAAAATCAAGTTGTTTTCCCTACAATGTCTGTGCAGGTTGCATTAAATGTAAAAAGATACAAAACCTGCAGCTTTAGAGCCACAAATGAGAGTGAAACTACCTTAAATCTGACTCATTTCTGCTACAAACACGATTATTTGACCACCAAAAAGCCAAAATCTGAGTCGTTCTTCTGCAGACTCTGACAGCTCAGATTACAAAACGTGTGCAGGTTGAGCAAAAGTGTAAAAAGTTGCAAAACTTGTATCTTAAAGTGCATTAATCTCTGCTTCAAACATGATTATTCAATCACCAAAATGGCAAAAATCATGTTTTTTCCCCTAGAAAACTTGTGCAGGTTGCATTAAGTGTAAAGCAACAGTTAAAATATCTTAAATCGCATTAATTTTTTACTACAAACCTGATTATTTCATCACCAAAAGGGCAAAAATCAAGTTTTTCTCCCTAGAAAACCTGTGCAGGTTGCATTAAATGTAAAGAGATGTATGATTTGTAGCTTTAAAGACACAAATGAGAGTGAAAATACTTTAAAACCATTAATTTCTGCTAAAAACAAAATAGTTTTATCACCAAAAAGCCAAAATGTGAGCTGTTCTTCTGCAGGCTTTGACAGCTCAGATTATAAAACGTGTGCAGGTTGAGCAAAAGTGTAAAAAGATGCAAAACCTGTAGCTTAAAATGCATTAATTCCTGTACAGTTTTTCTATTTTAAGCTCACGAATTTTATCTAAAAGAAGCATTTCCACATAATCTCAGACTACAACTGGATGTATTTTATTAATCTGTCTTAGTGGTGGTTTCTACAGAAGGAGAACATCTGAGTTTTTGCCTTTTTGATGATTAAATAATCAGGTTTTTAGCAGAAATTGATCAGATTTAAGCTACCTGCAGCTTTAGAGACACAAATGAGAATAAAAGTACTTTAAAACCCATTAATTTCTGCTAAAAACGTGATTATTTTATCACCCAGAGAGTGCTAAGAGACTGCATCTGCCCCTCTAGGATCCACAGATCAGCAGAATAGATGCAGTTATCTGGAATGTTTGTGTAAAAGTTTCCTGCAGCAGTAATGAGTCTGATCATTAATGAGAATGAATCAGTGTGTTGGAGGTGAACTCTGAGCTGGTCTGGGATCAGGAGGATCTTTCAACTGTAAACAGGTCGAACGGAAAACTGACCATTAGCTGCAGTTTGTTCTGGAAACTGGTTCTTTCTTTCTTTCCTTCTTCCTTTTTTGCTTTTCTTTCTTTCTCTTTTTTGCTTTTTCTCATTTTCTTTAGTTTTCATTCTGTCTTTATTTTTCTTTATCTTTTGTTTTCTTTCTTTCTCTTTTTTCTGTCATTTTATTTCATTCTTTCTTTCATGCTTTGTCTTTCTGTTCTCTTTCTTTCTATTCTTTCTTCTTTCTTTCTTCCAAACTTGCTTTCTTTCTCTTTTGTTCTCTTTCTTTCCTGTTAGTTTTGCCTTCGCTCTTGTTCTGCTGCTTGTTACTGCTTTGTTTTTTCCATCCATCCATCCATCGTCCATCCATCCATCCATCCATCCATCCATCGTCCGTCCATCCATCCATCCACCCATCATCCATCCATCCATCTATCCGTCCATCCATCCATCCACCCATCATCCATCCATCCATCCATCCATCCATCCATCCATCCATCCATCCATCCATCATCCGTCCATCTATCCATCCATCATCCATCCATCCGTCCGTCCATCCATCCATCCCTCCTTTCTTTCATTTCTGTCTCACATTTCCTCATTTTTATCCTCCTTTCTCATCTCATTTCTTTCTTTCTTATTTAGTCCCACCCTTGTCCTTTCCTTCCCTCCTCTTCTTTTCTTTCTCTTTAACTATTTAAGTGTTCATTAGCAGCCTTTCATTCACTGATGACGTCATCTGTGGAGGTTCTTCTTCTTCTTCTTCTCTCTCAGCAGCGATTTTATTTCTGCAGTTTCTCGACATTATTCTTCAGTTTTTAACACTTTCAGTATCCAGCAGCTTCTCAGATCAGTCAGCCTTTACTATCTCATATTTAGTCTAATTTTCTCGCATTTTTAATCTTTAATTTGCCTCCCAGATTTCCCCATTAGACTGTTTTTATTCTGACTGGTTCGGCAACAGTTTCCCGTCCTGACATGTGACCATATAAACACTTGATGAGAGAATCGGGTTAAATGTGCTGCTAACGATCGTGTCTGAGCTCAGATTAACGACATGTTCCATTACAAACACAACTCAGGGATGTTGTGAGCTTACGGAGCTCCAGTTCTGCTGCACCATTTGGAAAACTCGGTTTCGTTCGCTGCAAAAAGTGCAACAGTCCGTTGTTTATGAAGAGTTTAGCTCCAGAACGCTGAAGCTAATCTGCTTCATCAGTGTGTTTAAGTGTGATTGTCTTTGGCAGAGATGTTGTCAAATGGATCCAAAGAAAGACATGAGGTCAGCGTTTTCCAGTGAATGTAGATCATCTCTCATGTGTTTGGCAGGACTCGTTAAAAACTGGATGAGAAAATGCGTTTTAAGGACCTTGAAGCTTTTCTTTCTGCTGAAAATCAAGTTTTTTTTTTAACCTTGTTCGCACGTCCAGATGGAGATTTTTCACGTTAGAGGATTTAGCATGAGTGGACAAGCAGTAAACACCGTGGTTGAGTGTTTTTCTACCTTGAAACTGCAGTTTTTAGGTGGAAAAGTTTAAAAATACAGATTCAAAAACTCAGATTCAAACTTTCAGGGTTTTGTACGTAACAAATCCTGGCTTTCTGTGTCGCTATTCTTACATTATTACTACTCCAATGCTTTATGGTGTGCAGAGTTGTAGGTGAGCTGGTGTGCAGAGCTGCAGTGAATGGAAAGTAAAGTTACATCTAAGCTCTTCTAAGGCAGGAATGGATCATTTTAATGGGAAAAACTTATGGATTTGTGACTTTGAGATGAGTTTTTAGGGTTTTAAGGGTTTAATCAATAACCAGAGAGGAGCTTTTAGGCCAGACTTTCATCCTTTATTTGCCTTGAATCTTTTTTGGTGCAAATGTCGGCTCCAAATGTCCCGTATCAGTCTTGTTTAATACTAAAAATCAGTACCAACCATGAAAAAAATCCATTTACATTTTTGTCTTTTCCATTAAATTTTTCATATGCAACACGTATTAAACACATAGTATGTAGTTGTGTTCTGCACTTTTGAGACCAAGATTTAAATTTTTTACTGCAAACGGTGGCTCCAAATGTCAGTTATCTGTTTCGTTTAACACTAATGATCAGTACCAACCCTTAAAAAATCCATTTACACCCATTTTCAGTGCAAAAAAACCTCTTGAAAACATTCAGCATCTTTGAAAACTGAATGATTTAAATGTAAAGTTTGCAGGTTTAAGAAAAACTCAGCTGCAAAATCATGAGTTCGTAGTGATTAATCCACCTAGTGTGAAGACTAACAGTCTTTGTTTATGTATATTTGTGTTAAATTGAGTCATATTAGTGGTTTTCTTAAACAACAAATGGTTAAAATGGAAAAACTTACTAATAGAAAAGGACTCATAGAGCATATAAGTCTGTAATCTGCTGCTGGTTGATTAGAAAAGTGTGTTTTTAGAAGAAATAAGGAGGTTTTCTGATGAATTTCTGGCCTGGACGACATTTAAACTGATCATAAATCAGATTAAAGTGATGATCTGATGTTGGCTGGGTTTAAAGCCGCAGCAGACGAGTTCATCTTCCAGACAAAGTTCATCTTTAATTCAGCGGTTCGAGCCCTGAAGTTCCTTCTGTTATTTTTGTCTCATTATCCTCAGAGTACCCTTTTCTTTTTGCAGCTTTTAGTATTTCTGCACCATGATACCTGACGATTACTGACATCTTAGAAAGAGGTCAGAACTCTGTTGTTTCCGTGTTTTACAGAGGAACTCATTTTCCTTTTTTTTCTTCTATCACTGAAGATAAATCAGCTTAAATGAATAGAGGTGATAAACTTAGAGCTGCACAAGGTGATTTAGAGGCTCATAATGGAAACGCTGCTGCTGTTTACCTTCAAAATTAGATTACTTTTGGCTTCGCAGACGTCTTGGTTGTTGCTGTTTTTGCTTGTTAGTTTCAGATGCTGTAAACTTTCACTGATCAGGTGAAAGTTACGGATTATTTGATGCCAAACATCACCACTAATTTATAGAAAATGTTCTGTTTTAAAGCTATAGCTGTGCTCTTAAGCTGCATAAAATGCTGTTTTTCACCATTAAATAATAAAAAAGGCCCATTTTATATTTAAAATAAGAGAATTGGTCGGGTTTTTCACTGGAGGTACATCATTAAAAAAACAGACATTTTCAAGGTTTAGTCTTTTTTTCATTGGTATGCCACTATTAATTTTTTATTTTTTTTTTTACCATTTTTTATCTTAGTTTTTGCTATAGTCACCATTAAATACAGGAAAACTGTTTAGTTTTTTTTAATCACAGGAATTTTTGACAATCTGACAGAAAAATGGATTGTTGTAGTTTAGTTTTACGAACCATTTCTTTTTCCATTTTTTTGGAAATCAAAGGACAAAATGTGTTTATTTTCATTTCTGAGTTTACAGATTATCTGGTGATGCCATTTACAGTTTAAATTTTGGAAACTGCAGTATAATTTTGCCTGTAATCATTAGAAATGTTTTTTTTTGTCTCAACTGTGTCAAAAGTTTCACGAAGACGTTCTTTTGTTAACACAGCAGACATGAAGTCCTGTGTTTTTGCACATTTTGACTGTTTAATCCAGATAAAAGCATATGTTCAGGTGATGAGCTTTCAGCATATTTTCTGTTATTTATTTAACATTTGAAGTTTTACACTGTAGATTTACCCCTAAATAAGTTAAATTGTCCCGTTTGTCACTATAGAGGCAACATAAAATAACCACAAATGCCCCTTTAAAAAAATATATGTTATAGATGTACTATTAAATAATGTTTTGTTATTTTCCCACAAGATACACTAATTAAAATAGAATTGTTTTTGTTTGTTTTTACTACTACTAGAATAATCTTTTAATTTCTTTTTTTTTTTTTTTTTTTTACTGTTGGTACGCCACCAAATTATAGAAAATGTCTTATTTATTTATTTTTAGCTGTTTGTTTGTTCATGTGGACGCACTTGTGATTAACAGAAAATTTACAGTTTTTACATCTACGAAGTAATGAGCTGCCACTTTAGCTCTTATTTTATGTATTTATTTTATTTATTTATTTATAGCAGTTTGTTTGTTTATGTATTCATTAATTCATTCATGTGGACACACTTTTAATTAATATAAAATTGGACAGTTTTGAAGTGTCTGAGGTAATGAGCTGCCACTTTATCTCTTATTTTATTAATTTTTTTATGTATCCATCCATCAACACTTTTAATGAACATACAATTTGCAGTTTTTTAGTCTGTGAGGTAATGAGCTTCCTCTTTATCTCTTATTTTCTAGTTTTATTTCTTTATAAACCTCTCGGCTCCCGGTACTTTCCTCTCATTCTCCTCCTTCTGTTGTTGTTCGTTCTCTTCATCCTGTTTCTATGTGAACCTGCAGACTTCCAGGGTCGATCCTCTGGGGACAAAGAAAACGAGGTCGGTCTCACCTGAACCTCGTCAGCAGCTTCTTCTAAACCGCAGCGACCTTTAAAACTGAAACTCTGCTTTAATAGAGGCTCTGCTTTATGTATTCATCGGCTGCTTTGGCCTCTGCTGAAGCTCCTTCTGGGTAAAATCCATTAATTACTGAGGATTTATAGACTCTGTGTTCTGATGTGATGTGATGTTCGCGGCGACACGCTGACCCCAATAAGAAAATAGCGTTTACATTTTAATCATTCTGGCCGAGGCGTGTCTGAAGTAAAAGTGTGAATGCATTAATAAGCGGCGCTGTGAACGTGCCACAGTTTTTCATTTCATCTCCATGGACAGATGTTCCAAAGTCACCCTTAAACAGAATACGATTAAATCACACTGTTGCTGAGAGAAAGCAGGAGATTAAAGGAGGTTCAGTGTTCAGATAAATGCAGTTTATTCATGATGCTTCTGTCCACATGTTGAAATGTTCAATTAAAGAACTTCAAGCTGATCCCAGAAACAAGACCAGCGGTTTGTCATGAGAGAAATGAGCAAATATTTTGTCCACCAACGCAGAAAAGTAGAACATAACTGCACTTTATTGTTCATCTATCAGTGAGTTTATTAATTAAATTCAACAAAATGAGATGCTCTGAACAGCTCATGGAGACAGTTAAAAATAGCAAATCTCTAATTTTCTTTATTCAGATTTTAAATATCAGCGTCATAATGGCAGAAAAATGGGTTTTTTTTTCACTGCAGCTGCACCAAAAATAATAGCAAATGTTTTTCTTACAGATTGACCAGTAAATAACAAGAAAATGCCGCGTTTTTTACTGTTTATGCACCAATAAGTTGCAGAAAATGTTAATTAACATAAAATTTCTCATTTTTAAAGACAAAACAAACTGTGTTTTTTGTTATTTTATGGATTTATTTAACATTTGTAGTTTTTAATACCATTGATATACCATGAAGTTACATTGTCCTGGTTTTCACTATAGATGCACCCTTGCATTTAATCATCTCACTGAAATTCTAGATTTGGTTTCTTGATAAAAATGTGGGAATGTTGACACTAAAAACAACTCGTTCTGCTGCGTTTTGACTTTTACGTGTACGAACGATTGACAGAAACGTCAGTAAATGGCCTTTATTTGCATTAATTCGCCCCTTTATTCCGTGCTGCAGGTGACCCAGCCTCCTCGCTCCGAGCAGAACCAGAACCAGAACCAGAACCAGCAGCTCGGCGGCTTCGATGAGAAGTCGTACCTGTCGGCCAAGCAGCTGAAGCCGGGCGATGATCCGTACAGAGAACACGCCTTCAACCTGCAGGAGAGCGACCGGCTGGGCGGAGAACGAGCCATCAGAGACACCCGACACTACAGGTGAGCCTCACCTGTCCGTCCGTCCGTCCGTCTGGTCTGTACGGCGGGCCAGACGCTAATCTGTGGAGCTGCAGGAGGATTTAGAGTCGTGGAGGAGAGTCTGACAGACTGTTTCACAGATATAAATAGGATGATTTAAAGTCATTAGAAACCTGCTGGATTTCATCTGTGATACACGTAAACACACAAGCTTTCACACCAACAAGAAATGTGGAAAAAAAAGTTCAAATTGCCTTAAAAATGCATCAAAGACAGTCAGAGCTCCTTTAAACCTGCAAACCGGCAGCCAATTAAACATAGATTTTTTATTTAACCTGTATTTCTGCAGAGGAGGTCGACATAAAACAACAGGAAGAGACACCAGAGAGTCATAAACACAATAAACTGAATCACTGAAAGCAGCTTGAAGCATTTAAAAGACGATTATACAGCAGCTTTTACCAGAGAGACCGGCTTCATTCAGGATGCTAGTTTAAATACGCCACAAAAAAGCCCATAAAAAGTCTTTTCTGATTAAATGTCTGCATAGAATAATGTCCAAAGCTCCAATTTCCTTCATTATATTAAGTTTTTCATGATTTATTCATTGTGCGTCTCATAGAAATGAATAAAAACATGACTTGTGTCTGTGCTACAAATCAGTATGTATTTACAAATTACACAAATAAAGCTTTTGTGGAAATAATATCAGCGTCAACCTTTTCATAATGACACCTCATGGGACGCATTTATACTTTCATTTTAGGCTTTTTATGTATTTATCAGGAACAGTGGAAACGAGATGCATTTTTATCAGATTTAGCTCCAAACTCATTTCCATCTGAGCACAATAATAAATATAAAACACAAATGCACGTGTAAGATGCTGAATACAAATAGGAAACATACATTTTAGAGCTGCAATAATTAATAGATTCGTTGTCAACTGTTAAAATAATCTTAATTTTTTAAGAATAAATTCTGTGATTCCGTATTCTTAAATGGGAATATTTTCTGGCTTTTTACACAAACTCTCCCATTTAATCCCCATATTTTCTCTCCAGCAAATAAACTCAGTTATAAATACAAGGGAGATGGAGGAATAAAGAAGAATAAACATTATTATTTTTAGAGTCTTGGAGGAAAATATAAAAATCTACACTTTTTTTTGAAGAGAGACCCTTTTATTTCATGAACCTATGAACCAGAAATGTTTTTTTTCTGTTTTACAAATAACTAAAATTACACAATTTATCAGCCAGGAATCATCTCTCATTATTGTAAAACCTGTTTTCTGCAGGAAAATTAACCAAATCCAAGCTGAAAATCTTGATATTTTAAACCACTTAATATATATGTGTCATTTCAAAAAAATTGCCAAAAATAAACCGTTTATTTAAACTAGGCTCTGAAAAAAAACAGAAAATTCTGCATTCCTTGTTGCATCTTTTAAGCCCTCAGTGACTCAGCTGTGACCAACAGTTATTTGACTAAAATTCAGGCATTTATTTTTGGTTGAACTGCAGGCAGTGTTTACCTAAAGCAGATAGGAGACAAGTATAGAAGCAAATTCAAAATGTAAATGGTAAAATATCTGTAGTTTCTAGTTTATTCTAGTGCTGCTGACACCTGTGCAAAGACACTTGGAAAAAGGTTGTATGTGTTGATTCCAGGTTTTCAATTTTTTGCACAAATAAATTATCAAAAAAGAATCAGTGTTTTTTTTTCTTTTTTCCAATGATTTGTGGCTTTCTAACTGTGTCGAGCTGCACAAAAGACATTTCTGAGTTCTCTCTACCTCTCGTCATGATTGTGCTGTTTCCATTTACACAAAGCAGATAGGAGACAAATTAAAAATATAAGAGTAAAGTAGCTATAATATGTTGGTTTACCTTTTAAAAAACATGTTGGTAAAACCTGTAAGCACTTGAATAAATGCTGTGTGTGTTGATTTCAGCTTTTGTTGTTATAAATAAGTAAGCAAGGAAATTCGACTAAAATTTTTCTTTTTAATATAATTTGTGGCATTATAACTTGGCTAAACTCCACAAAAGACATTTATAAATCCTCTCTATTCCTAGTCAGGGTTGTTCTGTTTCCATAGAGGTACAGGACTTTATAATGTGGTGAAAAATGAGCCCACAGTGAGTAAAAATGTGAAACCAGAAGCTTCTCTTTCCTCGAGTCTTCTGTTGATTCTTTACGCGTCGCTTGTTGTTTTGTTTCTGTAAACAAGCCGAGGATGATCCAGCTCCACGTCTCCTGGCCTGAAGCTCCCGGCAACAGGTGGCGCATTAGAGGGAGGGTTTGGGAATCTGCGCAGCTGTTGCCGGGCAACTGGATCCCTCCAGGTCACTACGGCAACAGTGGCTCCGCGGGACACAGAGGCGCGAACCTGAATGTGTTCAACCCTCCTGTTGTCTTCATTTACGGGCACCAAAAAATATTGTTTCCTTGTCTGGAAAAAATCCAAAAATTCAGCAAAAAAATTTCCGAAAATTTGCAAAACCTTCAGGAAGAAAATTACAATAATTCCTTAAAAATTTTCCTTAAAAGTTTTACTTTAAAAAAAAAAAAAAAAAAAATCCCCCACATTTGGCAAGAAAATATTTTTTAAAAATGAGTAAAAATCTTCCAAAAAAAATCCTAAAAGCGATTCCAAACATATCATATTTTCTTTAAGAACATTCACAAGAAAATCAACCAAAATCCAGCGAAATTCTCTGGATTTTGGTTGATTTTTTTTTTGTGAATGTTCTTCAGAAACATTTTTAACATTTCTTTTTTTCCACCAAAAAATGTTCAAAGATTTCCCAAAAATGCTGAAAATGTGGACATCAGAAGTTTCACAGTGAATATATATATATTTTTCCCACATTTTCAAACTTTAAAACGGGTTAATTTTGACCCGCAGGACGACACGAGGGTTAAACCTGAATGTGTTTAACGGCCGCCTGCGATGAAAGCTGTGTTTCCTCTGCAGGTGTGCGGCTCTGAACTATGACGCCGACCTTCCCTCCACCAGCATCATCATCACCTTCCACAACGAGGCCCGCTCCACGCTGCTGCGCACCATCAAGAGGTAGGAGGAACCCACACCTTCACCCCGTCTGTTTATTGATCTGATCTCACTCCTGTCCTCCTCCTCCTCCTCAGCGTCCTGATGCGAAGTCCTCCGTCTCTGATCCAGGAAATCATCCTGATAGACGACTTCAGCTCCGACCGTGAGTTTCTCTTTTGGTTTTTTTGTTCAGAAAAACTGTTAAATGTTGTGTTTGCTGCTTGTTTCTGTTGCTGCTATGGCAAAAAATGTCACTTATTACAGATTTGAGGCTGATTTCTGATAGTTTTTTCGCACTGTATTGCAATTTTACTGTTTCCAGTGAGATAAAAATACAATAAATTTTTCCCGAGATTTTATTTTAACTTGAACCTCAAAATTGCCTTGTAGGTTTGAAAAGTGTGTTATCTCTGAGAAAAAAAATCACCAAAATTACACCGTTTATCACAGCCAGAAACTGTAAAAACAGAAAAATTATTTGGATTTTCTACATTCCAACAGTTCTTGAACTAAACATATATGCCTATATAAACATATAAAAAAAAAAGTTAATACCTGTAGGTACTTGAAATAAGTGTTATGCGCATTAATTTCAGCTTCTTTTTTTGTGACATAAACAAGCAATTTATGATCGGTGGCATTATAGCTTTATTATCCTGCACTGAAGACTTTTTAAAGTTTTCTCTACTTCTAGTCATAGTTGTTCTGTTTCTATAGAGGTGCAGAACTTTATGTTGCAGTGAAAAATGAGTAACAAAACACCCAGAAACTGCTTGTGGTTCAAAGGGTTCATCTGAAAATAGTATGAATGCTGTAGCTGGTGAGCTGTCATTGAACAGAGTGACGTCTTATTGTTGGGATTGTGTCTGAGAAGTTTAGGAGAACTTTATATTTTACATTTAACCAGCTGATTGAGACTCTTCTTTATATATAATCATTGAGATTATCAGCAGGTGAACTTACCTGCTGATTCTGTAGCTCCTTTTGGCTTCACTAAAGTGCTTTTAGTCTCCACATCTTTTCTGTTTGGGTTCGTTGTTCGTCATCAGCCGCTCAGTGGAAAAGAAAACTCTGTTCTCCATCGGCTCAGCACCGAATGTCAGACAGAAACGCTCAGCCACCGACCGTAGAGGAGGCAGAGATCTCGCCTTTTCCATAATTTTTTAAAATGTTATTTTTCCTTGTATACTTGAGAAAACCCACAAATAATTCCAGTGTAGCTGTACTGTAATGAATCCGTGCAAATGGCAGTAAAACTCTATTCTTTTCTGTTCTAAATCCTGTGTTGGTTAAAGGATGGTACATTTGGTATATTTGGTAAATTGCAGGAGACACCTTGCTGTTTTTAAAACTGCAGCAGCTGTTCTTTGACTTTTCTCAGAGGAGATCACTGATTTTTTAGAATAAAAACTCAGCATCAGACCACAGAAACAAGCTGCAGGGAACTAAACATTCATTTAACGGGAGGATTATTCGCTCACAGTCAGAGCGAGTCCAAACTAAAAGCCTCAAACTGGAACTAAAGTGTGTTTTCAAGTGTTTCACATGATGATCAGTAGCGGGGAGGGAATCTACAGCAGGGAGGAGGCTGGAGACAGGTAGAGGAGGAATAAAGTGAAGCATTAGAGGATTAAGAGCTTCTGTTCAGAGGTCTGTCCAGCTCTGACACCTCCGTCTGAATGTAGGTCGGCGCTCTGCTGCAGATCCAGCAGACATGTGGAGGTAATTACACGAGAAGCCCGACAAAGAGGGAATAATCGCTGAAGTGTGCTTATCGTCTGTTTCCACAGTCCCGGTCAGTTCACTGAAAACACAAACCGCTCGTTAGCCGGCCGTTAAAACGGACTCAACCGCTGCTTTTATACACGTCAGGCTCAATTAAACCGCTAATTTTCCTTCTTCGGAAACGTCAAGCTGCTTCTCACGGCCTGTTTTCGTTGCCACGGCGATGTACGCTGCAAAAAATGAACGCTTTAGTGGCACAGATCGTCCTTGTTTTGTTAAAGTACAGATAATAACCGGTAAAATCAGAGAAAAACGGACGTATTAATTTACATGTTAACCCAGAAAAAAAGCAGGTCAACTCTGTAATTAGTGTGTTTTTTTTCTTGCACAACATTTGGCTGTAAAAAGGGAAATTTTTCTGTATTTCAATCAGCAAAAAATATTATTATTTTACTGATATTTGCCATTATTTAGAGAGTTATCATTAATCATTTAAAAAACACCTCACAACAACTAGAAAGAATATACTTTTAAAAAATCTTTTATTTTAAATTTAATTTAAATATTTTAATTTTGTTTTTTTCTACATTTGACTGTAAAATTACACTTTTTCTCCTTTTTTAGGACTAGAAAATTAAAAAAAAAATTGAAAAGAATTCAAAAAAGGTTTTTCATGTTAACCATTAGAAACTGACAAAAACTGTAAATAATATCCACTTTCAAAAAATATTTTCTTATTTTAAGATTGATTTAATTAGCTTTTGTTTATTTGACTGTAAAATTACACTCTTTCAGTCTGTATTTAAATCAGCAAAAATTTTGCAGATGTTTGCCAATATTTAAAAGAAAATAACATGTACTTTAATCATAAACAATAACTGCTAAAAACTGTAAATAATTTCCCCTTAAAATCTTTTTTTTTTTCAAATTTGATTTAAATTGTTTTGATTATTGACTGTAAAATTGCATTTTTTTTTTTAAACAGATTTTTGCCATTGTGTGAACAATAAATTAGTTTAAGGAGTAGAAACTTAAAAAAAAATATTTGAAAATAATTTTTAAAAAAGGTTATTCATGTTAACTATTTTAAAAAACAGGCAAAACTGTAAACAATGTTCAATTTTTTTTGTTTGTTCTTTTTTGCAACATTTGACTGTAAAATTACACTTTTGTTTGTTTTTAAATCTGCAAAAAATATCAATATTTTACAGATTTTTGCCATTATGTGAAAAATATTTTCAAGACTGTAAAAATTTTATTATTTATTTCTGTTCTTATTAAATTTGAGATAATATCAGGTAAAATCACAGAAAAAAGGTCTTTACATGTTGATCATAAAAAACAAAACTGTAAATAATTCACACATCAAAAATTTGAATTTATACAAGTAGTAATTTCTCCTTTAACAATGTTTGACTGTGAACTTGCATAGTTTTTACTTTATTTAAATCAGCTAAGAATGTCAATATTTGTATTTAATGCAGTATTCCACTGTTTGCCATATTTTTTTTCTGACACTCGCCAGATTTTTACAGTCTTTTCACAGATATTCTTTAAATTTGATGTCTTTCCCCTTTGTAACATAAAAAGTAAACAATCCTCCTCACACTCACACCTCTGATTATATTTGTGATTTTTTGTCACGTTATCAGACATCTGTGTGACTCATCTTTCTGGCCTCTCCCGTCTGCTGACATTATTCCCTCTGACATTTTCCCATTATTTGGATTTCTCGGTGGCCAGAACATTCCTTTGACATTTTCATCTCACATGTTCACAGCAGATGTTGGTGTGAAAACAGCAGCACCTGGTTCACAGCGTCGGAGCCAAGATTAGATTAGTGGAAGCTTCTGCAGCGACGCACAGGGAAATAACAGAGAATATTCAGAGCAAGAGCATTTTCACAAGTCTGTTTTCACATTTTATTCTTTATTATTAGCAATTTATTTTGTCTTGCTGGCTGAAAATAGTACATGAGGGTGTAAATATTCCTTCATAGCATTCTGTTCCCCCCCAGAGCGACAATCCTGGAGGAAAAAAATCTAAATTTGTACATTTTGTCAGGGTCAGTTTAATTAATTGTGTGGACTGAACAACAACTGAAAAACAAACAACAAAACCTGTTATTTTACAGACTGTACCAGTTTTGTCAAGTTACAAATAAAATAAAGAAAAACATAAAAAAGTATCAATTTCCATCTTGACTATTAAAATCTGCATTTTTACAAATGGAAAACTTCATTTTTTGAATTTTATTATTTTCTTTTTAACAATTTGTGACCCTAAAATATATATATTAATCTTTTTTCAGCTTTCATTTTTAAAAAATGTTTTTTTATTTATTTTAAATAATCTATTTTTCAATATTAACATAATACAAATTTAGCATCGAGTATTGAAATATCAAAGAGTATTCAAATTCAACATCTGAGCTACAATTTTTATCTTGAAAATAGTAATATTACGAAACATTCAGTTTGTATGGATTTAGTCTTATTGTAATATTTGTTTAACCTATTTTAAAATGACCTAATTTCCAGAGAAAGTTGCTCCAGTGACCATTTCGGTTTGTTCAGAGAGTAAACAGATAAATGTGAGTCAGAGCGTCGGTCAGCTGATCAGTGAGGGTGGATCTGATTGGTCGAGGAGGTGGAGGGGGATGATGTCAGCAGCAGGACGGATCATCCTGTGATCCTGTTTAGACCATCCTTAATCATCGGAACGTCGTCCTCGGTCAAGGACGCTGATCTTTAGTGTGAATCCAGCAGAGTCAAGACAAGAAAGTAAAGCAGTAAAACCTCTGATCATGTTTATTAATAATAAGAAAATCACAAATTTTAAATTTGATTTACATACACAAATAATTTCCCTCCTATTTTTATAACTTTATAGGAAGATAGTAATGGAAAAAGTAAGTTTTTAGTGTCCATCAGCTGCAGGTACACTGTAAGAAGTTAGATTTTTTTCACAGTGATTTATTTTGACTGTGTTGTTAAATTACAGAAAATAATTACAAAAACAAGTATTAATTTTCATGTTAACCATGAAAGAAAAAGAAAATAAAACAGGACAAAGCTATAAAAAATGTCCACATTCAAAATCTGTATTTTTATTAATTTTAATTTATCTTGTTTATATAAAAAATGTTTGCATTATTACAGGTATTTGTTGTTATATGAAAGAAAAAAAAATAGTATTTTTGCAAAAAGTATTTTTTATTGGATGTAAAATTATACTCGTAAATCTGGAAAATATAATTATTTTACAGATACTTGCTCAAGACTGATTTAACGCTGCTGTTATTGAAGATTGTGTGACTGTAGAACTCACAGTTTTGCTGTATTTAAATGAGGTAAAAGTATCACTATTTTACTAATATTTGCTGCTATTTTCATTGTTTTTGCAGTCTCAAAATGTTACCGTAATCCACCTTTTTTTAACATATTTTTTCTTGCACATTTTCACCTTTTTTTTTTGTTTTGTTTGTTTAAATGAACTTTCATGTACAGTTAAAGTCTTGTATTTGTGTCGTTGCACATTCTGGCCCAAAACACATATAGTCTGGCCTGTTTAAATATACTTTATTTAGTATTTGAATGTGTTGTGAATGTGCAGCATATTCAAATTATGGATTTAAAAAAAAAAAAAACCAAACAGCTGCAACAAGCCTCCGCATATGCAAACACACACAATCTGTCTAAAAGTACACAACATCTGCTCAGTGGGTTTGACCTCTGGTTCCTGCTCTTTCTCCCTGAGTGGGTAAATCTACACACACACACACACACACACACACACACACACACACACACACACACACACACACACACACACACACACACACACACACACACACACCACACACACACACACACACACACACACACACACCAGCTGTCCACTCTTTAGCAGCGCCACTGTGACACTAATACACTTCCTGTTTCACATCGCTGTGGTATGACGGAGCCTAGAAATGCAAACGAGCAGGTTTGGACACACGATAGATTTAATCAACGAGGATTACAGCCGGTCACGCTCCGTTCTCTGGAGGTTTGATCTCCTCACGGTCCTGCAGAAAGATCACACTCACTCTCCTGCTAATGCTAATCCTCTCAGGGGTGTTTGTACCTGTTTGTAATGAGGCCTGCAGCAGCAGCAGCATGACTGATGGTGGTTGTGTGGAAAAGAAGGGGAAACAGTGGGAGATGGGACTGGAAAAGGCTTTTTAATTTAAATATCCAGTGAAATGTAGCTCTGACCCGTGTGTTTGTGATTATTACAGTTTTCATGAGACGTAACCCTGATGGATGTTTGAATGTGACGTTAGGTCACATGTGCAGCCAGTCGGGGCTAAAAGGCAATTGGAATCATCTGAATGCAGATAATGCGTCTCAGTGATTGTAGTATAAAGACTCCTGTACCTGGAAGGTCCAGTCACTGGTGAATCAGTACTCCTGGATAGAAGTACACCATGAAGACTAAAACTACACAGAAACGGTTTAAGGCAAGAAGGTGAATGTTCTGGAGAGGCTGAATCAGACGTCATTACAGCAGAGAACCATCCGCTGTTCCTATAAAACATGCCAAAGCTTGAGCAGTTTTGCAGAGAATAATGGGGTAAAATTGCAGCCTCCAGTTGTGTGAGGCTGATTGAGACCTGTCCACACAGGATCAAAGCTGAAACTACAGTGAAAGGTACATCTAGTAAACACTGACTTCAACACGTGAATACATGTGCAGTCCCTTGTTTCATCTATTTTTAATTCAATGACGTCACTTTGTTTGGTTTGTCAAAAAAAAAAAAAAAAAAGAGGCCAAAATTAAGTTGATCATGATTCATTGTTGAGGCGCAGTAAAACTTCCAGCTTTTACTTTCACATCCTGTCTTTTTCCAGCAATGTGTTTACTGTGTATCTGTGTCCTTGTTTGTCTGTGTGCAATAAATCCCTGTCAGTGTGGTGCGTTTGTGGGTCTCAACACTCCATCTCCTCTCTGCTCTGCTCTTCCAGCTGAGGACTGCCAGCTGCTGGCTCAGATCCCCAAAGTCCGCTGCCTGAGGAACGGCAGGAGAGAGGGTGAGTCTGGGGGAGGGAGGGAGGGAGGGAGGGAGGGAGGCGGCAAAATGGCTTAACGGAGGCGAGAGTGGGGTTAGAGGGTGTGGGTGCGGGCTGTCTTCTAAAGAAGTCAACACTCCAGGGCAAAGCTGATACTCATAAGCTCCTTTCAGACTTGTTTACGCTAATCTGACGGAAAGCTTCGGGTCTGGATGAGACTCTGGTCACTTTTTCTGAGAGAAGAGACGCGATCTTACTGGGCGAGCTGCATTTTTGTACATATTTCTGCCTTAAATGCATCCAGTTACATTAATAAACAGGCACAAGTGACGTACTTCAAGCTCTGTGAGGCGATTTTGATTGGCAGATTCAGTTTTAATCGTACAAAACTTCAAGATGCGTAACGTTTGGTGACTGATTAGCTGTGAGGAAAGTCAGAAATGGATTTAACAGATGTCTGCTAGATTTTAGTTGCTAATATAGGTGCAAAAACAAATCCTACTTTAACCCTCCTGTTGTCCTGTTTTATGGGCACCATAAAATATTGTTTCCTTGTCTGAAAAAAATTTTAAAAAATTCAGGGAAAAAAAACTTCCCCAAATTTCCGAAAATTTGCAAAAACTTCAGGAAGAAAATTCCAATAATTCCTTAAAAGTTTCCCTTAAAAGTTTTATTTAAAAAAAAAAATTTCTTGTAAATATTTCCAAAAAATTAGTAAAAATCTTCCAAAAAAAATCCTAACAATATCTAAAGTGATTCCATGTATATCAGTAAAACTTCTAATATTTTCTTTAAGAACATTCACAAAAAAATCAACCAAAATCCAGCGAAATTCGCTGGATTTTGGTTGATTTTTTTGTGAATGTTCTTGAGAAACATTTTAAACATTAATGTTCAATGATTTCCCAAAAATGCTGAAAATGTGGACATCAGAAGTTTCACTGTGGAAATATTTTTTTCCCTACGTTTTCAAACTTTAAAACGACACGAGGGTGAAAGGCAGCTCCACTCTGTCCGGTTCTGCATCCTGATTAAAACCTCACACTGCGCCGTTTAAACCGTCACCCGCAGGTTTCTGAATTGAATCAACTAAATCTCCGGATCAGATTAAGTCCTCGACCAACAAAACAGGAACTAAAAGCCAGAAGAAGCTGATGAGTTTAGAAGTCTGACTGCATTACTCAGGTTGCTGCCGTGTTGTTGTTGTTGTTGTTGTTGTTCTCACTGCTTCGGCTTTATCTGAGCTGATCAGCCACACGCTGACTAAACGTAAGCATGTTGGATTCAGGCCAGATGTTCCTCGACACACGTTTACATTTAAGTTTCTGTGCTAATAGACCAGAGGATTTAATGTAGTCTTAATCTTTCTGTTCGCTTTTCTGAGGTAAAAATGTGCAAAAGTGGCTCCTGGAGTGTTTTTAACTCAATCGCTGCCAGAGTTTTGATCAAAACACTTTTAGAGAGGATCGCTCCCGTGACCCAATCGATTTCGGTTCTTAATGGTTTCACACCTTCAGGCTTCATCGACGAGTGACGTGTCAAACTGCTGCCAGAGGTCACGAAGCAGCGAAGCTTTAAATGTAGCAGACAAACGAACACGAAGAGGCAGGAGTTTGTTCGTACGAATGAGAATAGAGATGAAAGAGTCGACTGATGAATATCTGACGTGTAATTTCTGTAAATTAGCGTAATAAATGATCAATTTTTAAACTCTGCAAAGCTGCTGAGCTCAGTAAAGCACTTCAACCAAAATGAGTTTGACACCCCTGCTCTTAATAATTCTCAAACATGGCCTCTTCTGACGTAAAATTTTACAAAATATATTTCAGCACCTTTAATTCTTGACAAAACTCATCAAAATGTGAGGGTTTCACGCATCAAATTTGATTTAAATACATTTTTCGTGTGCCCATAATCAACAGAAAGTTAGTTAATGCTCTTTAAAAAGCTCAATTCCACAGTTTCTGGTAACTTACTGATCTCTGACTGTAACAAAACTCTGAAAAAGATGAGCTCCATGTGTTTAATAAACTGTAAATGCGGCAGAAAATCAAAAGACGATTAACTTCCTGCTCTGATCCTTGTGTTAAATGCAAACTACTGCACTTGTAAATGCACTTTTGATGAAGGAAGACGCCTCCATTGTTGTCGCTCCTCTCCTGATCTCCTCCAAAATAGATTTTTACCTTCCGCTCCAAATTAACGTTCCTTAATAAGCAGTTTAAAGTAGCTGTTGGGGCGAAAAGTGAGACACATTCTGGTGTCTGCTTCAGACTAATCCTATTAAATAAACGCTCTCGTTTCTAAAGGCTGTTTGTTCTGCGGGAGCTTTGCAAGTCTAAGTCAAACATATGCAACCCAGAAACAGAGGAAAAGTCTTCAGAAGACTGTTTTGAATGCAGTTTGGGTGAAGTCTGGCAGCAGGAAACTCATTTAAAACCACCACTGAAATGAAAGATTAGCAGCTTTTGCGTCGATGTTGGGTAATAATAAAACGAGAGGGAATCTACGGTAGGAGAAGCTGACAGGTTTTTCTGTTGACAGTCACCTCATTAGATCAGAATGCAGCCACCTGGAACACCTGAAACAAGTTCACACCTGTTTACCTGCAGCTGTTCAGATACGCTGGTGGAAAGGAAGGAAGGAAGGAAGTAATGATGAATTTAGAAGAAGTAGACGACTTGAGGCAAAAAGAAGCAAAGAACGTGGGCACATCGGTCAATATTTAATCATAAAATCCTTTAAATTAAGACTCCAGATGTTTAGTATTAGGTTTGCATTAAGCTGGTGACTGATTAGGTTTGACAAAAGTTAGAAATTGATGCAGCAGATGTCAAAATCTCCTGGATTTAAGTTACTCATGTGGTTCCAGAAACGCATTATAAGTCATCAATAAGTCTTTTAAACTGTCAGTGCAGTTTATGAAGCAACATCTTTCAAACTCAGGCTTGGGGCCACTTAGCAGAAAATGAGATAATAAGCTCAGTGTTATAGCCTAAAATATGTTTGAACTATTGAAGTTTACTTGACAAGAAAATGTCAACAGAGCATGAGATCTATGATGATGCAGATTTATTCAGGTCAGACAGCCTCATTCTTTGTAGAAAAGTAATTTTATTGCACCCATTTTCTGGTAAAATTCTCCTTATTCCTTGGGAAAATCACATATATGCAGTTTCAATAATAAGTATTCACCCCCTTGAGCGTTTTCCACTTTTATTACTTTCCAACATTTAATCTTGGCCAGTAGAATTTGGCTTTTTTTGACAAGATTTCTTTAAAAAAAAAAAATTTTTTAAGCTCTTTCATGCCAAAGTGAAAACAGATTTCAACTAATAAAAAATAGAATTCTGTGATTCACTTTAAAGGGATTTAATACTTATGCAATCACTTGTTTTACATTTTTAATTAATTGACAATATTTTGTAAAAATCTGTTTTGTTTTGTTTTTTTAAATTATCCCAATTAAGTTAACAAGTGATAATAATGCCAGTGGTTTAAATTAGATATGTTTAAATAATTATGTTTCTTTCAGATGCGTAGTTTTTGAATTTTAAGAAAAGTGAACTTGAGGTTTTCAAGTTTTCCAAATTAAATATTCACTTCAGTGAAAGTAAAATGTAAAACATGATTTTGTAATTTAAGTTTTTGCAGATTTTTTTTACAGGGTTCAAGGACAGATAAATAGTAAAACCGAAGAAATAGTACAAATTTACAAGTTGACTGTGAAAAATCATCTCAAAGCTTTAAATAATCAATCAAAAATCTACATTTTTTAAAAATGGTTATGTGTTCTTTTATAATATTTGACCATGAATTACACTTTTTTTTACTGTATTTTAATCTGCTAAAAAATCTTTATTTTACAGAAAATTTTATATTTTAAAGAACAATTACGCACACTAATCTTTAAACAATTGTAAATAATTTTTAAACTTTTTTTTTTTAGTTTTGCCAAATTATATGTAATGATTAGTTAAACCAAAGAAAATCTACGAATCCATAATTCTTTTGCAATGTGTGACAGTAAATCTAAGTGTTTAAGTACATTACACAGTTTCATTATGTTTAAATATGTGAAATATATCACTATTTTACATATATTTGCCATTATTTTCACGGTTTTCTTCAATATTTTTCCTCTTGCTGCCAGATTTTAATCGCTTTATACTGGTTTGTTTGTTTTTTACGGTGCACTTGCAGTCAGGCAGCATCAAGTTCAGTCACACTGCAGATACGTGACCTTTCTGAGACTTAACCGTCTCGTGTTTCCTGCCTCAGGTCTGATCCGATCACGTGTTCGAGGAGCCAACTCGGCCTCGGCCTCCATCCTGACCTTCCTGGACAGTCACTGCGAGGTGAACGCCGACTGGCTGCAGCCGATGATCCAGAGAGTGAAGGAGGTAAAAGCCCCTAGGCCTGCCGTCATTCACACCCGCAATTAGGCACTTAATACACGCAGCCTCGTACGTTTGGAGCTTGTTTGTTTCCTCCTGTGGGGATTTAGCTGCTTTTCAGGGCAGATTTTATTGGCTGTGATGTCACAGGTTGGCGCCGCATGTTGTTGAATAAACACTCAATTTGTTCAGCTAAGATTTAAGTCACAGCTGCTCCAGATGTCAGGAGCCTGTTGACTTCCTCATTATTTACTGTACAGTTACTGTGTAAGTTTGCTCATGTGGAATCCTGGGATTTCCTGGGTTTTCTTGTTAAATTTTCTCTGGTCGTAACTTTAGTTCAAAATTAGTCAAGTTACTCTCTGTAGTTCCTAATGCTTTAGCTTTAACATTTAAATTGCATAAGAGAGAAAATTACATAATTCTACTGTATTTAAATCTGCCATATATATCACTATTGTGCTGATATTTGTCATTATTTTCACAGTTTTTAAAAATAGATTTGAACGTTACAGCATTTCACCATTCATCACCAACAAAATTTTTTTTATAAAAATATATATATATATATATATATATATATATATATATATATATATATATATATATATATATATATATATATATATATATATATATATATATATATATATATATATATATATAAAAATCCTTCAAAATGTGGCTAAATGGCATTTTGGTGCTCCAATCCAGTGACTACAAATGTGATTTTAGGCCACAACAACACAACCGTCGCTCGCCTGATTTGGCTTGCTGCAACTTCCTCCTCTTCCCTAAAATGAAATTCAAGTTTTGACACAGTTTAGGGGAATGCAGATGATGTGTTTGCATAACTGCAGAAGCGCTGACTACATCGACGGGGAAGGCGGCCAAATTCAAATCAGGCACGGTTTCTGATTTTCACAGCCTCAGAACTTTTTAATCCTACCTTGAGCGCTACTTTCTGATAACAATCCAACGGTGCATCTCATTTTATAGATGAGCAAGGTGCAACTCAGCAGCCGACTGTGAAATCTCAATTTGCTGCTCGCTTGCTGAGTGTCCGTTAAACAATGATTTCAGCGTGTCGCTGGCTGCTTCGTGTTGCTGCGGCTGTTTGTGTTGCGCATAGCGACAGTGTTTATTCTCGCCTCGGGCTGCATGCTGAGCTTGTTTTCTGATCAAAAACAGCCTTTGTTAGCGCAGTAGACAGATTTTCCCCATTCGCTGCATCCCACAAATCAAATTATGCGGCCCACCGGGGACACCGCCATCACATCCAGAACGTTCCGCAGCTCGGAATGAAAATGCAGAACTCGGGCTCATTATGACGGGGATTTCTGCTCCGTCTTTTTTGATTTCGCCGGCATTTCCACGTGAACTTTAAAAGGGCGTTTTGGCTGTGAGCCCCTCGCTGCGTCTGTTCAGTTTCACAAAGTCACAGAATGTAAATACGGCAGATGCATTCAGGGACTCGAAGGCATCTGCAGAGACGAACGTGTTCTCCCACTGAGACGGGAGTGTCTTGATGGAGAGACGTGGAAAAAGAGCTCCTCCGCTCGCTAATGAGTAATGGGCTGTTTGCTGCCTCCCCTGACATTACTAACCTGCGACTGAGTTCCAGCCAACACAGCTGCTCCCCAAATCTGCCGCCGAAACGTTCCCGCTGACAGTCAGCAGGAGCCGTTTCATTTCGTCATTTATTAATCGCTGCTTCCCCACTTTTTTCAGCCTCTTCTTTCACTGCATCTGCCTCGACACAACATGCTTTATTCACGGACGCTGAGCTCCGAACTGCTCTTTCCTCCTCCAGTCCTGCGAGTTCACAGAAAATAGTAGATCTAAAAGTACTGTTGAATTCACCATTTTTTGCTCCTGTTGTATTTTTCCTCACTGTGAGCTTATCTTTAACAGCAATATAAAGTCCTGCACCTCCATGGAAACAGAACCACGACAACAAGTAGAGGGGACTCAAAGATGTCTGTTGTGCAGCATAGCAACACTATAGTCCCTTAAATTATGAAAACAAAACAATGAAAGTTGAATTTCTTGGAATATTTCTGTCAAAAGAATTGAGAAAACTGTACTACAAGTGTTTACTAATACTGGAAGAATAATATGAGTTGACATACTATACTAGAAGATATTTTAATACTTAGATTTTTTTATTCTCTGTGTAGACACTGCCTGCAGTTCAGCCCTAAAAGTCCCTGAATTTTTGTCATTTGTCAAGTGTCTCTGACTTTGCTGAAGGACGAAACTCTTCTGTTCGTTCAGAAAGTGCAGCAGAAAACATCCCAAACTGAAACACCCTCGTACTCGGATGTCTCAACTGTATAAACCCCTCGATGTTTTATTCACAACGCATTGGGAGTTTGTGCACATCGTGTTTTTGGTTCCGTGCATTCGTCTTTTGGCTTCGGGCGGCTCTGACTCATCCGGCTTGCGTTACAATCTTTCAGTCTGGCATTCATGAGAGCGCCGAGCTCCGTGATAATTCACCAGCTCCACAGTCAGGCTGCACCCCGTCCTGGATTCATTAGTCTCCCACAGCCCCGGGTTCATAAGGTCCTCTGGGAGCAGGAATACTGATGAAAGGTGCTCTTTGTCTCAGCATAAAGTGCCAACAATGAGCTCTCCTCTCGCAAATGTTGTGGGAATTAGAGGTTTAGGTTCAATGGAAGGTATAGCTTTTCTTGTGCAATCTCTCCCATCTCTGTAGGGGACTTCTTGGGTGGTGCAGTTTCTTAAAGCGTATGTTTAGATCACGAGGAATCGCTCCAATGTGCTCCAGCTGTAGCTCATAATTTATCCTCCCTGTTTGTAATGATGCTCCTCTTCTGTCTTTTCCTTTGTCTTTTTGAAAACCACAACTAATGCATTTGCATCTAACATTATTGGATTTGTGGTTCAATTAACTGATGCTACATGAGACCATTCATCACCATTTTTATCAGTCGTTTTAAAGAACCCATAGTATCCATATTTACAAGTTCATATTTTAGCTTCTAGGAAATGTTCGCAAGCTTTAATGAAAAATAAAAAAGAAATAGCACATTTTTTTCCTCATACTTTCCATTGCTGCTGCAGCTCGATCTGAAATATTTCATTTTAGCTCCTGTCTCTTTAAGACCCGCCTCCTGTAAGGTCCAGTCTGCTCTGATTGGTCAGCTGGTCTGATGAAAGTGAGGCATCATCGCTTACGTCCTGCAACAACAGATCTTTGAGTTCAGACAGAGAGGAAATAATGGTAGACTGTGCGAAAGCTGCTAATTGTTTGTTTAATGACCAAAATCGCTGCTAGCCAGGTGTTATGCAAATGAGTTACATGCTTCCCTAATTTTCCATAAATGTTTTTTTCCTGCATGATTGGTCATTAAGGTTGTTAGAGTTAATACACATAATGGGAGTTGGAAACACCATTTTTGAATAAGTTCTAATGTAGCGACTTGGAAGTGTCTTTGCTTCTTTTGATGGTTTTATCTCTGAGCAACATAAAACATAACCAATATCTGCTGACATAAAAGAATAATTATAACTTCCCCAACTGAAAACAATTCCTCTCTAACTTTTTTTGCTTGTTTGTTTCTTCTTCCTCAGCCTTAAAGGTTTTTTAACATTTGGATAGGAGCTGGTTTTGTATCTGGCTTCTTCTACTCTGTTTATTACGATCGTGTTTAAACAGTCTGTAGCGCCACCTTAGCGCCACCAAAGCTTATACCAAAATTACTTTTTGGAGTTCACATTGATATGAAATTACATGAAAAAGAAAAATAGTAGACATGATTTCAGTCTGTATCTTGACCTTAAATTTCACATGCACAGTGTGTTGTCCATTGGTATCTTATAAAAAACTGATGTAAAGTTACTGAATGATAACGCAAGTATCATGAAAGTCAATGTCCAAACAAAAACACATCTCCAGTTTTGTAGAGTTTTCATCCTGTTCTACAGTTCATTGATAGTTTTGCTGCTTTTCCGCCTTCACATAATCACTTATTCTCTTATACAGACCACGTACTTAACTTCAGAGTAGTTCAAATGGGCTTAAATTACTTTATCGGTGACATTAAAAGCATCCAGATGTAAGATGAACAATCGGAGCACTCTGACACTTTGATAAACCCAGACTCGGAGAGAACAAAAGAGGAGATATTGAGCGATCATCGTCGACATCCATTTTGGAAGCGCGGCCTCTTCATGCATTGCCAAATCACAGAGGCTCATTAAAAGCCCAATAAATGTCTGTTGCTGAAAGCTGTTGAGAGCATCACTTTCCAAATTGCTCTCTGGCAGAGTCGCAATTCACACTCTTCCCCCGCACTCTCCGGGTGCAATGAACACAGAGTTCACGGCGGGTTCAGTCGCTGTGCAAAGAAGACGGACGGTTCTAATTGGAAACAGTGATTTGGATCGTCCCGATGCTAAGCTGTTAGACGGCACAGATGCCTCATAGGCAAACAGCGCTGGCACAAACGCACACTAACAGACAGATGCAGACAAAACTCAGACACACAAACTATCAGCAATCAACAGCTCCGTCTTCTGCAGTGTTTACTTTCAAAGTTACTTCTGCAGCGGGAGGCCGTTTGACAATTTCTTCCCAATTTATCTCCACTAAGAGCTGGGTGGGAAAGTTTGGCACGCTCGATTCATGTTCATCTTTGTTGTTTTTCACAGTTTTTGAAGTTCAAAGCAAAACATGCTATCAACCTACAACACCACAAAACTCAAAAAGTAACTACACCCCTTTATCAGGACGAAAAGAACCAACTTGTTTGTAGTTGTATCATCCATTAGGTGACTAATGCATCCCAGCAAATATTCAATAATGTACATTAGAACTGCAGTGAATAATCAATTAGTTGTCAAATATCACAATAATCACAACTTTTTTTTGATAATCAGTTCATCTGTTTCAGTAATTTTTAGAGAAAAAGTCAAAATTCTCTGATTCTAAATTCTTAAATTTGAATGTTTTCTAGTTTCTTTCCTGCTGTGTGACAATAAAGTGCATATTTTTGAGGTTGTGGAATAAATTAGATATTTTAAGGATGTTGTCTTGGGTTTTAAGAGCCACTGATCAACCTTTATTTGCCATTTTCTGACATATTTAGACCAAACAACCGGTCAATCAATTGAGAAATAAATCATCAGACCAATCAACAAATAAATAAATAATCAGTTGCAGCCCTAATGTACATTTCTTTTTGTTTCGACCAAAACAAAGCCTTAATTTGTTCATTTTTGATAAGAATTCTTGCTGTAAATAGTTTCATTTTCTTATTTTGACTTGGTCTGAAGTTAAAAATCAAAACTAATGAACAAAAAGTTGACTCTGTACAATACATTGAATTATTACCAAATGCAAAACTGATCATTTTTCAATTTTTTAAATTACTGTACAGTTTGACCACCAAATGTAATTTTAAAATGAGCCTTGTATCTGTATTTAAACTTGAAATTTTCTGCATATCAAGTGTTTTTACTCAAGGTAATGGATACAAAACAATATGTAACAGTACAACTTCAAAGTGTGATGATGCACTTTTTTTTTAGTGCAATGTCAAAGTTGATCACTGGTTATGTAAATATGCTGTCAGTTTGCATTGTAATTACTCAGAAACAGAAAGCTGTTGAGTTTCTTAACGATGAAACTATATCAAGGGAGACTTTTTGCTATTGGTAAACATCGTAATGTCCGAAAAAATTATATCGCCTATTATTTACATTCCTAATGTTCTAATCCCTGTAATAGAATACAAAGTGCATAGATTATTTATAGGTCCTCAGGTCCAGGCAGTTTGTCAGAGTGTTTGACAGAGTTTAGAAATCAAAAAAGGTCCAAAATCGAACTCTAACATGGAGAACAGTCGAGGTTTTTGAGCTTTAGCTGCCATGGAAAAGTAAGATATTTCACTGGAGTCATGTAAGCTTTCATCTACTGTAGGTGTTAGTGGGATTTATCCTCTGGGAACCATGAATGCCTGTGCAAAATGTTATCAAAATCCATCCAGTAGTTGCTGAGATATTTCAGATCAGACCAAAGCGACGCATTAACCGACGAAACCAACAGTTTCTTAATACTTTTTGATGCCTAAATACTAGATAAATTAACTCGGATTTTAATATACAAAACTAGACTTAATAAAGCTTTTTTTTTGTCTTCCACACAGCTAATGACTAATATTTAAGAACTTTATCAGTAATAATGTGTCCTTGTGTTCTTCTCTCATACAGGATCACACTCGAGTGGTCAGCCCCATCATTGACGTCATCAGTTTGGATAACTTCGCCTACTTGGCTGCGTCTGCTGACCTGAGAGGAGGTTAATACACAACACACAAATCATTCACAGAGACAGCCGATAACACAAACAGCTGCAGCAGAGGAAAACCCCCGTTACATGACGATTCCTGAGGATAGAAACTGACTTAAGCTGGAAGTTTTTCTTTTCTTTTTAGACGTATTTCTGTGATCGGTGTGAACATCAGGTCATTTATTAGGTGAAATCATGCGGCTCAGTTCAGCCAAAACCAGCAGGATAGTTGTTTCTGTCTTCTTGCCTCCTGAAGTACTCATGTCTAGACATAGTGGTTGTAAATTTTACCTCCCTAATGCTCTTCTTTTATCAGGATTTGACTGGAGTCTCCACTTCAAATGGGAGCAGATTCCCATCGAGCAGAAAATGGCGAGAAACGACCCGACACAGCCCATAAGGTTTGTCTACAATCCTCGTCTTTTATCTTCCTCTACAGGAATCCAAAGAGCCGTAAGACTGATCACAACCCTAAAAATTCTTATCAACATGCAGTATGTGCATTTGTGAAACATTATAGATATGAATTAACTTATGTATCCATAAATTTGTCCCAGTGGCACAAAACTAATGGAACAAACCTTTAACAAGATCAGAAAACATGGCAAAGTCCACCTTCAAGGTTCCATATGGTGAAAATCCACTTTTATTGAGTTTTGTCTGTCTTTAAAACTTGGACATATATGATTACACGTACTTGTGCCATTTCTGAACAACAAGATGACCTCCCTGCATTACAAACCCGTAACAACTTTACAAGTTTCAAGGTAGAAACTGGGAAGCCTTTAGTCTAGTCTTGTTTTCTAGGTGAGCCGTTCATAAGGAGCAGCTGCCTCACAGTCCACCAAGTTTATTTACTTGCTATAGCTGCTTCTGCTAACTCTAAAATCCCTCAGCTACAAGCAAAGTCCACCAGATGTTCTGCTGTTAGCTGTAAGAGTGAACACAAGACTCTTCATGCACTCCCAGCATCTGATAAACTCAACACCCAGTGGATTACTTTTTATTTTTGATGGCAAGGTCCCCATTGCAATGAGAAAATCCTGAATGTTAGCTTGTTATGTGGGTAACGTTAACATTATCTTTGATTGCATGCCCATAGTGGAAACTTTAAGACTGATTTAAAACCAATAGCATGAACGTGGTGGGTTACTCGTCTGCTATTTTCACTCCTGCTCTCTGTGCTCACATATACTGCAATTCAATCCAGCCAAATTCCCAATAAAACTGTCCTCATTTACATATTTTTCTGTTTTTGTTGTCAGACAGTCGAACAAGTATGACATAGTGACTGAAATGCAACCCAGTAAAATGACATGCTAGCCAGCAGTCCCTCAAAGCTGCTGCTCTGCATGGTTAAAATACAAATTTTATAACTTTCATGAATTCACAAAGCACATGAATTTAGAATACTGGCTGTACTATGAATCTGGTGATATTTCCATGTTAATAATCACTCAGAGGGGAAGCTAGAAGGCATAGAAAGCCTTCATACGCGCATTCCCCGCTGCATATGTTGGCTGCCATGCAGTCAGTCACAGAGAGAGTCTTCTTCCTGTAGGAGGCTTGGATAGCAGCAGATCAGCTACAGACACTGAAGTAGTCAATTAAGAACATGACTAGAACCAGGGCTTATACGGTTATTATGAACTCAGCTGTCTTTGCAGTGCTGAAGCTGAGCTAAAAACTGAGACAAATGGAGAAAAGTGAGACTTTCATTAATTTGCAGTAAAGGAGGAAAATATAGATATATTTGCTCAGTTGCTTTAATGTGTTGTTTTTCCATATATACAACTCCCTTTTTGGTGATTGTGGTAACAAAAAAAAGAGTAAGAGTCAGGTTCACCAAGTGACTCCTTCCCTTTCTTCTCTGCAGGACTCCCGTCATCGCTGGTGGGATCTTCGTCATGGACAAGAGCTGGTTCAACCACCTCGGCCAGTATGACACCCACATGGACATCTGGGGAGGAGAGAACTTCGGTGAGCTCAGAATAATGACGTTTTATTAATATATCCTCCTCCACAGGCGTCCAACTCTACATATTCAAATAAATATACAGAACCAAGCTTTACTTTGTCCTGCTGGTAAAAACATATAGGTGTCTTGATGGCCCCCCTCAGAGCCATGGGTGCCTTATTGGCCTCTTTAAGAATCATAGGTGTCTTGGTGGCCTCCCTGAGAATCATAGGTGTCTTGGTGGCCTCTGTCAGAATCATAAGTGCCTTGGTGGCCTCCCTCAAAGTCATAGGTGTCTTGATGGCCTCCCTCAGACTCATACATGTCTTGGTGGCCTCCATGAGACTCATAAGTGTCTTGATGGCCTTCCTCAAAGTCATAGATGTCTTTGTAGCCTCTCTCGGAGTCAGAGGTGTCTTGGTGGCCTTCCTTAAAATCATAGATGTCTTGGTGGCCTTCCTTAAAGTCAAAGGTGTCTTGGTGGCCTCCTTGAGAATCATCGTCTCTTGATGGCTTCAATCAGAGCCATGAGTGTCTTGGTGGCCTCCTTCAGACTCACAGGTGTCTTGGTGGCCTCCCACAGTCATATTCCTCTGAACTTCAGCATGTCCAGAGTAAAGGGAAAATAAAAGACAATCCGTGGTTGGTTAATGTGTTTGACCCAGATTCACTAAATGAGAAGCACAATGGTTTTCCTATTCAATGAAAATGAATATTGTATTTCCAAGGTTTTCTCACAGAAGTCTGTATATTTATTCCATAATGAATAAAGCATGCTTTTTGCCACACTGAGTGCCGCATATGTACGTGTTATTTGAAGACGCACAGCTGTTCCCAATGAAATATTCAAATTTAAGTGAAAACACTGCAGATTTTAATGTCTTAATTTCATGTATTTAGTCTGGCTCTTTTGGATGCTGCAGAGGTCCAACAGCTCGAAATGCCAAACGTGTCCTTGAAGGCAGCAGAGTGTTAAATTATCCTCTACAACAGCTTTCATGCCGCTGATTTACAGCTAACAGCCATCTGCTGCATTAAAAAATGTAGCAGGTGAGTGTGGCGGGACGATACACATCAGACTGTGTGATTTGTGTCGACGGATAGATACAACATCTGCAGTGACAGGAATCCAATTTCCATCCTCTTCATCCGTCCTCCTGCAGAGCTTTCATTCCGGGTGTGGATGTGCGGAGGGAGCCTGGAGATTCTTCCCTGCAGCCGCGTCGGTCACGTTTTCCGGAAAAGGCATCCGTACGACTTCCCCGAGGGCAACGCTCTCACCTACATCAAGTGAGTCGGTCGGTCTGTCTCCAGTAACACTGTTTACCAAGAAAGTTAACCTCAGATTCAGCTTTAAAACCTTAAATGTCACAACACTCACCAGGCAATCTTCTCTCCTTCCACACATATTGACCCGAGTGGCAGTGAGAGATGACTAAATAACTGAATTCTGAAGCCGTCTGCAGAACAAAACAAACTAAACTGCTTACTCCTCATTTTAAATGTGTTGTTCTTAGAGGTTTCCAACTGTGTTTTCTACCAGGCTGCAAGAAAATGATATGATTCAGACGCAAAAACACAACAACAACCACTTACTGTAACTGGAATGGATGTTTTTTTTTGGTGAACACTTCGAGCTTGGTGTGATTTGTGTTGCATTTTTCCTCATCTTTCCCTGCCACATCTCCAAACAATGTGTAGGATGTGTAGAAAGCAGTCTGTCAGCAGTATTTTTTTTTCGCAATCTGCAACGTATAAAATGTGTGTATGACAACTGACAACAAAAACTGTGGTTTTTATTTAACAAGTAACCCCAATAAGATGCTGTAGAAATGAAGTGAAGAAATAAGAGCGGAGAAAACACCCACACTTTGTCTGTTTACTTGCAATAAACGTTCTCGTTTTTACAAACTTTAAGTAAAGTATGTAAAAAGGAGAAACAAGGAACATTTAATTGTTTATTGTAGATTGTTGAATTCCCCTTTTTTGATGGTGGAAGTGCCTCATTATTAACTACGGTGCCTATAAAATGTACTCACCCCATGCTGTTGTAAACACAGTCTCTCCTACCACAACTATTAAAGCTCTTAACCCTTTTAGAGGAGTCATAGGTGTCTTGGTGGCCTACTTCATTTTGCCACTTTGACTACTGAAAAACAGGCAATAGTTGTTGTATGCACAGTCCCTCCCATCTCAACCTCTGAAGCTTTAAAAAAACAAAACATAAAAGGCGGTGAGTACGTTTTAGAGTCACTGTAATTGCGCAGTCTTGTCTAAAATGTACTGCTGCTATCAAAGTTGTTGTTTTCGGAGACAAACCTGTCTTCACTTGTAGAAAATACAGCTAAAATCTGAGCTGTCCAAGCCCGGTTATCGTTCTGATGTTTGTGCAGGGCAGAGCTGATGTCTGAAGGTTTGTCTGTGTGACGCCGTCATTAGAGCTGACTGCAGGAATGCCGGCGGTTCTGTCATTACGTCGTCTGAGCAGGTGTTGTGTTTGTGTCCGTGCAGGAACACCCGGCGGGCGGCTGAGGTGTGGATGGATGAGTATAAACAGTACTACTATTCTGCAAGGCCGTCCGCTCAAGGGAAGGCCTTTGGCAGGTTTGTCCATTATACTGTCATCCTCCTCTCTCCCAGAGTAAACAGCCGCCCACATACAGGTCTGGTGATGTTTCATACAAGCTACGGATCCCTCCTCTGTGTTCCTGTTATTTATAAGATACCATGTTTTATACATTATTTTATCCAGGCAAGCTACAGTCATGCGCATAAATGGGTGCCCTAATGAATCGCGTATATAGAGCTGATGTTTCACAGTTTTCTAATGTGCACCATTTCAAGAACAGCAACCAACAGTTATTTTCATTATAGATTAATCTGCTGATTATTTTCTTGTGAATAGATCAATAATTTTATCCATAAAAGAAGCAAAAAAAAGAGTTGAAGAGTCTTGGCCTCCATCAGAGTTGTAGGGGCCTTGTTGGACTCCCTTATGGTCATAGGTGTCTTGGTGACTGGATTTCTGATTCATTTAATATTATCTACATTGAAAAAAAACAGATTTTCTCTCAAAATAAGGACATTTGTAAGTGACCCCAAACTTTTGAACGGTAGTGTATGTCGAAAAAAACAATATTAATTCGCAATAAAATTGAAAAATCTTGGTGTCAAAATTCGTAATAACTCAAACTCGAACACATAACTTCAATGAAATGCATCTGATTATTTATCATGTTTAATGAAAAGAGAACTGTTCAACATTTATCCTTCAGTATTAATAGACAGGCGTCCTCATTTGTTTTCATCTCGCAGCATCACAGACCGTCTGACGCTGCGCAGGAAGCTGAACTGCAAACCTTTCCGCTGGTACATGGAGAACGTCTATCCAGAGCTGAGGTACGGAGCTCAGAATCACCAGCAACAACTCACGATGAAGCAGGTTTATTCTTACTGCGTGACAAAGCTTTTGACATATAGCAACATGAGGATTAAAGATTCATTCCAGACAAGTTTTACAGACTGTAGTCTGCGATTTTAGAGAAAGATTGTTGATATTTAGCTTGTTTATCTCCCCTGTTTCATGTTTAATAACAATGAAGGAGGAAAAACCCTCTTTAAAAAATACCCATGTTCATGTGAACTGGCCTTAAACTCCCATTTGTTTGGCTCAGAGAAACATTTCTCCCTCCAGCAGATGAAAGTGAAAACAGCCTGGATGTGTTTCTGCCCAGTGAAGGTCAAACGTCCACGAGAAGCAGCAATAAGCAGAGCATGTTTTACTTTATGTATGCAGCTTATCCTGGAAGTCACAGATGACTTTCTGCTGCTTTAATATGGATTCTGAGCTTCAGTTATATAACAATGAAGAGAGAATAAGATTTCCTCCCTCTAAACACCATTAACCCTCTGAACCCCAAGCAGTTCCTGGATGTTCCCGTTACAGTTTTACTCGCTGTCGGCTCATTTCTCACTGTAGTATAAAGTCCTGCCCTGTATAACATTGTAACAATGCTTTCAATCGAGAAAAAAACATAGAGACCTTACACTGTAAAAAATATGGATTTATTTTTTTAAAGTGTAATTTACCGTTTTTACAGTTTTTTAACCCTGTAAAACCCACTGTTATAAAATTACATCAGTTTTATTTTTTTAATTATTATTTTTTATTATTTATATCAAAACATATATATTATTTTTGCTCATTTTTTTCTATATTTGGGTTTTACAGATTTGTGTATATATATATATATATATATATATATATATATATATATATATATATATATATATATATATATATATATATATATATAGTTTCCTGCTCTGATGAATAAAAATTTAGTTGAATTTTTAAAAACAGCAAGTTTTCCCAACCCACCAGTATGTTTTGGGGTTCAGAGGGTTAAAGAAAAACTGAAGAGAGTTGTAAAAAGTTTGTTCATCTGTGTTATAATTGATTGATTATAGGAGGAGGCTGAAATAATGTTCAATGTTTATTTCATTTTTATAAGGCACATTTAGTTAAAAAAAAATCCAGCCTTTCTCTCTCAGCACAGAATTAATCTTGCAACCTCTGGAGGGTTTTCTGACCCCTGACTTCAGCTCCAGTAATCTAAATATATCTGATTTGTATGGGAACAGCTGAGTGGTTTATCAGCCTGGTTTCTCAGGACCCTCCTCCAGCTGTATCTCCTCCAAATAACCCCCATCTCTCCAATAATGAAACTGTATATTTTCATAAGAACATGCTGTAATACGGCGCATTACTCAGCGGTGCGACGGCTCTCCTCAGTCCATCTGTTCTCTGTTGCTGTAATAAAATCATCCTTGGCCTCGGTCCTCTGTGTCTCCGGTTCCCTTCAGGGTCCCTGAGCAGGAAGCGGTGTCCAGTGTGCTGAAACAAGGCGGTTTGTGTCTGGAGACCCGAGGGACCGACGGCCTCGGCCTGGCAGAGTGTCGGGGCATCGGAGGCAGCAGACCTCAATCACAGGTCAGGATTTTACCACTAGGGGGAGACTCTGGGTCACATAAACTGTCATTATTGGATGTACATGTACCTTAAAGTTGAAGCTACCAGACCAGACGCCAGGACAGACTCTTGGTGCCCAACTAGTAAATCCTTTACCTGGACCAACTTGGGATTTATTACAGTTCACAATCTTCTCCAATTAAATGAGTTTAAACTTGTGATTTTCAGCCTTTTTGGGAGTACAGTGCTGTGAAACAGTATTTGCAGCAAATATCTCCATGTTGACCATCCGGTGAATGATGGTGGCATTGTCGTGGTGGTAGTTCTGATGCACTTGGGACTCCATTTTTGTGCTTTTTCTTAACAAAACGGTACAAAAATAGAGCTTTACGTCGACTTTATCAGTAGTGTTTAAGTAAGGAGGGTTATCTTCGTGTCTGGAATGTGGAGTAGTTGAGAAAAAAAAAAACTGGGACGAAGCACCTTCATTTTTTTTTTTTTTTAAGCCATTCAGAATTCGACTTGCTGATGTGTTTTGGGTCGTTGTTCTGAACCCAAGTGCGCTTTAGCTTGAGGTCACAAACTGATGGCCGAACATTCTCCTTCAGGATTTTCTGGTAGAGAGCAGAATTCATGGTTCCATCAATCACAGCAAGTCGTCCAGGTCCTGAAGCAGCAAAGCAGCCCCAGACCATCACACTACCACCACGTTTGACTGTTGGTAGGATGTTCTGTGTTGCTGTTGTGCCATATGTAATGAGACACACACCTTCCAAAAAGTTCAATTGTCGTCTTGTCAGTCTGTAGAATATTCTCCTAAAAGTCTTGGGAATAATTCAAATATTTGTTTGAAAAAATAAGACGAGCCTTTATGTTCTTTTTGGTCAGCAGTTGTGTTCGCCTTGAAACTCTGCCATGGATCCATTTTCGCCCCGTCTCTTCCTTATTGTTGAGTCATGAACACTGACCTTAACTGAGGCAAGGGAGGCCTGCAGTTATTTAGATGTTTAGTTTAGATGTTTGACGAAAGTTTGATGAAAGTTTGACCATGTGTCGGATTCTCTGAATTTGTTTTAAGTAGAAGTCAAGTCTACTTTATGCAAATGATGCACTGGATCACAGCTCGAAACGCACCACAACAGAACCGGCATTTAATGTGGTGCGTTTCACATAGACAGTGAATGAGATGCTATAAATAGACAGATACTGTGGACACGTACCATTACTGTTAAGTCCTGTAGTGACCAGAGGAGGCAGCCATTTTTGTATTGGGAAGCAGAGAGCATCATGGGAGTTTAGCTAGTAAAGAGGCACCATGACAAAGTCTTAATGCGGTCTGTGAGGATTAATGACCTCTGGTGAGTGAACAAATGTTAAATCAAGCTGGGATAACTCAGGATAGTTGCATTATATCGCAGTCATGTATGAAGTGGGTGATTTTGTGACTTGTTTCATTCCATGTGCTCTGAAATTAATCCAGAATTGGGTTTAGCTTCCTGCAAATCAGCCCGTCCTGATTTTTATGCCTCCATGCCGGTAACATCTGAGGCCAGAGGTTTTGTGCTATTCTCACTTAATTTTTTCAAATTTCCCTCAAACATCCACTGGGACTGAGAGCGAACTGATTAGATTTTGGTCGTCTCAGGTCGCTATGACCTCACAAAAGACTTTTTTGACCATAATTCAAGAGTTCAAGTGCTTCTTATTACAAAATGTCACTCTGATGTCTTATACTAATGACTAGTTGGAGAAGGCAGTAATTCTAGTTAATCTGAAAATCCTTCTGTCTTCTCAGTCAGCAGTGACACAAATACAAACATTTGTCTCTGTTGCTAGGTAACACAGCTGATCAACATGTTATCAATTATTACATGAGACTGCAGATGCCAAATCCTAATTTAAAACACTGTATTAGTTCTGATCCAGCGCTGAACATGATGACTGCCAGCTCTCCTGGACATCACAATTATTCTTTGTTTTATTCGCAGCCTGGAGCTTTTGTTTCAGATAAAGGCAGTAAAATAGTACATAAAGATACAAGAGCATATTGTTGGAATGAAAATGAACAACTCCCTCCAGGAAGTAAACCCCAAAGAGTGACGAGGTTGCATCTGTTTAAACCAGTTTGAATGAAATGTTGTGGTTTCTGATTGATGGCCGTAGAAATTTGTAGGTTAACTCTGAGTGTGTGTTCAGTCGTAACCTTCTGAGTTTGTAGCTAGAAGCCAGAGTCAACGTAACACTGTGAAAATCAGTGATAGTGATTCATTGTGAATTTTGGAAACGCACCTCAAAGGCACAAGTGCCAAATGGAATATTTGTGCATTAATCCGCCGAACCTGAAAACCCACAGCTGGGTTTGAAAAAATGCCAAAAATACCCCCTTTGCTAGAGCGTAGTAATAAAATGATTTCGATGATCGGTGTACGTTTGTCCTTCCGTCTATTATTCCATCTGTGCGCAACATTACTCAAACAGACTAACAGATTTGGATAAAATTTACCATAAAGGTCAGAAATGATGATTTTGGCAGTGATGTGGCTTATAGTCTGGATCCACGGATTTGTTAGAGATTTCTGTATCATTGCGAGATAGCGTCACGCCGTCACGGTAACTATGACAACAAGTGAACACTACATCAGCTGCCTGCTGACGATCACATGATCCTACTACAAATCCACCACTGAGGACTTATCGGGACTTATCTGTCAGAAATGATACAAGGAACAATTAACTAAAATGTGGAGGTGTATCCGAGTCCCATCAATTCCCGCCACCCGCTACATATTTAGGTCACACAATTTGGTATGCATACACAACGTACACATGCATAACACACGCCTGTGCTCAGCGCAAGGTCATTTTGTTTGTGGGTACATCTATATTAAATGGACACATTCTATGTTGCCGTGATTTCTGATCAATAACTAATAAATAAATGCTGAATTTCTGACAATGCCATATGGGGGAATGAGCAGCTTTGGCGAAGTACTAGTGCTTTTTTTGTTCTACATGTCTGAGTTTAAAGTTTCCCAGAAAATAACCAATTTGATCCTGTAAAAAGCAGAAGCTCCAAAACCATGGTTTACTTCGCTTTGACCAATAGTTACGTGATAGAGATTAGGTGACTTTTCAGGTGAACTGCAGGCAGTGTTTCACAAAGCTGAGATGGAAAATATAACAGTGATCAATAAAATAAACACAGCATGGCGCAAAAACACAATCCAGAGGAGCAAGTTGTCAACAAGTTCTTTGATGATACATTCTGCATGGTGAAACATCTTCCAGAGTTATTGTAAACACATAAGTATTAAAATATCTATAGGATGTTGAGCAACTATTTTTGTTCCAATATTGATCACACCTGTGGACACTGGTTGATTTCATTTTTTTGCAAATCCTGTAAACACAATCAAAGAAATTCAGCTTTTTCTTTTTCTTATTTTATGATTTATCTCATTACAAGTGTGCCAAACTACACAAAAGACATTTCTGAGATCTCTCCACTTCCGATCATGGTTGTTCTGTTTCCATAGAGGTGCAGGATTTTATATTGCAGTAAAATATGAGCCCACAGCGAATAAAACTGTGACAGGAGCAAATAACAGCTTTAGGTTAAAACCTGTAAAGCAACATGTCTACTCTCCGTTTTCAGAATCCTTGAGATGATAGCAGTCACCAGAGCTGTCGGTTTTTCCGTGTTTTGCAGAGATGGGAGCTAATAGAGCCGCTGATCCGACAGCAGGACCTCTGCTTGGCCATTTCTGCCTTCACAGCGGGATCGAAGGTCAAGATGGAGCCCTGCAATACAAAAGAGCCCAGACAGGTAAGAGAAAAAAGCCTTTTCAGTGAGAGTTCGTTGTGCATTTCATTTTAAAAGCGCCTTAAAGAAGATGCTGACAAAGCTTGAGCTCTGTCTGGCTGGACTAAAGGAGTGTTTTCTAACCCAAGAGGAATACTATTCACCAGAAAAAACTTTACAATAATGATAACAGCTATATTGGATATTATTTTTGCAATGTTTACAGGTCATGTGACGCATTAGTTTTTTGTTGAGTGCGCTCAAAATTTCCATCTACTCTACTGAGAAGTTTTGTGTGCAGACTGTTTCCAAAGAAGTTTTGAGTGGAGTGAGCGAGAAACTAAGCATTTTATATACATTTTGACATTAAAATGTCAAAATATAAATGTTGTTTTCACATAAAATGATGACATTTGGGGAAAAATATGTTTAGTAGATGAGATAAATTCAATTTTATTGATAGAAAGATACAACTGAGGCACTGAAGAAGCAAGACAAGACATACAAAAGCACAATAAGGAAAAAAATAAAGATGTAATAAAGGATATTTACAGTTTTTAGATGTACAGAAATAGCATGGATATGTACAGACATTATTTGGGTTTAGTTCAGGTGTTAACACAGAGCTCAGATGAGATAACGGAAAAACTGAGAGAAGATACAACACACGTATTCAATAAAATAAATGCAGCATGGCTCCAAAACAGAATCCAGAGCAGCAAGTTGTTGGAAGATACATTCTGCATGGTGAAACATTGTTCTGGATTGTAAAGACATTTGAGTGCAATTTGTTTTCAATAAACTTTTAAGGAGCTTGAGTTGGGATCTATTGTTTTTACTGCCATTTTCCTCGCAGTTTTTTTATTTTTTTTAAAGGTTTTTAACACATTTAAAAAGCACGGAAAGATGTTGTTGCTGTGAAGTTATCCTTGTGTTAAGGGTTAACGAAAGCTCAGTTAACTGTATGTCTCAATTTTTCCAAATGTTTTTTCATCCTGGCATCCAGCTGTTCATGTGTCCTTGATGTGCCATTCACAGTGTTGAGCTCAGACATGAAACACTTGGAGATAAGAGTCGGTTCCTCTGCAGATGCTCGGCAGACCGACGATCTGATCGGCCTAATTGCGAATCCGGTCGATTTTATAGACGCAGTAGAACAAGCGCTCCCCACAGCCACAAACCCCACCCTGTTCCTTCCTTGTTCTCCCTTTTGTGGATGTTGAATACTAACGCCCCATGTGAACCCCAGTTGGCTGCCTGGTTAATTTATGACATCGGAGAAGGGCGTTATTAACTGGAACCATGTGTATGAGCGAGCAGAACTCCCGCCAACTCTTCCTCTCATCCCTCAGCAGGCTGATGACAGTCCTTTGAGAGTTCTTTGGGATGCTGCCCATCAACAAGCAACCACTTAATGCTGTGGGAGACATTTGGCCTCTTTGTCCTGAGCTTTTAATCCCCCTGAAAGGAAAAAAATACTTGTGATTTTGACTTTGTAGTACTCTTTCTCTGGGGGTACACAAACATTTTAACACATGTAGGAATACTTCAACGTTAAGCCAAAACAATGGGGTGTGATCAAAAAGTCTTTAGACTTCAACATGTGGGAGCGGTGTCCACATCAGGACATTTGTTACACACAGTTTTGTGAGTATTGGCAGGTTCCCATTTGTGATTTTATCATGGACCTTAAACTAGAACAGAAAGCTTTTAATTGTCACATGCTTATAAAGTATCTGCATGGAAATGTGATCTAATCCAACATAATTCAGTTCACTTCAATTAAATACAATTCAGTCATATATGGTGTATATTATATAGCACCAATTCACAGCATAAACTATCTCAAAACACTTAAGTTGAAACCCCACAAATGTTAAAAAGAGAAACACAACAAATCCAAAGTATCCCTTAGATTTCCTTTGAGCAATCGCTCAGAGATCGTTGGAAGGAATAAAAAGGATTTTCTTCACCTTGAAGAACAAAAAAACCTTTAACAGAACCAGGCTCTGGGATGGCGGCCATCTGCCTCGACCAGGTGGGGTGAGGGTAGGGAATGGAAATGTAATGCAAAGTGAATGTTTCACAAGGCTGTGTAGTAAAATAAGAACATTAGGAAAACATTTAAAACATTCCTTTAAAAAAATAAACTAAGTTATAAAGTCATAAATGAAGAGGAGG
Source organism: Amphiprion clarkii (assembly GCA_027123335.1). Classification (NCBI taxonomy): domain Eukaryota; kingdom Metazoa; phylum Chordata; class Actinopteri; family Pomacentridae; genus Amphiprion; species Amphiprion clarkii. The sequence goes on along the minus strand of CM049584.1, from coordinate 26,578,702 downwards.
AAGAGATTGGGAAGTTAAAGTGCAGAATACATGGGCCTCCAGTATGCTGTGTGTTCGGCTACAGCGTAGTGAAAATGTACAAATTTTTTTTCAAACAAAACAGTCACTGTCCGTCAACAATACTCACTAGATTTGATTCCCTGTGCCTTTTTTCTCTGGACCAGAATCAAATTCAAGTTGATGGGTCATCATTTTGGTAGATTTTAAGAGATTGTGCTTGACATGTATACGTAATGGGACTTTAAGGGAGTGTTGCAGGAGCACTGGGAGCAGAGTATTGCTGCACAAGGAAACTACACTACCAGTCAAAGTTTTTGCATGGATCGTCCTTAAAACCCGAATCAGTGGAACCTGATGTACAGCATGTTGCATAATCTACAAATTAATGACACAGAAGCAGTGACATTTCACTTCTTTCCTCTGTGTTATATAAACATGCAGATTGGCTTTAAAGCCCAGACACTGACAAACATCTGTGTTTTTTCAGATTAAGCCTCCTTTCGCCTCCCAAATGGTTCCAGATATCTGTACTTTTCACTCTCTAACTCCTCAGTCAGCGAGCTCATGAAGCGACCTGTTGATTTGTACTCGGCCTGTTCACGGCGAACACACTTTCTCACCCTTTTCGCTTTCAGTCTCCAGTTTCTCGTCGAACTCGCTCCGGCACTTTGCACACGATGACGAGACTCTGGGGAACCTCTGCAGAGAAGAATATTAGATTCACGGAGAACCCAAGAAAGCCAACCGAGTTACACGGCTGAAAAATAATACTGCGCGCCAAGAAACAGACACTGCAGTAAATCTGGCAGCTTAGATGATCAGAGGATCCTCTGGTTGGATTTTGGGACGGGTGAAGAGCCTGCTGATTTAATGAAAACCATAAATAGACATTGGAGAATAAGTGCTGCTATAAAACACAAAAGCAACAGATTTCTTACTTATTTTTTTTCAGCTCAGGTAATAATGTGCGCTTGTACCTCACTACTTCAGAATGCAGTAGAAAATACTAGACACACACAGATTCCACTTTATTAGATATAATTAGTTGAAACTAACACCATCTAATACCATAATCCTGTAATATATCCCGCCTTCCCATCATAAAGGTTGTATTTATTCAGATTTGCTTGATCCCTTTGTAGAAATATTGATTCATACCAGCGAGGGGAGAGTAAATATCAGAAACACCTCCTTCAAAATGAGCTTACAGTTGAGTCAACACACAATCACCCTGAACCTCTCAGACTTACCGCAGGAAGCTTTTTTCTTTTTCAAACATAAACAATCAAAGAAATGCAATTTTTGTTTTGTTTTTTCGTTTGCTAGGATTTATGGCGTTGTAATTTTGTTAGACTTCACTGAAGACATTTTTGAGTTCTCTCTTTCTAATCATGGTTGTGCTGTTTCTATAGAGGTGCAGGACTTTATACTGCAGTGAAAAATGAGGCAACGTCAGTGAAAATGTCACAGGAGCGAAAAGAAACACCAAAAAACATCCAGTCACATGACCAAAATTCTGGGAGTTTTCCTCTGAACTGGGTTTAACTGCAGACAGTGTTTCTACGGAGCTTATAGGAAATAAATATTGAAAAAAATAAATAAAATTTAGGTAGTAAACCATCTATTTACATGGTGTGTACAGTGGGTACTACCTGGGGGTCACTGGAAAGAATGTGGCAGATGTTCATGCCTTTTTTCAATGTTTATTTCACAACTTTCATTTAAAAGACAGTAAATCAGCAGTTTTAAAGATTTTATCCATTAAACTCTAGTTTTGTTCATACCCTGATATTTAAACCCCCATTAATATGATGCGATAATAGAAGAAACTCAACATGCAGATTGTTCTCCGTTTTAGGATTCATGGCATGAAACCTCCCGTTTTAATGCATTTTTAAGTTTTATTTACTTCCAGCTATGGTTGTGTTGTTTCCATAGAGGTTCAGGACATTGTGTTGCAGTAAAAAATGAGCCACAGTGAAGAAAAATGTGGCAATAAAACACCCAGAAACAACAGTTAAATGACCAAAATTCAGAGGCTTTTGGGTTGAATTGGGTTTTACTGCAGGCAGTGTTTCCACAAAGCAGATAGGAGACAAGTATGGAAAACAAATGAAAAGAGTAAATAGTAAAATATTTATAGTATGTGAAGGCACTGCTTTTTCCACTGCATGCACACGTTTATGCCTTATAAGTTTATTTCAGTTTTAATAAAGCAAATACCAGAAGAAATTCAACATGCAGATTGTTCTCTGTTTTAGGATTCATAGCATTAAACATCCTGTTTTAATGCACAGAAGACATTTCTAAGTTCTGATTACTTCTAGCTGTGGTTGTGTTGTTTCCATAGAGATTCAGGACTTTATGTTGCAGTGAAAAATGAGCCCACAATGAGGAAATATTAGCTAAACAACGCCCAGGACCTGTTTGTGTTTGAGGGGATGATATAACTCTGTGGAGGTGTGAACATAAAAAAACACCCAAATCTACTTACAGCAAACATTCAGAAGCAGTTCCTTCCTGCGTGGGATGTCAGGCTGTATGATGTTTTTTCCAGTGTGAGTGCAACAGCTCAGTCATTCATACGATTACTGTGATCCACATGTGAGTCAGCCCATTACTCAGCGCTGACCTCCTGCTCATCGTTTACGAGCAGATTGTGTCCCAAACCAGAGAATGTGCGAGGTGCTAACGGACTTTTTCCGTTGTTTTTCCTCTGCAGAAGTGGAAGCCGAAGGGCCCGGCTCTGCAGCACATGGTCAGCGGCCTCTGCCTGGACAGCCAGACCCCGACGGGACCCCTGGTCATCTCTCAGTGTCGCCCCCAGATGGCCAGTCAGTCCTGGGAGCCACAGATCATCACCTGAAGAGCAGACCCTTCACCCGAGGTACTCACTGGGGATCTGCACACTGTCTGTCGCCTTGCTGAGGGATGGGAGGAGTGAGAACTTCTGCGATGTGGAGCTCCTGCTCACAAGCTCAAAACATTTTCACTTTTCAAAAGGCATCGCTCAGCAAAAACATCGGAAAGTCTGTGTACAGTGCTCCATCTGTCGCGGATGCTGCAGTTTCTTCTACGTAATCCACGCTTTTCACTGAAAACTGTTGCACATCTCACTTTTCTTTTTCATTTTCTGTGTTTCCTGGTCCACAGTTTGCTTAAGTTGGGGAATATGGAGGGTTGTCTCGTGTCTAAGTTGAAGCGTGTCTGACGGGCCGGAGCAGCTTTATGTATAGCCTCTGAAAATCTGAGCTTTTTCTCTTTTTTCTTATTATTATTGCTGAACAGCAGCAGTCTTGAAAGCACCATGCAAAGCACCGTCAGGAACATTATTTATTGTTTTGCATGGTCAGACCCAAAGAATGTTTTTTTTTCTGTCTCTCTATAAAAGTTTTCTGTAAATATTTGAAGCAGGTAATGGCTTGTTTTTTGTGTAAAGTCCTCTATATGTTGTTTGAAAAATCAAATGTGGTAACAAAGACATTACTGTTGTAGACATTTGTAAAATAAATTGCAGTCTTGCGCTGTTTGGTCTTGAATTTTGATTTATAATGCTGTTGCAAAGAGGAAAACCTTTCTAAAATATCACTGAATATTTCTCTTTTCACCATTTTGAGCAACAAATGTGTAGCTTTGTGTCACAAATACATGTTTAAATTCAAATTGATCACATTTATCGTTGACATGGGCAGAGATATAGACTCAACAGGTGTCTTTAAACAGGTTTTAAAGCATTTTAAATGTGCAATTTTGTGTTTGCACCAGTGCGACATATTTTAGCATCTACTATGTGTTGCTATAATTTCAATTTTAATCAATTAATTCAGTTTTTGCACAAATTTTTTCCAGGTCCCACTTGTAGAAAGTAATCTAAGATAAAATAGAAATTCATGAGCCAGATATTGCTAGAAAAATACACAATAACACCAGAAGATATACAATAACATATACTGTAGGTATGATGCACAACTAAAAAATAAAAATGAGAAAACTAAAATAAACCTAAAAGTCGAATAATAAATGATGATACATATGATAGTGAAATATTGCCAGAGAAATCTAATGTCTAAAACTAAAGCTGATATTTCACATATTATTGAGGTACTATTACTAGTAATGTTACTTTCTCAGTAGTATGTGCAGTTTTACTTTCTATGTTGTGCAAACTGATCTGATTTTTGTTCTTGGATTGGATCAAATTGTGAAGAAGATTCTGACATCAGATGAGATCACAGGTTCTGGTCTTGGTTTTGATCTGGATCAAACCTTCAGTATGTTTCCAGTCAGACTGTGATACCTGTGATCCCAAACATCAGGATTATCCCGGAAGGAGGTGGGATTCAGGGGGGATTTCAGGAGCTCTGCTAATCCGGATTTATGATGTTGAGAAGTTTGGGATCCGAGCCAGTGTTGTTCTGAAAAACCAGAAGATAAGTTAGATGTGATGTCAGATCCTGGATGACTAATCGCATGAATACGAGTCTGATTCAGATCAAACGTTTTGCTCATTTTTCATGTCCCAAATTTCAAGTCATGGCAGAATTACTGCTAATGAAACCTGACAGACTCAGCTGCAAGTTCACATTACTATTGATACCATGTTATCACAGTTTAGAACCAGTGTAGCCTAAAATATGCTTTAGCACAGCATACATAATATTTCAATACTACTCTTAATGTTACGTCCTCAATGCAGGAGGTGATTTTTTTTATTGTTAACAGCCACAGTAGGAACAACTTCCTGCTTCCACGTACCAAATTCAAATCTGCTACTGTCCAAATGTAAAAGTTATCATGCCAACATCACATCTAATATAATGATAATGTTCGGTTTTTGGTGACATTGATGGAAATCTGCAAATTAAATTGCACATTTATTGCAGAGGTCATATTTAAAGGCGGAGCACATAATGTTTGGAGGCGTTTCTGATGTTTTGCTCCACATTTCTATACAAAACCAAAATAAATAAATACAAATAGTTGTAATAAGAATGAAAATAATGTTAATGGCAGAACACTCAAAATGATTATTATTATTATTATTATTATTATTATTATTATTATTATTATTATTATTATTATTATTATTATTATTATTAGTTATACTAATAATGAAAGTAATGTCAATGGCAGAACACTAATAATAATAATAATGATCATAATAATAATAGACTATTTATGGTGCTTATGTCTCCAAATGCCATTTGAACGCTAAATACAAAAAAGGAAGACAATTGGGAAATTTAGAAATGTGTAATTTTTCAGAAGAGCAACGACTCAAACCTCTGTATAATGGATTTTATTACTGCACCTTATTACTGTACACCAGTATCAGACAATTGAAAATGTAGAATTCTTGTTGGTTTTATAAAATTTTAATAAAATACACCTTGGTGTGCCTGATGGAGATGACTTAAATGAAAGTATAAGATGCATAAATGTCAGATTTTCATTTTTAAAAAAGTCTACAACCAGAAAGCTGTTCATTGACAGGATGGGTAATTGAAGCCCTGATTATAGTTTTAATATAGTATTGGGAAAAAAATCTAATTTGAAACATGTTTTATCCCTTGTCTGAAGAACCAATGCAATGTTATTTAATGCAAGTAAAATAATTAAAGCAATAAAACCTTAATAGTCAAGCAAAATGGCATTTAAATAAACAGCTACTGTAATAAAAATAGGAATAATGAATAATCAATATAGAGAATCATATTGGTGTTAATAACAAGTTTAAAAGTTTGGGTTATTTATTATACAAATTTAAATATTACAGTAACTTAAATATTACAGTAGGGACTCTACAATATTATATAAAATGCAAATATACCTGTTATATCGTAATTAAGACCCTGCACACCTACAAAAAAAATTGTCCTGATAATTAGCCATTTGCTTGTGTTGAATGTACAAAAACAACACAAAACAACAACAAAAACAAAGATGGAGGTTTACTGCACTAACAGGAGTTTTCTATATCCATTAATCTGTCATCATTTTCCCACTATAAGCAGCTCTTTTTTCACTCAATAGCTTCATTTGTTTTTTGCGAAAACAGGCAAATATTCTAATTTTGTGGCTGCGTTCTCTGTAATTCACCATAAACACAAGAAGCAGCTGTGGTATTAAAAGGAGATTTGCCTTATTTGACAAGCTCAGGTTCATTATTTGACAAAATCAGTGCAGACGGGGTTTGAAAAATGACTATAAAACAGCGAGTGGGGCACTAATTGGGCGCAATAAGTGCAACCAGCTGTGCAGCGATGATGTGAAGTTGCTCTCAGCGGCCACACAGGGGCAGAACGTCCTCACACATGCAGGAAACACTCTTGGTGACCTTGCCGAGTTGATGGATGGACGCTTGTTTAAAAGAAACCAGAAGTGGTAAAGCAGATTGGGTTTGAGATGGTTAAGACTGAATAAAAAACAGCAGAGATAGAGCGACTTACTGCTACTGCACTGACAGAAGCACACTAATGCAGGATCTGCATAACAGGCTCGACAACTTTGTGAAGTCTTTTCTCTTTTGCTGGTTTTGTAACACTGAGGTCACACAACTTACCCAGTGCAGCTATGTGAGGAATGCAACCTAATGCTGATAAACCTGTGGCCTTTTAAAGCAGGTCAGTGTTTCACGGAGGCTGCACACGGTTAATGTGGAGACAACACAACGTTTACTAGCAGGAAGAACGCTGCTGTGTTTGTCTGGTTTCAACAGTGACCTCACCGACATGACAAGACTGGATTTGCATATCAGCCCAACGGTGAATATATAATGAAGAAGCTGCACACAGGAGCTGCTTCAGCTTTACTGCGTTTCAGAGGGAAATACTGCACTTTTTACTCATTTTACAGCTCTGAAATACAATTTAAGGATAAGTTAAACATAAAACTGAATGTTTTAGTAGATTAAACCAGTGTAAAGTAGTTAAAATCAGCCCCACCTTGAGCAAATACAAACTAAACTGCCGATTACACATTAAAATATCTGCAATAATGATAAAGTAAAAACATTTACTCCTCCATTCAGTCCTTACTTTGTGTGCTTAAGTGAAAATCTGAATGCAGACATTTGTGTTGTGTTATTTAAGATGATTATCAGACCTCTGCTCACTTTATTTACTGCTGGAGACTTTCCACCCACTGCATCAGCATTCTATATAATAATAATAATAATAATAATAATAATAATAATAATAATAATAATAATAATAATAATAATAATAATAATAATAATAACAGTTGCTGGGATTTAAATCAGTAATTATGTAGAATATTAGTTGTCCTTAGGTAAGTCAGGTAAATGTATATTATTAACCTAATTAAACTTGTCAGGTAACTTTGTGTTATAAATAACATTATGGGGTCTTGACCGTAATATTTAAAGTCATATTATAACATATAATATTGTAAGGCCTTTAATATTCAAATTTATGAGCTGAGTCTGTGTATTAAATAGTACTATCGGGTCTTGGCCTTAATGTTTAAATTCATATTATAGCAAACTTTGTAGGGCCTTTAACATTAATATTTAAAATAATCTGAAAGACGTGTATATATTAGATTGTACAGTCTTAACATAAATTTTCAAACTTATGAGGTGAGTTTGTGTATTAAATAATATTATCGAGTATTAAGCTAATTATTTAAACTTGTCAGGTAACTTTGTGCCATAAATAATATTATATGGTCTTAATTTTAATATTTAAATTAATCTGATAATTTTATGTAAAAAAAATATATATTGTAGACTCTTGACCTTAATATTTAAATTAGTCAGTAAAAATCATATTATAGCAAAAATTGTAGGGTCTTTAACATTAATACTTAAATTAATCTGAAAAACGTGTGTCTTTAACATTGTACGGTCTTAACATTAATATTTAAACGTGTGAGGTGAGTTTGTGTATTGAATATTATAGGGTATTAACCTTATTATTTAAATAAAATAAAATAAAATAAATAGTTGGTTGATTTATTTTGTCCAACAACTGCAGCTGCAGTAAAAACTCACAAACAACCCTTGAAATCCTCCTGATCTCTGAAGAAATTCAGTGAAACAAAAAGAAAAACCCTCCTGATTGATCCGGCTCGAGCTGTATCAATTATCGATCACCTTCGGATGAGCGCGAGCCGGCCAATGGGGGTCTCGCGGGGGCGGTCCGTTGCTAAGGAGGAAGTTTGGTTGAGTCTCCGCGGAGCAGCCATTCAGCGGCGGTGGCTGAAGCGATTGGACTGTCAGCGTCTCTCCCGACACTTTCTGTGGAATTTGAATTATTTCGGCACGGCACGGCACGGTTCGTGGTACGCGGGTGACGGCCTGAACGGGGCATCTTCTGGGTCGCAGCGGTGGTCGCAGGTGAGCTCCGGAAAAAATGTCGCTTTCTGGTTAGCACAGCTCGTTAGCATCGCCGGGCTAAGCTGCGTTAGCTTGTGTGTTTTTTCGGATGCGGCACACGCAGCTACGTTAGCTCCCGGTTGCTGGGCTTTTTTTTTTTTTTTTTTTGCTTTTTTTTTTTTAGCTCTCTTTCTAACCGGACTATTAAGAGACAACGCAAAATGCAACCTCTTCATCGCTTACTTATGTTTTAGAACCTTTACAGGCAAAAAAGAGAGAGGTTATTAAGCTAGTTTGAGCTACGGTTTGTTGAGTAGCTAACAAGTTACCTGGATAACTTTAAGAACCTTGTGGACGTTACTCAGCAAAATAACGAAACCTTTAAAATCGAGAGATGACACGTATTTCGCCAACCTCACATCCTTGTACACTATCTCGGTTGTGAAATATCATCGTTGCTAATGCAGGCTGGCACTGAGGGAGTGTATTGTGCTTAGTGACTTGGCAAGTTTGTCAGAAATGTGCCACAATCTGGTTATCTGAAATCATTTTTAGCCTAAGACAGCAAGCACACTGCGATCAGACACATATACAAACTGTGACTCAGAGTCATTTTTGTGCAGTGTGGTAATGTGCCCCAGTTTATCTTATATGGTAATGATATCTGCTGGACCCTTATGAGAGCAAGAGATGTCCATTCTGGATGATCAGATAAACATCAGTGGTCAGGTTACCTTCAAAGATAGACACATGATGGATGTTGTGATGGTCACAGCCGCCTTTTTGGCTTAAGCATCCCGTTTATTAGTTGGTAGCCTCGTTTGGATTCTCTCATTAGCCGTGTTGTTGTGTTGATGAGGTGCTGATTAGATTTGTGACTTGAATAATACAGTATCTATTTTGGCTTGTAAAACGTCAGCAGGTGTTTGGTTACTTGTTTTGCGAGGAGACGGCGGTGTAGGAATCCAAGGTTGTTGTCAATTAGACTGCTGATTATTCCCTTGATTAACCACCTAATATGACTATAATAAGGGTTGCGATCATATGGCTTTTTCCAACTACTATGAACATCCCACCTTGGACACAGAGACACCAAAATGGATATTTTTACTAATTTCTGGGTACGTGTCAATTGATTATTGGCCTGGCTGATTATTGGATGTGATATTCAGCATTTCCTTAAGTTGTGGCATTGTTTTTGCAGATGCCTGATAAAATAATGTCATTGTTTGGTTACATGGACTATCAGCACTGATGGATAAATGCTCAAAAGTTCTGTTCAAACATGCAAAAAAACACAAATTTCCCACAAGGTTTGTTTTGGAGTTTATATTGTTCTTAAGTTTGACACCATGTTTTTCATTTTTACTGCAAGTGTACAACTGTTTCGACATCAATTATCACGCTCCTTGATTATTAATAATTAATATCGATATCGACCTGTAAAAAAAAGTATTTGTTTGACTATTGGTTCGAGACTACAAAGGCGACTGAATCAGAGCCAATAGCACATTTTGAAATGATTTTATCAGGCGTCTGTGATTAAAACATGCTGCTGATATTCAGGTAAACACTGAATATCAGATCTGATAATCAGCCAGACCAATAAGGGATTGACTGCTAGTCAGAAACTCGTTAAAATGTCCACTATAGTGCCGCATTGCTCAAGGTAACATGTTGGTATTGTTTGTATTTTTCCATTGACACTCAATTTACTACTGTATATGGCAGAAAGTGTCAAAATATTAGTGTATTATTGAGCAGTCACTCATTATCAATGGCTTATCAAGTAGTTTCATCTTTTTAGCAATGATGCAAAGGCTTTCCAACCATTTAGAATGCCAAATGTCAGTAAAAATGTCCATTATAGGGGTTCAGAGCCCAAGATGACTTGTTCATATTGCTTGTTTTTTCCTTCAGCACACAGTTTACCACAGTATGTGGAAATATGGCTTTAAATGCTGATGCTTGACAGCCCAAATCTTTGCAAAATTTAAACAGTCATTCATGATCAATTGGTTGTCAAGTGGTTTCAGCGTTAAAGTAATGACACAAGGAATTTCTAGCCGTTTGGGAATTTATATATGTCCTCTGGAAGGGGGGAAGTGAGTTTTTTTTTTTTTTCATTTGTAAAGTAACTTACAGCTTAGCTCATCTCACAGAATGAGGGAGGCAAGATCGGCTTTCTGCCAGCAAACCCACTGTGCAAGTCTGTCAGCTGTTCCAGAGAGGAGGAGAATGTGAGGCAAGTCTCCGTCCGAAGCTTTGTGATTCACCCTGTGGGAGAAACTAGCCTCACCCTCAGCATATCGGCCGCTTCTCAAGAGAATCCAAGGCCTTTTTCTCTTTGGCAGTGAGTTCAGTTGCACGTGTGAATACTGAGCAGTGATGCAACGCAGGTAGATAAACTTGCTGTGCAAAGACGGTGCAATCACAAGACTTCACTTTTGTCCCCTGACAGCAGCGAGATAGTTGAGCTCCTTGTTGTTTATGGTGAAATCAGAGTGTCAACTTAGCTTTCAAGCCAGTGCTAACTGAATCAATAAGAGATGACAGGAATGGGAGATGCGCCTCAGTTCCCTTCTTCTTTTTCATCATCAAACAGTCGTCATCCGCATCCTGTGCTTTTTGTCAACATCGCTGCTCCCTAGAAGTGTTGGAGGGATTGAACACAGTGCTCAGATGTTTACTTATTCAGTTTGACTTGTGTGGGAATGTGAGAATAAGGATATGTAAACCCAGCTTCACTGAGGTGTCTGAAAACTGGGTCCCTTCCAAGCTAAGCCAGGTATATTTCGTCAGTAATGAGAATGTAATCCAAATTTTTGATGATACGAATGTCGGAGATTATGACATGGAAATGCAGAGCGCCATCACGAGCATCAGGTACTACAGTGGGATTTGTTTTGACACTCTGACGGAGCTGGAACCTTTCAGGATGTCAGGTTACTAAACTGCTCGCTACAAAAGCTGCTTGCAGTCTGGAGGTTTTTTGCTTCCAAGCCCTAATTGGACGGTGGGACTCAAGATGAACAAAATGCACCAAAGCAAACTCACACAGACAAAATGACCTGTAAAATAGCAGCCAAGGGAAGTTGGAAAAATGATTCTAATGGTCCCATTTGGACTACTAGGAGCATCATTAACATCCAGGCCTGTTTTGTAGCACTGCATCAGTACAAAGAAGCTACACTGTCTGCACTTATTAGATCTACATGCAGCCACATATTCTTAGCTGATTGGGACCAGATCCAGCAGAGACACTCTGAGAGGATTCATCCAGAGGGGAGGTTTTAGAACCAGGATCTCAAATGTGCAGCTGACCCCATTTCAACATAAGTAGCCTAAAATAGGTTCTGTGGAACCGCAGAGTTGATTTGATCGTGTGTGTTTGATGTGTTTGTTGGTAAGCAGTGCTGTCGTCTGTCGCAGAGGATGGAGTTTTTAGCACAAATCGGGCATTTTTGAAGATCTGTTTCTACAAAACGTTGCACTTTTGATTATGTTTACATGCACACACGCAGGTTAAATGAGAAAACTGGTTCATTGTTGTGTTGTTCTTGCTGCTCCTTGTTTCCAGAGCGTGTGATTATATAAGTATGCCATTGTTTACATACTATTGTAATCCAACATACAGTTCATGAGATCTGTTAGATGATGGATGTGTCGCAGGGGTCAAAAAGTTATTTCCCTTCACTTGCAGCAGTCGTAGTGATCAGTTACAGTCCAATTCAGATTACTTCTAGCATTACTTTACATTCCTAGGTAGATGTTGACCAGTTTGTCTTTTTTTAAATCAAGGAAACCAATAAATGATTTGTAGATGTGATATACAGTAAGAATTTGCAGTAAAAATCAAAATTTAGAATAACACGAACTCTGGTCTAAATATTTGTGGAAATGCTTTTGTTTATTTATCTTTTTTTTTGCATGTTTGATAGAAAGATAATTTTTTTGCATTTATCCTTCAGGTTTTACAGGCTATTACTTGTGGCGTATATCAAATCAGAGCTAAAATAGGACATTTTTAAACTAATTTATTAGCTAAAAAAAAATAGGATGACACTGGCAAGAATTCCATCTCTGCAGAAAATATACCAACTAAATTAGTGTCACTTTCTACATGTTAAAGGAAACTGTGTTATATATTGATCAAGTCAAGTCTCCACTGTGTGATAGAAGGGGTATTGTTCGAGATTATTGAAACAATTAGAAAAGTTTATTCTTTTTTAAAATTTATTTCATTGGACAAAAAAATGCGAAAAATTGATCCTAATAATCAGGAAAATACATGTGTTTTGGATGGGTATTTGCAAAGAGGAAAGATTTTACATTAAATTTGAAAGCAACTCAACTCTCTACTGTCTGGTTGGTTACTGAAGGGCCATTATTCACCCTGTTTTATACAAACCATGCAGAATTTGTATCTGTAGGCTGTTTCTCAGTGTCAGTATTTGGCTGTGTTAGCACTCATTTAAGAAATGGAAAAACAACAGGGTGGCTGTTGTACTGCTTTGAACGCAGTTCTTTGAGTGTCCCCATTTGGGACAATATCTTTAGCTCTTAATTAAGTCCAAGGGGTGTTGAGCTCCTCTTTTTGCCGTGGCAGTTTAATGTATGGATTAGGGCTGGGAGGGTTGGGGGGGTGCGTCACTGTATGCAGGGAGTTGCCTTTCAGGTTTGCGTCGGTATCATTACTCCCTGGATATGGTATGGGGCTCAGGGACTCCTTTTGTCTCCCCGGGGCCCTATATATGTGATACCTGAGCCTGCCGAGCTGGAACAGCTCATGCTTTATTCAGCCCTCTGATCTCTGCTTTAATTATGAGTGACCCAGGACGGAGTGACCAGTGCTGTGTCTCACAGCGTGGAGATAGGTGGAGTGCTAGACGAGGACGTGCTTGTCACTTCACAAAGAGGCGTGTGTTTATCATGCAAAACAATAGGAATCACCAAAAAGTCAACGGGAGGTCACAGTGAAACTAAAAGCTGGGAATTGGGTGTTTTAGCTCTTCCACTGAGGTGGTTTTAGTTTGAGATTCAAGATGTAAACAAGCGTGTGAACAATAAAGTTCCCCTCCCTCAAGCATTTGACTGGAATTTATATGTTTGTGATCTTTGGTCAAGGTTACTGTTCAAAAAAACATCAACATGTGAGCAAGGAGGAACTTGCAGCTGCACTTGTAGTCTGACTCAAGATTGTTGTGATTGATGCTATGTCAGGTTTTGCTGTTCTCTGCATGAAACCACCTCTTTGCATCACATCTCTCAGTTCCTGTGCATGCACTGGTGTGAGTTCAGAGTGTGGTTGGTGTAATGACTACCTGCCTGTCAGCTAAGTGTTGTGTGTATCTGCCTGTGTTTATGTCAAGTGAGTCACTGTCCATAGCATGGATGACAGTGTTCCCTCACACACTGTGATTGTCTGCCGGTGCCTTCCACTATAGTTCTGTCTAATCTGTAGTATAGTCGTGGCCTTTCTCGGCTCCGCCTACTGTCGTCACCCTAGACGTGTGTCAACGTTGCCGTGGCACCAGTTTCCTGGTAACCACCACAGTCGTTGCTGGATGATGCAGCGATAAGAACAATATGGCCCAGCAAAATGTTCAGAGTTTGCTCCACATGTCAGAAAGCCAGAAAAAACTTGCAAAACTTTAAACGTATATTAAAATCTGATTCACTTATATTACCAAAAGCACACACAAACTCTTAAATTAAATCATTAACATATGCTCAAGTAAAATCTAATCATAAATATCTAACATTTTCCAGTTTTTGTTGTCATTGTTTCTCTTTGTGCATTTAGAAGTCCTTTTTTTTTTTACTGTGTTTGACATGAAGTCCTGTTGTCTCAGCAGAACTGGTTGGGTTTAGGAATTCACTGACACCAGCACTGACTGATGATATCGGATGGAGACGAGTCCAAAGTGCAATGCTATTACATATTTTATACAGAGCGAGATGGCTTAATTGATTTGTCATGCTATATTACCAACACATGTCATTTAATGTAATTTAAGTCTATGTACAAGCCATTTTTGTGCCCTGGACATCAAACTGTTAAAAGCCAGAATTTATTATGCACACACACACTCCGTGTTTTTGTAAAATTATAATCAGGCTTTATATTAATTATCAATACTGTACTGACAGAATTGTGTTCATAACATATGCTGGTTTCTTTGATGTGATGTGTCTGACATAAATCCTAATTGTGATGTATACTGAAGCTGTTTATCGCAGGGTTCTTGTACTGCTGATAGTGTGAAGAGAGCTTCTTAAACTGGTGCATTTCTGAGGTTTGGCTTGGTTCAATGTAAATAAAAGGTTTAGCAAAGGAAAATAAGGTGTTAGGGTATGAAATGAGGTAAGGCTTTGGTGTCAAGTCCAAAAAAAACCATGTTTTAAATCAGCATAAAACGATGACAGGGATACCGTTCCCTCACTTTGTGTTGTTTGTGACCTTATAAACAATCTCTTGCCTCTTGCTGCTTTGAGAACAGACTCTTCCACTCAGTTGTGGTTTACAGGGAAGCTCCTTCTGGCTCATATGGGCCTAATTTTACTGGAACTGCCTGTTGTATAACTGCAGCGTGCCTCATCCAAAGTCCACTGGCTACTGTGCCTCTGATAGATAACTCTGTGGGCAGGCAAAAGACTCAGTGATGAGACACTCAACTTTGATGATATAATTTAGTTTATTTTTCCTATTGCAGCTCTGCAGGAGTTGTTGTTGTAGTGGTCAGATGAACTGTTTCTGGTCTCCGTATTGTTGACAGTGGAGGCAGGACCGGCACAACAGTCAACACTGTAGCCTATCCTAATCGATAGTGAGCGTTCCCCAGCGCAAGAAGGATGTCAATTATTAATGAGCTGAATATCATGTTCTGCCTCAAGTCGAGAGGCTCGGTTTTTGTTTATAAATCACTGCTGCTGCTTTGCATTCGAAACAGACGCCCGAGAAAAATGTCCCACTTGCGTTTGATTTACTTTGTTTCGTCAGTTCACATTCCTCCTGGATAATGTTCAGTAAGTCATAGACAGGTAGGCTGGCCTTTTTTGTGACTACAAAAGGGTTATCAGTTATCAGCGAGGAGGCTGGCCGGGAACGTGTTTCCTGTGTGTTGCATCACTGTGCAGCTAGTGCCGCCTTGAGCACTGCAGCTTTTTGTTTTTCCACCGAGTTCCAGGGACAGGTGTCTGAGCAGCGTGTGAGTGCACATTTGTTCTACGTATGTTGCGTATGTGTCACTGCAGAAACACGGGGAAAGTGTGTGGAAAAAACATGTGCAGCAGCAGGTTCACACACTCCACTCCGTTGCACCATCCTCCACCACCAAGCGGTCTGCGGAGAGGGGATGTCTGGTTTGTGAGAGTGCCACTGTGCTGAGTCGACAGGAGGGGAACAATGGCTTCGCTGTGCTGCTTGTCTGTTTGGCCGCCTTCATGCAGCATTTCAGTGAGGGCCACCATCAGCTTTTGGCTCTGTGAGGCTTGTTGACCAGGCCTTTGCCTGCTGGTCACTGACCCGTTGTGCCCACAGTGCCTGCAGCTCGTCAGGCCTCTGAGGGCTGCCGATTATCCCACAGTAATTGGTGCCTGGGCTCTGGCTGATCAAAGGTGCCCAGCTGATTGTGGAGCGCTGGTAATTTTCCATTCTCTGATGCTGTCGTCCTTGCCTACTTGCCTGTTCATCTGTCTTCCTGCCTGCCTGCCCAGACTCTGTCTTTGGACAAGCAGGGAAAGGTCTGTCAGCTTTATTATTTCTGGTTTTCTCATAAGAAATAGCATGGTTGGACTGCTCTTTTCCTATCCTTTCAGAAAAGAAATGTCTTCCTTGAGTTTCTGAATGAGGAAATATGGATACAACTCAGTTTCTCAGAATCAGTTAATAGTAGTAAGGTCAAGTCAAGTTCGAACCCTGGAGACGCATTGTGTCCGACAGCCGTGTGACTTGGCAAAGCTTCCCGGAGAGACACCTACACCTCAGTCATGTGTCATGCAGGTTTTCAGTTCATCTGAACTCTAGACTCACTGATTGTACTGATTACTTTCTGCTTCAGGGTGTGGTGTTTAATGACATCACCTGGTTCATCTTTGACAACTTACTTACTTAAATGCCTCATAATAACTCATCAAACATTATTAAACGATGCTTACTCACTTTATTGAGCAAGTCTTACATGCTTGCTCAATAAAAGATGCCTTTTTTTCTCCTTTCTTTGCCTCATTTCCATCTTTGGCTGCAGAAAAACAGCTCGATTGCGTGGCTTCTTGGCTGTGTGAATGGACATGGTGAAATCATTTCTTATGTTCATATTACAGCCTTCGTCTCGGGACGCTTTTACAAAAGAGTTGTCCAACATTTTTGGAAAAAGAAGGCGTAGACTGCTGAATCATTGCTGGCACTGAAATAAAAGGGTGCCATTGAATAAGCTGCTTGCCATTTTGAGCCCGTTGCTTACATAAACATTAGTCTCTTATGAAGTTAGAATCCCAGCGTTTTGTAGAGAAGCTTGTCATGATATAATCCCATTCTTACTGACATTCCTAGAGTTCATAGTCCAACCTCACATGCACCTACCTATAAGATCGGCCCATGCTGAAACCTTCTTTCCAGAGGCAGAACCCTGTTCACTAATCTAACTCAATTCCAGCAAGGCTTCTGACAACACTGCAAAGCAACACAATATGGAAGGAAGTAAAGCACGCGGGTTTAAAGTCGAGCCCCTTTCTGTGTCATTTTCCAGAAATAAAGTTCTGCTCCACCCCGCCTGAGCTGCACCGTAAATCTGCTGGGTAAATAGCCAGGCAGCACGAGCAGTTCGGCTTAATCTGTTGCGTAATTTGGTATTCAACAGTCATTCTCAACTTGACAAATAGCCCAACAGGATACAAAGAGCAGAGATCAGGTACGTGTAGAGAATTCCTGAAAATAGTGAGTGGCTCAACAGCTGCACTCAATGCTACAGCTGCATTTACTTTCGCGCTCGCAGGACCTGTTTGGTCGGCTCCTTGACGTCAGTGCAACCTGCCCGTCACGATGCAGACTCCTGCTGCCGTTTCACACTCAGTCTGCTTCGAAAATTAATGGAAGGTAGTTTTTACAGAAATAGTTTGTCAGATTTTGCCGCGTTTGAAGCCCAGTTGCCCGAAACCTGGAGGGCAGGTGAGGCGGAGAGAAAAGGATTGCGTCCATGTGTGTGGTGTGTATGTCTGTGTGGAGTTTGAGTGTGTTGCTGTGTGTTGCTGTGTGTCTTGGCCCTGGTCAGAGGGGCAGTGTAGCGATTGCATGTCTGTTCACTCAGCGGGACGTTCCTGTTCCACTCCATCCTCTCATCACTCCTGCTGCTAGACAAATACTGCTACTGACTCACTAACACAACACAACCCACACAACACACACATGCACATTACACACCGGCTCTAAAGTGCCACTGACCAATGGCACTGCACTGTGTTGCCATTTACCATTAGTACTGTTGGGATAAAAAGCTGTATTATTGACAACACACTGACTCCGACATTGATTCTGTCCTCCGTTTCATCTGCCAGTATTTCATTCACCCCTGCTCAAACTCTTTTCACACTTTCCATAATGCGTTTTTATGCACATTTTTACCACTCAGCCTGAAGATTCATTACACATGACAGTTATTTTACTTTTTATATCTGCTCACTGAAATAAAAAAGTTGGCCGGCCATCTGTTGCAGTAAAGACAGACATTGACATTAGTTTATTTTTATGGCAAGACGTCTCAATACATAACTTCCTCATTAAACTTGTCCCACATTCATTATTCAGCTCGCACAAGACCTAAGACCACCGATTAAGAGCCAAGACCAAAGATATCCCCACAATTCTCTCATGATTGTTTTCTTTCGTCTGGGATGGTCGAAAATCGCACAGTATGTAGTTGTCTGAAGACTGCCGTTTGTTGCTCATTTCAGGCAACTTTCTGGTCTTTGCAACCTAGTACACTGACATATATCTCGAAACTACTACTTGCTCTCTTTCATGCATTCAGTGTTGACGTAGCTGTTAGATCCTACACCACAACAGTAATAGAAAGGGCTGATCCTTGCACATTTTTGTACCACCTCTTACACTGCCTCTAGTTTCTGCAGCAGAAAGCCAGCAAATGTCTTGGTCTACAGACACAATGAACGCTGACATGAAACAATAGTTTTTTGTCCATTTCTCACTTGTAAATTGTAAAGTTTTTTTTGTTTCTTCTTCCTCTGTGAGGCTTTTTTAAGCAGTTGGCAAACTCATTTTGTTTGCAGCTTGTAGCCTAAACTGCTACCCTCTAATGACATGACGCAGCCTAGTTTATTTGTTCTGTAGCAGTTGATGGAAACAAGACAGATTTTTTTTCCATCAAAATTTGGCTTCAAATTCGCTTGACAGTTATATGGAAACACGGCTTGTGGGGCATTGATTCTGTATTTTCTCACGTAACCTGTAATCTTTCTCCCTCTTCGCCCTTCAGTGTTTAATGTAACACTTTCATCCAGTATTTCATTCACCTTTCTCACATTTTCTCCACACCGTCACCTCTTATATATCGATGCCTCTCTGCCTTTGACTTTCTGTCACTTGTGAGTTTTGCCCTCACAGACTTCCTGTGTGTCTGTGTTTGGGCATATCTAAGTGACAGCCATGTTCTCAAGTGTTTATGTGTTGCGTTGCAATGTGTCAATGTGTGTGTGTGAATGTCAGAAGCCAGCAGCGCAGTATTGAAAGCCCCGGAAGAATACATTTCCCCCTGCAGCCATCTCTAGATGATGATTGGGAAAGCAGTGAAGAGTGACAGCCTTTCATCACTCAGTGAACACAATGAACACACATACTGACACCAGTCCTCTCTGTGAGACTTTCATTGGCTCTTGGGCACTCAGATAGCCAGAATAAATGGGTTTTCTGGACACAAACTGAAGCAGAATACAGATTATGCATATTAATCTTGATCGGCAAAGAAGAAAAACATTTTTGTTTGCTCTGCCTTTGCATCTTGCATCTTTATTCCAATCGGTTTCTATATTGGCCCACAGACACGGCCTCATTTGCATGCTATGTAGTAACCTAATGCTACTGTAAACTGTTCCTGTTGGCTTTATTATCACTGTTTACCAAGAGATGGGATTGTAATGATGATAATGACCAAAAACAGCCAGCTCTTTAGTCATCCTTAGCATTTGCCAGGATAGCACCACGGCATGAAAGGTTATTCTAAAGGGTTTTTTTTAAACGGCACTGACAGCACTGATTTTACTTTTCCTTTACTGCATTAGCACCACATATGGGATAGAAAAATCACCCCTAAGCAGCTTAATTCCTCCAGGATTGGCTCACAAACTCATTTGGGGAAGACATTAATTGGCTCTGATCATTGCATAATTTTTCTGTCTTTGTAGTTTTTCTTTGATGCATAAATGGACTCGCTTCTTTTAAATTTGTGATCCCATAACATTCGCCACATTTAATTAATAAATGTTAATATTAACTGAGTATCTGCCCGTGGCTATCAGGCCAGTTTCATTACTGCCCTGTCATCAAGGTCTCTTATATGAGGCAGAGTAGCGCGGGGTGATACAGCTGAGAAATGTACCACGATAAATTATTCACTTCAGTCGATATTGGTAATTTTTGATCATTTTTAATGACTGATTTAATAAAGACCAAGGGGAAAAAATTCAAATTTGACTTGGGTTATATCACAGATCATCAGGGACCTTCTACTCGACCTCCTGTGATGTGGTTGAAAGTTTTTATCTTAATCTGTGGATGTTCAGAAGAGTTTCTCTGAATCTTTGATTATCGGGGACAGATATTGGGCATTCTTTCAATTATCAGGATTGTTATTTTTATTAAACAATTACATATTAAATAAATTACATGAGCTACTTTCAGCAGCCTGATTTCTTTCTGTAGTCACTCTACCTACCTCTGCCTCCCTTATTGGTTATCCATCATGAGTAATAACCAATCAGCAATGAAAACTGTTGTTTACACAGAGAGACAGATTTGCACATTTGCAGAGCAGATGTTGATGCTGAAGCTGAAGTTGTATTACGCCTAGTTTTCCTATTACACTGACAATTCCCGAATAATTTACTTGTTGTTGTCAGTGCAGCTGGAACTTATTTTGTGGACGGTGCCAGGCTAAGGCTATCCCTGAGAGGTTTGCTGTGCCTCTTAGCCTGTGGTTCGGTCTTAAGTATGATTTATTTCATTTAAACCTGCAAAACCTGAACAGGAAACACAAGCAATCGCCACAAATCAGGAAGTTGGCCTCTTTCACAGTGGCTAAGGCTATGCTAACGGCTAGCAGCTAGGAGGTGGCAGCCACAGATTATCCCAAGACAGTTTTTGGAAAGCTGTAGCAAACAATACTTTAAGATTTTGGCCTTGGTAAAAGGTTAACATAACAGAGAAGCAGGAGACAAACAGTTGAGTCTCAATCGGTCGATCTGACAGCGGACAGATTATCACTTCTATTTCTAGTGTACATATTGAGTTGCAGTAATAACTATTAATGACATAGCATATTTATGTAAGGCAGGTTCCTTATTGTCACATGTTCTTAATATCCTTCATATCAGTCATTCTTGATTACAAGTAATTTGTATCGGCATTGACCCTGGAAAAGCATTATGGAATATGATTGGCTGTTTATAGGCAAGGAAGGAACACACTTTGAGTTTGTTCACGCAACTGAACTTAACATTTTTTTGCTATGTGCATTTACGTCAGTTTGCATTTGATGCATTTAAATGAAATTATTGAACACCGTATCACATATTGCTCTTGTTTTGTCACCGAGGCCTAAGGCAGAGTTATTTGGCTGCTGCAGGGCTGATTTCTCCTCTGGGTCTCCTTTACTGACTGGAGGGCAGAAGGATGAGAGAACTATAAGGAGGATAAGCTGGAGTGGAGCAACTGGAGGCCTCTCACCATTAAATAAACACTTGTGATGAAAAAGTAACTGTAACCATTTAATAGCATGTTTATACTCACTGGTAGTTGTCAAAATTGACTAAAAGACTAACATGTGGTCACAAGTAAAATAGAAAAGGGATTCAATCACTGTTATTTCTTTTCATTTTAGTTTATTTTATATGGCTGCCATATGTAAAACAGTCTTGGAAAAGGTTTCACTCAGGCCTGTTCATACTTTGCTAGACATTTTCCTGCAGCACCAGATTGGTGGTTAAATTGAAAGCATTTTTACAGTTAGAAGCACGGGGTCGGTAGCAGGCTGTGTGTGTCAGCAGTAATGACTGTGTTTCAGAAACCCAACTATAGACTGTCCCTTTCCCTGCTGCCGGTAAATCAGAAGTGACGGTGCTGCTGGTGCAGAATCAGAGCTGAATGGTGAGATGTTTGGCCTGTGATTGCTGAGGCCCGAAATCAGCAACCGTGCATGAAATTTACAACAGACCGCCTCAAAATCGATAGCATCACCCTTGGTATTTTATTTTTGTGTTCTGAAGCAGCAGCTGCAGGAAGTGCAGCACATGTGTTTTTTTTTTATTGCCTCTGGCTCACACCGGGACAACCACCCTTGTTTAACTTGACAGAAACAGTGTGTCTGTCTGTGACGGAGTCCAAACCTTTCTTCATGGCAAAATGGTCTGTCAGGTTGTAGTTAAATCCTCAGCTTGTCTTGACCATGACAGCAGTCCGGCTTGACATCTTCTGTTGTGAAGCGAATATTGACCAACAGCACTTTAACCAGGGCTCTCAGATTGTGACCCCTACTCACTAATCTATGTAGACCCTCTGAATTCAGCTTGCACTACCTTCCAGAGATGTTAAATGATCAGTTTTTGTTCAGTGGGGGCTCTGCTGGATTAGTTTGATATTATATATATGAGGATAGACACAGCCTGAGGATATAAACTGCAATCTTAGATCAGCATTCTTTCCTCTGAGACTCTATAAATGTGCTCATGCTTACTTTTTTGTTGTAAGTCAACGATAAGTAGGATTAATAGATCATGTATTAACGGCACTTTGCTGAGGCCTGGTGAATATGTAACGTTGGCTGCTTCCTCGGGTCAGTGCTGTGGTCTGGGAGAATAACCAGCAAGTACAGTTTGGCCTCATTTCTCCACCTTGCTGAAACTCTTCTTATGGCACTTCACTCCTCTCAAGAACACTAAAGCTTGATAATGGAGCTGTTTTGGCTCTGGGGTCTTGAGGAGCTCTGGTTGTCCCTCTGACTTGTGAGTTCCTGTGTGTTTTTATGAGCATTGTGCTTAATGCATATCCACTTCTGCTTGTGTGTTCTCTGCAGTCCTGCTAGTGCAGTATGTGTAATGGGAATGATGTCAAGGGGAAAAAGTAAACATGGTTTCCATGAGTGGCTTTTTTGCTCTGAGGTTTACTCAAAGTTTTCCAGAAGAGTTCACTTCTACAGTCATGGACAATATGTGTAGTAGTTCGCTGTGAGTGATCGCCCATGAGGAGGGCAAGCTTCTGTGCCACAGTTTGCAGAGCACGAATGTTTTTCCTACAAAAGCTGATGGTAGTGATTCTTCTCAGCTGAAGAGAAAGAAACCCGTGACTGTTTTAGGTCAGCCTGTGTACATACTAACAGCCACTTTGTTATCTTGTGCACAAACTCACAGCCACTTCATAAAGACATCCTCCTGTGTGTGCCACATGAGTGGGTACATATTGCAGCTTGCTGTAAAGAGGGATCAAGATTGATGGAGTTGGGGCCAAGCAACATCCTCTGGAGCTGAAAAATGAAGGCAACTTCTGTTTTTCAAATGACCGCTTAGAGCTTACTCCAAATGTGAGTCAATCTGCATTGATCCCGATATCAAAATGCCAGTTTTAAAGCAGAAATAAATATGTTTACAGCCTGGTACACGAAAAGTTTTAGTGTCTAAAGTAGGGCTGCAATTTAGGATGATTTCAATCTGGATTAATGTGTTGACTGTTTTCTTGATTAATTAATTAGAAAATGGTAAAAAAAATGTTCATCAGTGTTGTACAAAATCCAAGACGACGTCCTCAAATGTCTTGTTTATAGGAGTAAAGGCGTTAAGAAACCAGAAATATTAACATTTTAGAAAGTGGAAGCAGAGAATTTGGCTTAAAAAAAGCATTTCAGAAACAGATTCGATTATCATAATGGTTTGTCAAGTCAAGCCAAATTTATTTATCAGGTATGTTTACAACGGCAGAAGTTATGCAGTCATGTAGAACATAAACAAAAAGACTAAAAGACAAATCTGAATTAAAAACAATAAAATAAAGAAACTAGTTTACTATCATAGCTGAGTAAAGAATCCAGAAAATATTCCCATTTAAGAAGCTGGAATCAGAGAATGTAGACTTTGCTTTAATTGTTTGGTCATCAAAGTACTTGATGATTAATTTAACACCTAGCAGGTAATCGATTAATCAATTGCAATTGCTACAATAATTGCAGTTTTACTTGGGACAAAAAAATTAGGAGGATAGTTGCCAAAAATTGCAGAAATAAGCATGTTCAGAAGTTGGGTACAAAGGCAGTTTTAGGCTCTTTACCTTATTTCCTTGTTCATGACAACTATACAGGTGGTGAATTTTTACATCACTTACCTGTTTAAATAATATTAAAGCTTAAAGTTATTCATTATCAAGGCTGTGGCTGCTTAACATTACTAGGCTCCACCTGTTTGCTCATTTTTGGATTAGTCTGGAGTTATGACTGCTCTTTAGGAAGCCTGAGGGTGATGTCACGGAGGGTTTGTCCATCTTTATATATAGTCTATGTTTGGAGCATTAGATCCCCACATCCAGCCCCTCCTAGCAGGCCTCCTACATTCAGTCAGCAGATTGAACCCTCTCCACAGCATGACCGTTTACAGCGCTGGTCATTTAATTGAACCTCCACTTTGCTTGGCATACCGTCTCTCCTGGCAAGAGTTTTTGACAAATAATCACAAAATGCTGTTTTGGGGCAAACACGAGGATGATAAATCTTCTGGAAGCCTCCTCGATGGCCCGTGTGGCCTTGCGGTGGAAACAGGGCTAAAATCTGGCTATTGATTCAGTGTGTGAATCATAGCTGGGGCACTGCTGAGGGGGGATGATACAGTGACAGTGATTTGCCGCTCCCCGCTGCCAGGGTACTGCCCCGGCCTTTAAATGTGGCCTCAGCTGTTGCCCAAAGTGATGTGTGGCTCTGCGTTTTGAACGGCTGGCCGGCCGGTCGACTTGCTGTTGGCTTCGGCCCCCTTAATGCCACGCCTGACCAATCCTAGCCTCACACAGACACGAGCACGACCGCACACACAAATCCAGACGCACACAACACAGTCAGGAGGTTTCTGCAGAGAGGAGCAACTTAATATCCACCTTGCAGCAGTCTGGGCCCTATTTTCCTTCTCCTCAACCCCGAGTCAGTCATGTGTGCTCAGGAAACGGGAGGTCATCATGTCTAGTTGGGGGCAGGGAACAGATTGAAGGACTGAAGTGATTCAGCGGCAGACAGGCAGCGAGTGTAGCGGCGCAAACAGTAGCCAGCACTCCTATTCCCACCATTTCCTTCCTCTGTGGAGTACCACCCATTTGAACTGTGTCCCCGTCGTTCACTCCCTGCCTCTCACTCTGGCTTTTGGTTCACTCTGAAGCCTCTTGAATCTCCCAAGATACATGTTTACAGACATAAAAACACTGACTCCGTGTACTGCTGACATTTTTATTATTAGTGCAGCTTGCTCTGAAAGTGGCAATGCTTTGCTACGTTTGGCTAATTGTACAATGCAGCAAAGAGCAAGTTCAACTGCAGGTCGAGCTGATGATATTTTGCATCCGTCACCGCTCAGACACTCACTGTACCTGACAAATGGACTGATTCTGACTATTATAGGGTAACTGATGCTGCGGAGTGTACAGATCATCAAAATAAAGAGCGGCGTGCTGATCCGGAGCAGCTGGCGATGAATTACGCTTGTTTACTGTCGGTCTCTCTTTCCACCCGCTCTGACACGTTTCTCTCTCTCGTCAGTTATTCAGTGTCGAGCTTTTTGAAGTCAATTATAGTAACTGGGTGGGATTATGGCAGGTTACTCAGAATTACATAAGAACAGGATTGTGTGAAAGGCTTTAAATGCCATTGCAAGTGTATTCCAGTTCTAAAGAGGCAGAAAAATGTACTATGAACCTTCACAAAATGCATAAAAAGAGACATGATTTAATATAAAACATGGATTACAACACATTTTAAAATCTCTCCTTAAGCTCAAGTTAAATTGTTGCTTTACTTCTTGTATGTTGTATACTGGGGCTGCGAATAGTGATTATTTCCATTGTCGATCAGTTGTTTGTACAATTGCAACAAGTAATCAATAAGATGGTCTGACATTTTGGTCTATAAAATGTCAGGAAAAGATGAAAAATGTCGGTTGGAGTTTCCCAAAGCCCAAGGTGATATGTATAAATGTCTTGTTTTGTCTGCAACCCAAAGATTTTCAGTTTACTCTTAAGAGAGGATTAAAAAAATATCTTAAAAAAAATACAATTTCAGGGAGTTGATGTTGAAGAATTGTAACAGTTTTTTTCTATTAAACATTACGTAAACTAATTAATCTGAATATTTGAGATTTAATTGATGTCATTGCAGCTTTGTTGTATATCTGTAGATTATTTTTCCAATTCATTGTTTAGTTGTTGTGTTTATAAAATGTCACTGAGTGTTTTTCAGAGTCCAAAATGACATCTTCTAATGTTTTTGTTTGATCCAGAACCTGAAAATATTCAGTTTACTGTCATAGAGGAATAAAGAAACCAGAAAATATTACATTTTAAGAAGCTCAAATCACAGAATTTAAACCTTTTTTCTTATGAAAGTCCTCAAACCGATGAATTGATTATCAAAATAGCTGATGATTAATGCAGCAGTTGGCATCTGATTGATGCATTATTGCAGCTCTATCTTGTAATTGAAACAGCGCCAACAGGATCATTAGATTACAAGTGTTGGTGTGTTTTTTTTAACTTAATTATCTTTATTATTATATGATTTCTCAAGTCAGTGACAGGTATGCATGCATGGTCGCATGCCAAGTTGGTCTCTCCAGAACCCTATCTCTGTTGTTGGCTATTCCAAAAGTGCGATTCTCTAGGGAAATGTTTTGAAACAGGAAAAAATAACTCTGATAGGGTAGTGCTTCAGAAATACTTTGGCAGGCACTCGCGCATTATCAGCAGCGGTACCACTTATTTAGCATAAACAGCGTGCCACTCCTGAATGTGACACTGAATAGGCTGCATTTAGGTCAAACTTCCCCTCAATGGCAACGTGTAATACTGTAATTAATTCTATACGCTTGCATGTGACCCAGAATATCACATTTAGGGGTTAGCATTCAACGAGGGGAGCAGCTTGATGCCCCATCACACTCAGTTCCTGTTCATCCGAGAACGTCAAGATCAGACTGCCATTAAATCAATTGCAGCCCTGAGCAATTATGTGACACGTCTGCTCTGAATGGTAGAGAGCCTTATTGTCTTTTTCTGTGCCGTTACTGATACATAAATATGTATGTGGGTTGACACATTAAGCAGGGAGTGTGAACATCCTACCACAGGATATTTTGAGCATCAAACACTTAATTTCCTGCATTCTGATGACTTTTTATGCACCAATTTGCACCCTTTCTACATCAATTTATGGTGGAAATGTCTTTATTTATGTAAAAAAAACCAACAACACAGAATTCTAACACTGGGTGATCCTTCAAAATAAAATGGAATATAATTAAGTTTTCTCACAATAGATGCAGGAGTTGTGTGAGCAAATAATTCATATTTTAAACATAAAGAAAGACCCACTGTGGATAAAAAGACCTGCCCCGTCTGACCCATTGTTTTGCCTTTTAATAACATCAAATTACATCATATTATTAAATGTTAGATCTTTTTTTAAATGATATTTTTTGGTTTAGTCTTTGTTTTTGTTTGTTATTTTAGTGCGTTTTTATTCAGATTTGTCTTTTATTCATCGCTTTTGTGACTTTTTGGCTGCTATTTATCTATTTATAATTGTGCTGCACTTTGGTTCACCTGTTCTTGTGGTTTTAAATGTACTTTCTTGCTTGACTAACAAATTAATCACCAAGCATTAGGACAATTAATTAATTAATCGGTTTGAGTAATTTTTAAGGAAAAACGCCCGCTTTTAAAATGAATTTCTCTGGTGTTTGTGCTCTTTTATAACTATAAAACAAGCAAGACACTTGAGGACGTCATTTTGGGTTTTGGGAGAAACTAATGCACCAATTTGCGCCATTTCTGCCTTAATTTATGGTAGAAATGCCTTTTTTTTACGTTAAAAAAAGCACAAAATTCTGGCCGCAGGTGACAGTTCAAAATATTACTGAATATAAATAGAAATATTAGTGGTTTCCCATGGGTTCAGTGGTCATAATTCTTTTTTTGAAGGTTTCTTCACTACGTATGATTATATACTAAAATATTTGGATTGTGGACAAAATCAGATATTTGAGGACGTCATCTTGGGCTTTGGGAAAGACTGATGCACCAAATTTGCACATTTTCTCTATCAATTTTAACCATTTTAAAGATCAAACATCTAATTGATTATCCGAGACAATAATTGAAGCAATTAGTCAACAATGGAGATAATTATTAGTTGCAGATTGGCTGACTGACTCGTTCCTTGCTGTCATCACCACAGACTTGCCAACCAGGACCCACAAAGTCCAAACCTCTGGCCCTGATCTTGGACCTGAACTCTGGGATTCTCTCGGCCTTTTTTTCTCCTTGTGTGTCTCTTTCTTGGCTTTCCTTTTGCGCTACACACTTTCATCCACATTTCTTCTTCCTTGTCTATTTTTTTTTTCTTTTTCTGCCTCTCTTTTTTTATATAAGCATGCCAAGCCGCAAACCCGGGCCGGAAAATTGGATTACCACGGTAACAGCATTTTTCAAATTCCCTCTTCATGTGGCCGTTTGGAGGCAGAACAGAGGCGCTGTCACCTCGAGTCGACCGGCTCCCCGATAACAGAGCTATGCAGATCTGCCCTGCGTTACATACGGCCGGCCTTATTGATCGAGGAGCTTATTGTTGCCCTCCAAACTATAAACTGACCCCGAGCACACACAACATGGAACCCCCTGAACGGAGCAATATAAAAGAGGATGAAGGGTATCAGCTGGCACAGCAGTGGGGCGACTCATGAAAGGAGACAGTAGGGCCTTTTTGTCTCGAATTGCTGCCCATTCTCTCTCCTTGTCTTTCTCTAGCTCTCACGCTCCCTCCATGCCTCCCTCCCTGCCTCTATCTCTTCTTTGAAACCCAACCGCTGTACTCATCCCTAGGATCCTTCTGCAAGGATTAATCAGTTTTCCATTCCTGGAGAGATTATTCAAATACTGTTACATCTACAGCCAGCAGCAGCCCTCCCTCCCTCCTCAGCACGGCACCAACTCTTCTTGAATTTACTTTTTTTTTTGTAGTTTTGTTGCTCCGTTTCGTCAGCGTGCCTCTTCTCTTTACATTTCGCCGCCATTGTTGACTGTGTCTCTAATTGTCCAGTGAGCATGTTAATGATATTGCATGTGAGGGTCTTTCCACCGCTCTGTCTCTGTGTACATGAACACAGAGCGAGTATAAACGCTCCTTGTGTAATTGTACTCATTAGCGCTGGTGGGAGAACAGCCAGATATCCTCACGGCAGCAGGCTACAGGAGCTCTGACAGCTCCAGCAGGGTTCAGATCCTGATCTCCTGCACCGAAGCCTTCACCTCCCTGCCATGCAGCTCTCACCATGACTGGAAAATACCTCTTTAAAAACCCAAAAAGTGGACATGAAAGATGATGGAGTAATGGAATAATGTTATAGATGGATCCCCAATCTGAAATTTCCCAATAGATTTAACATTGTTCGTGAAACTGGATTAAAATAATGAGCAATCTGATGTTCATTTGTCAAGCAAGTGTAGCTTCATCTTGTCCTATGGTTGATTAGAATGGAAATTATACATTTATTAATATTAAAGGAACATCTTACCTAAAAAGCAGTGCAAGGGGGTTGCTTTTGCATTGTCCTTGGATGCAGCAACGCATTTTAAACAGTCAAAAACCAGAGAAATATTGCTCACTTTCATGCTTTGCTTCTTAACCCTCTGAATTCCAAGCAGTTTATTAACATTTCTTTGCTTGTGTCACATTTTTACTCACTGTGGGCTCATTTTTACTTCAATATAAAGTCCTGTACGTGTATGGAAATAGCACAACCATGACTAGAAGTAGACAGAGGTGAAAAAAAACAAAAAAGTCTTTTGTGCAGTGTAACAAAGTGAAAATGCCATAAATCTGGAAAGATAAGAAAAACATAAACATTTAATTGAAATGGAATGCATGTACAGCATATTTTCAAGTGTGACCAATACTGGAAAATGATAGTGACTCTACGTAGTATAGATATTTTTAGATCTGCATTATTGTTTGTTTTTTGAGCTTTTCTTCGGCTTTAATCGACGGTCATGGTGAGAGGAAGACAGGAAAGTGGAGGGAAGAATGGGGGAATGACCTGCAGCAAAGGGTCATGGGCGGGAATCGAACCTGTGACCGCTGCATGGGGGCTAGCCCCAGTTTATGGGTCGCCCTCTGTATTTTTAATTTGGGTCCATACTTATCCCTCTATGCCTCTGTATAAACACAGCCTGCAGTTCAACCGAAAAATCCCTAAATTTTAGTCACACGACTGTCTGCTGTACCTAAGTCACTAATGGCCTCACAATTGCGCCAATGCAGCATCATTATTTTAAGCTTATATTTGGGTAATTTCCCCCAAAACATTGAAAGTCACACATGATTGGTTGAAGGACTGTCGGAAATGAAAAAATCTGATGATTTATTCAGTTTTGACAGTTTCTGACTCTGATAAATTCTGTCATTTTGGCGATTTTTTTTCATGTATTTAATTTTAATTTAATTTTTTTTAAGATAGCATGCGACATTTGAAACCCAGCTGTGTGTTTTGGGGTTCATGGAGGTAAGCAAGTGGTTCGTCTCTGACTTACATGTACTGAAACAAGATAAACAGCGATTTATGATGTTAGGGTTTGTAGTGGGGCACTTTGTAAATGAGAGCTACATAAAAAAGAGGGTTTTTTTAGTCAGGTGTAGTGGTGGTTTGCTGGACCAAGAAGCTGATAAGGTTCTGTGTTCAGACAGTCTGACTAGCAAGGAGTCTGGTTTATTTTGTCAGTAGGGCCGTCTCTAAATGTAAGTGGCAGAAAATATTAATCTTACTCAGACTGGAAATCCGTTTGTAGGAAGACAGTAATGTCAGTAGAACATAATGCAGTGCAGACAGTTTTTATCGCTGATGGAATCTGATGCATTTTACTGCGAGAACTGTGGTCTGTGACTTAGTTCAGGAGCAGAAAAACTTTGAAGTCAGTCACACTATTTTGTATTTATCTTCTTCACTCCAAAGATAAGACTATTCTTCTGCTGTTTCACTATTGCCGTTAATGCCTACAGAGATCATAAACTTGGTGATGTACTTGCTTGAGTCAGAATCTGTTATCTGTTCTGCTGCAGGTTTGATTTTCCTCTTTGAGCTCATGAAGTTGCATTGATTTGATTTTGTTTCTTTTGTGATATCTAGTTAAAAACAGCTTCTGAAGAAATACCGTTGCGCTGAGGAAAATCATGCTCATTTTTAATGCATCTGGAAAAAACACAAACCTGAGGGAAGTGGGGCTAATTCATTTTTTACCACCACCTCCTCCACCCTGTTCCTGAGCGTCTCTGCAATGTTCTCCTTCTCCCACTCCGTCTTTATCTCCTGCTCATTTCCCTTCCAATTATTTTACCTTCTCCTTCCATCTTCCCCCGTCTGGATTTGCTGCTCCGTCTTCGTCTCCCACCTTTCCTCCCTCTGTGCCTTCGTCCTCCTGGCTCTCGGCCAAACGAAGTCCTCTCATGACCGACACCTTCCAGCTCTCTGACTTTCCCCGTCGCTGCTCAGCCTCCGCTGCTCGGCCTCCCTCCTCATTACAACCGCAATTCAATTACCTCATGCCGGTCGTAATGCGGATTTCATACGCAATCTGCATGTTTGACATGCGATCATGAACATGTGTGCAACCTGGCTGACCTACTGTACCAGTCTGCTTTAACAGGTTAATCCCTGGTTGTCCCTGTTGACACAGACCTGCCATCGCGGCTTTAGTTCAGCGGACGCTGCGCTAACACATTTGCATCGCCGTGATAATCATACTGCGCATTTACAGGACAGTAAAATGGACTTAATCAGTTTATTAAAATGTTTTTGCAACACTGAAGTTGATATAAAGCAATTTTTCAAAAAAATATCAACATGAAAGTAGAATTTATGTCTTTATTTTGGAGTTATTATTGAAAATGTTTAATATATAAGTCAATCGTTTGATGTGGACATAATTTACAGGTTTTTTTTACACTCAACATGTGAATTAATACCATTTCTGTGATTTTATTAGATTTCATCTGTTACAAAAGTAATCAATTTTTCAGTCCTTAATGTACATAATCCTTCTATAAATAACTAAAAAAATGTTAAATAATATTTTTTGCTGATTTAAATACAGTAAAATAGTACTCAATATGAAGGTAGAATTTATGCCTTTATTTTGCAGTTATTGTTGAAAGTGTTTAATATTTAAGTCAATTGGTGTCAGACCAGGGTTAATCTCATACTGTAATAAAATATATGTCAAAACAGCTGCGAAAATCTAGCAGTCACTGTGTCAGTAAAATGACACTATAAAAGGGTTAAATACAATAAAAATGCTGTTGAAAAACATGTTTTTTTCACCTTTTTAGGTGATTTAAATGCAGTAAAAATGGGTAATTTCATGGTCATAAATTGTAAAGAATTACTTGCAATATGTAAAATTATAGATTTTTGATGTGGACATAATTTATTTACTATTTTACTGTACTTTAATCATCAAAAAACATATAATATTTTTTGATGATTTTAAGTACAGCAAAATAGTATAGTAAGTGCAATTTTGCAGACAAGCATTGTAAAAAAAAATAATGCTCTTAGTAAAATTACAAATTTTTGTTGTGGACATAATTTACAATATGAATGAATGCCTTTTTTGTGATTTTATTAGATATTATCTGTAACAAAACTAATCAATTTTCAGTCTTTAATATACATAACATAATCCTTTTATAAATAATGAAACAATGTCGAATATTATTTTTTGTCGACTTAAGTACTGTAAATTAGTATGGTAAGTGCAATTTTACAGACAAACTACTACTATTAGTAGAAATATAGATTTTTTGATATACTTAATATTATTTAATTAATATATTAAAATAATTTAAAAAAATACATTTAACATTTTTTAAATTAAATTTAAAATTATAAAATAATTAATACTGTATATTTAATTCATTTATTTAATTATTTGATATAATTTTAATAGTTTTTACTTGTAATTGATTGAAATAGGAAAAACAGTTCGAATGATTCACCATTTTTCAATCCTTAATATATATTATTCATAGTTGTTTGGTTGTTTTTTTTTTACAAGTAACAGAAAATAATCCCTTTTGCTGAAATAAGTTCAGTAAAATATTGCCATTTTACAATCAAACAGTTTTACAGTTGAAATGTGAATAAATCCCTTTTTTTCTTTGATTTTTTTTTTACTAGAGATTAGCTGTAATTTAGCTAAACTAGGGAAAATCTGTGAAATGTGTCCAAAGCAGAGTTGAGGAGTAAAAGCAGATGATGTGTTCTGATTTAATTCAGATCAATCTCTGCTGGAGAGCATAAGAACAGCCTTGTGAATAAAGCATGGTGTGCTGCAGAGGAGCTGCGTGATGGGTTTTAATTCTGCTGCTCTGAAGCTCACACTTGTGTCTTGCTCCTTGTTGTGAGATTGCTGGTTCGGATCACCAGCGAATGTGAATCTGTCCTGGATCATCGGCTCGGTTTGAAAAAAAAAAGGGGGGGTCTAAAGGGTAAAAGCATGAAAATCAGAAACTCCAGGTTGATTCAAGAGCAGGAACATCTCGTCAAGGAATTGCGTTTTTTTTTTTTGTTTTTTTAGCTGTGCTCGTTCCAAACATGCTACATTTTGGCACCGCTGCTCGTATCACATTCCTGCTAACGGCTGCACATGTCGTACACTCACTCCTTAGGTGCATATGCTTGGCTGCGCACCAGCGTTCACCACGAATACACAAACACAGCCAGCGTACGCTTTCTTTCCCACGCACAAGAATATATGTGCTTTCACCTACATTCCCGCTCTCCCCCCTTTTTTTTTTGTCTTAGACGTTGCAGTTTTGCAGGAGAGAATGTGTGTGTGGGTTGTAAGCTGGCAGTGAGTGCTAAGTGATTTAGAAGGTGAATTTAGGGAAGATACTGTGAGATGAGGCAAAAACTACGGGGCTTTAATGGGGAACATTTGCCTGAATCTGAACTACTTTCTCAGCTAATATTGTGTTACGGCTTTCTTGCCCCACAGTTTTTGTAATAGACTTCACCGCTGCTTTTTCACTTCAGGTTAGACGCTAAACTGCATTTTGTTGTCTTGGTACTCTGTGCAGTGACTAAAAAGCTTTGTCTAGTCTATTCTTCTGGTGTATTTAAAGCATTTAAACCCTTTTTTTGCAGTTAATTTTGGGTCTGTGGCACCAACCCCGTAAAATTTAAGACAAAAAAGATAGATATTTGAAGACGCCACCTTCGGCTCTGCACAGTTCTAACATAAGATGAGACAGTTTTTGTATTTTTCTAATTTTTTAATCAAAGAAATCTCTCTTTTGCAGCCCTAAATACACTTATGGACCTGTTGTTTTGGTGAGTGTGTTGGCAAAAAGCTGCCTTTTACACATCCAGCAGAGACAGACTTCAAAGATTTATATTTTTTGGCATTTACCCCCGAGAAATACACAGTAACTGTTGGGAAATTAAGAACGGGAGTGACATGTAGCTGGGGACTGACAACATTAGCTTCCATTTGTAGTTGTGTTTCTGGTGATTTGGCAGATATTCACTCTCAGTTTGCTCCTGTTTGGTCTCCTGAGGAAGGAAGATGTTTGCTGATGTCTTGATGAAACCAAAACAATGAGCCAAAAAGACAGAGTTGTGAATTCCCTGTGGAAGATCGTTACAAATAGTCATCTAAAACAAGATTAAAATGCCGACTAGCGCAGCGTTATCGAGTAAAAGGATCAAATGTTTTCATTTTTCAGCTTCTCTATCACCGAAATATGTTGCATTTCTCTTTTTAATCGAGTAAAATAGCTGTTACTGAGCAGGAAAAGCAATGTGGAGAGGTTTTCTTCGGGGCATTTTCATCGTTTTGTGACATTGTAGACTTCCAAGCACTGCTATATTATACATTTTTTTGTTTTGTTATTCTTGACAAAAACCTGTTTAGAATTTACACACACCTAGATGAACTGTCCTTGAAAGTTTACATTTAAAAAACAAACAAACAAAAAACCCAACAAAACATTTGCAGCTTGCTTTTTTCCCACGAAAGAATGTGAAGATGCTTTGAGCAAATGTTAAAGTAATCCCCACCTCAGGCCCACTGGGTTGCAGATGTTTTCTGCCTGACACATTTGGTCACACAAGATTATAAAAAGAAAACTCCTTTGTTGAAATTGATGTTTTTGAAGGAGAATATTGCTAACTTGTATCGTATTTTGCCCTTGAAGCAGTGAAAGACTTTAGGTGGCTGAATTCGTTAGGCATCTCGTTTTATACATGTAATAATAAAATGCATTGATTAGTTGTTTTGAAGTTCAAAAATAAATCATGCGTTTTGTAGTAACCACACAAGTCATGAGAAAATGCCAGTTTGTCACGTGCAGTTTTCTAGGCGACCGATGGATGGATTATTTTCCGAAAATGTGTGGTTTGCAAATGGGGTGAAGAGTTAAAACACATCTCTTTAACATTCAGTTTGGAAAACAAGAGGCCTGTTTTATAAAATAGCACCCATCTGACAAGTTTTCTTGAAGATATCCTGAAATACCACAAGCCTCGCTGACACATCTCAGAGATGCGTTTCCTCCATCTGTACGGGGTGCCGTCTTGTGTCTGGTGACAATATGAGAGATGCATTCGAAGTGAGAACATTTACGAAACAAAAGGCTTTAATTTGTTGCACCGAAGACGAGGTGCAGACTAATGTGTTCTGGTCCCGCTCCTCCTCTCGGCTCTGCAGGCTGGAAGCATGCAGCCTGTCACTGGCACTGCAGTGAGCCCAAACATGATATGACCTAAATAAACGAGCGCGTTAGGAAGGGAGCGCGCCTGAGGGATGAAGCAATATTCTCTCCCCTCGCTCTGTCGTCTTGTTTCCAAACACTTCAGTCTTCTGCAGGCTACGACTTGTGTGCACGCACGGTCGACGCAGACGTGCACGCCGGGTGTTGTTTCTTTTATATCGTTACACCTGCAGAGGCTCTTATTACGAAGCAGGTGATTTCACGCTTCGAAGCACCCGCTTTACACTTTGTTGGTCGTTGTTTCTGCCTCATTATTCTATTATTCTACTGTTCTACCTCCAGCATGACTCAGGGGTCACCGCTGCAGATTCCATTACAGAGCACATGAGCTGAAATCTCGTTTAATTGTATTTTTTGGGAGATTTAAATATGTTAAAATTGTTTAATTTTATCATGAAATGTTGTAAAAGCATAAATTACCATTTGTAATTGAACGGGTGGACCATATTTGCAGTTTTGGCCAATTTTCTTACAGTTAACAAGTAAATTAATATTTTTTGTAATATTACTAGCTATTATCTGTAACAAAACAAGGAAAATTTGTGAAATAATCATTAAAAACTGTTTTTAGTTCTTCTTATACATAATTATTCTGTAAGATAACTTGAAATATTTTTTTCTACATTTAATGATAATAGGATAGCATTATTTCACAGCCAAATGTCATGAAAGAATTAATTTTTGGTTGTAAAATTATTATTTTTTTTTATCGTGGATGGTATTTGAAGTTTTTGCCAGTTTTCTTGCAGTTAACATGTAAATTAATATTTTTTTAGTAATTTTATGAGATATTATCCATAACAAAACCAGGAAAATCTTTTCAAAGAATCATTAAACACTGTTTTTAATCCTTATTATAAATAATTATTCTATAAGATAGCTTAAAATATATTTTTTTCTAGATTTAATGACAAAAGAAAATTAAATGTTGTAAAAGAATGTAGTATCATTTGTAATTTTTTTTAAATGGTCGATATTTGCAATTTATGCCTGTTTTCTTACAGGTAACATGTAATGAATACTTTGTTTCTGTAATTTTACTAGAGATTATCTGTAACAAAACAGGGAAAACATGTAAAATAACAGTTCAAACTGTTTTAATACTTAATAAACCTGATTATTCTTTCAAATAACATAAAATTACTATTTCTTTTTTTTAAATTTAATTGCAATAAAATAGCAGAATTTTACAGCCAAACATCGTAAAAGAAGTATCATTTGTAAAATTAAAAATTTCTAAAATGGCCAATATTTTCATTTTTGGCCTGATTCCTTACAGTTAATGTGTAAATTAATACTTTGTTTAATTATTGTTAATTAATTATTATTAATTATTTATGAAAATATTACTATTTTAAGTAGACAGATGGATGGTATTTGCAGTTTTGGCCAGTTTGTTACAGTTAGCATGTAAATCACTACTTTGTATCTGTAATACTACTAGTAACAAAACAAGTAAAATCTGTAAAATATCATTTAGAACAGTTTTTAATCCTTAATATACATAATTATTCTTTAAGATAATGTAAAGTAGCATTTTTTCTAGATTTAATGACAATGAGATGGTGTAATTTTACAGCCAGACACTGTAAAAGAATAAATCTGGCTGGTGGCTTCCAGACTTGGCCTGTCCGCCTCTCATTGGTCCAGAAGTTGCTCCTACAAAGCAGCTGTCTTGTAAAACATCCTGAAACGCAGGTTAACTTTGTTGTGTATCCTTTGCAGTCGCTCTCGGGGTTTCTTAAAGTGCAGAAATTTGCTGCTCAGACTCAGCCTCCCGAGACGTTTTCACAGTCCACGCTCCACTCCAGGCCTCCCCTCTGGTGACAGTGGGAAGTTTGATGTGTTTATGTGTGTTCCTGTGGCCTGGTCGGGCCTGAAAGCTTTATTGTGCGCTGCCCACAGAGCTGAAGCCTGGCATGGACAGATAAGAGAGCCTCACCTCAAATACACTTTCGACTCGCTGCCATTACCGGCTCACAGGACAGGTTTCATTATGCAAACAGACAGCTCAGGTCCTGCGTGGAAGTAGGTGCATGTGTGTGTAGGTGTGTGTGTGTGTGTAGGTGTGTGTGTGTGTGTGTGTGCATGCTGCTACGTTATGTGTGTGTGGACAGTCGGTTCTCCTGGATTAAAGACCTTTTAATCCCGCCAGATCCTCATCAGCTCAGAAGTTAGTGGGTACAACTTGTTAGTGGAGGAGTATGCTCGGCCCACATGTTAAAAGTCAGAGCTGCACGGCTGAATGACTCGTGGTCCCCCGTTATGAGCTGCTCCGGGAGATGTGAGCCAGACTCTCGATGATGGATGCACCTCTCAGTTCTAGTTTGGATCAGCAACTTTTAATTGGGTCTCTCTTTTTTTTTTTTTTTTTTTTTGGTGCCTCCTAATCCCCCCTCAGAGCCAAGAAGACATACATGTACTGTTTAAAGCAGGGCTCCTGGCTTCATTAACTGCTTTTTTCAGGGATTTTTATATAATTCTGCTGCACTAAAGCAAAATTAAAACTCATTACATGAGATTTTTTTAAAGGAACTCGACAAATCTGGGTTTTATTTTCAATGCTGGATCCCTCAAGGTAACACTGAACTCTATAAAGCAGGGGTGTCAAACTCATTCTAGTTCCGGGGCCACATTCAGCACAACTTGATCTCCAGTGGGCCGGACCAGTAAAATCAGAGTATAATAACCTATAATAAAGACAACCCAAAATTTTTCCTTTGTTTTAGTGCAAAAAGTTAATTCTGAAATTGTTCACATTTAAGGAGTTATCTTTTTACAAACCGTCATGAACAACCTGGAATTTCTTCAGAAAAATCAGTTCAATTTCAAAAACATTATTGCTCAGTTTATCATTTATACATTATGACTTCCAGATCACAAACATTCAGTCTCAGGGATATGGAACTGCTTTACGGAATGTGGCAGGAAAGGTGGTCAGTTTCAAGGATTTTACCCGGAAAACCAGGGTTTGCATCTCATGATGGATGAGAGACCACCAGTCTAACAGCTAGGTTTTGTTTTCTGCTGTTGTTTACTTTAGATTTCCACTTGTTCTCTAGTTAGACTTGCCACAAAAACTATGTAGTTGGGCTTTTAAAGAAACTTTTCTATGAAGCTTGATTAAGTTTACGCACCACAATTACCTAGGAAAAATGTCATTTTGCTACATGTTTGAAGCATCCCCTCCATTTTCTGGGTTACCATGGTGACAAATCCTGGCTGAAATGGGGCAGCAGTGGAGCACTAAAATAAATAGCAAGATATGTTGATTAGAAATCTATTTATGAAACATTACAAACAAATATGTGGTGTCAGAAAATATGTTTCCCCAAAACATACTCCAGATGGCAGCTTAGTTGTAAAGGAATGTAATTTTGTGCAGACAGGGTTGTTATTTAGAAGGCAGAACAAAAGTAAATGTTGCTCTTTATCCCTCATTGAACAGGAAATCTCATGAGTTTAATGAAGCAGAGCTCATAAAGGGAAAAACTATGAGCCACAGTGCACTGAGAACAGTCTACATGCTAGCCTTATTAGCCTAAATGAGCTACAAAATAACATAAAAAGCTCGCATTTGTACATCGTGATCTGTAACTTGTAATCTGTAAATGCTACACTGAGGCAAAATATTGTTGAAATTACACTTATTTTTCTTTAGAAATTTCAGGCTGTTCATAATGTTTTGTAAGAAGATAATTCATTAAATGAGAACATTTTCATAATGTGCTTTTTTGCACTAAAACAAAGGGGGAAATTTGGAGTTGTGGTTATTTATAGGTTATTATTCTCTGAATTTACTGGTCCAACCCTCTCAATTTGGCCTGTATGTGGATACTGAACTAAAATGAGTTTAACACCCATGGTATAGAGCAACCAAAACTCACTAGTTGACCTGGAAGCTACAGCCCTGATACCAGAAAATGGGTTTATTGACTGTATTGTATGTTTGTAACTGACACTTTGGGTAACCAGCTTACTGGTCACCTTTGTTTTCCCTTGAAGCAGCAACCACAAAAAGATAGAATAAAAAGTTCTAAATAGCTGACGGAATTGAATGATCGTTTAGAAGTATTCAAAATGCTTCAAAATTTGTCCAAAGTAACTCACATAAAATGACTCAAAAAATGTCTAAAATGGCATGAATTTGTGCAGAACTGTAAAAAAGAAATATTCAAAATGCTTCAAAATTTGTCTAAAATTACATAAACGTGAGTCAAAAAAGTGCAAAAATGATCCTGTCATACAGTCTTTGACCTGTGAATCAGGTGTCAGTAGATAAACTCAACATTTATCCTGTGTTGTTGACCGGCTAATACTTCTGAGCTGTTACAAATCAGATAATGCTGTGAGCAGGACTTTGCTGGTGACTACAGACAGAAAGAGTCGCTGCACCAGAGCCAAAGTAGCACATTTTTACATGGATTTCATCAGAAATTGTTTAAAAAAAACAAAACAAAACCCACTGTCGATTATTGGACAAAATACAGAATATCAGATCAGGTAATCGGTCAACCTCTAATCTAGACACTTCCTTACTATTTCAAAATGACCTAATTAAATGATAATTTTACATATAAAATGTCAGGAAAGAGGGAAAAATACAGTAAACTGTAATGGAAGCTACTTCTATGATTAACTGAACCAAGAATTGGGTTTATTTACTATGTTGGGTGTTTGTAACTGACCGATCACCTTTGTTTTCCCTTCAACAACCCAAAATACAAGCTATTTTCTAAAGAACTCTGTCGTTTCCTGTAGAGATCCAGTCATTCACTCTTTGAACTCTGAGTCAGGTTGCTACTGTTATATTCCAGCTATATTCCAGTTTATGTAGAGGAATTTCCCTACAAGTGTGACTGCAGTGCTGAACACATAAATGAAACATGTCTGTCTAAATTTAAAAGATGGAAATCTGGATTATCAGTAATCCTGCCGTTCTCATGCAGTCAGCAGGTTCAGAGTTCTCTCAGTTAAATCACTACTGCTGCCTCTTATTTGTCCTGCCTGGACTCCAGGCACCGACTCTTTTGTTCCTCCTGGTGAGTCAGAGCCACAGCTGACTGTATTGTTCACCGTGTTTGAAGGATTCTTATTTACAGGAACTAGATGGGACTCCTGAAAGTGCTATTGTGGCACCGTAGTTCTTCGTGATCACCAGCTTTTTTTAATCTTTTCTCAAACAGAGGAAGTTGACTGATTCATTCCGTGTCGACATGTACTATCGGCTGCACGTGAATTGGCACATTTCCTTGGGTTGCGAACTTTTATCATTACTTAATGTGATTTGTCTTTTTTGTTGCAAACAATCCCCAAAATGACACCATTTATCAGTCCTAAAACTACAAAAATAGAAAGAATTGCAGAAAAATCTACTTTCTGATGGTCTTTGAACTGCTCTGTTGGGTCATTTTAACCCAATCTGAGCTTAAAGTTGTGGTTTTTTATCAAATTTATTTCAGTCTGTGTCTAATTCAACATTTCCTCAAAAATAAACCGTTCACTCAAACCAGATGCTGTAAAAAACTAAACGTTCTTCACTCGTTGGCACAACAGTGAAGCCAAGACTGACCCAACTGTGACGGTGGCAAAAATTCAGGAAGTTTTCAGGACGAACTGCAGGCAGTGTTTCCACAGAGAGACTGAGAGGACAAATCAAAGCTATTGGATCAATGTAACAAATGCAGCATGGCTCAGAAACAGTAGACAGAGGAGCAAGTTATTGGAGATACATTCAGCATGGTGAAACATCTTTCTACAGCTGATGACCAGAGGAGAGAGAAGAAGTCTGGAGAGTAAATATTCATCTTCAAAATTACTTAAAAATTTGTCCAAAATGATATAAACTTGTGCAAATCAGTGTAAAATGGTCAAAAATTACTCAAAAACTGTTTGAAATTACATGAACTCACATAAAATTACTCAAAATCGTCTGAAATGGCATAAATCTGTGCAGAATTGCTAAAAAGAATTATTCAAAATGCCTCAAAATTTGTCCAACATGACATAAACTTGTGCAAAATCAGTGTAAAATGGTCAAAAAAAAAAAAGGTCTGAAATTACATGAATTCACATAAAATGACTCAAAAATGATCTAAAATGGAATAAAGCTGTGCAGAATCTTGGAAAAACGTCCAACCGCTGCTTCACCTTCTTATTTAGCTGCTGCTGACTGCCCAGTTTTCACCATGTGATTAATAAAGTTTCTCTCGTCACTTCACAGGGAGCTCAGCAATGAATAAGCTACGGCAGAGCTTCCGCCGGAAGAAAGACGTTTACGTGCCGGAGTCGAGTCGACCGCACCAGTGGCAGACGGACGAGGAGGCGGTCCGCAGCGGCAAATGCAGCTTCGCAGTCAAGGTGACTCTACACATAAACACACCCGCATGCACAAAAACTCACAGACACACAACCAGAATGCAGCGCTGACCTCACCATGGCACACTCATAGCACCGAGAAACTTCTGCACGGCGCCTCCCTCCCCAAGGACGCTGCTAGTGATTAATCATAGGCATTCAGCGGGCGTGAGCACAGCTTTTATCTGGGTTGCGAGATTATCCGCCATAGCCTTCCAAACCTGTGGGATGTGTGTGTGAACAATTGATTTCTAGCCTCCAAGAGTACCAGAACCATTTGACACACCAGTAAAATATGCAAAATCCAAAGAAGGTACAGTACAAGGTTGCTGCAAAGGGGCAGTGCAAGAATTACCTCTCAGGCCTGCAGTGCTGCAGCTCATGGAGTGGAGAGTTCAGCCTGTTTTGGCAACAAAACCTTTCACTTTTGCAAACAGAAGTGCAACGGTACGCTTCCTCTCATCACATGGGTCCGAAAGCTCAGGATGAAGGGTGACTGAACACTTCAGAGTCAGAATGAGAAGGAGAAATCACCATCTGGACAGCTGATTGTGCATAAGCAAGTGTACAGATTATAATTTCATGTTGCAGATGCGTTTTCTTTATCCTGTTTCCTTTTGAGCAAGAACTGGGAATTGGAAATACCTTAAGTGAAAGGAAGTGGTGCATGAGAGTTACCTTCAGATTTGTGTTGTTTGGTGGAGCTGGTTCCAAGCAGATGTTATGTTGAGTGGGAGGTTTTAGGCTCTTTCAGACATACTTGCTTCTGTTAATCTGAGGACATTTGAATGTCCCAGTTTCACATCTGAACGAGCACCTTGATCGTTTTTCTGTAAAAACCACAGCAGCTATTCGACCTTGTAATGTTTCCGTATCACTTTCAACATGACACAACTCTGAGCGGGAACAGAAAGTCCTGCACAAGTAACATATTTCGACTTGTGTGAAACGATTTGGTGAAGGCTTTTTCCTGAACTGATCCAGAAACATCACAAACAACAACACAAATGTCACCATCCACAGGCCAAAATCACAGAACACCTCTCATTTTTTGTCTAATTTTGGTCGTTTGCCCATTTTTTTGTCGCTCTCTAACTTTTTTGTCTAATTTTTGTCTCTTTTTTGTTTTGTTTCATGTCGTTTTTTTCATTTTGTTTCTCATTTTTTGTCGTTTTGTGTTTCCTTTTTGTCTTGCTTGTGTTTTTTTCTTTTTTGTCATTTTGTGTATTCCTTATTTTGTGTGTCGTTTTGTGTTTTTTGTCTCACGTGGTTGTTAGTCTATTTTTTTCATTTTATTTCTCGCTTTTGTCATTTTTTGTCTAATTTTTGTCATTTGTCCATTTTTCGACGCTTTCTAGCTTTTTTGGCAAATTTTTTGTCTCTTTTGTTTAGTTTTGTGTCGTTTGTCTCTTTTTTTGTCATATTGTTTGTCACTTTTGTTGTTTTGTGTCTCATTTTTGCATTATTTTGTCTAGTTTTTGTTGCCCTTTTTTGTCTGACTTT
Organism: Amphiprion clarkii; assembly: GCA_027123335.1. NCBI lineage: Eukaryota > Metazoa > Chordata > Actinopteri > Pomacentridae > Amphiprion > Amphiprion clarkii. The sequence goes on along the minus strand of CM049584.1, from coordinate 26,535,211 downwards.
TGTTGTCTCATATTTTTGTCGTTTTGTGTCTCATTTTTGCATTATTTTGTCTAGTTTTTGTTGCCCTTTTTTGTCTGACTTTTGTTGTCTCATATGTTTGTCGTTTTGGTTCTCATTTTTGTCGTTTTGTTTCCTTTTTGTCTCGCTTGTGTTTTTTGTCCTATTTTTGTCATTTTGCGCTTTGCTTTATTCATCATTTTGTGTGTTGTTTTTGTTGTTTTGTGGGGTTTTTTGTCTCACTTGTGTCAGTCTGTTTTTTGTTGGTTTGTTTCTTGCTTTTGTCATTTTTTTGTCTAATTTTTGTCGTTTGTCCATGTTTTTGTCGCTCTCTAACTACTTTGTCAAATTTTTTGTCTCTTTTTTTTCTTTTGTTTCGTGTCTCTTTTTGTCTCTTTTACTGGTCCGGACCACTTTTGATCAAATTGGTCTTCATATGGCCCCTGAACTAAAATGAATTTGACAGCCCTGCTTTAAACGAAGCTGCGGTGTTAAAGTAACCTACATCTGAGCGACAGGATGCCATCTAACAGATTGATGAAGCAGCAGCGTTACGTATGCCACGTTTGAAAAGAGCTTATGTGTGTTGGTTTGTGGCTTTAAGCGCGAGTGTGTTAATTTTATCCAACCTACATTCAAGATCTCCTCTAAGCTTCCAAATACACCCTTCATCTCCCTCTCACACACAAACACACCTTGCCTAATTTGCCTCACTCAAAGCTGGAGTTGTTTGTTAGCGGCTGCTCTGATCTTTCTTCACACTTGACTATTTACTTTAAAGTGTTCTTTAATCTGTGTCTTTTAAATAGGTTTTTAATAATCATTTAGGTAAAGACGCTTCATTAAAAGCAAGTTTTAAACTCAATAACTGCAGATCAGACAGTGCAGGTAAAAGGAAACAGTCTGATTGTCATGCTTTCCTTCAGCCACACACGCTCCTCCACCAGCGTTTTCTTTTTTCCCCTTCCACTCTGGCTTTCATCGTGTCGGTGCAACCTACCATGCTGCTCCTCTGTACACCTCGGCCCTCCCCCTCCTGCTCCGGGTGCCTCAGAGGAGCCCAGTTCTGTGTGGGTTGGAATAGTTGCAGTGAAATTATCACCGGCTGCCGCACTATTAGAGTAACCGGAGCACATGCAGGGGAGAAGGGGAAAGAAGAAAGGCTGTTTCAGATGACTGCGGTGCTCAGATTGGGTAAAATTAGCCTTTAATGCTGTGGTTTGAGGCTTCCCTCAGTTCTCCCCCCTCATCCAGACTACAAATCAGAGTTTTTTATGCCTCTGATTGTACAACCTGTTATTGGCGTGTCATATTAAGCAGCATCTGTGTTTATTTGCGTGTACATTTATGCATGAGTGTGTTGTTTTTCAAGAGAAAATTGCCCACACAGACAATTATTCACGATTCAAGGTGATTGTCAAAGGCATAAAAATGTAGAGTTGCTTTTTGGTATGGAAATGTCAGTCTTATGAGACCCACTGAAAGCTGGAGATGAGATTAGATTGAATTGCATTTGTGCGTGTTGTTCACCATCTAGAAAAGATGAGAAGGAAATGTGTTTACGTGTCCTTGGTAAGCCTAAACTATTAACACTCATCTGTATGAAAATGGATGCATGTGGTTTTGTGTGAGCTTGTTTTTCTGCAGATGTAAACACTTATTCACAGCATGCAAACAGAGCTACAACCATGAAAAGATTAGACAACATTTCACTTCATTTTTGTATATTTTGGTAACCAATTAATTACAGTTTTTAAGAACACAAAGGCAAAGTGTCATTAGTTAAATGATGTCTTTAAGTTGTTTTTGAGCAAATATTTGCGACTTTTAGCTTCTCTTCTTCTTAGCATTGGACAGGTTAGTTAAATTAATCAATTAGTTAAATGATTAATTGAACAATTAAATTAAGCACTTCTATTTTGATAGATTTTGATGTTACGTTCTTCCTTTATATTTGGGTTTTGGACAAAACAAGACATTCGAGTTAGAACAGTTGGAACAACTAGTTAATTAGTTGATTAACTGATCACTATTTCATTGAACACCAACTGTTTTGATAATCTGTTATTGTTTTGGGGCATTTTTTAGGATAAAAAAGTCTAAATTTCAAGTTTCCAGCTCCTTAAATGTGAATATTTTCATGTTTCTTTATTTCTGTATGACAGTAAACTGAATATCTTTGGATTTTGGACAAAATAAGACATGAGAGTTGGAACGATTAATTGATTAATTGTTAACTATTTCATCAAACAGCAACTGTTCCGATAATCAGTCATTGTTTTGGGGTATTTTTTTAGGATAAAAAAGTCGAAATTTTAAATTTCCAGCCTCTGTTTGTGTTTATTTTATTTGTTATTAATGACCATTTACATGTAAACACGAGAGATTTATTGCCATACAGCTAATTTCCATCTCGAGTCCCATTAACAGGTCAAAAATTTAAAAAATTACAAATAACATAACACCATAACCGAACAAAGACATATAAAAAAGTAAAAAGAAGCAACAAGCGATGACACATAGTGCACAAAACAGACACAAGCTGGAGGACCAAGGCAAGCTACTAAGCAGTATTTCATTAATATTTACACATGATTATATTGCAAATATCCCTTTGTTGCTGTTGCTCATATTCCTCTATCATTACTGCGCATTGTTATACTACACTTACCCCTCTGTCACTATTACACATAATTGTGTTGCACATTTTTCTTCATCACTATTGCACATATCCTTTCTACATTACAAATAATTACACTATGCATGTCCCTTTAACACTTTTGCTTCTTAAGTATGAATATTTTCTGATTTATTTCCTCTTTCATGAAAGTAAACTAAATATCTTTACACAACATGACATTAGAGAATGTAATGTTGGGCTTTGGGAAATATATTTGGGGCATTATATTGATTTAAAAATGAATAGATAGATTAATTGACAGTGGATATAACGGCTAGTTGCAGCATTACATGCACCTACAGCACAGACCATTTCCTGTGATTTATGACCAGCACATTGAATTCTTTTCTACAGTTCTTCAGGGAGATCCATCCATGGGAAGCAACCCCACCACTAATTCAGCTCTGTCTAACTAGTACTGATGTGGTTTCATACTAGCATGTATGTGAATTCCCACCTGCACCGCCTTCATAGCCTCTGAGCTGTAGAGATTTATTGCTTTTGAACAAAGCTTGGTTAGTTGCTTCCTTTCGTTTCTCATCTTTCTGCTGAAAATGCACAAGCTCAAACAATGCTCAGGACACAGAGGAAGAGTGTGAAGTGGTTGATTGATTGCTCGATCGATCGAAATATTAGCAAAATTGTGCAATAACCGTGCAATATCCAAATCGCAGAAGCTGCAATTTTTTGATGAAGGTAAAATGTGCCACAGCATCCTATTATAAATGAAGTACTGTGGTGCTACAGAGATGACCCGGCCTATAAATCATGTTCTCCAGTCAGCAGAAAAAAACACACCATCATTTTAATGCTTTTTCAATAGAAAGGGTTTTATATTCACTATAATTGTGACTCATATTGCAATATCTGTCAACATAATTTCACTATTTTCTGCGTATTGTTCAGCGCTAGTCTAATCCACTTTGTTTCCCATTTATCGAGCTATGGATATATAAACACTGGATTCTTAGCAGACAGCCAGCGAACCATGATGAGATATTCACTAAGTTTACAAAAACTCAATTGGATTAGAATCACATACTCAATCTTACAGATAAGATCATGAACAGAAATCTTGAACTTCATCTGTCTTGTTTGAACCCCGTGCTTCTTATCCACTTCAAAGATGTACAAAATCTGAATTGAAATGCATCCCAGCGTCTATGTATTTGTCCTGTTAGCTCTCAGTCTATTTCAGAAACAGAAGAAATTACATAAAATATCTTAAGTGTTGCAGCTGCAGCACATTTCTACAAATATCACGTATAAACTGCATCTAATCATAGCCCACTGTGGGATTAGTGCCAAGTGAGACTAATCCTGGAGTTCGCCCACAAACAAATCAGGGTTTCAGAAGCGACACATGTACAGCATGCTGTTCAGGTGATATTAGTCACGTTTTTTTTTTTTTTTTTAAGTCACTTTGGTTGAGCGCATGTGTTAAATGCGACTGTTTGAGCCCCCAGATTGTTGCTGGCAGCGAGTTGCTAACAGGACGGAGTAAGACACCACGACGAAGCATCTGTTGTGACACTGGGAGCCTCCCCTGCGTTTACTCATCTCACCTCCGCCACGTCTCCTGGCTGATCCTCTATTAGCTGCGCCGCTGCCTCCATTGTCCTCGCTCCCCGCAGCTGCCTCCTCGCATCAGCATTGTCCTCGGCGCCCACGCACTTTTTAGTTGGGTTTTTTTTTGCGCGTATTTACGTGCATGAGCGTGTACACATGTGTATTCTAATACGGTGACAATGTGACTCACAGCTGTTGCGTCACGCTCTCAAAATAGCAGGGCCGGAGGGTGGGGGGGTGACAGGCGTGGGTCAGCGACACTCGCTGTGTGTACGTCTATAAGGAAAGGGTAAGGACTTCCTCTCCGGCCCGGCATGCACAATGGATGCTGGGGCAGTCGGGGTTGTGACTCCGGAGTGACACATAGCAGGGTGTGATGCTGCTTCAGGCTCAGGAGGAGGAAGGAGGGAGGTTCAGGCTGGAGGAGGCAACAATTTCTGGTCATTCAGCTACCTAAATACACTTTTGAAGTAAAGTTTACACATATTTATAAAGACCATGGACCTGTTAACTAGGGAGTGACCAATATGAGTTTTCCAAGGCCGATACCGGTGTCTTCTGTCTGCTGTTCTTCTCTTCACTGTTCTATCACTTTTATTACCCATTAAGGTCCAGATCTTAAAGAATGATTAATTATTGTTTTACAGACACTGTTTCAGGTGAATCTGCCTTCTAACTTAGCCGCTAGCTGTTAGCATAGCCTTAGCCACTGTGAGAGAAGCTAATTTCCTGGTTTGTGGTGTTTCTTGTTCAGTTTTTACAGTCGCTGCTTGAGAGACATTTCTGTCATGACAGACTGACTACAGACAGAAAGACGAAGCTGCATCACAGCTGAAGTAGCACATTTAATTTATCAATAATCAGCCAATAAAAATACATACACTGATAATGAGAAAAAGGCCCGACTGTGGACTGTGCTGATGAAACAAGTCTGCGTCAGAAAGTCAACAAATTTAGTTAAACCACACCAATTCTGTCAAGATGAATGGTCAAAGATACAACCTGCAGCTTGTATAATGCGACCAAAACCCATGTAATTAAGGTGGAAATTGCCCAAGGACGTTAAACCAAATATTAGAATTACTGTATGTATATTTTTCACCCAGCAGATTTGGTCATATTGTGCAGAACACCTATAATAAGTCTATGAAAGAACCAAAATGCATGATTGTTTGACGCATGTGTTTCAGTCATTCCATCATAGAAAACTGAGAGTTCTAGCTAAATATTATCTTTATTTATAGAGCGCTATGGAGTCACCGCACACACAACATGGTGTATGTGAAGGTTCTTCAGGTCCAGGGGGAGGAAAGAGGGAGGTTCAGGCTGAGGAGGAAACGTTCTCGCTTCTTTCAGTTGCAGTTAAACTCACTCATGCTGGATTTCCATATTAACTGCTGGACGACAGGGTTTCTCCCCGGAAATTGGTAATTGGAGCGAGCGCATAATGTGATCGATCATTCGCTGCGGCTTCCTGAGCCGAGTCTGACTGATCCTGACACATCTCGTTTATTGATTAATTAGTCACCAGATAACCATCGTTTCCTCTTTTTGCACATGTGGAAATACAATAGTTCTGCCGTTTTTCCCTGAACTTTATTATAAAAAGATTTTCTCTGACGTGAGCGGAGGCATTTCATTGTTTACTCCCAAGGAACACGGGGAAGGGAAATTGTCTGAAAAGGTCAAAGCAAACCAGCATATGAAACTGAAATGGAGTTTTTTACCCTGTTTACATGTCGAAATAAGCAGTAAATGCCACTGCTGAACATTTTTCTCATCATCGCTGAATCAGACTTCTGGGATTTCATACATAGCGAACCTAAGGTTTTCTGTGTCAGTACTCTTTTTCAGAACTGGTTTCTGATTCTAACACATAAGATTGAATTACTCCAATATTATAACTTGCCATTGTGTATCATAGAAATGTTTTACACTATTTGAGCAGCGTTATAGGTGAGCTGGTGTGCTGAGCTGCAGCGAATGGAAGGAAGCAACAGTGCAGAGTTGCATCTAAGCCATTTTAAGGCAGAAACAGATTACTTTCATGGAAAAAAGAAACTTCTCTGACACACAGAGATGAGATTTTAGGGGTTAAATCATCAACCAGAGACTGACTTTAAAGAACAACTTCACTGTAAGACCAGAGTGTTTGATGACAATGACCTAAATAAAGGCGACAAGCTGAGATGCACTGGCCTTACAATAAGTTCATTTTTAAAAATGTTATTAGACATGTTGAAGCAGCCCCTGCCATAATATACTGTGGGAAGTCTTTGAGTAGTTGGGATTTAATAATGTTGCACAGTAGTTTACATTTGATGCTGAAACCATCACACAATTATCAGTTCAGTATATTGTGTACAACCGTAATTTTTTGCTCATAATCTGCTTTTCAGAGGAAGTCCTATCAATAAATATATAAAACAGTGCTGTTACGGCTGCACAAAACTGTACAAAAAACACAAAACACAAAAACACAGACCTTGCTTTGTTCAGTTTTTCTGTGATATGTACTGTGACATGAGAAAAATCCAGGCAAATCTCACAAGAAGACTGGGATAACTCTGAAAAGAATTATTTTAATCTACAATGATTGGGGTAATTATGTAGGGGAGTGCAAGTGAGCGACTGACAAGAAACAACAAATTGCAGATAAGCACAGGTGTTAGTAATGACATAAATTAAGCTTCCTTTTAAAGTTGTTTTTAGCTTGAAAAAAATGTTTGGAACCTTTCCAATATTTTAAAAAGCTTTTATACAGTGTTAAAGAAATGCAGTTTCTCATTATTTTCATCAAAAATATCATTCAGCAATATTACTTACGCCGCAATATGCTTACGATCTTTTCCTTATTGTGCGATTATTTTGCTATATATAGATTTATGTCCTTATTTATAGACACTGTACAGTGCGTCACAAAATGAAAACCAAAATGAACACAGTGCTAGAAAAGGTTCCAACATTATAGAAATACATAGAAGATAGTTAAAAGAGAATAAAAACATCAGGAAAGACTCTCTCCGGTATGTTTTAAGGAGAGATTTGAGCTGAGTGACTCAGCCGACCTGATTTCCTCCTGCAGATTGTTCCAGAGCCTCGGGGCCCCGACTGCAAACACTTTGTCCCTTTTTAGTTTCATTCGGACCCCTAGAAGAGATAAAAAAATCCTCTGCATGAGAATCTCATCACACTCTCACAGGATCACACACTGAATCTCCCAGTTTTCCATTTATTTCATTTCTCGGAAACGGTTCAGCGTTTTCTCCATGGGCAAAATTAGGAATCCACTCGGGAGCAATTGAACCGCGATTGACCTCCAAATGCTAATTAATTAGGTGTATAAATCATCAGCGCTCTGGTAGCAGGGGGATATTAGACAATCTGAACTCATTTAAATACCCGGTCTCATTCTGGAGTTTATTATCGTAGTCTTACTTAAACTTCAGTAGGGATAGCCACAGGAAAGCTTGGTCACAGCATCGCTCACGCTCTCTTTTTTCTGTCTTTGTGCCCTGCAGTACCTGGGCCATGTGGAGGTGGAGGAGTCCAGAGGCATGCACATCTGTGAGGATGCGGTGAAGCGGCTGAAGTTGGTAGGTTTCGCTGGAAAAACCTGTCTGTACTTCCAGGAATGAGGCCTCTGAACACCAGATTTCCTCTCTGTCTGTTCCTTCTCCTATCTTTTCCTTCGTTGGTTTCCTTCCTTCTATTCTACCGACACCCTACTGACTTCTTCTAACATCTTTTATCACGGCGGCGCTCCTTCATCTGCCTTCTTTTTCCCCAGTGTTTCATCATTGTTTACTCCTGCTGCTCTGTACGTAGAGGCTCGAGTGGGGCTGATTGTTGCCGTTTGACAGCGAGGGTCTCCACCCAAAGTAAGGGTGTCGGGGGTCAGCCACAAATGCCTCTTCCTCTCTAGAAACCCTCCTCATATACCGTCTCAGCCGGGGCAGATAGGCCGGCATGTACTTCCTGCTGCAGCAGATTCCGGCGGAGTTGCGTAAAAAGGAACAAATTCCAGTTTGAGGAGCAGGAGGAGGGGAAGCCGGTTGCTTTTCCGTGTTGTTTGCCAAAGGCCCCACCCAGGTCATAAACTCTAGTGGGTGAAGGAGGCTGATTCTGTACAATCGGAGTCTGTACAGGTGGATTAACACGTCATTTCTCTGGGCTTAAATTCGATTCGTGTGCCAGCAACGGTTATGAAACTCCGGCTTTCAGTTTCAGTTTAAAATGACTCAGACTAATTGAGAATTCACACCCTGTTTCTCTTCTTATCAGCACCTATTCTTCTCGCTTAATAAAAATGCGTGAAGGGCCTTTTTATTCCCGTTGCACGTCCTCCTCGATGAGCTGTTGAAGTCTACTTGAGCCACGAGAGCCATTTGTTATTGTGATTACGCCGAAAAACAGGCGGGAGAGTATTTTCATATTTTATGAGTGCAATTTAACACATAGTAAACACTTAAATTTTCATGCCGGTTAACCCTCTGAATCCCAAGCAGTTTCTATTTGCTGTTGTCACATTTTTACTCACTCTGGGCTCATTTTTGACTGTAATATAAAGCCTGCACCTCTAGGGAAACAAAACAACCATGCCTAGAAGTAGAGAACCAAAAAATGTCTTTTGGACAGAACAGTTAGAATGTCATTAATCACAAAAAAAAACATTCAATTCTATTTCTTTGATTTATTTGTTTTGAAAGTATTGAAAAACCTTGAATCAACATGATACAGCTATAAACAAGCTATTGATATTTTACTGCTTACATTTTTAATTTGTTTTCATAAAACACAGCGTACACAGCCTGCAGTTCAGCCAGAAAGTCTCTGGATTTTTTTATTGTGTGACTGTTGGTCACAGCTGAGTTACAAGTGACTTTGTGGTTGCGTTAGGGAATGCAAATTTTTATTTATTTTATTTATTTATTTTTTTTTTACAGAATATTGCTATAACATTTAATACATTTTTGGCAAGATTGTATACGAGACATACAGAATAAATGTATTTTGATGAAAAAATCACCATTTCAGTTTCCTGACTGAACGGCACATCACAGATGATTAGTTCAAGGAGTGCTGGAAGGTTGAAAATTTAACGATTCTCTTAGTTTTTACAGTTTCCAGCTCTGATAAAGGGTGTAAATTTGGCAATTTTGTAAAGACAACATGCTTGTCCAACTCAGTCTGGGGTTCAGAGGGTTAGTTTTTACAATTATTGTGTCAGTTTGCTCCTTTTCTGCATCAGTTTATGGTGAAAATGTCTTAATTTATGTAAAGAAAAACACAAAATTCAAAACATAGTGGAATATAAATGTATTTAAGGAAATTTTTCACAAGATTCAGTGTATGTTTGAGGTCATGATTCCTATTTTGAGAGCATAAAGATCCAGTACAAAAGAAAAAAGACTCACTCCTTTGTAAGGCGTATTTAGCGGATACTGAAAACAAAAGACTTCTGCTATTTTTATGTTCTACTATAAGACACACTTAAAGCACATTTTTATTAGACACCAAGGGGCTGCTCCATACATCACATGCACATCCAGCAGTGCATTTTCAAACAGGGCTCGTATTTGTAGATGGAGCTCAGTGGTGGATAAATTTGTAAACACACAGGAAGAGAAGTCCACCCAGAGGCGCAGCAGACAGACAGACAGACAGACTGTGTAGACACTCAGAAACATACATATTCCCCCCACAAAGGCCGTGCACAGATACAATAACCCCACACACAGCGAACACTTGATGGGGTCACGTGGTGAACACGGACCCCGAGGCCGTGAGGTCTTATTGAGTTACAGTCATTTTAACAAGGCGGACAAAATGGAGCCAACTGAAAAGGAGGCGGGTGCTGCTGCCTCCCGTCCTCCTGCTGGCTGCCGCTATCTGACCCTCCTCGGTCTGATGACATTTTCTCCTCTGCCTCCACTGCTGCTGCTGCTGCTGCTGCTGCTGCTCCCCATCGCTGCCCAAAGGCCTTACTTGTGAACCGGCACAGGCACCGCTTTATTGATCCGCATTCATAAGCAGGGTGGGAAATTAACACCAGCCAGACAGAGGCAAACATCTCCATGTTGACCATCCGGTTGACGGCGGCCTCGCAGTCGCGGTGGTAGTTCTGACGCACTTGGGAATCCATTTTGGCCGGCCTCCAAAATGTGAGCTCGACTGGCATCATTTCAAGGCGACAAACTGTTTTCTGGTGAAGAAATATGGCACCCTGGCAGTTGATTTTATCATTCTTGCAAAGTATTGAGGCCTGGTCTAGTTCACCAGTACCTGACTTGGCAGGAAAACAATCAAGGGTCAAGGTAACTTTATTTATACTCGTGGGTAGATTTGTTTTGCAGAAAAATGACTGCGTTTGGCTTTCTGTTACAAAACAGTCATTGAACCTGACAGGCAGGTACTTTCTCGAGTGATAAACAAGACAAAGGACAAAAACAATCGCTGTTTGTTGAGAACTGCATGCTGTGTTCGAAGATGGTGCTCGAATGTGCCCACCTCAGAGTTAGTTTCCTCTTCCTGGTTTGTTTCCTTGTTAGGCAGCTCCCTACACATGAGCATTGTTGTTTTCTTCCCTCAGTTTTCCCGTCGACTTTACCAGAGCTGAATAATTAATGGATTTTAAATTGAAATTGCAATTTGAGACGATGCAATTAGAAAATCACAAATGCTGATTCCCACTTCCAATGAAAATGATCCGAACTCTGATGGTGAGTTCACTTACACTGATGAGAAAGTAACAGTACAACTCGTGACTTCCTGTTTGGGTTTAAAGTTCACAAATGACCAGTGATCTAACATGACTTTGAGTTTTATTTCTTCCTTATTTCTAACAGAACACGTTGAGTTGCAACTTAAGAGAAGAAAAAACAGAAACTGAACAGTACTTACAGAGAAGTTTACTGCTAGGAAACAAAGAAAACACTTTAGAGGCTAAATTAGAACCTGAGCCTATAAAGAGCTCCATCTTTTTAAGGAAGTACAACATGAATCCGATCCCTGCTAGTATACACATAGGAGATGTGACTTTTATTCCTCATTTTCAATCATTAAAAAGAAAAATGAAAGTTGAATTTCTTTGATTATTGATTATACAAAAATTTTCAAAACCTGGAATCATGTACAACTTTTTTCCGGGTACCCACATGTGTTACCAATACTTGCAAAAAATAGTGACTCTACATACTATAGGAATTTATGACTTACATTTTAATTTTTTTTTTCTTTACTCGTCTGCTCTTTGTAAACACAGGTGAAACTGAGTTTTTGTCTCTTGGTTGCAGCAGTCACTAATGACCTCATGTTTACAGTGAATAGTGCAGAATTTTTTGCGTTTTATAGAATCTTTTATATAATTTTTAAATGAGTCTCACACAGTAAAGGATTTTTAAAATGACTTATCAGGATTTTAAGCTTCAGTTTTTCAACAAAACATGTTACAGAGGAGTTCAAGGACTGTCAGAAAGCAGAAAATCAAATGATTCTTTTTTGAAAGTTTCTGACTAATAAATGGTGAAACTTCTGCATTTAAAAAAAAACTGGTGGCAGCTTTTGGGATTCAGATGTTAAATAATGCTGCAATTCAGTCTTATGCTTTTTTTTATTTATAGATCAAGCAGGTGTTGTTTGTGTTTGCCCATTGATCAATGTATAATACGTGGTTCAGGTTCATCTTCGCGTAAGCAAAGTCGCATTATTTAACAGCCACACCTCGTACATTTTGCAGCATGTCTGACCCTGAGTTTCAACACTCGAGTGAGTGGTTTTATAAATTAGATTGACGGTCACGCTCTCAGAGATGTCTCCTGTGATCGGTGATTCATTACATGTTTTATACTTCTTGCTTTGTGAATACTGATCTTTAAAAAACCAGCCGGATATATTCCAAATTGTTCAGCTCTAGACTTTGCATCGAGATCACACAGAAGAAAAATAGCATTCCTTATCATTGTGAAGGTTTTACAGATGCTAAATCTTGACAGTTTAAACATTCATAACACAAGAGTGTTAATATTCTGGTATTAACATTCAGCGCTGGACCTCGGAGCAGCGGAGCAGCAAACAGAGATGAGTTGTGCCGTACTGCGTCACTCTGCCCTTCACTTCCATCAGATCTCTTCCTATTACCGTCTGTTTTCTACTTAAGTCATTTTCAGACAAGAATAGATGTTTGCAGCCTTCCTCGCAGTTATCTCATGTTGCTCTATTTGCAGCTTACAAAAAGTGCACATGATGGGCAAAATGAGGTTTGACTGAGGAGTTTGTGACGGATGCTTTGAGTCGTACGTGTTCAGCCTTAATGCAGGTTTACAGACAGCAGCCTCCTGATGCCAGTAATCCAGGTCAAAGCCAGACTGTCACACCAGCCCAGGACCACCCTTTAGGCAAATATACAATTAGCGAGGCCCCGATAGATCTCAGTCCATCCTCACTGACTCCTTAATAAGCTGACAGTTGCCAGGCAACAAATACAGTCCCTACCAGTGGAGAGCAACTTAATATTCCTCAGCAGTTAACTCTGTTTCCAGGAACTAATAACTAAATTGGTCAGAAACCGTGTTCCCCACCTGTAGGCAGTTAGTGTGTGTTGTGTGCTGATGAGGAGGATGCTGTTTCCTGAAATTTAGTCACATCACCAACACAGTCTGGCAGCATCAGCACTAAATATTGGATCAGACAAAAGAGAAGAAGAACAGTGAGCAGATTCTGTGTGCTGAATAAAAGTAGAAGGGGAATGTGTGTTGAGTTTCCCAATGATCCAGAAGCTGCATGTTGGTGTCCAGCTGTCAGTCAGTGTGTTTGTGTGTGTCACAGCTACAGCTTTGAGGCCACGCCGCTGTTTTCCCAGCAGCCTTTGGGACGGTGATGAGAGTTTTCTCACAGCTCTGCAACCCGTGACTCAGACGGGAGGCTGGAGGAGGAGGAGGAGGCTGCACTGCGGTACCATCAACCTCCAGGCTGCCCTTTTGTGTTGTCGTCACGACGTCACTTCCTGCTGCTGTTGGCTGGTGTCCCGGCGGCTGGAGGTGTATTCTGGGTTGTAACAGTGGGAATGTTTTCGCCGTTGCCCAGGGGCTCATGGTGACCTGGAGTGTTTCCTCTGCGTTGGTCGGGTGGGGCGCCCCACCAGGAGATGCTCGCACGCTGAAAGAATTCCAGTTGTATTTATACACGAACACCCAGCAGCCTCAGGGTGCAACACTGACAATGGATCTAAATCCATCACAGCAGTGAGCTGTCAGTGTAGACTTTTAACCCTCTGAATCCCAGGGATGTTTTTTTTTTTTTTTTTTTAAATTATATTTTTTTGGCCTTTTTGTGGGCTTTATTAGATAGGCGCAGTGAGAGAGAGACAGGAAACAGGGCAGAGGAGTCGGGGGAAGACATGCAGCAAAGGGCCGCGAGCGGGAATCGAACCCGGGCCAGCTGCGTATATGGGTCACCCGCTCAACGCGTTGAGCTATACGGGCGCCCACAGGGATGTTTTTTTGAGTGATTTTTAGTCTCTGTAGACTCATTTTTTAAGTCCTGCACCTGTATGGAAGCAGAACAATCATGACTAGAAGGAGCGAGAACATAAAATCCTAAAAAAGACACTAAAAGTTGGATTTCTTTGGTTACGTGTATCATATATTGGTAATGTAAAACATTTTTTGAAATGCCCATAGTTGTTACCAATATGAGAAAAAAGGTCTCTCTACATACTACAGATATTTTACTACTTAAAAGTTTAATTTGTTTTTCATGCTTGTCTCATATGTGGAAACACTGCCTGCAGTTCAACCCAGTAAAGCCCAAAAGTCCCTGAATTTTGGTCATGTGACTGTTTTTCTGGGTGTTTTTTTTTCTCCTTTCACATTTTTTTCCTCACTGTGGGCTCGTTTTCCACTGTAACATAAGTCTTGCATCTCTATGGAAAAATCACAACCATGACTAGAGGTACAGTTGAGTTTAATAATGTTTTTTGTGCAGTATGACAAAATTACACAAGAATGAAAGGTTACACACCTTATAAAAATCCATCGCATCAGCGTATACAGCATTTTACTACTGGCCCACAGTTGTTACCAATACTGTAAAAAATTGGTGATTCTCTATAATGCAGATCTTTTACTACTTTGTTTTCCATACTTGTCTTATATGTTTCAGAATTTTTGTTTTTTTTTTTTACAGAATCTGGTGCGACTGGTTTATATGGGGCAAATTTCTAAATGAGACATGTAGAATACATTAATTTAATGAAATATCAGGATTTTACGGTTAGTTTTTGGGTAATTTGTCCAACAAAACCAAAAGTCCCACATGAGAAATTCATAAATTCTTAGTTTCTGGCCCTGAAAAATGGTGTACCTTTGACATTTTAAATAAACAAAACAAAACATCCCTGTCAGACCTGCTGGTTTTGTGGTTCAGAGGGTTAAAGTCACAGTTTCCCTCAGATGTCTCTCCACCCCCACTGGAGATATTTCCAGAGCACATTATGGAAAGCACAAAAGTCCTTATCTTGCTTTTAGGGAGAACTCCTGTCATGCCTGGAACTCGTCTCATAAAAGGTCACAAAAATACAAAACACTGGGAACGTCCTGTATTTGCAAACATCCTCTTTTCTACCGTCGAGTACCGTAAAATCTGTTGTCCGGGTTTAAGAACACCCTGTCTCGCTGTAGATATTTATTCAATGCACATTGCAAATGTTGTAAGGGGCGAGTAGTTGCACAGTGGAGGACATTACACAAGACGTTGCATGTGTCGGGGGTGTTACTGCTGGCGTTTTGGGGGCAGAACAACCGTCACGCATCAGCTGATTGTACCATTTGACTGTGGGTGGTGAGGTTGTCTGTCTGAAAGAGGTAAAGTATGTTCAGATGAACGTTTTTATCAGCGCAGAGGTCAGCGAAGTAACTTTCCTGCTTCATTTGTCTCATTTTTGCCTTGTCGGCTTCATCTATCAAACCTCAGCTATCCTTTCTGCAGAGGAAGCTTTTCCCGCCCATCTCAGTTCACACACTGCATACTTGAATATTGCATTTTTTTTGTTGGTGTTATACTTTTTTTTTTTTTGTCTTTTTAAGCAGGTTTTAATTGCAGAGAAAATGCCTCCAAACCCTTCTCCCTCCACACTCCCGTTCTAGTGTAGAGATTTATTCCCTCTAACCGTAGCTACTAATACTAGCTGTGCAGGCTTTCTCATCATCTGCATGTCTGTTTGGTTCTCACAAACACACACACTCACACACCCACTAACAAGCGCTTAGCTCATTCCAAATGAATCTCCAGTGCTGGTTAACACGTTAAATCATGCATTAACATGGTGCTCGGAGTGCCGTCTCCACCACGGCTGTGTAACAGGAGCAGAGTGGCACTCCTTTTCACAGCTTATGGGGAGGAGACGTACTCTCAGGGAGTAGGGGGGAAGAAGGGGGGATTAAGACTAGGCCGGGTCTGTTTTTGGGGCGTTTTTCTCTCTCTTTTTTTTTTGTTTTTTACGACGGCCTAAACTTGACCCCTGACTCCGGCTGACCAACGAACAGTCACAAGCTCGACTCAGGGGTCAAACCGCCGTCTGTGGGAATCCGTTTCTGTCTGCTGAACCACCATGGAAAGGAATCAGAGGAGAAAGAATGAAATGGGATTTGGGATTATCCCCACTGCAGACACACACCTGAAGGTCTGCCGCCTTTTATCTGCTCTGTCCAGGCTGCATCGGTGCGCTCGCTCAGCTGTGGGACGCTGTTGTCCTGGAAAGGGTTGTTCTTGCTTTATTCAAATCACAGAGGAACATAGGGGGTGTTGCTTCCTGCTGTCTGCTGGGAAACAGTTACATGTCGTCTACTGGCTTCCACTGAGGTCGTACTAAAAACATCTGCCAGTGTGGAATGATGTGGAGCTGCTTGATCCATCGTAGGGCTGCACGATGTCGGGAAAAAACTGGCATTGCAATGTTTTGTTTCTCTGCTACATGAAGAAACAGCTTAGTTAATATACACCGGGAAAAAACTGTCATTTTAAGACAGTTTACTGTTATTTTATAGATTTTCTTGGGTTTCTGAAATTACAGATAATAACTAGTAAAAAAATCAGGAAAAATGCATTCTTTTACATGATAATCCTAAAAAACAGGCCAAAATTGTCAAGAAAGTCCACATCAAAATCAGTATTTTTTACAAATGGTAATTCATTTGTTTGTTTGACAGCAAAATTACACAATTACAACAAGACACATTACAGATAATTGTCAACAAAAATATGTGTATTATATATGTGTATTAAGGACTGTTGTTTTGTTTTCTTTCACATATATTTAAAATTGCAGAAATTTGTAAATGTAAAAAAGTTGCACAACGTCCCGTGGTTTCGTTTATGAAGATTTTTGTGATGTGTGCTTTATTGTGTATTTTTACAAATCCATCACTGCAACGAAAAAGCGCTCTGAGACCTAGTAAATGTGTGAAATGTTAGTGTAACTCCCCATGTTTTATATGCAAAAAGAATCATTAATTTATCTTATCTAGTTTCAAATCTATTGCCAATCAAAAATGAATCTGCAATCGTAGCGCCGGTGCTACGCCGGGCTCTGTAGGGTTAAATAAAGTTTAACCCTGCGTGCCAAATTGACCTGTTTTAAAGTTTGAAAATGAAAAATATATTTTCACAGTGAAGCTTCTGATGTCCACATTTTCAACATTTTGGGGAATTTTTTGAACATTTGGTGGGAAAAAAATGTTTTTTAAAAAAAAAAAAAGTTTCTTAAGAACATTCATAAAAAAATCAATTTTTTTGTGAACGTTCTTAAAGAAAATATTAGATATTATAAGTTTTACTCTAATTACTTCAGATATTTTTAGGATTTTTTTTTAGAAGATTTTTACTCATTTTTAATAATTGCAAGATTTTTCTTGCCAAATTTGGGGAGGTTTTTAAAAATAAAACTTTTAAGGAATTGGAATTGTCTTCCTGAAGGTTTTGCAAATTTTAAGAAATTTGGGGAGGTTTTTTTTGCTGAATTTTTGATTTTTTCAGACAAGAAGACAATATTTTTGCCCGTAAATGAAAACAACAGGAGGGTTAAAAAACTAAACTGAGTGTTTCTAAGTAGCCCGAAATATAAATCAGTTACGCTATATTTACAACATACTTCTCTTCTGGAGAATTAGAACCATGCAAGCTTTTGTTTTTTTAAACAAGCAGCAAAAAAGACGTTTAGGGTGATTTTCCTCGCTTCACTTTGCCCTCCCAGTGATGTGCACATTGCAGTGTTCAGCCTAACCGATCCATCGTGCAGCCCTAATCCATCGCCTCACTCGCTCACTCGCTCACTCGCTCACTCACTCGCTCACTCGCTCACTCACTCACTCACTCACTCACTCACTCACTCACTCACTCACTCACTCACTCACTCACTCACTCACTCACTCACTCACTCACTCACTCACTCATAACCCAGCTTCACCTCCACCAACAAACAAAACACCCAATCAAATCCCCTCCCTGTGGGCTCCAGACAATTTTTAGACTTCCTAGGTAACATTTTCATGCCTTGTTCCTCCCCCGTCTCCTCCACCTCCCCCCTTCTCACCCGCCCTCCCTCTTTCTTACCACATCCACTTCCAGGACAGGAAATTCTTCAAAGGATTCTTTGCAAAAGTAAGTTATTGCTTTGTGTGTCTGAGTGTGTTTCTCTCTTTATTATTAGCATTATTATTATTATTGTTTTGTTCCCCCCCCCCCCCTCCTCTCACACTCTTCACTCTTTGATCACGCCTGGAAGAAACACACACATATACACACTCTCATAGACACACAGGGGAAATCTGTCTGGAGACAAACACAATAATGCATGAGTCTGTGAGCAGGTGGGTGGTTTTAGTCTGGGGCGGGGCACTTTTCTGGGTTTCTTTGTGTGTGTGTGTGTGTGTGTGTGTGTTTTTGTATTAACAGGCGTCCCTTCTCTCCCTTCAGCCCAACTGAGAACGGAACAATAAGCAGTTTGTGTGAATGAGTGAACATTTCCCCATTTTTTGTTATTTTTATTGTTGTTATTCTAACAAACGGGGTCACCACTCACGCACAGTTTCTTTTATCCAAACTTGGGTGCTACTATGTGACACAACAATGTGTCTCCTCTTTTGTCTTTTACCTGCTGCCTTCTCTTCATTCACAGGTGTGCTTTGTGTGTATGTGTGTGGATTTTGTTTTCATGAGTAGGTGCCAAGGATTGGTACAAAAGGAAGTAATCTTGGGGGATATGGGAAGACTGGGAGCTTCCTTGTTTCTTAACTCGTCGCTGTCCCTGTTGTGTGTGTCTGCAGGCTGGGAAGAAGCCTGTTCGCGCCGTGCTGTGGGTGTCGGCAGACGGTCTCCGCGTTGTAGACGACAAAACAAAGGTAATAAGTCCCTTCAAGTCCTCTATTGCAGGCTCGGAAATACCTTAATGAGAAAGAAAGAGCAGCCGGAGGAAGCACACGCGGCTTTAGTAGCTTTAAAGTTGGAAGCTGCTGAGCTCCGGCAGTTAATAACGACTGTCAAGCTACTATAGCTCCGTTCTAGTGACCTCCAAAAGGCCCTCGGTGGGAATGTGTACTCGGTGCACCTGCAGGAGGAGATAGGAGCTGAGTAAACAGCAGCACATGAAAGGAAGCACTGACACCTGCTGGAAATCACTGGAACTACATCAAACTGGAGCTTGTTGAGGGTCAGAAATGGGAAAACTGAAAATTATTATAAATTTTCTTTTATATGTTTTAATTATTATTTTTTAGATTGTTTTCAGATTTTCCATCGTCCACGCTGAATGGCATGGCACTTGATTGATTGATTGATTGATTGATTGATTGATTGATTGATTGATTGATTGATTGATTGATTGATTGATTGATTGAGATATTAAATCTAAATTTTACCCTTCAAACCCAGTATCCACCAACATGTTATGGTGGATACTGGGACTGTGAACTAATTATGTGCATCCAGCAGGATAATTAGTATTACCTGAGCTTAAATTTGTGATATTTCAGCAAAACAATTTTATTCTACATACCTCTTTTTTTTTTTAAATAAAAATAAATACCAACAGAAAAAAAAGACAAACACTGTACAGAACAAACTATTCTGCTCAGCTTTTCTATTTTCTCTTGCTTTTTTTTTGTTAGGAATTATGTAAAAAGTAGAATATTTTCTACTGAGAAGTAATCCACTAAGAGCACAGTTCCCTTGATCATGCAAATTATTTAAATTACATGAATTTAATGTTGTTAAAGGCAAATTTTATTTTATTATCAGAAGACAGATGGATTTAATTTTTGTTATTTTATTTAATGAATTTTTGAAAAGAAAATTTTGGACAATACTGTTAAGAAGTTCAAGATGTTATATTGCTTCTAATGACTGTCTGTTTTTGTCAAATTATTTTGTCTTTATTTTCGCTAAGAAGTCATAAAATAATGTTGTTAAATGCCTAGGATTCCCCCTTGAGGGATTTTTCAGTGTCCTTAATGTTCAGATCAGTGCTTCTGGAGCTGCTAGTAGATTTCAGTCTTATCTGAGCTCTCTTCTATCTACTCTCAGCGTTTCCACTGAAGTACTGTTCACTGTTAAATCATTCATGCCACTCATGGAAATTACACGGTTGAGAGTCACTCAGCTGTGGCCGTAGTTTTTAACATGTTAATAATGTGGTAAAAATGCTCGTTGCAGGACCTGATTCTGGACCAGACAATAGAGAAAGTGTCGTTCTGCGCTCCGGACAGGAACTTTGAGAGGGCGTTCTCTTACATCTGCAGGGATGGCACCACGCGACGCTGGATCTGCCACTGCTTCATGGCCATTAAAGACTCAGTAAGACCTCATTCTCAGACTAAAGCAGTGATTCATATCATTTTATTACGCTGCCAAGGAGTTATGTGACGATCAGCGTTGGTTTATCTGTCTGTCTGTTAGCAACATTGCTCAAAAACGGATTAATGGATTTGGATAAAATTTTCAGGGAAGGTCAGAAATGACACAAGGACCAAGTGATTAGACTTTGGCAGTGATGCAGCTTATAGTCTGGATCCATGGATTTGTTAAAGATTTCTGTATCATTGCGAGATAGCGGCACGGCATCGCTGTAACTATCGCAATCAGCTTTAATGGCCCAGTATGGACACAGCATACAAGGAATTTGGTTTCGGCTGTTGGTGTCACCCTAGGAATGTGGAAAGATAATAATAAAAATAAAGAAACTATAGAAAGAAGAACAGGGGAAAAAAATAGAAGTAATAAACGTTGACATTCCTCCTTTACTGTATTCTTTATGATATTCTGATACTCATTAATCTCTTGACCAAAGTCTTTTTGCCATTACAATCTCAGCCTTTCACACAATCTTTTTTGTACATTTGACATTTTCTGATAAAAACCTGATGCAGAATGTGAAATATGAGGTAAATTTAGAAATTTTTGGACCTCATTCTCCTCTATCTCTACCCTTTCTGGTTTAAAAATCGATTTCATACTACTCCTGAGCTGCAAATACTTCCAGAAATCCCCTTTATCATTTAAATTAAATTGCTGTTTAAGGTCCTCAAATGACATAAAAGTACAGTCTTTATAAAGATCATTGGCAACACGTATCCCTTTTGTCATCCACATATCACAATAAAAAAAACTTTTTCTGATACAGATAGAACAATTATTCTGTATAGAAGATAATGTGATACTCATTGATGGATATGAATATTTTTATTCTAAGAGTTTTGCTGCTGACGCTTCCAGTTTAAATCTTTTTCCAGTCAAATCTCAGTTGTCCTCTCCCCTGTCGCTAATGATGCATTTAACGTGACTGTTCAAACAATGGTTTTATTACCAGGAGCCGTGTTATTTACTTTACGTCACGCCGAGGCCTTCGCATTAACATCACGCTTCGATTCGTCTCTTCCAGGGAGAGCGTCTCAGCCACGCCGTCGGCTGTGCGTTCGCCGCCTGTTTGGAGAGGAAGCAGAAGCGGGAGAAGGAGTGCGGGGTCACGGCAACCTTTGACGCCAACAGAACCACTTTCACCCGCGAGGGCTCGTTCCGCGTTACTACGGCAACAGAGGCGGCAGAACGGGAGGAAGTAATGAGGCAGCTACAGGATGCTAAAAAAGGTCTGTATGTGTGTCCCTGAGCTGGAGACGAGTCAGACAGTTCAACCTCCACTCTTTATATACGTCTGCTTCCACTTAATGATCTACATGTATTTGTTTAGCCTATTTCTCACAGTAAACACAGACTGTTTATTCCTTTTTACCTTACAACAGTGTCCTGGTTGTAGGAGCCTGTTAGAAACCTCACATAATCAGTCATGGTGAGATTCTACCACCAGCTTTAACCAAGAGTTTTATGAAAAAGTCAAACCCTTTGTAATGATCACACGTCTTTATTACTTTCATCATCTCTTAGTAGATTCTAGATGCAGACTGGCATTTAGGGATGACTGTATTTTCTCTGTAGCAGCTTCAAAACTTTGGATTAGTTCATCAACTTTCCGACCAGTTTTCAAATCTCAATTAAAAACACTTATTTCCTCGCCGGCTTTACAGATTTTAATCAAATTTCAATTCCTGTCTGGGTGTACAGTACCAATTACCAGCCTGTAATTAATCACACAACGATGTGACTTACTTGTGTTGTAATGGTTTTATTCGTTTAGAAATTTTAATTAACTTAATTTGTTTTTTAAAATGAGTTTTAATGGTTTGATTTGTCTGATGCCATACAGCACTTAGGTTGAGTTTAAATATCCTATATAAAAAATGGCCTTAACTTGGCTATGAGTAAAGATTTATACACAAAAATCAGTACACAGATGTTAATTTTTTGCTTTTCCAGAACCAATGTAGACACATTTAAATCCAGGTTAAAAACATTTCTTTTCTCACGCACCTATGCATGAAATCTGCACCTCACTGTAATGCTCTTAATGTTTTATGGAAAGCACTTTGAATTGTCTTGGACATGAAGGGTTCCATACAAATAAGCTTGCCTTGCCAAAAAAACCCAATACTGATAATTGGAACAGTGCAGAATATCGTCCAGACCAGTAATCGGTCGATCCCTAATTTAAATGTTCAAGAAACAAACAATGAAAAACCCGCTGCTTGGCTTCATTTTGAAGTTCTTGCTCTGCGAGTTACTCTCTGTGGAGGATTACTGCCTGACATTTTCCCTCCTCTAACAGCAGAGACAGATGTGAAGGTTTGTGGGAACTCGGCCACCAGCGTGACAAACGCCTCGGCGCACCAGACGGGAGGATCGCCGTCGCCGTCGTCCTCCCCGCCTCTCCCGGTTGCCACGCTGGGTCCCCAGGCGATTCCCCGCCGACACGCACCCGCCGAGGCGCTGGCCAGGCAGGGCTCCTTCAGAGGCTTCCCGGCCCTCAGTCAGAAGACGTCTCCCTTCAAACGACAGCTGTCGCTGCGCATGAACGAGCTGCCCTCCACCATGCAGCGCAAGTCCGACTTCCCCATGAAAAACACAGGTGAGTCCGGGACGGTGGCCAACTATTCCTGTCCTCTTTGTTATTCAGAACAGCGAACAGCAGCGGAAACCTTCCAGCACACTGTCTCTCTGGATTATGAGCAAATATCCAACGTAACCCTTCAAATCTCAATCGTTTTCTGGAGGTTTTTTTTCCCCTGTCACATATTTACTAACTGTGGGTTTTACTGGAATGTAAACAGCACAACAATACTCAAGTCTTTTGTGCATTATAGCAAAGTTATAATGCCATAAATCACAAAAATATTGAATTTTTGGGGATTATTTTCTTTGGAAAAATGCTTTTTAAAACCTGCAATCAACATATACAACATTTACCTACAGATGCAACCAATACTAGGAAGCAGAATTGTGACTTAATGAATTATAGATATTTTACTATTTATATTTTTAATATTCTTCTGTACTTGTCTCCTATGTCCTCTGTGTAAACACAGTCTGCAGTTCAGCCAAAAAGTCCCTGAATTTTTGTCACATTACTGTTGTTCTCAGCAGAGTTACTGATGGCTTCCCAGTTCTGCCAAAGGCTGCAGAATTTTATTTTTATTTTGTTACAGAATCTGGAGCAAATAGTTTACTTTATGGCGACTTTTTAAAAAAATGAGACGAGTAGAATAATGTAATTTTGATGACATATCATGATTTTAAGCTCAGATTTGCATTAATTTGAAAGCTTTCCTGAAAAAACATCACACAGGATAAGTTCAAGGACTGTTGGAAAGTTTAAATTTGCTGATTGTTTGTGTTTTTACAGTTTCTTGCTCTGATAAATGGTGTAATTTAGGTGATTTTGTGAAGATAACATGTCTTTGACACTCTAAATATCATGATTTTAAGCTGAGCTTCCCAACCGAACACATGAGGAGTTCAGGGACCATCAGAAAGTTCAAAATCTGACAATTCTCTCCGCTTTCACAGTTTCTGGCTTTAATAAATGGTGTAATTTTGGCATTTTTTATCAAGATAACATGCCTTTTTTGAAACTTGCCTGCAGGTTTTGGGGTTTAGATGGTTAAAGATAAAAATAACTGATGAATTAATAGAAGAAGATGGTCTGAAATACTGAAATACTTTTTCTCTGGTGCTCGTCCTTCAGTCCCTGAGGTAGAAGGAGAAGGTGACAGCATCAGCTCGCTGTGCACTCAGATCGCCACAGCTTTCAGCGGACCCCCGGAGGACCCCTTCTCCTCGGCCCCAATGCACAAACCAGCCTCATCGCCTCAGTCTCCTGTAGCTCCAGGTAAACTTCTTTTTCTGTTTTGTTTAGCACCACATGCTCTGCCTGTATCTGCAAAAAACTAACCTGTGATGGCTGTTTTGTTGTTAATGTCATAAGGTTACATTAAATTAATTAACAGCTGACACCTCTAAAGCTTTACAGACCTGAGGATAATAAACTTATGGTCTGTTTTGTACTTGCCAAACAAAACTGCAACTACAGTCAGGGGGGAAATGAGGAAGAGCACAATAATAAACTGGTGGTTCGCTGCAGATTACTGCCAGAAGTTATCAGCGGCCAACTTTTCTGGGCAACAGTCGTATTCGTTGCCCACAGTCTGGCTGAATTTCTACAGGATATGAACCGGCTGCCAGCGACTTCATGATTGTGTTGCCTGCAATTTAAATAAGAGAATGAGCGCCTGCCCGTATTTTCTCACAAATGAGCTTCCAGCGATTACTTTATATGTGCGGTTAACGCTTTTTAGGAGCGCTAATTAGCCGCGCGGTCACATTGAGCATGTCGGACTAAACATCAGGCCGACTGGTACTAGCGTCTGTCTCTTATCTGCTTCAGTGAATGGCACGACTCCTGCCTTTTCTGCTCCTCCTCCTGCTGCTGCTGCTGCTGCTGTTGTTGCCCCTGCTAACCCCCCAGTTCTGCCCCCTGCTCTGCCTGCTCGAGACACTAACCCCTGGGCTAAAAACCCAGCAGGGGCCCCGACCTCAGCACATCCAGGTAAGAAGATCCTCACAGAGACTCTGTCTTCAGTCTATGTCGTGTTTATCTAATGTGATGAACAGGTTTCTAAGCTAAAGAGGGAATAAGATGAAGAGAGAGATTTATTCCCTCAGTGTGGATTAGCACAGATTAGCATGTACTACAGGGGTGTCAGACTCATTTAGTTCAGGGGCCACATTCAGCCCAATTTGATCTCCAGTGGGCCGAACCAGTAAAATCAGAGCATAATAACCTATAAATAACCACAACTCTAAATTTTTCCTTTGTTTTAGTGCAAAGGCGTTCACATTGAATAAGTTATCTTTTTGCAAAACATGTAGCAGACAAAAAAAGAATCTCCACTTATTTTAGCATCAGCTGGAAAGCAAAAACAAACAAATTTTTTTCTAAATTTAATTGTAAATAAATTTAGGCATCAAGGGGTTAATCAACCCTGTGTTTGTTTCTGTCTCCGTGTCTTTTGTTTTCCAGTTAACCCTCCTGTTGTCTTCATTTACAGGCACCAAAAAAATATTGTTTCCTTGTCTGAAAAAAATGCAAAAATTCAGCAAAAAAAAGTCCCAAAATTTTTGAAAATTTGCAAAACCTTCAGGAAGAAAATTCCAATAATTCCTTAAAAGTTTCCCTTAAAAGTTTTATTTTAAAAATCCCCCAAATTTAACAAGAAAATTCTTGTAAAAATTTTCAAAAAATCTTTCAAAAAAATACGAAAAATGTCTAAAGTGATAACATATACATCAGTAAAACTTCTAATATTTTCTTTCTAATATTTTCTTTAAGAACATTCACAAAAATCAGAAACCAATCAAAACCAAAATCCAGTGAAATTCGCTAGATTTTGGTTGATTTTTTTGTGAATGTTCATAAGAAACATTTTTAACATTTCCTTTTTTCCACCAAAGAATATTCAAAGATTTCCCAAAAATGTTGAAAATGTGGACATCAGAATTTTCACTGTGAAAATATATTTTTTTCCACATTTTCAAACTTTAAAAGGGGTCAATTTTGACCTGCAGGACGACATGAGGGTTAAATGTTTGTTTGAGACTCATTCTTTTATTTTCTGCCAACAGGAAGCGACTGGTCGTCCCCCACCCCGGTGATCGTCGTCCCTCCGTCGTCTTCTCCAGTGCTGCCGTCTCACAGACGTACGCCGTCAGAAGCAGACCGGTGGTTAGACGAAGTCACCAAATCAGTCCGAGCCCCTCAGCCGACCCCCATCCTGGCAGCAGCGCCGCCCCCCTCCCAGCCCTTCACCGCCCCGATGCCTGTCGCCTCTGTTCCCTCTGTTGCCCCGGTGGCCTTCATGCCCTCTCTGCCCCCTGCCGTGCCCATGCTGCCCCCTCGCCAGCCAGCCTTCCACGCCCCAGCTCCGGCCTCCTACCCGATATCCAACGGGCTGCCGTTCCCTCAGCCCAGCGTCCCGGTGTTCGGCATCACTCCCTCGCAGATGGTGGCCAACGTGTTCGGCTCGGCCACGCAGCCCCAGCCGTTCCCCGTCCCGCCGGCCTCCACGACGCCGCAGCACGACCCGCAGGCCGTGGGGAACATCAGCCCCTTCATCAAACCCCCTCAGCCTCCCCTGCAGCCCTCCAACGGCAGCGTGACCTTCAACGGCGCCGACAGCTGGGCCCCTCCTCAGATGGCTCCTTCCTCCCCGTCCACCCAGCCGCCGCCACAGGGGCAGGAAGACGCCTTCGAGGCCCAGTGGGCGGCTTTAGAGAGCCGCTCGCGCCAACGCACCACCCCCTCGCCCACAAACCCCTTCTCCACCGAGCTGCACAAGACCTTCGAGATCCAGCTCTGAGGACTGAGATCAGAACGCGCTGGACAATGAGGACTTGGTGGAGCAGGTGGGGGAGATGGGAACGTCCTCCCGCCTTCCTCCCTCCCTGGTGGTCTCAGCGGGGAGTCAGCGGGCGACTCAGCAGGTAGCGGAACTCTGCACAGCGGCGAGAGAAGAATTAAAAAAAACACACAACAGGTTGCTGTTCAGGAGGGCGCAGCTCCCCGGTGTTTCATTAGCATCGTCTGTATTGTTTTGTTTGTGCTGTGGAGCGCCAGGTCATCATTTCCCTGGAAACACCGAGCCACACCCAGCCCCCGCCCCCCCATCAGCCCGGCCCAGCTCCGGCGCCCCCTGTTGGCCGGACACGACCTCCCTCAACCTGGCAGAGGAACTGCAGCACTGAGAGAACTCAGCTTCCACATGAGAAGTTCTCCTTAATAACTTCCCAATCATAAGAATAGAGTGAGACGATGCCAAAATCTTTATTTTTATGCATTAAGTATATTTTAAATAGCTTTGGAATCTAACAGAAGAGTTGTAAGTAATCTTGCCAAAGGCACAGGCTAGCTACGATGAAACAAGTTTATGTTCGTGTATACAAGAAATGATCGTATATATTATACATAAAATATATATATATCTATAAAGAATCTATACTGTAAACACAGCTCGCAGCAGTGCTAATTTTTCATGTGATGTAAAGAGATTTTGTGAAGGGACAGCTGCTTTACTTTTGTGTTTATTTTTATTTTTTTTTGTTTTATTTTTATTTTTTTTGAAGAATCTCTTTATTGCCGTCTGTCGCGTCCTGTGATTGGATGTGATCATCTCACTGTAAATAGGGTATCATTGCAGCAACAATCAACGTGGACCTAGCAGTGGTGGTGGTGCCCGACTGGTTGCCTCTCGTTCCTGTGCTCCGTTTTTAATAGTTTAGCACACATCAGTACTTAACGTTTTACTCTCCTGTCTTCACTGTCATTCTTTTATTTTATTTTTCTGTGTGTGTGGTATCGATCGATCTTTTTTATTTTAACGCAGTAGAATGTGTCATCTCCTGTTTCTCCACCTCTTATTTTTTTTAGTTGATTTTAATTATTATTTTTTAAATTTTGCACAAGCACTAAAAAGTAGATGACTCGACCTCGCAGGTGATCAGCTTTCAGTCGTGGTGCTGCAGTAGCCGAGACGCTCGTTAGCCGGCCGTGGTTCTGACCGGCAGCAGAAAGAAGAAAACAATCTGCAGGGAGATTTAATTAAAAAGCAACGGTTTCATCTCTCACTGTCTGATTTCTCTCTGTCATGTTTTTATTTTTTTGAAATCAAACCTGTGAATATGATCTATTCTCTGATCTATTTTTCCATTTTGTAATTATTTCATTTCTTTATTCCACTTCTTTGGAGAAATATTGAAGCTAAAAGATTGAATAAATTCATGGTGGTAGAGGAATAAAGCGGCGTGTGTTTCTGATTAAATACAGAGTTGAATGGTTTGTCAAGAAAAAATTACAAACATTTATTGATTCAGGGTTCTCAATTGTAAGAATTAGGGTTCGGACTTAAAGTTTATTTAAATTCAACCTCATTTGGTACATTTAGGATCAAGGTAATCAGATAATTTAACAATAATATTTTGTTGTTTTGTTGTACATAAATATATCATAAATAATATTGCTGTGCTTTAATTGTTATATTTAATTTAAAGTTACTTATGGAATATGTAATCCTGTATGTTTAAGAAATGTATTTGTGTAGAAATAATGCTAATAATATATTTTCTTAAGCTTATTATTTAAATAAGTTATACAAAAAATAACATGATGAAGTCTTTATATTAGTATTAAATTAATCTGTTAAATGCCTGTAATATATAATATTGTAGTGTCTTAACCTTAATATTTAAATTAGTCTGATACATTTTTCAAGTGTATAATACTAAATTTATTTATTTTTGTGTAAGAAATAACATTGCATGGTCTTCAAATTAGTATTTTGATTATTCTGATAGACTTAGTTGATATATCATATTTTAGTGCCTTAACCTTGATGTTTAAATTAGTCTGATAAATTTACATAATAAATAATGATGTAGGATCTCTAATATTTAAATCAAGAAAATTTATGTGAACAATAATATTGTACGGTCATAGTGCTATTATTTTAATTACTTGGGCAAATTTGTACAGTAAATATGACGTATTAATATTTAAATATAGTAAATTTGTAAAATAAATCTAATTTTAAGTCTGAACTATAATGTTAAAATATTGTGTTCTTTTTATTGTTGTTATATTTGAGGATCTTAACTTTGATATTTAAATTAGTCTGATAAATGTATATAATCAACAGCATTTTAGGATCTTAACACTAATATTACTCTCAACTTAAATATTTAAATCAAATGTGAGCAATAATATTGTACGATCATTATTATTATAAATAGCGGACTAAATTTATATGGTAAATATTATTGCGTTAATATTCAAATATAGTAAATTTGTATAATAAATCATATTCTGACTCCTAACTATAATATTTAAATCAAGTAAATTTATGTAAACAGTAACATTGTAAGATCTTAACATAAGGTAAGATAAGATAGTGCTTTATTTCTCCCCATGCCAGGGGAAAATTCACATTGTTACAGCAGCTTATGTAGCAATAAACATCATAATAATAGTAATAATAATAATAATAATAATAATAATAATAATAATAATAATAATAATAATTATAATAATAATAATAATATTTACAATATGTACAATGATGAGAAATGAGAATGAAATACTACAGTATTGACACACTATAAATAACACAATATAAAGTGGCTTGAAAAAATAAGTTTAAAAAGTGCAAAGATGTAGCAGTGCAATAATTGCTGTGCAGATTTTATGGTTTGGGGTGATAATGATATGAATGCATTTTGTTAACATCAGCCAGTGATGCTGATGTTGTAAAGCCTTACAGCAGATGGGATGAAGGACCTGCGATAGCGCTCCTTCTTGCAGGGTGGATGTCTCAGTCTGCTGCTGAAGGAGCTGCTTAAAGACCCCACAGTGTCATGCAGTGGGTGAGAGGGATTGTCCATGATGGATGTGAGCTTTGCCAACATCCTCCTCTCACCCACCTCCTCTATGGAGTCCAGGGAACAGTCCAGGACAGAACCGGTCCTCCTGACCTTCTGTTCAGTCTCTTTCTGTCCCTTTCAGTGCTCCCTGCTCCCCAGCAGACCACTGCATAGAAGATAGCAGACGCTACCACAGAGTCATAGAATGTCCTGAGCAGAGTCCTGCACACTCCAAAGGACCTCAGTCTCCTCAGCAGGTGGAGATGCAGATACTGTTATTTTAACTAGTCAGGTAAATATATGTAGTAAATATTGTGTTAATATTTAAATGCAGTAAATTTGTATGGTAAATCATATTGTAAGTCCTAACTATAATATTTGAATATAGTAAATGTATTTTTATGTTCTGTTTGAGGATCTTAGCCTTACTATTAAAATTAGTCAGGTAATTGTAGGGTCTTAACCTTAATATCTGAGTTAGGTAAATTTTTAAGGTATATAATATTGCATTGTCTTGGGCTTATTATTGAAATTATGTAAATTTGTGTAAGAAATAATATTTAATGGTTTAAAAAATATTGTTATTAATGTTATACATTTGGCTAATATATGACATTTTAGGAATTAAAGCATTCAGGTAAATTATAATAATAGTTATTATTGTAGGGTCTTAAATCTAATATTAGATATATTAAATTTATATAATATATCACATTGTAAATCCAAATTTTAATATTTAAATATACATATATATGTAATTTTTTTTAAAATCCTTGTTATATTTGAGAGTCTTAACCTTACTATTTAATTTACTCAGGTAATTGTAGGGTCTTAACCTTAATATTTGAATTAGGTACATTTTTAAGATTTATGATATTGTATTGTACTTTCTTAGTTTTATTATTTAAATTTTGTAAATGTGTGTATGCAATAATATTTTACGTTTTAAAATTATTATTATTATTATTATTATTATTATTATTATTATTATTATTATTATTATCAATATAAATTTTAATATTTTAGTGATTGAAATTGTCAGGTAAATTTGTCTAATAAAAGGTATTTTATTATTGCTCCTATATAAATATATTGATAGCAGTTCCTCGGCCCGCCGCTCCGGCAGGGGGCGCTGGTTGCGGAGCTGCGTCCTGGCGCAGCGGAGTCCTTATAAATAGAGCCCGGAAGACATGCATCAGCTCAGCAAACAGGTGTACATGTGTGAGAAAGTGGCGCTGTGTTGGTTAAAAACGTGAAGGTAAGACTCACAACTCACCAGTTAGTGTGAACAGAAGCTGATTTTCTCTTGAGCAGCAGAGTTTTAAAGGAAGCCTCTGAGTTAACGAGCTGACAGCTTAACCGGCTAGCTGCTGCGGCTAACCGGCTAACGCTGCTTTAAGGAGAAACTGTGACAGAAACACTGACAGAAACTAATATTTAGTCCATTTTACATTACAGATAATTTAAATTTAAAGAGAAACCCGGTGTTTATTCAGTCATTGTTAATAAGAAGCAGTCGACTCTGGCAGAAGTTGTGTTCACTGCTAGCTAGCTGTTCAGTGACAGCTGGACGGAACTTCAGCCAGAGGTTTGTTTTCTGTTTGAAGGAACTCTTTGCTTCCACAACTCAGTCACGTTATAGTGTCTACCGTTTGTGTTTATGCTCTTCAAATGGCCCGAAATAAAAATTAGTCCTTCCTTATTGTCCACAAAGCGAAACGAGCATTAACATGCTAACGGGAGCTAGCTTAACCGGTGTTGCATTAAATTGTGCACCCCGTTAATTAGTTCCCTTAATGAGTAAACACCTGCAGCTGTTTGATTTCACCTGAAAACCTTTAGGCCATACTTTCAGCTTGAACTTCAGTTTATACGCTATTGTCAAATATAAAATAACTTGTGTTTGTGGCTTGTTTATTGGGGACAGATGTAGAAACTGTACATACAGAGTAAAAACTGAAAATCAACGCCAAGATTATAGTGTTTGTAAAAAATTCATATTCATATTTACAATGGACAAAGCAATTTTAGTGTTAAGTATCAAATTAATAAAGCAATGCAAGTTGATAAAACTTTTTGCAATGGCAATATGTAAGTCCAATTCCTGTTTAAACACTACACAGCTGTTAAAGTGAAAGATTTCCATGATAATATCTAAGTGAAGGTGGTATGATAAGTGGTTTTAGTTCAACTGCAGCACTTTTGGATTTAAAATAACTTGCTGCCTCAGTTTCCATTTATCTAACATTAAATCTAGATATAGAAGCAGTGACTTTATGTATTTAGGAGGGTCTGTTTGTTTGCTTTGTTTTTGATCCAGAGATGATCAGCGTCTGTCCAGATAACAGAAACAGAGCCAGGTTTACATGGGAGCTCACTGACACTGCAAAGGTAAAAAATCCCTCAACTCTGATGAACAAATGGGCTGATTAGACTCACAGATCTGATCACTGACAGCATCTCCTGACTCCAGGTTTGAACTCTTCAGCCTGTTAAACATCACTACAAGTCAACATGTCCAATCGAGGACCTCTGACCGCTGTCATAACAACGGTTCTGGGGGCGACCTTAGGAGGGCTGCTGATATGGCGGGTGTATCGAACCAAAAAGAAGAAGCTGCCTTCCATCCAGGAGGTGGTCGAACCTGTGAAAGCTTCGAGTCCTGTGGAGAAAGAGTTCACAGCTGTGGAGTTACAGTACATCCAGCCGCTACTTCCTCTCGAGAAAGAAGTCAAGACTGTGGAGTGTCAGACCACTCAGCAGCCTCCACCTCCGGTCCAGATCCCGACTTCTGACCAGCTGCTGGGGGTGAAGCCGGTGATGGTGAGCTCTGAAGAAGAATGGCAGCAGCTGTGGCCGCTGATGGAAAAGGAGCTCTCAATGTTCCCTGTGCTGGGGCTGGACTGTGAATGGGTAAAGATCAAAGGAGTAAGAAATACCTTTTGCATGCTTTCATATTCAAAAAAGGACAAATCCACCTGAAATCTCATAGTTTTGCTTCTAAAAATGGAACAGATGTGAGTTCTGATCTTGAGTTTGAATGTTTTTTTTTTTTATTTGTTTGTGTGATTTAAGGTATTAATAGATCAAATTATTTGCCCTTTATTCGATAAATATTCCTGGATAATACACATTTCAAGTAGTGTGGATCAGCTGTAGTACATATATGTGCCACCAGGTGGAGACTTTTTTATGCTGGAGTGGTCAAGGGAGGTGGGCAGTTTTGTTTTGCAAGCAGGGCATTTTAGGAGTTTAGCTAGTAAAGGGGCACCATGAATAAGTCCTAAAGTCCTCTGAGACACTTAATGACCCCCAAACATCAGATATGTTAAATCCAGTGGAGATCAAAAGCTACACTACCGTTCAAAAGTTTGCAATCACTTAGAAATGCCCTTATTTTTTGAAAGAAAGCATTTTTTACAATGAGAAATAATTTAAGTAAGTTTATTTTATGAGCTTTAGGATTTAGAACTTGCTAAAATTTTATAGCAACATAAAAAATATATTGTTAGAACAAAAAATATTCTAGTAGTAATGCAATAGATTTTTTGTGGTAATATTATACAAATCTCTCATTATAATAGGAAAAATAATTGTTATAACAATACATTTTTCATGTTAAAATGTGAAACGTATCCGTTTTTCTTTTTCTGGCCTGCCACTAATATGCTTCCCTAGATTAGTTACTTCAAAAATGAGTTGAAGAAGTTTCATTATGAGCTTTAAATTATAGAACTGATCAATTTGTGTACATTAACCACATTCTTTATTAGTTATTTCATTGATTTGTTATTAATGGCAGCAGAAGAACATCAGCTGGGTGGAGTTTTCCTTTAACGTCCTCCTTTATGATTAAACCCGACTCTTGTTCTGGTTTGACCCGGCTGTTGCTTGGTTGCAGGTTTCGGTGAAGGGCCGAGCCTCGGCGGTCTCCCTGCTCCAGATGGCCTCGTACTCGGGTCTGTGTATCCTGGTGAGGCTGCTGGCGTTTCGCAGCGGACAGCAGCCGTTTCCACTCAGTTTAATGGAAGTCCTCAGAGACCCGCACGTCCTGAAGGTCGGCGTCGGATGTTACGAAGACGGAAAACGTCTGACGCGTGACTACGGCCTGTCGCTGTCGTGTACAGTCGACCTGCGTTACCTCGCCTTAAGACAGAGGTGCAGTTTGTCTTTAGCCGTTTGTTGCTCTCTTTTGAGTTTGAAAATGTGGAAAAAAATACATTTTCACAGTGAAACTTCTGATGTCCACATTTTCAACATTTTGGGAAATTTTTGAACATTTTTTGGTGAAAAAAAAGAAATGTTAAAAATGTTTCTTTAAGAACATTCACATAAAAATCTACCAAAATCCAGTGAAATTCGCTGGATTTTGGTAGATTTTTATGTGAATGTTCTTACAGAAAATATTAGAAGTTTTACTGATATATATCTAATCACTTCAGATATTTTTAGGATTTTTTTGGAAGATTTTTACTCATTTTTTGAAAAGATTTAGAAGGATTTTCTTGCCAAATTTGGGGGACTTTTTAAGATAAAACTTTTAAGGGGAACTTTTAAGGAATTATTGGAATTTTCTTCTTGAAGGCTTTGCAAATTTTCAGAAATTTGGAGAATTTTTTTTGCTGAGTTTTTGGGTTTTTTTCAGACAAGGAAACAGTATTTTTTGGTGCCTGTATATGAAGACAACAGGAGGGTTAAACTGCATGCTGATATTTTTCAATCCTGTGTCTCTTTCAGGCAAGCTTCAGTGAGTAACGGCCTCAGTCTGAAGTCCCTGGCAGCAGATCTGTTGAATGTATCTCTGGATAAATCTCTGGCGCTGCGCTGCAGTGACTGGGAAGCAGATCAACTCACACTGGAGCAGGTAGGAATCCTCAAACTACAGAGATGCTTCTCTAATTTTTCCTGAGCTTTTCCAGTAAATCAATGGTCAGTTGACAGTCACATCAATCACCCATAACCTGGTGAAGATGGCGAGTAAGATCACGACTCCCGCTGCTCCACTGATGACACAAGACTTGTTTATAGAGGCCACCATCAGGCAGGCTAACGGTATTCTTTCAGACCCATCGCATGTCCTGTTTCCAGAGTATGTTCTGTTGAATTCAGGCAGAAGGTAGAGTCCCGCTGTGGAGGCTCAACAATTTTAACCCTCGTGTTGTTTTAGAGTCAAAAATGGCCCGGCCACGATGCTTAATAGCATAGAAAAACCCCTAAATGGCCTTTTTTCAGCTTTAAATTCGAGGACTTTGTCATGCTGTATACTGTACAGTTCCATTGTATGGAATGTAAGGAATTCAAAATCACCAGAAACGGACGCAAAAATCCCCCCCCAAAAAATACAAAATCACCTCAAAAAGATAGAAAACCACTTCAAAAGATGTAAAAACCACCACAAGAGGTGGAAATTTGCCACAAAAAAATGCAAAAAGCACCACAAATAATGCAAAATCACCACAAACATACAAAAACCAACACAAAAGATGCAAAATCACCACAAAAAATGCAAAAACCACCACAAAAGATGCAAAATCACCACAAAAAATGCAGAAAACTCCCTGAATATTTGTCACATAATTGTCAGTCGCAGCTAAATGAGTCGAGGCTTCTTGGATGAGCTGAGAACTGCAGACGTTTTGGTTTTTACAGCGTGAATTGTTTATTTTTGGGGCATTTTAAAAGTCAGACATGTAGAATAAAGGGATTTTAATGAAATATCATGATTTTAATCTTAGATGTGGTTAATTTTACCCATACCCATCCAGCAGTTTTTTCTATTTCTACAGTCTCTGGCTCTGATAAATAGTGTAACTTTCTGTATTTAGTTTTTATTTTTAAAAGACAGCGTGCCTTTCAGACCCGGCGGCAGGTTTTAGGGTTCAGAGTGTTAATGGAGGAAGTTATTCTTGGAGCCTCTGCTTCTGGAGATTCAATTAATTTCCTCTGCAGACATTTTGAGGTGACTGACAGTTGGAGCACTTACATGGCAGCACACTAAATAAACGAACAACTTATGTAGATTTATTTTCTCTATAAGAGAGCAAAGGTGCAAGTCTGTGCACATAAAAGCTGAGCTGCATTTGAGGAAGAAACGACCACAGAGCTGTAAATTCTGTGTGTTCACCCACTAACTAGGGTTGAAAACCATTAAACCAACATATGTATGTTCCTGTTGGTCATGTTTATTCCTCAGCTGAAACTACAAACCATATTAGAATCTTTTTATTGGCTGATTATTCATGCTGACAACAGAGAAAACTGGTGTGTATTGTTGTGTTTTTTACAACCATCTGCCAAAGTGTCTCAGAAATACAGTTGAAATAAACCAAAGAAGAACATAAACCAGTTGGATGTTCAGCAGCATCCCAGTGGAGATTAGTTTCTATTTGAAGAAACACTGAAAGAGACATAAAAGAATCATTTCTGAGTGCAGGAAAATGCTCAGATCTTCCCTGTGTGCTCTCTGTAGATGACTTATGCGGCCCAAGATGCCCAGGTTTCCATCGCTCTCTTCCTCCGTCTCCTCGGCCTCCGGCCCGACGCCGGTCCCGCCTCTTCCAGCGGGAGCTCCTACTCTGAACTGGCGTCCCGCTGCCAGGGTCTGGTGGACGTGCCCTTCAGGGGCCGAGGAGACGTGGACGAGAAGCCCGGCGATGGAGAGAGGAAGCGGAAGACGAGAAAAGCGCCGGTTTTCGAAAGCCCAGAGTCTGGAGATCAGCAAGTCCCAGACCCTCGAAAGAACAGCAAGAGGAAACCGCTGGGCGTCGGATACTCCGCCAGGTGAGGAGAGACTTCAGTTACTGAAGGCAGAGGAGGCTGCTGCTGTTGGAACATCTAAAGATGAACCAGTTTAGGGCATTGTGAAAGTAGAATCAATTTCAAGCCCTTACGTTATCATTTATTTCTACAGTTTTGGACAAAAGTTGACATACACTTGTGAAAATCATGTACATCACAGTCTTGAGATCCTAGTGAAACCTATAAGTTTGAAGTTTTTATCATGGAATCTGAAACCCATGTGTCCTTTAAACCCTGAACAATTATACATTTTGGTTCTTTTATGCATTTCCAGAGGTCGTCTTCAAATGTGACAAACTATGCAGGGTCAAACATTTACACCACCGTTCAAAAGTTTGGGATCACCCAGACAATTTCATGTTTTCCATGAAAACTCCCACTTTTATTCATGTTCTAACATAACTGCACAAGGGTTTTCTAATCATCAATTAGCCTTTCAGCACCATTAGCTAACACAATGTAGCATTAGAACACAGGAGTGATGGTTGCTGGAAATGTTCCTCTGTACCCCTATGGAGATATTCCATTAAAAATCAGGTGACCCCAACCTTTTGAACGGTAGTCTACATACAGCAATTCTAGTATTTTATTAAATGTCCACAGATTCTAGATTGGGTTTTTATTGAGGACTTTGGAGAGAACAGTCTAAAACCTAAATTCTGGCCTGATTTAGACATTTCTTTATCATTTCTGATGCTTGTTTAGGGTGATTGTCTTGTAAAAACACTCAACTGCATCTAAAACCCAACTTTCTGGATGATAATTGTAGGTTTTCCTGAAGAATATGGAGACAGTCCTTCATTATTCAATTAACTTTATGTAAAAAAAAAGC
The DNA here is from genome assembly GCA_027123335.1 of Amphiprion clarkii. Classification (NCBI taxonomy): domain Eukaryota; kingdom Metazoa; phylum Chordata; class Actinopteri; family Pomacentridae; genus Amphiprion; species Amphiprion clarkii. The sequence goes on along the minus strand of CM049584.1, from coordinate 26,497,988 downwards.
AAAAAAAAAACCCAGAGCATGATACCGCCTCTACCGTGCTTCATGGTAGGTTTGGTGTTCTTGGGTTTAAAAACATATTTCTGGTCATTGTGGCTAAATAGCTTAATTCTTCTTTCATCTGACCACAGAACTTTCCTCCAGAAGGTCTTTTCTTTGTCCATGTGATCAGCAGCAAACTTCAGTGTATTATAATGACTTTGTCCACACGATATTTTGGAGCAGGTCTAACGTTTCCACGATGGCATACACTTAAAAGCAGAAAAGTTTCTCAAATATTGCTGCTGTTCTCTCTGCTTGTTCCAGGAAATCTCCTCTCTATGATAACTGCTTCCTCCATGCCCCGGATGGTCAACCTCTGTGTACCTGCGACAAGAAGAAAGCCAAATGGTACCTCGATAAAGGAATAGGAGGTGAGCTGCTTTATTCATGCCTCCTACTTATGACATCCCATCATCCCTCCTGCTTCCTTCCACTGGTCATTATAGAACCGATTTTAAGGTTTTTATTGATCCGTTAAGCTCTTGGTTGAGTGCTTTCCTGTTATTCATTTATTCTCATGTTAAATCATTGGCACTTTTTACTTTGTTTTCTTACAGGATCCTGGTGCAAATGGATAATTTTGGTGAATTTGTAAATTATACATATAAAATAAAGAGATTTTGACGGAATATCGCAATTTTAGCGTTAGATTTTGTTAATTGGTTAGTTCAAAGACTTTCGTAAAGCTAAAATCCCAAAGATTCTTTCTGATTTTACCTTTTCTGGCTTTGATAAATGGTGTTTTAGGGGTCAGAGTGTTAAGTTTACTTTTTGTGATTGGTTTTTGGAAGGAAATTAATGTTTTATCTTCAGTCTCATGAGCTTTTTTTGTCATGATGCACGTCTGTTTGTGTTTCAGTGCTTCAGAGCGAGGATCCTTTCGTTGTGAGGCTTCTGTTCGAGCCATCGGGACGTCCGGACTCTCAGCAGGATTATTATCTCACTGCTAAGGAGAATCTCTGTGTGGTCTGTGGAAAAGCAGATTCCTACATCAGGTCTGACACATTCCCTTACCTTCTAAATGATTTCAGGGTGTTGTGAAGTTACAAAATTATCTTTTTGTCTAGAAATTGCTTCATTTTTGCCAAACTCCACTACAGAACCAGTGAATTTTTAGAAGTTTAGCTTGTCATATGACTACAGGATTTTAAAAAAATCAACAATATAGTCGATTACTTTATCTGTACATTAACAATTTTATCATTTGATGATGTATTTTGAAACTCAGTGTCATACTGTTTGTCAGATCTGTGACTTAAGATGCAAAGTTCAGCAGCCGTAGTTAACTTGTGACTTTCTTTTTGGTCCCACAGAAAAAACATCGTTCCACACGAGTACAGGCGACATTTCCCCACCGAGATGAAGGACCACAACTCCCACGACATCCTGCTGCTCTGCACCAGCTGCCACGCCGCCTCCAACGTGCACGACGGCTTCCTGAAGCAGCAGCTGGCCGAAGAGTTCGCCGCCCCGCAGGGCTGCGAGGAGGGAGTTCGCCTGCTGGAGGACTCGGACCGACGGCGAGTGCGATCGGCGGCCCGGGCTCTGCTCACCGCCGGCGAGGGACTGCCGGAGCAGCGGAGAGACGAGCTGCAGGGTTTGATCAAGAGCTTCCTGGACGTGAACGAGGAGGAGGAGCTGACGGACGAGGCGCTGCAGCAGGCGGCCGGTCTGGAGACGAGGTGAGCTGCAGCTCCCAGTTCACACAATTAAAGTTAAATGTCACCAGAATTAAGCTCAATGTCCCAAAACACACGAGAGACTAAAAAATCAACTCAAAAATACAAGTCTGAGTGTAAATAAAACACAAAAATGTAGTTTCAGAACTCTAATATTTTCATATCAAAGCTTAAATTGCCTTTACAGCATGTTTGTGTTCATAATCCATAACATAGATGGGTGTGAATCTGAAACTTTAGAGCAACTCAGCTTTGAAATTAAACCAAATCTGAGTTAAAAATCAAGATATTTAATCAAAACGACTTCATAATAATGTCTCATTTCAAGTTTTGTGAAAAATAAACCACATGACTAAACTTCAGGGACTTTTCGGCTGAACTGCAGGCCGTGTTTATACAAAAACAGAAGTAAAATGAACAAAGAAATTCAGCTTTTATTCTTTTTTTTTTCATGATTTATGACAATATAACTGTGTCAGACTGAACAAAAGACATTTGTGAGTTCTCTCCACATCTAGTCATGGTTGTTTTACTTCCGTAGAGGTGCAGGACTTTATATTTCAGGAAAAAGAAAAGAAGAAAAATGTGACCGGCGCTAACATATTTCCTGAGTGAGACATTTAACACAGTTTCTTAATCACCTTTTTAATATTTCTTTTCGTGGTGATTATTGCATGCCCAGACCAGTAAATCTGCATTACTGGATGCTCACTGTCGCAGCCAGTGAAGCTTTAATCGCCGCGTTACGTTGGTCTGCTGGTTTGCTTCCAGCCTGCAGAGCTGCATGAATACTGAGGGCTTTGACTGCTCTGACTGCTCCTCTCTCCCCTGAAGGATATTAAATGAGGCGTACATTCCTCACGGTCTGAAGGTGGTCCGGGCTCACGCTGAGCTCGGCCTCCGGGGCCTCATGGACCTGGAGCGTCGCTGGAGGCAGCACTTCCTCACCTCCATGCAGCCGCAGCACCTGCCTCCCCTCTGGTCCGTCGACCACAACCACGGCAAGTTCCTCCGCAAATACGGGGAAGGCCTGCCCATCAAGCTCAACTGACGGACGGCAAAGGAGGACAGAAAGCTCTATTTTTCTCGTGTGAATCCAGCAGCGGGGACTGAAATGTAAAGTTCCTGCTCGGCGACGGACATTTCACCGGTGAGACGAATGAACTGTGGAGATCCAGCACTGAATCTAAAGAACGCTAACCTCGCAGCGTCACCGTGGACGTTACCTGATTGCATATGGACACTTTTTTATAATGAGATCCGTAATTATTTATGAAAACAGTTCAGATATTGAAATTCAAGAACTGATTTTTAGAAGAAAAAAAGAAGCTGTGGCCTGCTCTTAATTTCCCCCGTAATTACCAAACTCCACTTCCCCTCTGCAGGTTCGCAGCTTGTTGCTCTCATCAGTCTGAGGATAAATGATTTGCTTTGCAGGGAGAGGGTCATTTTAATATGACCTTAAATTATCTGCAGCTCCACTCGGCTTTTGTCGTTTTCAGGTCGATCACTGAAGAAGCATCTTGAGATCAGACTTCATCTTTGCCCTTCTTTTAATAAGATGAGTTTGTTGTCGAGGTGCCTTCGGGCCTGAAAACGTTCCATCTCGGTGGTTTTGTTTATTTCTTTGCGGAGGGAGTCGAATGCAAGCAGAGTGAAGTTGGCACCTTATTTAAACCCCTGATGTTTGCGTCCTGCCGCCGATCCTCCCGACGGTTCGGGAATCTCCATGGCTCATGTTTTAATGTGCCTCTTAACCCCCGAACCCAACCGGAGGTTTGATCAAACGGGACGCGCTTCAGTTTACAGCCGTTTAACTACGACGTCTTTTACAGAATCCAAACCCGCACAGTGAATGAAAGGTGCCAACTTTGATGTGATAATTAAAATTACAATTAAACCCCTTTGCAAGGCAGATTTTCATCAAGAGTGTGATTGAGTTTGTTTACGATATTAAATTATGAAAGCAGCTGCCTTGTATTTATTCGTGTTTTCCAGCTCTGAAAGCTGTTTTCCTAAATTGTGAATGATTAAAAGAAAAAAAGAAATAAAGATCATGTTTGTATTAATGTTCTGCGACTTGATTTGTGGGTGAACACTTTTGAATATTTAAAAAAGAAAAGGACACAATAACATTCAGGTTTTTTTTATTTCTTACAAAATCACAGTTTAATAAATAGTCTGTAAAAATGAGTACAAAAGTGGTTTTCTTAACATTTCATATATGAATCACTCATGACTTTCAGGTCAAAGGAGTCTTTAGTTGGATTTTTTTTGTCAGGAATGACATTTTTTTTTACAATCTAGTTTTGCTGAATTAAGGCCTCTTGATTTTGGCATCAGAACAATCTGTCAGTCAAATGTTTGTATCTGAAGTTGAATTAGTGTAGAGTTATGAGCTCCCCTGGTTTCACAGTTCAATCAGGAAAATTAAATAAAGCACATGTACAAATAAATAAAATGGCTCAACATGCAGAATCCCTTCGTCCTTAAGAAGACGCTGACAAAACTAAGCATATTTCTAATGATCAGTGTTTGACACTGCGACAATAACAATGGCACATGAGGCTGCTTCATTGAAGGGGATTCCATCAAAGTTGACTTTATTTTTCTCTCATCTTGTGTCCTTGACTTGTTACCAAGGAGAAATGTGGGCAAACTTTGGGAAACACTTAAACAAAAAACACACATAAAAAAGCACGTAAGTAAATTTTGGTGGAATTCCCCTTGTAAGAAGTTTAGCGGTGACAAAGAGTGCAATCCTGTGTTGTGAAAGACACTCTGACATCTTTACTGCATTACAGCGAAACCCCTGAGGGTGGAAACTCACCGGAAGGCTCTGCCACTTCTTAGATATGCTCATTTTAATATTTTGGGACAAGTTCTGTTAAAGGCGGTTGGAAAATAAACTTACTTGCTCATTTACCAACAGTAAATCTGAAGCTACAGTCAGCAGCTAGTTAGCTTAGCATAGAGACATGTCTTTAGCAGGTGGAGTTTGTTACCTTTGGACAGAGCCAGGCTACTGGATTTCCCCTATTTATAGCCCTTAAATTGCCCATATTATGCTCATTTACAGGCGTCTATTATAATTAAACACTATATTTTTACCTCTTCTCACTATTCTGCTTTGTTTTAGCACCTTTCTTTGTCAGACCCACCTCCTGAAAAACCCAGGCTGCTCTGATTGGTTGGCTGAACCAATGAATGTTAGTTGGTAACCCCAGATATAAAACTATGTCCCAATTCAGGAGCTGCATCCTTCTAAAGGCTTTGATTTTGCTCCGCTGTTGACCTCCACAGAAGCTTAGGTGTTGTTTTACGACTTTTCTAATCCACTGGAGTCTAGATGAAGGACCATTAGGTCGTATCTAGGAATTCTCTAGATATTCCGTGTATTGTAAATTCTCTTGGGTAGCTTGTGTATCCTAAACTCTCCAGATATCCATCATATCCTAAATACTCCAGATATCCTGTGTATCCTAAAGTGTCCAGATATCCTGCATATCCCAAATTCTCCAGATATCCTGTGGATCCTTAATTCTCCAGATATCCTGTGGATCCTTAATTCTCCAGATATCTTACCACTGCACACAGCGCACTTTAGGAATAATCGCAATGACGCAGTGCTGCAGCCGAACCTGTGAGTAACTTCTGTATCTGTAAAAATTGAAATGTCAAAGGGTTCCATAAACATCCATGAGAGCCCCTTGTATATTTTATGCATTTAATATGAGGGGTAATGTGACCGCCTTCCTAACTATTGCTGCATGTGTGACACTTGTCCACTTTTGCAGTTTCAATCAGTAATGCAGAAACCATGAACTGGTCTTAACAACGCTTGGTTCAGCCTTTGCATCTTTCGGAGGCATGTACTTCATAGGTTATATCTTTCGAAGGTTGTAATCCCTGAATTGGGAAGTGATAGCTAGAGAGGAAGTTTTTTATTCTGTGTGAAGGCCAAACTAGCTGCTACGCAAATGTGTTACATGTTTAGGTTTGTAAGTAACGGGGAGAAAAAAAGCTTGGACTTTAAACAAGGCTTTTCAGGAAGGTGCATGGACTTCAGGATTTATAAGTTTGCAGACTATAAAAAGCTACAACATGCTAATGGAAGGTGGGAAACCCCAAAAAGCACAATATTTGCTCTCTAAGCTAAGTGGCTGATAGCTGTAGCTTCGTAGTTAGCATACTGACACAAATGTATCAGTCTTTTAGCAAGAAAATTTATTTCCCCAAAGCTCAAACTCCTACTTCATGAACCCTCCTGTGAGTTTCCACCCGAACTACTGCAGAGTTTCAACACTAAATTACTGCATATTATAACTCCTTTTGTTCATTCCAACAAAAGACATTTTTTACACATTAAAAAAAAGAAATGACAATGCAATTCAAGAATGAGTGCCTGTTTGATTTAGCCCCAAATTTCCAATGTTTTTTTTTCCTTTTTTTTAAGGGACAGGTTGCTTTCACATTTCAGAACACTGGATGTTTACACCTTTCCTTAAAGGTACACTGACTGAATTAACAATAAGGCATTTTCTAAACCTTTCCAATTTACGACTTGTCGAACCTTAACCCCCGATTCCAAAAGCTAAATTTCGAAGTGCGCTTTCAATTTACACTACAAAAATTAATTTAGCAGCTTTTACATTTCAACCTTGAAGGTAAAAATCCATCTGCAAGGAATAATTTTGCACGTTTTTCATGAGGAAGAGTCAAACAAACAGAACAGAATTCACATTTTCACACAGACCAATAAGATTGTCACGTTAACATAAGAATGTTGCAAAAACTTATATATTGCTCCACGATGGCGGCGTGAAAGTAAACGTTCGGCTCGGTGCGGCGGGCTACAAACCAATAATTTAATAATAAATAAAGAGAAGTGGATGATTCCTCTAGTTTTTGGTCAAAGGCTGTTTGACGATGCAGAGAGGCTCATGTTCTGTACAGTTTCTGTCAGTTTTGGTGTTTTTCTCTTTTTTTTTGTTGTTTTCATGGTCATCGATGCCGTTATAAGTCACCCTCAAGCCCTTGAAACATGTTAGAAACTTCTAAACTACACGGGCTGCGATGACAAAAAAAAATAAGCATCTCTCATTCCTGAAAAACAATCACGGTTTTCATCGAATGAATAAGCAAAACAGGCAAAGATCTCCTTCATCTTCCTCTTCCTCACTGCACCACCACTGCTCCCAACAACCCTAACTTATTATTATTGCTTGCTTGTTAATACATACAGTTATGGGAAACCATTCTTGTCTCTGGAAACAGACAGAAATATTTCACAGTAAGACTCCAAACTTAAAAAAGAAAAAAAAAAGAAAGGAAAAGCACGACTGCCTCATGTGTTTTTTGTGTCCCACTGGGGTTCTTTCTGCTTTAACATGGATGGACTCCAGTTTGTGGGAAGAGACACAACATGGACGTTTGCTGGTGTATTCAGGATGTATAGCAAGTCACAAATTTCTTTGGAGTTTCATTCGTTAAGCCGAGATGATGGAGCCTGCGGGAGGTTTCGGTCCTGTCGCAGGATGCAATGTTTTCTCACTCACGCTTAATGAAGACACACTCGCACACTCTCACTCGTCACACATTCTCAATGCAAAAACACAATTGGCACAGATTATCAAAATAAATACCCTGGAAGCTTGGCACTATGCAAAAGAAACTCCACGTTTTTGTTTTGTTTTTTTTTGAAAGAAATCTTATAAAAAACTATTGAATAATCTCAGTCTACTCCACGTTTTCGTTATCCTCACTATTACTTATATACTATATGCTGATGAAGGTTACACCAGTGTCGTAAACCTCTGAATGACTTAACTACCACTGAAACAATATAGCTCCTATTCAAATAGATTTTTTTTTCCACAAACGTACATCAAAATGAAGTATCTAACATCTATCGGACTATAGATAGTGCTGTTGTCTGGTATGCATCTCTTTATAGTGCCTCTTAATTTTTTTCCCTTCTTCCTTTTTCCTTCAAACAATCCTTAAAAAGTAAAATCTGAAACCCTTAATGGGAACAGAGAAGAAGTCTGGTTGTTCCACCTCGGATGGATGTTTTTCATGGACGTTTGTGGGGTGGATTTACCTCACAGGTGTCCCTCTAGGATGCTGGTAACAGCCTGGTCCAGCGAGGGGCCCGACGTGGTTCTGGTCGGGGCTGCCGATGGGCCCTGCAGGCGCTGGAGCTCCAGTATGCTGTCGATGGCGCTCTGCAGGTGTTCGCTGAGCATGTTGTCCTCTTGGAGGGTCGGAGGCGGCGGGCTGAACCGCTGCTCCGGCCGAGGAGACGCTTCCAACCGGTAGCATTTCAGTTTTGGAGCGCTGACATCTCTGGGAGGCAACTCGGAGCAAACGTCCGGCACAGGAAGAGGGTTCGGGGGTTTCGTTTTGGAAGTGGGTGCCGTTTGAGGAACTTCCTCTGCTGCGGTGTTGCCATTGGACATCTCCTGGTCATGTTGAGGATGCTGGGTGGCTCCGTTGGGTGCTGGCGAGTGGCGTTCGTTGACCCCGCCGCCGTTGGTCAGCTGCCCCGTGTGGTCCCTCTTCAGCCCCGGGTCACAGGCCGAGTTGTGGATCACCTTACGAGAGCCGGACTCCTGCTTGATGGTGAGTCTGAGCGCGCCGCGGGAGCTGGAGCGGTACGTCTTGAGGCCCGGCGGCCGGTCGGACAGCCGGGTCCAGGCTGGTGGAGATGAAGGGCTGCCAGAGGAGGAGTAGAGGTTGGAGGAACTGGAGGAGTGGGCACCATGAGGGGAAGACGAGGACGAAGACAAGGCCGACATGAAGGACTCTGGAGGGAAGAAGAGGAAGTGCTTAGTATGGATGTTTTGACATTTACTAGCAGGAGTGGATACCTACCACAGATATCCTATAATTCAGTTTCTTCTGAGTTAGCAAGAACATTTTGGTTTAATTCTTCCTGGATGAATGTATCACTTTAAGCATTTATGTGTACATGAGTTTCTCATTACGGATCGCTACAATTCTTACTTGTAAGTCCAATATAATTCTAGTTCAAGACATTCAGTTCCCCTCAATTCAACGTATCCGCATTGCCATTTTTAGATATCTTACATTAAGTTTTCACTAGTCAGAATGGTGTTCATATTTCAAACTGTATTTATGACTCGTCAAAATTTTATTGCAAATATCTTAAGTAATTATGTCTATACAGATATATAAAAATTAACTGCAGATAACTAAAGCCAAATTCTAGTTGTAATTCCAGTTTCAGATATCTGCAGTTTAATTCTGACTAGTCATAACTGTAATCCAAGATATCTTTAATACCCCTTCATTCAAGATACCTACATTGCCCGTTTTAGATATCTTGAATTAAGTTGGAACTAACCAGAATGCCGTTGTAGACATCCCAAAATGGAATTATGACCAGTCAAAATTTAATTTTCAATTTACTTCAGTTAGAGTTTTGATTTAGCAAAATGATGTTGCTGATGTCTGCAGTTACGTCAGAAGCTACTGCAAGTCGAAGGAAGGGGCACTTTCTTTTCGAACATACCGTAGCGCTGTCTTTCAAAGATTGAAGCCCCTGATTTGGGACTCACCTGACTATCGGCAGAGAGATGTAGGCCTGGTAGAAGAAGCTTTAGTAAGGAAATAACAGTTGGTAGTGAGGAACCTGCTTGTTCTTTGTTTGAGAGCCACACTGGCTGCTCGGTTGGTGAAGCTGGACTTCAAGCTGGGCATTTCAGGTGGATGTTTTCTGTGGGATCTAATGACTCGCTTTGTTGTGGACTTTGGGCTTTTGGGCCAAAAAGCAGCATGAAGGCTCTTTTAGCTACAGTATACAACAAGCTGTTTTACTGCCATGTCAGAGCAGCCTGAGGCCAAAGTTTTTGCACGTTTTGAAGACAAGTCTAGGTGGGATGTGTCAAAGGAACATCCAAGTTTCCCAGCAGAACAGCTCAGAGCATCACGCTGTCTTCGCTGGCTCACTTTTGGTTGGTTCTAACCACAAGAGCAGCCATTTTGGAGATGTTCTGACTCGGTTATCTAATCCTGAAATTTGTCAAAGTCTCTTAGATCCTTAAACCGCCCATTTTTGCGACTTTTGACACCTCAACTCCAAGAAGTGACTTGAAGAACCACTCGCTGCCCAAAGATCCAACCTGGTAATTGGCAAGTGCCTTTGATAATCTTTGTTCTTCACTTTGGCTGTCATTAGTCTGAATGTTGGAGCTGATCGGAGAATAGAATAGTTTTATCTAGTCAAACATGACAGAAAAATTTATTATTGGTGAAGCTACTAAACTGGTCAGATAAAGGTCATGTTCGAGTTGAATGTTTTTCAGACCCAATTTTGTGTCAAAATCCACTACTTTTTCACTTGATATCCTGTTTTAATGAGTTTTAATGTAATATTTCAGTGTGAGGCTGTCCAAACACCACAGGAAATAAGACTTTTTACTAAATGAGACAGATAAACAGTAATGTTTATTAATGTGTGCTTTCGCTGCTAGTGAAATAAGTTAATAAATTCAGTTTTTTTGCTTAATAAGAGATTCTTGTTCCATTTTTGGATGATTATTTTATCAGAAGTCCGACAGCAGCCACGTCTGACATCTAACAGTCTTCAAGAGGCTCCTTCCCAACTTTTTAATTAACATAACAACCCTGCTTTAATTTGCTCTTAACCTCTCACATGTAATTTTTGGAGTCTTTCTCAGCACGACCCTGCTCCACATTTCCACAGCTTAATTACACATTCACACCTGGGAGCTGCTCCGGAGCAAAAATGGAGGTTAAGTGCTGCGCTTTGAGGCACCACTAAATTAGTTTGTATTTTTTTTTTAAAAAGTGTCACTAATTCGCTTTTCCCCAGTTGGTCCAGATTTTCTCTCTGCGCTGGGATTTGAAGCGGCATCTTTCTCAGCCTCGGTGGTGTGATAATAATAGTATTTTCGTCCTGCTGGGACTCTGACCTGGGTCTCTGCGGGCTCGTCGTCTGTCCTCCGCTAAAGCGTAACGTTCGGCCTGAAGGAAGAGACGCTCCAGCATCACCATCTCCGCCGACGGACTCTCCTGCTGTGGAAACCAGTTCACAGCCAGTCAAACATACAGCTTGAAAACAGGGTGAATTTTTGTTCTCAATTCTCGCTCATCATTTGAACATGAAAGATGATTTACTTACTACAGTTATCTGGTAAAAATGAACTGTAATTGCGCAATTAACTTACAGATTTAATTACGGATGGATTGATGGATAGACGGATGGATGGATTGATGGATAGACGGATGGACTGATGGATTCATGGATAGACGGATGGATGGATAGACGAACGGATGGATGGATAGACGGATAGATGGATGGACGGATGGATGATGGATGGATGGATGATGGATGGATGGATGGATAGACCAATGGATAGACTGACAGATGGATGGATAGATGGAAGCATGGATGGATGATAGACGGATGGATGGATAGATAGATGGACAGATGGATGAATAGATAGATGGATGAATGGATAGATGATAGATGGACAAGGTTAAGTAAGATAGTTGTGGAAAATAGTTAGGTACATTTACTCAAATACAGTTTTGAGGTACTTGAGTATTTCCATGTTGTGCTACTTTATACTCCCACTCTGCCACATTTCAAAGGGAAATATTGTACTTCCTACTAAAAGTAAAAAATTTCAGGCAAGTCAGAAAAGATCAAGCAGAAATTGTTCTGTAAATCAGATGATTTGAGATGGAATGTACTTTTATTTAAGCAGAATTTTGTCATGCAGGACTTTAACTTGTACTGGAGTATTTTTATGTCTCCATAGTGGCACTTAAAGATCTGAATACTGCATATAAGTAAATGCAGAAAGAAAACAGAATCTCACCTGGGTTTCTCTAACCAATAGCTGCCTGTATTTGTTGACCATGTCCTTGGTGCGTTTCAGCAGGAAACCGGACACGGTGTCGAACTCCTGGTCCACTGTGGAGAAGGACATAAACCCATTCAGATTAACAAAATAATTAACCCAAATGATGATAGAGTACGGATATACTACTAACAACTCTGTTCATGTTACGTTAGTATGACCAGGGGGCTTTATTGTTTGCAAAAGACGAGAAAAACCTTTTGAAGCATGAGTCGGGTTGCAAGAAACTGAACCAAAACCTAAAAAATACAGTTACGTCTTATCTGCATGCGTATACATGCTGCTCATTATGTGTTACATGCTGGTGCAGAGGGCACAGTTTTCGTTGAAATACTTGTTTTTTGTAGATATGTTGGGATCTTTTTGTTTTTAGAGGCATATCTTTTGCTGAGGACTTCACGAATCATCAGCCCAACCTAAATTGAAGTCCTCCTGAGTGGGCAGGTGACCGGCGCAGGTGTGATATGGCAGCAGGCGTCCCACGGCGTCCTTCAGCGTGGAGAAGGCCGAACCGGTAAACGGGTTCTGTACGGCTCCGTGGTCCAAACAGAGCTGCTGCTGGAACCTGAAGGAACATAGTGGAAACTCTGCGTTAACCTGAACTGACAGAGAATGCAATAAGAGTCAGTCTTGAAGCCTTTTTCTTCTTTCCCAGTGAAGAAATCAAAAATAAAAAGGCAACCAGCAGCCACATGCAGATTTTAAGGTGGAAGGTTTTCTTGCATGTAGCTCAACGCATGAGTTGGCATCCCAAATCAATAAACACACTTTTAAATTCAGTTAATTCTTGTAATGCCTCTCGTGCTTTACAGACGCTTTACAGATTACTGGATGTTCTACTTCCTCATATGGAGAGTGGAGTATCTGAGCAGCTTTTCAGTGCACTCCAGAGCCACTATACTTTTGCTCCAACCCTCCTGACTTTGACTAAGCTTTCTGCAGGTGATTCGCTGTTCGGGGATCTTACCTGTGCCTTCGCATTGCTGGTGTGAGCCTCTCCTCTCTCTGCAGCTCCACAGGACCTGCCACCTGGAGAAAACACAACAGTTTAGGCTACAAGGACGGACACATGGCCGTTTTCAAGTCATTCATTATCCGTTTCCTGCGTTTAACAAATAATCATTTCAATGCTATCAAAGTTGTCATTTCACAGTTTAACTCAGGACTTTAAGGGGACCAGTTTAAACTCTTAATTCCAGCTGGGTTAAACCATTTCTTTACTAAATTTGATGTGTGTTTGGGGTCATTGTCTTGTTGGAACACCCAACTGCGTCCAAAACCCAACCTTCTGGCTGATGGTTTTAGGTTTTCATGAAGAATGTGGAGGTGATTCTCCTTCTTCATTGTTCAATTTACTCTATGTAAAGCTCCACTTCCACTGGCAGCAAAACAAAGAACAATACTGCCACAACCATGCCTGATGGTTGGTTTGGTTTTCTTAGGCTTCTCTTTTCCAAACATATTTGTGGTCACTGTGGCCAAATCGCTTAATTTTAGTTTCATCTGACCACAGAACTTTTCTCCAGAAGGTCTTTTATTGTCTGCGATCAGCAGCAAACTTCAGATGAGCCTTAGATGTCCGAAGTCTTTTTGTGGAAGAGCTTCTTTCTTGCAGTCTCTCGGTTCATATTGATGGAAAACGTACTTGTATTGTCGACACTGACAGCAGCTTCTAATTCATTGCAGACCTGCTTTTTGGTGACTCTTGACCATCCTGACCAACTGTCTCTCAGCAGCAGTTGATAGTTTATTTTCTTCCTGATTGTGGCAGTGACATAACTGTATCATTCACTTTATACTTACAATTGTTTGCACGGGTGTGTCTGTGATCTATAGCTGCTTTGAAATGGTTCCAAGCTACTTTTTGACCGTTTTTGAGTCAATGATTTGCTTTTTCAGATCTTTGCTGCGCTCCTCAGACTTTCCCACTGTGGTATTTGTGGCTGAATGTCAGCAGCTGTAATCAATCGTTATCACTTATTAGAAGTTAAAAGGTCATGCCAAAACTGATATTCAAGTTGCCATATGAATATTTTTGAACCAGCGGGTTTTGTCGTATTTCCAGAAGACCTTTGATAAATCTATGAAAGACGTGTTTCAGCGATTTCTAAATAGAAAATTTAGAGTTTTAGCAGTCATTGGAAGACTGTCATGACAGACATTGTTTACAAGTGCATGTAAAGTGAGTGGACATTATCTGACCTTGGTCTGTGGACTCGTCTGGACCGGTGGACACTCTGTGGAAGCTGGAGGTCCGTGGACTTTCTGGACCCCTTTGGCTGCAGGAGAGGGTGGATGGTCATCAAGAGTAAACGCTTTACTCTCCACGACCAAGGCAGCTGTCGGCTCTGATGAGGGACATAATGAGGCCATAACGACGATGATGATGATGGGATAGGAAATGAAGATAATGATAACAGAGGTGATGTAGAGGGAGTACGTAATAGTTAGAAACACAGAAAAGAGCTTCATCAGGAGTTGTATATTTTTGAACCAGCAGGTCCACTCACTGTTTTGTGTGTGCTGTTGGACAGCGGAGTCGTCTCCTGCTTTGGAGACAACAGCAGCTGAAGGATCCGGCTGCTGCTGAGGCACCGAGACGCTGGTTCGCAGAGAAGACGGGCTGCTGTGGACCGGAGGGGGGACCGAGGGGGAAACCGAGGCCTGGATCTGCACCTGGTTCTGGCCGAACAAGGCCTGTGACACCTGGAGCTGATGGGGGGCCGGGTACTGGACCTGGGGCTCGATTCTGGGCTGTGGAGCTGCCGTTTGTTGGGCTGAACTCTCAGGTCCGGACAGAACCATCTGAGGCCCAGCTGGGGGGGAGAAAGGAGCCGGAGCTGTTCTGCCGGCGTCCTGGATCTGAGGCGGGGAGCAGATCAGCGACGGGTCCTCGGGGTCCGAGTGAAGAGGAGAAACCTCGACACACTGATCCGACAGCAGGGAGTCCTGACCGGAACTGGCATGAGTCTGAGGATGGGAGTCTCGGTCACCAGAGACCGGAGAGGAGAGCGACTCCATCGGAACCACCGGCAGAGGTCCGACCAACAAGTCAGACGAGATGGGAGAACTAAGCGCTTGCTGTGGAGAAACGATGACAAAAGAAGAGAGACATTTGTTTTATTTTGTTGAATTTGAGGCAATTGAACATTATTTCACTGTAACTGACATCTGCAGTACTTGGTTATCTTATTGTATCTTGTTGTGAATATAAAGTAAGATAAGATCGGATAACTTAGAATAGGATAAAACTTTGTTCACCCCAAAGGAAATTTGAAATTATTTATCTCCCATTTCCCCCATTCTGCCATGTCATGAATGTATACAGGAGCTTGTTCCGTTAGTTTACCAAATAAAGCCCTATTCGCACGGGATTGGTATCACCTCGGGACCAGTGGTGATTTGGGATAATTGCAGAGGATGTCTGTGATCTTTATCCCTTGCAAATGCGCCATGTCTGTAATTTATAAAGTAAAAATTCCACCACAAATTACCTACCATATTTCGCCAAACTCTGACATCCTGGGATAATACTAGTCCCGCGCGAATCTGCAGCTCAGTGATTGGGGGGTATTTTAGTTGTTGTTTTTATTGCGCGCCTTTTTCTACCTCTTTCTCGGTTGAATTATGGAGGCTGCGGTGGAAATTATTGACAGCATTTTAGATGCAAATGCAGGAGTGTGCCGATACACAACAGGCCTGTGGACCATTGGCAGAAACGGCCAAATCAGATCAACAAGAAGAGGGAAGTTTGGGAGGATGTTGAGATGGAGGACATGCATAGCAGCCTGCAGTTAGAAACCTTGATGGAACCGTTATCCTGACAACGCTGCCCGCTGTTCTCAAGTCACGTCGCTGCTTTGACATATTTACTGTTGCCATGACGACTACATACCACGTTATAGCTGGGCTGTAATGTCAGCAAATTAGAGTAAAATACAGACTTTGCTTATCCCATGTAAATGCACTGCAAGAAACAGAGACGTGGGGAGGTAATTCACAATTTACCAGAGATCCCCAGGTAATACTAATCCTGTGCAAATAGTACAATAAGTCAGGCTTATTTCAGTTAGTCTGACTTATTAAACTTAACGCAGTTCAACTTAACCAGAGCTCCTGTAACGCTGACCATAGCTGATTTTATTAACCAGCAACAGCCCAAAAAACAAGGTTTAAACCAATAATACCTCAAATACACACAATGATAGATAGTAAGATGCACACTGTAAAACATGAAACAGAAATTAAGCGAAAATAACTGATCTTCTCTTGTTAACTTAGAGCAAATCTCTACATTTAGTTAATTTCAAGTTAATTCACTATAAAATATCTAGTTATTTTCAGACAATTTTAGAATTTATAGTCATGAGTTTTGTGATTTGAGGTCTTCTGACTCTAGATGAATTTTATTATTTTATACAATTTTTTTCTCTTTTAAAAATTGTTCTGTTTTAGCACTTGTGTTCCCACACACACAAAAACGCTATATAAAAAAGCTCAATTTGCTTTAGAGCTGCATCAAATAATCGATCAATTGTCACAGAGCAATATTACCTAGAGGATAACTGAAATTAACAAAACTTACTACATGTATTACGAAGATGAACTTGATTTTATTATTTCAGTTCCATTGCTGCTACTTCATGAGTAATCTAACAATATTGTGACTCCAGTTTTGTTGCTGTAGCACTATTTTCCTTTGGCCTAGCTCTTGTCTATTTGACAGTATTTGGGGTTTTTGTGATTTTTATTGGTTTTTTTTTTTGTTTTTTTGTTTTTTTTACCAAAGTGGTCTCACAGTTTCCTCAGTAAAGCCTTCTGACATCAACTTATGTTATTTAAATGACTAAAAGTTTGTTTGCCGAAGCTCTGACCTGCTGCAGATGTTGCATAAAGGCCTGGTTCTGGCTCATGGAGTGGGTCGCCTCCTCCACCGCTTGCGTCATATCTGCTGGGGGCATCAGGAGTTTGGGCATCTCCACAGCTGGATCCGGGGCCAGAGGTGGTTCAGGGGGGCGCTGCAGGACGGTGACCACCGGAGGAGGCGAAGACTGAAGCCCTGCGGAGGACGGCTGCACCGAGACGTGCTGGAGAACGTGACCGTAGGGCTACAGAGGGAGACGAACAGACGAAACTGCATTAAAAAGCCGTTTTATCGCTTCGAGAACTAAACAACAAGCTACTTTTCCTGGCAGCCACTGGTTCCCAAACAGGAAGAGAATCAGTTCAGAGTCGTGTAATCCATCACACTTTGAACAATCTGCAGAACTTTACTTCATAATAACATAACTGGCAAGAAAATAATTACGTTTATGTTTACTAGGAAAATTTATGTAGCCCAAAATTTAATGGACACCAATGAATGCCTGGAAACGGTAGCATTTTCTGACTGTATATACCAAACAACGAATCCATTCATCAAGAAAATAATCAACAAATTAACTGATGATGTAAACATTTGTTAGTTGTAACCATACTCTGGTTGTACAATGTTTATGCATCATTTTTTAAGTATCTAACACACTAAAATAGCAAAAAAGACATTTTTATCTGCAAACAGACACTCGATTTAACTTCCAGAAAACCTACAGTAAAACTAACCTGGAGTCTGATAAGCTCACCTGCTGTAGTTGGTGGAAACTCTCCTCTGAGCTGGTTCTCTCCTCCTGGACTGTCCTGTCCGGCAGCAGCACCACAGACGTCTGCTGGAGGCTCAGCTGACCTTCAGTCTGAGGCGCCTGAGCAGCGAAGGGAAGCCCCTGAACCACCGGCGGCCCGTTCACGATCGAGATGGAAGTGAGATCTGGAGGAAGAACCCCCGAGCTGTTGATCAAGGTGATGTGGTTTCCCAGAGCCGGACTGTGGACCAGCGTGGCCCTCTGGCCCTGCCCTCCTGCGGTGTAGGTTCCAGCCAGCTGTGCCGGCATCTGGAAGACGGTGGCGGGCGCCGACTGTAGCTGCAGAGGTCCTGAAAGCACGGTGGCCTGGCGGAGCGCGAGCTGCCCTGTGGGAGTGGTGAAGACGGGGCTGAAGTTCAGCTGTCTCTGGGGCACAGTTAAGATCTGAGGTCCGTCCACGAGCTGCCCGGTGGAGGGGGCCACGCTGTGCACCGAAGGGCCCTGGTGGCTGGAGGTCAGCAGCGGTCGAGCTGCACTGGCCGGCTGGGAGATGGTAACCGGGGACTGGCCTGGAAGAAGGAACTGGTTTTGGCCCTGGAAGAGTCGCTGAGGCTGGAGCACGAAGGAGCCGCCCTGGTTGACCAGCTGCAGGCTGACGGGTTTGGGGAGCTGCTGGGGGGGCTGCGGCGGCGGAGCTACAGTCTTCTGGCCCGGAGCCTGGGACAGCAGGATATTTGGCGAGGCAGTCCCAGGGACGAAGGTGAGGCCAGGAGCGGGTTTCTGTCCAGAGGGTTTGGGGCTGATCTGGACCAGTCGGGGCTGGATGCTGATGGGCAGCTTGGGCTGGATGGGGAGGGGGGCTCGCTGCAGCACGATGCCTGGTGCTGCCGCTGCCGCCGCCCTCAGCGTCGGGGTGATCAGGGGCCGACCGGTGACACCCGGCACCGTCTTGTGGATGATCATGCTGGAGGCCTGGGCGGGACTCAGAGAGAAGGACGTCTCCGGAGAAGCGGCAGGAAACACGTTTCCTGGCAGCAGCCCCATCAGCTGAGGAGGGGCAGCGGGTTTCAGAGAGGGGCAGCCTGGACCCACAGCCAGCAGGGAGGGCTGGGGAGGCTCCACCGCCGCCTGGGTGTCTCTGGGCAAAGCCGGGGCGACGGGGAGGGTCAGGGATTTGGGCATGAAGGGCACCGTGGGCGGAGAGAGGAGCGGGGAGGGGGAGTACAGGGACAGACTGTCTCCCGGTGGAGCCAGACCTGCCTCCAGAGCCATCGTCTGCTCCGTGATCTCGGCCTCCTGCAGGCTCTGCTGGAGGATGTCGCAGGCCACCTCCTCCTCCGCCGCTTCCTCCGCTTTCTTGGCCTCGCATCCAGCCTCCACAGGTGGCCCGCCCTGCACGTCCGGAGGGTCTTCTCCGCCCTCCGGGGACGACAGGAGGGCCTCCTCCAGGAACGACAGATCCACACAGCCGGGCGGAGGCGTGTCGGGGGAATCCCTGCCGTCTCCCAGCAGAGAGACGGGACTCTGGAGGAGGAAACAGCGGGAGATAGACGGGGAGGCAGCAGACAGAGCAGTGGAAAGAGGGGAGAATTGTGTGATTAGTAGCGGTTAACACGACGCCGTTTCAGGCACAGACGGAGAGAAAAACATGGTTCTCCTGGGGGGGAAGAGATGCTGGCTGTTGTGACGCTGCTGGCTGTGGATCCAGACACTCACCGGGGCATCAGCGAAGAGGGAGGGTTCCCCAGAGGAGGAGTTAATGAGCAGGTCTTCCGTCTGCAGCTGGTGGGGTGAAACCAGTCGATTTTAGGTTGGGAGAGAAATGAATGCAGCATTACAGAACGCGTGCCAGGAAATATTTCCATCTGCAATTTATCATTTGCATTATTGATTTTTGTATTCGAGTCTCTCTATTTAAGACTCTTTTGTTACCTCATTGGTCCCATGAAGGAAGTCGTTCAGGGCTTGGGGGTCACTGCAGAGACAAAAGGAGCAAAATCAGTCAAACCTTGCCGGATATTTGGTGCAGACTTAAGTTAGAACTCATGTTTGTTGCGAGTAGGAATCAGAAACTCACCACAAAACATCAAGTAGACAAGTCCCATCTTCATCCTCCATGTCAACTAAGAGGAAACGGATTAAACAGGGTTAATTTTGACACTTTGTTGTTAATGTTTTGGCTTAAAATGTTTATTAGTGGCATCTTACTCTTAATTTTGCACTTAAATACCATTTAGCTTGAGATGCTAATTCATTGGACAGCATGAAAGGATGCTGTAGATGTAATGCAGTTTCCTTATTCCTTGTGATAATAACTCTAAAGATGTGACTAAAAGTGAGTTTAAATCACCTGATAATTTCATTCTAGGTTACTTTTTATAAATATCAGGCAGCTGTCTGCAGTTTTGAAGTTGCTCAGCTGGTTTATTGCTGCTTCTTGCGTAACTCAATCTGTAATTTGTTGATTAGTTTACACAAGAAATCAATTTCTTTCAGACACAAAGACTCACTAAATGTAAAGCTCTTCTTATTATTGGTAGAACAACAGCTCAAGCAGATAAATAGATATTTAAGTGAATTTTTATTGATCTGAAGCTGCAGTTATTTCCATTAATATCGTTGCTTAATGAACATTTTGGTCTTAAAATATGATTTTATTCTGTTTTTTATGTGAAAAGTAGATTATCAATCCTTCTTCGGCCGTTGTTTATTCTGGAAAAAAGAGGGAACACTATAAAATACTAGTAAATCACTGCTAAAAATGCTTTTTAAAAACACCTTACAGTATCACAACCCTTTGCATTGTAAATTTAAGATGCACAAAACTCCTGCTGGCCTCAGCTTTTATTTTCGTCATTCTTAAACTCAGACTACTGTTCATTTAAAACTGCTTCAAGACCTTTTTATTCGATTAGCATACTAATACAACTTACTTGGGCTTTTAGTTGAGCTGATATGTGCCAACTTTGCGATGACATGTTCACTTTTTCATGAAACTTGGTGCACTTTTGGTCCCTGATCATTTTCACAGATGGAGCCTCGTACTTCAACCAAAACTAAATTATGTTCTTTGCATCATATCTGTTGAACCAAACATGATAATGCAGAAAAGGTGATGCCTGAACAAATGTTGTGATGGTCAAGGATTGAAATGACACCAGATGCAGTATCAGGTAAACTAAAACCGTGAATTTCAAAGACAATGTGAGGAGAAAATCTTCGTATATGAATACAGAATTTTAAAGATTTTCTGTTCATTATCCCTGACTGTAAGGAGTAGAAAAATATCCAGCATGACCTTTTTGGCTCATAAAAACTGAGTCAAACACAAAGATTAACCCAAAAACATCTATTTCAGACCCAGGTTTGTTTCGTTGTTGAACTGTCTCCTCCACACTGACAGAGTTGTGCACTAAAAGCAGTTTTTTTTAGTTTTCTAAAGCCCCCAGCAGTGTTTCTAGTGTTTCTGCAGCCACAACCTGTTAGTTCAGAGCTGAAAGATTTGACCACCGTGATCTCCAGAGTCTAAACGGTGAGTTTGGTCGTCAACGTTTCCACAAGAGCTCTGGTTTGTTTTCATCCACCTCCAGGAAGCTTTTTGTTGGTCAAAGTTGTCTCTTTGTTGTCGTCGACCAAACAATGCTGTGAGTTTCTGCGAGGGCTCCATTTCTGAAAATATTCTCAAACTGTACAAGCGCACCAAGTTTCATGCTTTTTCAGAAAAACTGATCATCATTTTCATACATCAGCTGAACTATTTAGCACTATTTTTCTGATATTATTACATATATTAGGTGCATGTAGATCAACATTAACCATCCTTCAGTTTTATTATCCTGTAAAACACCTTAAACCGTTTCTGAAATGGTGCTATTGCTATGACATGAAAAACGTCATACAGTAAATATTAAAATATTTACCCTCCTTGAAACTTTTCCACTCTTATTGCTTTTCAAGATTGAATCATAATCAATTTATTTAAGCTTTATGGGCAACAATTCACCAAAAAAAGACTTGTTCGTGTCAAAGTAGAAACAGAATTCAGTAAAGTGAATAATGCAGTCACTTATTTTCCATTTTTAATTGACATTACTTTGTAGAAGTTTTCACCTTTTTAAGAAAGTCTTTTTTTGTAAATTGTTGTCAGAAAGCCAGATTATATTGATGATGATTAAGTGCTGAAAAGCAATAAAAAGGGAAAACTTCCAAGGTGGTGAAAACTTTTTATGAGCACTGCAGATCAAACAACTGAGCCTGAAAACGAGGCACAAGGAGAAATCTGTACGTTTTATGTTCTTGAATTTGAATTTATAGTGATATAAAACTGTAAAATCTAACTTTTAAAGGTTTTAGATGTTTGATAAATTGATTTACTGGTGACTGAAGGTTGATTTAGTCTCTAGTTAGACATTTTTGGCTGGGAATGATGTGAGTTTGTGCAGTCGAACCAAAAATGTCCACAATTCTTGAGGAAAAAAATGCTGTTTTCCTGAAACATCTTGATGCTGTAGCTTCATCTCACATGATGAAACAGCTGCTCAGACACCAACACTTCAGGCGTGTCACCTTTGGGTGCAGACAGGCGTGAACATGAACCTACTTCATATGTGAGAGGCCCCATACAGAGCGATCGTGCTGAGTGCTGCTGGTGGCCTCATGGGAAGTCGTGGCCGGGCTTCAGTGTCTGGAGGCGGGCGGCTGGCAGGCCGAGGCGGCGGGACGCAGACCAGACGTCCCTCTGCTGGGGCATCGCTGCGTCTGTGGAGAGGCTGGAGGGTGGAGGCTGGGGGGGGGAGGTGGAGGGGGCACAAACACAGCAGCACATGCCGTCAGGTCACTTGAGGTTACCGGCAGCCAAAACACATTCTCATCTCAGCGGAGAGACACAAGATCAATATGTGATTCATCAGTTTCTCTCCGGAGCTGCGGGCAGAGCTGCAGACGTCTGTGCCAAACCTGTGCCAATAATAGCATCATATTTCTCTCGGACTATCGATTACGCCCGAGGCTGATGAGGAAAATGGAAGCTATTGTTGTGGCTCTCGCAGACAAACCAGATCAGCTGTAAACAGCCGCCTCGGATGCGCCTCGTCTTCCTCCTCATGGCTGCGAGGAGAAGCGAAGCCAATTAGAACATTACGCACCGCCGCGTTGCGCCCAGATTCCCGGAGAGGTCCGACCGGGAAAAAACACACACAGCCCCAGCGGCGAGGCGCTCCGGGTTTCTGCGCTGACATATTGGTGTTTACAAGCAGACAAACCCGCATTAGGAGCCTCCAGGTACCGCAGCGCCTCATCGCAACCTGCAGCGGCTCAATGCGCGCCGTTCTCCGGCGGTAACAGGCGCCGTGGAGCGTTTCTAGGTTACGTAAGGTGAATGTGTGTTCATGTGAAATTAATGTCCCAAACGATGCTGGATGCGGAGCCTGGTCCTGATGCTGATTTTCTCCTAATATTTCTGTGTATAAACAGAGTGAGAGGAAGCCGCTGCTGCCGCTGCTGTAAATCATATCGCGGTAACAAAAGATGCCTGGTGTTAAATATCATCTCCACGCAGCCCCGAGCGATCCACGCATCTTTAGAGTAATTCTGCATTTCAGACAAGACGGGGGAAAAACAAGCAAAGCAAGAGAGAGAAGGAGGAGAGAAAAAAAACTCACCCCTTCTTTGTGGTTTATTGTCCTGTCAAGCGGGCCTCTGCGCCATCGATTCTCACTCAGTGGTCTTTTCAGATGCTAAAAGGAGGAGAGGGGGTGGAGGAGGAGGAGGAGGAGGAGGAGGTTGGGGTAGGGTGGGATGGAGGAGGAGGAGGTGGGGGTACCGGGCTGGGTGTGAGAATCAGACTGGGAGAGCCGATCACAACACAAAGGTAAAAGGAAAAGAGAGAGAGAGAAAAAAAGATCCAGGAACAGCAGCGGGACTGCAGGAGGAGAGCAGCCGCCTCCTGCGCTCCGTCCGCCGGCTGCACTGCCGCCGGTGTCCCCCTCTCCTCTTTCTCCTCTCCTTCCACTCTGGTGCTCTGGAGGGTTTTTCTTACATTTTATTGATTTTTCTTTTTTTTTTTATGTTAGGAAAATTGTAAATACGTTCTCAGGTGCAATAGTGGCAAAAATAAAAATCAATATTTCGACACGTACTTGGGCTATTTTTGCTTTTGAGCCGAAAGGAAAGAAATTAACAAGCAAATTATCATCATATTGTACTTTTATACATTGTAAAAATACGTTTTTTTTTATTTTTTAATTTTACAGACTTTTTCCTGGTTAAGTTACAGAAGAAAGTATAAATGTACATGTCAGCCATATAAAAAATATTTTTAAAATGCTGTAAAGATTTTTTTTTACAATGTTTGCCCATTAAATTACTTTTTCCTGTATTTAAATCAGCTCAGATAGATTTAGTTAATATAATTTATATAAATTATACAGATAAAAATATGTTTATATAAACAGGTTTTTCCTGGTTTGTTAAGTTATAGAAAACTAATAAAATCAGAATAAAGTATAAATGTACATGTTAACCATAAACAAATCTGAAAAAAATTGCTGTAAATATTTTAAAAAAATTGTTACTTTTTTAAACAGTATTTAAATCAGCAGAAAATAATGTATTAAATTATATTTAATTACATAATTTGATATATTTAATTCATGTAATTTATATAAATTATATTTACAGATTATTCTGTTTTGTTAAATTAGATAATAACCAGTAAAATCACAAAAAATATGAATTTACATATTAAGCTTAAAAAACAGGCCAAAAGTATAATGTATTTAAATCTGCAAAATATATAATTGTTTTACAGATATTTGTCATTTGAAAGAAAAAAATGTGTATTAAATAACAGATAATAGCTATTTAATCACAGAAAGTCAAAACACAAACACACCAAAACTGTGCATACTGTCCACAAAAATCTGTTTTTATAAATGTTAATTTGTTCTTTTACAATGTCTTTTAATTTATTTAAATCCACTATAAAATATTGTGCTACAGACATTTGCCAATATTTGAAAGAAAAACTACATATATTAAGGGTGGGAAAATGGTAAATAATTATTTTTGTTTTATTGTTTTACAGATTGCCCCTATTTTGTTAAATGACAGGTAATATAATCACAAAAAAATATTCATGTGCATGTAAACTGTAAAAAAAAAAATTACACAGGCCAAAATTCTCAATAAGATTCATTAAAAATTAATAAAAAGTTAGAAATGGTAATTTGTTCATTTTCAATGATGTGCCTTTAAAATTGCAGTTTTACTGTAATTAAATCCACTATAAAATAACATTTAAATATTTGCTGTCATTTGAAACAAGAAGTAGAAAAAATGTTGAGGGTTTAAAAAAAAACATTTTTAAAATTATTTCACAAAATTTTCCCTTTGTTAAATTGCAGCTAATAACTAGTAAAATCAAAGGAAGTATTCATCTAGAAAAACAGACCAAACTTAACTTTACTGCAACTGACTTACCTTTTTGCAGTAGTCTGCTGTTAATGGTCATTTTGCATCAGAACTTACAGTTTTTAACCCATGTTTTGCAGTTTTTATGACTGTGGCTGTAGTTGGACTTTTGTAATGAATGATGAAGGAAAGACAACCAATAGAAGATTTTTACCAGACCAGTTAAAACATGATTATTTGAGATGGAAAAATGTAGCTGGAAAACTACAGAGAAAAAAAAAGAATATTACTAAAAGTGAAAGGAGGAAAAAGAAAGAACAAAAAACAAAGAGACTTAGACCAAATTCTTTGTTACTTAAAAGGAACTTTATTAATAAGTCAAGCATTAAAATACAAAATACACTTCATCCCGCATGAGAAAAGGAAAAAATCTTTGTCAAAAACTTCTTAAAACAAGTTACTCAAACCTTTGAAACACAAGTTACAGATGGTAGAAATGATATTGATCCCCCCCGACTCCCTCCTCCTCTGAAGCTTCACTTCGCTGCCTGCTGAGCCTGACGGCGAAGCAGAACGTAGATCTTCTCTTTGATCCAGTCCTTGTTGTACGGCTGGTACGTCTGCGTGTCGGCACGATACCTGAGGCAGCAGATTAGATTCAGTTTTTATGTTTAGGTCTGGGGGGGCTTTGCTTCTCTAATGAGGCTCTTTCTTGTAAAATAGTCGCAAATCGTGGCCAAATGACAGACTTTTGCTCTCCTCTAATTGGCGTCAGAAGTCAAGTTTCGCTACTGTGGGATAAAGGAGCAAAACGGCAGCTGGTAGAGACTCTGTTTTGCTCGAGGGCACTAAAGTAAAGCTGTTGAACCTCCTACTTAAACCCAATAAAAATGGCAAAAATCAAGTGGGCTTCAGTGCGTTTCATGTGCTCTTACAGCCGACTGGTTCTCGGCGTGGCAACAAAACTGGGACAATCACCGCAAAGAGTTTATCCTCATGAATTTTAATGACATGAGAAAGAAATAAAAACAAAGCAAAGGTAGGAAAATCAGAGGCTCTGATTTCTGTGAGAAAATGTGGAAGTAAACAATCTTTAGAAGGCAAACTAATTCCTACAAACTTCTAATCAGACTGTGTTCTAAAGCTGCTGAGGATTTCTTCATGAATAATATAAATGTTTTGGTGGCTTTGTGATGAAAATATGAAGGAAAAAAAAACAACAAAGAACAACACAATCCAGCAGACAACAGAAGAAAACTGAAATAAATGCCCTCATTTTATTGAAGGTTTTTGATGACAACCAGTTGATCTGTTTTACCACCACAGGATAAAATCACACCAGCATGAGCACTGAAGTTTTTCTGAATTGTTTGTGTACAGAGTAGGTCAATACTCTGACAACTTTTGTTAAATTAATCAAATGTTTTAGTGCACTGTGCTTCACATTGGTCAATTTCCACATCAAGTTTTATTCAATATGATGTATAAAAAGCATAAAGAGGAAAACTGTGGGTCTGTTCTGACTGTTCTGACTAGAAATGTAGATATTTCCTAAATAATGGTAAAATACTAAAGCAATGTGGCATTTTTGTTAAACTACAGATGGTTATCAATGGATTTTCTTTGCAATATTTCCTGTATTCTCCTTTATCGACAGGGATAGTTATTATTTATCATCTTTATAATTATTGTAACAAATAAAGCTTTTTTAAATATATTGTAGCATTTATAAACATGCCATGATTTTATCTAAAGCAGCAGTAGCCGTATTTCCATAAAACTGTTGAGCCAATTTGAAACAAATTTAAGAAAAGTTACATAAAACAATTGCAAAAATGTGAATTATCTGCTTTGAGGTGAATAAACTAGATTATGTAGAGTTGTTAGAGGAGTGGAAGCTGCTTCTTCACACGCACATTATTCAATTATTTGACAGTACATGCCACTATTTTTTTTTTTTTTGGTCAAACTTACACCAAGCAGCTGAGGTCGGCCAGGTCATCGATGAAGTCGAACAGCTGGCTGATGTCGTACGTTATCGACGGACTGTTGGGGTTCATTCTCTTTAAATGCTCTTCATACATCTTACACACACCTGTGACAGAGACGGAAAATTTTTAAAAATTACACTCTTCACTGTAAAACATGTTAATCCAATATTAATTACAGAAGAAATACAAATACAAAAAAAATATTTTCATATTTGACAGTGTTTTGATTCATGTTGCTGATTTGGTTCTTGTTTAAATGTAGCACTTTATATTGTCAGCTAAATATCTGATAAATTCATGATAGGGTGTATTTCTGCCGAGACAATAACATGGCAACAAGTTTGGTGAATTTTCATTACATATTCCAGGTGGCTCATGTGGAGTTTTAAAAATTTAAGGTAAGACACTGACTTTTTGTTTCGTCTTTTATGTCTTTTAATTACTGGCAGACTGGCAATAATTGTGAAAAATAACTGTAAGAAGAAATTAGAATTAAGTACATGTTGCATCTATTTATTAATTCCTTATGGCAGTTGGTGGGTGGTTCTCTTTATATTTATCTGACCCACAATAACCAGAATTTCCTCACGAGCGAACAAAAGCTGCATACATGTCATCTGTACATATAGAGAGGTACAACTCAACTATTTACTGTTATAGACTGAAGCTAGACTATAAGTTTTGTGAAAATTATAGAAGTTTCAGCGTAGTACTATTGCAAGCACGGTCAAAGGGAGTCTTGTTTGTCTTGTATCAATAGGAAAAGGTAAAAAAAAAACTCTTACACATAAATCAGAAGAGTGGAAATGTATTTAAGCACCATCGGCTCACCTTCCATACACTCGTTGACTGATTCATAATCAGCGTACGTCCTCCCCTCTGGCCTCTTGGTGGGCTGCACCAGCAGGATGGTGTGAGACTGAAAAACAAGACACATATTCTGATTAAACCATTCAATGTTTAGCTCAAACAGTGATCTAGTTTATCCAAATAAAACCATTCCAGCTGTCAAAATCGGTTTGTCATGCAGAGAAAGTATGAAAAGCTTTTATCTATATAACGCATTGGCTTGTTTCGGTTTGTTTTTCACTTAGGCGATAATAATAACAGAATAATAAAAAGGCAAATGTAGTACAATGTTAATAAAAGCATTTATTAGAGCATTTGAGCTTTAAAAAAACATATGGATGAAAGCAAGAAGAGCAGCTGTAAGTGAAACAGAATCGCCCCAATGATAAGATGAGTCAAGCTGTAGACTGAATATGTGTTATCAATATATATTTGTTCATTATTGAACACACAGAACAGCGTTTTTCTATATATCACCCTCTGAAGAAAGCTTTAGAAACTAAGACTAAACAAACAGACGCACAGTTAGCAGGTCGTGTTAGCAGACACCCACGTAAAACGATAATAAAGTGCCAATGAATGACTAATAAATGTAGAATACGATTTATAGTTCCAGAAGCTCTGCGCTGTAAGCAGTAAACATGCGGTTTTTTAGTCAGTGTAGTTTGCTGAAGCTGAACCACTGCCAAACGAACCTCGCATTCATGCTAGCTAACGTTAGCATCGAGTTCGTATCTTCACCAACGGTCAATTTCTGCTAAAACAGCCAACATATAACTCTGACTTTATAAAAGTGTAAAAAATCTTGTTTTGTAAATATCGTGTCAAAATGTACTAACCATGCTTTCGGTCGCTTTTTTTACTCGGTTTTGGTGGATTTTTTTGCACCGCTGCTTCTTCCAGACGAGATGACCTTTAGCACCGGAAGTACAAGCAGCTAGCGAACGTTATTTTTAAGTTGAGCTAAAAGTTGTTCTTTCTAGTTTTCTTTAATTTTTCTTTTACTAATTTTTATTCTTTGTTAATTTAAGTACTTATAATTAGCCGACTGTACGACGACTATATGTTGACGATTTATTTAATTTAATATTGTGATTAAAATTTATATTATGAACACTCCGAGCAGCGGTGAGCTCTTGAACGCAGCCCGAGCAGGAAGCAGTTCACAGCAGCGGCCGGATGATCTGTGAGGAGGCAGGAACAACAAAGAGGAGAAAGTACCCGGGTTTTAACCACCTCCGCCACACAAATACAACGAATTGTCGACTTTTCCTGGCAGGTGAGTGACAGTATATTAACACTACACTCCGGGAGCCACGTTTAACCGGAGCTTCGCCGGTTAGCTACCGTTAGCCGCCCTGCGCGGCCGCTGCTGCTATGCCGTTATGACATTACTGGCTAACGTTAACTAGCCGTTTTCTCGAATGATAAAACACCTCCGTTAGCACCGATCGGTAATTAACGTTATCGAGCACTGCTTTTAAATCTAATGACAACGTGAGAAGTCAAATTGAACCATTAGCACTTCAGCAATTATTAACGAATTGTCATTTCCCATGTGTTTAATCAGTAACGTGAACGTTACACACCCACAAATACTTTGGATTGGCATTAATGGTAACGTATCCTGACATAATTAACTATAGTTTTCTATTTCATGCGAGTTTATATATCGAATACAAGCCCATATGTCCGTAGAAAGAGCTAGTGGTTTCTGTAATCATTCCTCTTACCCAAACTGACCGTGGGAAAGAAAATGTGCTATATTTATTACATACATCTTAGATATTCATATATCTTGCAGACTTACATGCACTGTTTATGTGGTTCACACTGTATATTTTATTTATACTGCCCTGAAAGCTACTCCACTGAGAAATGTCACATTGCACAAGATTTTTGCTTCTTCTTTTACACTGCTGGTTAGATGCTAAACTGCATTTTCATTGTCTTAGTGTGTGTACTCTGCAAAAACAGTAAAGTTCTACCAATGCTTTTGTTCAATACAGTTGTGAAAGTTAAACTACTTTATTTTCACTTCTGTGACCAAGTTTTTCAAGTTAAACAGTACTGTGTGCATCTTGTTTGCTATTATTGTGACATATATCTACATATAGTTCAGATAATATCACTAGCTGACTACTGCATTTTCAATTTTCTGTTAATATGAGCTCAAAATGACATGTTTCGTGACATCTTCATTTTTTTTTTTGCATGTTTTAACTCACCCATAATCAGCAATTATTTGAATCTACTTGTCCAATATTTCAGATTCTGAATCAATGGCATAAGAGCAAGAATTTCGGACTTTTATCTTTTTAACTTCCTGATGCATTGCTGATCAAACATAGCCTCAAATCTTTATGTGCGAAAAATACGTACTGGAAGTGAATCAAAGGGCTGTTTTTTATTATCTTGGAAAATGTGTCCTATATCAAGCTGAAATTTCACAATTTTATTAATATCTGTATTTTGTGCTATAAAAATTTCAAGCAAATTAGAGATTATCAAGCAGAAATTGTTCTTTAAAAATCAAACATTTTGAGATTAAATGACCCTGCTATGTACTTTTGCTTAGTTGGGATTTTTCATGCAGGACTTTTACTCATACTGGAGTATTTTAACATAGCCGTATTGTCAAATTAAATCTCTATGTGCAAAAAATGATAATAAAAAAGTACTGAAAGTAGATTAACAGGCTTTTTCAAATTAATATTATGGAAAATATTTGACATATCAAGCTGAAATTTCACAAACATCTTGATATATATATCCACTTCTTATGTTATAAATTGTTGTAAAAATGTGATGATTTGAGATGGAATTACTCTTCTAATCTCACACACAATAATACATTTTAAAATAAAAATAAAATGGCACAAGGAATCCAGGCAGTCTGTGGGTTTGTTTGGTGTATATTTCTGCTGGGTCATAACTTTAGCTCCAAATTAACCAGGTTAATCCCTATAATTAATAATACTGTAGGGTCTTAGCCTTGTGCTCTGACTTCTTCCCACAGTTTAAAGACATGCTGAGGTTAATGGGTGATTCTGAATTGGCTGCAGGTGTGAGTGAGCTTGGTAGTCTGTCTCTTCGTGTTAGTAACCCTGTGATTGGCTGGCAGCCTGTCCAGGTGTAACCTACCTTTCACCCTACATCACCTGGATTAATCCCGCTCAGCTCTGTTCAGGACAAAGCAGCATATTAATGGTCATAGGTTGGATGGGATTAGCCTTAATGTTCATTATAGTCATATAAACTGTATTTTTAGTAGTCTTTTGTGCGGTTACAATCATTAATATTTAAATTGCACAACTAAATTCACACCATGAATAACACCAAAGGCTCT
Source organism: Amphiprion clarkii (assembly GCA_027123335.1). Classification (NCBI taxonomy): domain Eukaryota; kingdom Metazoa; phylum Chordata; class Actinopteri; family Pomacentridae; genus Amphiprion; species Amphiprion clarkii. The sequence goes on along the minus strand of CM049584.1, from coordinate 26,467,139 downwards.
TAACCTGAATATTTAAACTTTTCTTGTGGTGCTGCTGCTTTAAATGGTCTATATAAATGACGGTGACTTAACTTCTCCTGACCTTTTGAAGTTCAGCCAAGGCTAATAGCAGTCTTAATTAGATAAATCGGCCGGGTATCTCCCAACCCTGGAGTCTTTCTAAAATCAATTTTCCTCTTTGTGTTTCAATCCCTCTGTTCTGCCGCTCAGTGAGGAGACTTTATCCAGTGAAGCACAAAGAGGGAATTTTATTTAAGAGCTTTGGAAGATTGCAGCTGGATTCGACTCATTGAAACACGATAATGTCAGCCAGAGCTGCAACGATATCGGCGTGGAAAATTGCTGTAACTGTTGAGCTTTAAAAACACTTTTCTGAATTTTTGGTGCATTTACTATTGTGTACAGTAAGGAGAATAACAGAAATCATCCAGATTCTGAAAGGAAAAGCCCAAATGTAACCGCTTTTTTGGTGAACAGAAACTCAGGCATTCATTTTTTTGGACAGCATACCTAATTTTGTAAGTTTAACCTCGTGATCAGTTCTCTCTTTCATCAACTTTCCAAAGACAAAAAGATGAAAACATTTCTGTCTAGGTGGACCTCAGGCCTTTTCTTTTGACCTCTTTCCTTGAAATCTTATGCAACCTGAACAAAACATGCTAAGCTGGTTCAAAGTCTACAAACAACAATGCCTCAATAGAGAAATAATTCATTTAACATATCAATAAACTACATCCTTTGAGCTCACTCTATAGTTTTTTTTTTTTTAACATGCTATTACATTTAAAGCAGAATATGTTACTCACCTAATCAATTTTCTGAATTTTTATTAAGAAGAAAGTCAAATTGTCTGATTTTAGCTTCTGAGATTTGATTATTTTCTGGTTTCTTTTGTCCTCTTCACATCAGTTACAGTGAATTTCATTAGAGACGAAGATAAATAGCAAACATAGTACGATTTTCCAGTTACTCCAGCAGCAAGAAAGCACTTCCTCTTGTCTGACAGTGAGCTTAGAATAGATTCATTGTTGTCCAAAATGTGGCTAAATAAGGTTTATAATATTTTTGCATTTGTTTCTTGTGTGGTCAGGTGCTTGTATTTAAGTTTTCTTGTCCAACTTAAGAAAACAGACAATAGCTGTATGTGTAAAAACTAGAACTGCAACAGTTATTTGATCAACTATTAAATCGATCAACAACAATTTTATATAAAAATTTTGTATAACGTTATAAGGAAAACAAACTAAATATTCTTTGATTCAAGTTAGTTTATTTGGAATATTTTCTGTTTTCTCTTCTCATTTATGACGGTAAGCTGAATATGTTTGGGTTGTGGACAAAATAATCAACACTTTTCACCATTTCCTTACCTTTTATACACCAAACAACTAGTTGAGAAATCTAGAAAATGATATACAATGATAATAATCGTTAGTCACAGCATTAATGTCAGCTTTGGCTGGACTTTAAAATACATTTTTGCACAGAAAGACGACTATGAATTATGTAGTGACAATAAAAAATGTTCACTTCATACCATTATATACAAAATGAATGATTACTTCTAAGGCTGCGCAATATTGGAAAGAACTGACATTGCAAAATTTTATTTTTCTGCAATATGAAAAAAAGGAAATCTTTTTCACCAGATGACATGAGTCACTCAATTTGTAAAGTGTTATTAATTGCAGAAGGATTGGAGTGATTTTGTAGAGATCTGCCTCAAAAATCTAAATATAATTTCACACAGAACTTAAAAAAAAAGCAATTCAAAACATTTCTTCTGTGAAATAACACTGACAAAGACTTCCATAGCAGTTTATAGCTTTGGATTCCAGTCCAATCTGGCTTTGCACTCATCATGCACACCTTTTGTGTTGCTGATTTAAACGGTCAAACAAAGCGGTTGTGTTGCTTCGTGTGGTGGCAACAGTTGCGAGACATTGCAGACAGAGCGGCTGTTTTTGCTAAACATCATCCTTTCTCAGTCTGTGTTTATTTTGCAACAGAATCTTCCTCTTCAGGGTTTCTCTCTCCTGGTCTTCACTCGCTTTTCTGTGCACATACAAAGCCTGCATGCCAATAAAGTCTGAGTCTTATGAATAAAGTTTAAAAATCAACCCTCTACTAATACGACTTAAACCTTTAAATCAAAGTAAATTATGAGACAAACTTCTCTTGTAGATTTGTCACAGAAAATGAGAATCATGTGAGTTTTCTTTTTGCGCCAAACTACAAAACTATACACCAATAAGTGTTTTAATATACACTACAGTTCAAAAGTTTGGCAGTTTCATGTTTTCCATGAAATCTCAGACTTTAATTCATGTTCTAACATAACTGCACAAGGGTTTTCTAATCATCAATGAGCCTTTCAGCACCATTAGCTAACACAATGTAGCATTAGAACACAGGACTGATGGTTGCTGGAAATGTTCCTCTGTACCCCTATGGAAATATTCCATTAAAAATTTCCAGCTAGAATAGTCATTTACCACATTAACAATGTCTAGATTAGATTTCTGATTAATTTAATGTTACCTTCACTGAAAATAAGGACATTTCTAGGTGACCCCAAACTTTTGAACGGTAGTGTATATGCAAATATTGATTTAAGACACATTTTTTTGAGTAATTTTATGTTTTAAATACTACTGGACCTTAAATGTGGAACTACCCTCTTATGTGATTAATGATGGTGTGGCAGATATGAATTCCAACTAATACATGTGTTTTTTTTAATCTAAAGTCAGTCTTGTAACAACAGCTCATGTTTACAATGGAAAAGCTCCAGAATAAGCTTTGCTCTGTTCTGTTTCAACAACTTATCACACCCTCTATCTTTACACCCTCAGTTTTATCCAACGTTGTCGCCAACGAGCTTTTATAGAACCTATTTCTGGAGTATAATTTAGTTTCCTGCTCTCTTTCCACAGGGTGATACAGTTTGGTTTGCATGTGAGGACAAGCGTCGGCCGAGCCAACCATGGCGAACAATGCAGAGGATATTGAAAACAACATGGTCAGTATGAAAGCATGTCACTCCAACGCCGTGTTGGCGTTAATGTATCGGATAATTACCTCACAGCTGTGTTTCCGTAAAGGAATAGTCATCTGCTCCTGTTGGTGACGTCATCTGATAAGTTGGGGTTGATTTGGCCTTTGCTGCAATAAATTTCCCAGGACAGGATGATTATGTTGTGATAAGGAATGATGCGTTTTTACAACGCTGACACGCCCCTACAGCAACATTAAGTTTTTTTTATATGGCAAACAAAGATCATTTAAAACATAATATAAACACCAAGGACAACAGAAGGAAAGTACATCCCTAAGAACATGAGTGGTGTCTTTGAAATTGCTGTTGCTATAAATAAAGGTGTTTCCCTCTCAACTGTGAGAAAAAGTCAAAGTCCAGCTTTATAGAGTCAACTCGACAACCCTGAGGCTCGTCCAGAGTTTTGTTTACTGCACAACAATTAGATCTGTACAACAGTCGTTTCATTTCTGTCCTGAATTGTCACATTATAGGCAAACTGGTAGGAAAAAGGAGATTTAACACATATTTTTGAATCAAATTTAGAACTAATACAGTGAAGTTTTCAGTATCTTTTTTTTTTATAATTAAAAAACTGCAGATAATGGGCAGAGACTGAAATGTGGCCTAAAATGTGTCCAAAATGACTTAAATTGACCTTAGTGACTCGAATCTTGTTTAACGTGAGAAAATTTAAGATATTTTTGGGCACCTTCAAGTAAGTTTGGACCATTGTTGAGTTATTTTCAACAACTCTTGACTCATTTTGGACGTTTTTTGGATGGCTTTATTCCCAGTCCTGAGAAACAATGCGGCGCTCAACACTCGCTGAGGTCATTTCGCACAGCTGCCTGTTTAAGAGCTCTGGCAGCTTCTCGCTATTCAGATCGCTCTCCGGAGATATACACCTCCTGTCTTCATTTTCTGCGTACCTGGTGAGATTGCTTCACATCTGGGCTGCCGCGTGTCTCGACTCGCCTGGCAGCCTGACAGTTTGAGTTCACGCAGTCTCCTTGATTTTCGCGTCCTTATTTTGTCCTGACGGAGACGGATCCTCAGGGTGAGCGGGAACAAGCTCGGCGTTGTTACCCTTGGAGGAACTGAGCTACTGAGCCAGTTCAACTCACTTTTGCAGAAAGATCGAGGATTGATGGATTGGTTTGAACTATTTACGTGCCAAATTCTCAGATTAGAATATTCACAATGCCTCTGTTCTCAGCACACGCAGCCTGTAAAGATATAATTATGTTTTATGAGTGAAAGGATTGTAGTAGTAGAGGGCTGGTTAAACTGGAAATTACTGCCTTAGTTTGGCATAAGTTCTGCTATTCAGGGTAATTGTAAAGGTAGCATGATTAAAGGTGCTATATATACGTTTATCGTTTTGAATTTTCAGTTGCTTCCAACCAGGTAGCACTAGACCAGGGGTTTCAAACATGCGGCCCGCAGACCAAAACCGGCCCACCAGAGGGTCCAATCCAGCCCATAAGATGACTTTGTAAAGTGTAAAAATTACAATGAAGACATTAACTGCAATTTGTCTCATTGTCTTATTCTTGTAATATTTTGTCTTGTTTTTGTCTTTTTATGTGTGGCATTGATCGTTTGTCTCACATTTTTTTGTTTTGTGTTTCCTTTTTGTCTCGCTTGTGTTTTTTGTCTAATTTTTGTCATTTTGTGTTTTGCTTCATTGTTTTGTGTATCATTTTTATTGTTGTGTTTCACGCTTTTTTCATTTTTTGTCGTTAGTCCATTTTTTTGTTGCTTCTTAAATTTTTGTCTCTTTTCTTTGTTTTGTGTCATTTGTCTCATTTTTTGTCATTTTGTTTCTTGCTTTTGTTGTTATGTGTCTCATTTTTGTAATAGTTTGTCTTGTTTTTGTTCTTTTTTGTCCTTTTTAAAGTAAAATACTGCATCATTCAGTTCCAGATACCTGTGACTAAATGCTTTGGTCCTTTATAGATACTCTATGATCTGTAAGTTGTGATGTATAAATGATAAGGCATGATGAGGCATAATGTTGTTGAAATTGAATTTATTTTTCTTCAACCAATTTCGGTTTGTTCATAATGTTTTGTGAAAAGATGGTTCCTTAAATGTTTTCAGAATGTACTTTTTGCACTAAAACAAAGGAAAAGTTTTTCTAGTTGTGGTTATTTATAGGTTATTTTGTTACGATTTTACTGGTCTGGCTCACTTGAGATCAAACTGGGCTGTATGTGTGCCCTGAACTAAAGTGAGTTTGACACCCCTGACCTAGACCAACCTGCCTCATGTTTCCTGACCTACATTCTTGACAGGTGTCTATTATTGTGGCCCACAGTGTCATTCAGTTGCCTCTCCAGTGAGTCTTTTATCTCCACCATCTTGGACTGCATCCAGCGATGGTCAATGTCCTGCTTCTGAGCTTGACATCCTTTCCAACCAGAACCTGGTGCATTTGCACTTCCTTTAAGCTCATAGCAAAACAAGGACACCATCAAGTCCAGCTGCGATGAGGTAGCTGATTACCATTTCCAGCTGCAGTTCAAGAAGGTGGAGCTGGAGTCTGTCTGCACATTGAGAAGCAGCCAAGTGACACTGAGAATCACAACAATCCTGTCGGCCAACAAGCAGGGAAACATGAGACAGAATGGACCTGAGCTGCCTGATCAGATCATCAATCATTTTATAATTTTCTCCTTTTATCAACAGGACCAACAGCAGACCAATACAGTCCCAGAACCCCCTCAGGAGGCCAATGTGACCAGAGCGAGGTCTAGGGGAGGTTCAGGAGCTGGAGGAGGAGGTGATCGAGGAGGAGGAGGAGGAGGAGGAGGAGGTGATGCTGGAGGCAACAGTAGCAGCCCGGAGCAGAACGGGCAGCCTCCCGCCGCTCGTCCTCCGCTGGTGGTGGAGACCGAGGAGGACGAGGATGAAGAGCTGACCTTGAAATACGGCGCCAAGCATGTCATCATGCTGTTCGTCCCCGTGACGCTCTGCATGGTGGTCGTCGTGGCGACCATAAAGTCCGTCAGCTTCTACACGCAGAACGACGGCCAGAGACTGTGAGTGTTGACTGTTATCAACATTAGTCTGTTAGGACAGTTTAAATAAGATGTAATGCTGCTGCTCTGCCACTAGGTGACATCAATGCAATGTATTATATCTGCATAGTTTGAATACCAAGACTGCACTGTAATTGCATAAGATCATTATGGCCGACTCTGAATCTGGTCCAGAACGCGTAAACATAGTATTTTATATCTTTAGCTGCCACCCAGAGCAGTTTATCTCCCCAGAAATAGCTCTAAGCCTAAACACGAAGCTCCTAAAATTAACTATAATAACACATGAAAGTCAACGTATACAAACAAATATACAGTGAGATTTCTTCACTGTGTTTGTTATACTTTCTATTCTTTGCTGTTGTGTTTACGTCTCTTGATGAGTGTTTGTCATGTGCATTTCCAGGATCTACACACCGTTTCCCGAAGACACAGACACGGTAGCACAGAGAGCATTAAACTCCATCCTGAACGCCACCATCATGATCACCGTGATCATCGTCATGACTCTGGTGCTGGTGCTGTTATACAAGTACCGCTGCTACAAGGTACAGGCTTCTCACGACACACACAACCACAAATAACACATAACACATTCAGTTACTGTAGTAATAACAGCCCACATGTTACTCACAACCATAATCACATCTCTGTACCAATCGAATGTCCATCCTCTTCAGATTTTATGAGTTATACATGTACACAGAACTGCATGATATTGGATGTTAGGTTTTTGTGGTCTTATCCAGTACCAGCTCCATGTGTAAAATATAGCAGCTGTGGATGAGAGAAGAGCTGACAGCTGGAAGTCAAGACATCACATTAAACTCTACGTTCTGCTTGTTTGACCTCCTGTCTTCTCCTGTCCTTACTTAAAGGGACACTTCATCATCACAGAGACATCACTGATGTTATTAATTCTACCTGCGCTTTACCTGTCAGCAGAAAAGTGTAGAAAATGACCATAAATCATGTTCTGCAAAGTTGCACAGGTGAAGCTTGATGATTTTAAAACCCAAACTCCCGTTAAACCGGAGCACCAGACAGATAGATAGACAACCTCTACCATCTAACAGTCTTGTTAGTTTAAAACAAACACCAGACGGTTCTTGTTAGATTTAATATTAACTCTGATTTTTATCTTCACAGGTGATCCAAGGCTGGCTCTTCCTCTCCTCCCTCCTCCTGCTCTTCTTCTTTTCCTACATCTACCTCAAGTAAGCAGCACACCTCATCATTTTATTCCCAAACTTGCATTAAAAGTTCATAAATGTCAAGTTATTTAAGTCTTTATGATGGTACATGGTGGAGTTTTCCCAGGTGTTTTCATCATGCTTCTCCTCTTTTCCAACAGAGAGGTTTTCAAGACCTACAACGTGGCCATGGACTACTTCACCCTGGCCATAATAATTTGGAACTTCGGCGTCGTGGGCATGATGTGCATCCACTGGAAAGGACCTCTGCGGCTCCAGCAGGCCTACCTCATCATGATCAGTGCCCTCATGGCCCTGGTTTTCATCAAGTACCTGCCAGAGTGGACCGCCTGGCTCATATTAGCCGTCATCTCCGTCTACGGTAAATCCTCGCGTCTACTTTCTGACCTCTAAGCAAGAAAGCTCGAGTCTTTAAGCAACCTTTTGAAGATGCGCATCAGTCGTCTGGTTTCTTTTATCAGCTGCATGAGATAACCGGATGACACAGCCTGAAGGAAAAGGGGAATTTTAAAATGTATCATCGAACTAAGTTTAGAGTTAACACGTCCTATTTTTATTTTAGAACATTTTGGCAGTTTAGCTTTTTTCTAGATTTATATACAATGAGTTTAACCTTACGGCATATCCCTTCTAACAGAACTGTGGTATGTATTCTTATTTATTGTAAGGATTATTTCCTCTCCAGTGGTACATATGAAACAAATGTTGACATCACATAGCGTGCTGTAAGGAAGGATGTTTCTCAAGACTAAACGTTTACACAGATCCTTGACAAAACTGGGCTGAAAAGTTTGTGAGGAATAGAAATGTGGGGGAGTCAAAGTATAAAAGCTGAATAAGATTTCCAGGAAGCACAGTTTCGGCACAGTTCAGATGCGGCTTATAGTCTGGATCCACGGATTTGTTAAAGATAATGGCACACCGTCACTGTAACTATGACAACAAGTGAACGCTACGTCAGCTGCTGGCTGACGATCAAATCCACCGCTGTGGACTTATCGGGACTTATCTGTCCGAAATGATACAAGGAACAATTGATTAAATTGTGTGGGTGTTTCTGAGTCCAATCAGTTCCGCCTGCTACATATTTAAGTCACGCGATTCGGTATCCATACATAAAGTACACATTCATAACACATGTCTGTGCTCAGTGCAAGGTCATTTTTTATTAAAGATTTCATCCGCCAGAAATAATACGACGACTGAGCAGCCTCAGCAGAGAACGGGGCTCTCTGAGTGATTTTCTTGTTTGTGTGTGTGATGACCAGTCATAGAAAATTGTTAGACCAATTAAAAAAAAAAAAAAAAAAATAGAATTGAAAATTGCTTGAATCTGGTCTATAAATAAATAAAGTTGGACACCGCTGTCTTCAATAATGCATCTAACTTTTACAGAAGTTCAGATGGTGCCGTGTTGTTTTGTCTCTTTCTTCCAAAACCGTGCACTGAGACAAAGTTCAGGTTATATTTGGCATAATAAATTAGATTTCTAGTGATTGTTCAGTTTCCAGTTCAAAGAAAAAAAGTTTATCAGGAAAAGAACTGAAGTGATTCTGAGAATTTTAATTTACTCATTTCATTATGTGAAGAAGTGAACTGTTTCAAGATGAAGGAGAGCATTTTGGGCTGCCAGAGCCAGAATCTGACCACTTCCCTGCCTGTTGTTATCACAGATGTTGTGTGAAGCTTTTCGGCATCTCAAAGAGCTCTTTGTTCGGTGGCTAACATCTCTTGTCTGGTCTCTGTCTTGTTTCCTCTCAGATCTGCTGGCGGTTCTTTGTCCCAAAGGGCCTCTGAGGATCCTGGTGGAGACGGCTCAGGAGAGGAACGAACCCATCTTCCCAGCTCTCATCTACTCATGTAAGAGAGACAGCAGCCCACTCTTCAACTCCTTTCAGATGCTTCCAGTGCTTTAACTTCAACTGACACTTCAACTCTAAAGTATTTCCACTCAGCGACTCTCAAACAGCTTTTAACACTTTCACTTCACTTGAATCCTTTCAGTAGTTAAAGCTGTGTTGCCTTAAGCTTCCTGTGCTTCTGTTAAAATACCACTTTAACTTCATGCAGTGCGTGTCTTTTGTCAATTTAAGTGACTTTAGTGCTTCAATAGAGGGTGCAGTTTTATGTCTGAAGAGCTCCAACGTCAGCTGTTACTGCCGTGCAAAAATGTTTAAAAAAATCTAAAGTTATTGCAGTTGGAGCAAGACACTTCCTACAACAACCTTGACACCTTCTGGTATTTTAATCGACTCACTTCTTCCACAGCTACGATGGTTTGGCTCGTCAACATGGCCGACACCGACAGGCCGAAGAGGAACTCCACAGAAGCAGCTTCGCCCCAACAGGAGGCTCAACAAGGTGAGCGTTGAGTCTGGATGATTGATTAGGTTCCAGGTCGGTGCCAGATGGTTACTGCTCAAACTGTGCGGCCGTTGTTGAGTCCGTCTGATCTCACCTGACAGCGCCGATAGCGTCTCCGACCCCCTCGAGTCCGTCTCAGGACGACGGAGGATTCTCCTCCAACTGGATCAGCAACCAGGAGCACCAGCTGGGACCGATGCAGTCCACCGAGGAGACCCGACGGGAGATCCAGCAGATGCCCTCCGCCCGACCTCCGCCTGAAGACGACGATGAGGAGCGTGAGTCATGAAAGCAGAATAATAAACCTCCTTGAGCTGGCATTTGAAACCAGTAAATCTAGTAAATATTGTGTATTTAAATGTGTCATCATCCGGCTGTGAGGGAGTTTTACTGTAGTTTGAAGTAGTAGTGAAGTAACGAGCCAGTATTTGAATATTGCTGTTTGTTTTAATGTTATTCCTTGAGTCCGACCCCAACCCAGGGCCATTTGCTACAGGTCCTTCCCCTACTCTCCTCCCTATGTTTCCTGTCTCTCTCTCCCCATGCTACATAATTTTAAAAAAGCCTAAAAATGCCAAAAAAGCTCCAATTACACCATTTGTCAGAATAAGAAAATGAAAAAAAAAAACAGAATCGTATTAGATTTTTAGCTTTCCAACAGTCTTTGAATGTCCAGTGTGTGTGACATACAGTTCCAAACATAAGCTTAAATTTGTGATATTTAATTAAAAATCACTTCATTCTACATCAAGAAATTGCCAAGAATACACTGTGTGCACTAAGACAATCATGTGATAAAAGTTAAGTATAAATTAAGTACAGGAGGTCCTCTGTTTACGACATCCTCGACCTACGGCTTTGCGTCAAAGCTGGTTATGTGGAACTAGTTGGCAAGTGAAGCAGATGAATACGTCGTTGCACGGCGCTATAAGACGGCTTTGTTTACATTCTCCGTTTGTACGTCATCTTGGATTGTGCTACATTCACTAACTTTTTGCCCTTCATTATGGCTCCCAAGCGTCAGTCAGACTCTTCTGATGGCAGTGCTTTGAAGAAAAGGAAAACCATCTCCATGTGTGCAGTCTACACTGCAACATAAAAGCTGCAGCTATCCAGCTGGTTAAACTCATGCTCGCAAAATGAATCATGAGTCGTAGCAAACTTGACTTCTTTCCTGTGGCTCTTGATACACATTACAGAGTGAAAGCTGCAACAAAAACTGAATAAAACAGCATAAATACGTGTAACTAAATCCTTTTAACTGAACCAGTAGGTCCAAAAATAAAGTTAATTACTTACGACATTCCATCTGTGGCATTTGAGCCGTGCATCCAGAAAAACACGTACATATGTAAAACTAAACATCGTTTTTTTTGGTCTCTTGCACATCTTTAAGGGACTATTTTTCTCTGCATGGCTTCACTCTCTTCTCAACGAGTCGTTAATCTTGTCTGTTTGAAGAATAGGAAGCCTGCTGTGGATAGTTAGATATTTTCTTTAAAAAAAAAAAAAAAAATCAAAACAGAGACAGTGATTCAACACAGTAGATGTCAAGACATGCTGTAATACTCTGAAGGACTGAGGAAAAAACATCAATCTTTAATTTGTCTGTTTCCTGTTGCTTTACTAGACAAAAATAAAGTTTTTTTTCCCTTACTGTTTAAATCCTTATGTCATCACATATAAAAAAAAGATATCAAATGTGCATGAAAAGGAGTAGTGATAGTGCATTGCTGTCCCTTCAGATTTAACTCTCTACTGGACTCTGTAATTCAGACTCAGATTGTCTCCTCCTGCCTCCTCGCCGTGTAATCATCATCTTTCACTTCCCTGTTTTCCGAACACATTAAACGTTTATAGGAATGTTTTTATGCATTCCCCTTTCTGCGAAATTCTTGCGTTCGTGAATGTTTTTAGTCAGAGAAAATTAGGAAGCGATTATTCACAGCAATTGCTAGGTTTCATGTCTATTTGAGGGGCCTGCGCTCTTTTCTGACTCGGAGCGTCGGTAAATACGGGGTCGGAGCTCTTGTTTGCGCGGTAATTACAGCTGAGGGGGCCGGAGGGTGTGGGGCCGGAGCGAACCTCGTGTTTGAATTGACTCCACCCTGAATGCGGTGTCCTCCTGGTGTTCTCAGGGGGCGTCAAGCTGGGCCTGGGAGACTTCATCTTCTACAGCATGCTGGTGGGAAAGGCGTCAGCCGCGGCCAGCGGCGACTGGAACACCACGCTCGCCTGCTTCGTAGCCATCCTCATTGTGAGTTGCCTATTTTGGTGTCACGTTCGAGTCACCGCAAAACCTCATCTCAGCACAATATGTAACCCCACTTTATGTGAACCGCTTGACTGTATAACAAGCTGTGTGTGTGTGTTATTTTTTCCCCCCGCTGTGCTGATTTTGTTTGGTACACAATGTGCCGTTTCCTCAGGGTTTCATTTTCTTCCTGTGCCCCCGCAGGGCCTGTGTCTGACCCTGCTGCTGCTCGCCATCTTTAAGAAAGCCCTGCCCGCTCTGCCCATCTCCATCTTTTTCGGCCTGGTCTTCTACTTCGCCACAGACAACTTGGTACGGCCCTTCATGGACAAGCTGGCGCTACACCAGTTCTACATTTAGCAGGACGCTGCCCCGATAACCCTCACCCACATAGCTCTCCGGCCAACAACACGAGAGCGGTCCCGTCACAGCCGGAGGAACAAAAGGTCGATGCAGGGGCCCTTCCCGTCCCCACATCCCCTCCTAAGACCTCCTGATGCCGGGACACACCATGTTCTTTTTCTTTTTTTTTTTTTTGTTGTTGTTGTTGCTCTGCCTTTCTTTCTGGCACCAAGGGAGGGTTTTTTCCCCCCCGACGACGGTTAAATAAACGTTTTAATTCAGTTTTAAAACCAAGAAGCGACATTTCTCGCTCGACTCGGGGCCCCGTCTTCGATCTCAGCGGGAACATTTTTACCGTTTAATTATCCAGGGAAGCTTCAGCGCCCCTGCTTCACATCCACAAACACTATCCTGGGGCTTTACAGCAGGTGCCTTGCTCAGGGACACCTTGGCGGTAGCTGTTGAGCAAAGGGAGGTAATTTTTCATGAACTCTCCCTTTCGAAGACTTTAATTAAACATCTTTCATCACACGCGAGCTACAACCGCCCCCCTAAGATGACAAAAGCCTTCATACATGAGACTAACGGACACTCGACGATGATGATAATAGATAGAAATGTGTAGTTTGATTGTGTTTGAGATGTCAGTCACCGGAGCGTGCTTTCCTCACTGCTGGTAGGAGTGTTTTTTCTTCACTTTAGACACTAAATTCAAAGCTCTGATGGACGATTTACACCCACGAGGACGGACGCTTTGATCACGCGGGAGGATTTTACTCTCCAGGACTGAATTGTGAGTGTTGTTGTGACACCGAATCATCACCCTTGAAGTTTTAAATCACGTTGGAATTCACGGCTCTGAGAGGGAGGGAGGAGCTCAAACACTCACCTGTCAGCCGCCAACAGTTCTGCTGGGGCAGTCGGAGGTTCAGTGCCTTGCTCAAGGGCATTTCAGTAGTTGTTGTTGTCGTTACTGTGGGACAGAAACGTGCTTTTCATTCTATTCCCCCCGACTAATTTTTTGATTACTTTCTCTCTCGACCTGTCCAGGGATTGTAACCTGTGATCATTCGGTCACAAACTCTGAACCTTTAGGCTACAGCTGCCCTCATGACGCTCGCCTGGTGCTGTTTGGATCTATGCTACATCAAACACGAATACTGTTGTGTTTTTGGGTTTTTTCCCCCACGATTATGCAGAAGAGGAACTTTGTATTTTTTGAGATACGACGGTTAAGTGTTAACTGCGTTCCTGCTAAAATTCAGAAAACGGTTCATTCGGTCCTGATCAATGAGGGAATAGATGTAGTTGAATTTGATACTTGAATTTGCCAACATTTTTTGGGGAAATCTCCATTTATGAAGCGTAAAAAGCTGAACCGACGTTTTAAATCTCGTTCAAAAGAAATCAAAACATTTTAAATCAAGGTTTGTGAGAGAGACTGTAGAGGACCAGCTGCACTCTTCTGTTGTTGCACTCGAGCTTCACGCTTGCAGATAAAAGAATCCAAGAGGGAACAAAATAATGATATTTGTTCTGAAACTCAGTTTTTTTTTTCTTGTTCCCCTTTTGTTTTTAGGGAATATGTTGGGTGACTGGCTTTTTTTCTGTCCTTCACATGCATATGTGTGTTATGCAAGGTTATTCTGATTCAGATTTTGTTCTTTTTTTAATAAACAATGAAACTGAAAACGGGATATATTTTTATTCTTTCTCATCCTTTGTTGACCGCAGCGTCGCTCTGAAGGTGGTAATCTGTCAAAACAGTTGGGTTTCGGTGGCAGCTATGCTGGTGTTTTTTGCAGTTTACCAGCCGGCGTTGGACTACCTATCTAAATTTGATTGTGTTCTAGACTACGAGAAGTGTAGTTAACGATCTTGTGTGCTCACAAAACTCCGTCTGCATGGAAGTGAGTTGCTGGGAACTGCAGCATTTTGATCTGCAGCAGGTCAAGATGTTTAAAAAACGGTTTCAGGGCCCATATATTTCACAATGAGACGAATTTTCTCAGCTTGGACTTGGAGTTTATTACAGAAACCTTCCTTTAAAACTGCTGGTGTTGAATCTGAAGGATTCAGGCTTTTTTTTTTATTTGTTTTGATTTAATAGCATCAATTCCCAACAGAGCACATCAGATTGTCAAGTCAAGACTTTCCAATGTTCTATTAAAGAGAGAAATCCAACCATTCCCTGTCTGCAGCAGTTAGTGCCAGTATGAACAAAAAACTCTATTTTTAGGAAGAAACATCAGTCATCTAGTTTTTTTTGTCGAGAGAACAACCCAGTTTGTGCTCCTTTGGTTCTGTATCAGTCAGATTTTACTTTTTGGTACTTTAAAAGTGAGAGAAAAAATCCACAGAGTAGTAGAAATGCACTGGGAGACTAAAGCTCAGCAAGATACTAGTGAAATACTAGAAATAAAACTAGAACTGCAGGCAAATATAACAGGTTTTAGCAGCACTATCCAATTCAGACTCGACTCCCACTCTCCATTTAAAATCCTTCTGCTCACATACAAGACTAAATATAGGGAAGATGTGCAATGAAAAAAAATAGATAAAAGACAAATAAAATTGACAAAAGTTATTCTGTGCTTTATCAGGCTCCCTCACTGTATGAAAGTGCAATATTAAATGTCTAGAGTACTTCCAGTTTCCAGTATTCCAGCTTAAACTAAATAGGAAGGATTTAAACTAAGTGGTAAGGATGGTTAGGATACACAAGATCTCAGAAAAAGAGATGGTGTGCTTTACAAATTACCTCATTTTAAGGTTGTAATTGGTTGATGTGGACAAAGATTTGTTGTGTTTGTTGTGTTGTTTGTTTTTTGGTATTTTTGTCTTCATTAAATCGATATACTGGAGAAAGGAAGGACATTTAGGAAGTGGAGCAGTGGAAATACATGCAGTAAAAGTCCAGACTGGCTGGGAATTGAAGTGGAGATACGCTGCTTGAGAACGTCGGTTCACCCAAGATGGAGGTCAGTGCACAATTAACCATTATTTACATTGTTGATTAATGTGTTGCTTATGTCCTTGACTAATCGATTAGTTTGTTTGGTCTATAAAATGTCAGAAAATGGTGAAAAATCTTAATCGGTGGTTCCTAAAGTCCAACGTGACGTCCTCAGATGTCTTGTTTTTCAACACAATCCAAAGATATTCAGTTTACTGTCACAGAGGAGGAAAGAAACCAGAAAATATTCACATTTACAAGGCTGGGGCAGAAAATTGAGACTGTTTATTATTTAAAAAATTGCTCTAATTGATTCATTGCTAATCAGAATCGCTGATGATTAATTTACGATTTGACAACTAATTGATTTTTTAGTCATTGTAGCTGTAGTTACTGGACCTTAAATCTTAATCTGCAATGTAACTCAAGTCTTCAGAAAAGAGTAGCAAAAAAAGTTCCTCTGAAATGTGATTGTAAAATTGTACCTTAGTGTATCATTTCAACACTGCATACCTTACTCACTGCACAATACAGCAGACAAAGCTTATATTTTTTATAAAACTACATTGTTTTTTTTTGTTGTTGTTTCCCCTCCACTCAGAGGTCGGGACCATTTACAGATAAACCCTCTAATTTTTGGTTTTATATTTTCACACAGTAACAGAACTCTCTGGTCTCTCCTGCTTCATCTGGTTTCCAAACCCTCCCTGGATCTGATGCAAAGCATCTCTGCAGACGGTGGGAACATTGTGGAAATTCCTCGGCGTGCTGGTGCGTTGGCATCCCGCGCTCGCCGTCCCTCGATGCCAACTGGCTGCCGGGCTCAGTTGGCTCGCCGCCTGGAGCGCCGGTGGCACTAGTTGTCACCATGGGGACTGTTTGGCCTCGCCGGCCGGGACAGTGGCGCAGTGTGGCAGTTTACCCAGAATGTTTAGCGTCACACTGGGACTTACCTAACAAGCCCTCGGCGAGGCCTCATTCTGGCATGAGAGTCCTGCTGCTGCGCTGCCCAACAGCTACACAGTTAATTCCATAATGCTTCCCCTGCATCGATTCCAGACACCTGCTCTGTTCAGATTAGGTTACAACATGCACTTGAAACCGTTTGGGCTTCATTCCCAGAAAAGATTAACCCTTACTCAAGATGTAATTTCCCCCCCTGTGGCGATAAACTTCCATTGAATTCAGCTAGAATCTTATGTTTCTGTTTTGTTTCCTGCTTGCAGATGTTTAAAATACCCTCCAGGCATGTTTGGAGATGAAAAATACATTTCTTCCATCATGTAAAAAATCTGAATTTACAGTGTCTATAAATGTATGTATTGCTCTTTTAAGTTTTCCATTTTTATTGTTCTTCAACATTGAATCATGGCCAATTTAATATGGCTTTTTAGACAAGAATTTGCAAAAAAAAACAAGACACTTTGGTGTCAAAGTGAAAACAGATTTCTGCAAAGCACGGTGGTGGCAGCATCATGATGAGAAGCATGGTGGTGGCAGCATCATGAATGACGTAAAGCATGGTGGTGGCAGCATCATGATGAGAAGCATGGTGGTGGCAGCATCATGATGAGAAGCATGATGGTGGCAGCAATAGGATGTGAAGCTAGAACAGTCATTTACCACATAAACAATGTCTCGACTGTATTTCTGATTAATTGAATGTAATCTTCACTGAAAAATTGCTTTTCTTTCAAATATAAGGACCTTTCCAAAATGACCCCAAACTTTTGAACAGTAGTGTACGTATTTATAAATACTTAAAATTCATCTTTAATTTCTGCTGATTTTTTTATTTTTTTTTGCTGAAAATTGCTGCTTTGAGGCTGTACTTTCTCTATTACATGTGTGTAATGTTATTGTTTTAGCTTCTAACACTATACTATGTGCTCTTGTCCGCGGGAACAGGTCATGAGTTTCTGCTCTGAAGAGATGGCAGCTGTGAGGTTGGCAGCCCTGAGGATCATTTTTTGCACCCTTGCGAAGGGAAAACTGCCAAACTCCAGACATGGCGTCACCACAGCAGCATAGCGTGTGAGAAATACGGCAATTATGGTAAGTGGAATCACATACAGTATTATGCATATGAAGGCTTTAAGTTTCCACATTACACTTAAGTAAGACGCCTGTTGGACTAGTTGGGATATCCCAACCAGTACTGCCTTAAACTCACATTACAGGGGAGTTAAGAGGAACTTTCCACTCTCAGTAGAAAGATCTGAAAACACCATCAGAGGTGGGATATATCAGGCAGCAAGTGAACAGTCAGTTCTTGAAGTTCTTGGAAAAACGACCAACCTGTGATGGATAGATGACCTGATCAGAGCATCTCAAACAACAGATCTTGTGGGGTTTTTCCGGGATACAGTAGTCAACAAAAGTGCTCTATCGAAGGACAACTGGCTTCCCAAGAATCACTGATGTGTGTAGGGAACAATCCTAGCCTGGTTGGTAAATTTGCACAACTGATAATATTGTCGGGACTTAATATTTCCATGTAGTTTAGATTTTAATTGTGAAAATTCAAAATACTGAGGTAAATTCATATAGTATATTATACTGTATCATAGGGGTGGTGAAAAAAATAGATAATCAATTAATCGCGATTATTAAATGGCTGGTTATGAATCGGTTTTAAATTTCCAAAAAATCGATTATTAAATTTTTCAAATTGTAATACAAAGGCGAGTCCTCCTGTTACTGGCTGTCATATATGATTTAACCACAAGGTGGAGCGCTATTAACCGTCTGTCATAACAAGACACGTGTAACTGAGCCAGCGAGCAAGTGTGTCGGCGCTAACCGGATGCTAACTGAGGTGAGCGACGCCTGATAAATGAAAACAGAAAACAAAACATCCGACAACCAACTAATCCACCCAGCTCCATCTGGGTTTAAAGCAAGCGTGTGGGTACAATTTGGTTTTCATGGTAAGTCCTCACAAGACATCGACAGAGCCTATGTTGTCTGCAAGCTTTGCCACACTAAGCTAAAGTACTGCGGCAATACTAGCAACATGATCCATCCAGGGGAGGCAGCCAGGGCTGAGAACGAGGGTCCGAAGCCTGTCATCCCACCAAACCAGGTGGCTAAGCTCTCACCCGGCTCGGAGCGAGCTAAGAAAATCACAAAGTGTACATCCTACTTCATCGCGAAGGATATGAGACCATACAGCGTGGTGGAAAACACGGGCTTCCGCTATTTAGTCCACAATCTGGCGCCAAGATATGTTATTCCGTCCCAGAGCTTTCTTCACGCATAAATCGATCCCAAATCTTTACAAGGAGACAAAGTTTTCCGTGCAAGAGTCCATCAAGTCTGCTCACAGGGTGGCAATAACTTGTGATGCCTGGACATCCAGAGCTACGATCTCATACGTGACCATCACGGCTCACCATGTCAGCAGTGAATGGAAGCTCATTTCCTACATGCTTCAGACCACAGCTATGGATGGCAGCCACACAGGGGCGAATATGTGCGAGTTTCTTAGAACAGTAGCAGACGAGTGGGGAATAGAGAAGCACGACCTGGTCTTCCTCCATAAGAATCTGGTTGTTCCAGAGCAATGAATATTGTTGACTATTATTTGATCACTCAATTTACACAGTGTGTTCTGTTTTTACAACTGTGTACAGTATAGCTATAAGGTTACAGTAAAAGGTGTGGAAAGGAAATTAACTTTACATTCATTTTTACTATATAAGTTGCCATGCAAAAATCTGGTTGTTCTAGACCACTGATTCAGTACTTGATTACTCACAACACAGTGTGTTGTGTTCTGTTTTTTCTATTACAGCGTATAAGCTACAGAAAGTTTATTGTATGTCCTATTTCATTTTGCCATTTAAGTTGCCATGAAGGTCCAAGGTATTACACTCTGCTCTGTGACCACAGAAAGTTCCACAGCATCTGCATCTTTGTTATATGGAAAGTAAAATGAATAAATAAATAGAATTTGGACATTTATTCACAAGTGTGGATATTTTTAACACTGAAAGACTACATTTAAAGCAAAGTAAAGCAAAAATTAATTTGGATATTACAATTACACTACAATACTGAAGGTGCTGTGAGGTGTTACTCAAAAGAGAAGTCAAATAATTCAGCAACTGACTGACGTTAAATTGAAGATCAATAATCGGCAAGAATCAAAAATCGAATCGATAATCGGCAATAATCGAAAATCGGTTGGTAATCAAATCGGGATTTCAATAATCGTAATCGAATCGGGAAATTGGGCCAATTCACCACCCCTACTGTATCATAATAATACTATAGAGACAGGGTCACTGGGGCTAAAGGATCATTTATGCTGGTGCCACAGATAAGCTACTGTAGCATAAACTGCTGAAAACCGTAATGCTGCTCTGATAGAAAGATATCAAAACACACAGTAGCTTGAGAGTGTCCATGTTGACTCCTGTCCACAACTTAAAGGTCCTACATTTGGCTCAGGAGCATCAAAACTGGACCATAGGACACAGAAGAAGGTGATCTGGTGTAATGTTTTTTTTTCCCCATTATATAGATGGGACGGAGGATGTATGTCATTTACCTGGGAAGAAGATGGCAGCAAGATGCACAATGGGAAGAAGGTAAGTTTTTTTGGAGGCAGTGTGATGCTCTGAGCAAAGTTCTGCTGGTAAAACCTTGAGTTCTACATTCATGTGGATGTTATTCTGACATGTACCAACTCCCTAAAGCTCGTTGCATAGAAGCAGTTTTCCCTTATTGCCTCTTTTAGCAGGATAAACCTCCCTGCCACATTACAAGCATTGTTCAGGAAAAGTGTGTGGTGCATGGTGATGGCAGCATCATGATGTGGAAGATGGTGATGGTGACATCATGATGTGGAGCATGGTGGTGGCAGCATCATGACGTAGAGCATGGTGATGGCGACATCATGATGTTAAGATGTTTCTCAGCAGCAGGTCCTGGAAGGTTTGTGTAGGTCGAGGGTAAAATTAATGCAGAAAAGTTTAGTAACGTTGACCAAAGCACATTTTTCAGCAGAGGGAGACTTTAGTTTAGACGTCATGTTTCTTTACAGGCCTCTAAATATGTGCCTGAAGCTACACAGAGCTAATGTGTTGAGCATCCCGTGTATGTTGTGGAATTAAGCAGCAGACTTTGTGGCTGAGTGTCACACCTGAGTACGTTCCAGGTTTCCCAGGATAGCTCTGCTAAGGGGATTATCGTGCAGGGAGGGACGTCTGCTGCACCTAAGGAACTGAGGATTAGACTTCATTAATCACTGACAGGCAGCGAGCGTAGACGACGCAGGACAGAGGCCACGAAGAGAGACGAACACACTCCGCAAAAGATGTCTAAAGACAAGCTGGAGAGCCTGGTGAAGCGCATGGAGGAGACGCTGTCGGAGATGGAGCAGCTGAAGCTCCACTGTGGGAAGCAGAGCGAGGAGCTGAGCCAGCTGGTGGTGGAGCTCCGGAGAGAGAACCAGGAGCTGGTGGAGAAGTACAACCAGCTCGCCGTGGACATGAAGGAGGCCAAGGAGATTATAGAGCAGCTCCAGGACACGAAGTACGCCTTCAACGCCAAGGAGAGGCAGGCGCAGAAGCTCAGCCGGCAGCTCTGAGGGGACCGACGGACGGACGGAAAAAAACTGCTTGTTGCAGGAGATTTTCTAAAGACTGGGTGGGCATGCAGGCTAAACTGGGCACAGCTGTTTTCTTTAACATATAGAGGTTTTGTTTTTTCCCTTCTGACTGAGCATGTGTGTACATTTTATGTCTGTGGGAGGATGGATGTAAAGCTTAGTAATTTGAATGTAACTTAAATCCTGTGGCTTAGAGCTCCTTTTAAAGCCACGGCTAGACTTAATGACCAGGAGTCGAAACTGGAGGTCTCTGGAAAAATGTGGACTCTGGTTAAAAAAGGGGCTTTTTTTCTCCAGATTATGCATAAGACATTGTGCTCATTAGGTTTCTATAATTAAAACAACAGCGTCCCTTGAAGCTGGGATGCACTGCCCCGTAAAGACTTTATTGGATAAACGGCACTGGATATTATTTTTAAGTGGGTGGTCATCTATATTTGGTATTTGGAGAGTTAAGTCCTAAAAATACCTCATTATCCCTCCTTGCCCTCAACCTTGATGTGAGACTTCGAGGTGCCTCCCTCCTCTCCGGGTCGAAGACTTCAAGGAAAACAGATGTGGTTTAATGGGAATCAGTAAATAAAATAGCTGCTGCTGCAAATCCTCAGCAGGTTTGTGAAGCCGAGTGTCACTTGTGTCAAAGGCTTTTTGCATCGTGTACAAATCTGACAAAATCGAAGCATTAAATCACCGATTTAATATCAAAACTGGTGCAAAAAACTAGAGGTTTTGTCGTTTTTATGGCACTGCTTCGTGTACTTCTGTTTCCCACAATACAAGTCAACCCCTGACAAATCAATGTTATCCAGGGTTCCTTTTTTTGCGGTATTTTTTGCATGTTTTATGTCGTTTTTACGAGCAAAACATCACATTTTTATTTCTCCAACACTTGTAGCGATTTAAATTCCAAAGCTGCACTTTTGAATTAATCTACATAACTGCAGAAGTTCACTAGTCAGCTTTACTGAGGCAGAAAAAGTTGGAAAATCTCCTCTGAGTTGTTTTTTATTTTGAATTTTAACAAAACCGGCTTTAAAATGTGCAACTTTAATTAATTTGTGACGTCAAACAACAAAAATGAGTTTGTTTTGGGGTAATTATCGCTACTAGATGGCTGTGCGACAATCATTTCTGCCAGTTATAGTTTTGATGTTTGTCATGTTCTTCAAACTGCTCCTGAACAATGTTTGCAGTTCATCAGGGAGCTTTAATCATCTAAAAGTGGACTTTTGGCAAAACCGCTGCCCTCAAAGGACGTATGTGTTCTGCGGTGATGCTCAGGTAGGTGTTTTCCAGCACAACATTCCTCAGAGTATCACACTTCCTCTGTTGGTTCAAAATCTTCCCAGACGTCATATTCTGCTGTTATATCTCAACAGCCACAACGCTCCGGCAACAAAACCTGTCAAACTATTCAACAAAGTCGCTTTATTGTATCTGGGATACAATTTATACAATTTAGGATATTTTTGAACAAAATGAGGAAAACCTGAATTTCTCTTTTAAATAGCAGCGAAATAAAAATACTAATAGTTTTTGCTGATTTAAAGATTGTTTAAAAAAATGTGTAATTTTATGCCCTTGGCATTGTAAATTAACAAATCACAATTACTGTTGTGGCCTTTTTTTTATTGTTAACATGTAAACTAATACTTTTTTGCGATTTCACTCAAAAATTTTACACAAAACAGGAAAACATCTGCAAAAAACATTGTCAAGTAATAGTAAATATATGTAAAATAACCATATTGTGTTATATTTGCTGATATAAATACAGTAAAAATGGTGTAATGTTTTGGTAAAACATACAAAAACTAACTACATTTACAGTATTGGCCTACAGCGTCTAAAACTATTTTGTTTGTGTTGCAGCTTTAATTAAACTGTTGTTTATGTTTACAAGCATTTCTCCTAAAATTAGGAAGTGTCATCAAGCTGATACATCAATTTTACTCGCAGCCAAACACACAATTAAGCACAAAAAGATAGTGTTTATCTTTATCTTATAATTCAAAAGCCCCGTCTCAAACCAGAACTATAAAACAAAAGTTTGCAGGAAAATGTGACAATTTAATTGCTCAAACATGTCAAAACTGCATGAAAACAATGTAGAAAAGTGATTATTTCTGGTTTTAAAGAGGAAACCACTACAGACAAGCAGAGCTATGTTTAAACATCTGCCAGGATGGTTCCATAAAAGGATTTCTTCTTCCTCTGCTCTTTTTTGGGGTGAAGCTTCTGAAAACAAACACCCTAAACGTCTCAGAGCATGTAGTTATGGGCTTATGTTAAAATACACGCTGGGTGTGATGCGCGTTTTTCATCATTTATTTCATTCCTGGGATTCATTCAGAAACAGTGTGAATAAACTGCCGCCTCCAAACCAGAAGAAAAACCATTTTAACACCAAATATGTCACCAAAAGCCACATGTTTGTCCATGAGCCCACGCTCACAGATTGTTCTTCATATCTGAGCCAGACGCTGTGACTCACAGGTCTGAATATTTCAAACCAGGTGACCAGAGGCTTTGTGAAGGGAGGAAACTCGGCCACATGTTCGCAGAGACGCCACCAAACCATAGACGTTCAGTGGACCATCAACCAGACACAGAATTATCCAGAAAAAACTCAAATTTGCCATCTTTAGCTCCCATAATGCCAAACATCTGCCCATGCAGCTTGTACAGTATCGACCGCAGTACAGTGAACAAAGCTGCTGCTATTATGTTACACTGTAAATAGTAAAAATAGCAGTGAAATATGCTCTTTAAGCATCGAAAATATCACTTATGTAAACTTACATAATGCACTGAAAACATCAAAAGTCAAAGGATATACAGTATATTATTATATTTGAGCTACTGATGCTTTTATTTCAGTCTTTTTAGCTGCACTGTAAAAATTCAATCACATGATCGTCAACATCAAGAGGAATAGTTCAAGTTGTCATGTGATTGGCAATATTTCCATTTGTGTTTTCTTGTCAATAGTAGTTAAAAAAAAAAACTAAACCGCCACCAAGCCGCATTGCATTTAAACTGCACTGTAGAAAATGATGTTTTTAAAGTGATTTAATTCTCTGTTGTTTCACAGATTTTTCCTGTTTTGTCAAATTACAGAGAATAATCTTTAAAACAAAAATAGAAAAAGTAATAATAAAAAAAGGAAGAAAAAACAACTTCCAACAGCTCCCAGGTTGCTAGTGACCCATTTAAGCTGCACTTTAAAAAATGTCTGTTTTTCAAAACAAGTTTTGAGGACAATTTTTAAAAAAAAAATACTGTTACTTTACAGATTTTCTCAATTTTGTTTAATCACAGATAATACTTATTGAAAACATACAAAAAAGATTAATTTGCACGTTAACTTTTTTTTTTAAAAAGGCCAAAACAGTAATGATATTAGCATGAAATTAAACAATTTTTACTGCACAGAAAAAATATTAATTTACATGTTAACCATAAAATAAAAATAAAAAACAGACCAAAACTGTAAATGTCCACATCAAAAATTTGTATTTTTGTCGATAAAGCAACAGTAGTTTGACAGTGTTGGACTGTAAAGTCACACTGTTTTACTGTATTTACATCACCTAAACAGAAAAGAAATTTGTGCTTTTGCTTGTTGAAAGCTTTCTGTATCATTGCCAGATAGCGGCACAGCGTCACTGTTACCATGACAACAAGTGAACACTATGTCAGCTGCCTGCTGATGATCACATGATTGCGATCCTGCTACAAATCCACTGCTGAGGACTTATTGGAAATGATACAAGAAACAATTGATTAAACTGTGGGGGTGTTTCCGAGTCCCATCTATTCCTGCCACCTGCTACATATTTAGGTCACGTGATTGCCATGATTTCCACCAGAATTTTTTTTTCAAGATTTCAGCTGTTGGAAAAGATACAGCTGAGCAGCCTTGGCAGAGTACTGCTCTCTGAGTGCCTTTCTTTTCTTTGTTCCTATTTTCCAGTGCATATAACCTGCATTATTACTCTTAAGGCTTCATTTCAGTGTCTTGTCAGCTGTACAAGCTCAGTTTGTGCCAAATGAGGCCGTTTACCCAGAACACTTTGCTGCATTTTAATTAGGTCAGAAGCAGAGAAAATTATATTTAAATCCCAAACACAAAAGTCAAACCAACACACTGCACAACCCAATTAACTCCCTCTTGACAGGTAACATTTGGGACCCATTTCCATCCAGAAATTGTAGCCCAGCCTTCCCATTAGACCCAGAACTGCCAGCGGAGAAGCCTCTGGATGGTTACCCTGACATTACACCGGTGGGAGAGCGCCATAATAACGCGTTGCTTCCAGAGAAGGGGGACTTTTTTACGCTCATGGGGAGCTTACAACAAACGAACACGCTGATTAACTGATATTTTTACAGTGAGAAATTACAGACTGCGCGTAAAAACAGCGTCCCCATCCCTGTCAGGAGGGGCTGTAATTGGGCTGGACGGTTGAAAAGCGCGGTGATGACGCCGCGGAGGAGGTTTAACCAACAGGGACTTTCTCTGCTCGGTTTCCTGTCAGAGAGAGAGAGAGAGAGAGAGACGGGGAGAGAGACAAAGGTTCCCGGTCAGATAAACCTCCTCATATATCCAGGACGCTGCGCTTCGCTCCAGACGCATCTCCTAGTCGGAGCTCCGTAGAGAAACCAGCTGCGTCCTGCACCGTCCGCCGGTCCGGGACTCCAAGAAGCCGCGTTTAGAACCACTGAACAGGGTGAGTAGCCAAATATGACTCCTCTAAACCACAACCAAGGCTTCTTTTTGGATCAGATTTGCTTTGAATAGGCGATATGTAAAGGAAAATGCGTCTCTTTTTTTGGAAGTTTGGAAGAAGTGATTGCGCAGCGACACCAAAAACTACATTAGAGGAGATAAAAATAAATTTAGGAGCAGATTTGTTTTGATAAAAGTTTGTTTTATAGACTGACTCAATCATTTCTTTTAAGAGAAATACATAAAATAAGAGTATAGAAACGTGGAAATGACACCACAGGATGCGTAAAGCGAACTTTGTGCGCTCATGTAGATGAGCAAAAGCTGGTCTCAAACTTTTATATCCTCACACAAACCACAACAAATATCCAGCAGAAGCACTTAGGAAGAGAATAAATCAAATAATGCACTTAAATGAATAACAAATCATTGCAGAATTATTATAAATAACTCTTTTCCATTGGATTACTGGATGATTCTCCAGACTGACCAGACACACGCAAGACCCTGCTTGCCCTCCATGACTGACTAATAATTGTTAATTTAGTTGCATAAAAACATGTAAACGCCTGAAGCTGGAGGCTTTATGAGCTGGAACAGTGATGCACAAGACTCACAGGGAGTTTCTGAACACATTAGTGGCTGATTGTGGTCAGGATCCGCCTCTGGTTTGTCAAATGTCAACTTAGAAATTAGCTCTGATAAAGGTTTGAGCCTTTCAAGCCAATAATTAGAGATGTTCTCTGCTCTGAAATATGAGGGAGTGGTTGCTTTGTTTGGGTTTTATGGATTACTATTGTTATGAAATGTAAAGTAGTGGTATAAATAATAGGTTTATTAGTAACTGTGTTGCTGAGGAGCATTTTTTTTTTAAACCAAAATCATCCCTCTTTCTTTTTTTTTAAACCGATTTCATTCCAGAAACACCGATTTCCATCTGAACATTTATGGCAACTGAAATTATCTCATATGAAGGAAATTGATGAGTTTTGAATGAATTTTAGCATTTAGTTAATCATTCAAAGCAAAAATGTCAAATATTTCCCAATTTTATGTCTTTAAATGTGACTATTTGCTGATTTTCTGTTTTATGTGACTAAATTGAATATTTAGGGGTTTGAATCAAACAAAACACACGGATAAAAGAGAATTTTTGGACCAACTTGACTGAATTGATTCAACTGATAGCATTTAACTGAATTAAGTTTATCCAAATTAAGTTAATATTAATGTCACTGGTTTAAGTTAGATGTTGTTAAATGTCAAATGAGCTTTTCTGTGGCTTAATCTGAATGACAGTTGACTTGAAGTTGACACGTTTTCCATCTTTAATTAACATTTTACCCAAAAGTACATGATTTTTTCATTAGACTTACTGTTTTTTGAGAAAACTATGGTTGAGCTCCAGCAGAGAAAACTATAAAAACTTGAAATACGAATGTTTCTTATTGCGACTTTTGCAGAAACTAGAATACCAGTTTAAAGGGAAAAACTATAATTTGAAGTTAATAGAATCCACAGAAGTAAACTGCCATCAACAAAGCAGAAAGAGAAGCGAGATAAACAGCATTTTACTTCGACTGCAGCCTTTTTACAGTGCAGGTAATTTAATGACGTCACCTCAGGCTCTAGTGAAAACCAGTCAACACATCAGTTTGTAATGAATTAAAAGTGTTGGTTGCAGCCTGAGTTTGTGCGTCTGTCATCATTTTCTGGAAGGTGAGAAACGGTTCCAGCGGGTCCAGACACAGCAGCTCAGATTAAACCATTAAGTTGCTCAATTTTAGTCTTTTGGCTCAGCGACTGTTTGTTTGGGACGACTCCCTGATTCTGGATCAGCCGTCCCCCGGTCGCTGTGGGGTAACTTTCCTGTCGGTCGGGGCAGCTGGCGGTCCGGGTTGCAGGTCAGAGGTGGTTTGGCAGCTCCGGTCGACCCCCTTCTGCTTCTCAGGAAACCTGCCATTAGCCGTGGAAAAAACAAACAAACAGGCAACAAAGGGAACAGTTTTAGCTCAGTTAAGCAATTAAGTGACAGATAGCCGAAGGAAATGATAAGGCTGCTGTTTAAAGAGCTGCAAAGAAGTGTTTTCTTCACTTCACTAAGGCGTATAAATCCACTTAAGTCTGAATTTAGAGATTTAAAATTTTCTTAGAGCTGCAACTAATGATTACTTCACTGTTCGTAAATCTGGCAATTATGTTTTTAATGTTCGATTACTCAATAAAATATCAGAAACTAGAGCGCTTGCTTTGCGTGACCACAAACCAGCACTGTTCACTTTACTGTATTGCACAAAACTAGATGTCAAACCATTATTTTAACTCAACTGCAGCACCAGAAACTGCAGTAAAATTACAAGCTGATGTGGAATTTCAGGAAGTAGCTGGTACGAGTAAATGAACTATGGACGTATTGGATCCTGAAAGTTGGACTGTGCCTCGTAATTTGAATTTTCGTGGGTAAACATGGAGGTTTACGACATTTATCAAAATCTGAGGCACTGAAACCAGTCAGTGTTGTTGGATTTATTGCTTAACTTACAGAGAAAAGGAAAATATTGATCCAAATTGTTGATCTCCTTGACTGAGATTCATGATGTCCTTATTTGTCATCCACACAAATCCGTAAAGGTTTGTGCTTAAAATGAATGTTTGATTTGATGAGAGACTATACAAGTAGATTCTCAGTCATCTATATGTTTATTATTCATAATTAACAGAATTGTAATTCAAATATTGCCTGCCAGAGGTACTTTGGAGATGCTTGGTTTAGTACATGCTTTCCCAGACGTTCTAAAATCTCCAGATATCTTGTGCTAAATTTGCCCACTGCGTTCAACACATCTTAAGACTATTTACTGACCGATACTACAACACAGCCCAGAATTAGCTGCTAAGTCCTGTAAAAAATTGCCCTGAGTGCTTTTTCATGTTAGATATGATGGCCAGTACAACCTATTACAACTAATATTCAGTACTGGTGTTGACTATTGTTGATTGTTGATTATTTTAAAAACTTCAGTTACGTCTGGTTGGTTTTCTGTTGGTTTTGTTGTCCAGTTATTTACTCTGAGGACTTATCGTCGTTACACCTGCCTGTTATGAGTATAAACTGTATATTTACGATGAACAAACCCTCCATGATGTTTCCAGAAAAGCAATTTTGAAGCTCAGTTTGGTGCCTGATTCCATCTAACTTCCCACTAATCCAAAAAATTTGTAACAAAACGAAGGTTGAATGGACCGTCCTGTGACAGTACTGACCTGTGATTCAAAGTGACTATAATTTTAAATCTTAATAAAGTTTTAAAAAGATAAGTTATATAAAAATTCACCCCAGTACATTTCTCATGTATGTGTGAATAAGCTATAGAGACCAAAATGATTCCTTCTACCAGGCTGCATACATGTTCATTTCTGCTGTAAAGTTGCTCATTTTAACATGGAAGTCTATGGGGATTGACTCACTATTGGGGTCAGCCTCAAGTGGCCATTTGAGGAACTGCCGCTTATTTTTTAGACACTCGGCTACAAGCGCCTCTTATTTCAAGCTTGTGCTTATGAAATAGTTAAAAAGATAAATGTAAAAGTGTTTTGGCAACATCTTAATAGATAATTAGTGCCTGCCCAAATGTTTTTTCTTCATAAGCCACTGAGCTCCACACTAACACTGATTTATGGTTGATTTATATGCTTGGAAATGTTTTAGGAAGCGCTGCAAGGCAACAGAACGGAGGTTTACTGACTGTCAGCCAGAACAGATCAGCTCAGAGACCTTTTGCTTTAAGTTTCATTTTGTATGTGTTGGCCTGAGTCTCACACATCCCATCAATTACCGTTTCGCTCGTTGCCCTGGCTTGTTTCCGAAAAAGTTGCTCCATGTGTAATAGCGTTTATTAGTCACAGTGACTAACTCTGTGTGCCCTGTCTCTCTCTTTTTTTTTCTCCCCCCAAAGGGAACAATGAAGATGCTGCTTCCTCTGGTAATCCTTCAGCTGCTCCTGGCTCCTGCATTAACGGTAAACTCCCACTGAAAATGATTACATACTCATAGGAAACAATACAGGCTGCATGCAAGACACCAAACTCCTACAAAACAACTTTTTCTAATTCAGATATATTTTTCAAAGTGAGTGCAATTCATCCAGTAGCTCAGATAAACTAATTTAAATATTTAGTTTGTTGATTAGATGACAAAAAAATATTCATATAATTCATTTTTCAAGCACATTTTTGACACTTACTGGTTCTGAAATGTAAAGATTTGCTGCTTTTCATTTAAAACCTGCACACTTAATATCTTGAGGTAAGAATTCAACTCTTTGTTCATGAAACAAGACACTGACTGATGCCATGTTTGGCTTTAAGAATAAGAATTAACTGTAGTTTTAGTTGCAAAAAGTGAATACTCCAATTTAATGCATGTGTTATGTCGATTAAATCCAACCTTACATAGTGTTTATGCAAAAATCTATCGCAAAAAATGTGTCGTTTTGCCAAAATATGTAAGTGTGCTTCAATTTGAAATAAAATTTAAAATAACACAGCATTGCAATATTTCAGTCAGTCAAAAATACAACTACATTACAGACATTTGCCATTATTTTCACAAATTTTGTGTTGTTTTTGAACTTTGCAGTACTAAACTGTTTTTCTTTTTTTGCACCCTGCTGCCAGATTTTCCATTTTTTAATGGACTTTTTATATGAAATATTTTTTACAGTGTATTTCAAAAAGACATAAATGCTCAAACCTTTGTCAGTTTACATGCTACACATAATTAGTTGGGCTAGATTTTCCACAATTCAACCATTTAATTAATTCTACGGCGACCATAAGCATCAAAGAATAATTCTTCTAGAAGATACACAAAAAAATATATGAAGAAACAGAGGCAACTTCCTTCTTTGAAGTAATCATAAAGTGTAATTATATGTTCATTCCTTACTAATTTATATGCCTTTTGTCTGTAAGGGTCGTCCAAAGGAGTTTTTTTGTAAAATGATCCTGAAACTAGAAACTATTACCTGTCAAATCACATCACATATGTGCATTTTGTTCTTATATTTCTTTTGTTATGAGCCTTCCCGTATGGATACACCAATATAGCCAAAAAATTCTGTTAAAAATGTGGCCATTAATGGACTAAAATGTGAATATAAAGCTTTATTCTCAGCCTTGGAAACACTAGATAGACTTGGTTAGTCAGCAAAGTGTATAAACTGAAGCTTTTTTTGCATTTAGGTGCCTGGTGGAGATTACTGGGAGTCATGGGGTCCTTACGGTGAATGCAGTCGCAGCTGTGGCAGCGGAGTGACCATGAGAACCAGACGCTGCATCACTCAGAGGTAAATGTGTCCGCCTGTGCACCTCCACACGCATAAATACATGTAGAAACTCAGTCAAACAGCGGCGGACTCGTGTGCAAACAGTCCCTGAACACACACAGGTTTGTTTTGCTTTTTTCCCCCTGTGTGAATAAAAACTAATTGCGAGGTTCACGGGCACAGACTGTATCTTGATTGTAAAAGAATGCCTTGAAGTCAGGAGGACGTGAGCTTGTCTCCCATCCAAAACACACTGCAGGGAGGAGCCCTTCACAATAAAAGGACGGCTCAGCGTTGGGTGTTGGCTGCTGGAGAGGATCGGATGGGGAGTTTTCTGTCTGTCCCCTCAGAAGATTTATTGATTTCCAAGTTTTGACCTCTTAAACTGTTAATCTGTACATGTTCTGGTTGGTTTCTGGGCTGCTGCTCTTCTGTGCGACTGCAACACGTTGCCAGCTTTCCTTGTAAACGTTGTGTTCACAGCGGTTGTTGCAGGAATCCAGCTGGCGTGTTGCCTCATGTAAAGTGATCTGTATTCATGAGCTGGGAAGTGATGTGTGTCTTATCTGCCTCTTTGTGCTGGAAGAATTACTCAGATTCTTTTCTTTAGTAAAGGTTAAATCCTCCATTACCAGCACTCAAGGCTGGATTGCGGGAATAAATCGAGTTCACACGATGCAGATTAAGCGTATCAGTGGCAGGTAAATCTCTGTGTACCCAACATTCCCGTAAAAACAAACACAAGATAGGATACAGCAGGTAGGAGCACGATGGAAAAACCTAGAAGGCATCTAAGAAAAGAGTTTGATGCTTCAGATAATAAAAGAAAGGTCACAGGAAGGACGATCTCTGTGTAATTACTCTCATTGCCAGAAGGGGGAGACAAAAGTTGCACACTGCAGGATTCTGTATCAGCACCAAAATCTTCTTATTAAAGTAAAAGTACTCACACAGATGAGTTTCAAAACCTTTAGGTTACACACAAGATAATTCCAAGTTTGTGCTACACAAAGCTGCCTTTACTAGTTGGATTTTTATCGACCCTTTGCTTTTTTCTTAAAATATTGCATAATTTGAACGCTTATAGCTTTAACCCTCCAAATTCCAAAAAGTTTATGGGCATCCTGTCACATTTTCAGCTTAGATTTGGTTAATTTCATACAACTTCAATTCAAGGAGTGTTGGAAAGTTAAAAATATTTCTTTTTACATGTTGTGGTTCTGATAAATGGTGTCATTTTGGTGATTTTATTTTGAAATTACATGCCTTTCAAACCTACCAGCAGTTTTTTGAGACGTTACACTCTTTTGGTCCCCGAACTTCAGTTCTGGCTTAATATACAAATCCGTAAATTCAGTTTTGTACCCAAAGTCATCTTTCTGTCATCAGCTTCGTCTTTTATTGGCATTAAATTCAGCAGTACGTAGGTGTGTCAGTAGCTGAGCAATAACTGAGGGAATCTTAGTTTGTTTTTTGAAGACAGATGCCCACCAGGCAGAACATAATGATCTGTTGCTTTAACAAGTCCAAACACTTTTCACTCATGTTTTTCTGCTGTTTTGGTGCATTTATGTGACAGCAAACTGTTGGAAAATACATTTTTTAAAAATTATATATAAATATAAGGGTAACAGACCTTAATAGATGTGTGTAAGAAGTTTTTTAGCAAAGTGTCGACTCTAAATGCCGGATCTGAACATGTCCATGCAGTCAGAAAGTGAGTCAGTGTCTGTTTGTTTCCCCTCTTCAGCTGAATTATGAATAATAGTGAAGTTCTGCCCTCTGCTACTTACTTGGATGAACTCTGTCATATCTTGTCTGCCAGGTTTTGCCTGAATCACACCTTTTAAACACAGTGATTCCACGTGTTGAATCATCGTGTGCTTTACAGGAACTCCTATTTCGACATTTTCAAATCACTTCACCTCCATCCAGGAGACTTAAAAGCTGCGGCGAGGTTATCATTTTGTCTTTTTCAATTCAGCATTTAACTGCCACTTTCCCCCGCATCTCCATCAGGTGTCGTTTTAAATTAAAAGTTGTCGCGAACGACCGTTTTGGTTTCAGTTCTGGCGCGCTGACAGCTACCGAGGCTTGTTTTCGGCCTTCGGGGCAGACACTTTAGTGGATGACTTAATAATGAGTTATGGAGCGATCTGCTGCCTCACAGTTTACCGATGGTGTTGATGTCGAGGCCTCTGCTGTGCCGAGAACTCGTTTTCTTTACAGGTGCAGATTAAAGAGGAATGTTGCTTAATGTCAGAGCTGCAGCTTGTTATTTCTGCAGACTGTCTGAGCTGTATTTGCATACGTTCGCTGTACCTACTTGTTAACCGTTTCTGTCCCACAGCTGTGAGGTTTTAATGAAACTTTAGCCAGCAGAGATCTAAAAGAGGATTATCTGACAACGATGAGTCTAATTGGACACAAGTTGTGGCTTTTACACTTGAAGGCTAAATAAATTGCAAGAATGACTTTCGGTGTCGAGTTTGTGGTTCAACACAATCAATCTTTTTGAATTCTGACAACTTCTAAAGAAATTGTGTTCCACCAAAAAACTCCATTAAGTTAAGGGAACAAACCTTTCCTTCACAAAGATATTTTTAATTTACCACTTACTTAATAATTAAAAGAAGTTGTTCCATCAAGTTTTTCCATGTTAATTGCAAAGATAAATCAAGTGTTTTAATAAAAATTACCATATTTATGAACTCAAGTTAAGCTGCCTGAATCAGATTTTCTTCGGCACTGTTTTAGCTTTTTTATGTTTTTGTTCATGTAGCGTGTAAGAAATGATTCATTCAACATCAAAATTGATTAACTTTATTAGTTCTTTTTTTGTTTACCTGCAGTTGTATATTTGAACAGTAATTTGTCAAGACATTTTAAATAAGTAGGAGATTGGACTTGGAGTCTTGAACACCGGAGGAAGAAAAATTAAGTCATCAAGCCAATTTCATGAAGTTACCTCAACTTGAATTTAGTTTAAAATCAATGAATGTACAAATTTGAGTTGAAATTACACCCAATATAAGGTAAATCTTAGAAGTTGCATGTTCGAGAGGCATTCCATTGGACATTTTAGAGCAAAGAGGCAGCCAGATTAAAGATGCTCTCATGTTATGTCATAGGGAATTTAAATCCAATGTTTATGGAACTCAAGCAACACTAAAAGTCAGGATTTTTCAACCTCTGCTGCTTTGATTTTTCATCGTTCACCTTTTTAATGTCTCTGATAAGTCTCCCAACTTTGCTCCAAATGCAGGACAAAATCTCTTCAGTGTTCTTTTGAAATCGAGTCAATTTATATATAATATAATGTATGTGTATAGTTTATGAAATAAATCACAGATGGTTGAGCAGAGGTCACTTGATGATGTTGAATGGAATAACCCAGAAGATAATGTGATAAACTCTATCTTTGCATCAGAGTTAATTTATTAAAATATCAGCTAATAGTGTCTCTTGTTTATTCACACAGGACGGATGGAGGACACAACTGTGTTGGACCAGACAAGTCCTACCGCTCCTGCAACATTCAGGTGATAAAACACATCTGAAACTCATTCTTATTCCCCTTGACATGGTTATTTTTAATTCCACATCTCATTTTACATCACTGTGTCCTATTAACATGAGTCTATATATGATAAATCCATAACGTCACCACCAAAGTAAATGAAGGTATCATCTGCAAACATGTGTGTCTTGCATAATTAAATGAACCAGAAACTATATTTTTCGACACTTTCTGTTTATTGGATGTTTCATTTATTATTAAACTTCTAAATATTTCTGCTTTGCTGACTTTTGAACTCTAGTATACCCTGTTGTTTCCTCTCAGGACTGTCCAGAGGGGTCAAAGGATTTCCGTGAAGAGCAGTGCTCCCAGTTCGACGGAACCGACTTCCAGGGGAAACGCTACAAGTGGCTGCCCTATTATGGAGGTCAGAAGCAAAACACTCATATATGTAATAGTTTTTTGATGTGAAATAGGCAGCACAGTCTGTACAAATTACTGCGGACAAGAGTACTAAGTTGTACTTTTGACTGACTTTTCCCTGATTACAAAACAACCCAGACAGCTGTTATTTCTCAGTATTTCTAAACACTTAAAATTCCCTCTGACAGCTGAGAACCCCTGTGAGCTGAACTGCATGCCAAGAGGAGAAAACTTTTATTACCGCCACCGCAGCGCCGTGGTCGACGGGACGCCCTGTCACCCAGGAAGGAGGGATATTTGTGTGGACGGAGTTTGCAAGGTAAGCTGCTACCGGATAGCAACATAAACAGGGTTTTCTTCCTGTATAGAGGAATTTTTTAATGAGGTTATAGCCATGAAAAAAAAACTGAGAATGAAGACATTTTTTAACAGTTTTGTTAATTGGGTTGTCATTTACTTGAGCAAAATAGATATTTTTGCTCATCAGATGGTCAGAAATAACAGTAAAATGCATAGACGTCTGTCAAGTCTCTTTGCTTTTCCTGTACAAAGACCAGTAATTCTTACTGTTATGTGTTGTGACCTTTCCAAAGACTCTTTCTAAGATAGAAAAACCCTGAGTGAACACCTGAGAGTTTATGAAAACAGGGTAGCAAAGGGGGAAATTAGTTAGATCTTAATGTACATCATTGCTTTCCACAGTTAAATCTACTCATAAATAGGTGATAATCTGGAGAGAGAAAAATTTCCGCTATTGCTTCTGTTAACAATGTTCAGCTGCTTTTTGCTTGATCAATATCCAATGGGAAGCCCCACATGAGCAGCATCCTGTACAAGTCAGAGTAGTTATAATGATATTTTAGATATATGCAACTTTTTCTGACTTGTCGAAACTGAATTAAAGAGATTTTGAATTGTTGTTTCGACTAGTTAAATTGAAAAACAAGTTCTCAGCCAGTAAATGTTAAAATGACTTGTCATAGAAGTTGTTTTAGCAAGAAAATCATGTTGAACTGCAAGGAAGCCGCTTATTTTTTAGTTTAAAGGCCAAACTAGCCACTTAAAGCAAATGTGTTACATTGTGAAGTCACAAAGTAACTGAAGAAAAGCCTGCACTCCAAACCAGGCGTTTCAGGCAGGAAAGAAGAAGCATTTTCAGCAGAAGAAAATCACTTCATAAGAATATCTGCAGATCTTTAGTCTTAAAATTTGAACTCTGGTAACCTTTTACATGCACAAAAACCTAGAACTTACTAAAGGCAAAGGAAAAAAAAAATCTTACTCGGGCTCTTTAAGGAAAATGAAAAAGCAGCACAGACGTCAGGTTTATGTCTCATTTTTTCCCTTTTGATTACATAATGTAGCCTGAGGGACCTCTTTTTTAGCTTCTTAAGTGCTGAACTCTGCAAACATACTTTAAGTCTGGTGTAAGATTAAAAGTTTAAACAGAGATTTAGATTTCTTTTGTCCCAACATGCTCCTGCTAATGTCAACTCCCCTCAGGGAGGACATGTTTGTATACCTGTCGATAACATGTGTACATCTGTATCTGGATTTCCTATCTGGACAAGAAAATACATGTTAAAGAAAGAATAACTGCATGTAGGATGTATTGTGATTATGTAGAAGGTTGATGTATGTTTGGAATAACATGAATCTTAATGAAAACCAAATGGAAATACAAAAAAAAGTTTTTATAATGCATCTTATTCAGCATGTATTGCCCATAATTAGTCATTTAAATATGGATGAACCAAATAGCAAGCTTTTTCTACATGGTAAGTCAAATAATATTATATATAATGTGAAATCTACCAAATTCTGAAGGGCTGCTGAAGCTCTAAATGTCTGATTAAAACAAAAATACAACCAAAAGTGTAATCTGAGTTGTTGATAAGGTCTAATGACGGGATTTGTTTAATAAATGAAAGCAGGAAAAGTCTCTCAGATGTTGAGTTCACATCTCCAGCTCACAGAATCACTTCATTAATCAAATGTGACACATTCAGAGGAGCCGAGCAGCAGGATCAAAGATTACTTTCACTCTGTGCTAATGTCAAACACTTCTTCTGTTCTCGCTCTTTTCTCATCTAATTACTGCCACAACCTTTCAACCCCTTCGTCAGGAAACACCTCGACTGTTTAACCTCCGACTTCACATCTCCGTCGCCTCCTCGGATGGCAGCAGCTGCTCAAAATCCACTTGTTTTAACATTATTGTTGATTTGTTTGATTAAATCTCAAACTGTGTTTTTCCTTCCTGGTTTTGGGATTAGATTGAAGATTATGTTCACAGAAAATATCATACTTATCACATTTATTCTCTCAAACAGTTGTTACATCAGGTATTTATAGTAGTTTTGGTCCTCAAACCTGGTAATCTGTGATGTGAGTGTTGCCTTTTGCAGGTTTAAGTAGAAAGTTGACTTATTGAGCGTTTTTTCCTTAAGATTAATTGAGTAAAATTACAGATACTTGATTTTATTTTTACAATGTAGATAAGTATTAGCAGCGACATGTAGGTAAAATATTACACCAGACCTGGGCCACATCCGGCCCGCCGGATGACCCTGACTGGCCCGTATGAGGTCATTGGAAAATATTAAAAGTCAATGCAAATATATATCATCACAATTACATGCAAGCAGTACGCCTCCACTGCTTTTATTTTGAAAGATCTGCTAAGTTACCGTTTTTTCGCACGTGACCTTAGGACGTAAGGTCACGCGCGACTTTACGTTTTTTAGCGCGTGCTTTCAGTACTTAGCATAAGGTGTGTGCGTCAGTTTCAGCCCGGGAAGCTAACGGCAAAAAAGAAAGATTGATTCCGAATGCAGAGTTTTTAACAAGGCATGGACTTCCAGGTATTTCTTCACTGAAGTCAGAGGTAAAGCTGTGGGCTAGTTTGTGGCGAACAGATCGCGGTGCTCAAGGATTATAATCTGAATCGACATTACGAGACCAAACATGGCGGAGAAGCACAAACATTTGACTGATACAGAGCGGGCGAGGATATGTGAAGGTTTGCTAGCTAAACTGCTAAAGCAGCAATGACTTTTTAACCAAAGCTCACACATAAAGGGATGTCAGTAAGCCATTCTCTGATGGAGAGTTTATAAAAGAATGTCTGGTGGACTCTGCAGCGTTTATATGTCCGGAGACAAAAAAAAGGAGCGTTCGTTAATGTGGCCCTTTCCAGGCGAACCGTAACGAGGCGGTTGGAGAGCAAGAAAATCTGGAGCTTAAGCTGCGCAACAAAGTGAACGATTTTGACGTTTTCTCCTTGGCTCTGGACGAGAACTGTGGTGTCCGTGACACAGCCCAGTTACTCGTCTTTGTATTTGGACTAACAAAAAACTTTGAGATGACAGACGAGCTGGCAGCTGTGCAGCCAATGAAAGGAACCACGACGGTTCACTGAGGTAAATACACGCATGAACAAGCTGGGACTAAAATGGGAGAATTTGGTTGGTGTTACAACTGATGGCTGTCCAAATTTGACAGGGAAAAATGTTGGACTCTTGAAACGGATGCAAGATAAAGTGACTGTAATAAACCCAGAACAGAAACTGATATTTTTGCATTGTATTATACATCAGGAGGTGCTGTGTAAGTCAGTGCTAAAAATCAACCATGTGCAGAGATGAAAGTTTTCCGGGTTTTCCCGGAAATCCGGGATTTCAAATTTTGTGAGTTCATTTCCGGGAATCTGGGAAAATTGATGGAAGTTTTCAGTGAAAATCAGAATTTGATTGATAGTATTCTTTTTGAAAATCTTATTCTTATCGCTAATGCGTTGTTTGTTGTTTATATTCCTGTACGGAGGCAGCCATTTTGAATCTCGTTCATTGACGCGATTCCAATCTAATGCTGCGAGAATTTGCGAGAGCGGATGCACTGAATAGCGCCAGTTTTGAGTACAAAGGAGAGATTAATCATTGAATAGCGCTCATTGAATAGACGACCTTTGCTTTTGTGTAAATGTAATGACCCGTACCTGTCAGGACAATGTTTAAACAGGTGGACAGGCACGCTGACGTGCGTGCTATAGACGCGACAGTCAAGAACGCGTTCATGTGGTCGTGGTTAGAAGAGAAAGATACGAACGGCGATTTCTTGTCTGAATATATCAGGAAATTAGACAAACTAGGAACTTTTTTTATTTTACAAAAATAGATAGACCTCAATTTTTTCATTTTTTTGAGTGAATAGATATCATTTGTGCATGCTTTTGATAAGATAGACTCCATTGAAGATCTATATTGTTTGGTCATGTTTAAATTTTTATCTTCATTGAATATTGCGTGGTCATTTTAATTTTTTATATATATATTCTTATTGTTAATAAAGACTATAATGCTTTGTTAATTTAATTGTAACAATGACACTATTATAATTTATTATTCAGCACTCGCATAAGGCTGCCTTCGGCAGCCTCTTGGAGCACCTTCGGCGCTCACTTGGCAAAGTTGCTGAGAAAAAAAATGTTCAGGGTTTTTTTGCCAACAGCCACTTTCATCTCTACATGTGACTGATGTTGTAGCTAAAGTAGTTAACTTCATCAGGGCAAGAGCACTGAATTACAGACAGTTTGTTGTCTTTTTGGAGGAGATGATAGTGAACATGGTGACCTTGGTTACCAGACAGCTGTCAGATGGATCAGCCTGGGCAAAGTGCTTAAACGAGTTTAGGATCTGAGAGCAGAGATTCAAGAGTTTTGTGAGAAGAAAGGCAGGGACATCACCGAGCTCTCAGATGCAGACTGGATGGCAGACCTTGCTTTTGCTGTTGATGTGACTGCATTAATGAATGAACTAAGTACCAAGCTGCAAGGCAAGGGCCTCTTTGCACATGAAATGTACAGCCTGGTGACTGCTTTTATGAGAAAGCTGAAGTTTCTCTCAAGCCAGTTGGAGGGCAACATTCTCATCCACATGCCCACACTGAAGGAAGTCACACCATCAAAAATATCTACAACTCAATAGGCAGAAATCATAGTTTAAATGAAAAAACTAAATCTTTCATTAAATAGTTGTGCTCTGTGTTCCACATTTTCATTGTACCATTGTAATGTTTCATTTACTGTTTTTATTGAGGTGTATATTGAGCAGAGCTGTAAGCGTATTGGTCCGGCCCTTAACAACCGTCAAAGTTTCTCATGTGGCCCTGTGTGAAAATTAATTGCCCACCCCTGTATTACACAGTGGTCCAAAATCCCAATGGAGACAAAACTCTTGCTAGGAGCATGGTAGAAACTCATGGCACCGCTTGAAATGGGATAGAAACTGCATTTTCTCTAAAATTTGCAACAATTTCAAAACCTGTGAGTATTTTGGATGTGATGTGTTTCGTAAAAATGTTGAAAATCTGAAGTAGTTAAAATTCATCATTAATATTGTGTCAGTTGCTATTTCCAGCCAGAAGAAACATATTGGTCAAGTAAAGAAAACATTATAAACCAAATTTGTGTTTAGTATGAACAATTCTAGGCATAACTGTAGCTGAATATTACCTGGAACCTCTATTGTATCTGCAGAAGACAACATAAATGCTAAAAAATGAAAGTTTACCTACAGTTAACGCTATGCTGATAAAATATTCCTTTATTTTCCCTCCATCAGCGCCTCGGCTGCGACAACATGCTGGACTCTCCTCAGCAGGAGGACCCCTGCCTGCAGTGTGGGGGCAACGGACAGTCCTGCTACCAGGTCAAGAACAGCTTCAACGTACGAGACCTGACCACTGGTACGATGAACTTTCTAAATTTCAAAATGATCTTTTAACTTTATTTCTCACAGCAGCACAGAAATGTACATTTTTCTATACATCAGCTTTAATTTAAGATGAACTTTATTGATCCCTCATTGGGGAAATTTACATGTGGGAAACAACTGAGACATGAAGGAAACAGGACAAGAAATACAAAAGCACAATAAACCTAAAATAAAGATATAATAAGCACTATGTACAACTGTCACATGTGCAGGTGAGGCATAACAGATAAATGTTCAGCTATACAACGCTGCATTAGGGGCACTGATTAAAAAACAGACCGACCAACTGACTGAAAACATACAACTGACCAACAAACGAAAAACAACCAAACAACTTACCGACCAACCAAAAACAAACAAACAACCAATCAAACAATCAGCAAACCAAAACTAAGTGACCAACCAAAAACAACCAACTGACAAACAAACCAACTGAAAACACCCAACCGACAACAACCAACCAACCAACTGGAAACAACCAACCGACAAATTGAAAAGAAACAACTGACCAACCAAACACAACAACCAAGCAAACAACCAACTGACCAAAAACAACCAACCGTCCAACCAAGACCAACCGAGGACAGGGTCGCAACATTCCAAGAAAATGATCAGAAACTCTGGTAAAGTTAGGAATTTGCTAGAAAATACCTCACAAGTGTTGCATTTCTCACAAATTTACATTTAATCTCACAGAATTTCAGAATTTCTTTTCAGAAAGTTATGACTTTATGCTGTCAGGGAATATTTAAGTTAACATGATGCTACTGGGGCTGTACAGTGGCGTAGTGGTTAGCGCTTTCGCCTTGCAGCGAGAAGGTCCCTGGTTCGCGTCCCGGCTTTCCCGGGACCTTTCTGCATGGAGTTTGCATGTTCTCCCTGTGCATGCGTGGGTTTTCTCCGGGTACTCCGGCTTCCTCCCACAGTCCAAAAACATGCTAAGGTTAATTGATTACTCTAAATTGCCCGTAGGTGTGAATGGGAGAGTGCTTGTTTGTCTGTATGTGTAGCCCTGCGACAGACTGGCGACCTGTCTAGGGTGTCCCCTGCCTTCGCCCGAGTCAGCTGGGATAGGCTCCAGCCCCACCCGCGACCCTAGTGAGGATTAAGCGGTGTATAGATAATGGATGGATGGATGATGCTACTGCACAGAATGAGCTGAAAGAAAACATGGTGTTATATTTTGCTGTTGATCTGGAAGAGCTGTACAGACGGAAACCACAGTGTGACAGTTTGTTGTTGGGTCGTATACATGGGACTGTGTTGTGTATAAAGCATTGTGTTGATCTCTTATTCCATTCTTATGTCATTTTTTTCCATTTCAGGCTACAACCAGATGTTCATCATCCCTGTCGGAGCCACAACCATCAGCATCAGGGAGACTGTGGCCACTCGGAACTACCTGGGTCAGTTTAGATACAAGATAGTCAGCGTTCTAGGTATTTCTATAGTATGCTGAATTATACCTAATTAAAATTCAACTGTACGTGCAGCCATCAAGAACCTGCGTGGGGAGTACTACCTGAACGGACACTGGGTGATTGAGTTTTCCAGGTCGACGCCCATCGCAGGCACCGTTCTTTACTACCAGAGAGGAGCTGAGGGTGACAACGTACCCGAAACCATCATCGGTCGCGGACCGACCACCGAACCACTGGTTGTTGAGGTAAAATCACACACTTTTGACTGTCACACTTTGATTTCTGTTTCTAAATCTGCTCAAATCTTTAATGTCCTTTTCATGATACCCCACAACACAAAAACAGTGGAAGAAACAAGCACCTCAGTTATATATTTAACAATGACATTAACAATACTTTACTTTAATAAACTTTACTTAAATGACACCTTCCAAATAACCAAATTACAAGTGGCTATACAATGAAAACATACAGTAAGAGTATTAAGAATAAGAACTTTAGATATAGACAAAATAAGATCATTTGAGTGATTAAAACCACTGCCATATGAGTTTTAAGAGGAGATTTAAAAGATGATACTGAAGTTTCACAAGTGAGGAGTTCCAACAACAATGGCTGATTGGTCAATCGATTGCTCAAAAACGTTCATCATGCCTTCTTATTGATGCAGTAGTTTTGAGTTCTTTCAGCGAGAGCTCTCAACTTCTTCAGAAGCGTCTCACTGACCAATGTCCACTAACTCAATGACGTCAGTGAGATGCTTCTGAAGAAGGTGAGAGCTCTCGCCGAAACTGTCAAGGTAATCAACTTCTATCTATTCACTTTATGTCTGAACAAAAGAACTCAAAACTACTGGTCAATCGATTGAATACCGATATTTATTTAAAACTCTGTCTTCTCAGCTCATCAGCCAGGAGCCCAACCAGGGAGTGGAGTATGAATACTACCTTCCCAATGGACGCTCCAGAAACGGATACTACTGGAGCTTTGGGTCTTGGTCTGCTTGCAGCAGAGAGTGTGGATCAGGTCAGACTGAAAACCAGAATGTTCAACCTTTCTGTGCTGATTTAGTGCTTTTGTTTGCAGATTTTCTTTTATTGTCCATTTCTGTGGATAGTAAAACTCCTCATGTCTTCTTTCTTTAGGCTACCAGTCTCGGTTGGTCTTCTGCACCATCGACAACGAGGCCTATCCTGATTATCTCTG
The DNA here is from genome assembly GCA_027123335.1 of Amphiprion clarkii. Taxonomy (NCBI): domain Eukaryota; kingdom Metazoa; phylum Chordata; class Actinopteri; family Pomacentridae; genus Amphiprion; species Amphiprion clarkii. The sequence goes on along the minus strand of CM049584.1, from coordinate 26,423,905 downwards.
TGCTTCTCTGCCAAGACCACAGACCAACCGTACATGCAACCCTCATCCTTGCCCACAAGTCCGCAGGTAAACACTCAAACTTCTGATCAAATGTGGGAGATTATTTAGTATTACCCACAGGGTCAGCAGGAGTTTTCGATCAATTCTATGCTGACGAATTGAAAAAGTTCCAGAAACAGAACTGGAGCAGCTTGCTGACTGTTGTTGGTGTTATGATGTCTGAAAGGATGGCGTACCTGTATCCACCACAGTTGTGGAGATCCTCAGAGAGACCCAGAGCCTTTGTGTTCAGGTAACAAGGTTCTGTGGTCGTAGTGAAGTCAACGTGGGAGAAAAATCTTTAAACCAATGTTTTTAGTAGCTCTCTTGATTAATATCCTTCTTCTTCATACATGTCAAACTCTACAGATGCCCACTTGTATCACCATCTGGTACAGTCCTTAACCCTCCTGTTGTCCTCATTTATGGGAACCAAAAAATATTGTTTCCTTGTCTGAAAAAAATCCAAAAATTCAGCAAAAAAATTCCCCAAATTTCTAAATATTTGCAAAACCTTCAGGAAGAAAATTCCAATAACTCCTTTGAAGTGTCCCTTAAAAGTTTTATTTAAAAAAATAAATAAATAAATAAAAAATCCCCCAAATTTGGCAAGGAAATTCTTGTAAATATTTTCAAAAAATGAGTTAAAATCTTCCAAAAAAAATCCTAAAAATATCTAAAATGATTACATATATATCAGTAAAACTTCTGATATTTTCTTTAAGAACATTCACAAAAAAATCAACCAAAATCCAGTGAAATTTGCTGGATTTTGGTTGATTTTTTTGTGGATGTTCTTAAGAAACATTTTTAACATTTCTTTTTCCCCACCAAAAAATGTTCAAAGATTTCCCAAAAATATTGAAAATGTGGACATCAGTAGTTTCACTGTGAAAATACATTTTTTTTCCTCCACATTTTCAAACTTTAAAACGGGTCAGTTTTGACCCGCAGGACGACACGAGGGTTAAAATCCTTAGAGATATTAAGACTTGATACCCAGGAACATTTTAACCCTCTGAACTACAATCAGTTTATGGGGCTTTTTAACTCACATTTTTGGTCACTGTGGCCTCATTTTTCACTGAAACATAAAGTCTTGCACCTCTATGGAAACAGCACAACCATGACTAAGAAGGAAAAAGAACTTAGAAATGTTTTCTATGCAGTTTGACACAGTTATAATGGCATAAATCATAAAAAAATAAAAATTCAAATAGAATTTCCTTAAATATTTATTTTACAAAAATTAAAATACACTGGAATCAGCATGTGTAACATCTTTTAAAGTGTCCACATGTGTTCCTAATGCTGAAAAACTAAACAAATGGTGGCTGTAAATACTACAGATATCTTACTAATTACATTTTTGATTAGTTTTAATTCCCGTTTCCTCTCTGCTCTGTGTAAACCCTGCCTGCAGTTCAGCTGAAATGTCCCTGAACTTTTGTCATGTGACTGCTGGTTACAGCTGAGTCAGTAATAACTTTATGGTTACATTAAGGAGTGTAGAATTTTTTTATTTTTTACAGAATCAGTTTCATGCAAATCATTAATTTTTGGGCATTTTTAAAATAAATTGTACACGCACTATAAAATCAAACAAATTATGATTTTAGCTTAAACTTGGTTATTTTTCCCAATCAAACTGCGCATTAAATGCGATTAGTTCAAAGGCTGTTGGAAATGTAAAAATCCTGTTTTTTTTTTTTCTATTGTTACAGTTTTTGAATCCGATAAATGGCGTCATTTTTGGTGATTTTTAAAAATAAGACAACATGACAGAGTTTTTCGGGTTCAGAGGGTTAAATCCAAACTGAGGGAGAACCATCCACACAGGAAGAAATCTGATGGACAAGTTTATGTTTTTAAACCTTACAGCACAACAGAAGCTGCTGATGCCGTTTCTTTTGTAATTCGAATGATTTTATTTACATCCATAAGAAATTTAAATGGAGGATGATCCATATAATTTCAGGGCATTCCTAGAATTTGACATGTCTGCATCTCTTTCTCATGGACACCTGGACTCTAGAAAATGCTAAAATAGCCATAAATGATCCTGAAATTCACTAAATGTTGGTTGAAATCACTCTGTTCCCCTTTTTAGTGGTGTTTGATTCCAATGTCTGTGTTTAGAGCGAAGCCTGTTCCTCCATGTTCGGTGAGAACGAAGGCGAAGGGCAACTGTCCACCTCAGAGATCTCGTTTCAACCTACTAATGATCTTATTCTGTTGTAGAAACACAGATTTAAACATGATTTAATGCCATATTTCCATCTGAAACCTCATTAACCCCCCAGCCTGTGTCCTCCTGCGCTGATCTCTGAGCTGAGCTGCTGCCTGGTGGCTTCAGTGATCTGTAAAAGTGTAGCTGATGTGTCGGTGGGTCGGAGGTTGTCACGCTGGGGTTGCTGTGGATCGTGTAGCTCTGGATGGGAGACAGCAGCAGTAAACAACAGCAGCTTCACTCAGTGACTCTCTGGAATTTCCTGCTTCTCGTCTTTGATGCTGCTGCTGCTCAGAAACCTGAGAAGTTTCAGAAGCCTGAGTGGCTGCAGCTTCAGTTTCCCTCAGCTTTAACAAACGCTGCATGGAAGAGAAAGAAGCAGATATTTAAATAAAAGTACCAGTATTTCAATGTAAAAGTATTCCATTATAGCTAAATAAATCTGCCAGAAAAAGTACACTGTAAAATATACTGTATATTTAAAACAATTAAGCAACTGTAAATAAAAAAAAAAACTATTTTACAGCATCTGGGAGACCCAAAAGGAAATTGTGAAATAACCATTTCACAAAAACACAATCATTTTCCACAATTAAAATGCTGTGAGTGTAGCATAGACAGATCTGCACATTTTATAGGATAAAGGGGTCTAATCTGAATAATTTAAAAGCATGGAAGGATTATTTTCATGAGAAAAATTTTCAAATATGTAATTTTGACACATAAAAATGTGTTTTTAAGGATTTAAGCAGTGACATGAGAGAGACTTTGAGTTTAATATTCAATTATTACTGAAATAGCTCAGCATAAATTCAGTTTATGGATATGATGGATATAATGTGAATTTACACAAACTGTTTATCATTTAACCTACTAAGATCTGACGTCCATATATGTGGACATTGTTGGACTTTTTACAAAAAGAGCGTATTGTTCATAATAACAATGAAAATATTTTTAAAATAATAAACAACAAAATTAATAGTACAATTAAAAAAAAAAAAAAAAAAAAAATATATATATATATATATATATATATATATATATATATATATAAAATATATTATCCAGATATTAAATTTATCATACAGTCAACAGTCAATTATCTTGTAAAAATTCAAAAAAAATGTTCTGAGACTAAACTAAAAATCTTTCCATCTTGTACTTTTATTTGAGCTTTTTGATATAGATTTTTCTGTAAAAATATCATAATTTTCCATAAAATACATTTAATTTAACATGAGATTGTGTGTTTTGTTTTTGTTTTTTTTTTTAAGCTTTTTAATGTTTATTGAAACATATTTATCTCTGTAAAAGCAATGAAATGACAGATACTGCACTTTTTTTCTGTTATATTTTATTATAAACTAAAAGCAAAAGCAGTTTGTAGATTTAATAAGGTAAAACAATCAATTTGAAAATATATTGTAAGGGCTCTGGGAAACTGTAATTCACATTTTTCTCTAATATTTGCATTCTTCTAGAATAACTGATCCATACATTAACCAATAATGAAAATACTTAATACTTGAAATTTTATATTTAATGAATAAAAACTTTACTTTAGTGCCTCACTAGCCTAGAATTTTAATTACTGAAAGCATTCAATATCAGGTGTTGATGATGCTCAGAAATGTTTGTCTCTCAGTTAAAGATGGAAGTTTCAAACCAATCAATCTTGATTTGTTGATTTATTGAATGTGAATGTTTTTCAGAATGAATCTCCTTCCATCAGTAGTAGTATTTAGTACTGTAGTATTCACAGTACGTAGTATAAACACAGTAGATGTATCTGTTTATGCTGCTGATGGAGTAAAGATACTAACTTCTGTCTGGTTTCTCAGCTGGAAAACCGGCGAGTGGAACGCCTGCTCCGTCACCTGTGGTGGAGGCTCTCAGGTGCGCAGCGTGCAGTGTATTTCCCATGATGCATCTGGTCCTCGTGTGGTGGAAGACGCCGTTTGTGCCGCCTACACCGAGGCTCCTCCCACTCTGCAGACCTGCAACATGCACAAATGTGCCGAGTACCAAGTGACTGCATGGAGCGCCGTGAGTGAAACTAAATGAATAATAATAATAATAATAATAATAATAATAATAATAATAAACTTTTCCTAACAAAGTCTGAAACAAAGTGCTGAACAGGAAGAAACTAATAACATCAGTAAGAAAAAATCAAGACCAGCTGCCTTTACATGTTCGTATTTATAAACAACAACCTTACATGTTCCTTTGTCACATACGTCACCTTCTTTTTAACATGAACTACTGTAGTAACTCACCTATTTCTCATTTTATTTCATTTTGCACCGTTAAAAGCAGCTGTGATCCTTGTTGTTTATACATAACCTGTGTGTCCTCAGTGCTCGGTCACCTGTGGTCCAGGTGAGCAGACCAGAGAGGTGACCTGTGTGGGTTCAGGGGGGATGAGGTTGGAGGAAACTTCCTGCAGCACTCTGCTCCGTCCGTCCTCCGTCCAGCCCTGTCAGATGGCCGCCTGCTCCAGACAGATCAGCTGGCATGTGGGACAGTGGGGTCTGGTGAGTGGGAACATGAATATTTACAGTCCCGGTGTCCATACACTGCAAAACTCCAAATCTTACCAAGTCTATTTGTCTTAGTTTTAGTCAAAATGTCTAAGTGACATTTCAGCAGGATGGAAGGACTTGTTTTAAGACAATGCATCTTAAATATCTTAAGTCAGAAAATCTTGAAATTATCTTGTTTTGAGTTGTATTTTATAAGAAAACTCAAAATAAGTTTAATACATCTCAAATTAGGAGGTTACATGGAAGCAAAAATCAATTTTTGAATGAAAAACTTCAATTTTTTTTTTAGCATGTCTGGCTTATTTTAAGACACCTAATCTTGACAATCCTGGTAAAATACAGCTTAAAATAAGTTTTCCCAGCTAATTTTAAGATCTCAGTATTTGAAATATCATATCTTATTTCAAGAAATCTTACCAAGCCATTTTTCACTTGTTCTATTTGCAGATTTTTTTTTCACTTATTTCAAGGTAAATTTCCTTGAAATAAGTTGTTTTTTTCTTATTTTGAGAGGGGCATTTTTTCCAGTGTATGGCTGATTCCATGTATTTTTTTCCTTTTCATTGGTGCTGATCTTTCCTTGTTCCCCCTCAGTGTTCTCGTCGCTGTGGTTCCGGCTCTCGGGAGCGTCAGGTGATCTGCTCGGACCAGGAGAGGAACGTTTATCCCGTGGATCAGTGCAACGCCCAACCAAAACCCACCACAGTGGAGCGCTGCAACTCCCAGCCCTGCTACAGCCCACAGGGTGAGAACATGCAAGGACACATACTGTCTCCCTGTTGGGCTGTTTTTGCTCTGTTTTTATTGTCCCAATACTGGAAAATTATATAGATATTTTAATATTTACAATTATGATTTGTACCCGTACTTCCTGAATTTTCACTGTCACTTTACTGTTTTGTTGAGTCATGCTTTCAGCCATTTTTTTCAGCTACAGTTGTACCATTTTTTTCTTTTTTTTTTTTTTTTTACTGAAGCTTAATTTTTATTTTTGTATTGAAATAATAATATACTTAGTTTATCTTTCAAATAATGTCAAATATCTGTAAAATAATTATATTTTTTGCTAATTTAAATTTAGTAAATAAAGAAAAAATGTAATTTTACAGTCAAGTGTTGTTTAAAAAAAAGTAATTTCTAATTGTAAAAATGCAGATTGTTGATATGGACATTATTCATAGTTTGGGATGTTTTTTTTATGTTTAACATATATATTAATATATTTTTTCTGTTATCCTACTGGATATTATCTGTAATTTAACAAAACTGGAAAAATTGTGACATAGCGGTTAAAAATAAATAAATCACCCACCATTTTACAGTCTTAAGTATACAGAATGTTCTTTTAAATAACAGAAAATATCTGTAAAATAATTCTATTTTTTCCTAATCTAAACATAGTATAAAAAATAGTGTAATTTTACAGTCAAATATTGTTTAAAAAAATAAATTAATTACTAATTGTAAAAATACAGATTCTTGATATGGACATTATTCGTAGTTTTGGACTTTTTAAAAAAAATTCTCAACATGTAAATTTGTATTTTTTTTTATAAATAATTTAACCAGATATTGCGATTTTAAAAAAATATCATTTTTCAATCTTAAATATACAGAATTTTTCTTTTATATAACAGCAAACATCTCTAAAATTATTGTATTTTTTTTCTGATTTAAATGCAGTAAAAATAGTGTAATTTTATGATCAAGTTTCAGAAAAGAACATATTAACATTTTTGATATGGATGTATGTTTTTACCAATTTTTTTTAGTGTAAATTTAGACTTTCTGTCATTTTTGCTGGATATTCTCTGTAATATAACAAAACAGCAAAAATCTGTAAAATTCATAGTAAATTGTTTAAAAAAAAAAAACAAACAAAAAAAACATACAGTTATAAATGATTAAATGTTTTTTTTTTTGCAAAAATGCTGACCTTTCCATCTAAATTTCTGGAGTCACGTTGCATTAAACATAGAAAATGATGCAATATCTTTTTAAACAAGTGCATATTTAGTAAAAAAAATCAGATAATACACTGTCAGGCTCTGACACAGCGACGCAGCGACGTTTCAAACCGTCGTCTCATTGTTGTGTCTTTTTTTGTGTGTTCAGTCGTTCCCAGCGTTCAGGACCCTCGAGGACACGACAACAGTCAGACTGGCTTCCAGCCATATGTGCCGGATCACGCAACAGGTTAGACTCTTTCTCTGTAGCCAAACAGCAGCAGATATACTCTTATAGCTGCTATCAGACGGTCAGGAATAGTGAGATAAGTCGCTACTGTGACAGTTGTGAGTTTTTCCTGCAGCCTGACGGTTCTTCTGCAGGTTTTCCGTCATGTTGGGATCCTGCTGAAGGTGTTCTGATATAACTCCTGTCACTTTGTCCCCATCAGTCCCCCTCCGTCCCAGCACTAATTATCCAGCCATGATTGACATGTTTTCAGGCTTCCACCGGCATTGTTGGCCTGATTAAAATATTTCCGGAGCACTGAAGTGTGCTAGCGCTGGCGGTGGCGTTTCTGGCATGTTGGCCACCATGTGCTGTCCCAGCGCTCAGGAATTTCAGATTTTGGAGGTCTAGTGTTTATTCTGATTGTGAGATTATTTATTGTGGTCGCTGGGACTTTATTTGTCCATAAACAAATGGTTTGGAAATGTAATAAAAAGTGTTTTTGCATTCTTTTGTGCTGCCTGTGAACACTCGCTGTGTGACCTCCAGCACAATAATGTACAGTAGACGCTGTTGTAAATATGCACAGTGAAGTGTGAACTTCTCATCTATTTACAACACTGTGAACTGCAGGGGGTGTAGTATGCATGTAAAATGACACTGTACCATTATTTGTACCTTTGTTTTTACATTTTTAAAAAAAAAAACTTTATTATAATTATTTACCATTTTTAATTAACAATATGCATGTTTTTTCATTCAAATAGTGAGGAAATCGTAAAATAATATAAAATATATTTTTCTTCGCTCATTTAAATACAGTTAAAAAAGTGGCATTTTCATTCAGCAAATATCTGTAAAACCATGATATTTAATAATGATACTTTTTTGCTGATTTAAATAGTGTAGTTTTCTGTTCAAATGTCGTACAAGAGCAAATTATTATTAGTAAAAATATAGGTTTTTGTTGTGGATATGGTTGTTTTATAGTTTACATGTAAATTATTAAGTTCTTCTTTAATTTTACTGAATATTTTCTGTAATTTACCAAAACTGAACATTTTGTAAAATAATACTTCTGTATAATTTTTGCTTTTCCCTTTTCAAAAACATTTTTTAATTATTTTAAAATGTTATTTATTTTAACAAAAAACATCATCATTTAGCATTATTGAATTATTAATATGCACCTTTTAGTTTTCAAAAATTGGCAAATATCTCCCAAAAATTTTTTTTGGTTTAGTTTTTTGGTAATTTAAAAAAAAATTTTTATGGTCAGACGTAAAGGAACAAATTACTGTCTATAAAAGTAGAGCAGATTTTGATGTGGACATTAGTTTGTTTTTTAAAGGAAACGTATAAATTAATACCAGTCAGTTAATACCAAACACTGTGTGAATTCTCTTCCTCTGGTTGTTTGTATTTCAGTCCGGAGACCCGACACGAGGGATCCGACCCAGACCAACACCGTCCAGGACCCCCACAGCTCGGCTCCGGCTCTCCACTGCAGTCAGTCTTATTACGGCTGCTGCCCAGACGGACGGACCTCCGCCGGAGGCCCTCAGGGTCTGGGCTGCCCTCACGCTCCGGCTCCGACTCCGGCTCCGACTCCAGCTCTTCCTCCAGCTCAGCCGTCCTGCATCCAGACCAGGTATCCTGTCATTACTCTGTGGTTCGTGTGGACTCTTTGTCTGGGTTCTGCATTATGTGACCACACTGACCAGCGACGCTTCGACACGACGCACCACCACAAGAATTCCCTCTAGCCGACCACGCTGAGGTTTTCCTAGAAATGTCACATCTGCACATTTTGTCCAGACTTTGAGTACAAACTGTTTGATTGTCGGTGCGTGTTTTCCAGTTATGGCTGCTGCCAAGACGGTGTGACGGCGGCTCAGGGCCCCAGCAGGGAGGGATGTGTGGAGTACGTGGCCCCGGCACCCACTGTAAGCAAATACAGCACATTATTACGGTTGTTTTTACATTTTAGCTGACTAGGACAGAGTATATGTTCATTTTTGCCATTTAAGATGTGTTTGATGCTTTTATCTTAACTTTAAAAAACAATGAGACAAGGTAAAATACACAAAAATGGAGCTATGAAAGTCAAAAATCAATAGTAAAACTAATTTAACCCTCATGCAACATTTTAGTTATCTTTACTTTTGATAATCTGATAATCTTGGCTATGATGTGGTATAAACTGTGTGGATGCAAAAGGGTTACACTCAGGATCTTAAAGACAAAAATGCCCTCATTAAGTGACTTTATAAAAAAAAATAAAAAACACACACAATAAAATATCAGACACTGGATAAAAAATATAATGTTATATAAAACTGAAAGATCGGAGTTTTTAGTGGTTGAAAGATTTACTTAGTGAAAGTTTAAAATCATTTTACTATATAATATTTTTATAGCAGAAAATTTTTATCTTTGACGTCCTGAGGTTTTTGTTTTTTAAAATCTATCTCCTTACAAAAAAAACCTATTCATCAGGAGCAAAAAAAAAATCCTTGCATCTTTTATAAGGAAAATATTACATTTTTTGTGTGCTTGTGTGACAACAGTAGTGTCAATTACGCAAACTAGCAATGAAGTGATTAAAATCCTGAAAAAAAATGATTGAATGAAGAAAAAAAACCCCATGAAAGTGGAAAAATAATAATAATGTGTATTTTTATGGCATCTTTATGGCATGTTTGTCCTTAAAGTCCATATTGAGAGTGTAAAAACTATAAAAAAAAATAAAACTTATGGTTAGTAAGGATTAGCATTGTTGTTGCTAATCAGCGACACATCCCAGGCTGTGAAACACACACAAAAGATTGTCTGAGCATCTGTTATATGGAAAACATTTATTTCTTTGTGTGTTTTTTCATAAATAAAATCAACAGTGGCATTAAAAGAGTTTTTTTTTAATTAAATTGACACGTAAAGGTTCAAATTATTCAGTTTTTGTTAATGATTGTGTTTTTAAACTATGTTTGTTCTACTCCTTTGCATCATTTCTCCCCAGGCCGCTCCTTCTCTGCCCACTGAAAACGCCGTTCAGTGCAGAACCACCACTTATGGCTGCTGCTACGACCGAACTACACCTGCAGAGGGACCCAACGGAGAAGGCTGCCCCGACCCGCCCAACCACAGTAAGAGCTGCTGCAAATAAAACAGGACACATTAGTCTTTTTAAAGTAGTAATCATGAAGAGAAAATTTTGTCCTGGTCGTCTTGTTATATTTATTTTGGCGCAAACATAATCATCTGCTGGTGATCACCGAGAAGTCTGCGCTCACATGCAAAATTACTAATAATCTTTCACATTTCCTGCTCCAATTTCTCTACATGATCCGGAGATTCTACCCGTCTAATTAGAGGATGTAGTGCTTTGACACAATGGTTACGTTGCAGCTCGTTTTATCACCAGAGTCAGCTTGTTGCATCTCATTTATTTACAAAAAGCTTTAAAACTTAATACTCCCATCTAAAGGATTATGTCTATATTGTCTCAGTAATTTGTCATCATTTGAATCAACAAAACCTTCAGCCATTTTTGTAAATAAATGAGTTGCAATATGACTTTAGAACCTGGCACAATAGTGATTAATGAGGTACGCAGGCATCAAATACGATTTAAGTAGTTTATATGTGCTATTATTGTTGTTACCTTTATAGCTGTTACACAAAAATGATTTTCAGCTTCATCGGTTAATATATAAACAAGAAAAAAATATTTAAAAACTCACTCTTGTGGTGCCCAGATAGCTCAACAGGGTGAGCTGGCGACCCATGAACAGATAGATAGATAGATAGATAGATAGATAGATAGATAGATAGATAGATAGATAGATAGATAGATAGATAGATAGATAGATAGATAGATAGATAGATAGATAGATAGATAGATAGATAGATAGATAGATAGATAAAACCTTTATTGATCCCACAGCGGGGAAATTTACAGTGTAACAGCAGCAAATAGGGCTATAGTTCCCGACGCAGCGGCCTGGGTTAAGTCCTGCTTACAACCTTTTACTGCAGGTCTTTCCCCACATTCTTCTCCCTTCTTTCCTGTCTGCCTCTTCACTTCACTGTGTAATAAAGCCAAAAAATTCACTGTTGCACTCAAATGCTACGGGCTATTTTTAAGGTGGAATGTTTTCTTGTTACTCAACACACGAGCGGACATTAAGAATCAATCAGCACACCTTAAATATCAATATGACCCTTTGTTATTGTTGGTTTTCCTGCTTGACATACAATTTAGGATCTACTAGTGTTCAAAAGATGTAGATTTTTAACGTAATTATGCAACTTTAAAAAACTTGGAAGAAAAAATGGCATCAGTTTAGTTTTCTTTGATGGCTATGTATGGGGTCATTGTATAAACCAAGCGTAAAGAGATGAGAATAAATGAAAGGACAAAGAAGTTTAGGATGACATGCAACAAAGGTTTCTGGGCGGATGCAAACCAGGTTGTTCATCTTTCTTTTACTACAGGCTAAAAGAAAGATGAAACTGGGTTTTTACTGCAACAACAAACACTCACATTCTAATTGGGATGAAAATAGACATGCTGCCTTTTCTTGCCTTGCGCTGCTTAACAGCTGTGATAAAAACAGTTAATTTGCTTGTTTCTTTGCTGCAGTTGAGCGATCCATCTGCTCCCTGCCTCGCGCCGCCGGCTCCTGCAGCAGCTGGGTGTCCCGCTACCACTTCGACGTCATCACCTCCAAGTGTGTGCAGTTCTGGTATGGCAATTGCCACGGCAACAGCAACAACTTCATGACCCGGGCGGAGTGCCAGAGGGCGTGTCCACTACCTTCACCCAGCCAGCATGGACCACGACCGGGAACTCCCGCTAGAGAATCCACCCCTGGAAGACCCACATCTGGAGGACGTGGCACCGCCGGTGCAGGAACTTCATCCGGAGGTCGCACCGCGTCCGGAGCAGGTGCAACATCTGGAGGTCGCACCCCATCTGGAGCAGGCACCCTATCCGCCGGAGGATCCACCGCCGGAGGGTCGACACGCAACATGGGGAGGGTCTTCACCGTCCAGGGCGGCTCCACCAGCGGCACCAGCAGACAGGCCACCAGCGCCGCCACACATGCCCACAGAGCCAGAGTCTTCATGAGGACCCGCCGGCCTTCACCCGCCACAGCTGCACAGCACACCGGTCCAGCTGCGAGGTAAGACCCCGAAGACCCAGGGAGCCTTCTCCAACCGCAAACACCACCATCACCACCACCACCAGCAGCAGCCCTGGCTTCATATTCCTGCTGAAGGAGCCCCACACCACTCTGTCCGCTGGGGACAAAAGAGTGAGCTGAAGGAGATTGAAGCACAATCTAAAGACTAATCTAAAGCACGTGTCTTTTTAACTATCTTCAGTAAAATTACTAGTGTAATATGTGTACATGTAAAACACAAGAGTGAAGTCTTAATCGTGCCTTTTCTTACAAGCCTTTGAGACGAGTTAGCTGAAAAATAGCTCAAAAGTCTTGATCTTGCTGAATTCCAATGCCTTAATGTCGAATCTGACTGTGGTTTAGACTGGATGGACGTAGCCTCCGGGTCTCAAAAATGAAGCAAAAATGCATTCTTTCTAACAGCCAGCAGGGGTGGACTTGTCTGGTTGCAGATTGCATTGAAGTCTATGAGAAAATGACCCAACTTCTCACTTGATTTGTTACCTCAGTCAACATTTTCTTCATTAGTTTATGGTCTCAATTGCTAATTTCAAGTCTCCTTCCATGCAGTGTGATGTTCATTTAGTAAATTTTGGTCTAATTTCGGGGAAAATGGATAATAAAGTCAAGCAAATTCCAAACTCTAGGCTTCCTAATGCTAATCTACAAACCATTATGTGACGTCTTGGGGGCTACGTCTATTTTTTATATACAGTCTGTGCTCAGAAATAGGTGCTAAGATTCCCGTTTTTTGATCAGCAGCGTACTTCATGTTTTATTTCGTGCAGCCTGCTCTTAACGTAGTCTCAATGTCGCCACGCTAATGTAGCCTTGCTTTCTAAAACACCACCGCAGACTCTCACTTCACGCCTGCTTTACGTAGCAACACCTTCCTTCTTCCTTTTGACCTCGACGAAATGTCAGGAGAAAAGTCGACAACCTCACAGCGACACCTCAACGGACACTTCTGCTGTTAAATGTTTCTGGGACTCTTCACTGTCTGTCTGGAGTTAATGTCGGTGCTTATTAGTGTGCTACCTCACTTTGTCAGTCGCCACCACCTTCTTTTTTTGTGTGTGTGTGTGTGTGTTTTCACCTTAAATCAAACTAATAAAGGTTCTGCTGTGATGCTTCATGAATGTGTGTCGTCACCAAAACACTTTGTTTCGTCTAGCTTGTGTGTAGATTCGATTTTGGGACGTTTGGGAGGTGAAAAGTCGACATCGTCCTTGTTTTTAACATTCGTTGTCTGATTTTGTCGGTGAGTTTTGCGCTGCTTTTATGTTGCATGCTCGTCTTTCTGTCTTTTCCCCCTCTTGAAGCCAGGTTGTGGGCGCTCTTTATGCTTGCTCTGGTGACCAACAGTGGAGCATAAAGTGACTTTCATCCTCTTCCTCCTTCCAAATGTCTCCTTCTTTATCTCTTCCTTCCACGCTTCCTTTCCTCCTTGGTTTCCTCCTTTCCTTGCTGTCGTGTTTCCTCAGTTTGACCTTAGGAGGGGTGTCCATCGATAAGTCCGATCCCTCCACCGTGGAAGCGTTGGTCGGCCAGACAGTCGTGTTGCCCTGCAGAGTCAGTCCTCCGCCGTCGTCCACCGTCGTCGTGGAATGGAGAAGAGACGGCGTCCCTCTGTCCAACCACAGGTCAGCAGAACCCAACACACCCCATTAAATATTCAACTTTAATTTACGTCATTAATTATTTCTATGTTCTTCAGGCATCACCAGCAGCCAAATGGTTCCCTGTTGGTCGGTCCTCTTATCGTCTCAGACTCCGGTTGGTTCCTCTGTGTGGCCACTCGAGTTCGAGAAAGAGATCATCGCTACATTTACCTGTCGGTTTCAGGTACTGTTTGGAAAATTACCTCGTTAAAATGTTCATATGGTGTTTTTTATAAGCTGGAAGATGCATCATGAGTGAAATCAGCAGTCATGACTGAGTATTTCCACCTTAACCCTCCTGTTGTCCTCATTTATTGGCACCAAAAAATATGGTTTCCTTGTCTGAAATAAATCCAGAAATTCAGCAAAAAAAAAATCCCCCAAATTTCTGAAAATTTGCAAAACCTTCAGGAAGAAAATTCCAATAATTCCTGAAAAGTTTCCGTCAAAAGTTTTTTTTTTTTTTCAAAATCCCCAAATTTGGCAAGAAAATTCTTGTAAATATTTTCAAAAAATGAGTAAAAATCTTCCCAAAAAAATCCTAAAAATATCTCAAGCAAATTTCGCTGGATTTTGGTTGATTTTTATGTGAATGTTCTTAAAGAAAATATTAGAAGTTTTACTGATATGTATGTAATCACTTTAGATATTTTTAGGATTTTTTGGAAGATTTTACTCATTTTTTGAAAATATTTACAAGAATTTTCTTGCCAAATTTGGGGATTTTTTTTTAAAATCAGACTTTTAAGGGAAACTTTTAAGGAATTATTGGAATTTTTTTCCTGAAGGTTTTGCAACTTTTCAGAAATTTGGAGAATTTTTTTGCTGAATTTTTGGATTTTTTTTTTCAGACAAGGAAACAATATTTTTTTGATACCCGTAAATGAGGACAACAGGAGGGTAAAAGACTACAGAACCCTAAGAAGGCTTCTCAGAACTTTCGCCTGATGTGCATTCGGCTAATTGGGGCCAGATTGGGTCAAAACCCCTAATTTAACCCACTTTAACCCCAATTAGTCCGTCACACGAACACGGAGCTGATTGGTGTGAAGGTCTGATGTCACAGGCTGAGTCAGAACACGGCGACCTTGAAGAGTCAGCCGTTCTGTACGCCTGACCTGCTGATGTGACGTTATGTAAGTGAGCTGCGACAGGAGCGCTGGCGCTGAGAGTCGGATTGTGAGTGTTTAATCGTGTGTTTGTGTTCGTAGAAGGATCATCTCAGGTGCTTCCTACGTCGCTGCCCAGAGACGGTCCACTCCCCAGGTCAGGAGGATCTCAGAATACAATAAATCAACAGTTTAATCAATGTCGAGGCTGTGAAAGAAGAAGATAAACTCATTGGCAATCGCTGTGCTTTCTCTCAGGTTCAGTATCGAGCGTTCGAGCTCCTCCATGGTGGAAATGCGAGCAGGACAAACTGCCAGACTGAGCTGCAACATCGTCCCTCCTTCAGCTCTGCAGTCGGTCAACATTCAGTGGACTAAAGACGGACAAACCCTCAGTGACCCCAGGTAACCTTCAGATTCCTATACAGAAATCAGGAATCCACAAAAATAGGCAAAAAAGTAACCAAAAGATTAAAAAAAAAACATAAAAAAAAGACATAAATAAAATAGTGTAATTAGGTGCTTTAGCGTATCTTTGTGTATACAAATGTGTGTGTGTGTACATCTGAGTGTGCAAATGAGTATAAATTTGTGTTTATCCATCCCCTTATGAAAGAAAAATGAAAAATATGAAGAGAAATATAAATTATAGTCAAATATGATCAGTTGGGACAATTAACTTTGGTTCATTGGACAGGAGCAGTCGAGCACAGTACAGTTTGAATAGAACTAACCCAGCTGTAATAAATACAAATAACCATTTGTATTAACTGGTAGTTTGTCATTTCAGTCTGGATTATGTGTAGTTTCATAATCCAACTACATATAATTCCTACAGATGTTGGCTGTGGATGTCAGTGTAAAGTAAACGTTGTTTCCTGCAGGTTCACTCAGCACTCAGACGGGACTCTGATCATCGGCCCTCTGAAGTCTGAAGATTCTGCCGTTTATACGTGTACGGTTTCTAACCAGCAGCAGCTGGAGCAGAGACAGCTGCAGCTCAGAGTCCAGGGTGAGATTCAACACTTTATTAAACACTAAACATCCAGTTAGTAACAGACTCCTTCCTTCTGTATGTTTAATGGGACTTTTAGACTTGATGTTGTAGTTTCATATAGTCACCAGCAGAGGGCAGTAAGAGTCACCTGATGCTCAATAGCTGTATTATTAAATACTATTAAAGCTGAAAATATTGTAATTACTCACCAGGGCCTTATCCAGAACAATAATGCATGAGCTGATTTTATGAAAAAGTCACATCATCTGATGTTTTTTCTGTTTTTTCTGGTTCAGCCGACCTGCGCATCACTACAGCTCCCAACAACATCCAGGTGTCTGAAGGCAGCACGGCTCTGCTGCCCTGCGTCGTATCCGGAGACAACGTCAACATCGGATGGTCCAGGTAAAAATTAGCACATCACAGTGCTGGAAATCAATCTTAGTAGAGCTCAGGTTGGAACGACGACCCAAGAATAACCAGAACTGCAGGAAACTACACTCACAGAGTTTGTAGGGGAGTTATTTAATGATTTAAAGGAGAAGTAAATAAGATAATTGTGGTTTTTAAAGGACCACGGTTAACTTTAAGGATGTTTTATCTAATTCACAGTAAAAATAAATTGCTTCACACCATGAATTTATTTTGTTGACATTTTAAACGTTCAATAATGTCTCTCAGCTGTTACTCTGTTAGGTTGAAATCAAGTAGTTTCAAAGAAAGATGTTGATGTTTATTAATTTTGTCTATTATAATATTGGTTTTTTTATTAACCAGGCAAAACAAGTTGAGCATCTCTGGTGTTAAAAGTGGAACAATCAGTTTTATTGAACATAATTCAGGCGATATTTTTCTCTAAAATTACCAAAAAAGTAGATTAAAAAAAATTAGGTTTTCTTCAAACACTTGAAAAAACTTCTGTTTCTATAAATACTGACTTAGTTCACACTTAAAACGGTTATAAACAATAGAAATGTGTAGTTGTAACTTGCAGAAAGTGAAACTGACAACATTGTGAGGGAAAAGAAACCTTGTAGTTGAGTTTTACAGATAAAAATATGATATTTTATAATGTAGAAGTCGTTTTCCTCAGTTAAATTAAAAATGTGGATCTTCTTACATCCAAGTAGTGTCTGAAATTTAAAAATTAACTGCAAATATCTGTAAAATAAGAATATTTTGGCTGATTTGAATGCAGCAAAAACAGCGAAACTGTGTACTTTTACAGTCACCTTGTAAAAAATAAAATAATTATTCGTAAAAATCTTGATTTTTATGTGGACATTATTTACAGTTTTGGTCTGGTTTTTATCAATAAACATGTAAATTGTTACAATTTTTCTGTGGTTTTAATAGAATTTAAAACTGCAGTTAAAAAAGTGACTTGCCATTTTTTGCCTTTAATTTAATTTTTCTTTCACATAAGTATAAATATTGGTACAATACTGATATTTTTTTGCTGATTTAAATACAGTAAAACAAGTGTAATTGTACATTTTGAATGTGTGAACAAATTATGATTTGTTAAAATAATAGATTTTTGATGTGGATGTTAATTCTAAGTTTTTTGTTGTTGTTGTTGTTTAACCATTAACATATAAATTACATTTTTTAATTACTTTTTAAAAAATCTGTAATTTAATAAAACAGGCAACATTTGTAAATTAACAACAAATTGTTCAAAAAATACTGCTAAAAACACATTTTTTTTTTGCATTGTACAGTCATTTTCTTATTTAAATCTTCAGTGTTTCATTCATTAAGTGAAAAGTATTTCAAAAAAAGACAGTTCCATCAAACTGCACCAGTTAAATAAGCACCACTAAGGTTAATAGATCCTAACGGAGTTGTTTTTTATCCTGTCTAACTGTAGAAACGGTGTCCCGGTTCGTCCGGACGGTAGAAACATCCTCATGTCGTCTGACGGCAGCTTGATCCTGAACAGCGTGAAGCCTTCAGACGAGGGAACCTACACCTGTAACGCCTACACCGGGATCTACTCCGTCAGCGCCACGGCTGAAGTTAGAGTCATCAAAGACACACAGCAAGGTGAGAACGACAATCAGACTCCCTCAGAAATACTGGACCGAGCGTTTAACAAGTCTTTAATCTGGATCTGATCTCATGTTTAGCTGACTGGGATCAAGTAATCCAGTTTACTTCTCTACTGTGGTGGTTTTTCAGACATATTGGACTCGTTCACTCTGATCAAGACACAAACTTTTCATTTTTTGAATCACAGGCATCCAAATTGGACAACGGAGTTTAAAATGATACATACTGGAGGTTTTATCCACATGAAAACAAGACTGAATTACATGATCTAATGTGATTTATATCAACCCAATCCAATAACGAAACTCAGGTTCTTCTAACCAGCTGGGTTTAAATATGCTGGGTTTCTGAATTCAGAATAAATTAACACAGCTTGAAACATTTATTTTTCCTCCCAAATATCATCATGTGATCACAAATATTTTATTCCGTCAGATAAAGATTGATTTTATCTTTCATATGTGGGCAGAAATAAGGTAGCAGAATTTAATTTATCATCGCAAGCAGAAGGTTTTCACAATAATATTAGAATAAAAGGACATTTTTTGGTATGATACATATATAAAACCTGATATTTGTGTCCAGTGGATGAACAAACGAGCACCTAAAAAATGCAAAGACCTTTAATATTAAAATTTAAAAAGAAACGGTAATGTTTTAACAGCCAGATTGCAAAAAACAAACAAAAAAATCCTATGAAATCATGTAAAACGACAATTTAATAAAAATACTATATTTATCCATCATGAAAATTTTTTCTAGCCTTGTGCTTACATGAAATCTTGGATTTTTGGGGCTTTTTAATGTTTAGTGAAGGATATTTTACAAGCATAAAAACAATGAAATTACATATAATAAACTGATATAATGATAAATGACAATAAAAACTGTATTTTTTTGACTAACAGTGCTGATGAAAACACATTTATTCAACAATTTTATATTGAAAAATTCTGTAATTATGCAAAATATATCTCATTTATTAAACAAATATAAATAAAACAAAAAAACAAAATTTCTTCTGTTAATTGTATTTAACTGTATGTAATTTTATAGACATATTTATGGTATTAAACACAATGTAACAATTTGATATATTAAAAGGAAATATTTGTAAAATTCTGATAATTTAGCAAATTAATTCTAAGTCTTTGTACATCAAAAATATGTATTTTTAAAATGTTAACAGTCACAGTTTTTTTTGTTATTTTGCATTAGATCTGTAAATTAGGTGTTTTTGTAATTTAATAGATATTATTGTGTATTTCAAAGATATGAAATGAAATAAATAGGAAAAAAATCAATAAAAAAAATGTTATTTTTTACTCATGGAAACCAGGCAGTGTTTTGTCTATTTTTATTGAGTTTTTATGAGCTAAATTAAGTCTCTCTGCCGTTCCAGGAGTCGATATTCCTCCTGAATGCGTCGACCAGCCTGAACTCGCCAACTGTGAGCTCATCGTTTACGCCCGGCTTTGCTCCAACACGTATTATTCCAGTTTCTGCTGCGCCAGCTGCACCAGACACAGCTCACAGAAGAACGGCAGGTTCAGTCGATCCGGATAAAAAAAATCAAAACAAACTGCAGAAACAGCAGCTGCAGGAGGAAGAGGAGGTGTTTTTCATTGTTTTAACTCTGAACTGCTGCGTTTGCCAAAAGGACTCAAAAACCACTGACCAGGTTGTGCAGAAGCATGAATGAATAACAAAAAGGGACTGATTTCCGTAGATGTAGATGAACTAGGAGTCTGTTCAGGGATGGAAACGAGAGAAACCCTGTAAACCTGTAAAGTCTGCTGAATGTGATGAGGAGAGGAAATATTGTCACTCCGCCACGTCTTTAAAATAAGTTATTCTCTCACTGGAAACCTGCATGTTCTCCGTTTTTTAGAGAATGGTGAGGATTTCCCTTTGAGATTATTGAATGATTTCTGTTCTGTTGTGACCACTTCTGTGTTTTTAATGTTCGCCGATACAGGAATCAGTTCTTATGAAACCCTATTTCCACTTCATATTGTCTATTTTTTTGTAATTATTTGATATTAAAAGTCATATTTTGATAAAAACCTGCATTGACTTGAATGGCGGTAGCTGATGTTCCAGTTAGCACCACATGGGGGCGCTCAACATGGGAAATTAAACGTCTCAGTCTGCTGCTATAAACTCTTTCTTTATATCTGTTAAATGGCTCAATATTTAGGCGTTTAAAACTATAAATTATGCTGAATAACTGCATCAAAATGTCCAAAAATGACTAAACAAATGTCATACATATTGTGGACTGGTGGACTTACTCTCTTAGAATTAGGAAAACCTGCATTTGAATTCATTTCTTTTAATTAATACTTGGTTTTGTTGTAATTGCAATATTTCAACATGTATTTAATATAATAAATTAGTTTAATTTTAGGATAAAGGGATAACGCGGCTGGTTTTAATCCAATATACAGCTATTTTATTCACATATGATAATAATTCAGTGTTTTCTTATATCACACTAATAGAACAAAGTCACTATTTGAAGCTAATTTGCCCGTTGCTTCTCTTTTCAGGGAGGATATTTTGACACTCAGCCGGTAAAACGGGTGAAAACGATCAAATGAGTGACGACCAGGTTTGGTTTCAGGCTTTCATTAATGTCATCAGTCACACCTACGTTTCCTTCACTGTCACCAGGTAACATATCTGCAGAGAAAAAGTTCAACAGAAAGGCAAGTTTTATACTTCAGTTTTATTAATGCAAAAAGCCTATTTAAGAAGAATAACATGATGATTGATTTAAGATAAAATTGGAGGCTTGAAACACCAAATAAGCTTTTATTTGTAGTGTTTGATTCCACAATCTTGGCAAATATTACCTCCAAGTTCTCATGTTTTGAAGGAACGTTATAATCTAATGTTAAAAAAAAGCACCTTAAAGTTGTTGCCCACTTCAAATAATGTTCCTCTCAGGTTATAAGTAAACTAACTGGAACATTCGGGGGATTTTTTTGGTGGATGTTGAGCGATTCATGATAACACAAGAAGAACGGTCCTTCAGTGAAAAGGCAAAACGTTCCACCTTTTAGAACATGACGTTACTAGAACGTTATAAACGGTTGTATTTTTGTGTGTCGTTAGAAGAGTAGTTATTCACATTAAAATGTCTTATGGGTTAGACTGCAATGAAGCCCCTCAGTTATTGATTTAATATGCTTTTTGTTCATAGTTGCCTTTAAACTCTGATCTGCTGCAGCATGAAAACACTCCACTGGAAATTTGTGCACCAGACCTCAGTAAACAGCTGCTGTTTGTGACATAACACACACATGTTTATTTGGTGGCTTCTGTTGACACACTAGTTGTAATTTTTTCCAGCTGTTTGCAGAGTCGGTGCAGAGCTGCAGGTGCAGCCGGTGAGCCGGAGGTTGCGGTGAAGTGGAAGGTTTCACCTCCGTCGTTTCTCAGCACAGACGGCGAGCTGCAGGCTGCTCTGAAACCACATCCTCTGTTCTGCTGTTTGTCACCAGCAACAGCTTTGACCTCCTTCTGCCCACAGACGAGAGCTGACTTCCTGTCAGATGAGGCAAGCTCACACTCTGACATTTAGTTTCCTACTGACGGCGTTTAAACTAAAGGAAGAGTTTATTTGTTCTAAAAGAGAATCTAAACATGTTTGCACACATCACTGCACTGCTATAGGACACTAAATACCTGCAAGTATTGAGCAAATGTACAGTATTCAGAAGCGCAGCATCAAATACATGACTGTTTTCTACTGATCCTAACAATAACAAGGAAACAGTTTTCATTGGTTACACCTGTATGAACCATTCTCATTATTTATCTGTACTTTTCTGTTGGAATATTTATTCTACTTACTTTAGGATGTTTTCTGATTCTGTGAATCTACTGATAGAACTTAAGCCTCATTTTATTGTAAACTGTGTAATTATAATGAAGGAATTTTAAACCCTCTTTGTTAACAAAATTTGTGTTGTGAGTACAACTTTTAAAAATAAGTTCATTAAAATTAGTGTCATTTATTCAATTATATATATTGTGTTATACTACATGTTGACAGATATATGTGCAAAAAAGCAAGACAGAAAATGGGATAAAACCTACAAAATCAATTTGTAATTTTTTTTTTTTTTTTTTTTTTTTTAAGACAAAAGCTTGCCAGAAAATAAGATAAAAACTAAATAATTTTGTAAAATCAAATAACATGAATATAAATACTATAGAAAAGCAAGACAGGCAATAGGGGAAAAAATAGATTAAATTTGGAAAATAAATGCAATTTAATTTTTTTTGGATTGTATTATAATTTGATTCTAAAATAATCAAATATGAATACTAAAAAAGCAAGAAAAAAAGGAAACTAAAAATCTTTTAAATTAAATTTGCAAAAACAAATAAAATATAAATATTTAAAAAAAAAAAAAACAAGGCAGAAAATGGGATAACAATCTATAAAAATCAATTCCTAAAATAAAATGCCTATAAACATAAAAAGGCTGAACAGAAAATCAACTTGTTAAACAAAATGTCCATTTAAAAAAAAAAAAAAAAAAAAAGGAGGTTGGAAAATAGTATAAAAAATTGGCAAAATCAAAATGAATTACTAAAAGCAAGACAAAAAAAGACAACTAATAAGATCAATCTTTAAAATAAGATAAATCCAAAATACTGAATTATAAGGACCACTAAAAGGATTAATTATTACATAGTTGTCACTAGTAAATCTTTTGTCACCAGTTTTCTCGTTGGAAAATCTTATGACCTAAAATAAACCGGCCTCTGAAGTTTTCCTGAGCTGAGATGTTTCAAGATTATGTGGGAGAAAAAATAACCCACTTCTTAGAAAACAGGCAGATAACAAGCAGCTAAAAATACCCCAAAACTGTGTGTGGAAAATATGATGTTCAGTGGAAATGTAAGCAGATGTAAGTGCATGTCAGCAACGTGAAGTATCTGACAGATACCACCATTTATCTGCATGATAATATCTTGTTCACATTTTTATCGTATTTGAAGATAAATGAAAGAATATGACTTTCAAAATCCTCTCAGAAACTTTTATTGGCAGGAAAATTCAGCAAACAAGCATTTGGCAAACACTTAACAGCTACAAATCTATCAAAACTCTAAAATATCTGCATGCTGTTTATTAATTCTACAACAGTAACAAACACAAAACAATACACTGTGCAGACTTTGAATTGCTCATTGATTATGTAAGAGTGAATGCAGTTTTATAGAAACACAACAGCTCTTATAGAGTATTATTTACAGTTACAGAAGTTAAACTCGTCTCCCAGGACTCAGCTCTCATTTGTGTTTCCGACTGGAACCCTGCAACAGAAACACATTTTTGTTTTACTTTTCATTTACAGAATTTTAGACAATTTTTGCAAACTTTTAACCTGATGGGTGTTCACTTTACATCATGAAAAGCTTGATGATGATGCCTCCACCATGCATACGTAACACACTAACATGTTACTATGACTATCATGATGGCTGACGAGCAGGTGCAGATATAAAATATAACGTTTTTCAAATGCTTTTCAACATTCACTGCAAAAAAAAAAATGTACTTGCATGCCATATTTATTTTTATGTAAGATTTTTAAACCAAACTTTTGTAAGCTTTTGGCCTGAAAGACATTATCTGCCAGTTGGTCTCCACTTTGGGTCATTGAACACCTGATGATGCCGCCACCGTGCATAATCATAACTTACTAGCAGGTGCAGACACAAAATATAACGTTTTTCAACAAAAAACAAACAGGCAAATGCTTTTCATCATTCACTTCATAAGCTCTTACCCCAACAGGCATTGTCTGTCACGTTGGGTCAATGAAATCCTGATGATGATGCCACCACCATGCAAACATGTATGAACATATGACTATGACGATCATGATGGTTTACTAGCAGGTGCAGACATGAAATATGACATTTTTCAAATGATTTTAAACATTCACTGTGCAAAATAATGCACTTTTCAGGCTTTTCTGTCAATGCAATGACAATCATTTTTAACCATGCATGCATGGTGGCGGCATCATCATCAGACTTTCAATGACCCAAAGTGAAGATAATACCTGTTGGGGTAAAAGCTTAAAAAGTTTCAGTTTGAAAATCTTACATGAAAATAAATATGGCATGGAAGTACATTAGTTTGAACAGTGAATGTTGAAAAAAAATTGAAAAATAATATATTTCGTGTCTGCACCTGCTACTAAACATCACAGTAGTATGTTGGTATGTTACGCATGCATGGTGTTGGCATCATCATCAGGTTTTCAATGACCCAAAATAAACACTAACTGGCAGATGACGCCTGTCGGGGTAAAATTTTGGTGTGAAACTCTTACGTAAAAATAAATATAGCATGGACAGACATTAAAAAACAATATGTGTGTAAGTTGGATAAACTGTGCAGAAACAAGGTGGAGATCATGTTCAACAAACCTGCAGCTTCCACACCAAAAACCCAACGAAGACTCCATAGATGCAGCTCTTGACGATCACAACAACGTAGGAGAGTTTGGCACTTTGTGTGAGCCTCAAATATTTCTCTGCAGAAAAGTTTAAAAAAGGAATAATTAAACTCAAATGCGCTCTGTGGAGACAGAAAGTAGCTGCTATAAACTGTAGAATAATATATTCACCTCTTGTTATGCCTCCTCCTTTGCCTGATAGAAAAACAGGAAGTGATGAGATGAGAACAGATGATTGTTTACATGTATTTACACCAGAATTAGGATCAGTTTCCTGAAGAACTAACCTTGAACACCATGAAGTGTCGCATTGTGATTGGTGGTTGTTTCTCCATCGAAGAAGCTGACGATGCACATGAAGGAATTCTCTTGGTTTTCCCAAAGTGCAGCATTGACCTTGAACCTGCTGGTGATTCTGTAGGAACCGTCAATCTCCTGGGCAGCGCTGTCCGTCGCCACACCAATAGGATAGTCCTTATCGTTGATTTTCCAGGAGACTGTAACATGGTCGGGGTAGAAACCAGAAGCCACACAGACCAGGGTCTTCTTTCGTTGCTTCTCTTTTCGGTCTTTGCACTCCCGCTGCGAAGGTTGAAGGATTTTTACTTTGGGTGGGGTGACTAGGCGATCTGGATCTGCAAAGACAAAAAAAATTGCAACTTCACGTGAGGGACCTTATTACCAAGATTTATACACTGACCAAAAGACACACTAGAACTTTTTAAACACTGAATACAACATGATTACTGCAGGTTACAGAACTTTTTCATGAAATTATTGATCTTACCAAGAACTGTGAGCTTGGTTTCTTCTCCAAAACAAGCAGGATTAGAGTCAAAACACACTGATACCTCACAGGCACAAAAACTATCAAACTATGTGCCTTTTACAGTCACTATGGTGCCAGACACATTTTAAACAGGGGTTTACCTTCATTTTTTTCATGCAAAGAAAGCAAATACAACATTTTAGCATCTGTTGAGCAGCTATTGGCTGTCACCAATGTTGTTAAAGACAGATTAGCATTTTTTTCTTACAGCTTTTAGATAAGGATATCTGAACTTGATATAGATTTTTTTGCAACAGAACAGAGAATTTAGTCACATTCTGAAATAAAATCTTGCAGTTTTGAGTGAGAAATGGCTAAATTAAGACTTTCAAATAGCAGATTTTTAAAATTTAATGTTAATTTTCTGATTTAAATTAATAAAAAAATAAGCACTTGTGATTATATTTTTTCATTTTCTTACCTAAAACTGTCAGCTTGTTGGCTTTGCCAAAGTAAGCAGGATAGTTGTTGGTGCTAATTTTTTAGATAAACTTTTGCACACAACTACAGCCAAAACACACATTTAGACCCTGAGATTTAAAAAAAAAAAAAATACGCATATTGTAGTTTTCTTGTACTTTTAGCAGTGTGTATATATGCAGTTCAATTTACTTGTCATTTTTAACTTTTACTTCGTTGTCCCAGCTACTTCATTGCAGAACTTTTTAATGAAATTATTGATCTTACCAAGAACTGTGAGCTTGGTTCCTTCTCCAAAATAAGCAGGATAAGTTCCAGAGCACAGTGATACCTCACAGGCACATAAACTGACACAACTTTGTGCCTTTTACAGTCACTGTCACATTTTAGATACAGTTTTACCTTCATTTTTTCATGAAAATAAAGAAAATTTAACATTTTAGCATCTATGGAGCAGGTTTCTTCAGTGCTTTAAAATTAAAATGTCTCAACAGATTTTTTTTTTTTTCGCCACAGAAGTGAGAATTTAGGGTTTGGTTTGTCATGAGTTTAGCAGTTTTTAGTTTCAGATTTACAGCAACAGATGGTGACACTGGGAATTAACCAAAGTAAGATTAAAACAGTAGAGTTTTACAACTTATCAGTCATTTTTTAAAAATTAAATTAAAAAAAAAAAAAAAATTAACATAAATTAGCATAGATGTTTATATATATATATATATTTTTGCATTTTCTTACCCCAAACTGTCAGTTTGGTTCCTTTGCCAAAGTAAGCAGGGTTGTACTCGTTCACACTGATACACAGCTGCAGAGAAACTGCTCTAGTTTTCTAGTCTGACACCTGTAAACTGTGCTCTGTTTTAGATGAACTGAACAACTTTTGCAGACAAAACTACATGCAAAACACACATTTAGAGCCTAAGATTTAAAAAAAAAAACAACAACATACATACTTTTACCAGCACATATGCAGTTCAATTTACTTGTGAGCTTTTGTTTATTTACTTAATTAACCATGAAAGTAGGTTCTAAAGTATAACAAAGTCTTGTTCCTGCACCAGATGTTGCAGAACTTGTGTGAAATTAGGACAATATGCTGGAGAGTGAACAAGACATTAAACCATATTAGTTACTGAACAATCGTTTTTCAGATTTAGGGTAAATAATGTTAATAAAAACAGATTTTTTCTCATTTTCTTACCCAAAATTGTCAGTTTGGTGCCTTTGCCACAGTAAGCAGGATCATACTGGTCTATACTGATACAAGGCTGCAAAACATGCTTAAGCTTCTGTCTTTACTGCTGAAGTACACTCAGAAAATCCATACTTTAACAAATTAAAATAGGTTTTTATGACATTAAACTGCTGATTTAAGGTCAATTTTAGAGAATAAGGTTTAAGAAAATGCAGTTATTGACAGTTTTGTTACTGCTACTAGTACAGATATAGTTCACTGTACTTCGTTTTTATTTTCCTCTATTACTTCAATTTTAGTGCAAATGACACATTTTACTACATTAACAGAATGAATTATCCATCACATTGATTTATTAAGTAAAACAAAGTCTAGTGCTTCAATCAAACATTGCTTTTCTCTTGAATTAACAGATTTGTCTTCTTTTCAACAATAGATTAGACATTTTTCTCTGCAGTTTTGACCTCAACTATCACTGATTAAAGCATCTTTACTCAACAGTTTTGTAGATTTACAGTAAATAAAAGCATCATATTTTTAGAATTCTCTTACCCAAAACTGTCAGCTTGGTTCCTTTGCCAAAGTAAGCAGGACTGTAGCTGATCACACTGATACATAGCTGCAGTAAAACTGCTCAAGCTTCCAGTTCTGACACCTGTAGACTGTTTTTGTGTCGTTATCAGATCAACTGAAGGTTTTTCGTCACACGTTGAAATAAGACACTCACACTGTACAGAATTATTAGCAATAAACTTCTGATTTAAGGTTAATTTATGCAGTTAGGATGAAAACCAATAAGTTTGTAAATACTTCATGATGGATATGATTTTTTAGGTGATATTTTCTTACCTAAAACGGTGACTTTAGTTCCAGCTCCAAAGTGAGCTTCTGACTGTTAGTTCAGTGTTTCGCTGATAAGAACCGAATGTGACAGTAATAATCTGGGCTTAGAGCCAAAACTTCTACAGGATAACATCCACAACACTTGTTGTTGCAGACAAAAAATACAACTAAAAGCTTGTTTGTCCTCTTATTTAAACAGAGAATGCTTTGCTGTCTTAATTCCACAGCAAACAAGCAATAAATTAGACTTTGTGAGATAATTTTTGCAGGTTTTCTTACCTAAAACTGTGAGTTTAGTCCCAGCTCCAAAGTAAGCTTCGGTGTTGGAGCACAGAGACTTTAACTGGAGCAAAAACTCTCCCTGCTGCCTCCTTTATTCTAACTTTCTCACTTTTTAAAGCCTTTAACATGCAGTTTACCAAATCCCTCCAGGTTTATTCTCAATTTAAACATCTATTCCTACTTTTGACAACTTCTATAGCTGAAGATTATTTAGTCTAGTCGTGATTATTAGCATTAGAAGTTGTCTGTGCTTTGTAGATATCTAAACAAAACGTTTCTGGACCGTATGTAATGAACTTGGAAATGTTTTTCTTACCTAAAACGGTTAATTTAGTTCCTCCACCAAAGAAAGCTTCACTACCACCAGAGTCACAGTGAAGCTGATCAGAGTAAAAATAACCTGAGATTCTGCCTTTACTCTGCTGCTTTGCTTTTTAGTTTTGTGATTTATGTAAATTTCTGTAAAAATCAACAACTGCAGCCTGTTTTTACAACATATTTGCAATACAAACCTCTCAATTAATAACCTTAATAAGCTTTATTTTAACTTAAAATGAGGTTAGTTTAACTAAAATAAGCTTCATTCTTAGATTTCAAGAGCAAAAATCAATGAAGTGAACTTCAACTGGACTAATCAGCTATAAACACTTAAAATATTGTTAATTATACATTTTAGTTTCTTACCTAAGACGGTTAATTTAGTTCCTCCACTGAAGTGAGCTTCAGCATTAGAATCACAGTGCAGCTGATCAGAGCAAAAACATCTCAAGATTCTACCTTTAGTTTGCTGCTTTCCATGTTAGTTTTCTAATAAATGTAATTTTCCTCCAAAACCAACAACTGCAGCCTGTTTCTAAAAATATCTGCAATATAAATTTCAGTTACTGAGCCCATTAAGCTTTATTTTAACTTGTAAAAGAAGTCAATTCACTCCTCTAACCACAATAAGCTTCATTCTTACATTTAAGAGCAAAAACTGGATTTCAGAGCCACACGTTTGTCATTTATTTTAGTTTCTTACCTAAAACGGTTAATTTAGTTCCTCCACCGAAGTAAGCTACTGCAGCATTGGAGTCACAGTGCAGCTGATCAGACTAAAAACAGCCTGAGATTCTACCTTTACTTTGTTTTTGTTTGTTTTTTTGCTTCTCCAATAAAACCACCAATTTTGATAAAATATCTGAAACACAAACCTCTCAATGAGTTATTATACATTTTACCTTAAATAACAACAGTCAGTTTGGTCTTTTTTGGCTGAAATAAGCTCCATTCTTACACTTTAAAGTAGCAAAAAGCAATGAGCTGAACCTAAACTGGATTTAAAAGCTGGAGACACTTCATTTCCAACGATGTTTGTCTTATGTTATATTTTCTTACCTAAAACGGTTAATTTAGTTCCTCCACCGAAGTGAGCTTCAGCAGCACCACCAGAGTCACAGTGCAGCTGATCAATGCTCAAAACAGTCTCAGATTCTGCTTTTACTTTGCTTCCTTGCTTAGTGTTTACTGATAAATGTACTTTTTCTTTAAAACTAACAACTTCAGCCTGTTTTTACAAAATATCTGCAATACAAACCTCAATTTGCAGCTCGTTAAACTTCATTTTAACAGTTTTTTATGCATTTAAAAAGCATTGAGCTGAATTTAAACTACATGATCGCTGCATGTTTAGTAAAGAAACTCAACAACTTCAACTCTGTTTTTCATTTATTTTTGTTTCTTACCTAAAACGGTTAATTTAGTTCCTCCACCGAAGTGAGCTTCACCACCACCAGTGGCACAGCGAAGCCATCAATGTAAAAACTGCTCAAGATTCTGCTTTTACTTTCTGGTTTCTTTAAGATTTAATCTCTTGTATTAATTATCCAACATCCAAATCCAACATTTGCTTCATTGGTGACTGATTTTGACACGTTTAACATAAAACAAAGCATTGTTTTCCCTTCAACACATTTGCTTTTGCTAGTTTTGCTTTTACAGATTCAATCATTAGAAGAAGTTTAGATGTTTTACTCACCAAGAACAGTCAGTTTAGTTCCCTGGCCGAAATAAGCTTCGTACTGACACAGTGTTTGAGCTTCATGACAAAAAGCTCTGAGCTGAAACTATAAAGAGCTTTAAGTTTGTCAAAGAGCTGCTCTAGTTTAAAGGTTTACATGTTTGTTTTCTCACCAAAGAGCCTTTTACAGACTGTAAAATAATACATTTCTTACCTAAAACTGTTAATCTTGTTCCTCCACCAAAGTGAGCTTCATAACCAGAGTCACAGTGCAGCTGATCAGAGTAAAAACATCCTGAGATGCTGCTTTAGCTCCAGTTGATTGGATTTAGTTTTTTTTTTTTTAACTATTTACCGTAAAAAATATGACTTTTTCCGACATCTTTAACAGCAATTGCTGCACTAAATTTTGGATTTTATTCAGAAAACACCATTTTTCCCCTTAAAGGACCGATTATTTTAACTAGTTTTACTTATTTAAGAGCTGAAATAATCAGGAGAAAGTTGTACTCACCGAGAACAGTCAGTTTAGTTCCCTGGCCGAAATAAGCTTCATAGTTGGCACAGAGCTGACGCTTCATATCAAAAAGTACTGAGCTGAATGTTTAATTATAAAGACCTAAATACTTAGAGTACCTTTCTGCACTGCTTCAGCTACAGATTTTCTTACGTTAGTGTAGTTTTAATGGTCCTTTTCTTACCTAAAACGGTGAGTTTGGTTCCTTTTCCAAAATAGGCTTCGTTGGCATTGTCACAGTACAAAAACACTGAACATGAAACTGGTTCTCTGGCACAATTTACATTTTTAACTTTTTACTCATTCTTTTGTCAACACTAAGGCTCTAAACTAAAGTAGAATCCATCAGAGCACAGAATTAAAATGTAATATTTACCTAAAACCGTCAGTTTGGTTCCTTTTCCAAAGTAAGCAGGATTAGCCTGGTTCACGGTGCAAAAACACTGAACATGAAACTGGTTTTCTGGCAGAATTTTCATTTTTAAGTTTTTGCTCATTTGTTTGTCAACACTAAGCCTCTAAACTAAAGTGGAATCCATAGGAACAGAAAATTCAAGTGTAATATTTACCTAAAACCGTCAGTTTAGTTCCTTTTCCAAAGTAAGCAGGCCGACCGTCGGTCACAGTGCAAAAACACTGAACATGAACATGAACTGAACATGTTCTGTCACAGTTTTCATTTTTAAGTTTTTACCAATTCTTCCATCAGTCCTGAGACTCTAAACTAAAGTAGAATCCATCAGAAAACAGAATTAAAGTAAGATACGTACCTAAAACTGTTAGTTTGGTTCCTTTTCCAAAGTAAGCAGGATCAGTCTGGCTCACAGTACAGAAACACTGAACATGAAACTGTTTCTCTCCCAGAACTTAAATGTTTAAGTTTTCATGATTTATTCTGTCAACACTGGGGCTCTAAACTAAAGTAGAATCTATCAGAACATAGAATTAATGTGAAATATTTACCCAAAACTGTGAGTTTGGTTCCTTTTCCAAAGAAAGCAGGATCAGTCTGGCTCACAGTGCAAAAATACTGAACATGAAACTCTATCTTTTCAAAGGCTTTTAACCATTTTTTTTTATGTCAATGCTGAGGCTCAGAAAGAAGCAGAATCCATCAAAACACAGAATTTAAATGTAATATTTACCTAAAACTGTCAGTTTGGTTCCTTTTCCAAAGTAAGGAGGTTGAGTGGTGCTCACAGTGCAACAACATTCAGCATAAAACTCTTTATCTCTCTTTTTCAAGTTTTTTTAAGCAATTCTGTCAATACTGGGACTCTAAATGGATGTAGAACTCTTTAAAACGCAGAATTAAAGTCAAATATTTACCTAAAACTGTCAGCTTGGTTCCCTCTCCAAAATAAGCAGGTTGACCCTGGGTCACGGTGCAAAAACTCTGAACATGAAACTGGTTTTCTGTCAGAATTTTCATTTTTCAGTTTTTACTAATTCTTCCATCGATACTGAGTCTCTAAACTAAAGTAGAATCCATCAGAACACAGAATTAAAGTGAAATATTTACCTAAAACTGTCAATTTGGTTCCTTTTCCAAAGTAAGCAGGTTCGTTGTAGCTCACAGTGCAAAAACACTGAACATGAAACAGTTTCTCACAGAATGTACATTTTTGAGTTTTCAATATTTCTTCTATCAACACTGAGACTCTAAACTAAAGTAGAATCCATCAGAACACAGAATTTAAATGGAATATTTACCTAAAACCGTCAATTTGGTTCCTTTTCCAAAGTAAGCAGGATCAGTGTAGGTCACAGTGCTCCGAATCAGTTAAATATTTCAGCTTTTTGATTAAAAACCGATTTTTCTTCAACTTTCACACCAACATTTCCTCTATTTTCAGTCGGATGCAGTGAAATGAAGCTGTGAAGCTCCAACTTACCCAAAACTGTGAGTTTTGTTCCTTTTCCAAAGTAAGCTTCAGTTCCAGTGTCACACTGAGGGCCTCCTTCAGCAAAAAGTCACTAAACTTTCCATAATCCTGCTGTTCAGACACAGTTAAATAATCCAGAGGATGAGGACGGTTTAAACCTGCAGGCTGAGCTTCATTATGTCCACATTAGTTTTAGGTTTTTTAAGAAAAGTGAAGCAAACTTTGAAGGCTCCAACTCTGAACTGAAAGGTTTTAAAAAACTTTTTTCATCATAATTTCTGCTTCTAAAGATGCTTTTCAGTGCCAAAGTGTCCCAGTATCCCGCCTGCCTTCAGATTCTGGATTTTTCTGCTCTCCAGAGTGTTTTTAGCTGCATGCAGCCGTCGACTCAATGGAAGTGAATGGAGGAGGTTTTTGTACGACGGCTCTATGGAGTTGTATCACCGTGGCCCCCTGTCCCCACGGTGAAAAAGCATCATACAAAAACCTGGTGCACTTTTGGCTGCGTGTCGTCTCCTTCCCCCACCCAGAGCCTCCATATCTCAG
Source organism: Amphiprion clarkii (assembly GCA_027123335.1). NCBI lineage: Eukaryota > Metazoa > Chordata > Actinopteri > Pomacentridae > Amphiprion > Amphiprion clarkii. The sequence goes on along the minus strand of CM049584.1, from coordinate 26,390,893 downwards.
ACTCCATCTCTGCGGCAGCAGCTGTGCAGCTCTGACGCCTCAAACCGACGGCTGCTATTTCTGTTAGAGCTAAGAAAAGACTCAAGAAGGAAGAGAAAGCCGGTTTTAGTTTGTAGCTGCTCAGAGGAGGAGACATCTGTGCTGGTCACAGATCTTTATCCAATCAGATAACAGCAAAGATGCTCACTTACTCACAGATGGGACTGATGCTGCAGGTGATGTTGTTCCTTCAAATTTGAGCCAACAAGTGTCTTTAAAATGATTTTAAAGCCACAAAGCAGATAATTCTATGGTCATCAAATCTAAATTGTGGCAGTAACACACATCTGATGCTAATTAAATATCTGATAAGAGGAAGATAATGTGTCATAGTAGGAGGTATTGTATAATGCTATTTCTGTGATTACATGTTCTCCAATAATAAAACTGAAATGTGGTGGAGTAGGAACCAGAGTAGAAGCCATAAATTTTCTGGACAGAGTTTCAAAAACAAACTTTGGATATGCCACAAGAAAAGAGAAACATTTGAAAACACATTAAGACATCAGAAAAGGCAATAAAAACATCATAAATTATATCTTCAATGTCCGAGACAACAATAAACCATTAAAAAAATATATTAAATAAACAGAATCAGGCAATAAATCATCAGAAAAGACATTAAAAATATCAAGCACATCTATTAAAAGCATTAAAAAGACTAGAAATAATTAAAAAAAATCAAAAACAGCCAATAACGCATCAGACAAGGCATCTAAAACATTACAAAAGACAAAAAGAAATTAGAAAACCCGCTGAAAGCATGAGATATGGCGATTTAAAACATCAGAGAATACATTCTAAACATCAGAAAAGCCAATAAACCATCAGAAAAAAGAATTAAAAACAATAGTTATGGCAAAAAACATCAGAAAAGACAAAAAACATCATAAAATGCAACAAGCATTAGAAAGACATTACAAACATCATAGAATATATTATAAACACCAGAAAAGCCAGTAAACCAGTAGAAAACAAATGCTAAAAACATATAAAAGACAACAAACCATCAGAAAAAATCATTAAAAGCATGAGATAAGGCAGAAAACATATTAGAAAATTCAATAAAAACATCAGAAAAGACATTAAATGCATCAGAAAAGACAACAAAACCATTAGAAAAGACAATTAACATGCTCTTACTTTTTAAATTCCATTTAATATCTACTAAATTTCTACAAACTGGCAGCTTTTTTATGTCAGAAAAACATAGTTGTTCTGCAGATTATGTGGAAATTACACCTTATTTGGATTAATTATGTATAATTAATTTCAGTCCGACTCTGACAAGCACAAGATGATGCTTTTAATTTGAATGTAATCTCACATAAACCCAGCAGAGGTCAGTGTGTGATGACTCTTAAATTTGATCTTCTTCTTATCAAGCTGGATGCAGAATTATAGCAAAAATCAAGAGTGAAGCATAAAGTGAAGCAGATGAGAAACTGTTCATGACAGTAAAACTGAAAGAAACAGAAAACCTTTGCTGTGCTGCTGACACCTGCTCACTTATCTGAGCAGATCAGCTTTGTGGTGCTGCAGGAACATGACTGAACTTCTACCTTTAAATGAATCAAAAAATGTTTAATATTATTTTACAACAAAGTTTCTTTTGTGTTTTAATGTCACCCTTAAAGAGTTTGCACACTTTAACCTTTTCCTTTAATTTCTTGTCTTCATCTTCCCTTCCTGGTTTTCTCCTCAGGTTGTTGTCCAGCTGCTGAGGTTTTCTGAACCACTGTGGTCCCGTAGAAGCACAATAATAAACAGCCGAGTCTTCAGCCTCGACTGGGTGAATCTGCAGACTGGTATCAGTTAAAGAAGGCCGGGACATGGTGTACTTGTGTCTGTGGAAAGGATCTTCACGGGTCCAGACACCTACACCAACAGAATGAGTCATTAGCTCCAATTTCCCGACGCTTTTTTGTATGTACCAGAGCATGCGGAAAGTTCTAATGTCGTCCTGTTTACATTGCAAAGTTACATTCAGGGCTCCTTTGTGGCTGAATGCAAATGGAGGCTGGTGAATGTTTGTGCCAGCGCAGAAATCTGGAAAACGATACAAAAAGGCGGGTTAATCAATAAATTCAATGAGGAAAAACAATGGTGTAGTTGTTTTGAGAGGAAGAATTTGCTTTTGTGGAGGTAAATAACAAGCCAGTGTGCCTTCTTTTCCAGAAACAGTCCATTCCAAAACGAACGAATCTCCAGCGCCACCATGACAGCTGTCTGTCACAAAGACTTCAAAGCTGACTTTCCACCAGGCAGAAATATAAGAAAAGACAGAATATGCAGTCTCATTGGAAATCTTGGTGGTCAACAAAGAAAGAAAGTGACAGAATCACGGAGGCATCATTCAAAGTAGCGTGGAATGTAGCAAGGAGTCTGCGGCCTTTCACTGAGGGAGAGCTGATAAAGAAGTGTTTTCTTCATCCAGGCCATAGACGAGTCCACCGATGTGTCGGATACAGCGCAACTTATGATATGGGCTCGGTTTTTTAATGGCGACGCATTCACGGAGGAAATGTTTGCTCTTTTGCCACTAACTGGCCAAACAAGAGGAGAGGACATTTGTTTGGCACTCACTGACTGTTTCCGGGGACCAGGGAGAGAGATTGATGTGGGTAAACTGGTGTCAGTTACCACCGATGGTGCACCGTGGATGGTTGGAAAAGAAAGAGGACTTGTTGCATTAATGAGAAAAGAAGACGCATTTCCAGACTTTTTTTTTTTTGCCTACCATTGTATTCTTCACCAAGAACAGCTCTGCTGCAAACTCACAGGTGGTGAACTGAAAACAACGATGGGTTGGTGGTGAAAGTTGTTAACTACATTAGAGGCGATGCTCTTCAGCACAGACAGTTCCGCACCTTAGTAGAAGAATCCGACACAATATGAAGACCTGACGCTGCAGGCCGCAGTGCGATGGCTGAGCAGAGGCTTGTACTGGAGAAGTTGGTGGATTTACTGCTGGTGATTCAAGCCTTCATTGTGCAGAGAAAGCATGCTGATCTGTATTATGCCAACGATGAGAAGTTTGCACTGGAAGCGGCTTTTCTGGTTGACACAACCAAGCACCTGAACTCCCTAAATGTGAAGCTCCAGGGAAACAAGAAGTTGCTGCCTGCCTTGGTGAATGATGTTTCTGCTTTCATGGAGAAGCTCTCTCTTTATGAAGACCAGCTTGGTGACAATGACTTCACACACTTCCCAGACCTACGTTCACAGGTCAGTCAGTTGCACAGTGTCTCATTTGAACCTGCTGTCTGTGCTCAGTATTTGGGTGAACTTGCCAGTGAGTTTTCCAGTCGTTTTAATGATCTACAGGCAATCATGCCAATGATTAAAATGGTGCAAAATTCATGTTTCACAGCACTGTGAGAGTTTTGGTGTTTCAAAGGAAAATTTTGAGGAAGAACTGATTTGAAAAATATTTTAAAAACTTTGAAACAGTTTTATTTGTGACAAAAAAGTGCTAATATGCAGTAAGTATGTATTTTGGTCATATTTTGTAAATAAAGCCCCATTTTGTAATTTGATATATATGACAATTTTTTTTATGTCATGACATTTGGCCTTTTTGCTTTTACTGGAAATGCAGAAAACAGCCACAAATAGATCTATAAGGCCAAGTATAATATATTTTCAACAAAATCTTATTTTACTTTTTTGTAGTGCATTTAAAATATTTTGTTATTGAATATTACCTTGATTATTTAAATGTCTTTTACATAATTCAGTCATATTAAATTAGTAATTTTAGGTTGCGGCCCACACAAACAGAGATATTTTTCTATGAGCAATGGTAAGTTGAGTAGCCCTGTTCTAGAGGAAGAAACAGCAGAGAGATTCTGCTCAACCATTTCAGTGCACAAAGGAAAATCCTTGGAAAAAAAACTTTAACTTTGATACACAAACAAGTTTTTAGGGTTCAAATCAATGACGGGGAGGCACCACAAGTGTGTTACTCTGTTCCAATTGCACTTTAATACTTTAACTTCAAACAAGCCACGGCTCCTTCCTGCCGTCTGTCTTTATTTGTATGACTGTCTGCTCTGAGTGCATCACTGTGACTGGCAGCACAGTAATAGATGCTGCTGTCATTCACGACCAGCTCACTAATTTGAAGAGGGAATTTATTTTCAGCCGTGTTGATCGATGACTGGAAGCGACCCAAGGGCTTGTCGTACTCCTTGGTGAGAAACTCTATTTGGGCTCCGTGGTGGTTTTGTCGGTACCACAGCATGGTGTAGCCGCTCATGCTAAATCCTTGACCCAGACCACACTCCAGAGTTATAGAATCTCCATGGTGTGGGTGATGTATTTGTTCTCCAGATTGAAGAACTACAACAGCGAGACCTGCAGCACATGAAAAAGAAAGTTTACTTGCATCTCATCTTAATATACAGAGAAGTGAATTCAGTCAGATATGTAAATTTGAGGGGATCTCGACCTTTTCAGTGCTTATATTATGAATTAATACACAGAACTCACCTGAGTGTATAAAAAGTAAGAAATAAATGATGCTGACAAACATGTTCCTGATTAGCCGTCTGCAGCTGAATGACGCTGCTGATGCAAACATTCTCAGTTCATACAAAGTAGACATGAGGTCACATGATCACGACAGGAAGTGCCAATTCATAAACAGCCAACACTTTAAAAATGGTTTTATGGCAAACATGGAATCAATGTTTTTGCACTGATCCGGTGTTTTAAAACCAATAGTGAATGGTGCACTCAGGCAGCAACAAGAGTTCTGGTTAAAGTGAAGAAAGTGTGAAGGAAGAAAAAAAAAAAGTACAAAATCTGGTGCTCCTCAAGGTGGGATCCAGTAGTAAAGATGAAAAAAATAATAATTGTCCCACTTCTTATATAATTTATTCATTTATTTTTAAATTTCCAAACAAACAGGCAATACCATAAAAAGTACAAGGTAAAGTAAAGCATGCAAGTTTAACAAATTGATTAAATGTAAAAAACAAATTAAAATAAATAATCAGATTATATTATACTTCTACATAGCTTACAGTGACATCTGTTTATCTGTACAAAATGTTGTATTTTTAGCTAATGCAGTCAGACCTAAAACGTGCTTATTGCTTGCTAATGTATTTAATATTACATTTCCTTAATATTTATTGATTTAACCATAGTACATGATTATGCTTAACATCACTATCGCTTTATATATTTGCGTATACACAGTTAGACATAAAACTATGTCCAATAAATGATCCAAAATTAATTTGTTCAATCAATTTCAAATCAAAATTGGAATTCGAGATAATGCAATCTGAAAATCACAAAAGCTGCAGTTTAACATGTCCATTGTGTAGCATGTCTGACCAAGATGTTTATAAAATTTTATTAGTATTCATTTAACTTCAATGAAAAATGTGCTATACGTAGATGCTGCTGCTCCTGAGCCATGAATGACCTGTTTCAGAATCAGATCATTTACACAAAGCTACTGTTATTTTTTGTCATGTTTTTAAAAAAATAAAAAAAAATAAATAAATATCATTACTTTCTGAATTGGCACAGATTTGTGATATTTTTTCTGTCTCTTCTGCCATTTAATAATAAACAAATTCATATCGTCCCTGCATTAGAATATAGAGCAATTATAGAATTTGGTGTGTTTTAAATCTGTTACGCCATTAATATATAGCTGAAACTTCAAGTATTATTTTTCAAATTGCAGTATTTGTTAGAACTTCTGCAATAAGATATTTTCTATTAAAATGTTCAACACCATGATTAATCGATGAATCAGTTCATGCATGAAAAAGGTCAGATTTCTGTGAGTCCAGCTTCTTAAAACTGAATATATTTTTGCTTCTTTGCTCCTCTATGACAGTAAACTGGATTAAACTGAATATATTTTTGCTTCTTTGCTCCTCTATGACAGTAAACTGGATTAAACTGAATATATTTGTGTTATGGACGAAACAAGACCTCTGGGGAACACTGATTAATATTTTTCACCATTCAAGAAAAATAATAATAATGCTTAGTCACACTTATTAAACTGCAGAACATCATCAGCTCTCTCATGCTTGAAGCTTCCAGCAGCTGCCATTAGTTTGCTGTAGCAGGTTTTTGGTGAAGCGTTGGTATTAAACCACATCACTGTGTGCTTGCAGCGCAGAAATACACTGCTGAGTCTGACAGATTCACCGTGCTGATGATCAGGGATCCGTTGTTTGTGTTGACTCTTTTCAGCTGGAATCTGTCTTTAAACTCCTTCTCATTGACTGGTTGACCCTGGAGCACTACGTACCCGATGAGGCTCATAGAACGGCTGCTCTGCTGGTGTTGGTACCAAAGCATTACTTGTAAGTTAGTGTCGTCGTGACTGCAGTCAATCTTCAGCTCCTTAGTCCCTTCTTTTACAACTAGAGGAGAAGACTGATGAAATGTAACACTCTCCACTTTTCCTGTCAGAGAAAGTCAGTGCATTAGAGGTGACGTCTGAATTCAAGCACTATAATACAGCAAAAAGTCTTAACAGAAGCTTACTTCTAAGCAAAAGCAACAAAAATCCAAACGTGTATAAAGCCGGAGACATTCTGGGAGCTCAAATGAAGATGTGCACAAAGAAAATGTAACTTATAATTGTTTCCATATCAAATTTACACTGATATTAAAATCTGAACTACAGTATCGGAGATGAAACATCAACAAGCAGCTCCAGTCTGACAAATTACACGTATTAAATTAAATATATCTTCCCTTTTCTCTACGTCGCACCTCCCCTTCCTGCCTTCTCCCTCTGCTGGCAGCTGATCATGACAAAACTGTTTTATCTTGCTGCTTCTGCTTCCTTGCAGCATTTTTTTTTCTGAAAAGAAACAGTAATTGAAAATGGTGTACTAAAAACATGTCAACAGTAATAATATGGGAAGATAAAAAGCTGCCTAGAAGTGCAGAGTTATGAAAACTGAAACTTTATGTATTTTTAAAATGATTTCACTATATATTCTTAATTTAAATATTTATATTATTTATATTTATTTTCCTTTTCTTTTTACTTCAACATGCTTTCTGGTCAAAGTCTGGTTACATTTTCATAACATACATGTGGTTATGCATAAGAGTGACAAAGTAAAGGAAAAAACAATAATTTGTATACGTTTGTGAGGTGTCGGGTCAGCATGCACTTCTGGAGCAGCTTTAGTGTCTCTGGAACTCTGCTGTTCTTCAAAAAAATATTCCCTGACTTATTTATTTATTTTTTTTTAAACAAATTTTAGTAATTCTAGTGAAATGTTGTGCAAAAACTCCCACAGGTCTCTTGGACTTACTTTCATCACTCACAAATCTTAATTCCATTACAAATAATTTCACTCAGTATAATGGTAATGTTTATTTTGGACATAATATATCACTGGAACAGTAATTGTCTTTGTTGGTAAATTAATTTCCAGTCATTGAATAAGTGAATAGTCAAAAAGCCAGATTAAATTGACTACAGTTTAATGTTGAAAAGCAATAAAAAAGAGAAAGTTTTAAACGTGAACTATTAAAGTCCAAATTATCATGACTCAATTAAATTGATTAATTTTTAAAATTGTAAAAAGGTGTTATTTGTGCACTTGAAAATGTTACTTCCTCAGAAAAGTTGATTAACATTAATATTTCAAAGTAAAACTAAATGTGTGAAAGGTTTACTGCATTATATTCTTCTAGATTTTGTATTGTCACCTAGGACATGGATTTTGTGATTTCTTTTCTACTGTTAAAACAATTTCCTTCAGTAATAAATACAGAAAATTAACAAATTGGTGTTCAAAGTTCAGAAATATTCCCCCATCTAATGTCAACACAAGGTATGATTCATGTGATTAATTTAAATCATTTGCTGATGTGATTGGATGAAACGCTGCTTACGCTGCAACGTGATTGGTCCAAACTTTAATGGGCGGCCCTTATAAGCGGACACCGCTCCGCCCACTACCAGTTGGAAGTTCCTGGTTGAGAGTTTCTCAAAGCAGCTTTTTTAAAATGGGATTTAATATAATGATTTACCAGTTAAAATCCGTTGTATGGCTTAAAGGATGCTTTCTGCTGTTGGTTTAGCACTTCGAAGGGAAGCTACGGTTTTGTCAAGTTGCTACAGGAGGGATGTGCGGAGGATTTACGGTTCTGTCGAAGTGGCTGTTGATGGCGTCGACCGTTTGCCACCAACGCGCCCTCCACGACTGAATGTGAGTTTTCTTTACCTTCTTTTGGGAGCTTGAAACTCTTTTAGGAGGTTTATTCTTGTAATAAACAGACCAAATCACGTTTTCGCCCTACTAAGGTAAGAATTTGCTGATTTAGCTTGAGCTAACATGCACGGCTAGTGGTTGTTTGTTTGTGTGCACGGCTAAGCTAACGGTTAGCACCTTTGGCTCAGGCTGCTGGCTAACTAGCCGTAGCTTTTCCTCCCCTGTCTTGTGCTTGACGTAATGTTGGCTGGATGCTGGAAGCTTATATTGTCACTGCTGTTTTTTTTTTAATTGTCTTTCCTGCTGTAATCTGTTTTGTGTAGTGAGTAAAAGAGAGATGAGGTTTCGTGAGGGAGTGGCATTAAACCACATCACTGTGTGCTGGCAGCGCAGTAGTAAACACCAGTGTGGGACAGGTTTGTGCTGTAAACAATCAGCGTTCCTGCAGTCATGCTCTGTCTTCTCACCTGGAATTGCTCCTCCAACCGACCCTTGTTGGATGGTTCTGCAGTTGCATATCCAAACCCAATGAAGGTCATAGACAGACTGTTTTTTCTTTGCTGATACCAGGACATTAGTGGAAGGTTTGCATCATTGTGACTGCAGTTAATCTGGACTTGAGTTTTCTCCTTCACTACCTGAGGAGGAGACTGCTGAAATGTCACAGCACTCACTTGACCTGTGGAGAAAGCAGATTTTAAAGTTTAAGTGTTACTGGTGACAAACAAAAACCAGAGAATATTTGTTTTTAGCATGTCATATAATTAAAAATCTAAATAATGATAACATTTTACAGAAGACATAAACACCGTACAGTAAAACCATATGAAGAGAAATACAAGGGTTTGCGTAGATGAAGGCATTGTCAGGCACTGATGTGAGACAAGTGTTGCTCTGAGAATGAAGATCATGAGGTAGGATGTTGGTTTAATTCGTCACCACATCCTCATGATAAAAGCTGCATACCATGTGCTGTGCCTCCACCTATCGGCTGAATTTGTTTAGTCCTGACTTTGCTGTACTGTATTTTGAATTCTTAGGACCATTATTCAGTAATAATTTTTAGGTTAGGGTTTTCACTTTGTTCACTCACAATTTTAGGTAATGTTTGGTTATGTTTAGCCAAAAAAAACTGCTGTGTTTGGTTCAGAAAAGTAGAGTCACCAATGTTGTTGGTGTTAATTTCTGCTTAACAATGATCAGAAGCAATAATAAGAGATAGTCTAGCTAAGTGAATATGGATTACAAGTGTTGGCTGCACATTTCTAGTGGTTTTAACCTTCCCTTTCTGCTATCTGCATGATACTTTTTTCAAACTCCACTTACTGTGGGGAAAACCAGCACTTCTGGGTTAGGAATCTACCACACTGAAAACTTCAAGTTTTTCAGAGCGCTTGGATCATACAGTAAGTCAGTCCTGCTAGTTTTTGGTGAATTATCCATTGTCATCACAGTTCCTCCTCCCTGTGTGCAAAAGTTCCAGCTTCCCCATTGATATTTTGAAGTTAGCACAGAAGTCACATCTTTTACTTAGCTTGGTCTAATACAGCTGTGATTCCTTTAAAGAAATACAAACACGCCAGAGCAATTTTTCCCCCTGTAACAGAATGATAATGATCTGTAATGCAGATTTGGCTGGCTCAGTAAGACTAATAGGCTGATAACTTTTGAATCAGGGGATTTGCCTGGAATTAATGTCTTGAAAAGTTCTGTAATCAAATCAAATGCAATGAACTGGTAGACCATTATCACTGTCTGTGAAATGACTCCATCTGTAGCATTTTCATGAATTAATAAATCTTATGACTTTTTCTGTACAATGGAGAAAGCTGAGCAGTGAAAGACAACCTTATGTGCATCAGTGATATACAATGACATCACTATTCACAAACCTTTGTATATTGTCACACTTCAAAAATTTATTTATTTGATCTTTATTAGCATCTTTTGCTTTCAAGTTATTGGTGACAGTTATAATAAAAACTGTTGAGCTTTAAAACAGTCACATGTTCTCAGTGGTTTCCTGTGTGGTTGCTGTTATCTGCCGGATTGTTATGGAGGTTTTTGTACAGCAGTGTCACGATCTTTATTACTGTGTATACGTGCTGCTCCAAAATATTCTCCACTGTCTTCAGGGTGTTTCAGGTTTAGGAAGTGAAGATAAGCTGTTTTCTCTCCATCTCCGCTCACATTGAAGCGGCCTTCAAACGCCGGTTCAACATTGCGAGTTTTATAATACATGTAGGCGATCAGCTTCAGCGAGGTGTCGCCTGTTGAGCGCTGATACCAGAGGATCGTGTCATAGCTCTTGATTTGATGTGTTAAGTTTAGTTTGACTCCATTGTTCGGTGTCCATAACAGATTGGCTGGAGACTGAAACACTAGTTTTTCGTTACTGAGGTAAACCCCTGAGATAAAGAGATAAAGACAGTATGAATTAGTGCTGTAATGTATTGCCACTGGATAAAACATGTTCTGTGCTTGTATTGGATTTTTAGCAAGCCAGCAGTAAGAAATAAGCAATCAGTGGAGGTGGATGTAAATATTCCACTTCTGGCTTTTAGGGTTTCATTTACAAATTAAATGTAGAAAGTAGCTTTAATAATAACTGCTACCTTTAATCCAGAAGACAGTGATGATGGTGATGATGAGATGAGATGGCTTCATGTTGAGAATGGAGAAAAACCTGAGTCTTCATGGTGCTTTGTGGATCAGGAGGAGGGACAGGAAGTGATGTAGTTTTCAGAGCATATGTTGGCACTGAGACGTACCTGGTTGTGCCACCAGGTGGTTCCTCTTACTGTTTGATAAAATAGAGTTACAGGTGTGCTTGCTGGCCATCCATAAGGGTTGCATAAAACGAGCGCACCTCCGTGCCGTTTACCTGCAGCAGTCGATGTTGTTGAACTCTGCACAGTAAAGTTGTGAGAAGGTTCAGCTAGCTACCAGAGACAAAGGCTAATGCTAAACAAGGATATTCAAATGATAACACAACACAGAGATACTGCATCATTGTATAGATCAACTATGGACATTATTTTGATATCGGACTGCTGTAAAGAAACAAATAACATTACAGATTATTTTTTGTGGAGTGCAGCTTGTTCACTGTGGATTTTATCTGGCCAGTTGCTTAATTCTACTTTTTTGGGATATTTAATTTACAATTATATTTGGTGTGAACTTGATCCTCAAAATCCTGATGTAACCAAGTCAGTGATGGTTAAAAATGTGTTTATTGTTCAAAATTCGTATCCCGACTGTGTAAAGCATGAAAGAGAAGTGCAAAATGATCAACAGTAGTGATAAGCTGACAAATCAGTGAAACCACAAAACATCACATGATTGTTGAGGGGGCGACTTAGTGCTTAACCTACATTCAGAGGCAAGATAAGAGAGGCGAGCGAGGAGGAGGTTTTTGTTAAGAGCAGATGGGTGTTTGCTGTACTGTGCCTCTCTGACAGCACAAAAGTATGTCGCATTGTGTTGTTGTGCTGTCACTTTGGTGATGGAAAGTGAGCCATTCATTGTATTTTGTCCACTCAGATCTCCAGCTAATTTGAAATCTTTCCTGAATGGCTGTTCCACGCCGTCGTCGTTGAACTGTCCATATCCATATCCAATGAATTTCAGGGCCTCGTCTCCAGGTGACTTTTGGTACCATATCATCACTTTGTAGTCGGTTTGTTCATGTGTGCAGAAGAGCTTAACTTCTTCACCCTCCTTTTTTAAGACGGCAGAAGGAGACTGATTTACCTGAACGCCCAGAGAAAGACCTACGAAAACAGACAAAACTAAGCTTTACTTCAGCAGCGAAACAAAATAGAAACTTCGTGATCTTGAGAAGGGCTGACATTACCTGCAAGCTGACAACAAATTAGAAAAAGAATCATTTTGTTCTTTTTCTCATGCAGATGTAAGTGTGAGTTAAAAGGGAGTGTGTAATGATAATGATGAGGTTTTGACTGTGCATGTAAAACCCCAGCAGGAAATGACGTAGACATCACATGACAGAATCTGAGAGCAGCTGATTGGCTGGAAGTTGATAAAAGAAGTTGAGTTTTTGAGTAGTTAATAGCAGATCTGCCTCAGTGTGTATACCGAGCTGCTCAGTAATACACTGCACTGTGTTCAGACTCTTTTACATCGACTATAAACAGGGAACTGTTCTTTGCTGTGTCTTTGCTTAAATCTCCAGTGATATTAAAATGCTTTTTATATGATTCTTCATAGGTTATTCTGGCATAATCCACATATCCGATGAGTTTCAGAGCCGTTTCTCCAGGTGACTGCTGGTACCACAGCATCACTCTGTAGTCAGTTTTTTTCATGTGTACAGATCAGCTAGACTTCTTCACCCTCCTTTCTGATCACAGCAGGAGGAGACTGATTGACCTGAATTCCCAGAGAAAAACCTCCGTGAGCAAAATTGGACAGATTATTGGTTGAAGGCATGAAGTTAAAGATGGCATATTTCAGTTCACAGTGAAGCAGTTGTTACCTGCGAGGACATGGCACATGAGAAGTCTAATCATCATGCTAAAATTTGACATGACAACTAAATTAAATAGTCATTAAATGCTATATTTACTTTTTTCTGGGCTCTCTGCTGTTAGTGTTTTCTCTCTATTGAGTCTAATTTAAGGAGGAAGCTGAGGTGATGTAGACAGAGGAGGAGTGGCTTCATATAATTTATCTCGATATGCTCTTCCTTTCATCTGATTAGCTCACACAGCCTGATATGCTCTTCTTTTTTAATATATGTATTTTTTTATTTTCAGGTTTTTGTACGAGGCAAGAACTGAAATGGACTTCTGCAAAATATAATTAAGAATTCAAATAGGCACAGAAGCATTTAAGGACCATTAGAAAACAGAAAATAGAACCTAAAGGTTGGGGTGTGTCTTCCTGATGCTCATATTAATTTGTCAAACAGACATGAAATTCACGTTAAACAGCATTATACTATCTTAAGTAAAACGTGTGCTGTTGCAGTCACACAGTAAAAGTAGATTTGTTTATCTTGAAGCTATCGTAAATAATACCAGCCAAATTATTTGTTGTAGGTGTTTCAGGTCATAACTACTTGCTCGTAATAACTTTCGTGCAGTCTGCACTTAAAATCTGTAAAAGACTTTCAGCATTAGAGGCAGAGCGCCAAAGTACGAGATCTATAGTTTTATTGGAATCTTTACAAATAAACAAAACAGAAGCAGTCACATTAGCCAATGTTGATTTGTGTGTTGTGAATCAGCAGGGGTAATGTTAAATGAGAAAAGTTGATCTTCAGGAGAGTAAATGATGAAAAGCATTTCAGAAACCCAAAATACAGACAAATTCACCATATATTGATGCCAAAATGCCTCAAATTAGTGCATAAAAATTCACCAGAGTGCAGGAAATGACGTGTTTAATGCTCAGAATCTCTTGCCGTGGATTATATCAAACCCTGATACAACCACAAAAGCAGGTGTCTGAGAGCGGTTTATTCTGTCGTATTCACACCACTGATGATTAAGATGCAGTTTTTGTAAAGTTTAGAGAGGATTTTTGTCATCGTGCTTGACTTGCTGCACAGTAGTAAACGGCGCTGTGTTTGTGTTCTGCGAGGTTGACTGTAAGAGAGCCGTTCTTTGCTGTATTGCCACCCAAATCTCCAGAGATAGTGAAGTCCTTGCTGTATGGCTCTTCCATTTGGACATTTTTATAGTTCAAATATCCAATGAGTTTCATGGCTGTGTCTCCAGGTGACCGCTGGTACCAGAGCATTATCCTGTAGTCAGTTCTATCATGGCTGCAGAAAACCTCCACTTTGTCTCCAGGTTTGGTGATGATTTCAGAAGAAGACTGACGCACCTCAAGCCCCAGACTAACACCTGGGCAGTAAACAAAAACAGACAAATTTAACTGCACAGAAGGAAAATAATGTTTGCACATACATTTTAGCAAATTCAGTTTGATATAGTTTTTACCTGCCAGATAAACGAAGAGGAGAAAACAGATCATTTTTGCTTCCTCAAACCTTACATGACATGTCAGGCTTGTTCCATCAGCTCACAATGACTGTGATCTTTGTAGTATCGGGGATTCCTCTATTGAGCTGTTTTTCAAGAGGAAAAGGAAGTGATGAGGAAACACAATCACATGGAGTTAGCTGACAAAGATGAAGGCTTCAAAGAAAATTCAGGTAGATGGGAGGGGTCTGTTCAACGTCTACATTAAAAACATAAATACTGATAAGGTTTTGTAGTTTTTGCATAAATGAGGATGAAACCTGTCTTGATTGGTCAGTAGTAAACTGCACTCTGCTCAACTCCTTTTATTAGGACTATAGGAGAGCCAGTCTTTGCATTACTCCCATCTAAATTAGTGATATTGAAATATCTTTATATGGTGCTACCATTGAATTGTCACCAGGTCAGTGTTCTTTGTCTGAAGCAGTCGGCTGCACTTTCAGGACCACAGCTGTCGGATCGTTGTTCATGGCCCAAGATAGTAAGAATAGCATTGGCTTGTTGGCTTCCTGTCTGACTGAACAGATTCTTTTCCAGTATTCTCCTGTTAAATCTACACCAGCCACATCATATTTCATAGTGCTGCATGTGAAGCCGTCCGACCCACCCATTTGTTTTAGTCTGTATTAATACTTCGTGATATTAATAGAGATATAATGCTAAATTAACTCTAAAATATACAATAACAAAATGTAGATATTATTTTGTTGTAATCTAAGCTTCTGTATTCTATGTCTTAGTAGCTGGTTGCAATGCAACGGACAAATTAACCCAGTGTTTTTAGATGAACGGCCATGTTGGTTGTTGAGCTGAACTGCTGTTTAAACTTTTGATCGTCTCTTTTAATGAAATGTAGTCAAACTGTCACAGTTTTTGACATTGTGTCAGTTAGTTTTCACCTGATTTCCAGCAAACATTCAGTGAACAGAATGTTCAGGAGAGGTCGACATTATGGGCATCACGTTCTCATCAGTGGGTTTCTACAGTAGAGAAACACTGCACCCTGAAGGATGAAACAAGAACGTAGCTGTCTCACAGTGAAGCAGCTGCCTGATCCGTCATTCTCATGTGGTTTATTTGTTGCTCACGTTGTTATCAGCAGGTGAATTATTGTTGCTGTCTGCATTAGAGAAGGTTTTTGTTTAAGACTGAGGGTTTGTGCAGCACTGTGCTCTACTGGCAGCACAGAAATATACTGCGTTGTCCACAGACTGCCTCAGCTTTAGAATACGAAAAGACGACAGACTGCTCCCGCTACCAGTCACATCATAAATGCCTCTGAATTCATCTTCAACTACTAGAGAAGTGAATCGTGCATAGCCAAGTAGAACCATGTCATTTTTTCCTGGAGACTGTTTGTACCACTGGATCATATCAAAGTCACTGTTTGAATGGTTGCATTTTATCTGTATTTCTCCTCCGGGACTTTTAATCAGGGCAGTGGGATACTGATCAACTCTGTTTTTTGAGATTTGTGCTGAAAAACAAAAAGAAATAAACAGCTTTAGAGGTGAGAATAAATTTGACAGAACATGTTTAGAACAATTGTTGTCGATGAAATAATGTAATATTACCTGTTAAACAGAACGACAGAGCTGCTAAGTGTATGAAGAGTATGATCATGATGTGAAGTCAAGTGAAAACAAAAATATAATGATGACTTCAACCTGAGCTGAGCTGTCTGGATGTGAAGGAGGAGGAGAGGTCGACATTATGGGCGTCACATTGTCATCAGTGGGTTTCTACAGTATCCTGCTGGGAGGTTTATCACAGGAAGAGACGGTTTTAATGCTGATATCATTGCTGATTTCCTGCCTGAGTTGCAGGTGTGGATTCCTTCAGTGTGGATTTAGGTGGTGGATTATCAGAGAGAGTTTTTGTAGAGGAGAGAAGGTATCTGAGTCACTGTGCCTACTAGCTGCACAGTAATAAACACCGCTGTCTTGTGTCTTCAGTTTCAGCACTTGAAGCTCAGATTTTGATGATCCATCTCCACTCATAGTGAAATAATTTTGGAATTCACCCTCATAGGTTGGGCTTTTTAATAACATATATCCAATAAGTTTGAGGGCAGAATCACCCTTCGGCTTCTGGTACCATAACATTGTAGTGTATGTGCTAACTGAGTGGTTGCAGCTGATTTTCACAGGATTTTCAGGACTTCCTAATATCGATGGTGGATCCTGATCGACTTTGATGCTCAGTGAATGACCTGTGAAAGAAAAAAATCCTTAAGATGACAGAAGTGGTTTTAAAGCTGCGAATAATCAGTGCAAATTGAAACCTATAGAAACAACAGAAAAGCAGAAGATTGATGCTGTAGAAGTTTTTCATGATGACGTCTTGATCTTCCTCTTCGTCTCTGCATTGACTGACTGGTTGAACTCATGATATGGGCTCAACCTAAAGGGGAGGAGATGGAAAGTCAGAAAATTTGAGCAGGTTTCAGTTTGCTCTCAAAATGTCTTTTTCATTAAACTGTATATTTACGTAGCTTTTGTTCTGCTTCTGTTTTGATATTTATTGGAAATTTCTCTTTCTAGTTCGAATAAATAGAAGTGAACAAAAGTAGAATAAAATATTATTGAAATCCAAATGCGTTGTCCAATTACAGGAGCTGCTATTTTATTTATTTTACTTTTTCAATATGTCGCATCATACTCTTATAAACGAAGCATTGCTGTCCTACAGAGATGCTCCTGCCTACAAATTATATTCTTCACAAAATGAGGGAAACTGCTTGTTTGCCAAAAATCACATTGATTTCGCAAATTTTAGTGGAAAAACATGAAAAAGATCATTCCCACAACATCAGTACTAGAGCATTAATGATTAATGTATGAGGTTTATGAAAATGACACACTTTAATTGTGTCTTTGGTTCTATTTTTAGTTTATTTCCTGCTTTATTTCAAAACAGTTCATGTCCTTGTATGTCTTTAGTTTTAATTCTATCCTTTATATGTTTTCCCTCCTCTTTTGACTGCCTTGACTAGCTTTACTCGTGCAGTTTGTCCAATTAGTATTTTGTGTATCAATAGTTTTGTATTTCCCTTTTTCTTTGCCAGTTTCTTTGTTACCTTATGTTTATCTGTCTTAATTCTTCCTCATGATCCTTAACCTGGTCTTGTTTGTACATTTAGTTCTTTAAATCTCATCTCGGTCTCATCTATATCTGGTTTGCTTTTTGCATCCTTTTGAGTTTTTGTTTTTTGGGACTTATTTCTTTGATAATCTCTTATACAGATTCTCCAGTCGCCTATTGTTTGCTCCCTAGCACTTCAGCAAGTTTTGTGAATGTTCTTAATTTATTACCACACCCTGCCTGTCATGTTAGAAGCTTATTTAATTTGGTCAGCTTTAGGAAGATGTCATGGTTTCGGGTTAAAATACGAACCTTTCACTACATATTTGGAGCTGCTTCTTCATTTTCTGGGTTATCAGGGTGAAGAGTCCCACCATCATTTGTTGTAGAATACAGTATGACTTCTGTTAAACATCAGCCTGAATTAAACACATGGTGAATGAAAATAAGAGGTTGAGTTCTATGTTACATTGTATTTATCTGTCTTTTTACTTTGTCACTTCAGAGAAACAATCTCCGTTGCCACACCAGTAAAACAGTATCATTGTGGAGCCACAATTCCCACAAAACCTCGACTGACTCCACAGGTCTACAGCTCCCCCTACAGGTCAGTAAACACTGATACCTTCAGTTCACTTGTGAGTATTTGTACAGCTGTCTGAGTCACCTGTATCACTGTGTTGACTCACAGAACAGAAATAAAGTCCACTGTCTTCAGGCTGCAGCTTCTCCACCGTCAGAGATCCAGTCAGAGCATCTTTCTTAGTGGCTGGAAATTTGTCCTTGGTGAATCCACTTTCATATTGATGTGGAGGGGTTGAAGTTGTGAAAACAATTTGCTTCATTGTTTTCCCTGGCAGCTGTTGGTACCAATACATCTGGTAATAAGCACTACCCTTAGTGTGACTGCAGTTGATTGTGGCAGATTGACCCTTGAACATCCACAAAAATGGAGTCTGAGTTACATCACTTCCATGAGTTAGACCTGTGGGGTTTAAAATCACATCATGATACAGAACCTCCAACAACATGAAGTTAATAGAATGAATTTAAAGTCCTCCTATTAGTCATCAGTGTCATTAGTACAGTACCTCCAATGCAGATGAGAGCTGCAGAGAGTTTGATGAGAGCTGCTGTGATCATTGTTGTGTTGTGATTAAAATGAACTTAAAATCACGGTGAGTGTTCATGATGGGAGGTCTGACGTTATAACAGGGAGGAGGAGTCATATGGGAGAGTCTGTGGTGAGCTGTTTAGCATTTAAAAACTGAATTTGACTGTTTCAAAGTTACAGATATCGACAACTTTAAGTTGAACACTGTAAAAAACATTCTTAAACTGATTTTTAAAAAAAAACCTATTCACTGTAATTTTACAGATTTTGAAAAATGACAGATAATAACCAGTAAAATCACAAAATGTATTCCTTGACATGTTAACCCTAAAATCAACATGACAAACCTGTAAATATTGTCCAGATCAAATATTTGTATTTTTCAAACTGTAATTTATTCTTTTAAATGTTTACCCATTAAATTTCACAATTCAATGAATTTAAATCCACTATGAGATATAATGTTACAGGTATTTTCTGTTGTTTCAAAGGAAAAAAAAAAATCTTAAAATAGAGCTATATCAGCACATGAACTATGGAGAATATAACACAGACAAGGTATCCCAGTGTTTTTAGATGAACTGCCATGTTGGTTGTTGAGCTGAACTGCTGTTTAAACTTTTGACCATCTGTTTGAAGAAAATGCAGTCATACTGTCAATGTTTTCGACATCGTGTCAGTTGGTTCGGAGCTAACTTCAAGCAGACATTCAGTACATATTAAATATGTTGGACCTAGCAGTGTCTATTAGGTTGAGTGCGTTTACCTCTGGTTTTTCAGAGCTTTATCGAAAAATAGTGGAAAAAAAACAGCTTTAGAGGTGACAATAAATGTGAATGTTACCTATTAAACAGAACAACAGAGCTGCTAAGTGTATGAAGAGTGTGATCATGATGTGAAGTCAAGTGAAAACAAAAATATAATGATGACTTCAACCTGAACTGAGCTGTCTGGATGTGAAAGAGGAGGAGAGGTCGACATTATGGGCGTCACATTGTCATCAGTGGGTTTCTACAGTATCCTGCTGGGAGGTTTATCACAGGAAGAGACGGTTTTAATGCTGATATCATTGCTGATTTCCTGCCTGAGTTGCAGGTGTGGATTCCTTCAGTGTGGATTTAGGTGGTGGATTGTCAGAGAGGGTTTTTGTCGAGGAGAGAAGGTATCTGAGTCACTGTGCCTACTAGCTGCACAGTAATAAACACCGCTGTCTTGTGTCTTTAGTTTCAGCACTTGAAGCTCAGATTTTGATGATCCATCTCCACTCATAGTGAAATGTTTTTCAAGTTCACCCTCATAGGTTGGTTTACTGTAGACAATATATCCAATAAGTTTGAGGGCAGAATCACCCTTCGGCTTCTGGTACCATAACATTGTAGTGTATGTGCTAACTGAATGGTTGCAGCTGATTTTCACTGGGTTGTCAGGACTTCTGAAAATCGATGGTGGAAACTGATCGACTTTGATACTCAGTGAATGACCTGTGAAAGGAAAAAAAAGTTTAGGAAACCAGAATCAGTTTTAAAACTAAGTAATCAGTTTAAATTGAAACCTACAGAAACAATAGAAAAGCAGAAGATTGATGCTGTAGAAGTTTCTCATGATGACGTCTTGATCTTCCTCTTCGCCTCTGCATTGACTGACTGGTTGAACTCATGATATGGGCTCAACCTAAAGGGGAGGAGACGGAAAGTCAGAAAATTTGAGCAGGTTTCAGTTTGCGGTCATGCTCTTATTTAAAGTTTTAATCTAATAAATGTCTTATGAAACTGTATCTTTGTTACTTCTGTTCTTGTAATTGACAATAGGTGCACTTTTTGTCTTCCAATATTAAATGGAAATGTGCATTTATTCTTTTTGTAATAAACGGATGTGAACTCATTAAAAATTAGATAGAAATGTAATCGACGCTTCAAAATGCAATATCCAAATCACAGGAGCTACAAATTAAATTTTTTTTGATAAAATAAAATGTCGCGACATACTGCCTTCATTGGTTTCACTTGTGTCAAGTTTCCCCAATTATGCTTGTGATCTTAGGCTGATTCTGGTTTCCACATTTAGTTCTTTATATCCTATGTGTCGACCCTCTTTTGCTTCCAAGTGGCAACTATTTTTGACAATAAAAAGAAAATGTGATCTTTTTATTGAAAAAAAAAAAGTTAAATAGTAGTTTGCTGTAGAATACAGTATGATATCTGTTAAACATCAACCTAAATTGAACACACGATGAATGAAAATTAAAAGTTGAGTTCTAAAACAATCTCTGTTGCAACACCAGTAAAACAGTATCATTGTGGAGCCACATTTCCCCCAAAACCTCGACTGACTCCGCAGGTCTACAGCTCCCCCTACAGGTCAGTAAACACTGATACCTTCAGTTCACTTGTGAGTATTTGTACAGCTGTCTGAGTCACCTGTATCACTGTGTTGACTCACAGAACAGAAATAAAGTCCACTGTCTTCAGGCTGCAGCTTCTCCACCGTCAGAGATCCAGTCAGAGCATCTTTCTTAGTGGCTGGAAATTTGTCCTTGGTGAATCCACTTTCATATTGATGTGGAGGGGTTGGAGTTGTGAAAACAATTTGCTTCATCGTCTCCCCTTTCAGCTGTTGGTACCAATACATCTGCCAAAAAGTAGCACCCTTAGTGTGACTGCAATTGATTGTGGCAGATTGACCCTTGAACATCCACAAAAATGGAGTCTGAGTTACATCACTTCCATGAGTTAGACCTGTGGGGTTTAAAATCACATCATGATACAGAACCTCCAACAACATGAAGTTAATAGAATGAATTTAAAGTCCTCCTATTAGTCGTCATTGTCATTAGGACAGTACCTCCAATGCAGATGAGAGCTGCAGAGAGTTTGATGAGAGCTGCTATGATCATTGTTGTGTTGTGATTAAAATGAACTTAAAATCACGGTGAGTGTTCATGATGGGAGGTCTGACGTTATAACAGGGAGGAGGAGTCATATATGGGAGAGTCTGTGGTGAGCTGTTTTATCATTCAAAAGCTAATAGTTAGTGTCGTTTTTATATCCTTTTTAACTGTGATTATTTTGGGAACAATTTTCTGTTATTTTACAGATTTTAGTAAACCCACAGAAAAAATATAATTTACATGATACACCTTAAAGAAACGGGCCACAAATGAAAAAAAAAAGATAATCATGTTTTAGCAGTAATGTAACAGACAATCTATTTTTTGTTAGACTACAAATATTAACTAGCAATATAACAGAAAAAATATCTATTTTTGATTGATTGTTTAAAAAAAAAAAATATAAAACTAAACAAAACCCCAGTAAAATACAGGATTATAAATAATGTAAACATCAAAAGTCTTTTTTTCCTCCATTTTTTTCTCAGTATTTGGCTGGACAGTTACAGCCCTTTACTCTATTTAAATCAGCCACAAAAAGATTGTTTGACACATATTTACTATTCTTTGAAATAGACAAAATATTAAAGCTTGAAAGATTGTTAATTTTTGCTTGTTGATTGGCAGCTTTTATTTAGTTAAAATACAGACAATGACTACTAAGATCACAAAAACAATACGTTGACTGTAAAAAATCAGCAACCAAAAGTATTCCAATTGTATATAGAGTCTACTTCAGTAGAGTAGTTGTCTTAAAATGGTTGAGCATAAAGTAACACTGTTTCACTTCATTCAGATCAGCTAAAAATTATTTTACAGATATTTTCTGTTATTTTTACTGTTTTTACAAATTTTGAACATTACAGCATTACACCATTTTCAGTGTATTTTTTCTGGCACACTTAAACTGTTCTTGCAGCTTTTTCTTGTGGTATAGTTAAACTGTGACTAGTCAGAGTTTTTATGGCAGATGTCATTTCATTCTGACGAGCCAAAACAGCGACTGAAGATATCAGTATTTCCGCTTTGCAGCGCAATAATAGCTGCAGACATCTCAAATGTGATTGTGGGATCTTTTTCAGATGGTTGCAGGAGTTTATGGAGTCTCATATGATTTTGAAAGTTGCACCACTTAATTTGTCTTTGAAGCTCTTCAATTCATCTTTAACCTGCTCCCAATGGACAGTTTGACTACTTTCTGTACGTAATGACCTGCCTGCTATCTTATTTATATTTACAGCGATAGACTCGGTGCAGCTAATCATTATAAAGAGATCCAGAGGCATTGCGCTTGTGTTGAAAACAAGGTTGTATAACGTTCTGTAAACCTGTTAGCTGCTGTATTAAGACCAACTTGGTGAATCAGTTTGTAGCTGCAAGACTTTGTGGTTCTTGAGGTCGACCTGCAGTTCAGGAGATAATTACAACAGTAGTACGAACATTGTGTTGGGTTTTCAGCTTTCACATGTGTCTGTATCACTGTGCAGCCATGGCACAGAAATACCAGCCTTGATCTCCTGACTCCAGATTCTTCACCGTCAACGTCCCGCTCTGATGGACAATCTTGTTGACTGAAAATTTCTCTCTGCTGAAATCTTCAAAGTCACTTTTGATGACTGTTGAGAAGACGATTAGCTCCATAGTTTGTCCTGGCAGCTGTCTGTACCAGTACATATAGATATAGCCACCCTTAGTTTGGCTGCAGTCTACTGTTGTATCTTCACCGTTATATTTCCAAATTATGGAGGGCTGGCTAACGTCGCTTCCATCAATACCACCTGTGTGTATATAATATGTATTACGTCCATTAATATAATTACAACAAGTGCAAATAAAAGTGAATTTCTATAAACCGAAAGTGATGAGCCAGAGTTGATGGTATGCAAGTTCTGTAATTTACCTGTAGTCCACAGAAAAAACACTGACAATATAAAGAGACCTTGTTTCATGGTGATGACATCCATATTTGGTTGGAGAAAATAGTATCATATAGTTGATATGTAGAGCTGCAGGTGGGAGTGTTGCTGCTCTAAACCTTCAGTTTGTATACTAATGTCGTGGTACTGGGGGTCCCCCTACAGTACATCACAGTACATTCACTTTAATTCGAACCAGTAACACCGACGAGCAGCTTTAATAGTGTGGAGTGCTGTAGAGCTGCAGCCATTTAATCATCAACTGTTTTGATAATTAATTGGTTTGAAAATTTTCAACATTTGCTGATTCCAGCTTCTGAACTCTGGACATTTTCTGGTTTCTTTCCTCCTCTATGACAGTAAACTCAATATGTTGATGTTGTGGACGAAACAGGACATTTAGTTTCCATCTGATGGTTTCTGTTGGTGCCAGCAGAACAAGCTATGTTACTCATAAATAATAATGTGTTGTTAACTTTCAACATGGAAGCAGCTTGTAACTTCGCACATGATGACAGTACATAGACCCCAGTGCACTGTTTTTTGTTCTGTGAATCAGATGACATCACCATTTCAACATGACAAAATTGCAAAAAAATTGGTACCTTAGCTTGCAGTTTGTCACAGACTAAATCCTACTGATCTGAGAGGCCTTTGAAGTTGGTGAAATATTGACCGATTTTTCGTAGGAAATGTGCATACATCCATAGCTGTATACTTAAAGGAACCTTCTGTAGAACCAGTACCTTCCACATTTGAAAAAATTGCACTTTCTTCCATTTTTACAGGCCATTTATTAAAAATGTTAATTCTTCTGTAGTCGATCAATCATTTTGTTTGGCTGTGAACATTATCTTCTTTGTTCAACCCAAATTTCATGGCTGTGGGAGTTTTAATTCTGGAGATATTGAACTCTTAAAATGGCTTCACAGAGAAAAATTCCGAGATGTGAACAAAACAAACTCTAAATTGTCTAAATTCTGCCAAAAATGTTTATCAAAACTTA
The DNA here is from genome assembly GCA_027123335.1 of Amphiprion clarkii. NCBI lineage: Eukaryota > Metazoa > Chordata > Actinopteri > Pomacentridae > Amphiprion > Amphiprion clarkii. Next base: position 26,366,617 of record CM049584.1, on the reverse strand, counting down.
GTTTTGGGTCCCACATAAATAAATAACTAAAATCTGAACAAAATCTGAAATGGATCTGAGATTTTTCTGAACACAAATCTGAGAAATCAAAGTTCTGAGGTTTCCACATCTGTCTGGCTGCTGTGTTGCAGGTTTCTCCACTAGAGGGCGCTCTCCCCCATCACTGGCCAGCTGAAGTCTGCACAGTCTGATGTTTTCACAGGATCAGCCTCCACTCAGAGCAGCTCAGGTGAGCTTTCATCACATCATTTTGCACATGTTGAGTATGAGGACATTTGGTTCAAGTCAGCTAGTAAACACATGAAGATAAAGACATCTCTTCTGGTGGTTACAGGGTTTTAAAGTAAAAATCCATCCAGCAGTTTGACTTTTTACTTCTACTTGTTGCTAATTTTGTCTGTTTATTTTCATCATAAATCATTTTTATGTAATTATATGATAACAAAACATTCTAAATAAGCCCTTATTTGCTCTGATTCTTGTGTATAAATCCTACACAGGACTTGATATTCAGTTTGAACCACAAGGGGTCGTTCAACGTAACAAAACTCATTCAGATGCTCAAAACTCAACATGTGGGTGGTTCTAGTTGGTGAAGTATGTTAACTTACTGCTGAAAAATATTCACTATAATCATATCTGGTGTTTCTTACTGCATTTGCAGTTCAATCAGCTCTAACAAACATCATCTGCTCATATGAAGTTTAATATTATTTTACTAAAAAAACCTTCCAGTCTGGTTTTCTTCTTCACTGACACTTTATTGGTTCTTGTTTACTCTTAATATTTCACTATTTTATATTTATTTTCTTTTACATATTGATTTTTTCTTGCTCTCTTTATATTTATTTTATTTTGCTTTAAAAATGTTTTGAAAGGTTTTATTCTTATTTTTTTGTAATTTTTTTTTTTTAGTATTTTATATTTATTTATGTTTACAAGCTGATTTTACAGGGTTCTATCCTGTTTTTTTGTTGTTGTTTTTACTTTAAATATATTCTATTTTGTGTTACAAATCTAAATTTTAATCATATTTTCTTTGTTTTTTTTTGTATTTTATATCCATTTTATTTTGCTCTAGAAATTGGTTTTATAGGTTTTCATCCTGTTCTCTAATTTTTTTGTTAGTATTTTATATTTATTTACCGTTACAAGTTGATTTAATAGGGTTTATGGTCTGTTGCTTGTTTCTTTTTTGTAGTTTAAATTCATTTTATTTTGTTTATAAATAGATTTTTGGAAGTGTTTATCCTGTATTTTATTCATAAATTAGTTTTATAAGATTTTCTGTCTTGTTTTTTGGGGGTATTTTACATTAGTTTCATTTTATTTTCAAATTACATTTATTTATTTTTTTAGGTTTTTATTCTGTTCTGTTCTACAATATTCAATATTTTGCATTTATTTAACTGTGTTTTACAATTTATTATTTTTGTTTGTTTGTTTTTTTTTGTCCTGTTGTCTGTTTTGCTTTTTTGCACGTTTTTGTTGTTTCCTGTCTTACAACATGTGAAACACTTTAGCTCTGCTCTGGCAGTTTTAATATGTCTGATAATAATAAAGCTGATTTAATTTGGTGTTTTAATTTACAATTATAATGTACTTCTATGGTTACCTTAAATATCACCAGGCATGTTTTCTATTTTGAGTTATCAGCCTTCCTCCGAAACCAGTATTAGGAGGTTGCTGTGTTGGTACCAGTTATTAATAATCTGCATTGCAGGTGTGCAGCGCAGCTCATTTGTTGCAGATAAGAAGTTATATATAGTTTGTTGATGTTTAACCTCACACAACTTTTACACTATTAAAGCGTCAACTTTTATTTCTTTAGAAGTTTTCAAACGGCCAATATGAGAGAAAAAGTTATCTGTCCCTTGCAGTATGAAGTGAAATGTCCAAATGTTTCTTTTCATGTTTTCGTTTTAATGTTAATAAGTGTTTATTTCCAAAAACATAAATGTTATAAAGATGGTTTAATATTCAAGCACAGGATTGTACCTGAAAATATGCCCCTTCAGTGTGCAGTTTGTTTTGAAGCAGTTTTGTTGTTTCGCCCATCTTTTGTTTGATTTAACACTCTTATACCAAACACCATTATGAAAATGTCAAATTTGTAAGGGAGTTTCTAACATCTCAGTGTGCATGTTTTTCACTTGGTTTGAGCCTTGAACTGTGATTAATTAAAAATGTATTTCTCTTTTTTGCCGATCTTTTACATCACTTCAGTATGATCTTTTACTGTGAGCCCATGAGGAAATAATATTTAAACTTACTGATGGTTTTTTTTCTTTCTTTTTTTGACTGAAAAATAAAAATGTACAAAGTCACCTGTTAAAGATGAGGGTTTGCTGGAGCAGATGTAAATATCCTCCTCACAGATGTCAGATGCAACACATTTCCGTTGACCTGACTTAGTCGGCACAGAAACAGGGTTTTTAAGGACACAAAAGATGCTGTTCCTCAGTCTGAGTCTCAGTGGGGTTTAGATAAATACATATAAGATATTGAAGAACACTTGAGACCAAAGAATTTAGTGAAGGGCTAAGATGTGGTTCAAATATAGTTATTTATTGTGTCTTACTACGTTTATCCTGTTTTTTAAAAGGAGTTTTTAACTGTCATTTGTTGGAACACGACTAGAATTTTAGAGATTTACCCTGTTTTGTTGTTCGTTTTAATACAGATAATATCAGTTAAACTCACAGAATCACAGAAGAAATTAATAATTTGCTCAGTAATTTTAAAAACACACGCTCAAACTGTAAACACCTGCATGAAGGATGTTTACTTTTATAAATGGTCAGTCATTTTTCTACATCTTTTCCTTGTAAAATGATGCTATTTTTGCTATATTGAAATTGTTAAAAAATGAAAAAAAAGTTACTTTTTTTGTATCTGTAAAGTTTTACTTTTTAGCTGTATTTATTTGTATTTAAATAAAGCATCTTAGTTACTTGCTGTTATTGAATGTTATGGTATGCCAGATTTTATAAACATAGTCTTTCTTGCACAATTGTTGCCAAATTTTTATCGATTTTACAGCATCTTTGTGTGTTGTTGGTTAGATGTGTAGTTATTTACATGAAAATGACAATGAAACTTATTTAATGTGTTTTATTGTAGATAGCTGCCTCTATACTCTTCAACTGTTTGCAACATAGAAACATTCAAATGCAAATTTCAACAGCTGCTGTTTGTCACACATGTTTATTTAGTGGCTTCGGTTGACACACAGGTTGTATTTTTTTTTCAGCTGTTTGCTCAGAGATGTGCAGAGTCGGTGCAGAGCTGCAGGTGCAGCCGGTGAGCCGGAGGTTGCGGTGAAGTGGAAGGTTTCACCTCCGTCGTTTCTCAGCACAGACGGCGAGCTGCAGGCTGCTCTGAAACCACATCCTCTGTTCTGCTGTTTGTCACCAGCAACAGCTTTGACCTCCTTCTGCCCACAGACGAGAGCTGACTTCCTGTCAGATGAGGCAAGCTCACACTCTGACATTTAGTTTCCTACTGACGGTGTTTTATGCATAAAGGGAATGAACAGTAATAAGCTTCTCTTGTTTGTGCAAAGTGGAAAAACTAGATACAACTTAAAGCATCAGCTTCACAGTTAACCATTTGGTTAATTAAATAGTAGCTATCAGAAAACTTGAGTCACCTCGATCTTCTAAACAGAGATATTTCAGGAATATGTGGGAGAAAAATAACCGACTTCTCAGAAAACATGCAGATAAGCGAGCAGCTAAAAATACCTCAGAACTATCTGTGGAAAATGTGATGTTGGGTGCAGATATGAGAGCAGAGAGGGGGAGAAAGACGAGGAAAAAGTCAGAATGAAAGGTCTTTTTACTTAGGTTTATTGAGAGGAAAATGAAGCATTCAGTGGAAGTAGTTTCACAAAACACACACAAAAAAATCAGTCCCACAGTAGCTTTACCATTGAATTTGCATAAAACTGTCTATATATTGTTAGCAGGATTTAATTGGCTCATTTATATATGAATACAAAAATGCGCTGCAGCATTTTATTTACACTAAGACGATCCATCTCAGCTCTCAGCTCAGCTCTCAGTGGTGTTTCCTGGCTGAACCCTGCAACACAGAGAAAAAAAAACTAATTGTCTTAATGCAATGAGATGTTTTTACTTTGTGTTAGTTCACATAATTAAACTACAGGTGCTGGATTTTTGCTAATAAGAAAATACAAGGTAAATTTGCAGTGTCACAGCAGTCAAAATGATAGTGCAAATGTGTAAAAACATCAGTCGAAAATTAAAATGGACAAAAAATATATCTATGTACGACATAGTATCTGATATGCTGATATTTTCCAACTGATCTTTGCCGATTATTTATGCTTTATTTATTTTTTAGTGGACTATAATATCTTGCTATGATTATGATGATGGTTTGCTAGCAGGTGCAGACATGAAATATAATGTTTTTCAAATAATTTTCAACAAAATAATGCACTTAAATGCCATATTTATTTTCATATAAGAGTTTCAAACCAAGCTTTTGTGATCTTTTTTTCCTGTCAGTGTTCATATTGGATCATTTGAAGCCTGATGATGATGATGCCGCCACCGTGCACATGTGAGTAATATTGTAAGCTTTTTAAAAGAAAAATTTCATGGCAAGGAGAGGTAATAAAAAGATGCGTGTAGGTAAGATGAATTGTGCAGTAACAACCAACCTGAAGCTTCCACACCAAAACCCCAACGAAGACTCCATAGAAGCAGCTCTTGATGATCACAACAGTGTAGGAGAGTTTTGCACTTTGTGTGAGCCTCAAGTATTCCTCTGCAGGAAGTTTATAGAGGAAATGTTTAGGGCACAGTTTTAACACCACATTCAGAGTAATTTTAGAGCTTCAGTGTGGTGACTTTAAAACATACAGAAGCACAAAATCGTGTGTTTACCTCGTGTCATGCCTCCCTCTGTTTTACCTGAGAAAACGATAAACAGGATTAGACGAGTTCAGGTAGTAAGTTTTTTCAGATTTCTATGCTCCAAAATGAAATACCTTGAATGCCGTTAATGGAAGTCTCATTAAAGGTTGTTTTCTCTCCATCAAAGAAGTTGACAATGCAGGTGAAAGTGTTGCTGGCTGTGTTGTAGTCTTCAGCAGGGACTCTCAGTCTGCTGGTGATTCTGTAGAACTTGTCGACTTGCCGCTCGGCAGCGCTGTCCGTCGCCACGCCATCCTTAGCATCTTTCCCGTTGGTTTTCCACAAGACTTCAACATGGTCGGGGTAGAAACCGGAAGCCACACAGACCAGAGTCTTCTTCCTTTTCTTGTCCTTTTGGTTTCTGCACTCGTTGGGCGAAGGTGGAAGTATTTTTACGTTTGTCGGTGGGGTGACTTTCAGGTCAGTTTCTGTAAAGACAAAGGAAAAAACAAAGTCAAAGCTGCATCAAAACATCAACAGTTTCACCTCTAATAGCAACAACAACAACATGCTCACTACATGTTTTGTTAAGGTTGTTGTCTTTGGATAGATGTGTGTTTTTAAAGAAGTTATTGCAATGATCTCACCAAGAACTGTTAGCTTGGTTCCTTCTCCAAAATAAGCAGGATAAGAGTCAGAGCACAACGCTGACTGACATGGAAAAAACTTAGTATACTTCCACCAGCCAACTCATTTCTACTTTATCCTTTAGTTTTTATTACTTTTACCAACACAGATACAACACAGTCATGATTTACTTACATGCTGTTACTCACACACAAGACTTCATGGTTCATGAAAAGAAAAAATACTCATGGGACACTGTTGGATCTTGTTTTGTAACACTGACAGCTATAGATTGTGCTTTTTTCTGACAAACTAACAAATTTTACAACCAGAAAATGTGCAGTTTAACAAATCACAAATTAATATCTTAATCACATTAATCTGCCTATTTAATGTCCCTTTTAGTGCCTGAGGTGAAAAAAAAACCACAAATACGGCCAGAGTTTTTGTTACTACTGCTATTAGTACATATAAAATTCAATATACTGTGTAAGTTTTAATTTTTCTCTCCTTCATTTCATGACTAAAGCAGGTTTTAAGTAATGTTTTGTAAATGAAACAATGCTGGATCTTGTAAACAGTGAATCTTTTCAGCACTGACAGCTGCAGACTGTGCTCTTTTTTCACACAAACTAACAAGTTTTACACCCAAAAACTCACAATCTTACAAATTGAATCACAAATTAATATCTTGGTAATATTAAACTGTTAATTCAAGGTCTTTTTTAGAGTCTACAGTGGGGAAAAAAAGCACAAATACTGCCAGAATTTTTGTTACTACTACTATTAGTACATATAAAATTCAATATACTGTGTAAGTCTTAACTTTTGTCTCCTTCATTTCATGACGAAAGCAGGTTTTAAATAATGTTTTGCAATTGAAACAATGATGGATCGTGACAGCTGCAGATTTTGCTCTTTCCTTCGAATAACAAAGTAAGTTTTGCACACAAAAACACATATTTTAGCAAATTAAATCCCAAATTTATGTCTTAATCATATTAAACTGCAGATTTAAAGTCCATTTTAGAGCCTTTTATGAGTTTTTTTTTCTCTATTCATACTTATACAGTTCAATGTACTGATTTTACTTTTCTGTCTAATGAAGGTAAAAAATACTGTTTTGCAAATGAGACAATGCTGAATCGTGTGAACAGTTTTAGTTTCACAGCTCATTTTCAATAAATTTGTAGGTTGTGCATTTTTTGCAGGTAAACAACTTTTGCATACAAAGTACAATGTATGCAAAAGCACGTAGTTAAATCAGGTTTGATGATTATTAAAGTGCTGATTGAAGATCTCTTCTTAGAGTTTAAGGTTTAAGAAAACACAAATACTGATAGTTTTTGTTACTGCTACTAGTACAGATACAATTCACTTCACTTTCTACGTTCTTTTTCACTTCATGACTAATCCATGTAAAGAAAAATACTTTTTTGCAAATGAGACTTTTGATTAGTTTTAGTACAAAGGACTGATTTTAGAGCTTTAACTGAATTATTTAACTATCACAATGATTTATTAAGTATAACAAAGTCTGGTGTTTGAACCAAACACTGTTTTTTTCTACTGAATTAACAGATTTATCTTATTTTGTTCAACAGATTTGACGTTTTTCTCTGCAGTTTTGACGTGAAAACTACACGTCTATCTCTGATTACAACATTAAAGCATATTTACTAAACAATTTTGGAAATTTACCACAAATAAAGCTCCTCAAAACCTCTGATTTTTAGAATTTTCTTACCCAAAACTGTCAGTTTGGTGCCTTTGCCAAAGTAAGCAGGATCGTAGCCGTTCACATTGATACACAGCTGCAGAAAAACTGCTCAAGTTTTCATATCTGACACCTGTAGACTGTCTTTGTGCTGATTTTTAGATAAACTGAACAACTTTTGCACACAACTACACACAAAACACACATTTAGGGCCTAATATTTAAAACAAAACACATATTGCTACCATTTTTCTTACTTTTACCAGCTCATATAAAATTGAAATTACTAGGGAACTTTTACTTCGTTGTCCCAGCTACTTCATTGCAGAACTTTTTGATGAAATTATTGATCTTACCAAGAACTGTGAGCTTGGTTCCTTCTCCAAAATAAGCAGGATAATTGCCGTTACACACTGATACCTCACAGGCACAAAAACTGACAGAACGTTGAGCCTCTTACAGTCACTAGATCCCATTTTAAATAAGTTTTTCCTTCATTTTTTGATGTAAAGAAAGAAAATTCAACATTTTAGCATCTGTTGGCAAAATAAGACAAATTAATGTTATTCCACAGGTTAAAACTAAAAATGGCTGAACTTAATATAGACATTTTAGCTACAAAACAGAGCGATTTAGTTGAAGTCTATCATGAATTTAACAATTTTGAGTTTAAGATTTGCAGCAGCAGATGGTGTCTCTGGGAAATGGCTAAACTAAGACATGAAAATAGGAGATTTTTACAACTTAATATCAAATCTCAGGTTTAAATTCCAAAAAAGTGAGCATGGATGTTTGGAATTTTTGCATTTTCTTACCCAAAACTGTCAGTTTGGTTCCTTTGCCAAAGTAAGCAGGACTGTACTCGTTCACACTGATACACAGCTGCAGAAAAACTGCTCTAGTCTGACAGCTGTAAACTGTTTTTGTCCTGTTTTCTTTGGTTTTTTTAATACATAAAATAAACAACTTTTGCACAAAACTGCACAAATTTAGACTAATGAAAAAACCTAGTTTTACCACTGCAGATACAGCTGAATTTACTTGTAAACTTTTACTGTTTTGTGTAGGCTCTTGTGAATACTTTTAATGCAAAGACCAAATTCCACATCTCTAACATAATGAATTAATTCTCCCAACTGTTTTTTTTAGGTGAAACAAAGTCTTGTTCCTGCACCAAATATTGCCAATCTTATACAGATTTTACATTTTCATGTCTACACTGTAAAACAGACTCAGACCACAGACTTCTAACAATGTTTTTTCAGATTTAGGGTAAATTACGTTAATAAAAACCATGATTTTTAAAACCTTTCTTACCCAGAACTGTCAGTTTGGTGCCTTTACCAAAGTAAGCAGGATTGTACTGGTCCACACTGATACAAGGCTGCAGAAAAACCGCTCTACTTTTCAGTTCTGACAGCTGTAGACTGTTTTTGTGCCCTGTTTTAGATAAACTGAACAGCTTTTGCACACAGATACAAATATTTAGAGCCTAAGAGTAATGAAAAGAACACATACTTTTACCACTGCAGATGTAGTACAATTTACTTTTGCTGTTTTGTGTTGGTGAATACTTTCAGTGCAAAAGCCAAATTCCACGTCTCTAACATAATGAATTAATTGTCCCAATAGTTTTTTTTTTTTAGGTGAAACAAAGTCTTGTTCCTGCACCAAATGTTACCAATCTTATATAGATTTTAGATTTTCATGCCTACACAGAAAAAAAAAAAAGACTTAAAAGAATGTTTTTTTCAGATATAGGGTAAATTACGCTAATAAAAAACATGATTTTTCAAAACTTTCTTACCCAAAACTGTCAGTTTGGTGCCTTTGCCAAAGTAAGCAGGATTGTTGTTGGTCACACTGATATAAGGCTGCAGGAAAACCTGCTCAAACCTTCAGTACTGACTTTTGTGCAACAACTTGTGCAGAAAACGACAAGCAAAACACACATTTTGAGCCTAAGATTTAAAAAATACACAACTATTGCAGGTAAATATATACGGTTTTGCAAATTGTGATTACTTTTAGTGCAAAGGCCACATTTCTCAGCTCTAACACAAATCACAGGAGTTTCTAAAGTGTAACAAAGTCTTGTTCCTGCACTAAATGTTGCACATCTTATGTAAATTTTAAGTTTTCTAACACAATTTTAACAGCATGGCTACACATTGATGATATTTTAAAACATTTTCCTTACTGAACAATAACCATTCAGATTCAGGGTAAATGAAGTTCATCAAAAACATCATATTTTTTTAGAATTTTCTTACCCAAAACTGTCAGTTTGGTGCCTTTTCCAAAGTAAGCAGGATCATAGTTGTTCACACTGATACACGGCTGCAGAAAAACTGCTCAAGTTCTCAGGTCTGACACCTGCAGACTGGCTTTTGGTGGTTTTCAGATAAACTAAACAACTTTTGCACACAACTACACGCAAAACACACATTTGGAGCCTAATATTTAAAACGAAACACATCCTCCTGAAGTGTTTTTCACTTTTACCACTACATGTTTAATTCAATTTACTTGTAAACTTTAACTTTTTTGTCCCAGTTAGTTAATTACAGAACTTTTTAATAAAGTTATTGATCTTACCAAGAACTGTGAGCTTGGTTCCTTCTCCAAAATAAGCAGGATAAGTTCCAGAGCACACTGATACCTCACAGGCACAAAAACTGACACAACTTTGTAACTTTTACAGTCACTAAAACACATTTTAAATAGGGTTTTACCTCCATTTATGTAATAGAAAGATACTTTGACAAATCACCTTTTGGCAAACTGCAGAGTTTAGGTTTAAGTTTTCAGGTCTGACATCTTTTTATGCTCTTTTTTTCCAGACAAACTTTTACTTTTAGTGTGAAGATCAAAATTCTGAGCTCTAACATACTGAATTAACCCAGGAGGAGTTTCTAAAGAATATTACGCCTTGTTCTTGTGCCTAATGTTGCAGATCTTATGTACATTTTGGATTTCCTCCTACTGTTTGGACAGCATGGCTACACAGTAAATAAGATATCAAACCATTTTCCTTTCTGAACAATAACTTTTCAGGTTAAATGAAGCTCATCAAATATACAGTTTTTATCATTTTCTTACCCAAAACTGTCAGTTTGGTTCCTTTGCCAAAGTAAGCAGGCTCCAAGCTGTTCACACTGATACACAGCTGCAGAAAAACTGCTCCAACTTTCAGTACTGACACCTGTAGACTGACTTTGTGCTGTCTTTAAGATGAACTAAACAACTTTTGCACAGAAAACTGGATGCAGAACAGAGAAACTTTAAGAAATCTCTTGTTTTAAGGTTAATTTAGAGTCTAAGATTGAAAAAAACAAAACAGAACTTCTGCCAGAATTCTTCAAGCTCTTGTGGTAGTTTTCTAATCAGACACTTCTCGGTTGCATCGTCATGTATTAAACGAGTTTATACTGAATGTGAAGAGACTTTCTTACCTAAAACGGTGAGTTTAGTTCCAGCTCCAAAGTGAGCTTCTGACTGGTAGTTCACAGTGTTTCATAGTGCTGATAAGAACCGACTGTGACAGTAATAATCTGGGCTTAGAGCCAAATGTTTTACCACTTTTACACTTGTTACAGGCTCAAACTAACTTCTGCATTCAGGCTTTACACGTTATACAATCCATATTAACTATATTGTAAATGTTGCCTACAGTCCCAACATATAAACCTGAGAATCAAGCTGAGATCAGATTACTTTTGCAGGTTTTCTTACCTAAAACTGTGAGTTTAGTTCCAGCTCCAAAGTAAGCTTCAGTGTTCTGCACAGAGACTTTAACTGGAGCAAAAACTCTTCCTCTGCCTCTATTTATCTGAACAACCATAAAATTATCCCAAATTTGACACACATTGACATGTAAAGACTTAGATTTGATCCACTTTAGCATTTAGAATAAACTTATAGTTTCAGAAGCATAATTTCTAAACAATACTTAAAGATCTATAAATGTTTTCTTACCTAAAATGGTTAATTTAGTTCCTCCACCAAAATAAGCTTCTGCACCAGCAGTGGCACAGCGAAGCCATCAATACACCAAACCACCTGAGAATCTGCTTTTAATCTCTAAAATTTAGTCTCTTCTGTAATTTATCCACCACACATTCCAACATTTGCTTCATTACTGACTGACTTTTACAAGTTTAACATAAAACAAAACATTGTTTTCTATTCAACATATTTGCTTTTACTAGTTTTGCTTTTACAGATTCAATCATTAGAAGAAGTTTAGATGTTTTACTCACCAAGAACAGTCAGTTTAGTTCCCTGGCCGAAATAAGCTTCGTACTGACACAGTGTTTGAGCTTCATGACAAAAAGCTCTGAGCTGAAACTATAAAGAGCTTTAAGTTTGTCAAAGAGCTGCTCTAGTTTAAAGGTTTACATGTTTGTTTTCTCACCAAAGAGCCTTTTACAGACTGTTAAATAATACATTTCTTACCTAAAACTGTTAATCTTGTTCCTCCACCAAAGTGAGCTTCATAACCAGAGTCACAGTGCAGCTGATCAGAGTAAAAACATCCTGAGATGCAGCTTTGCTTTTAAGTTTTCTAACAAATGTAACTCTCCTTTAAAACCAACAACTACAACTTGTATTTACAACATATCTGCAATACAAGCCTCAATAAGTAGGCTTACTAGCGTGTTATTTGAACTTGAAACGATAGTCAGTTTGATCCTCTGGCTAAAATGAAAACAAAAAGAGAAATTAACTGAACGTTAACTGGGTTTAAGAGCTAGAACCTCTCAAATTACATTTCTGTTAGTCATTTATTTTAGTTTCTTACCTAAAACGGTTAATTTAGTTCCTCCACCGAAGTAAGCTTCAGCAGCATTGGAGTCACAGTGCAGCTGATCAGAGGAAAAACAGCCTGAGATTCTACCTTTGCTTTGCTGCTTTGCTTTTTAGTTTTGCATTAAATGAAGTTTTCCTTTAAAACCAACAACTGCAGCCTATTTTTACAAAATATCTGCAATACAAACCTCCATTATAAATTGTTTTAGTCCAGTTAGTTTGGTGCTTTTGCCAAAAGAAGCTTCATTCTAACAGTTTTTAACAACATAAAGCAATAAGCTGAACTCAGACTTGATTTAAGAGCTAGAAACACTCAAATTACAATTTTATTTGTCATTTATTTTAGTTTCTTACCTAAAACGGTTAATTTAGTTCCTCCACCAAAGAAAGCTTCAGAGCCATAACCAGAGTCACAGTACAGATGATCAATACACAAAACTTCCCAAGATTCTGCCTTTTTTTCTGCCTAATTCTGTAATTAATGTAATTTTCCTTCAAAATCAATAACTGTAGTTTGTTTTTACAAAACATCTGCCATACAAACCTCAATTATAAGCTTCATAAACTTCATTTTAACCTTCCAAGAACACTTAGTTTGGTCCTTTTGCCAAAAAAAGCATCATTCTAACACAGTTTCTAAGAATATAAAACAATGAGCTGAACCTTAACTTGATTTAAGAGCTAGAAACACTCAGATTACACTTCTGACTTTTTGTCATTTATTTTAGTTTCTTACCTAAAACGGTTAATTTAGTTCCTCCACCAAAGTAAGCTTCATTTGCACCACTGGTGTCACAGTGCAGCTGATCAGAGTAAAAACAGCCTGAGGTGCTGCTTCTGTTTTACTTCTTCAGCTTTTAGTTTTGTAATAAACACGACTCTTCTTCAAAACCAACAACTTCAGGCTGTTGCTACAAAACATCTGCAGTACAAACCTCTCAATTAGCAGCTTTATAATCTTTGTTTTACCTCATAAGAACACCCAGTTTGGTCCTCTGGCTCAAATAAGACTCGACCTGAAGTTCAACTAAATTTATGATCAAAAACTCTGCAATTACAATGTGTTTTTTGTTAGTTTCTTACCTAAAACGGTTAATCTTGTTCCTCCACCGAAGTAAGCTTCAGCATTAGAATCACAGTGCAGCTGATCAGAGCAAAAACAGCCTGAGATGCTGCTTTGCTTTTCAGTTTGCAGGTTGTTGGTTTTCTGATTTTAAAACCAACATCTACAACCTGTTTATACGAAATGTCTCCAATACAAACCTCTGAATTAAGAAGCTTAATAAGCTCTTTTTTCATTTTAAAAGAAGTCAGTTTGGTCCTGAGACTGAAATTAAGCTTCATTCTCACAGTTTTTAAGAGCAAAAATCTCTGACCTTAATTTAGGAGCTACAAACAATTACAAAACATTTTTTCATACATTTTAGCTTCTTACCTAAAACGGTTAATTTTGTTCCTCCACCAAAGTAAGCTTCTCTAGAACCAGCAGTCACAGTGCAGCTGATCAGCACTAAAAACAGCCTGAGATTCTACCTTCACTTTGCTGCTTTGCTTTTTAGTTTTTCAATAATTATAAGTCTTCTTTAAACCAACAACTTTAGTCTGTTTTTACAGAATGTCAGCAATACAAACCTCAATGAGAAGCTTGTTAAACTTCATTTTTAGCCTTTCAAACACAATCAGTTTGCTCCTTTTACCAAAAGAAGCTTCATTCTAACACAGTTTTTAAGAACACAAAGCAATAAGCTGAACTTAAACTGGATTTAGGATCTTGACAGATTGCAGTTATGATGCTGTTTCTGATTTGTTTTAGTTTCTTACCTAAAACGGTTAATTTAGTTCCTCCACCGAAGTGAGCTACTGAGCCTGAACCAGAGTCACAGTGCTGCTCATCAATATAAAAACTGCCTAAGATTCTGCACTTTTATTTTTTGCTTTTTAGTGTTGTAATAAATGTAATTTTCCTTCAAAACCAACAACTGTAGTTTGTTTTTACAAAATTGGCAATACAAACCTCAATTAGCATCTTGTTAAACTTCATTTTCACCTTCCAAGAACAGTGAGTTTGGTTCTTTGGCTCCAATGAGTTTCATTCCAACAGTTTTTAAGAATAAAAAGCTACTAGCTGAACCATAGCTGGATTTAAACGCTACAAACACTCAAATTACATTTCTGTTTGTGCTTTATTTTCATTTCTTACCTAAAACGGTTAATTTAGTTCCTCCACCGAAGTGAGCTTCAGAGCCTGTACCAGTGTCACAGTGCAGCTGATCAGTGCTCAAAACTGCCCAACATTTTGCTCTTTTTTGCTTTTCAGTTTTGTCGTAAATGTACTTTTCCTTCAAAACCAACAGCTGTAGTTTGATTTTCCAAAATATCTGCAACTCAAACCTCCTTTCTAAGCTTATTAAACTTCACTTTAAATGGTCAGTTTGGTCCTCTGAGCAAAATATGCTTCATATTGTCACAGTTTTTAAGAACAAGAAGTTATGAGATGAACTTAAGCTGGATTTTGGATCTAGACAGACTGCAGTTACAATGCTGTTTTTAATTTCTTTAATTTTCTTACCTAAAACGGTTAACTTAGTTCCTCCACCGAAGAAAGCTTCACCAACACCACCAGAGTCACAGTTCCGTTAATCAATGTAAAAACAGCCTGAGGTTCTGCTTTAACTTTACTCCTTTTTGTACTAAATACAAGTTTGAGTTTAAAACCAACAACTGCAGCCTGTTTTTACAAAATATCTGCAATCCAAACCTCCACTCTGAGCTTGTTAAACTTCATTTTAACCTTCCAAACACAGTCAGTTTACTCATTTTGCCAAAAGAAGCTTCATTCTGACACAGTTTTTAAGAACACAGAGCAATGAGCTGAACTTTAGCTGGATTTAGGATCTAGAAACACTTCAATTACCATGCTGTTTTTAATTTGTTTTGGTTTCTTACCTAAAACGGTTAATTTAGTTCCTCCACCGAAGTAAGCTTGATTGGCACCAGTGTCACAGTGCAGCTGATCAGAGTAAAAACAGCCTGAGATGCTGCTTTTACTTTGCTTCTTTACTTTTTGGTCATTTTTACGTTTTCGTTTTAAATGTCACTTTATTTTAAACATTTGTTGCATTACCATCTGGTTTTTACAACGTTGATGTAACACGAAACTGTTTTCTCTAAAACAAAACAAGTTAAATCAGGATTTTGCGTCACTTTGTTGAGTTAATCAATATTAAGAAGTTTTGAAGTTGTACTCACCGAGAACAGTCAGTTTAGTTCCCTGGCCGAAATAAGCTTCATAGTTGGCACAGAGCTGACGCTTCTTATCAAAAAGTACTGAGCTGAATGTTTAATTATAAAGACCTAAATACTTAGAGTACCTTTCTGCACTGCTTCAGCTACAGATTTTCTTCCGTTAGTTTAGTTTTAATGGTCCTTTTCTTACCTAAAACGGTGAGTTTGGTTCCTTTTCCAAAATAGGCTTCGTTGGCATTGTCACAGTACAAAAACACTGAACATGAAACTGGTTCTCTGGCACAATTTACATTTTTAACTTTTTACTCATTCTTTTGTCAACACTAAGGCTCTAAACTAAAGTAGAATCCATCAGAGCACAGAATTAAAATGTAATATTTACCTAAAACCGTCAGTTTGGTTCCTTTTCCAAAGTAAGCAGGATTAGCCTGGTTCACGGTGCAAAAACACTGAACATGAAACTGGTTTTCTGGCAGAATTTTCATTTTTCAGTTTTTACTCATTTGTTTGTCAACACTAAGCCTCTAAACTAAAGTAGAATCCATAGAAACACAGAATGCAAGTGTAATATTTACCTAAAACCGTCAATTTAGTTCCTTTTCCAAAGTAAGCAGGCCGACCGTCGGTCACAGTGCAAAAACGCTGAACATGAACATGAACTGAACATGTTCTGTCACAGTTTTCATTTTTACGTTTTTGCCAATTCTTCCATCAGTCCTGAGACCCTAAACTAAAGTAGAATCCATCAGAACACAGAATTAAAGTAAGATACGTACCTAAAACTGTCAGTTTGGTTCCTTTTCCAAAGTAAGCAGGATCAGTCTGGCTCACAGTGCAAAAATACTGAACAAGAAACTGGTTCTCTGGCAGAATTAGCATTTTTAAGTTTATCCTAATTCTTCTATCAACACTGAGTCTCTAAACTAAAGTAGAATCCATCAGAACACAGAATTTAAATGTAATATTTACCTAAAACCGTCAGTTTGGTTCCTTTTCCAAAGTAAGCAGGTTGAGTCTGGCTCACAGTACAGAACACTGAACATGAAACTGGTTCTCTGGCAGAATTAGCATTTTTTAAGTTCTTCCATCAGTACTGAGGCTCTAAACTAAAGTAGAATCCATCAAAACACAGAATTTAAATCTAATATTTACCTAAAACTGTCAGTTTGGTTCCTTCTCCAAAGTAAGCAGGTTGAGTGTTGGTCACAGTGCAACAACATGAAGCATTAAACTCTTTTTCCCAGAATTTTCATTTTTAAGTTTTCACTAATTCTTTTGTCAACACTAAGCCTCTAACAGAAGTAGAACATCATCAGGACAGAATTAGAATGAAATATTTACCTAAAACTGTCAGCTTGGTTCCCTCTCCAAAATAAGCAGGTTGACCCTGGGTCACGGTGCAAAAACTCTGAACATGAAACTGGTTTTCTGTCAGAATTTTCATTTTTCAGTTTTTACCAATTCTTCCATCGATACTGAGTCTCTAAACTAAAGTAGAATCCATCAGAACACAGAATTAAAGTGAAATATTTACCTAAAACTGTCAATTTGGTTCCTTTTCCAAAGTAAGCAGGTTCGTTGTAGCTCACAGTGCAAAAACACTGAACATGAAACAGTTTCTCACAGAATGTACATTTTTGAGTTTTCATTATTTCTTCTATCAACACTGAGACTCTAAACTAAAGTAGAATCCATCAGAACACAGAATTGAAATGGAATATTTACCTAAAACCGTCAATTTGGTTCCTTTTCCAAAGTAAGCAGGATCAGTGTAGGTCACAGTGCTCCGAATCAGTTAAATATTTCAGCTTTTTGATTAAAAACCGATTTTTCTTCAACTTTCACACCAACATTTCCTCTATTTTCAGTCGGATGCAGTGAAATGAAGCTGTGAAGCTCCAGCTTACCCAAAACTGTGAGTTTTGTTCCTTTTCCAAAGTAAGCTTCAGTTCCAGTGTCACACTCCTTCAGCAAAAAGTCACTAAACTTTCCATAATCCTGCTGTTCAGACACAGATAAATAATCCAGAGGATGAAGACGGTTTAAACCTGCAGGCTGAGCTTCATTATGTCCACATTAGTTTTAGGTTTTTTAAGAAAAGTGAAGCAAACTTTTGAAGGCTCCAACTCTGAACTGAAAGATTTTAAAAAACTTTTTTCATCATAATTTCTGCTTCTAAAGATGCTTTTCAGTGCCAAAGTGTCCCAGCGTCCCGCCTGCCTTCAGATTCTGGATTTTTCTGCTCTCCAGAGTGTTTTTAGCTGCATGCAGCCGTCGACTCAATGGAAGTGAATGGAGGAGGTTTTTGTACGACGGCTCTATGGAGTTGTATCACCGTGGCCCCCTGTCCCCACGGTGAAAAAGCATCATACAAAAACCTGGTGCACTTTTGGCTGCGTGTCGTCTCCTTCCCCCACCCAGAGCCTCCATATCTCAGACTCCATCTCTGCGGCAGCAGCTGTGCAGCTCTGACACCTCAAACCGACGGCTGCTATTTCTGTTAGAGCTAAGAAAAGACGCAAGAAGGAAGAGAAAGCTGGTTTTAGTTTGTAGCTGCTCAGAGGAGGAGACATCTGTGCTGGTCACAGATCTTTATCCAATCAGATAACAGCAAAGATGCTCACTTACTCACAGATGGGACTGATAATGTAGGAGATATTTTAGATTATTTGCAGTTATTTTTTTAATTTTACAGAGTGAAATGTACATTATAAAAACATGCTCATAGCTGCAAGTTTTAATGAACAAATTATTGGTATTTTACTGATTTTCCCCCGTTTTTAAATTACAGATAATATCTAGTAAAAGCACAGAAAAAAATGATTAATTACCGTGTTGACTGTCAACAAACAGCCCAAAACTTAAAAAAAGAAAAAAATTGTCGTATTTTAATAATATTTTATAGTCATATGTTCTTTTCCAGTGTGAGGCTGTAAAATTTCACTATTCTTGCTCTATTTAAATCAGCAGAAAATATAGTTATTTTATGAGTACAGCGGCAGTTATTTTAAAGAAAAATGTGTATATCAAAGATTGAACAATTGCAGTCATTTTCAAATGGCTATTTTACAGTTCTTCATTGTTTTGTTCATTTACGGATCATATCTAGTAAAATCACAGAAAAAAAAGCTGTAAAAATGCTGAAAAACTATAAATAATGTCCACTTTAAAAAAATCTACAGTATTTTAATATTTTTTTCTTTTACAATGTGTGACCATAAAATTGCGATTTTCTATTTTTAAATCAGCGAAAGATATTATTTTTTACACATAATTTGCTTTTTAGGTTTTTTTCCCTAGTTTTTGAACATATTTTTTGTATCATATTTGCAGCTTCTTTTTTTTTTTTTTTTTTTTTTAAAAACAATTTGTTGTTTTTAAATTGCAGCTTCTGTCTGGTTATGTTTACACAGAGGTGTGGGGAGGAGACAAGAGAGGTTGGGATGAAAATTTAGCATATAAATTGATCAATTAAATGCAGTTTGGCACAAAATGGTGCACAGAGGAGCAGCTGTTGGTTAATACATTCAGCATCAGGAAACAACTTTATAGAGTTTGTGTGCAGAGTGGAATTTTTTTATAAAATACATAATCAAAGAAATTCAACTTTTGTTTTTGTTCTTGAATGATTAATTTCCTTATAACTGTTTCATACTGCACAGAAGACATTCCTCAGTTCTCTCTCCTTCTAGTCATGCTTGTTCTGTTTCCATAGAGGTGCAGGACTTTATATTGTCGTGAAAAATGAGTCCACAGTTAGGAGCAATGTGACCAGAGCAAAAAGCAACCAGAAAACTGGAGTACAGGGGGTTAATGACAATATCTGCACTCAGAACCAATATAATATGTCATATTTACTCTTTATTATGGCAGATATGGAATTTAATTCATACATTTTCCTTATAACTCCTTTTACATGCTACATTGACCTTATTTTCAACTCCAACATCTAACTGTAATCTCACATGAACCCTGTAGAGGTCAGTGTCTGCTAACCTCTTAAAGCTGATCTGTTTTTAACTTGGCAGGCTGCACTTAGATATATTTTACATAAAAATTTGCAGATTTGTGCACAGACTGACACAATTAAGAAGCTGTACAGGTTGATAATGTTGCATGGAGCGATGAACCCAAATGAACCCGACACCTGCTCACTTATCTGCCCACATCAGCTCTGTGGTGCTGCTGAAGCTCAACTGTCAACAAGAAATGTCTTGTTGTACCATTAATAATCTCGCACAATTCATGATGTGTTCTTTTTTAGATTCACGTCTTATTTTAACGTCACATTAGTGCCACACCTCGACTGAACCCGTCTCAGGGCCTCTCAGACGTCAACACATCACAGTTTGTCATTAATTCCTCCTCCTGGTTTCCTCTTCAGGTTGCTGTTCAGCTGCTGAGGCTTTCTGAACCACTGTGCTCTACTGGAAGCGCAATAATAAACAGCCGAGTCTACAGCCTCAGCCTGGTGAATCTGCAGCGTGGAACTGAGCAAAGAAGGCCGCAACATGGTGAACTTGGATTTCTTCAACTGATCTTCGATGCTCCAGTTGTCTTTGGCAAAAGAAAACGCTATGAGCTCTATTTTCCCTCCGTTTTTTTGCCTGTACCAGAACATGTAGTAGTACTGACTGTCATCTTGTTCACACTCCAGAGTTACAGTTGGATCTCCGTCACGGCTGAAAACTACCGGAGGCTGCTGGATTTTTAGACAGAAACAGAAATCTGGAAAAACAAGAAGAAAGGCAACACGTAAACAAAGGATATCTTGAGCGGAAAGCTCTTCAATGAATAAAAATGTTCGTACTGGAGAAGATTAAAACTGCAACCAAGAAGACGTTCATTGTCACAGTAAATTCAAAGCCTTCTATCAGTCTCCATTAAGCCTTTTGTCAGACTGAGCAGTACTTCTGCAATCTAAACTTCTGAAATAACGTCACTTCTTTGCCCTCCTTCTCTTCTTTTACCATTAACTCTGTCCCCTTTCATGTTTCACAGGTTCCCACATGTTTCTCTGTACAGCGTCAGTCTCCTGGTGGACGCTGAGCAGCAACTGCAGGGTAAAGTCCTGAGCATCCAGAAGCCATTTCTGCAACATTTTAGACTCTATAGTAACTTTTGCGAACTTATTTCGAGTTTAAAGTTGCCCAAAAGGAATTGTCTCTCATTACTGCAACTCTGAGCTTTAGAAACGCATCGATTCTGCTTAAGTTACTTGGTATGAAGTAGAATCTGCAAACACTGATATGGCAGGACATGATTCAAGCGTGGTATATCTGGCACATTCTGTGGCCAGTCTATTGCAATTCAACGCCACTTTGCATTCAAACTATACTTTTTTTTTTTTACACCTGTATCATTCTTTGTTGACCTCCAGGCCCTATCTGTCCATCAAGCTCTGAAAGCAACACTATATTTCATGTTGTGTAAAGCAGATAAATAATTCCAGCAGTACAAAACCCAAGGATTAGATAACTCTGCATTAACTTTCATCAATATGCAGATGACACCCTATTTTATGTATCGATACAGCCAGATGATACTCATCAGTTGGAATGCTTAAAAACATAAAGGTCTTCATGAACTGTAACTTTCTTCACTTTCTTCACATGAAGGAAGTCTGTAGGGCGGACTTCTTTCACCTTCACCACAATTGTCTTGAGTTTCTTTAAGTTATTTCCTGTTTAATTTCATGGATACCTGTCCTTGTCTATCTCTTGTTTTACTTCCTCCCTTTGTCTCTGTTTCCCTCCTTTTGGAATGCATCAATGAGTTTTACCTGTCTTCTAACCACAATCATTTCTGAGTGTACAAATAATCTTGTCTTTGTTAGTTCATCTTGTTTGTTCTTCTATCGCTTGTACTCCAGCTGGACTTTCTCCTTCTGCTCCACATGCTCCTTGTATTCACCAGGTTTGTGGTCTATATTTTACATAGGATTTCTATTTTTGTTTTTTTGTGGATAGGTTGCTTTTGATATTCAGCTTTCTTTTGTACTTTCTTTGCCTGTCTGTGGTGCTTGCATTCTTGTCCTACCCTGTTAACCCATTTGGCAGCAATATCGAAATCCAAAAAAAGTCAATGGAAGGCTCATCTGTTGTGGAATCAGCTCCCACTTTGGGTTCGGAAGGCAGACATCCTCTCTGCTTTGAAACTTTCCTTCTTGATAAATCTTATAGTTATAGCTGCTTGGATCACCTTGAACCGTCCCTTAGTTATGCTATCGGTTTAGACTGTTGGGGGACTCCCATGATGCACCTCTCCTCTCTGTCTCCATAAACCACCATTACATGTCACTATCATTATGTCTTCTTATCCGTAGTTTGTGTTTTGTCCTTTTTGTAGGTGTCTCTGAATGTGGAGCTACACACCGCTGGCCTCATCGCTCTCCGAAGTGTTCATTGTTCTTTTATGTACAGCAACTCTAATATTTGGTTTAATGTCCTTTGGTCATTTTCAGCTCAATTTTAGTGGCCTGTAGTAGCTCGTTTTTTGTAAAAGACAGATGTGATTACATGATTCAATGAAGTGTATGCAATCTTTTGTTCACAACTATGCTAATATTGCAAATCACTAAATGTGTGTCTTCTCTCTCTGTAGTTTGTATTTTGTCCTCTGAATGTGGACCTACACGCCACTGGCCTCACCGATCCCCAAAGTGTTTATTCTTTTATGTACACCTTTAAACATAAGTCTACAGACACTTGTGAAGATCACGTATATCATGGCAGTCTTGAGTTTGCAATGATGCCTATAACTCTGAATTTCTATGATGGAATAATTGAAACACAACTGTCTTTGTCAAAAAATTGTACATTTTGGTTCTTTCATCGATTTATTAAAGGTCTTCTGGAAATGTGACGAAATCTGTTGGGTCAAAAATATACACACAGTAATTCAAATATTTGGTTAAATGTCCTTTGGCCATTTTCACTTCAGTTTTAGTCGAATGAAGTAGCTTGATTTTTTTTTTGAAAAGACTGATGTATTTTAATGATGTATTTGTTCACAACTGTGCCACCATTGCATAAGCTAAGATAAACTTTATTGATGATATTTATGTTACAGCAGCTGGATACAGAAAAGGCAGAAAGAAACACAAGAATTACAAAAAGTACAACAGGGCTACAAAATAAAGATATAATAATAGAGATTATACCAGGCATGATAAATCTACATATGGATATGTACATTCTGACATAGTGAAATTTACATATGGACAAGTACAGTTATGGTATGGTGAGCTTCCATATGGATAAGTACACATATGACATGATGAATTTACACATATGCAGGTACGACATGGAGGATAATTTACCCACAGTTCAGTCATTGCAGTCAAAAAATTTTATTTTCAGAAAAGACTGGTGATTAACATGATATTATTACACATGAAGTGCTGTAAGAGAGCATGTCTTCTCTCTGTAGTTTGTGTTTTATCCTCTCTGCAGCAGGTATCTCTGAATCTGCAGCTTTTTTACAGATTATCGCACTCCTGCACAACCAATAGCCCCTCATGGAACACATAAAATAACTGCTATATTTGGTTAATATTAGCTAAAATCCCAGTATTGTTCCGGTGTGTCTTGACCTGCTTTCCTCTGCTGGATCAAACCCAGACGAGCCACAGCTTCTTCCTGCCATCTGTCATGTTATTTGTATGACTGTCTGCTCTGTTTGCATCACTGTGACTGGCAGCACAGTAGTAGATGCTGCTGTCATCCCCAGACAGCTCAGGAACTTGAAGAGTGAAGCTGTTTTTGGCTGTATCGATCGACGACTTGAAGCGTCCCGAACTGTCGTCGTACTCTTTGGTCAGGAACTCTATCTGAGCTCCGTGGTGTTTCTGTCGGTACCAGTACATGGTGTGGCTGCTCATGTCGAACCCTTCACCCAGGCTGCACTCCAGCAGCAGAGGGTGTCTTGGGAGGCTCATCAGATCTGCAGACTGAAGAACTACGATGCTGAGACCTGCAGCACATGAAGGATGAGATTTTATGGTCCCACAAGTCGATGAGCAACTTCAGGAAAACGTGGGATCTGATACTTGTTCGTTCATACACAGAACTCACCTGAATGTAACAGAAGAGACAGAGAACATACTGTGAGGAGCATGTTGGTGATGAACCGTCTTCAGCTGAATGAGTCAAACCTCAGTGTTCACATGAAAGAAATCACATGATGGTATAACTGGAACGTAAGACTGCCTCTTAATTCTCATTGGCTGATTATAAATGACAGTTTGGAGAGTATGAAAGATATTTTTTTCTGTTTTTTTAGGACTACTGATTTGGAACAGCCTTTCTCTTTCAATCAGATGCGCCACTGCCGTTAATATTTTTAATAAAAATCACAATACTTATGTTTTGAGTGATGGGCTGATTGTAATGGTCTTTATATTTCTCATATAATTAATATTTATTTATTGTTTTATTTTGTTTTTTACAAATTAATTTTGCTGTTTTTCTCCTGTCTTGAGGTTAACTCTGTAGTCAATTCACTCATTGTCCAATTCACATTACTGTGTACATTATAATCTCGTTTTTGGCTTTCATTAACCCTCCCGTTGTCTTCATTTATGGGCACCAAAAAATATTGTTTCCTTGTCTGAAAAAAATCCCAAAATTCAGCAAAAAAAATCCCCAATTTTCTGAAAATTTACAAAACTTTCAGGAAGAAAATTCCTTAAAAGTTTCCCTTAAAAGTCTTATTTAAAAAACAAACAAAAAAAACCCCTCAAATTTGGCAAGAAAATTCTTGTAAATATTTTCACAAAATGATTAAAAATCTTCAAAAAAGTCCTAAAAATATCTATAATGATTACATATATATCAGTAAAACTTCTAATATTTAAGAACATTCACAAAAAGATCAACCAAAATCCAGCGAAATTCGCTGGATTTTGGTTGATTTTTTATGTGAATGTTCTTAAGAAACATTTTTAACATTTTTTTTTCCACCAAAAAATGTTCAAAGATTTTCCAAAAATGTTGAAAATGTAGACATCAGAAGTTTCACTGTGAAGATATATTTTTTTCCACATTTTCAGACTTAGAACGGGTCAATTTTGACCCGCAGGACGACATGAGGGTTAAACCTAAGGAGACATCAGTAGTGGCTAAACTCTCTTCTTGTGTATTATTCTATCCCTCAACAACTCGTATAGTTTTCATTCACCTAAATGGCTGCTATACAGGATGTCCAGGATTTGTACTGAACTTGGCGACTGTCTGCTATTTTGATGTCTGGTCTTGGAGTAATTCTCAGAACAAATAAAGTGCAAGAACTCTGATCAGATGTGCAATTGCTGATCCCATTTTTAATATCTTTTAATAATGTTGTTTTACTTTATTTTTGTCCCATCTCTTGTCAGTATTGTTTTGTAGCTTTATAATGGTGTGCTTTCGTGATCAATAAAGACATTTAGATAAAGCTGAACTAAAATAAATCAACGCTGTCTGTACCTTCTGTCCTTTGTGAATGATTTCGAAAAATTCCCCAATTTCGTTTTTGTCATGGAGGAAAATTATCTGCAGCATTTCACATGATGATTATCAATATATGTTCTGCAATCAAACTGAGACTGCTGTTTTTGGTAGAATCATACTTCTCTGATATTCAGTCATAAAGATAACCGGGAAAGTATGAATGCATGTAGTTTGAGAATGAATTTACAGCAGTAGAAAATAAAAATACATATCCATATAGCAACCAGTGAAAAATGACTTCCTTATTCCTTCTTTCCTTCCTCTGACATGATGATACATTACTAATTACTGAAATTATGCTATATTTAGTTAAACATAACTATTGATAATGTGGCTACAGAAATGTCTTTGATATTGCAATTGTTGTTTAATAAATTTTTTTGTTTTTGGTTGATTATTCCATTTGTAAATTAACAGAAAACTGACTGCAGTTTTGATAAACGATTATTGTTTAGAGGCATTTTTCTTTTACTGTCTTAAACATGCATATTTCTCTATGCTTTCTATCTCTGTAAATTCAGTATGTCATTCATAGCCTGGCTGTGACCAGCATTTTCTGATTAATGGAATGATAAAAAGAAATAAAAATCCACTAAGTGAAAACTTTTGACTCAAATATGTCAACAAAATGAATCAAGCTGCCTTTATTCAGTATTTAGATAGCTGGTATGGAAAGTAACACTAATTATGGCATTTTTAGTAAGATAAAAAGTTATCTGCAATTTTAGAAAACCTTATTGCTGAATAAATTAAATGTCTTATAGTAAGAAAGCAGGTGGGGATGGTTCATAATGAAAAATAAAAAGTATATTTCGAAAAATTACCTGATTTATCTGTAAGTCATTTATTAAACAACAAATGTGTAACATTTTGGGCTCCACATTCTACAATATGAAGATTTACTTCATGTTGTTGTCGTCATTGCAAATCATCAATCAGAAACTACAAAAATGGATCCAACGGCACAAATTTCATTATAGTTTGTCCATTTTCCGTGCATACACCCTCTGAGCGACTTTCATTGGTCGACAGGAGGCGATTTAACGTCAATTTACCAATAACCGACAAATTACCCAATAGCTGCAGCGTTTATGTCGGAAGTGGAGCGTGATTGGCCAACCTTGACAAAACGCCCCGCCCACTAATTTACTCCCGCAGGTGCTTCGGATTGTTAATTATTGATGAGTTCGAACAAATCAGTAATTCGGTGGATTAAACCTGGAGTTAAATAACTAAAAAATATTTTTACAGTTTCTTTTGCTCATTTTGAACTTATTCACCGTCAACAGTTGAGTTTTTTTCGGTACAAGAAGGCAGTTTTTACCTGTTTCATGCTTCCGTTGGAGTCGCTGTCAGTTGGAGCCGCTGTCCGTTGGTTACCTGTCACACCAGTCGGAATACAGTTTCCGAGCTACTATAACCGATTAAAACTCTTCTAGGAGAATACTCCTCTGAAATGTTGACTTAAACAAGGTAAGAATCATGTTTTTTTGTGCTAGCATGTTTTAGACTTTAGGCCTGTGGCTGCTAAACTATAAGCTAACGGCTAAGCTAAGATGCTCTCGTGCATGCTATCGTGTTGCGTTTGAGATCCTGAGCTCGTTTTTGCCCAAATTGTTAAATGTGAGGGAAGATGCAGGAGATAAATCCACCTTAGAAACTGTCTCTCATTCCCATACCACTTGATTTGTGTGTTTTCTTTAATGCTAACAGACGTTTAACCCAGAAATTGATGCCCAAAAGGAACACAATGGTGCAGACTGCAGGAAATGAAGTGCTCAAAACTTCCCACAGAGTGAAACCTAAATACATAAAAAAACCAAACATATACTGTAAGTGAATTAAAAGTCCATAAAAAACTGTGAAAATCTAGCAGATAGAGTACTGAACTGCTGTAGCAGACTGGGTTTCAAATTGTTTGACATAATCTTAATAGTGAATTTCAGGGAAAATGCAGCAAATACGAACTCTTAAATATTGTCCTGTCTCTAAATTTTGTATTTTCCTTATATACATAGATATTTATATCATAAATTGATGAAGAAAAGGCACACACTGGTGCAGAATGCTGAAAGTTGGGTTAATTTCCTACAGAAACCTCCACACTTCTGCCTAATGTGTCCCTCAAATACCCAAATAAAACTTACCCCAATGGTGAGGAAATACACATTTTGGTGTGAATTTTTCTCGACTTTCTGTATCTGCAAGTGTAGACTTTGATTATAAAACACATCCTTTAAAGGGTGTTTTTTTTTTTTCTTACACTCTGGGACAGAGTGCTCTTCAGGAGCACCTAAATACACCAAACGTTCCAATTTCATTCCTGTCTATATTCTGAAAGCATTTACAGCAGGGTTTGTTCATGTGTCTGACTTATAGAACAATATTTAACCTATTATGCTTATTTTTTTTTAATTCTTGCACTCTTTCACTACTCCCTAAACCTTATGCATACAGTGCATAATAACAATATGTCCTGCATATATTAAATTTAATTTGATGTTTGTCATAGTATTCTTCAACAAGGATTTAATACTTAAACAGGCAATAACATTGTTTTTTTCATTAATTTGTTAGTTTTACTATTTGGGGATGTTTAGCTTTTTATAGCAGCTTTCTTCCATACTTTTAGAAGAATAGGAAATGCACATTTAGGTGTTTATTCCACTGCATTTTGTCTGTTTGCATGTGTAGGCTCCATATTTAAAAGTCAGAAATTTCCCCTTCTGGAGCACCTATGCAAGACGGACTTTCCTGTATTTTCTTCCTACATATATATGTATTCTAAAGGTTTTACTTGTGGGTTTTGTTCATTTATAGCCTGATCTATTAGAGTAATTTTTACCTAATCATGAATTTGTGAGTTTTTTGAAATATTGACTCTTTTGCACTACTCTCTACCTTACCATGCACAATCTTCTCTGTGTATATGTTACTTGACTTAATGTCTTTTTTGTATTCTTAAGCAAGAATTAAATACTTTTTTATGCACTTTATGCAGATTTGGGGATATTTGGCTTCCACAACATGCTTTTTTCAGACTAGTTTATTTTACTGCACTTTGTCTGCATGTGTAGATTTAAATTGTAAAACACATCTTTGAAAGCCTAAAATTTCTACTTCAGAAGTAGCTATGTAAACCAGACCATTGCTGTTTTATTGTTATCTATATTGTGAAGATTTTTACTGCAGGGTTTGTTCATTTGTCATTGTTTTATAGAATAGTTAAGATTAAGAGATTAAGATTAAGAAGCTTTATTGTCATTGCAACGGGTACAATGAAATTCCGTTCCGTATTTTTTACCTTTTCATGCATACGCTTATTCTTTTTGTACTCATGCACTACTGCTTGACATGTATTTGTAAATTTTGAAATATTTTGGGGGGATATTTAGCTTGTATAGCACATTCAGTTATTTATTACTTTGTTTTGCGTCTTTCCGCTGCTCTGTATCTTAAACCATATATGTATAGTGCAAACTAACAATCTGTCCTGTAAATAATTTATTGAACTAGATGTCTGTGTTGTATTCTTACATGAAATCTGCCCTTGTGTGTGAATAGTGAGAGTTACTGACGCCTACTGTGCTGTGGTGGGATCCTGTAAATGACAACATGAGAGAAGCAGGTTTTTGTTGCTGCGATCTCATTAAACCACATCACTGTGTACTGCCAGCGCAGAAATACACAGCCGAGTCTGACGCTTCCACGCTCTTGATAACCAGACCTCCGTTTTGGACGTTTTCTCTGGTGATTTCAAACCGATTTTCAAACTCTTTCTCGTAGTTGGGCTTGCTCGGATAGTAGGTGAATCCAATTAAATTCATCTTTCCGCTCTGTGTTTGCTGGTACCAGAGCATCACATTGAGAGCACCATCATCGTGGCTGCATGTAAACTCCACTCTTTTGTTGTTGTTGGCTATTATTGGTTTAGTTTCCTTAAATATCACGCTCTCGGTTTGATCTGTGGGGGTAAAACAAAGATTTTAAAATCAGTCGATGCATAAGAACACAGTTAAATTGTTGTTAATTGCAATAAAATTACATGGAAGCAAGATGAGGATGAATCCGATCACAGCCGGCGACATCCTCCAGGTTTGTGCTGCTGCTGCTTCAGTGACAATCTGCAACAAGAAGCGGTTTCAGTTACAGGAAAGGTTGAGGGTTTTTAGTCAGCGAGAAGCATGAAACCACATCACTGTGTGCTAGCGGCGCAGAAGTAAACAGCCGAGTGCGACTGATCGGCTTTCTTTATAGTCAGAGCTCCTTCTGTGATGCTTTGTCTTGTCAGTTCAAACTGTTGCTCAAAGTCACCCTCGTAGTTTGGGGCAGTTTGATATCCGAACCCGATGAGGGTCAGAGACGTGCTGTCCTGTTTTAGTTGATACCAGTACATTATTAGAAGGGAGCTGTCACCATGGCTGCACTTAATGTGAACCTCAGTTTTCTCCTTCACTATCTGAGGAGGAAACTGCTCAAATGTTACGGCGCTCACCTGACCTGTGGAGAAAACAGCAGCAGATGTTAGAGTATTTACATCAACAACGAACACTCAGCAAGTCCTGGGTGAAATGTGAGATCTTACATGACAACCAGATGAAGAGAAAAACAAAGGTTTGCATGCGTTGACACATTGTAGAGCAGTGATGTAAGGAAAAGCATCTCTCACATAATAATAAGGCTCAGGGTGAAGAGGGAGGGAGTTGTGTTTGTGCGGTTTTAATTCATCACCACTCCCTCGTGATAAAGGCGTCTTGATGTGTGCTGTGCCTCCACCTGTTGGTCACATCTACCCAGGACGGCTGTGATGTTGGAAAAATCAGGAAAAAATGACAAATGAGAGTTTTTTCTATCTTAGAGAGCAGTTTCTTACTTATTCCTTTTTTCTTTGTAGCAATTGCTGGGTATTTTTTTGGTCCTGTTGCATTTTTTCACTCACTGTGGGCTCATTTTTTACTGTAATATGAAGTCCTGCACCTCTACAGAAACGAAACAACCTATAAAAGTTACAAATATGTTTTTAAAAAGTTACATTTCTTTTATTTATTGTCCAAAAATTAAAAATAATAATGGAATCAAGCATTTTTCCAAATGCCCACAGGTGTTACCAATACTGAAAAAAGTGGTGGCTCAACTACTTGTATTTTTATAACCTCTGCAAGTTCTGCGTTTTCACACCACTTTGCATATCAGATAGAAATATATTTCACCATGCTGTATGTATCCTTGTTTTATTTAATTTGTTCTTCAGCCTTTGCTTTCATCCCATCTTGTTTTTTCTCTCCTTTAATGTGCAATTTTATTTTTTGGTGCTTTTAGCATTTCATTTGTATAAATTGGCGGTTGTTGTTAGCATTTATTTATATTGAAATCCTTTATTTTGACTCCATTTTCACCTTTTTTCTTTCTATTTGGCCTGACTGTCTCTCTGTTATAAGAGTGTCTTCCTAAGTGTTCTCTTTTTTAGCTTCTGTCAAAGCATTTCATAAACTCAGTTTTTAAAAGTTGCTACATAAATAAAACTATTATTATTATTATAATTATCTTCTAGCAACTTACTGACACCATGCTCCTCTTTGTACCATTTTTTTGAGCCATTCTGCATTTGTTTTGTTGCTCTACCATATTTTATTTCACTCTTAGTCTCGTTGTTTTGTTAAACACTGCCTGCACTTCAGCTGAAAGGTCAGTTTTTGTCATGTGACTCTCAGTCGCAGCTGAATCTCTAATGACTTCAGTGTTGCATTGAGGAAGAGAGAATTTTTAGTTTTTTGCAGCATCTGCATAGTGTAAATAGTTCATCGTAGGCAATTTTTTTTTAGATGAAAGACATAAAATAAAGTGATTTTGCTGAAATGTCACAGTTTTAGGCAGAGATGAGTAGGTCGTTGGAACATTGAA
This sequence comes from Amphiprion clarkii, assembly GCA_027123335.1. Classification (NCBI taxonomy): domain Eukaryota; kingdom Metazoa; phylum Chordata; class Actinopteri; family Pomacentridae; genus Amphiprion; species Amphiprion clarkii. Next base: position 26,335,937 of record CM049584.1, on the reverse strand, counting down.
AATCTGTGAATTGTTGTAGTTTTTACAGTTTCACACTTATAAAAGGTGTGATGTTGATCCTGCTGGTGGGTTTTGGGGTTCAGAAACATGCGTAGTAGGAGTTGCTGTTATTATCTCCTCCTTGACAGTCAGGTGTCAGAACAACGAACCTCCTCTCGGCTCTATGTTTTTGTCACAGTCCTGAGGTTTGCCACAGCACCGTGTAGACTGGTAGCGCAAAAATAAACAGCCTCGTCTTTCTCCTCAACGCTGGATATTGTAAAGTTTAAAAGCTTCCCTGCGGCTGCTGTCTTAAAACCAGATTTGAATCCGTCTTCGAATTGTGGAAGGTTAGCTACTGCAACCACCATCAGCTCTAAACCTTTTCCTCTGGGCTTTCTGTACCAGTACGTATATGAATGATCCGTGTCGTTCTGGTAGCACTGAATTTCTGCAGGGCTGCCGGGAAGGCTGGAGATGTAGCGAGGCCACTGAGTGATCAGAACAGACTCAGAAACACCTGAAACACAAAGGATTTTAAATGTGAGACTCAGATGCTAAAAATCATACAGAAATACAAATATTTATCTCAGCAATTCTATGAGTGTTTTTATCTTTACAGTTGTTGTTTTACCTGCAGCCCAGAGTATAAAGAAAGTCAAGGTGGTGATGCCCAGAGTCATTTTGACTGTAAAAGAGGAAAAGAAATGAACACCAGCTGAGATCTGTAGAGAGGAAGTGCCATCAGCTTGTCTGTGACATAATGTTATCAACTCCTCAAATAAACACAGCCTGCAGTTCAGTCAAAAAGAATTTTTTACCATGTGACTGTTAGTTGCAGCCAGACCACTGATGGCTTCAGGGTTGCATCGAGGAGTGCAGAATTTTTAGCTTTTTACAGAATCTGGTTTGTGCAAACAGTTTATTTTTGGCATATTTTTAAATAAGACGTGTACAGGCATGTCTTATTTAATGAGAGTTTTGCAGAATTACCCCTCAGCAGGGTCACAGGCTGATTGCCTCCATGCATGCTGAAGTAACTTTAGCAAAAGGAGCCCCGACCAGGTATTGAGAGAACATACATGATCATGCTTGAGTTTGGATATTTCTTTTTTTAATTGGTCTTTTGAAATATTCTGATATTTTCAGGTCTGTTTTGGGGGAGTCTCATGAGCTGTAAGCCGTTATCATCAAAGTTAGAAGAAATATAGCCTTGAAATATTTTAGTTTATGTGTAATGAATCTAGAAAATATAGAATTTTTACTTTGAGTAACTTTTTCCACCATATACATTCATACTGCACATTCTCTCTATAATGTCAATCATTCCCGTTGCACTATTGTACATATTGTATAGCCTTTTCCCTTTTTGATAAGTACAGTTTGCACCGCTGTACATATTCCCTAAGTGTAAGAAGGAGCATCTCTGCAGGTCCTTTATTCCAGCATCTGTCAGACTTTACAATGCGGCATTATAAACTGGTCTACCTCTGGTACTGCTGCACTTTTTCCCCTTACATATGCATTCCACCTACTTATGTGCAATAACTGATACCTCATCCGCTTGTATAGAGAAAAACTAACAAAAAAAAACCTCTTCTGTATATAATTTTCTCTGCAAATTTGCACTGTTTTTTTCTTATTTATTCTTGTACTGCCTTTATACTTTTTCTTTAGGAGCTGCTGTAATGGTGAACTTTCCCCACTGTGGGATCAATAAGGTTTATCTTATCTTATTGAATATTATCCATATTTATATTACACACTTTTGTATATTGTTACGGTTTATGCACTTCTGGTTCGATGCAATCTGAGTGAATGCATTTAAACCCAACACACGTATGAGTGACATATATTATGACTGAATGATCTCTTAGAAGCACACATCTGTCAGTCCTGCTCCTTACTTGTGATATTCCAGCTTTGTTTTACCGCCTCTTTTGTTCCTTATGAGTGCAGAAAAACTTTCATGCAAGTATTTCATAAGGATACAGCTTTGCTTTCTTACTTCTTCAGCAAGCTTCCCGTCTCCTCAAGATGCTTTTTAGGCATTAGGCACTCAGTAAGACAGATTTCTGGGAGACAAGAAGGCTGAAATTAGAGAAGGGATGGAAAACTGTGAGAAATATCAATACTTCTTCATCAAACAGTTAAGGTTTGATGCTTTGCATGTCTGGAAAGGAGCCAGATGAGTTTAAACGCTGCACCGCTTGCTGCACAAGAAGTAAAAGCGTGCTGGCTTTACATTGGAGATTACCAGCTGAAATGCCCTGTAATGTCAAAATGTTCCTAGAAGTTCTCCTCATTGTTTTGGTTTTCAAAATAAAGCCTGCCGATCAGGTCCACGGCTCGCTGGCCTCCTGCTGCTTACTTGTACTGATCCCAAAACAATTAAGAATAGTTGTGTGGTGACACTGAAGATGGGCTTCTTATTTTTAGATTTTATCAGGAGGTTTGCAGGTTGATTGGTTGACCACAAGTGATAGAACAACATCTAGTGGAAAACTGATGGCAGCAAAAATGTCCATTAGAATCATGAGAAAGTATCTTGTAACGCTTAGCTGGAAGCAAAGATGAACAAAAAAGCAGAATGACCAACATTTTAGAGAATCGTGCAGCTGTGGTGTTGCCTGCAGTGTATTAGTGAAAACACACCAGCATGAGATCTTCTTGTTTTGTACATTTGTAGTGAAGAAGAAGGAGCTTCCATCCGTGTGCATGTCAGTGTTTCATCACTGCTCTCTGCTGGTCAGTGTGTTGACTCTGGTTCATGCGGAGCAAACAGAGTGGAAACATAAAGCGTTTTAAACACTAAGACTTTGAAATAACTCATGTCCTAGAACAGAGAACACTGAATCATGTAAAGTAATAATAATCTGTTATTGTGATGAGTTAAATATACATAACAGTCAGTTTTTCTGAGCTGTATAACCCACCTGTTGTTGTAGAGTTTCAGGAAACAGAATATAGCAGAGGCATTTAGTGTGTACTCCATGCAGCTTTCCAAAGAAAGATCATTTCTACATGAATAGTGTGTTTTCAGTCAGATTTGCAAGACATTTTACTAACTTTAGTATAGAGAGTTAAATGTTCAGTCCAGCCATTCATCTCGTTGATTTTAGTGAGGGCAAACTGGGCTGGGTGATATAGACAAAAAATGTATCACCATAAGATGTTTAAGTTCAGTTATATTGATAATTTTTAATAAAGACCAAGAGAATAAATGTTTAATTTGACTTTAACCACGTTAGCCTATTTTTTTAAAGTACACAGATAATATTTTTGATCAATGAATCAGTCAAGCAGACTTGATTTGCCAAGCAGACTTTATTTACTTAGCACTTTTCGTACAAATAAAATGAAAGAAATGAATTGGAGTTGAGTAGAATAGAAATGCTTTATTGCTCCCCAAGGAGATACTGTTGTTGCAGTAGCCAGTAAAGTAACCACTGCCACAATAGAAGATATAAAATATAATAGAAATATAATAGAAAAATATATTAAGATGCAAAATGCACAGTGACATATAAAATATACTGTGAATAAAAATGCACTAAATTGAAAAAATGCACCATGAAGTGTCAACTGCTAAAAATAAAAATATCCAACGAATGAGGCTAACAATACAAATACACAGTGAATTAAAAGACAAAACAATACACCCTAAACCCCAGCAACAAGTAAAACCAGGAGGTGGCTAATTTCTGTGTTTAATTTTAGTCCATTTATTTAAATGATTGTTGTAAAAATCTGTTTTCTTTTATAGAAAGTTGATAATTGCTTTGCTAATCTCTGCTTCTCTAAATCTCTATAACGGAGCTGAAGAGTCCAAACAAAACAAGCATAAAACTTGGATCAATATAAACACAAAAGTATGTTGGAATTCTTCTTTTAAGATCTCCAAAGTGTGGAAATACAGTATTGTGCTTTATTTTAATAGAAACCACCACTTTAATGACATTTATTTACCCCTAAAGCTACTCTTTGTAAGTATATTATGCGACCATTTTCAGAATTGTCCTTTACTTTCTAAACGTACACATTAAAATAAACTTTAGAAATCTACTCTAATGTACCAACAGTGCTGTTATTGTGTACATTTTTGCTGCTGTCACATGTTCTCAGAGGTTTCCTGTCTGGTTGCTGTTATCTGCTGGATCATCATGGAGGTTTTTGTATAAGAAACTCTCTGTTTTTATTACTGTGCATACTTGCTGCTCCAAAATATTCTCCGGTGTCTTCAGGGTGTTTCAGCTGCAGGAGCTGAAGAAAAACTGCTTTCTCTCCGTCTCCCTCGACATTGAACCGGCCTTCAAATTGCGGCTCAACTTTTGGAATTTTATAAGACATATAGGCGATAAGCTTTAGCGAGGTGTCTCCTGGTGAGCGCTGATACCAGAGGATCGTGTCATAGCTCTGGATGCGATGCGTTAAATTCAGTTTGAATTCATTGTTGGGAGTCCAAAACAGCTCAGCGGGAGACTGAAACACTTGTTTTTGTTTATCGAGGTAAACTCCTGGGAAGAGATGAAGAAACACAATGGGATTTGGTACATGAATTAGCAGAAAAATGATGTAAATATTCAAGTTTTTGAGAGTTAAGTGATACCTTTAAACCAGAACACGCTGATGATGAATGTGATGAGGCGAGATGGCTTCATGTTGAATGTCAGGAATCAACTAGAGTCTCTGCTTTTTGAATCAGGAGGAGGAGCAGGAAGTTTGGTTTATCAGGAACTTGTTTGTGAGTGAAAAAAAATGAAATATGGACTTTTTTTTTTTCTTTCTGGTGTTTATTGCATGGAAATGTTGCAATGAAGCACCAGATTCGTGCCCAGTCCATTTTCACTTAAGTGCACCCAAAACTCTTCGCCACAGATGAGACATTTTTACCCTTTTTTTATAATCAGTTCCCATTGGTAATTTCATAACACATTATGTAAGTGATTGTAAACAGAAATACAGGTGTAGATAAATGTCTTCTGCATTTGACCTGTTGGTTTTCAGAAGAATGATGTGAACACTAGCTCTTCTTTGGCTGTGAGGGTACTTCAAAAAGTTCTCTGCCTCACCGGAAACATCATTCTATAAAGCTTCATGTCATAGCCTGTCATCATTTTTAGTGATGCTCTTTAAAAATCAGCGGGGTATTTGATTACAGCACTGGCTCCCTTTTTTTTTTGGTTTCACGTGTGCATTCTCGGTTCTGCTTTTTAAAGGGAAACCTAATTTTATTTGCCAGGTTACGTTCGTTTAATGGCACAAATAGGTTTCTAATACACGTATCTTTGCTGTTTATTTTATTTCTTCACTGTTGCTCCTTTTCAATCAACAAGTCACATTAAATAGGAAGGGACTTGTCATCTTAGCTTCAAACAGGTCATGAGTCATATTTTAACCCAAACTGTGTTCTTTTTCTAACACTAATAAAGCCATTTTGGTGCTTAATGTAAAAATGTGATATTTTCATAAACCTAAACACATAGTTTTGGTGCTTACACCAAACTAGGAAGTGAATAAAAACCAAAAGGGAACTTAAGACTGACACTGAGCACAGAATTTGCTAAAAATCCAGTCTCCAGTTAAAATTTTATTCCTCCTAATGTCCAGCTTTCGTTACAGGTGATAAATTACCTTTATTTCGACAGCAAATATCTTCCTCTCAACTTGAAAATGCAGTTTAGTTGTACATGAATGTAATTTTGAGGAGACAGGTTTGCTTCACCTAAGAATAATGCTTCGAACATGTTTGATGTATTGTTTAAAGAACTAGTTATTACTTTCACCAGGTGAATAAGCTGAAAACATTCAATATTTTTACTTTTTCTGAGTGACATTCCTATAAAGAATACAAATCAAGTGTTTTGAGGTTTGGCTTTAAGAAAATAAACTTAAGAAAGTTTTATCGTATCTGTGCCACTGTTGATTGTGATTGTTTCATTAATGACTTGCTAGATTTATATCACTTATATCATATACTGTATTTATGTCATGCTGCCATTGTAGTCAACATTGACTGTAATTCTACTTTTGTGTCTTGTTTGTTTTGTTTTCTGCCCTTTGTTGTTTTATGACTCACTTTTGTCGCACCATGTCACTTATGTAGTCTTGTGTCTCGGTCGTGTTGTTTTGTGCCTTTTTTTGTCGTTTCGTGACGTTTTTGTCATAAGATGTCTCATTTGTGTATTGTTGTTTCTTGTTTGTGCCCTTTTTGTGGCATTGTGTGTCATGTTTTTGGTCCTTTGTGTCTTATTTATGTCAGGTTGTGTCATTTGTGTTTTATGTCTTATTTTTGTCGTGTTTCTTGTTTGTGGCATTTTCTGCCTTTTTTGTGTAGTTTTTGTACCTTTTATATCTCATTTTTGTCACGTCTCATTTGGGTAGTTCTGTGTCTTGTTTGTGTCAATTTGTGCCCTTTTTGTGTAGTTTGGTCTTGTTGTTGTCCTTTTGTATCTGATTTTTATTTTGTATTGCGTGGTGTTTTGTTTTTGAAAATAAGCATGATTAATCCACATATAGTAAAGACATTTTTCTATTTATTCAATAATTTTCTAAACAAAAATCTCTACTATGCTTGAGTAGATAAATCTCCAATTGCCAAAATTGGTTTTAAATGTAAATATATTTAGTTTAATCTCAATTCTTATCATTTTGTCACAAGTGATTTCCCTTTAACGTTGGCAAAAACCCCTCTGTGCGGGAAAAAAATGTGGATAAACCTGATAAATAAGGCTGAACCACTGAGCTGTCTGAGGAATAATTCACCCTTTAACGCACATTCAGAGCAGAGAGAGGAAGAGGTTTTTGTGAGGAGCAGATGGGTGTTTGAGGCACTGTGGCTGACTGGCTGCACAGAAATACGTTGCGGTGTGTTCTCGTGCTTTCAGGTTGATTATGGAAAGCGAGCCATTTTTCTTTTCACTCGTCAGATCTCCGGCTAGTTTAAAATCTTTTCTGAACGGCTCTTCCACGCTGTCGTCTTTGAAATCCACGTATCCGTATCCGATGAGTTTCAGAGCCGTTTCTCCAGGTGGCTTTTGGTACCAAAGCATCACTCTGTAGTCGCTTTTTTCGTGAGCGCAGTAAAGCTTAACTTCTCCATCCTCCTTTTTAAAGACAGCAGGAGGAGACTGATTGACTTGAACCCCCAGAGAAAAACCTGCTGTGAGCAAAATTGGACAGATTAATTGATTTAAAATTGAAAAACTGTACATCTGACTTAACTGAGAAGCGGTTGTTACCTGTGAGGAAATAGCAAAAAATAAATCTAATCATCGTGCAGAGATGTGACTCAAGCACGGAGATAAAGTCATGGATGAAATGCAGTATTTAGGTTATTACAGGGTGTTTCCTGTTTGTGCTTTCATGTGTTGTTTCAAGAGGAAACTTGTGAGATATAGACGGAGGAGGAGGAGGAGGAGGAGTGGCTTCATATAGTTGTACGCTGAGCTGTTTATTGATTACTGCACTCTACAGTACAATATGAGGCTGTACAGTTTAATGCTGTAACTAGACGTCCCAAAAATATACTGGATTTACGTAGTTTATATCATACTGTATTTATTTCATTTTGCCACTATAATCAGCATTGATTTGCACTGTAGTTTTTGTGTCTTGTTTATGTTGTTTTGTGCACGTTTTTAATTTTTTTTGTTGTTTTGTGTGTCATTTTTGTTGTTTAATATCTTGTTTTTGTAGTTTTATGTCTTGATCGTGGCTAATTTTTTTTGCCCTTTTTGTATCGTTTTATGTCTTGTTTTTATTGTTTTATTGTCTTGATTTTGTCCCTTTGTGTTTCATATGTTGTCTTCTCTGTGTAGCCTCACGTCTCATTTGTGTTTTATGCCGTTCTTGCCATTTTGTGTCTCACTTTTGTCATTTTCTGCCCTTTTTGTGTCATTATGTTTGTTTTTTGTTGCTTGATGTCTTATTTATGCCCCCTTGTGTCTCATTTTTGTTGTGTTGTGTTTTATTTGTGGAGTTTTGGGTCCTGTTCATGTCAGTTTGTGTCCTTTTTGTCTTACGTCTTGTGTTTGTCCTTATTTCTTGTTGTCTCATTTGTGTAGTTTTATGTCTTGTTCATGCTGTTTTGTGCCCTTTTTTGTCAGATTGTGTATTGTTTTTGTCACGTGTCTTGTTTGTGTTGTCTTCTCCCCCTTTGTGTCACTATTTTGTTTATGTCATGTCTCGTTTTTATTTTGTTCGTATCTCATTTTTTCTCACGTTTGTGTATGTTGTGTGGTTTTGTCTTATTTGTATTTTGTGTCCTTTACTTGGTCTTTTTTTTTTGTCTTGTTTTGGTTTGTTTTATGTCTCATTTTGCTTTTGTGTTTTGTTTGTGTCAGTTTGTTTGTTCAGTTCACACCATCAGATTTTTTTTTTTTTTTTACAGTATACCACTGTTAAAGGTCATTCTGGTTTTCGGCTCCAAAAAGTATCAGACTACCACTACCGTTAGAATTTTCCTTACAGTAATTTACTACAGATCAGTTGTTAATTTTTAGTTTCTGAAACCCTGAAAGGCTGTCATGAAATTGCTGAATTGTCTTGAGTGCTCCAAAACTTAACAATATTGAATTTCCTGCTAAACTGAGAAACACTGGAAACTGCAACTTGGGAATGTTTGATTAAATTAATTAAAAATGATGGTCAAAATACTTTTTTAATGTATTTTAGCATTTAAATTATATCACCTCTTTTTTCCTCACCTGATTCCTCCACAAAACTGCTTTTTACTTTTGACAGTTTTCGTTACATATCAAAAGTTATACTTGTCTGGTTTAATCCTCTGAACCCTAAAACCCACCAGCAGGCCAAAATTACACTATTAATCAGACCTGGAAACTGTAAAAATAGGAAAAATAATGATATTTTCAACTTTGTAATGGTCCTCAAACTAATCATTTGTGGCTTTCAGTTTTGTTGGGGAAAAACAAGCAGATCAAAGTTAAAAATTGTAATATTTAGTCAAAATCTACATGTCTTTCAAATAGTTTTCTGAAAGCAAACAATTTGCATTAACCAGATTCTGCAAAAATCTAAAAATGCTGCACTTGTACGTGGCAAAAATACTGATATTTTTTGGCTTAACTCGCAGGCTGTGCTTGTACAGAGCAGATAAAATTAAAATGTGAGCCGTAAAACATCTAGACTTTTTTTCTAATGATTTACGGCATTTTTATTTTTTTATACAGTACAGAAGACATTTCTGAGTTCTCTCTACTTCTAATCATGGTTGTGCTGTTTCAGAGGACTTCATATGGCAGTAAAAAATGAACCCATACTGAGCAAAAATGTGACGGGAGCAACAATGCTCAGAAACTCATGGGGTTCAGGGGGTTATTTAGAATACACCAAGACAATTTTAGTGCAATACCATTGCCTTGTGATGATACGATGGCTTGAAACCAACATAAAACCACAAAGGCAGGTGTCTGACATCAGTTTATTCCAATTTGTATTCAAAACCACTGATGCAGTTTTTGTACAGTTCAGGGGGGATTTTTGTCATCGTGCTTCTCTCGCAGCGCAGTAATAAACTGCACTGTGATTCTGTTCTGCTAGATTGATTATAAGAGACCCATTTTTTGCTGTGTTCTCACTCAAATCTCCAGCGATAGTAAAATCCTTTTCATACAGTTTTTCCATTGTGACGTCTTTTCGGTACAAATGTCCGATGAGTTTCATGGCTGTTTCTCCGGGTGGCCGCTGGTACCAAAGCATCACCCTGTAGTCCGTTCAATCATGGCTGCAGAAAATCTCCACTTTTCCAGGTTTTGTGATGATTTCAGGAGACTGACGGACATCAAGACTCAGACAAACATCTGGACAATATAAAACAAGAAAGCATACTTAGATTATGATAGGTGCTAAATAAACATTTACACATCCAGAGGAATATTTCAAATGATTACCTGTCAGGCAGAAAATTAAAAAGAAGATCATTTTGTCTTTTGTCAGCATCGAACAATCTGTTTAAAGCCTTCAGATGGCAAATAAAATGGTCAGTTATAGAGTTTTTTGGATGTTAATTGCTGGAATCAGATCAAACTAAATGAGAATCAACACATGACTCAGCTAATATGACTGTAAGTTAAAGAGGAAAAGGGAGGAGATGAAGAAACATCACATTACAGCTGAATATGCAGCTTTCTGGGAGGAGTTTTCTTTTTAGTTGTTCATTCTGAATTAGATGTTGTAATGAGTAATACAGGTAAATATTGGTAGGCTACACTACAGACAGTGTTCAGGATAGCAGTGAACTTAATACTAAATAATATCCATGATTGTGTCTTTATTATGTTGTAATCTGTTTGCTAATATTTGATCTGACCGTGATTATTTTTTCACAACTCATTTAGTAATATAATATAATATAATATAAAGTAATATAATATAAAATAATATAATTTCCATTTATATAGGAAAACGGCTCATTGAAAATAAACACAAATTTCCTTTTTTGTCATTATTCTCATGTTATTTCCCACTGTTTGTGACATGTCCTTCTGCAATGGTTTCAATGCACCAACTGTTTATCTTGAGTTGCTTCACTTCTTATTTTAATATTAACGTTGTGGATTTAGTTTGATGGGAAACACCACAGCGTTGCTTTAGACACCTTTAGGTTTTCAGATAATTGAAAACTGAGAGCCAAATAACTCAGAGGAGGTGATTTGTTGAATTTGTAGCAAAATGATAGTGGTCCAACTTGATAATACCAATCATCTGAAGCAAACAGAGGCATAAAATAATCAGAAACGCATAGTTAAATCTTTAATTTCAATTATTTGTATGACAATATATTACAAAGTAAAACTTCATGATTGTGACAAATTGTGGCTACTAGTCAAACTGCACAACCTCTATTGAAAATGCAAATTACAATAATTAATAGACATATCAGTGTCTACTGCTGTCGTTTTTCTGCGTTGTCAATGACAGAAACGGAGAGTTTCCTTCCTGAAGGAGGTGGGGACAGCAGCAGCTCAGCTACATTTAAAGCTACAGACACTGAAACAAGCTTTTTAGAACTGGAGTTATACAGTCATACTAAAATGAACCATCTTTGCGGTGTTTTGAGCAGAAAAACTGAAAGACTTCAATAATTTTTTTTAAAGGGGGCACAATATGGGACCTTTAAATAGCATACCAAATTAAAATTGACTAAAACAAAGTTATTTCTGATACTAAAACATCAAACCAACATATAACCACAGAGGCAGGTGCTCTGGAGCTTTTCTGATCAAAACCTCTGATTAAAAAAAAAAAAAAAACGAATGTAGAGTTTTTGTCATGTTCAGAGAGGATTTTTGTCACTGTGCTTTGCTGGCTGCACAGTAATAAACTGCTCCCTGTTCAGGTCCAACGACTTGGATCTTTAGAGAGCTGTTCTTTTTTGAACTGCCACTCAAATCTCCAATGATGTTGAAATTATCTTTATACTGCTCTTCCACAGTGGGATCACTGACGTACAAATATCCAATAAGTTTCATGGCTGTTTCTCCAGGTGACCTCTGGTACCAAAGCATCTGAAAATAGTCAGTTTTATTGTGGCTGCAGAAAATCTGCACTTTGTCTCCAAGTTTTGTGACAAAATCAGGAGACTGATGGACTTCAACACCCAGACTAACACCTGGACAAAGTGAACAAAAGAAAAAATATTTAGATGATGATAGATGATCAAAAAAAGAAACATTTCCATATTTAAAGGAAATAAGTGATTACCTGTCAGGCAGAGAATTAGAAGGAAGGTAATTTTGTCTTTTGCCAACATTGATCAATCAGTTTAAAGCCTTTGGATACCAGATAAAACTGTGATAGAGTTCTGAAGATGTCAGTTGCTGGAATCAGATCAAACTAAATGAGAATCAACATGATTGACCTGTTCAGACTGAGAGTTAAAGAGTAAAAGGAGGAGATGAAGAAACATCATATCAGAGTATGCAGCTTTCTGGGAGGAGTTTCATCTCAGTTTACTGTCATGTTTGATATTTCTGTGACTTTTGCCTCTGAATTCATATTTATTCTAAAACTGACAGTGTAATAAGTAATAGATTTGCTGGTAGGCTACACTACAAACAGTGTTGAGAGTAACAGTGAGCTTTTGCTAAATAATATCTATGAATGTATATATTTATAACTTGCTTTCCTGTTTGCTGTTATTCGATCTGATTGATTATTTTTTCTAATTGTTAGAACAATTTCCATTCATCTGGCTGAAAACAGCTGAATGGCCCTCACACAACTGTCATGTTTCAATCATTAAAATCAAGTTAATTTCCACTATTTGCAACATCTCCTGCAATAAATGCACAAAATGTTTATCTCAAGTCACTTAATTCTCATTCTAACATTAATGTCATGCATTTAGTTCAGCACTGCTTTAGGCACATTTAGGTTTACAAATAATTGGAAACAAGGAGTCAAATAACTCGAAGGAGGCAGTTTATTGGATTTTTAGCAAAGAGTGGTGGTCAAATGCGCTAATACTACTCATATGAACCTAACAAAGATATGAAATGAACAGAAGCACACAGTTAAATTGTAAATTGCAATAATTTATGACAATATATAGTAAAATTTACTGATTGTGACAAATGTTGGTCACTCAAACTGCTTGATATGTGTCCTTGATGGACATAGTGTCGACTGCTGTCCTTTTTTCCACATTGTCAAACACAGACACAGAGATGGTTTTCTTCCTGAAGGGGGCGGAGACCACAGCAGCTCAGCTACATTTAAAGCTACAGACACTGAAAAAAGCTTTTTAGAACTGAAGTTGTACAGTCATGGTAAAATGAACCATCTTTGCATTTTTTGAGCTGAAAAACAGCATACCTAGTTAAAATGGACTGAAACAATTAGATATGAAAACATGAAACCAACATATAGCCACAGAAACAGGTGCTCAGGAGCTTCTCTGATCAAAACCACTGATGATAAAAGAAAGAAAAGAGAGTTTTTGTCATGTTCAGAGAGGAGTTTTGTCATTGTGCTTTGCTGGCTGCACAGTAATAAACTGCTTCATGCTCTGGTGCCACGACTTGAAGGTTTAGAGAGCCGTTCTTTTTTTCATCTCCACTCAGTTTTCCAATGATATTGAAGAGACCTTTATATGTCTCTTCCATAGTGGCATCATTGTAGCGCAAATATCCGATGAGTTTCATGGCTGTGTCTCCAGGTGACCTCTGGTACCAAAACATCTGCCTGTAGTCCGTTTCATCGTGGCTGCAGAAAATCTGCAGTTTGTCTCCAGGTTTAGTGATGATATCGGAGGGAGACTGGCGGACCTCCACAGTCAGACAAACACCTGGACAGAGAAAGAAAATTAAAATAGAACGAGATAGAAAATCCATTTAATAAAACCTTAAACACATTAGCAGACATGAGAATCTGTTTTATTGCAAGTAGGTTTTCAGATATGAGGAATTTGATGTGGCGATCTGGTACAATACAGAAAAGAGAATTTTTAAAGAGACTTTAAAAAGAAAGCAAATGTTGCACGCCAAATAAACAAGGAAGGAGGAAGGAAATCCAAGGAATTTTAAGTGATAAAAAGATTTAATATGTGTGGAAATGTGCAAAATATGTACCTGAGTATGTGCAGTTTTACAATGCATATGGTGTATTTACCTGTAAAGCAGTAGAAAAAGAGAAAATGAATCATGCTAATATCCACAAAAAAAGACAAAACTATGTGCTGCAGAGTTTTAGGGATTAGATTTGCTGCGTTGTGACAGAAAATAACCTGACTCCTGAGCTGACTGAGGTTTAAATAGGAAAAGGAAGTGGAGACAGATAATAGCATCAAATCCAGAGCAGCTGACTGGAGGAGGCGTGTTCAGTTCTAATTTAAAACCATTGATTCTGATAAAAGTTGGCTCTGAGTTTTTGTGTTGAGGGGAGGAGGTTTGCAGTCAGTGTGCATAGCTGCACAGTAATACACTGCACTGTGATCTGCCTTTAGGTCGGCTATAAACAGAGAACCGTTCTTTGCCGTTTCTCCGCTCATATCTCCAGTGATGTTAAAGTTGCTTTCAAAAGGCTTCTCGTGTTCTATGGTGCCGTAATACACGTGTCCAATGCGCTTCAGAGCTTGTTCTCCAGCGGGTTTCTGGTACCACTGCATGAGAGTGTAGTCGGTTTTATCGTGGCTGCAGACCAGCTGGACTTTCTCTCCAAGTTTTCTGAGAACTTCCGCAGGAGTTTGGTGAACTTCAACACCCAGAGAAACACCTAGAAAGACAGAAAATGAACAGTCTGTGCAGAAACTAGAGAAGACATGTGATCCCTGAATGATTAAAGTGATTACCAATGAGCCAAAACAAGAGGAGCAACATGATGACCTCCTGTCTGAATTAACATTGAACACTGAGTGCTTTACTGCTTTATTTACACCCTCCTGTTTAAAGCACCTTCTTAAGGTTGAGCTGAGGAGTATTTCTGGAGCTGCTGCACCACCTACTGGAAAGACATGAAAGTAGTTTCTCACATCCATTCAACAAATGAATCCTCTGAAGTCCAAGTAGTTCATGTTTCCAAGTGCCCAGAGGTGATACCAACACTGGAGTGAAAAAAGATGACTCTACATACTACAGATATCTTACGACTTATACGTTTGATTTGCGCTGTTTAAACAGTTCCGCCAAAAAGTCCCACAATTGTTGCCACGAGACTATTGGTTGCAGCAGTGTCACTAATGGCTTCCTTGTTTTGACAATAATTACAGAATTTTTTGCTTCTGAGTTTTGATTATTGATTTGATTTTTTTAAAAAAAGGAAAAATCTGAAATCAGTATTTACAACATTTTCCCCACAGCTGTTGTTAAAATTGGAGAAAAACAAGTCCTCCAGGTGTTTATTTGATTCTCTCCTGTCTGCTCGGTGTAAACACTGTCTGCAGTTCAGCCAAAAAGTCCCTGAATTTTTGTGAGGTGACTGTTGGTCCCAGCTGAGTCATTGATGGCTTCAAGGATGCATAGAAGAGTGCAGAATTTTTAGTTTTTTACAGAAACTACTTAGGGTAAATTGTTTATTTTTTGCCAATTTTTACATGAGGCCTACAAAACAAAGTGATTTTGATGAAGTAACACGATTTTAAACTTAGATTTGGTTTATTTCCAAGACACATGATTACTTCAAGGACTGAAGGTTAAAAAAACAGATGATTTTCTCTGTTTTTACATTTTCTGGCTGATAAATGGTGTAATTTTTGGCAATTTTTTTGCTTCCTAGATAACATGCCTCTCAAACCCACTGGTGGTTTTGGGGTTCAGCTCATTTATTGGCAAGTAGTTTTTGTACAGCTGCTCATACTTTTCACATCACTGTGTTGCTGACAGCACAAAAATACATTCCGCTGTCTTCAGGCTGCAAGTCTTTCACTGTTAGAGCCCCGTACTCGATTTTTTTCTTTGCTGGCTGTGTATTTGGTTTGAGAGACTCCACCATAGTCCAGCTGCCCACCATAAACTGTGTAGACGATGAGGCTCATGGTCTCCCCTGGATGCTGCCTGTACCAGTACATCTGGTTGTGAGCAGCATCTTTTTTGTGGCTGCAGTTCATCTCTGCATGCTGGGAAACGAAGCTCCAGCTGACGTCAGGGTGCTGGATCACATCCTGGCAATCGCCTGTGAGAAGAAAATTCAACATCATTTGGAATTCTTTAAGAAAACAAGACTAATTTCACATCAGTTTCCATCAGCATATGTTTCCATGCGAATAATAATTCTAAAAACAACTTAATAGCCTGAACATCTCTAACACTTTATAAAATTCTTTCACCAAGGAGGCATAGAGACAAGACTATACATGTGATGAGTATTTGAGCCACCATGGTGATATTTTCCAATGAGATGCAGCCACAGCTTGAAATACTGCTGCTATTTATAAAGGGAGGAGGGAGGTTAGTCATTCAGGACCTCCCATTCCAGCCCTCCCAGATTCTAATGATGAGAAAAACCAATGAAGATTAGAAGCAGGTGCAACAGGCTGTGAGTTGTAATACAGACCTCAGTGACTGGGAGGTTTTTGTATTGAGGATCAGTGATATGTAGCACTGTGGTAACTAGCAGCACAGAAGTAAACTGCACTGCTGCTCACACTGAGACTGTTGATTGTTAATGTGCAGTTCTTTCCTTCATCTGCACTCCCTTCTATGGTCACATCCAGTCCTTTCTCTGGATTTCCACTACCTGCTAGCATGTATCCAAGGAACTCTAGCTGTCTGTTCTGTTGCTTGTACCAGAGGATTCGATTGTAGCTGTTAATTCTGTGTGAACAGTGAATTATGGCTGATTCTCCAGGATTTTTGAACGTGTTGAGTGGTTTCTGGTCGACTTTGTCACTGAGAGAGGAACCTGTTCAAAAAAGAGAAAATGCAACATGAGCAAAAACATTCATAAAACTAAATATTTGTACAAAATCCAGCTGAAATTGGAGTCAAGCTGTATTCAGGCACATTTACCATACAACAACAGCTTTACCTGAAACCAGAATGGCCTTTAGAATAATAGTTAAGAACAATATGAGCATTTTGTGTCCTCTGAATGTTTGGTTATAATGAAGATTAAATGATAATATTATCAGTTAAAATTCATCGTTTCCTTCAGTGCATCAGCAGTTCTACTGATGATTTCCAGCCTCCTTTCTGAGTGGACCCTCCTTTCAGCAAACATTTATGAAGTTAGTAGATGGTGGAGTCAGAGTTGATGTTCCTCCTCTCAACATTCTGATCATGTCAACTTCCTGTACACGCCACTGGTTTAGTGTGAAGGTCTGACTGAAGATATACTGCCACCTAGTGGGTAGAAGGAATCAGGTCTGTTTTATATTTTGCTTATTTGTCACATGCAAAAATACATAAATTTTCACCAGACGACTTTAAAAACTGTGTCTGGAAAGAATTCATCATTATATTATTATTAGGTGATTTAATACGGGGGTGCATCTGCATAAAAAATACAGAATTGTTTTGAAGAAATCTGGAAAATTACCTTTTACTGTGATGACATTGAGTATGAACTGGATGCAACCCTTCTGATAAGGTGTAAAACTGGCAAAGACACCCCAAAAATATTTTTTGCTTTGGATTCATTCAGATCTGACTTTGCACTCATCATACCAAACTTTGTGGTGTGGATTTAAATGGTCAAACAAATTAATTGTGTTGCTGCTGGTGGCAGCAACAATTACAAATGAGAGAACCTGTTTCTGGTGAACGTCATCCATTGTGTAATGTAAACTTCTAGAGCTGCATGTTAACGGCCCAAATGACAACCAGAAATAGTTTGATCAATACTGAGATTATGCTTATTCATTTATTTTACAAATATTTTTATTGTGGTTTGACATGTATCCTAAGCACTGCAGTCAGTTCAGTGTTGTGCTACATTCCTGTATCCCATGTATCCCATGTAAAATGTTTGCATCAAATTTGGACTTAAAGTTTTTCTTGAATTGAATTTAAGGCATCTCCTAGATGCAGAAAATAATTAAAGCTGTACCCAAAACAACTCAAACACAGACTGTGGTAGATGTTAGTTCAGCAGCTGTGCATAGAGAAGCCTGTAGTCGCCACTCAGTTCCTGTAGCACAACAGCTCAGAACAGAGGATTTTACAAGTGAACATGAATGTTGATGATGTTCCTTTTAATTGTGGGAAGCCAAAATTGTAATTGCCATTATTTTTCTGATAATTGTGCAGTCTTATAGCGGATATTGTTTTTTTTTTTGTTTGTTTTTTTTTTTTTTTTTTTTTTATAAAAATAAATCTTCTTTTTCAGTGATTCTTTCCTGTTCCTCGCTTATTTCACTGTTCCCATAAGGAGTCTGTATGTCAACAAACTGTCTTATAAATAACGTGAAAAATAAAAAAGAATTCTTACATCAGACAGATTCCTCTTCTACATTAGTCCTGATGAATTACAATCGTACAAGTTTTTCTTTTTGCATCAAGCAGCAAAAGTCATTGTGGCATGATGTGTTTAAGTTTAATTGCTTGACTTCACATCGCAGTCATTGCTGTTATGATGGTTTGTGCAGATCTAGAAGGAATACAGGTGCAGGAGGCTGAGAGCTGTTACATGGAGATGAAAGAAAAAGTCTGATGAGGAGGTTTTTGTATTGAGGATCAGTGATATGTAGCACTGTGGAAACTAGCAGCACAGAAGTAAACTGCACTGCTTCTCACACTGAGACTGTTGATTGTTAATGTGCAGTTCTTGTCTTTATTTGCATCCCCTTCTATCTTCACCTCCTCATCCACTTCACTCTCTTTATTTTCAGTAGTTAAAAACATGTTTCCCAGGTACTGTAGCTGTCTATTCTTGAGTTGTTTGTACCAGTAGATTCGATTGTAGCTGTCTATACTGTGTGAACAGCGGATTTTGGCTGTTCCTTTAGGACTTTTGATCATATCAGTTGGATCTTGGCGAACTTTGTCACTAAGAGAGGAACCTGTTGAAAAGAGATCAACAAAGCATCAGATAAAATACAACAGGAATACGAAGGCTGCGGATCTGAAATTAATAGTAAAAAGTGTCAAATAATGTAATATTGCAGCTGAAATAGCAAAGCTATGACAGTTTGTATGAGAATGTAAATAAAATGTTGATGACATTACCTGAAACCAGAACAGAGTTAAAAGTAATGCAGAGGAGGAAGATGATCATTTTGCTTGTTGTTTGGTTGTGTTGAAGAAAATCAGATGAAATTGAGGTCATTTAGTTGCAGCAGTGAATAAAAGTGTTCCAGTGAGTGTTTCCAGCCTTCTTAATGAGTAAACCCTCCCAGTTATTATGTGGGTGGTGTCACTGTGTGTCCTCCCATTATGAAAAATTATAACTACAGCATCATTTCAACGAGCTCATGAACACCAGAGACTTTAAGATCCAGATAATGATTCACTGAGGAAGGAATGCAGGTGCAGGAGACTGAGAGCTGTTACATGGAGATGAAAGAAGACGTTTGATGAGGAGGTTTTTGTATGGAGGATCAGTGATATGTAGCACTGTGGTAACTAGCAGCACAGAAGTAAACTGCACTGCTGCTCACACTGAGACTGTTGATTGTTAATGTGCAGGTCTCTCCTTTATTTGCACTCCCTTCCATCTCCATGTCCACATCCAGTCCTTTCTCTGGAACTGGACTGCCTCCTAGCATGTATCCCAGGAGCTGTAGCTGTCTGTTCTCTAGTTGTTTATACCAGAGGATTACATTATAGCTGTCTATACTGTGTGAACAGCTAATTTTGGCTGCTTCTCCTGGATTTTTGTACATGTTGGGTGGATTCTGTTTGACTTTGTCACTAAGAGAGGAACCTGTTAAAAAAGAGAAAATGCAACATGAGCATGAACATTCATCAAACAATGCAGGACTAAATATTTCTTTAAAAATCCAGTTGAAATTAAAGATGAACTGTAATCAAGCACATTTACTGTACAAAAACAGCATTACCTGAAACCACAATGATGTTAAAAGGAATACTTAGGAATAAGATGAGCATTTTGTGTCCTCTGCACGATTGTTTGGTTATAATGAAGATTAAATGATAATATAGTTAAAATTCATCGTTTCCTTCAGTGCATCAGCAGTTCTACTGATGATTTCCAGCCTCCTTTCTGAGTGGACCCTCCTTTCAGCAAACATTTATGAAGTCAGTAGATGGTGGAGTAAGAGTTGATGTTCCTCCTCTAAACATTCTGATCATGTCAACTTCCTGTACACACCACTGGTTTAGTGTGAAGATCTGACTGAAGATATACTGCCACCTAGTGGGTAAAATGAATTATTGATTAATTTGGAAAGAATTCATCAGTCTCTCATTGTGTACCACTGGCAAAGACATCCACAATATAGTTTTTGCTTTGGATTCATTCAGTTCTGACTTCAAACTCATCACACTGAGCTTTGTGGTGCTGATTTAAATGGTCAAACAAAGTAGTTGTGTTGCTTCATGTAGTGTCAAGAATTGCAAGAAACTGGCAGCAAAGTACCTGTTTTTGCTCAACATCGTTCTTTATGTCGCCATAATACTTCTTTCGAACTGACCAAGTCTGCGCAAATATGGCCATAAGAGTAGTCACGGTTACTTTATTCAGTGTAGTGGCAAAATATTTTTGTTGCTTTTTGGCATTTATATAAAGCACTGCTTTCAGTTCCATGTTGTGCAGCATTCCTGCTGAAATTTTTGCATGAAAATAACACCTATATTAAAGTTCTTCCTCAACTGAATGTAGTGCATCTCCTAGATGCAAAATACACGTAAAATTGTACCAATAACTTCTCATTTATTGCCAGTCTGCTTATCAATAGACGTTAATGCTTATCGTTGTTCTCTGAACTCCCCACATGCAGTCTGTGGTAGATGTTGGTTCAGCAGCTGTGCACAGAGAAGCCTCTAGTCTCCACTCAGTTCCTGCAGCACAGCAGCTCAGCATTTTGACAGTGAACATCACAGTTAATCATGTTTGTTTAATTGTGGGAAGCCTAAATCATAATGGTGATTAATATTCTATTAATTGTGCAGCTGTCCGTGACATTGTGCTTTTTTTTTTTTGCAACCAAATCTGTTTTTCATTGATACTCATCTGTTCCTTGCTCATTTCACTGTGCATGTGTTGAATCTTCATGTTAAACAAACTTGTTACAAATAACACTGTAAAACTAAATAAAGCTTAAATTAAACAGCACATCAAAAACTTTGTTGTCTTGTTTATAAAGTTAATTGAACTCTGTGTATCCAAGAACCCTTAAACCAGACAGACCCCTGTTGTGGTTCATTCAAGTAAAAAAAGCAACAGTGCAAGTTTTCTTTTTGTATTGAGCAACAAAGATACTTGTGGCATGATTTGCTTCAGTTAAATTTTATGTACACCACTGGGTTTAAGATCCAAATAATGATTCACTGAGGAAGGAGTGCAGGTGCAGGAGACTGAGAGCTGTTACATGGAGATGAAAGAAGACGTTTGATGAGGAGGTTTTTGTATGGAGGATCAGTGATATGTAGCACTGTGGTAACTAGCAGCACAGAAGTAAACTGCACTGCTGCTCACGCTGAGACTGTTGATTGTTAATGTGCAGTTCTTGTTCTTGTTTGCATCCCCTTCTATGGTCACCTGCACTCCATCTTCAGGATATCCCTTGTTCAAATACAGGTATCCCAAGAATTGTAGGTGTCCATTTCCTAATTGTTTGTACCAGAGAATTTGGTTGTAGCTGTCAATTCTGTGTGAACAGAGGATTTTGGTTTGTTGTCCTTGTTTTTCATGTATATCAGTTGGAGTCTGGTCGACTTTGTCACTGAGTGAGGAACCTGCGGACAACGAATCAATAAAACAACAAAATCAAAAAATACACTATTATTAGGATGAATCCTTAACTATCACCCAAAAAAGCTTTTTATACATCACCTAAGACCAATATGATGTTAAAAGTTAAGCAGAGGCCAGTGATGGTCATGTTGTGTTTCATGACTGAATTTAAGAACATCTCTTGTTACTGCAGCTGTGTTTCTATAACTTTATATGCACTTCTACTGATTATACGTGTCACATTTCTGGATAAACCCTCCCATCAAGAAAACAGTGGGAGGTTCTCTTCCTGAACTGTTGCTATACACTACAGACACAGTGCCACCTAACGACAGGATTCAAATTAGCAATTGGGTAAAACAGAAACAACAAAACAAGCCTGGTCTAACATTAGAATATTGCATTTTATTTTTCAACTCTGAGTCCAAAAATTGCAGTTGAGCTTTAATAGAAGAGACAGTGCAACCTTGTTGTTGTGTTTATTTTTTTTGAAGGTGTTAATTTTGTTCAGACGCTAAACTATGAAGTTAAAATGTTATCATCAGCAAACCTAACTTTAGGCACCACAGTCAAGCACACAACATGCAGCTTCTTTTCTCAATATTCTCTGATGACTTACGTCTCATAAAACAGCCACATTGTTAATTCCATAATGTGTTACAGTCCTGCTAAAATATTTGCATTTAAATTAAACCTAAATTAAACAGCATGTCAACAAACTCTGTTATCACGTTTATAGAGTTAATAAAACTCCCTGCATTGTAGAATCCTTGGATTAGACAGACTTCTCTTGTAATTTAGTCATGAAAATGTGACATGTGGAAATTTTGTTTTTTTGTGAAGCAGAAAACATAGTTGTGGCATAATTAAATCGCTTCAGTTCACATCACAGTGTTGTGCAGATCTAGAATGAATACAGGTGCAGGAGGCTGTGAGCTGCAGTACAGAGATGAAACAACCTGTTTGATGAGGAGGTTTTTGTATTGAGGATCAGTGATATGTAGCACTGTGGTAACTAGCAGCACAGAAGTAAACTGCACTGCTGCTCACACTGAGACTGTTGATTGTTAATGTGCAGGTCTGGCCTTTATCTGCACTCCCTCCCATCTTCACATCCTCATCCAGTCCTTTCTCTTTGTTTTCATTAGTTTTGTACATGTATCCCAGGAACTGTAGCTGTCTGTTCTCTAGTTGTTTGTACCAGAGGATTCTATCATAGCTGTCTATACTGTGTGAACAGCTAATTTTGGCTGATTCTCCAGAATTTTTGTACATGTTGAGTGGATTCTGGTCGACTTTGTCACTGAGAGAGGAACCTGTGAAAAAAAGACAAAATGCAGCATGAGCATGAACATTCATAAAACACATAAACACAAAATAATTTTTAAGAAATCCATCTGGAATTAAAGACTAGTTGTAATCAGGTGAATCTACTGTAAAATAAACAGCATTACCTGAAACCAGAATGATGTTAAAAGTAATAGTTAAGAATAAGAGGAGCATTTTGTGTCCTCTGAATGTTTGGTTGTAATGAAGATTAAATTATAATATAGTTAAAATTCATCGTTTCCTTCAGTGCATCAGCAGTTCTACTGATGATTTCCAGCCTCCTTTCTGAGTGGACCCTCCTTTCAGCAAACATTTATGAAGTCAGTAGATGGTGGAGTCAGAGTTGATGTTCCTCCTCTAAACATTCTGATCATGTCTACTTCCTGTACACAACACTGGTGAAGATATACTGCCACCGAGTGGGGAGAAGGCATTATGGCTGTGTGATTTATGAATTTTTTGTGATTTTATCTTTCCAAAATGGTGTAAAACTGATTTTGCTTTGGATTTATTCAGATCTGACTTGGGACTCATCATACAGAGCTTTGTGGTGCTGATTTAAATGGTCAAACTAATTAGTTGTGTTGCTTCACGTGGTGGCAACAGTTGCAAGAGCGCGTACCTGTTGTTAGTGATCCACGTTTGGTAAATGGTCCCTTCTGTAGCCAAAACGTTTCTTTCTTCCCAAATGATACCCCTCATAATTTCGAACAATATTAAGATGACTTTTTTTTTTGCAACAAAAATATTTTATTTCGCTTTCACATTTATATAAAACACTGTTTTCAATTCCATGTTGTGCTATTTTCCTGCTGATAATTTTTTTTTTTTGCTTCACAATATGAGTAAAGTTAAAGTTCTTCACATGAATGTAGGTCATTCCCTGGATGCAAAATCTAAACAAAATTGTCCCTCAAACTGTTGACATTCCTGTTGCAGTAGATGCTAGCTCAGCAGCTGTGCACAGAGAAGCCTCTAGTCTCCGCTCAGTTACTGCAACACAATTCTGAAAGTGAATATCACAGTTGATCATGTTTATTTGATTGTGGTAAGTCAAATTCATGATTGTGATTAATATTCTATTAATAACTCAACCTCAGAAGTGACATTGTAACTTTATTTTTGCAAGCAAGTCTTTGTTTTTTTTTCTTTCTCTCCTGTCCTTTGCTCCTTTTGCTGTACATGTAGGAGACTATATATCAACAAAGTATGTCTTAAAAATCTGTGTATTCAAGAATCCTTAATCTAAACAGACTTCTCTTGTAGATTAGTCACTAAATGAGACCCGTAAAAGTTTTTCTTTGCGTATAAACTTACAAAAATATTTGTGGCATGATGTGGTTAGGTTAAATCACCTGACTTCACTTTGCAATGTTTCTCCTGAAATGATTTATAATGCAGATCTAGAATGAATACAGGTGCAAGAGACTGAGAGCTGCAGTTCAGAGATGAAACAAACTGTTTGAGGAGGTTTTTGTATTGAGGATCAGTGATATGTAGCACTGTGGTAACTAGCAGCACAGAAGTAAACTGCACTGCTGCTCACACTGAGACTGTTGATTGTTAATGTGCAGATCTTGTCCTTGTTTGCATCCCCTTCTATGGTCACATCCACTTCTTTCTCTGCAAATGCAGCGATGCCTGTCATGTATCCCAGGAGCTGAATGTGATTGTTCTTTGATTGTTTGTACCAGTAGATTCGATTATAGCTGTTAATACTGTGTGAACAGTGGATGTTTACAGTTTGTTCTTGTTTTTCAAATATATCAGCTGGAGTCTGGTGCACTTGGTCACTGAGTGAAGAACCTGTGGAAAACATGTCAACAAAAACAATTTACAAGTTAGGACTTTCAGGGTCAATCCTAGAAAAATGTTAAAATAAAACTCAGTTATCAAAAGTTTACAGAATATTACCTGAAACCAGTATGATATTGAAGGTTAAGCAGAGGCCAGTGATTATATTGTTATAATTCATGACTGAACTGAGGACATCCCTTGTGAGAGCTGCTGTGTTCTCATAACTTTATATGCAGATCTACTTATTTTTCACATCTCAAACCCTCCCATCATTTTTTTAGGTGGGCGGTGCCGTGATGTCTCTTCCTGAATTGCCACTATACACTACAGACATCCTGCAAACTAATGAAAGAAATCAAAACAACACAGAACTCAATCAAGCCCTGATAGTAGAGTGTCATAAGTCTTTGTCTAGCTCTGAATTTGAGAGTTACAGTTTCACAATACCTCCCTATTAATCGGGTGTTTTGATGGAATAACAGTCAGATGTGCTGAGAGAAGTGAAATTTTAAGTTCTGGGTTACAACATACCAAAATCAAATGGCAAATATACAAATGTCCAGTAAGTGCATAGAAGATATAAGGCGTTACAGTCTCTTCTCCATCCTTTCTTACCACGTTGCAACACTGTATTGTACAGCAAGTATTCATACTAATACAGAGCTAAAGTGCAGCTAAATTCTCAGTCTAGAGCTCCCTCTGTCGTCCATCAAAGAGACTGTTATCTTCTACTTCCTGACACCAGCAGCTGAGTATTTGTACAGCTGTCTCAGTCACCTGTATCACTGTGTTGACTCACAGAACAGAAATAAACTCCGCTGTCTTCAGGCTGCAGCTTCTCCACCGTCAGAGATCCAGTCAGAGCATCTTTCTTAGTGGCTGGAAATTTGTCCTTGCTGAAGCCGCTTTCATATTGATGTGGAGGGGTTGGAGTTGTGAAAACAATTTGCTTCATTGTTTTCCCTGGCAGCTGTTGGTACCAATACATCTGGAAAAAAGTAGCACCCTTAGTGTGACTGCAGTTGATTGTGGCAGATTGACCCTCGACCATCCAAGGCAAAGGAGTCTGAGTGACATCAGTCCCATCAGTTAGACCTGTGGTGGTTCAGAAATATCAGAATCAGACAAAGTCATCAACATGTAATCACTGGCTTTAAATCTAAATAACTACACTCAAAGTAGCAGCTTCTCCTTTGAGTTCGCAGCGCCACAATGTGCAATACCTCCAATCCAGAGCAGAGCAGCAGAGAGTTTGATCAGACCTCCAGGGATCATTATTGTGTTCTGAGTAAGACTGAGAGTCAATATCAATGTGTGTGTTATAAGAGGTGGGATGTTGTAGAAGTGCAGATGATTCCTTTATGTATGTAAAAGTACTCGAGGTCCCCCTACAGTGCAGGAGATGAAACATCTATTTTGAATTTATCGAACTGATGTAGAATTGAAGCACTTTAGTCTATTTATCAAGGTACACAGCAAATAATTTTAATGTTTGCGCAGCTACAAAAGTACACATAATAAATAGATTTACAAATATAAATAAATAAAACTAAATATGTTTCAAGAAATTATATCAGCTTGACACACATTAAATAAACACAGCAAATGAAACCTGCAGTTACATGGACCTAGACCAGCACAAAGCTGCGGTAATCCTCACAACTGTCCTGTGTGCAACCAGACGCCAAGCCCATCAAACCCAGATCAGACGTCATTTAGTGTCGCTTAGGTGGCAGAGTGGTGACGACATGAGATTGTTAGTGTTTTAGGGCCAAAAAGCCTTGCAAAGACAACTAGTCCCTGTTGTACCAACGAGAAGCCCAGGTGACGACAGACTAGCATGCCTTGGGAGCCCTGCACTGTTGCCACAGGCAGGATTATCAAAGAAACTTGGGGGTTTGTTCATTCAACCAAAAATTCCATGTAATGGATTAAATGAAACTGTCAAGCGTTCTATCTAATGAGTCTCTGTTCTACTGTCATGGCCATAGGTGCTGTTTTATTGGCTAGGCCGAGTTTTTCTTAAAATTCACCTTTTATCCAAAGCAGAAGTATAAGAAAGCTGAGGCCCCAATGTTGGATGATGTCCATATTCTGTAAAGTAGAAGCTTGTGGATAAAAAACGGTGTGTTTCCAGAGATATAAAGGTGGGAGTGTCGCTGCTTTGTGTGACGTTCTGTGATCCTACTGTGTCCCTACTGTATCAACATTGACATAATGGATCAAAGTTTAACTGACTATTTGTGGTGCTTGACATCCTCCTACAGTATATCAGATAGAGGTGTAGAGGTGTGCTAACAGTGTGCTGGGGTTTTTGTTCAGCTTTCACATGTATCTGTACCGCTGTGTTCAGTGACAGCACAGAAATACGGAATACCACATAAATTTGACCCCCCCCCCCCCCGATACTACAGCTAATCTACACGACCAGTCTTATTGGTTAATTTATTTTTAATCAATTAAATTATTAGTTGCAATTAATCCATCAACAAGTAATCAATAACATCCCTAACTCTGGCCAAAAAAAAAAAATCAGTCTGACTGGATATCAACCAACCACTCGACCAGTAGACCTGTAACCTGCAGTCAGAGGAGAATCATCCTCTATTTTATTACCAAATAAATGTATTTGTTGAAGGGATTTTTCTAAAGGCACTAGTAGCACTTGAAGCAAACTTCATTGAGACTCTAACACACTTGTTCCAGATTCACAAATGTGAATATTTTTTGATTTTCTTAATTTTCTGCAATAGTAAACTGAATTTCTTGGCTTTTGTATTGTTGTTCAGATGGAACAAGACACTTGAAGATGTCACTTTGGATGCTATTGACTTGGGAAACTCATTTTTCACAGTTTGTTGGCATTTAACCCACAACTCTCACAGTCCTAGATGAAGAGCTGCAGGTGGGAATATCATGTATTGTGTGGTGTGAACCACACTACATCTGATGAGTAGTTTTGGAAACAGTTGTGCTGACAGTGTGCTGGGGTTTTTGTTCAGCTTTCACATGTATCTGTATCACTGTGTTGGCTGACAGCACAGAAATACAAGCCTTGATCTTCTGGCTGCACATTCTTCACTGTGAAAGTCCCACTCTGAGCATCAGGTTTAGTGGCTGAGAATTTGTCTTTGCTGAAATCTTCAAAATCATGATTATTGTTGCCTGTCCTTGTGAACACGATTAGTTTCATAGTTTCTCCTGGCAGCTGTCTGTACCAGTACATCTGGTTATAGCCTACACCCTTGGTGTGGCTGCAGTCTATCATAGCATCTTCACCCTGTTTTTTCCACAGTATGGAGGTCTGGGTGACATCACTTCCATCAGTTAGACCTGTGTGTTGAACAGAAGAAGTTTGAATATTATGTTGCTGTCAAATAAACAATTACAGTGAAAGCAAAAATATTAAAAAGTTGACCATGTTGTAAATTACCTGAGGTCCACAGTAAAATGAGTAATAATCTGAGGACGCCTTGTTTGATGGTAATTTCCATGTTGTCTTGGACAGAAAGTGTCAGAGAGTCTGATAGTTCCAGAGATATGAAGAGCTGCAGGTGGGAGTGTCACTGCATGTGATCCTGTGAGCTGCTGTTTGCAAATCTACTCAGTCTGATTGTAGATGAGAATATAAATGATACTCTGGGTCCCCCTACAGTCCATCAGGGGTGTAATAAACAAATTGTGCAACTCCAGCAGAAATGGGAACAAGTCATTGTTTGATATTGTCACTAATGTCAGAGTTTAACCCACAACTCTCACAGTCCTAGATGAAGAGTTACAGGTGCGAATGTCATATATTATGTGGTGTGAACAACACTGCAGCTGATTGGTAGTTTTGGAAGTGTGCTGAGGTTTTTGTTCAGCTTTCGCATGTATCTGTATCACTGTGTTCAGTGACAGCACAGAAATACAAGCCTTGATCTTCTGGCTGCACATTCTTCACTGTGAATGTTCCTCTTTCAATGTCAGGTTTAGTGGCTGAGAATTTGTCTTTGCTGAAATCTCCAAAATCATGATTATTGTTGCCTTCTGTTGTGAACACGATTAGTTTCATAGTTTCTCCTGGCAGTTGTCTGTACCAGTACATGTAGAAGTAAAAAGCACCCTTGGTGTGGCTGCAGTCTATCGTTGCATCTTCACCTTGCTTTTTCCAGAGTATGGAGGTCTGGGTGACATCACTGCCATCAATAAAACCTGTGTACAGACAGTAAAAAGTTACTGTTACATGTGATATCTTGAAATTAGATCGAACACTTAGTTTTTAATTGTTACCTGATGTCCACAGCAAAAAGACTGACAGTCTGAGGAGGTCTCGTCTACTGATGTCCATGTTTTGTTGAACAGAAACTGCCAGATTCTTAAATAGTTACAGAGATATGAAGAGCTGCAGGGGGGAGGTCACTGTAGTATGTAAGTGATCCCATAAACTGTGCTATACAAATGTAAAATGACATTTAAAGTGTGGTTAAGTGGAGTTAGAGCGCCCCCTACGGTCCATAATTTCCTGTATGTTATCTATACTTTAGATATGTAATATTGACACATTAAAGAGGGGAGATTTGATGATTCAATTGAATTCAAGTCAGTTTTATTTCTATAACACCAGTTCACAACACACATCATTTCAAAGCACTTCACATAACAAGGTAAAGCCTTTTAACATTTTTGCAGAGAACCCAACAAAACCTAAAATGCTATAGTGTATTTTTGTGCTATACAGACTATTATTTTGTGATATACTCGTTTAAGAATATTTTTAAAAGAAGACAGTCTGGGACCTGAATATCCGAATGTTTGGTCGTGACGGTGGTATCCTAATATTTATTTTGAGATCCGAATATTTGGATTCCACCCCCCACCACTACTTTTCAACCATTCCATTGGTTGCACAGGAAAAAATCTACGTTACCTTTAGATGAGTGGGCCACAGTGCACTCTCCCTGCTAAATGTATTAGCCTAATGAATAATAAATAAGCACTAAAAGCTATTATTGGCCGCATATTAAAGTGTCTGATCTTGGTTGTTTAATACTAAAATGATAACAGAGCAGACCAGCATTCACCTGCCAATGTTCATATAATTTCTGAAAACAACAGAATGCTAGTGTATTGTTGTTCAGATAGACACTTGAAGATGTCAGTTTAGATGCTATTAATGTGGGAAACTCATTTTTCACAGTTTGTTGGCATATAACCCACAACTCTCACAGTCCTAGATGAAGAGCTGCAGGTGGGAATATCATGTATTATATGGTGTGAACCACACTACATCTGATGAGTAGTTTTGGAAACAGTTGTGCTGACAGTGTGCTGGGGTTTTTGTTCAGCTTTCACATGTATCTGTATCACTGTGTTTACTGACAGCACAGAAATACAAGCCTTGATCTTCTGGCTGCACATTCTTCACTGTGAAAGTCCCACTCTGAGCGTCAGGTTTAGTGGCTGAGAATTTGTCTTTGCTGAATTCTCCAAAATCATGATTATTGTTGCCTGTCCTTGTGAACACGATTAGTTTCATAGTTTCTCCTGGCAGCTGTCTGTACCAGTACATCTGGAAATAGTCTGCACCCTTGGTATGGCTGCAGTCTATCGTAGCATCTTCACCCTGTTTCTTCCACAACATGGAGGTCTGGGTGACATCACTTCCATCAGTTAGATCTGTGTTGAATAAAATAGTTTAAGTGTTATGTTGTCAAATAAGCAATTACAGTGAGAGCAAAAACATCAAAAGGTTGATCATGTAAATTACCTGAAGTCCACAGTAAAATGAGTAATAATCGGAGGACGCCTTGTTTGATGGTAATTTCCATGTTGTCTTGGACAGAAAGTGTCAGAGAGTGTCATAGTTCCAGAGATATGAAGAGCTGCAGGTGGGAGTGTCGCTACATGTGATCCTGTGAGCTGCTGTTTGCAAATCTACTGAGTCTGACTGTAGATGAGAATATAAATGATACTCTGGGTCCCCCTACAGTCCATCAGGGGCGTCTCCAGAAGTTTTACATTGAGTTGGTTAAGATGGAGCCACATAAAGTCTTGGGATGGAACACAAAAACTGTATAAATGAATTTTAGGAACAGCAGAGCAGATCAGCCTTAACCTGCTGATATTCATTGCCAAATATAATATTTTGTGTTGAAGTCAGATTTTGAATCTCATTACAATGATTTTTCTGGTGCACTAGCAGTGCCTGAAACAGACTTCACTGAGAAGTCTCTGAGACTTTAACACACTCATTCCAGATTCAATAATGTGAATGTTTTCTGATTTTCTTAATTTTTTTGCAGTAGTGAACCCAATTGTTTGGGCTTTTGTCGTGTTATTCAGATGAAACATGAATTTTGTAGATGTCTTTTTGGACTCAGAATTAGTGTAGTGACAGCAGAGCTAAAAATTGTAACAAAATGCTGATATAATCACCAAAGGTTTGGTTTTGATGGTGGTTGGCTGCAGGTGTTGAGAGGTTTGACTGTCTCGTCTTTCAGATAAAGGAGAGTTTTTGTATTGACTTTGGGGATTTTGCAGCACTGTGTAGCTGGCAGCACAGAAATACACAGCATTGTCATCTAGCTTAAGATCCGAAATAGTGAGTCCTGAATGTTTCCGACCATCTCCATCGAAGCTGATCTTTCCTTTCACATCCTCCTCAATGTTTGGAGGAAGGTTCATATTCAGGTATCCCAGAAACTTCAGAGCTTTGTGCTTGTCCTGTTTGTACCATAGAATAAGTTCATAGTTTGTTATGTTGTGTGAACATTTGATCTCTCCGTCAACAGATTCACTGGTTCTCTTAATGATGGCAGGAGGTGTTTGGTAGATATGTTTAGTATCAGAGGCCCCTGTGGACAAAACGGACAAGATTTTAAATCCAGAAATCATTAACTAGCATTGTGTTCCACTTGAATATTGTTGTTTTTCTTACCTTTATTTCCTGGGAGATGAAGAAAACAAAATACAAAGACCATAAATATCATGTTAAAGAAGATTGTTGAGACTCTACAGTCAGTTTTCCTCTCAAGTCTGTTCACTTCTGCACCTGTGGATGAGATTGCATCACTTTTCATTCTAATGAGAAGGGGAGGTCTCCGAGAGGCGTCTACATCATTCCTTTTAAATTGCAGAAAAAGTGCTGACTTGATTCTGCAGTCTGTGGAAGCTGATACTCTCATTTGATTTGTTGAGGTGTGTCGCCTCCTACTGGAGGGAAAAATACAAAAAGTTGTCCTGTACTAACAGGGTTTATGACTCATAATTACTTTAAACAGACATTTAAATCACTAATCTTCATTGTGCTACATGATTATGGACAAAATGATAATAATTATTGATATCCTGATTATTTGTTGCTGTTCTTCATTTATTTTAAGGGCATAATTTTTTTTATATTTTTTTAAGGTCAGGTCAAGGTTAAAATACATTGATTTTAGCTCTTTAAAGCAGTGGTGGGAGGTCGGAAAAGCACTTATTTGGGTTATTTCTGACACTAATACACCTCAAACTCCACTCCAACAGTCTGGGATTATTGCTAGTTTGTGTGGACCCTGCATTTTACACTCTCAAACCTTAACCTGTGGTGACAATTAATTGAGTTTTGTAGTTGTTATAAACTTGGAGGTGTATTCATATGTAAACTGTTAAGATATACAGTCATTTCTTTCTGCTATTCCCCAAGCCCCACCATAACTAGTCAGCCTTCCAGCTTTACAAACCTAGATGAAGAGCTGCAGGTGGGAATATCATGTATTGTGTGGTGTGAACCACACTACATCTGATGAGTAGTTTTGGAAACAGTTGTGCTGACAGTGTGCTGGAGTTTTTGTTCAGCTTTCACATGTATCTGTATCACTGTGTTGGCTGACAGCACAGAAATACAAGCCTTGATCTTCTGGCTGCACATTCTTCACTGTGAAAGTCCCACTCTGAGCGTCAGGTTTAGTGGCTGAGAATTTGTCTTTGCTGAAATCTCCAAAATCATGATTATTGTTGCCTGTCCTTGTGAACACGATTAGTTTCATAGTTTCTCCTGGCAGCTGTCTGTACCAGTACATCTGGTTATAGCCATGATCTTTGGTGTGGCTGCAGTCTATTGTAGCATCTTCACTCTGTTTCTTCCACAGTATGGAGGTCTGGGTAACGACACTTGCATCAGTCAGACCTGTGTGTTGAACAGAAGAGGTTTATTATTGTGTCATTGTTCCCGCTTTACTTCTATGTTAAATAAACAATTACAGTAAGACCAACAACATGAAGAAGTTGACAATATTGTAAATTACCTGAAGTCCACAGTAAAATGAGTAATAATCTGAGGACGCCTTGTTTGATGGTAATTTCCATGTTGTCTTGGACAGAAAGTGTCAGAGAGTCTGATAGTTCCAGAGATATGAAGAGCTGCAGGTAGGAGTGTCGCTGCATGTGATCCTGTGAGCTGCTGTTTGCAAATCTACTGAGTCTGACTGTAAATGAGAATATAAGTGATACTCTGGGTCCCCCTACAGTCCATCAGGGGCGTCTCCAGAAGTTTTACATTGTGTTGATTAAGATGGAGCCACATAAAGTCTTGGGGTGGAACACAAAAACTGTATAAATGAATTTTAGGAACAGCAGAGCAGATCAGCACCGACCTGCAAATATTCATATGATTTCTGAAAACAAAACTGTAAAAGCTGGTGATTCAGCACAAGAACTATTGTGCTAAATAGTTCTTGTGCTATTCAGCACAAGGACTGAATACCAGATTCACAAATATAAATATTTTTCAAGTTTTCTGAAATGATATCCTGATTTTTTTAAATGGCTTTTGTACTGTTATTAAGAAGAAACAAGGATTATGAAGATGTCATCTTGGATGTTATTCACTTGGGAAACGCATTTTTCATGTTTGTTTTAATTTTATTCACCCAGTTAATAATTAATTGGTCAAGGAAGTAATCTGTAGCAGCAGATGCAGCTCTATTTTTGATTGCTGTCATTCTTGTACTTTCAATAGTTCAAAGGTTTGGTTTTGATGGTGGTTGGCTGCAGGTGTTGAGAGGTTTCAATGTCTCGTCTGTCAGATGAAGGAGAGTTTTTGTATTGACTTTGGGGATTTTGCAGCACTGTGTAGCTGGCAGCACAGAAATACACAGCACTGTCATCTAACTTCAGATCCGAAATAGTGAGTCCTGAATGTTTCTGACCATCTCCATCGAAGCTGATCTTTCCTTTCACATCCTCCTCAATGTTTGGAGGAAGGTTCATATTCAGGTATCCCAGAAACTTCAGAGCTTTGTGCTTGTCCTGTTTGTACCAGAGAATAAGTTGATAGTTTGTTATGTTGTGTGAACATTTGATCTCTCCGTCAACAGATTCACTGGTTCTCTTAATGATGGCAGGAGGTGTTTGGTAGATATGTTTAGTATCAGAGGCCCCTGTGGACAAAGCAGACAAGATTTTAAATCCAGAAATCATTAACTTGCATTGTGTTCCACTTGAATATTGATGTTTTTCTCACCTTTATTTCCTGGGAGATGAAGAAAACTAAATATAAAGACCATAAATATCATGTTAAAGAAGATTGTTGAGACTCTACAGTCAGTTTTCCTCTCAAGTCTGTTCACTTCTGCACCTGTGGATGAGATTGCATCACTTTTCATTCTAATGAGAAGGGGAGGTCTCCAAGAGGCGTCTACCTCATTCTTTTAAATAACAGGAAAAGTGCTGACTTGATTCTGCAGTCTGTGGAAGTTGATGCTCTCATTTGATTTGTTGAGGTGTGTCGCCTCCTACTGGAGGGAAAAATACAAAAAATTGTCCTGTACTAACAGGGTTTATGACTCATAATTACTTTAAACAGACATTTAAATCACTAATCTTCATTGTGCTATATGATTATGGACAAAATGATAATAATTATTGATATCCTGATTATTTGTTGCTGTTCTTCATTTATTTTAAGGGCATAATTTTTTTTATATTTTTTTAAGGTCAGGTCAAGGTTAAAATACATTGATTTTAGCTCTTTAAAGCAGTGGTGGGAGGTCGGAAAAGCACTTATTTGGGTTATTTCTGACACTAATACACCTCAAACTCCACTCCAACAGTCTGGGATTATTGCTAGTTTGTGTGGACCCTGCATTTTACACTCTCAAACCTTAACCTGTGGTGACAATTAATTGAGTTTTGTAGTTGTTATAAACTTGGTGTATTCATATGTAAACTGTTAAGATATACAGTCATTTCTTTCTGCTATTCTCCAAGCCCCACCATAACTAGTCAGCCTTCCAGCTTTACAAACCAGTAAGAATTTGACCCCAGTGCTGTGTAACACCCAACTAACCAGTAGTCATAACAACTGGAGCTGTAAACCATTTGCACTCAATTATGTAAAAAACTAAAAAAAAAATTGACGCTCCTCGGTGCAACTGCTGTGATAAACTCAGGTGTGAGCAGTCACATAACAATAATTCTGAGACTTTTTAGCAGAACTGAAGGCAGTGTTTACCCAAAGCAAAAAAGAGACAAGTGTGGAAACAAATTAGAGACTAAGAGGAAAATAAAGCGTACTTGATGAATAAAGCATAGCTTAAAAAGAGCATACAGAGGAGGGAGATACACTCAGCATGGCGAAACATCTTTTTGAATAATAAATGACAGAAATTCCACTTTCTGTGTTTTTTCTTTTTTATGATTAAGGACTATAACTGTGCCATAAAACAAAAGATATTTTTGAGTTTTCTCTGCTTCTGGAGAATTGTTTTCTTTCCTTGGAGGTGCAGGACTTTTAATTGGAGTGAAAAATGAGCCTACGGTGAGTAAAAGTGCGACAGGAGCAAGAAACGCCCAGAAACTGTTTTGGGTTTTAATGGTTAACTTCTGAATCTGTTGGGTTAATCAACTTTCTTTACGGCTTCCTGTAGATATCAGAGATCACCGATCCACAGAAAAACCTCAGAGTTGGTTTCAGCTGATTTTAACTGCTAACTGAGAACAAATAGGAAAGTTAAAAACATACTCCTGTAAGCGTAAATGTCCTGTTTTCTCTTTAGCTGAACAGCTGCTGTGCTAACTCACTGTCCTGTTCAAAACAACACTATCAATGTATGTGGTGTTTACTTACAGAGCTGTAACAGTGATTGAAATAAAAATACAGCAGTTGAAAAGCTACTAGAGTTGCCAAAATGTCGTCTGTCTTCAATTATACTGAATTGTGGATGGGATTGTAGTTTATTTATCAGCAGATCTCATACAGTTTGGTCCAGTAGATGGCGCTGTTTTCATACTTTTGTAAAAAGACAGAGAAGCCAAGAAATTCAAATAAAATCTACTGTGTAATGAGTTATTGGAGGCCTATTTTGAATAGACACGTGCAGTAATTTACATTTAGATTTAACTCGACCCCCCGCTGCCTAAAAACCAAAACCCGTCCTGTGATCTCCCGGTTCCTCCCCCTCTGCGGTTCCTCTGCGTCGCAGTAGATCATGTTGGATGAAATATTTATTCTCTGAGCTGTGGTCGGGTTTCACACACATCTTACAAGTGTACACAGTTCAGAGATATGTGAGATTTCACAGACCAATAATGAACTGGAAGGCTGCTGCGTCTGAACCGCAGTAAACCCCAATTCAAGGAAACATTGTTCGCTGGAGAGACAGTTTTTTCAGTGGAATCAGGAACTCACCTGACATTCAACTGTACATTTAAATGCACATTTAAGTGTAATCAGTCATAGATATGCAATGGCATTTCATTAATGCTTGATAATCTGATAGAACGTTCGGTATTAATCATAAATACATCCAACAGTAATATATTTTTTGACTTCAGATAATCTCAATAGCTCAACTAATGTCTTTTTCCTTCAGCTGATATTTAGTTTCCTGCAGTACAGTCGAATTTAACGTAGTGACATAACTATTTCTAAAAATGTCTCCAAAAAACAATAAATTTCCATGACGTTCTGGTGCACAAGGCAT
The DNA here is from genome assembly GCA_027123335.1 of Amphiprion clarkii. Classification (NCBI taxonomy): domain Eukaryota; kingdom Metazoa; phylum Chordata; class Actinopteri; family Pomacentridae; genus Amphiprion; species Amphiprion clarkii. Next base: position 26,299,569 of record CM049584.1, on the reverse strand, counting down.
CACGTTACTCTTTGCATTCAAACAAAACCACAAATGAAGCTAAATAACCTTGTTTTACAGGGAGAAAACAAATTCTTCAAGAACTAAACAAAGAATGTGTTGCAGACTTTTTTTTTCATTGTTTAACTGTCCCTGACTCTTTACAAAATAACACAGAAAATGCCTCAAAACATGCAGCATAAATAATTATAATCACATAATCAGAACAGTTTTGTTGGAAAACCTAATTAACTGAGGCCGCGTCAACAGCAGTATGAAAGTTAAAGGGTCAGTGCACCTAAAATCTGAATCAAATTTGCTTATGTTGTCTTGTAAATGTCAAATAAAAGGGGATTTATTTTGTTGTATGCCAGTAGTCTTTGATAAAACACTCTGGATTTAAATTGAACTGACCCTTTACCAGTTCGAATCATTAGGAAATGAGAAGTTCTTCAGGTAAAAGTGTTAAATCCAGTCTTATTGTGCAAAGGGATGCCCTCTGCTCCTCTAAACTCCTCTGCAATGTCGTCGAACGTCCGACCTTTCGTCTCCGGGAGTCGAATCCAGGTGAAAACGAAAGCTAGCAGAGCCACCGTCATGAAGAGGAGGTAGACGTAGGCGCCACAGATTTTCTAGGTTTGAGAAAGACAAACAGAAGTACCATTTAGTTGAATCATTTTGAAGACTGAAGAAAGTAAGAAAAAGGTTGATTTAGTTTCAGGTCGGTTGCCATCTCTGCTGCACCGTAGCAAGCAGATGTTTCCCCGTTTACCTGTTAATTTAATCACTTATTAAATTATTTCAACCGGATTTTAAGGTATCCAGCAGTATATTTTAAAAGATTTATATCTATTTGTATAGATTCATATATACAGACTGAACAGATTTATGGCCTGTGCTTAACAGCCACGTCTCAGAGGTGTAAGTGAACCAGAAAAGGCTCAAGTTTTCCCCAGTGTGCAGGCCAGCGGTATAAACGCACCAGTAATGGAGGAAAGAGCAGCGCCAGAACAAACTTCCCTCCCCAGTTGAGCATGCTGGTGAACGCCATGGCGATGGGTCTGCCGGGCTGGTCGAACAGCTCGGCGGCGATGAACCAGGAGATGGGGCCGGGGCCGAGTTCGTAGGCGGAAATTAGGCAGAAAACCAGCAGCACCTGAAGGCTGCGGAGCTCCGGGACCAGATGCTGCACAGTGAATACAGTAGTTACTGTTAGGTAGCACTGAATGATTTGGGGTCATTTTTAATACTTATAACTCACATGCTGTAGATATTTCACTATTTATACATGGACACAGCCTGCAGTTCAGCTGATAAGTCCCTGAAGTTTTGTCACATTACTATTGGTCACAGAACATTTTCAGATTTTTTTAAATGAGTTATGTAGAATAAATTTAAGCAGCTTAGATTTGGTTAAATTTTCTAATGCTAAGGCACACTATGGATGAGTAGTTCAAAAACCGTTGGAATGTCCTGTACTTCTATGAAAACAGCACAAACATGACGTGAAATAGAGAGACTTCAAGAATGTTTCGTGTGCAGTATGACAGTTAAAATTGCTTAAATCACAAAAAACAAAATCAAGCAAAATCTGAATTTCTCTTTTGTTATATAATTGACAAATACAGAAAAAATGGGCTCAACATATACTATAGTTTCCATGTGTTACCAATACTGACAAAAATGGGGCACACTTGCTGCAGATATTTAACTATTTAAATAGTTTCCATACTTGTATAAGCACAGCCTGCAGTTCAGCCAGTTTATATTTTAGATATAGAATCTCCTGCACAGAGTAAACACACATATACACTGTTAAAAATTTAGCTTTTCAAAAACATTTCTTACTCTACTTTTTTTAACATTTACTGTCAGTTTTGCCGTCAGTTCACAGATTTTCCCTGTTTTGTTAAATTACAGATAATGAATCATTAAAACAAGTATTCATTTACATGTCAGACAAGTTAAAACTGTGAAACATAATGTCCACATCAAAACTCATGATATGTCATTATTTTACAGATTTTTACTGTTATTTTCACAGTTTTTATTGCTTTTGAATGTCAACTCTTCTTTTTTTTGGCAGTGTTGCTGCAAGATGTTCACTGTTTTTACAATTCTTTTTTGATTTTTTACAGTGCAGACACACACACAGTCCTGCTAAATATCAGGCGCACAAGTGCAGCTTGACAGATTTTTGATCTCATATGTGACCAAAATTGCCAGAAAACTTGCAAAGTTTCTTTGTGGTTTATTTTATTTTTATAATTTCGATCATTTCCTAAGACCATGTTCCAGGTTTGTCAGACATTGGATGTGTCATCGTATCCAAGACTGGCACAAAACCTTTTTCTGCACAGCTGGAAATAACCACACAGAGATGATCTTACCAGGACAGAGTCGACTATGGTCATGAGTAAGTTGCACACAGCGATGGAGATGAAACCAGTCAGCAGCAGCTTTCTCCTCCCTGCCTTCTCCATCAGGAAGAACTGGAGAGGGAAAAACAACATGGTGCCGATTCTGCTCATGTTTCATCCCAATTTTCTGAATTAAAATGCAACTCTATCTGGCAGCTTGTGGTTCAAGCTGTTCAACCATTCACAAGGAAACGGTGACAAGACTTTAATCCTGCAGCCAGGAGTCTGATGCAGCTTGTGGCAAAATCAAGAAATGATGCCACAACATATTTTAATGTTGAGTTTCTTGTATAATATTATTGCACTTTAATAAAACCACATTTGAGTGCAGCTGCAGTGTGGAATCACCACTTACTGCTACCAGAGTGAAGGTCACATTGACGGCTCCGACACCCAGAGTCAGATATTTGGCCTGGTCAAACTTGGCCTGGAACATTCGGGTGGAATAGTTGATTATCTGGAAGAAAGAAGCAGGGCTTTGGTTTAGTTTAGTGGGTAACTGGGACGTCTCACTGTAGTTTTATAGCAATGGAGGCTTTGTACTGACACACTGACTCAGAATGGGAGCTCTGAGAAACGTTGAGGTTGAATAATTTATTGAAGAAATACCAAAGAGCTGCAGCTTAATATTTATGAAAGTGGGGGAAGCCATGCACTTTTCTTATCACTACAAAAGCCCATAAGAGTGTTATTGAAATGCTTTTGGGCTTCGGTGAAACATTTTTCAGACATATTGCGACTGACCGCGTTGAATCCAGACAGCTGGCTTCCCAAGTTGACGATGAGGACGATGATGATCGGCTGCCTGTAGCTGCGTTTCTTGAAGAATTCGTAGACGGTCAGACCGCTCTGAGTGTGGGCGGCTTCCTCCTTCATCTCTTCCAGCTCAGCAAGCACCGAGTCTGCTCGGCCTCTCAGCTTCTGCAGGGCTAAAACACCTTCTTTTAGAGAGCTGCTGAGGTGTAAGGTGTCCTTAAAACTGACATACTAATAGGGCTGGGCGATATGGCCTAAAAAAAAAAATCTCAGATTTTTTCACAAAAAATCCTGGTTTTTTTTTGTTTTTTTTTTTATACCCCTACCTAATCTCTGCACGCTGGAGTCCAGTCTATTGTATGCAAAAGAGCTGAAGCCCTCTCATGCTGGTCCGGCTGCGGTGCGTTTCCAGCTGTGATCTGGTGTTTACCTGGAGAGGGCTGCAGCTCATTTGCATAAAGTAGACTGACTTCTACTTTATGCAAATTGCATGCGGCGTACGGAGATTCCACGCATCGTTAAACTGTCCTCAAACTTCTAAACTAGGCGTCAGTGACCTAAAACGAGGACAGATTCAGCTGCTGCAGATTATTTCTGATCTCAAATGCTTTCAGAAATACTTTTCACTGACGTGTTTTTTTGAAATAAAAGGGAAAGTTTGTGGCCGAGCCGCTGTGTTTATCCTACATATCTGCAGGACTGTCCAGCTGAAAGCTCGGTCATGTGACCACTGTTGCTTAGCGCTGTCATGTGACCATGTTGTGGTCCGCTACTGACCGCCCGCCGTCCGTGAGATTTTCAGATGCGGTGCGTTGCCGTGCGGGAAAATAGCATCTAGTGGACACGCGCCTTTAGACCTGCACTGCTCGCCGCCATGTTGTTTGTGTATCAAGCGCGGGGGGGAGGGGCGAGGGGGGCGCGCACTCTGAACTACGGGAGCCCAGCAGGCAGGCGTTGGTGGCGGATGTTGATGAGAAAATCAATTTTCATAAAAACAAATCGGCATTAAGTACAAACTCGAATTAATCGATAAAATCGATTTATCGCCCGGCCCTACATACTAGAGTGCAATAAAAGCATTTTCATGTTCTGATCCTTGGAAGTCAGTTTTATATCTTAAAACTTGTAATACAACCTTTTCAATTCTTAGAATAGCTACACCAGAAAATGAAAAAATGTGTTTCATGCTTTTAGAAGTTTATTTTAAAAATGTGCTGTTACTTTTTTCATAAGACTTTTCACATAATATACATCAAACATTTCACTTTATAATAAGATGACCTATTTCCATAATGTTAAGAATGAATAAACTGCGGAAAAACTGCTCATTTATACACTTAAATCAAGTTGTTCTTTATGCTTGGGTTAAAACATGCTGAGACTCTTCTGTGTGGAAATTTTGTACAAGATCAAATGTTCTTAATTCATCTGTTATCTGTATTGTTACTATATAGCTTCATGCTCTTAATTGAAACATTTCATGTTCTAACAAGATAAATATATTGTTATTAGAATATGTTTCTCGTATTGTGAAAAGTTTGCATGTCGTACTAATATAAAAATTGTTAATTATGTGTTACAGGAAGAAACTTTGAAATCCGGTGTGACAGCGACATACTTCCAAGATGGCGGCGCGCACAGACGCAGCGGCTCGGAGCTCCCGACTACTTAGCAGGTTTTTTGGTTTTTTTATATGTTTTTAACTTACACACACAGCGTGCGTTTATATTATGGACGGGTCGAGCTGCTCGAAATTAGAAATATATGCCAGAGCTTTACTCCAGAGGACCTTTCCTCACCTGAGACGGCGGAGAAAGAAAACAAAAGCGGGGCAAGAGAGCCGGCGTACAAGCTAGGCTACATGCTAACCGCGACAGACCAGCCTTACCGAGCCTCTTCCTTTCCAACGCCCGGTCTCTTGTCAACAAACTGGACGAGATATGACTGAGGATAACCTCCCTTGCCATGGAAAGCTGTGTGACGGTAATTACAGAGACCTGGCTGGACAACACTGTTCCCGACGCAGCCATTGAGCTAGCAGGCCGCTCCGTTTATCGAGCCGACAGGACCGCTGACTCCGGCAAACTCAGAGGTGAGGTGGTGTGTATCTATATTAATAACACCTGGTGCACATCCGCGGACATTATTAAGACGCACTGCTGTCCTGATATTGAGTATCTGGCTTTGAAATGTAGACCCTTTTATCTCCCGAGAGAGCTTACTGCCATTTTAATCACGGCTGTTTCATCCCCCCGCGGGCTAATGCTAGGCTAGCACTGGAGCAGCTACATGATGCCATCAGTAGCCAGCTGAATGCACATCCAGAGGGAGCTGTGATCGTGACAGGAGACTTTAATCTGGTTGTATTGAAGATGTGCTGCCTAAATTACATGCTAATGTGCATTTCCCAGCCAGACAGGACAACATTCTTGATCAGGTTTATACCAACATCCCTGGAGCATACAGGGCTGCTCCATCTCCACACCTGGGACTATCTGATCATCTCTCTCTGTATATGATTCCATCTTACAGACTCCTGATCTATAGAATGAAAACAGCTTTTAAAACTATCCAAGTCTGGAAGGATGAATCAACTTCAAAGCTACAGGACTGTTTTGAAAGTACAGGCTGGGAGTTGTTTACCCAGGACACAGACTTGGAGGAATACACCACCTCTGTTCTAGCCTACATAGTCTTTTGCACTGAAAATGCCGGGCCGAGTCCTGAAGGCATGTGCAGACCAGCTAGCAGGTGTGTTCACGGACATTTTCAACCGGTCCTTACAGCAGGCTGTAGTCCCCACATGCCTAAAATCAACCACTATAGTGCTCGTGCCCAAGAAACAGGCAGTGAAATGCCTGAATGACTACCGCCCAGTTGCCTTGACACCAATAATAATGAAGTGCTTTGAGAGGCTGGTCCTGCATTACATCAAGGACATCATTCCTGCTGATCTGGACATCCACCAGTTTGCTTATAGGGCAGACAGATCAACGGAAGACACCATCTCAACTGCACTGCACATGGCCCTGACCCACCTGGAGGGCCCCAACACCTACGTTAGAATGCTATTTGTTGATTTTACATCAGCATTCAACACCATCTCCCCCCATAAACTGATAAACAAGCTTGGCCATCTGGGACTAGACACCACACTCTGCTCCTGGATCCACAGCTTTCTCACCGGCAGAACACAGAGTGTCAGAGTAGGAGAGGTGACATCATCCACACTCACATTGAGTACAGGAGCACCTCAGGGCTGCGTCCTCAGCCCGGCCCTGTTCACCCCTTTTCACACATGACTATACCCCCATCCACCCCTCCAACACGTCTGTAGTTTGCTGATGACACCACCATAGTGGGATTAATATCTGACAACAACGAGACCCACTACAGGGAGGAGGTCCAGCACCTGGTCAGCTGGTGCTCTGAAAGTGACCTGGTGATGAATACCACCAAAACAAAAGAGATCGTTGTGGACTTCAGGAGAGCCAGGAAAACGACCCCCCCCCCACCTCTCTGCATAAATGGAGAGGAGGTGGAGAGGGTCAGCAACATCAAGTTCCTGGGTCTCCACATCACCAGTGATCTCACATGGACCTCCAACACCTCCCTACTTGGTCAAGAAGGCTCAGCAGAGACTTTTCTTTCTGCGGAGGCTGAGAAAGGCCAAGCTCCCCTCACAGCTTCTCATGAACTTCTACAGGAGTACGACTGAGAGCATTCTGTGCTACTGCAGCACAGTCTGGTTTTCCAGCTGCACCGCTGGAAACAGAAGGGACTTGGCCCGTGTTGTGAAAACTGCACAGTGGATTGTGGGAGCACAGCTTCCCAGCCTGGACTCTGTCTATGCTAGCCGGCTGAGGGAAAAGGCCAGCAGCATCGCCAGAGATCCAGGACACAGACTGTTTGTCCCCTTTCCATCAGGGAAAAGATTCCGGTCATTCAAAACAAAAACCAGCAGACTGCGGAACAGCTTCTTCCCCAGAGCTGTCGCTGCCATCACACCCCCCACCCATTGCCCCACCATCACACCCCCCACCCATTGCCCCACCACCCAGTCATTCCCCCCCTCCCAGTTCATCTGTGCTGCTAATTGTCGTGTTCTTCAGACAAATTTCGTTGTACTTCTGAACAATGACAATAAAGTCTCTTTTGGTAGATGATATGAGAAATGATGTAAGGAAATTTATTTTATGAGCTTTAAGATTTAGAACTTATTAATATTTTATCACAACATACATAATATATTGTTAGAATGAAAAATATTCCAGTAGTAATGTGATAGATTTTTTTTTGTGCTATCATGAAAATCTCTCATATTAAGAAAAATAATTGTTAGAAAAGTACATTCCTCATGTTAAATAGTGAAACTTATTCCTGGCCTGACACTAATATGCTTCCCTAAATTAGATCTTCAAAAGATGAGTTGAAAAAATTTAATTTTGAGTTTTTAATTATAGAACTGATCAATTTGTATACATAACCATATTATTTGTTGAAGTTATCTCATTGTAATGTAAAACATTTTATTTTATCAATACATAAATAATAAATTGGGAAAACAGAAAAGATTCTTGCTACAATACAATAGGTCTGTTGTCATAATAATATGCAGATATCTTATTATAATGTGAAAAACATCTTGTAACCAATTTTCACGTTATACAGTGACACTGACCTGATTTTCTTTTGCACTGATTATACACTACTGTTCAAAAGCTTGGGGTCACTTAGAAATGTCCTTATTTTTGAAAGAAAAGCAGTTTTTTTCAATGGAGATAATATTAAATTAATCAGAAACACAGTCTAGACATTGTTAATGTGGTAAATGACTATTTTAACTGGAAGCTTCAGATTTTTAATGGAATATCTCCATAGGGGTACAGAGGAACATTTCCAGCAACCATCACTCCTGTGTTCTAATGCTACATTGTGTTAGCTAATGGTGTTGAAAGGCTAATTGATTATTAGAAAATGCTTGTGCAGTTATGTTAGCACATGAATAAAAGTGAGTTTTCATGGAAAACAAATAGAAATTGTCTGGGTGACCAAAAAAGTTGGAATGGTAGTATACATACAATGGAGAATATTTGTATATAACCTGTGCATCTCTAGGATTGCATTTAACTGTTGCCTGCTATAGATCCAAATTCACAAATAAATTAAAGTGAGCAGTAATGTAAAATGTTCAGTTTCGATGAACACTATATTCAGTTGGACCCACCAGTTTCGGCTCTGCTCTCCTCTCCCCGGTTGATGAGCAGATACCGTGGACTCTCAGGACAGAAAGGCAGAACCAGGTACTGGGTCACAGCCGGGATCAGAGATAGAGACAACATCATTGCCCAGTCATGTTCAGTTCCCAGCACCGTCTCCAGACCAGCCACCTGCAGCAGACAAACGCACAAATACAAGAACAGAGTTGTATAATTTTTACGTTTTTTCTGGGTCATTTTAGCCCATTAAACAGAAATTAGGTCATTGGAGCTTCATGAAGCTCTGCTAAATGGGCAGTGAAATGGAAAGCCAAATTGAATGTGAATTAAAGTTCATCATGATTTAGTGCGTATATATTTTTTTAAAAGACCTCAAATTCTTGTATACGAGCTTGTTTCTTGGGAGCAACACCCACAATTATGTCCTGATTTTGTTATTGTGAAGTGTTTTGTCACAGGAGGTGATCATTTACAGTGTAATACCAAAGCAAACTCCCCAACATAGAAGAGGCTAATTCAACAAAGTACAGTCACTAATGGTTTTGCAGTTGCATAAGGAAGAGTAGAATTTTTCTTTTTTTTTTTTTTTTTTTTTTACAGAATCTGGTGCAAAGAATTTTAAAATATCACACTTAGAGTATAGATTTGGTTCATTTTCCCATTAGAATAGCGTGTCACAGTTGAGTAGTTCAAGGACCATTGGAGCTTTTTGGGTTTGATATTTTTAGGTTCTGTTAAATGGTGTCATTTTTGACATTTTTTGTTTCTTTATTCAAAGGTAAAACCTCTTTAAAACCTGCCAGGGGGTTCATGTTGCAGAGGGTTAAGAATAGTTTAGACAAATACATATGGAACTATATGGACAGTTGTCTTTATCCAACCCATAGCAGACTTGAAGAGAATATAATCAACCAACAGTGTCCTCACCATTCCCACCAGGATGCCCGAAGCGAAGGACACCTGATTGAGTGTAGCGAAGGCTCCTCTCAGGTTGGTGGGCGACATTTCCTGGATGTAGAGGGGGTTCATACTCATCACCAGACCGCAGAACAATCCGAACACCAAACGTCCCAGGATCAGAACCTCGAACGACTCGCTGGCTTTGGATGCAAACATCATACAAGCTCCAGCCACAGACAGTCCGTTAGCTATCAGGATGGAGTTACGCCTGCAGAGGAAGTGAAGAGACAAAAGCATTAAAATCAACAATGGAACTGCAAGAATAAGTTCTGCTCTCTGCTCTTTTTACCTGCCATAAGAATCAACCAGGAATTTGACTCCCAGCGAACCCAGCAAAGCTCCAAAGTCCTTAATGCTGACGGAGAGCGACCACAGGAGAGTCAGGCTGTGATCTGGCATCGACTGGTTGTGTCTGGCTCTCCAGGTGTGGTTGAAAAACTCTTCGATGATCTGAAGAAAAAAGATAAAGAGACACAATCTGCACCAGTAAATTCTTTATACTGGGAGTCTGATGGCAGATTTTATAGAAACCAATGGCACAAGTATGTTGAGGAAAATTCTCTCAACAGTCACTTCTATTTTGTTCCCTTGAAACAGAAAAACTTCCCCCACTGTTGGTAAATTAATGAAGGCTTTTTTGACTTCAAGGGTTATCAATAGAAATGCAGGAAGTTAGCTGAGGCTGCAGTTGTGAACAAACATTTACATACACTTGTTTCCAATGACTCTTGTAACTCTTTATTTCTCTGTGATGGAATCATTAAAACACGCTTGCCAGTTTATTCTGGGAAAGACACAATATCCGCTGGGTCAAAAATATACATACAGCAACTTTAATTATCAGTTTTGATGATGTAGAATGCTGTAGTAATTAGATGTTCTTACTAGCATGGCCTCTGAACTCATTGTGAGTGCTTATGATTGACTACAGCTGCTGACTCCTCTAAGCAAATTTAAATATGGCCCATTTGATACATTCATTAGACTCATGACTCAGCTCAATCTTCTTTCTTTTAATTTGGGTTTAGTGTTTTATTAGTAGCTCCTCTTATATCGATGTTTGGTGTGTTGTCGTACATGGTGCGAATCTGTCACTGTTGTTGGTATGTTTGAATGAAGTAAAGAAGCAGCAATGTCACGTATCTAATGTCTGACAATGGCTGTAGAGTACAAGTTTGTACAATATGAAAAACTAGAAGCACTGAATCATGAAAATACGATAATTTCAGGATACTCGTGATGAGTTACTCTGTCAGGAACTATGGAAATGCTGCTGTTTGTATCAACCCTTCTGTCATATTTCCTCCCTCAGCTCCAGTTTGCGCTGCTCACTTTGGCCGGAGCGTTGACGTTGCCGGTGTGGTATCCGATCTGCAGCGAGCCCAGCACCGCCGCCAGGATGGAGGTCAGGAGTGTAGCTGTCAGATGGCTCTGAAACAGTGTACAGGTTTGTCGTATTTAGCTCTTTATCTCACAAGGTATCTCATACAATAACTAGAATTAGATAACTACTACCATTTAAAGTAACACTGAAACACTTCAAGCTAGTAGTTTTTTCAAAATCGGTCAAAAGACTCTGCTTTAGCAGCACATTTTTTGAAGAGGTTGTTTTTTTTGTGTGTGTGTTTTAATTGACAAAAATTATATATACCAATTCATAGTGGGCAATGGCTAATTTAAAAAAGTATTTTACCATCAATATATGAGTTTGACCTCAGCTTAGTGACTCACCTTACTGACCCTTCATGGTTCTCTCCACATAAACAATACGAGGTCTTTTTAAAGGCCAAGGGCTAAAGGAACTACTTTTTTTTTTGTCACATACTGGCAAAATATCATGAATTTTTAGGGTGCTATTCATAATGCTAACTTGTCCCCTCCCTTCCCTCTCTGGCATCTTTCTCTCAGAAGAGCTAAATGATACAAGGACGGAGGAGAAGCTACCAGGTTCAGGTGATGATGGTTACCTAAAACAGCTGTATCACCTCTTAAATCAAACCAACATTTATTAATACATAAAGCTTCTTTACTTAAACGTAAAGTACACCTATGTTTTCTCATACCAAGCTCCCCTCAAAGCCTTGACATCTTTGTGGTGTGCATTTAATAGCAGAGGGTAAATGATTTCTGGTTCATGAAAGGAGAGGAAATGAGGAGGCACAAGTTACCAAAATGCAAACAAACCTCCTTGGATGCCATTAGTCGAAGTGAGGCAGGGTATCACTCCCTCTGGATGCAGGTGCATTTATTGTCTCCTGATTTTATTCCTGTGAAAACCCCAATCATGGCAAAGTTATTAAATAATAGGCATAAACTGTACATAAAAGATGGGTCTGAAACTTGAAGTCGATGTGAAAATGCCCTGCATTCTTTCTAACAGCCAGCAGGGGGCGACTCGTCTGGTTGAAAAAGAAATCTGATTGTATAGAAGTCTATGACAAAGGAGTCTTATTCTTTCTCGATTTGTTAATTCAGTAAACATTTTCCTCATGAGATTATGGACTCAGTTGCTACTTTCAAGACTTCTTCTATCCAGCATGATGTTCATTTTGTAAATTATGGCCTCATTTTTAGCTAAATGCAACTAGCTAAAAAAAAAGATTGCAAATTATCGATTCCTGGTGCCATTTATCATTTAATAATCTGTTTCGGCCCTGAAATAAACATATTAGTTGACCCCTATTGTGAAAGCTATTGTACCAGTGTACATGTTCAAGTTCTCAGTCAGATTCGCCCCTTGCTTGTCATGTCCAATTTAAAGAAAAAAGAACAAAAAAAAGGACAGCGACAACTAAAAAACGAAATAGTAGTCCATAAAACAAGGCATCGAAGTTGCTATGTCCATCTTTTATATACAGTCTAATAGTTAAAGATTTTGACACTTGTACATGATGACAAAAATACTTTACATGTGACCTAAAAGCCAGAAGATGTAGACATTTGATGCATATGGCTGAATTCACGCACTTTCAATTACATGGATCAGTCAATTGATGTTTGTTTGTTTTTTTAGTGTTTTAGCTATTTTACTCACACAGAGATTTCTTTTTCCCATTATTATTTTTTTTACATATTATTTTCTCCTAGCTGCATCACCGTAAGACTTTCTTTAATCTACACACATTCTCATTCATGATATATTTTTATAACATACATATAGGTAAAAAGACTGTCTGTGCACATGAAAAGCTAATGGAAATGTGTCATACGCTTGCTACTTACAGATTCGTTTTGCTTCTCTTTATGCCAACTTACCTTTAGCGTGGAGTAAAGCAGGCGGCTCGAAGCATCAACAGAAAAAGTAGAAACCTGGTACAACCTGTGTGCGTGTCGCGTCTATATCTACATATCTAAATTAGCATCTCATTCCCGAGTGTCGGACATTGATCCCGTCTTCATCCCTGAGACATGACTGCGTTTATCTGAACACACCACCACTTGAAACTACATTCAGTCACACATATTGGACCGGTGCTGAAGTCACACCCAGCTGGTGAATTTGGGGCAGAGCTGACAGAATGGCAGCCGAGGGCCTCTTCTGGTTCTCATGGACCAGCTGATCTGCATCCTGACTCCAGACTGACTCAGGATCTGTAGACCTGCTGGAACCAAACCTCAAGTTAGCTCTAGAAACAGCACAACTGCTCCCCAGTCAGGGCTTCAGAGGAACTTGTTTCCATTTGGCATTTTGGCAGTAACACAGCGATGTGTTTTAGCTGTTGGTCTGTAGGGACGTTAACCTCCCTGCACACTAACCCACAGAGACTCCTGTCACCATGGGGACAAAAATTAGGGTCATCTACTTTAATTTTCCTCCATTATTTTCAGTGTTTCCCAAAGAGCAGTTATGCTCTAATTGATATGCAATTAAGCAACTCGGTCAGCGGTGTTTTCTCTGGTAATTTGCCAACATTAGAGTAAAAAGTGACAGATATGGTAGCGTAAAATGTCCGTCTATTGTTTGGAGAAACTAAATCGTAACAACAGATATAAACAGCTGCAGCATACTTAAGTGCATGTTGTAGAGCTATAGATGCTGAGGAGGTGTTATATGTTGCTCTACAGGATGGTCTTTAAAGGCAACACCCCTCACACAATGCTGTGACAATTTAGAGCCTCAAGGATTTAACAGACGGTGCTTGGATGAAGTGTAATATGCATGTGTGTGTGCATTTCCCTTCTGTGAAAACAGCCCTAATATTGTCCTAAAATGCTCCCTGCTGGTCTGCAGCTCTGACTGGAGCTATATTAATGTATTATAGTGTTCCCAAAAGTGGACAGATTATGGACAAGGAGGTAAAACGTGCAGATAACAAGAGAGGGGGATAGATTGAGTATCAAAAAAGTAGCATTTTGAGTCACACTGCGTTTTTTTACATTGAATCGTATGTTGTCACATAAAGGAGTCGTCTGATAGTAAATCGGAGCAGGAGTGATTTAATAAGTTGGTGTTTTTTCCTGATTACTTTGAATTTTACATTTTGAATAGAAGTGAATTATTGTGTTTGTGCAAGTTAGCTTCTTTCTTGGTCATTTTTATGCAGGTGAAGAGATTCAATTGTTGCAACAAAAAATGTGGTCGTGTGTGGCCTTTATTTTAGACAGAATAATAATGCTACGGTGCGATATGGTGGATGTTCAGGCCAGGATGCTGTGTGATACCGATAGGTTTGGTTTTTGTAGTGCACACAGTAGCTTCTAATTCTGGTGCTAATAGCAGCAGTAGTCACAGATCTGTCAGAGATACAGCTCCTCAAAAATGCCAACATGTGCACTGCAGATCTTCACAAGTGCTCCAGTATTAAACTTCCAATACTTGATGTGTTATGTCTTGATGTGAGATAAAACAATATTAATTAAGGCTATTAAACATTGATAACTCACTCAGACAGCTGCTGTACTCTCCAAACGTACACCGTTCCATGGCGGAGTAACAAGAGGCTCCACCAGATGGCAGGGTTAGAGTTATGGCACAAACAGCTACTCCAGCTAATGTGTAGTATTTGAAATGTGCATTATCCCGGAAAATGGTGTCAGATATTGGCAGATCCCAAATATTAAGTGACTCTGATTGAATCAGGAGCAAATGAACTTGACATTCCGTGACATCGATTTTAGAATCCATATTTCTTATTTGTAAACTGGATGTTGTTTGGCTGTTTCCCTTTTATAACACTCATAAAAACTTACAAAACTCCTGTAATTGTAATTATAGTGCAGATAAAGATAAATTTATTTCAAAAATCCAGCTTCTGCTTTGTTTTTCTCCACATTAATTCACTTCCGTTACCAACCTGCTAGTTGCTCTTTAAGGTTTGCAGCCTTCTGGTCTTGATGTTTGTATGATCCGGTCCTTCATGTTTCTAACAGTAAAGGTAATTATCTTTGTTTCAGGTTTGCGTGCAGATTGGTGTATGAACCTGTGGGGGGTTGTGTGTGCATATGTTGTATGCATTTCCCATAATTTCCACCTATGAAGTCATACTGTACTTAAAATCTTAATCTCATTATTCCACTGCTTTATAGTTAGCTGGAGAATTGCATCGTCGTTACGGATGAGTGAGATTTAATGTAATCCAGTCTTACTGACTGAATGTGAGCGTGCATATTTGTCTGTTTGTGTGCTTGTTTGCATTCTGTACGCCTCTATGTACAGAATATATAGGTGCACATAAAGCATTTCCACTAGTAAATACAGGTTATAAGCGGCTCATCAAGATGAAATCATGATGTCTGTTAAACACACATCTGCCTCCGAAGCCAATCCAAAAGCCCCATAACTGATGCTTAGCGCCAAGATGCAGGAGCCAAAAAATAAATAAAAGCATAAAAAAAGAAGGATAAACATTCCCCAGACTCACCACAAACCACATCATTTGTGCATGAAAATGATTTTTATCATTAAACTTAAGTCAAATATGTACAAATAACTATTAAGTGGCCCCCGCGGCCTGGAGGTGATGAAAAGCAGATAATTCTAGTTCACAGAAAAACCTGCACTGCACTGACTCACAGCAGAAGACAGAAAACAGATAAACTTCAACTGAAAAGGTACTTAAAAGCAGCACCAGCTTCATAGTTAACAGCTTTATTCTGTGTGCTGTGGAAATTTGGTCTGCAAATGACGATTATTTTCAAATTTGATAAATTCTTGATCAATCAATTAGTTGTTTGGTCGACAAAAAGTCACAGATATTCAGTTTACTTTCATATAGGAGGAAAGAAACCAGAAAATATTCAGATTTAAGTTGGCGATTAATTTAATAAATGACTAATCGACTAATCGAAGCAGGTCCAGTGTAAGTTATTCATAGCTACATTTGAAACAATGCACATTTTAGATGTTATTTTGTTATGTTTTTTTGTTATGTCAATACCACAATTACATGAAAAGAAGAGAAAAAAACAAAAGATTGCGCTTTTCGATAATAAAATTGAATTTGTGCATATTTCAGAGTTTATTGAGGCATAAAATCGCTGTTTGTTTCTACCACCTTCATAGTAAACATCTTTTTTTTGTCTAATTTGTTCAAATTAAGCCGGCAAATAATGATTATTTAAGTTTTTGATTGAGTAGTTGTTTGGTCTAAAAAATGTCTAAAAATAGTTTATCAGTGTTTTTGATCTGCAACATGAACATACTCAGTTTACTTTGTTTGAATTTCCCTCGGGATTAATAAAGTATCCATCCATCTATCTGTCCATCCATCCGATATTCACATTTACGAAGGTGAAAACAGAATTTAGATTTTTCGTTTTAAAAAAATGTTGACAACCAATAGATTAATCACAGCAACTCCAGTTTAAGTCATTCATACCTACTTTTCAGACTAATTAGGAATGGTGACATATTTCATATGTTGTATTATTTGTTATATGTTCTTTTCCAACACTGGAATCACATATTTTGTACTTTTGTGTGTCTATTTAATGATTAATTTCAGGCCTTAGACAACATAAGACTGTGCTTTTGCTATAGTGAAATTCAATCCAGCCATATTTCAAATTATGATTAATTGTCAACTTAAATTAATTGCCAACAATTTTGCCAGTCGACTACTGACTTTCAGAATTATTTAAAGAAAAATAATCAAAATTTTTTGTTTACAACTCACTTAATATGAAGGTTTTCTGGTTTCTTTCTCCCTCTATGAACATAAACTGAATATCTTAGTGTTGTAGCTTTGATTGACCATTTTTACACATTTGTTCAGACAAAACAACTAATCGATTGCTTATAAATTGGTTGATTAGACGACATAAGATTGTGCTTTTACTGCAGTGCAATTCAATCTGTGCATATTTCAGAGTAAATTGAGATGAATTGTCAACTTGTGAATTAATTATTAGCTATTTTGATAATTGATTAGTGACTATGGTAAATAAAAAAACTTTATTCTTTGTTTAGAGCGTCTTGAATGAGTATTATCTGGTTTCTTTGCTCTTCTATGAAAGTAAACTGAATATCTTTATGCTGTGGATGAAACAAGATAAGGCTTTGACAGTTTTTACACATTTTTTCAACCAAACTACTAACAAGAATTAAGAATTAGCTAATTGTGCAACATAAGATTGTGCTTTTACAAAAATGAAATTCAATTTGTGCATATTTCAGGGTAAATTATGACATAAAATTACAGTTTATTTCTACTTTCCAAAACTTAAATTCCCTCTATCTGTAGTTTTATACTTATACCTGACCTCTGGTGACTCTAATCCATCCTCAAAACCACCAGATTGTATCTAAAACAAATCCATAAACCCTTCAGATGTCCTCCTGGCACAGTAGAGCACAAAAAGCGAGTAAAGACCGGTTAGCGTTGGGGGGAAAAATGCGTCATCCACCTGCAAGCTCTGTTCCTGCAGCTGAGTTCCTAATCAGCGTGTCTGGAACATGACCCTTCACCCGGAGCCCTGGCCTCCTGTAGGCGAACCCCTGACCCTGGATGGCAGCTGGGCAGGTGCTGCTGCAGCCTCACAGGGCCACAAATGGTGCAGCGCTAATGTTTCGCCATCACACAGGCTAATGGCCCCCTCTAAATTACCTGTAATGGTGTTTTTGATCTGTTTCTAAGTGTTTCAATGCACCACAAAGCAGGAAGAAAAAAACTATACAAATTTACTCATCACAACCAAAGCATGTGGGAAAAGGGAAATAGTAGGTCTTTGTGTTGGACGACTACTTCATGAACTGACTGAATTCACAATGAGACAAAAAAAACTTGCTAGTGTGTTCATTTGTTTATAAGCCCAAGCAAGCAGATTCTTGCAGTGTCTTTGCTCCAAGCACATTTTTATTCAGTTTTACTCCAATATACCGCCGTGAACCTAAATGGAAACAGAATAACTGTGGCTAGAAATATAGAAAAATCCTAAAATGTCCTCTCCTCATGCGGTAAATCCTAAAGCAAAACAAAAAAAAGAGAAAAGAAAGAATTTGTTTGATATTTTTAGCACAATTAAAAAAAATCTGGAATCCACATGTGCAACATTTTACCAAAGAACCTCTCAAACACAGCAGAGGCTGATGGAAAATGAATGGGGAAATAAACAAAGAGTTAAATAATCACAGCAAACTAAAAAAAAAAAAAATGACGCTTTAGAGTAAAGTTATAGTCTAACATAGCATCTTGGTGTACAAGTACAGAACTTCTGAGGAAACGTCATTAACTTGTGAAACCTCAGGCAGTTTCTTGCCGTTTCTTTGCGCCTGCCACATTTTTATTCACTGTGGGTTCATTTTTCACTGCAATATAAAATCTAGGTCCTCTATGGAAACTGAACAACCATGACTAGTAGTAGAGAGAACTCAAAAATATATGTTGTGTAGCAGAACAAAGTTCTAATGCCATAAATCATTAATGAAAAGAAAAATAGAAGTTGATAAATAGTAGATATTTTACTAGTTAATGTTGATGTTTCACCATGTTGAATGTATCGTGTAACAGCTTGCTGACATCTTGCTTTTCTGTGTACCGTATTGAGCCAAGCTGCATTTCTTTAATTGATCAAATGTGTTTTATTTCTCCCTCAATCTCTGATTTGTTTCCATACTTGTCTCCTATCTGCTTTGTGCAAACACTGCCTGCAGTTCAGCCGAATAGTCCCTGAAGTTTTGTCACATGACTGGCTTAACAGTTGTGCCTAGGATGGATGATATTTAAAATATTTTCACAGAATCTGGCGCAAATGGTTTATTTTGGTAATTTTTAAAAAATGGAATATGTAGAATAAAGTGATTTTGGTGAAATCACCTGACACATGATTAGTTCAAGCACCATCTGAAAGTTGAAAATCTGGCAGTTCTTTCTGATTTTACACTTTATGATACAATAACGACGTCCAAATTCATCAGTGGATTTTGGGGTTCAGAGGGTTAATATGCACCAGAAACGTGGATTATAAATGTTCAAATCATCAGTTGGGGGGAAAAATAACAGCTTTAACTTATCTTTGATTAAGTATGTCACTGAATTGTAATCCATTCATCTTTTTAAGTCATTTAGTGAGTAAAATGTGAAGATGATTTCTTTAAATTCTTATTCAATCCAACCAAAAGTACACAATCCATCCCTGACATTAGTGTTTTATCACTAAACCCTTCTAACTTTGGCACCATGTAATTGAGGGTGTTTAATGTTTTATGTGTAGATATTTCTCTAATGGGTAAAATCTGTCAAGTTTTTCACACTTTGGGTAAGTGAGCAGCACACAAAGCATTTCAAACACGACTCCTTTCTGAAAGTTAGATAACGGAGAGTTCTAAACCTCCTGAAACAGCATCAGGCAGCACCTGTACTGCAAACACGTCACTTTCACAACCCAAATTCCAGCCTTCACCTATGAAACCCCTGCGGCAGCCTGCCTCCCCTCCACCCCACCTTCAACAAAGCCGAAAACACACACACACACACACACACACACATGCATCCCTAAGCAGCTGCGTCATTATAAAACTCTTTTGAACTTCTCACTGGAAGTCAAATGCCACATGTGTCAGTACAAGACAGATGTACTGCAGCTGCCTCTTGGCTCCAGTTTCATCTGTGATACCACCCTCTCTCTCTCTCTCTCTCTCTCTCTCTCTCCACTGTTTCCAAACCTCCCCCATCACCGGGACCCTCACCCCGAGCCCTCCCTCCGCCTCCCATCATGCACTGACAACATCCGCACCTTTGAAGTCCCATCCCTAAATCAGAGCATCTCGCCCAAACGAGTGCATCTTTGGAGTCTAGTTTCGACTTTGAAACACGCTCACCATTAAAAAAAAAAAGCGATTTTAGCAATTTGTAATGTTGTTAAAACAATGTCTACTGTAAAGTATTGGAACATGAACTTGACATGAAACGGCAAATGCAAAACTCTTGGGAAAACTTGCACCGCTCAAGCAGTTTCTTGCCGTTTCTTTGCTTCTGCCACATTTTTATTCACTGTGGGCTCATTTTTCACTGCAACATAAACTCCTGCACCTCTATAGAAACAGCACAACAGTGGCTAGAAGTATAGAAAATGTGTAAATAACTTGTGTATGGTTTAACAAATTTCTAATGCCGTAAAACAAAAAAAAGTTGACTTTATTTGAGAAGTATTTTATGAACTTTTTCTAAAAGCCTAGAATCCACATGTACAGCATTTCTCCAAGTGCCCACAGTTGTTACCATTACCTGAAAAAAAATCTGACTCCACATATTATAGATATTTTACTTCTTACTTTTCTACAAGCTCCACAAATATTTGTCACACTACCCTGCACTTCAACTCTAGATAGATATTTCACCAAGCTGAATGTACCTAACAACAACACAAATCATGCTGCATCAGTGAAATTAATAAAACACATGACTTTTATTTCAAATAGTTATTGTCAGATCATGAAATTCAGTTGATTGAAACAGTTCAGTATGTGTGAAATCGTGTTCATGGATGAATTTCCAGCTTGCAGTGAACCGTCTTCTCCATGTGGGGTCAGTATTGAACTCCTCCTCCTCTGCAGAGAGGTTTTCAACTGTCCAGACTGAGCACAGCTTAAACAGGTGTGGCATAAAACCCTATCAGGATCACTTGTATGTTATAGTTGGTGTTTTCTGGCATGATTGTCAACCTTTAAAAATGCTTTTGTTGTTTGTCATTATGTAACTTTAGTCCAAGCAGTGTGAGAGTTGCAGAATAGTGAACAGTAGCTCTTTACTTTGCACACTTTTATGTTCTTATAGATGTAAATGACCGTTAAATCCATGATTTTAGTTTTCTGGAAGCCAAATTCAACTCTTAAATCAGTTTCTACAAAGGTCAGGTTCTAAGAAGTGTTTGTTTCTCAGTTGTTCTCACTGTCAGGCGTCTACAGACGTTTTTCTCATTACGTCTGCTTTGAATTTATGCCACACTTCAGGTGGGAAACAACATGAACTCCACAAAAAGCGTGATGCAACCCAGGTGTAAGCTACTGCCATGTGCCAGGATGCACCTCGTAAACTGCAGCACTTTATCACTGTGGATTCCCCTCTCTGAAAAAAACATGTTCTTTTTGGCATTTTTTTGTGTAGTTTCATTTTATTTTGTATCTGTTTTGCCACAGCAGCACCTCAAACCACATCATTTACATCGACCAGTTTCACCCAAAGATAACATGTGTCAGCGTTTTGCTTTCCATCGGATCCAATTTCTTCAGCTGTGAATATTATCTAAACATGTTGAGAAGCTTGTTAGGACTTTTTTCTTTTAAGCTGGAGAGGAGGAAGACAGTTCTGGCTTTTCCCCCTCCATTAGACTGACAGTCATCTGCTTGCTATACGTCCCCCCATCGTGATTTGCAGTGATTACCAGCCTGTTAGGTTGTTTTAGATCTCGCATGTGATCTGCAGCTCTGCAGCGTCTGGAAGCACTTCAGCAGACACACACAAGCCTCAGTGTCCAGACCTAGAACTGAAACAAGAGAGACTGCACAGCCCTCAAAGAAACACAGGTTTCTCCTCTCATTCTTGGCATAACTGTCCGGTTCAAATTGGACGCGACTGGACTTGTGATTGCAGCGGATCAAGCCCCAGATACCGTATACATTCAGACTGTGTGCAGCGAGGGAGACGGGAATCGTAAAACACAAGCCGAAACTGTAAAATAACCTCAGCAGAGATAAAACAAACAGTCCTCAGAGCTGATAACATACAGTCTGGCCTAAACTTTTCAGTGCTGTGAATTAGCTACTGTAACAGCCTAATGTTTGACACCATGTAAACAGACAGAAAAGTGTATATATGTGTTTTTCACAAGAAGCCAGTGAACACCCAGATGCCCCCACAATGAAATTTAGTAAAACAAACAAACATAGGTTATTGTACATATTTACAATAGGAGCCTTTTTTTTTTTTTTTTTGTCTCATGTTCATGAGCCGTAGCAGCGACTCTTGGGAAATACACAACTCAAAACAAATACACAGGCATTCAGACCACAACAGCAAAAGCATGATTCTCCAATTTTTGAAGCTCAATTGTTCCCAAATGTAAGGAAGAAATCTTTATTTATTTATTTTGTTTTTACATTCCAAAACTCATAAGTGTTTTTCCTCCCTGCTCAGTCATTTTCCTGTTAGTCCGACACTCTGGGGGGGTGTTTTAAAATAAATTGCAGTGTCTTACACAACATGCACCGTGTTTAGTGTTTCCCAGACTGACATTAGCTGTTGGAGGACAGACAATATTTTGAATTTACATACACAAACTCTACTCTGATATAACTGAGGAGGCGCCAATATTTATTTTCTGAAGTGATGTTCGTAAAAGCCACGTCTTGCTTACAGTAAACTTGAATATGATGTGGGCTGATAAAAACAAGATGTAAACTCCTCACTGCATTTACTGGTTGGGGTTAGTCATCTGTGGCACCTGTTTTTACTGGTACTATTAGAGTTATATTTAAAACTCACTTTCTGGGCTGTAATCTGTTTGGGAAAGGTAAAATCCCCACCAGGGGGTCAGAGATCTGTTCATGTTTGTCACAGGAAATGGTGAGTGAACTCAAAAAGTCATTACTATAACAGAAGGAATTCAACATCAGAATATTGGTGAAAAAAAAACAATGTCACTCAGGTTTGATTGTGTAAAACATGAACATTATCTTTGTAGGTTAACAGAAACTGGCCACAGTGATGTGTATCATGACGTAAAATTACACATAAAACAACGTTCCAATTGTAAACCTATGGCCTTCGTTATGGTTTGAACTTAAAGCTGCGTTAAACGATGTGTTTTATCCATCAGCATTAAGTCAAATCTATTGTTAAATCAACCACCAGGTATTATCGCTCAGCACGCATTTTTCTTGTACCTTTTAATTTAAAGTTTCAGTTTTCTCATTAAACTGCAAATATGCTCTATTAAACTAGCGGTACACTGCCCATTAGCATCAAACTGGTGAGCACAGTGGAGCAGTTAGCAGCTAAAGCACCATTGCTGTTTTCCCATAAGCTGGTGGAGACCAAAATGGAGCTAAAATCAGAGTGAATATTTGACTGGAGATGGGACGATTTTCCACTGCAGTAACTCGGAGGTTGTTTTGAGGTGGTCCGAACCTTTGTGCATGTTCTGACCTCAAGAACTCAACATATTTCAGGGGTGATACTTTTGAAAACTGCTGTACGGATCTAATGTTGTACTGAACGCTGTCCCACGTTGTAAGTGGAAACAGAAACAATCAAAGGGCCCATTATGGCACCTTTTCTGTAAACGCTCATGCCACCTCACAGCTGGGCCAAGTTTCTGCATCAGAAAACCACTGAATGTTGCCTTGTTTGGGTTCACATGTAAGCACAACTTTATATCGCAGCCTTTTGGGGTTATGTATCATTAGGAACAAGTTAGTGAACATAGTTGCGCATGAAGCTCTTTTCCCAGCAGCTGGTGGAGACCAAAATGGAGATAAAACAATAGTAACTGTATACTTTTTTCACTTCAGTATCTTGTGAGCTATTTTAAGGTGATCTGCATCTTAAGAACAGCCTCTGTGAACCTCTTTTAGGATTATTTTGCAGCCCTACATGTACCTTCTCCAGAATAGGTATTTTTGAAAAACTGCTGTGCGGGTGTCAACGCTGCTTGAGAAAACAATAAGCACCATATTTCTGCTGTCTGAAGGTCCTCACAGCAGTCTTTTCTCAAATCTGGCCATCTTCAACCTAAAATTCCCGAAATAGGCGAACAAAACAAATTCTTAAAGTTAATGTACAGTGGAAACTGACCCTAACCCTAAATCCACCATCATAATGGAAACAGAAAATCCTGCTGAATGTTGCTGTTTCAGCTACATCAGCAAGGACAACTTTACAAAGCTATGTTTTGCAGTTTATGTGTCTCAGGTTTTCTGAGTTAATCAACCATTATTTGCTAAAAACTAATGAATGCAGCTTTAATACTTTATGTTCATGCTAACATATAGGCTACAGTGTAAAGTTGTATTCGTAGGATTGTGTATGAACAGTACCAGTGTTGAGGAGATGCATTACTGCAAAAGTACTGCTTTACATATTTTGCAGCTGTCAATCTGCTGCTATTTACTTTCTATCTACTGTAATTATTTGCGCTTGTTAGCACAAACTTAGCAAAAATAAAGGAGAAAATAACTGTCAAGGCATTTTGTGCAGACAACATGTTAATAATAAAGCTAGTAATAATAACAGTAAAATTACAAACTACACACAACACAATGAATTTGCATTGGTTTTAGGTCACACAAACAGTACTTTAAGGTAAGTCATGGGAAGAGCCACTTACAGCTAGCTTTCCCCAACACTGGTACGTACAGGACTTGGCAAACACCATAAACACCTGATCCTTGAGCCAAAATGTTAATGTATCTAGAAGGTTTTGTGCAACACAAGGGGGTTTCTGCAGCTAATTCTGTGCTGATAAATTAGACTCCGTGGTCACAGTTTAATTCCAATACATGCCATTGACTTCAAATTGCATATTCACATGCAACATTCATTTAAATTGGTCTGCACTGATGTAGCTCTTCCTTTTGAGCAACATTTGGACTGGATGTGATTAAATAGTGTGTTCCTATAATGTATTTTTAGACAAATTTTGAAGTATTGCATTAGAAAAAGTTAACTGAAATGAAAAGATGTGAAAGTTTTTATGCTCCTTAAGGTGGTTTTCAGAGTTCTGATGTAGCAAGTTTCTTTGCCTTCAGACAGCAAAAAATGTCAAATTCCAGCTGACATTAAAGAGTAATTACAATTTTCCCAATAAAAGGCAGTTCAAAAAGACTATTTTCAATTTTTCAATGACAGATGACCAAAGTTTTGCTTGTTTCTTCTTTTTGCAATTTTTTTTTAGCAGTTTCCAGCTTCTTCTACTCTGTTTATTACAGATATGTTGCCTATACTGCCACCTTCTGGCAACGGCATGAAGCCGAGTTAATTCGCTCCAAAGCACATAGTGGAAAAAAGCCTAATTTTCTTTTCATTTCTTGCAACCTGGCAGTTATCTGGAAACACGGCTACCGTAAGCTCATTTTTTTATGATTTCGCACTTGCCTGTGCAATGCTATTTGTTACAGGCGGAATAGAAGCTTAATTTAATTGCCACAAAACGTGCATTAGTGCCTGTTCTTATCTGAGGATTGAACGAATCAAAACAGCAGACTGAACACACAGGGAGATGTGGTAACACACACAATACTTGCTCCTCCAGTGGTGAGCCTGTCATCCCTTCACAAATATATTCTCATTCTTACCTTCAAATTTTCAGTCACTTCAAAAGAAAAAAAAACACGTAAAAACAGATAAAATGTCAAACATAGGGAGGAGAAAGTGCAAATATTTTGGCGCCGCTTCGTTTTTTCTTTTCTTGATTTTCTGTTCTTTTTGTTTTTTTTTCTTTTTAAAAACTCAGGAACTTCTTAATTTTTCTGCTCCATCTTTCTCTTTCCTGTCAGCAAGCGTACAGATGCCTTCCCTCTGTGCCCTCTGCTCTCGTCTCAGCTCCGCGATCCTTCTCTTCTCACACCAGACGACCTACTGAGAACAGAAAAAACAAAAGAAAATGTGTTCAGACGGCTTTTGCACGACAAGACGAACATCTAATATCTGTAATGTACAGGAGGGATTACTGTTGATGAAGACTGTGTGAGTCCAGGTTGTTTTTTGACAAACCTTCATCAGTCAAATCCTTCAATGCGCAAACACACGTCAGTGCTGTTTGTGGCTTTTTTGTGCAAGTGTGTGAATGTTTCTGTGCTTTCTGTGTGTGTGTGCATGTGTCTGTGTGTGTGTGTGTGTGTGTCTGTGTGTGTCTGTGTGTGTCTGTGTGTGTGTGTGTGTGTCTCTGAATGACCATATGGGAAGCAGATTCATCCTTTCTTTCTTAGTCTTTTCTTCAGTTAAACAACGAAGCTGAGCGTAGAACCAAAACTTAATGTAATATATACTCTATTTAGTATTTTTTAATTTGCCATGCTGTTTTTCTGTCTGTATATTACGTACATTAACCCTCTGAGAAAATATTATTGGAGAAAAAAAAATACAATTATACCATTTATCAGAGCCAGGATAGTCAGATTCTAATCTTTACGGCAGTCCTTGAACTCAACATGCAATTCATTCAGAAAAAATAAACAAAATCTAAGCTTAAAATCAGGATACTTCACCAAAATGTCTTTATTCTACGTGTCTCATTTTAAAATGTGCCAAAAAACTAACAGTTTGCCGCAATCAGATTCTGTAAAAAACTAAAAATTCTGCACTCATTGGCAGAACTAACAAACCATGACTGACTCAGCTGTGACCGACAATAACATGACAAAAATTCTGAGATTTTTTAACTGAACTGCAGGCAGTGTTTAGACCAAGCAGATATAGAAGACAAGTATTGAAACTAAGCTAAATCTGCCAAAAATAAACCATTTGAATCAGATTCTTGCCGCAACTCAGGCGCCAGTCATTTGACTATTCTGCTGAACTGCAGGCAGTGTTTACGCAAAGCAGACAGGAGACACATTTAGAAACAATAAACAATAAAATAAATGCAGCATGGCTCAGAAATGATGAAAAGATGAGCAAGAAGTTGTCAGCAAATTGTTGGAAGATACAATCTGCATGGTAAAATATTTCCTTGAGCTTATGAGCAGAGTATTGTGGAAAGTGCTATGTTTGTAGAGGTTGTAAAATATCTACTAGTATAGTATCTAGAGCCCCTGTTTTTTCCAGTGTTGGTAACACATGGACGCATTCGGAAGCAGCTTTCAGAATTTTTTTTTTCATGACTTATGCCATTCTAACTGTGTCATACTGCACTGAAGCCATTTTTTAAATTTCTTTCTCCTTCTAGACATGGTTGTGCTGTTTCCATAGAGGTGCAGGACATTATATTGTAGTGCAAAATGAGCCCACAGTGGATAAAAATGTAGCAAGAGCAAAAAATACCAGCGACTCGGAGGATTAGAAAGCATCTAATCATGTTAAAATAACCACCTTCTTCTACCAAGTGCATCCTTGTTTTTTTTCCTTCAGTCAGAAACATGTCGACCCTCTTTGTCTCTGTGTTTTCGGTTATGGATTCTGATAATATAGAAGCAACATTTACTGACTGTTATACTGCCGTGCACCACCTCCACTCACACCGTCCATGTGCACCGTCACATGTGCTGCCGTCATGTTAGAACAACGCGATAACTCAACACGTCTCTGAAGTTGTGCGTTGTGCTGCAGTCCTACCAAAAAGTAGGACACTGTGCTGCTCACTCATCAATCAGATCAGAAGGAGATGGGTAAAGAGCTGAGATTGCTTACAGATGGCTGTCAGAAGGGAAAGCCGAGGTTCTTTAGTTAGAGCTCAGGCTGTGGGAGAATCACCAGTTTGTATTTGTGTGCTTGAATGACATTATTTGCGTTTTTGTGCATTAGAGTGGGGTTTGTTGGTGTGTATACAAGTATTTCTTTCCGTCTTTATGTTGTATTCAAGCCTATATGAGCTTGTATATGTGCCAGGTGTGTGCAGGTGAGCTCGCTGTCAGTGTTGCTGATGTTAGCAGTAAAATACAAGTCCAGCTGATTTCACTCTGGAAGCTCCAGGCTCAGACTTTACCGCATCACCATCCGTCCAGATCTCCATAAATCACTGGTTACCTTCCATATGAGCAAGTCTCGTAGCGGATATTCTCACATATACTTTCAGTGTATAAGATAAAATATTATGGCCACCTGACTTTATCATGAGAGGGTAGATCCGGCTGACTACTGTTTGCAGTTTAAGCTTTGATACTGTAAAATAAATGTCAAATTAATTACTGGAAATTAATTAAAATGCAGCACTTAGTTAACCCGTATCCACCCAGACTATGAAATATTTGGGTCATTTTATAGAAATTTTAAGTTCCCATCTGATCTCTTCAGAATCTGCTGGGGTTTTTTTTTAAACTATACAATAACTTTAGTATGTTTAATGAAACAATGCAAATTTCCCATATGGCATATAAATATATTAATAGTATGAAGGTACAATTTTGTATGACATCATTAAACATACTAAAAGTTAATGTATGACAAAGCTGATTCTGAGCAGGTCAGGTTTGAACTACTTTAGGTTTGGTTGATACGATACAGATTTATAGGAGTACTTTTGTTTCTAAGTAGTAGAAGTATTAACACAGCCCTACATTACAGAAAATTGCAAAACTGCGGCTAACAATGAGCCTTTAAAATAATGAATATTACAAGCGCACATAAAGCTTAAAATCATGATGTTTCACCAAAAACACTTTATTCTTTATGTCTCACTTCTTAAAAGTATGCCAGAAAAATTCATAGTCTGGTATTTTTTTCTGCTGAACTGCAGGCAGTGTTTACACAGAACAGATATAGAAGACAAATATGGAAACTAAACTAAATCTGCCAAAAATTAACCGTTTGCATCAGATTAACATAAAAAAACCATAGTTGGACAAAAATAAATAAATGCAGTATGGCTCAAAAATGGTAGAAAAGAGGAGCAAGAAGTTGTCAGCAACTTGTTGGAAGATACGTTCTGCATGATGAAATATCTTTATGACAAAATTCTGCCGCTTTTCAGCTGAACTGCAGGCAGTGTTTACACAAAGCAGATACAGGGTATGGATTTAAACTGAACAAAATCTGACAAAAATACACCATTTGCATCAGAATCTGTAAAAAATTTAATTAATTTCTGGGCTCCATCGTGAAATTGAGAAGCCGATCATGTGACAAAAACTTCAGCTGAACTTCAGGCAGTGTTTACACAGAGCAGATATAGAAAATGAGTATGGAAACAAATTAGAGAGATTGAGAGCAAAATAAAGCATAGCTGATCAGTATAACATTAAAATACCACAGTAGAAGTGACTAGCCAACCCTGGCATCCATGGATAAACCAACTGGACACCAATTTAGTATTAATTTAGGTGAAAAACAGCATGTAAGGAGCTCTTATATGCAGACCAGCTGTCTTTGGCAGCAGTCTGTTAATGGATTTCTCAGTAGTATTCCGTGTCATACGCTGTTTAACTTGGCAAAACTAGTTGCATGTTCTACCTGTTGGACTCTGCAGCACCACAACATTTCCTGATACCTCTTTCCAACCCAAGTGGTGTTGTTCCTCTCCTTAGCTCAGATAAATGTCTCTGTTGTACAGAGCCGGGCGACAGTTGCGCTGATGAATTGGCTTTGCAATTACCAGGCTCCAGAGCAGCGAAGGCTCCTCGCCCTCCTCCTGTCCCAGTCACTGAGGACACTGTCTGTGCCATTAACAACACAAAGCTCCCCGGCCTCTCCCCGGACACCTTGGCCCCACTTGTGATAAAGAGCTGAAAGCAGATCCTGTCTGGCGGTGGATCGCCTCGCCTCACCTGGGACCGACCGATAAAGACGCTTGGCTCGAGAGCTGGGAATCATGGTTTCCCAGTACGCGGTGGCAACAGCGGGGAAAGTTCCTCGGCTTGAGCTAACTGCAGCATCACCAGACGTACAGGTAATAATAATAGTAAGAAAGCAACCTGTATGTAGGCGTCACAGTCCTCTCCGATGACCTGCTGCTTTCAGTGTCAAGCTGATGTCACAGTAATTAAAACACAAGTGGCGAGGAGTAATTGCTGTTGGCTTTGAGAGGACAGGACTCTGGACGCTCTAATGGCGCTGCAGCCTCGGTGCCAGGCCCGCTTAATAATGCCCTCCATTCATCCCTAATGACGGACACAGCCAGGACAAACAGGAGACGAACACAGGAGAGCAGCAAAGGAGACGAGAGGGGTTTGACAGAAAACAGCAGACAAGACACAGAAAGCATAATGCTGTGAGCTGCTCCGTTTCTGTCAGTACGAGCCTCGCCTACACAACGCCGCTGGAATTTTAAAATACGACTCTAAATCACTTCAGCGTTGAGGTGGCAATACTCGTTATGTTCCTTCCTAATCACCAGTCCTTAAAGGCTTAAGATGTGATCACATAGTTGTATTATTGACTGGATTATAATAAACACACAGCATCAATATAAACTATCTCATTACTGGGAAACTACTTTAAAGTGCTTTTTATTTTATTTTCACCTTCATTTTAAGTACCTCCAGTTCTGACTGAAGGTATTGTTGCTGATGTAAGCTTTCCATTTGCATTGATGCCATTTAAGATTTCCAACTTTTGTAATTAAAAGATCTTTAGGTCTGCAAGGTCACTTGTTTGCTTTTGACAACCAATGACATCTGAGATCTGTACTACAGAGCAGGATTCAGGGGTTAGCATGGTAGCTTCAGGTGTAACTCTGGGGTTTTCAGGGTTATAATGCCGTTTTATTACTTAACGGGGCCTATTACTTAATGGCAACTTTTTCAGGTGTAAGTGTGTAAAAGACCACTTACTGACTAATCTATTCTTTTGGAAAATGGCAGCCAGTAAGAGTGTCTCTGCAGAGTCCATCTGAACTCTTTTCTTTCTGTGACAAGTCTAGATATAAGAAATATGATGAGATGAAACTTCATTAGTCCTGAAGACAATTCTTAGATTATAGATTCTTAGTGGAGAGAACTGAAACCTTCCATTCCAAATTATTTGTTCTGTTTACTGCAAGAAATTTCATCAGCATTTTATTTTCTGTTGGCCTTTGTATATTTAGCTATGTAATCCCAAATGTAAAGCCTTGTATTTGTTACCCTTTTTCGAATTCCAATCAGCCTACTTACTGATTTGAAGTAGATTTTAATTTAGGATTTGCTTAGCGTGACTGTTAGACTCAGTGAGGCCAGATAATGAAAACATATGCTGGATGTGTTGAACTTGCTCCATACTACAGGCTTCTGGTCCCTGTCAGTCGGACAGTGCATGTAGTATTACAAAGCAACACACTTAAGGACTGAAACCTGTTTATTTTTTCAGACTGGGTCTTTAAACTGCCAGGAAACTGGGGAAAAGTCCCAGGACTGTCAGTCATGTCGTCATGTTTCTTGGTTTTCTCATCAGCCGGCTAAAACTCAATGTTTACCAAAATATAAACACAAAAATCAGCAAATCCTCATCAAATGTTTGCCATTCTTACCCAATAAACTGTCAGTGGATTATTAAAATTATTGGTAACAAGTCTTCTGTTGATTATTTGAGTGCTTCATATGTTCCTGCTTAAAAAGTAGCATCTAATTTCAAATACAAATCTCCTCATTCTCGACAACAGCTGATGCATTTTGCAAACAAAAGCCTCTGCGAGCGCTCTCACTAGATCCTCCTAATTGTGTATATTTTGGTATCTGTGTGCGAGCATTCATACATGCACAGTCGCATGTGTTTGCACTTATTCGAAAGTGTGTTTACGTCTTTCTAAATGGGATTAAGACTTTTGAAAAGAACATTGTGAGTCCTGCCACTAAACCATTTCTTTGTGTTTTGTTCAATACAGGGAACGAGATGTGTCCAGACCTGCTGCTCATCGAGTGTTAAAGGCTTTACAGAGAGCGTCGCTGCCCTCGGATTCATCCGTAATGAGGTTTCCAGTCTCTTCGGAGGATGGATGCCACCCTCTCCAGCACCTCAAATCTCACACAAGGTATTCACATGTTTTCCTTTGCTGCTGCCAACGTGTCAAGAGAGAGGCACCTCGGACAGATGTCCGCTCAGCCCCCCGAACGCTCGCAATCCTTCAGCCAAAAAAGCACGTACTGTAAACTGTAAATACATCCAACAACACTCGAGCGACGATCCAGAGTTGCGACAGGGCATGATGAGATTTAATGCTTGGCAAAGGCAGCTTGACTTAAAGAGATCCAGGCCATTAAAGAGCAGCTAGGCATACCTGAACACAATGGCTGTCTATCTTAGTTAAGGCAGAATGGTGCCATATGTTCCTACAGAGCCCTGCTTCTTTCATGCAGCTTTTCTTTTCCCTTTGCATTGCTGTACCTCACTCTCCACAGTCATCCTACAGCTCGCAGTGCCTGAGTGGCAGCATAAGCAGCCATATAAAGCTGTCAGGCCGTTTACCTCCAGCTCTTAAGCACGGAGGTGATAGATTCAGTGACTATAGCGAAAACAACCAGCCGAGCTTCCTCCTCTGCCCCCCTTTTCGGTGCTGTTTATCCTGGCAGCCGGGCCCAGGGTCCGAGAACCCTGACGTTATGCCCGCTCAGAGCCGCCGCTCTCCAGGCTCAGCAAGGGCAGCGCCAGCGTAAACACATGACCTCAGTGCTATGTGGCGCTGAACCGGCCCAGAGTCGGCAGCACCGGCGGGACCAATAATCGCTCAGTGGAGGGAATCCCGACAGACTGATGGAGAATAGACGGAGACAGAAAGATGGAAAAAAGACGAGACTGGCTAAAAGACAGACGATCAGAAAGAGTCTCTCTAACATTTGTTGGTTCTTGATGTGTCGCTTCTTGTCTTGTTCAATGCAGAAAAGGAACAATACAAAAATGGCAAAATGGCAAAATAACAAAAAGTCTAGAGCAGAATCCTTTTTTTTTTTGACTGACAGGATATTGGAGGTGCAATATACAAGATTTTGAGTGGTTGACTCATGACTATCACATCTGATATCCAAGACTTTTCTGATTTATCAGTGTCATTTTTTTCTAACAATTTGGTTACACATCACAAGTAGCAGCCAGTCACCACTGGGGGATGAATTTTGAGAAGTTCTCTTTTAACAAAATGTAGAACAAACGTATTACAGCAAAGTTTTGCGTTGGAATTTGTGTTGTTCCAAATTTTGACACCGTGATTTTCATTTCCACTGCAAAAATATTTCCATTTCAAATATCAGTTATTGATCTGCTTGATTACTCATAATTGATACTGGTATCTGGTACCTATTGCTGGAAAAACAAAAACATATCGAACTCTCTTTAATTTGAGCATAAATACAGCATTAATGTACAGGGGCTCCTCGACTTATGTCGGAGTTTCGTTGCTACGACCCGACATAAGTCAATTTTCGCTGTATGTTGGACCTCTGGCGAACATGTAAACAAAGCCGTTGTAAACGACCGGCCAATGTTCGTCATTGTTTCGCCTTGTTCCGAGCATTTTATTGTATCTTATTTCAGTTCTATGGAGATGTCTTTCCTTTTCTTCAAAGCACTACCATCAGAAGAGTCTGACTTAGGCTTGCGAGCCATAATGAAGGGCCAAAAGTTAGCGAAGTTGTAGCACAATCCAAGATGGCGTACAACCAGTGAATGTCAACAAAGCGGTCTTATAGCGCCACGTGATGACATAGTCTAGTTCCATGTAACCGGTTCTGATTTAACGACCAAACGGCATAAGTTGAGGACATTGTAAACCTGTATCAGCAAACAATTAGCAGCTATGTAAAGATGTAGAGTGATACAGCGGGAAATAACATCTGCGTGTGTTGTAATCTGAATTTCTCTCTTTTGCCCTTTAGTTGACGGGTGCAGCCTTGTATATGTCTAAATACACTTTAATGCATGTGAGTCCCTCCCTCTGAAACTAATGGCCTTCCCCACAAAAGTGAAAGTGCATTCCAGCGTTTAGCCAGTGCACTAAAAATCTGCAGAATTTAAAAACACAAGTATTTTGTTCATGTTATTTATGTCATTTATGTTCACTAGTGTAATTTAAGCTCAGTGAAAGAGTCTCTACTGCTGTTTTGATTGTCAGATAAAACAGACATCGAAAGAGGACACCTTAGTTATGGCAGGAATATTTTGCTTTTTTTTTTTTTTAAGCTATTTTATGATCATATTGACAGCTGTTTTGATATTTCTTTTATTGTTTTGTCAGGTCAGATCTGTCAGTAAACACCCAAACATACATCTATTTTCCATCTTTATGGCTGCAGCATGATGTTTGAAATGTCAGTATCTGACAACACATCATCTTATTCATGAACACACACCTCAGAAAGGAACACATGTATACAAACACACCAGGACAAACAACTCAAACTTAATTGAGTGTCGGCTACAAATCACATAAACCTTTGCATCTAAATCAAATGCTGCCTCTACCAGATTTATTTATTCTAAACTAACACGCCAGCATTATGTGTGTTAATGGATTACACAATAAGCCAAAGCTACAGCGCTCAGAGCGGGTTAGTAAAAGCATATTAGTTTGGCTTACTGAACAAATTTGTCCCTTGCCTTGTCCCTTGGTTGCCACTTGTTGTTGAACTTCCTGCAAAAGAGAAAAAAAAACCCAACAAGGATTAAACTTAACGGAGGTGGAAGTTAATAGCACAGCAAATAGTATATTTTAAGAGTATATATTTGTTTAAAGAGCTCATATTATGCTTTTAGGTGTTTCCTTGTAATCTCAAAATCAAACCAAGTTCTCCCACATAAAACTGCTTCTTACCTACCAGAAACACCTCAATTAAAGTCCAGGCTTTTCTTCTGTTACTTATCGACATCACCATGTAACACATTTGCATAATTCCTGAATAGTGGTGAGTTTGACGCGTCTGTAAACAAAGAATTCGCCCCTTCCTCACGAAGGCTACATCTCTCTGCCTATCCTCTGAGATTTGGGGTTACTGTACATAACCAATGTAATCAATTTTTCTTTCGTTGGGTCAGCTGACTGATTAGCTGGACTTTTCCGGCCTTAAAGAAACAAAAGCTAAGACCATTTCTGACAGAGGGTGAGAGAAAAGGTGCCTCAGCCATATACAGTATGAGAAAATGATGTGTTTTTTAACACTGAAGCATGAAAAAATATTCTAGTAGACCCCAAAAGTGAAATTATGAACCTTTAAATGTGCTTAATATGGGCTCTTTAATTCCTATATCCCTGTGCAGTTACAAAAAAACACACATTACATTTATCACCACCTGACTGTCATTTGTCTTTCCTGAAGCTTTCATTGTTAATGGAGCAATTAAAACTTCATTTAATATCTATAATATTAGTGAAATATTCCTTCCCTTCTCCACTGTATTCCATTTGGATTGAACCTGGCATCAGCTCAGCACTATTAGACTCCTATGACAAATGTTAACGATCTCTATTAGGTCTGTAAATTCATGAGTAGTTACAGTTTTCTGGCTCGGACTGCGTCTAGGATCTGCTAATGCATCAGTCTTGTTTAAATATTCATCGGGGGGAGCTGAGCGGAGCAGTGAACCTGCCAACACATCTGTTTGTCACATGCGCCACAGTTACGTCGTCTTTTACTCCGAGTTACCGACTGACTCTTGCTGACTTTTAAACTATGAAATGAGAACAAAATATTAGTGAAGACCTGCGTTTCAATACATTTTGTAGGAGAATTCAGTCAGTATAGTTTCAAAGCCTGTCTGCTGACTCAAGATGTGCCAATATTCATATTTTGATGATCAATTAATTGCTTTGAGTAATATTTTTGTCAACATTTTCCGATTCCATCTTTTTAAACGTGAATATTTTCTAGTTTCTTCTCTCCTCTATGCCAGTAAATGGAATATCGTTGGGCTGTCGACCAAACAAGACATTTAAAGACTTCATCTTGGGAAACAATAATCAACATTGTTCACCATTTTCTGACACTTTATAGTTCAAAAAACGAATCAAATAATGGAGAAAATAATGAACATATGTGTAAATAATGGATATTTGCAGCCCTAAAGTGCATATCTGTCTTGTTGTTGAAGGAGTCAAGACATTATTTGCAGATTTTCCCAGCTGTTCTGAGGTTCATGACCCTCCTCCATGACCAAACTACTCTGAACCAGTCTGTTCCCCCAGTTTCTGTCTTACCCTCCTTGCTGACGCCGAGGCAGCCTTTGAGCTCCTGCAGGGAAATGGCCCTATCCTTATTCAGGTCACAGTAGTCGGTGAACTTGCGGGCACATTTCTTGGGTTTGGCTTTCTTCTTCAGGTACCTCTTGAAAGGTTTTAGTTCCTTCTTGTTGATGTCATGGCTACCATTGTTGTCCAGCTGGGCGAAGTACCAGTGCACCACCCTCTCCTCTAAAGTATGGCTGGGGTCGGGCTCAACAAACCTGGAGGAGATCAGGGAAACAGATGTGACAACAAACACATAGATGGCTTTTTGCAGTTGTTTTGCATCTTTGTTCAGCTGTTTTACATCTTTTTGCAATCATTTGAGTCTCTCTGTGCTTGTTTTGTGTCTCTTTGCGGTCAGTTTGTCATTGTTTTGTGCCTCTTTGTGGTCATTTTGCATCTGTCTGCAGTTGTGTGCTTTATTGTTCATTTGCAGGTGTTTTATGTCTCTTTGCAGTCATTTTCTATCTTTTGTTGTTGGTTTGTGTTTTTGCAATCGTTTTGTGCCTCTATGCCATTGCTTTGTCAGGCTCAACAAACCTGAAGAAGATCAGGGAAACAGATGTGACAACAAGAACATAGATGGCTTTTTGTAGTTATTTTGTGTATCTCTGCAGATGTTTACATCTTCTTGCAATTGTTTGTGTCTGTTTGTGGTTGTTTTGTGGCTCTTTGCAGTTCTTTTCTGTCTTTTTGGTCATTTTGTGTCTCTCTGCAGTCATGTTGTCGTTGTTTTGTGCCTCTTTGTGGTCATTTTACGTCTGTCTGCAGTTGTTTTGCGCTTTATCGTTCATTTTTTTGTCTCTTTGCTGTCATTTTCTATCTTTTGTCGTTGGTTTGTGTTTTTGCAATCATTTTTTGCCTCTATATGATTACTTTGTAGGGCTCAACAAACCTGAAGAAGATCAGGGAATCAGATGTGGCAAGAAGAACATAGAGGGTAAAATGTGATGTGTGCATTTAAGCTCACAAGCAATTGTTAACCCTGCAGTTTTAATATAAATTAACTGAAAAAATAAGCCTCATTTTGTTCATTTGTAATGAAGTTAAATTGTATCCTCTGCCAAAAGAAGCTGTATGTCAAGCAGTCTTGTTTTATGGCAGCTCAGCTTGCAATCAAATCATTTTAAATCAATTTCCTGCTTTGCTCTGCAGAATGGATTCACAATTTCAGACATGGTATAGACAGATTTATTCCAAAATACCTCAGAGTCTCATCATATACATGAGAGAACACTAAAAAAAACACCTAAGTGTCTCTGCCAACATCTGTGCATTGCCTGTCAAAGAGAAAATATTAGCTTGCAATTCAGAAAACCAGAGGGAACCATTATTTGAGAAAAAACAGACCGAGGTTGAGGTTTTCCATGAAGTGTCAGCCCTGATTCTTTAGCTGTACGCAGCACTACTTACCTCCCACCACCAGAGGGGGCTGGTGAGTTTATGGCCTGCACCATGTCTGTGGTGAGGGCATCTAACAAGCTGGTAATGAATTCCACTTTCTTCCCCTCCGGGCAGCCTGGTACGAATCAAAGACAAAAAATACACCAAAATTACCTTCCACAACTAATTTGAGCCATTAC
Organism: Amphiprion clarkii; assembly: GCA_027123335.1. NCBI lineage: Eukaryota > Metazoa > Chordata > Actinopteri > Pomacentridae > Amphiprion > Amphiprion clarkii. The sequence continues at coordinate 26,262,438 of CM049584.1, read as the reverse complement.
AGCACAGTGAAGCTGAAGTCTCAAGCCTCGACACTGATGTCAAACGCCGGTTACACACTCAAAAGAAGGCCTGCAAACCTTATCTAGAACTAAGTGAATCTGACACATGGTGGACAGAAATGGGAGTTATTTCGAGTGTATTTTCAGTAAAGGCGGAATACATAGTTGGGCTGTTTTGTAAGACTTCAGGAAAACAGAGCACATGGTGAGAGGTGGGACAGAAGGTGTGCTGTGATGAGAGCGCTTTGTTGAGCAGTGCAGACCTGTTAACTTTTATGACACAATTCTGAACACCTTGGGTAGCTCTTTTTAATTGTCCAGATGTATGGTTTTAATAGCACGCTAAACCAGTGCAAATTTTTCCCTCCTAATTGTGTCTCTTAAAGGGGGAAACTTCAAAACGCAGCTGCATAGTAATCTTCTCATTCTGCCTTTTTTTTCTTTCTTTGCAGCCTTTTCTCTCTTTCTCTCAAGCTTTCTCAGCCGATCCCCTCCTCCTCCCTCCTCCCTCCTCCCTCCTCTTTCTCGGAGCATTCGTGGCCTCCCTGTCCTCTTTTCTTTCCCTTTGTGCTGCCTCGGTTTGTTCTGTGGGAGGTGGTCCGCTGCCCTCTCCAGGTGAATCCAATTAGCATTTCCTACAACGCGACAAGCTCGGAGAAGCACTGCCTTGCTGTGCCTTAATCCAAGTGTTAAATTGGGGTGTTATGAAGCGAAAACCGTTATGCTGTATGCAGCCGCCGTTGCAAGGTGTCAAGGTTAGCGTGTGCTGCAGGACGTCTACAGGCGGGGATTTTTGAAGACTTTAAAACACATTAAAACTGCTGCAATACGCTTGTTTCAGGTGTAGATTGAAAGAAACGTAAAGAAGAATTCACCATTGTGCCTTTACTGAGGCTCACCTAATTTATTTTTGGCTTATGACACCTTTAAACAAAGCAGCGTTCACTTGCAGAACCTTTTCAATAAGGTGTGAATAGTTGTTTTCATGCACATTTTGAAGTATTGCATTAGAAAAAGTTAATGGAAGCAGCAGAATTCGACAAGTTTTTGCGCTTATTTGAGGTAGATTTTTTCAATGAAGAATGAATGCATAAAAAGAGAGATGGAAGCATGTCATGACATAAAATAATATTTACAACTTGCCTGATTTAAGACAACTCCTAAAGTTCTGTTATTTTTTCGCTCAGAGATCCCAAAGTTTAGTTTATTTATTCTTTTTCAGGTTTTTTTTTGGGCAAATCTGCTTTTGTTTCCAGCTTCTTCTACTCTGTTTATAACAGCCATGTAGCCTATACTGCCACCTTCTGACAAAACTACAAAACACTAACATAACCTAATTTATTCACCCCAAAGTCTAATTTATTTTTGTATGATTTTTTTAAAAAGTTTGCTACAAATTCTCCTGACATTCATATTGAAATACAGCTATATTTACATACTAAATTCAGACTTTGTCACCTAGAGTTGTGACTTTTTTTGCTTGACAACAGCAAGTAAGAATTCCATCCAGATAGAGCTTGATCTTGTCTGTCTTTGGTGTAAACTCATCATTGAAATGCTGGTTTAGTCCAAATTGAGTCCCTGACATACTTTAAAACTGACGTAAACAGGGAGAGCAGGGCGGACAGTGGAAACCATAAGTAGATGTGGCATGTGAAAAGTGTATTTTGTGCTTTAGTGTGTAGTGAAGTTTATTTTCACCACATCACAAATTCAAAATAACTTCTCCAACACGGTGCAAAGTGCAGCTTTAAGCATCTGAGACTTTTTGACACAAGATAGAAGCAATTTTTTCCTTAAACATTACAGTTGTTATTGCCATATAACTTTTTAAATATTTACGTATAAATTAAAATGCAGTTTGTGACCCTGCTGAATGAGAACTTAACAGATCTCTGTCTTTGTTCTCAGGGAGAAAAAAAGCTGCAACGCCGTCAGAGGTGGTATTGTGACACTTGTGAGATTGAACCTGTAGCTGCTCGTTGTTAATAGACTTGCCCTCCTGAGCATTCTTTTCTCCCCCTGCCTTGATGCGATGGCCATGAAATATTGCGCTTTGTTGTGGCATCCCTCTACAGTACATAAAAATATCTGCACTCAGCTCCCTGCAGTCACCAACACCCCCAGCAGCCCCCCACAGCCTCACCGCCGCTACACTCACACCTTCCATAAAAACATGCCACACATCTGCTGCACAGTCAGGAGTATGCTCGACTCTGTAAACCCACCAGATGGGGAATTAAATAAGAGTTACAATGCAACCTTAAATGATGGGGAAACAAACCTAAGTGAGCAGTAACAAGGGCAGAGGAGTCTGAGCCGAGGTTACGACCTCCGCTTTAGAGGAGACTCTCTGATCTTTGCTGCCAAGGAATCCAACACCGCAAAAGTGCGGTTTGGTCGGTTCTCAGTCTAAATGTTTTTTATCTGGTAAATTTACATGAAGTCCAGCATACTTCAATGAGGTTTTCAGGTCATTTCACATTGTTGTAGGAGTGATAGTGAAAATGGAGAAGCTGTAATGCTTAAAGCTTTCATTAAATCGGAACCTTTGCTTGCTGTGAAGCATAAGCTGCATTTTTCTGCTACTCAGTGTTTAAACAGTTAGAAACAACCCCCCTTTATGCTAGTTTTCTTCAGTTAGTGGCGACAATTCCAGGCTGAACTCTTTCTCAGGGCCTTTGTGAGTGACTGCCAATGGCCATAAGCTTTATTGGTTGATCTACAGTACAGGCAATGAGTCTTTGTTGCCTTATTTGACAAAAATCTATGCCTTTTCCTATTGCCTCTGACCATTTTATCAACAAAATGTCTGTTATGCCAAAGAAAACAACTTTGAGGGAACACATTTCAGATGCTAAAAACTTCAGTACAAAGCAGCTAGACTTCTCTTGTAGGTTTTGAAGATGTTTTACCTCCTAAACAAGAGGCTTCTTCAGTTCTTACTAACTGATGGCAACTTTCAGTTTGGATGAGAGTTCGAATGTCTTCAAAACCCTTGAAGTCTGGTTGCTTTCTACTGAAGCTCCTAGGAGGACTTAGATAACTGAAAATGTACAGTCTTGAATCATTCCTATAAATATAGGCCAGTAGGGACACTTTCCACCTTCTAATAGGCTCAGTAGTGGTTTTTACCACATGGAATTGTGGTGGAACAGTGATTTTGCAAATACAACAAGGGGCAGAAGTCCACATGTGGAGGTTGGAGGGGTTAGTTTTAGTAGTGGACTGTCAGGTAAGAGACTTGAGTGACTTTGTTATCTCAGATCATTTTATGTTATTATTTTTTGTGTTTTCCATCGTTATTTAGTTAAGTTTCGGCACCAAAGTATTTGGTGACGTTTGGAAAAGAATCATGGTTTGGCTTGAAATACACTCTATCACTACGTTGACATGTTACAAAGCTCCTTTTTGTAAGTTTCCAGGTAGACATGCTAACTTGCTTTCCTGTTATCAGTGATTAAAATGTATGATTACACATCTTCTGACCTATTAGAAAGTGGATCAGGTCCCTTCTGGCTCATATGTATAGGATGGTATGCAATGACAATGACCCTTTAATGGACTGATAACATCAAAATCCAGTGTTGGAGGAGAGAAAAATTCCTCTATGCAGGAAAAACCCAAGAGAAACTCACAGGTACTGAGGAATACATGTTATCCACCATTACTGTTTGTAGTTTAATCTCATTACTATCAGTCTCACTGTTACCTGCTCACCCTCTTTACAACGTATTAAAGCTATAGATTGTCATGTTTGAACCAAAATGTGATCAACTTTTCAGTTTTCTCTGTATATTAGTGATCCAAAATTTAAGCAGTATTCTTAACTGATAATCAGCAGCCTTGACAGTCAATAGTCAATTAATCAATAGCCTGAATCCAGTGGACATCATCCAGTGATATGGGCCATTCTAATGGCATAGACAGTCAGCCTGTGGACCAAAGTGATGCTGTCATAGCACACCGTAGCTCACCCACAAAACAAAAACTAACCTGAAGTGAATTAAACTGTAGTGAAAATTAGGAAAACCTGTCAGGTCTCTGCCTTGGAACGGATCCTCTGTGTCTGAGATGCGAGATCTTGCAGCTCCGTCACACTCGGGCGTCTGGTATCTGTTAGAAAGAGACGAAGACATGAATGCATGAGACAAATTCTGAAGAAGAGAAGAGTAAACCTGTCTGAATAATGCCTAAAAATCTGAGACATTGAAGGAGCACCTAGTCCATGTCGAAAAATTAGTTTAGTCATAGAAAATAAAAGAAATCAAACATGGCCTGGAACTGAAACTCAGCAAAACAAAAACACCACATTCGTTTCAAAGCTGCAAACCAGAGGATGTTTTTTGTTTTTTATCTTTTTCATAAAGACATGCACTTTTCCTGATCTCTGTTACAGCATGGATACAAATTCTGAGTTTGAAAGCTACAACTCTTTGGCTTCAATCTGTTGATCTGTAAGGAATTATTGACAGTTATTAACCTTTCTATTTTTTATACACTCTTATTAAATAAATTTCTTCTGATGTGCACGAAGCTTTGTTTTAGAGCCATAACAAACTGTTCAGCATTATGCGTGGCATGACTCGTTTTCTCCTGGCTATTGTATCAGTGGTTCTTGAATACGTTGGAAAATTGAGCATGTGTCTCTCATTTGGCTTTTTTTTTTTTTTTCAAAGCGAGAGCAAGTTGTCATTTCTTTCTTCACAGTCTGCATAACCACTGATCCAAAACGGAATGTCTGATGCATGACTCTGCATGTTGCTGTCCAGCGGAGAGACATTTGGATGACATGAGGTCTAGTCCGAAGTGCAATAAATTTCTATGTGAGGAAATAATCACCTCAGGGTTTTTGTTTAATATCTCTGTAATGCACATCTGTGTAAGTTTTGCTACTATGCATGTGATTTATTGTAGGCTGTTAATTATTTTCATATGACGTAACTCTTAGAAGAAAATCACTGGACTCTCATTGATTGAAAGTAAACCTGAGCCGTTGTGTATTCTAGCAGAAAGCTAATTTCTTCTGATTGGAAAAAAAGGCTTTACTTCATCTTGTAAATATAAACGTTCTTGTTGAGTGAGAGCAATGATGCCCCTTCAGTAACAAAAACAAATCTTTTATACTGATGCATGCTTACACTTTGATTCAAGCATCTATTGTCTTCCTCTTTGTCTCGCTCTGAGTTTGAAGTTGCAATATTCATGTCCTACATTCAGATCAGTGTTCATCATTTTGTGTTCTGTTTTCTTCATGTAACATTCTTACACACACACACAAAAAAAACCAAACAATTGTGCCTCTGCCATTTCCCAAAAACAATGTAAACAGTAGCAACTGCACTGAGAGCGAAAGTCAGTCCAGAAACTGAGTGTTTATAGCTAACTAACCGACCTTCACATCAGTTCTTAAAACTAAGTAATTTGCTAAATGAACTGGCAAGAGCAGCTTGGATCCAAAACCACGGGTATGTTTATACGGGTGGCAACAGTCTGGATTGTTTGTGTTTCTTTAAACCAATCACAATCATTCTGGGCGATGTTCAGCCCAGGATACAGCAACGTGCCCCTGCGAAGCAGTGCTAGAGGAGTTGTTTTGATGAAACATTTGCATGCAGGAAACCAAGCACTGTCATTAAAATGTGCAGTTAAAAGAAATAACCCACCAGGCCTGACTTATTTGAAATTCTCTGCAAAACTTGTCATTTTCAGCGTCTAGGTTGGTGCTCAGAGGTTGTTGTTGTCGTAAGAAAAGGAAATGGCAGATTTATACCCAAAGTCTACATCTTTTTCTGGTGTATTGTATAGAATGGTAGTACTGGTGTTAGAACTATGGCTTATCATCTGTTTTTCTCTAAATGGGACCAGAATTTACAAAATGAGCATAAACTCATTGAAAGAAAAAGTAAATTCTCAAAGAAATAAAAAATGATAAATTAACTACAGTATGTTAAACTTAACTGCTGCTTTATAAATGATGTTACCTGGTGGACGTTCCAGGAATGGGCCGTCCCGTGTCCACCAGAACACACCAGCAGTAGCCTGTGGACTGGTGGCACTGGACCGCTTTGTAAAGGCCTCCAGGCCCGCAGTCAGGGATAAAAATGGCCTCTCGAGGATTCTGCCGAGCCTCGTCCAGGGCGCTCTGTCTCTCCTGATCACAAGAGGGAACTTTCTCTAAAACCGTGAGAAACACACTCAATACAGAGAGACACAGCTGGGAAAGCAAACACACACTGCACACAGACAAAAAGCTGTAACAAAGTTAAACTTCATCCACTTTATCCGTGGCTTCAAAATGTATTTATAGTGGCATGCTTCCATGCGGTGTATGCTACTGGCTGTTGAACCACTTCCATTTGGGATGGACCAGCTAATTTGTGGATCAGTGCTGCTGTCAGTGTAGTTTTTAAAGTTCTCCATGGCACTATTGTTGCATGTTGAAAGCATGTTCATGTTTTTGTTGCTGACTACTTGACTGCCATATCTGTTTTGTTGTGGTGTTTGAAGAGTAGCTACACTAAGTCTATATGGCATGGCAAAAGAACAACAAGAGTTTTTGTTGGACTTGGCTGCAAGAGTAGAAACAGAGAGCAGGATTTTAAGGGTTTTCTTGCAGTAAGTTGTGCAAGTAGCTGGAGTACAAGAATTCTGAGAGTCTGTGTTTTCAATGGCTTCATGGTAATTTCATCCAATGGGCAATTGGATGTCCGCACATTGTTGAGCGGTGTTAAATGTGAGAGCGGGGAGAGTTTGTCTTGTATTTAGACAAGTGGTACATTTGTTATATGGCTGTGAAATACATTTGTGATATTCAGAGCATGAAAGTACATTATTGACCCTGGAAAAAGTAGTCTGGCCAAACAACAAAGAACAAATTCAAGGTCTAGTCTCTAGCTTCTATCCAGCTTCTACCTGTTATCACATGACTTTTATTTCCAGACTTCTAGATGAATCATGTAACCTAAAACATCTCCACTACTTTACCTGAGCAGACTTGATCTGCTAACGAACACAGTGGGATGTGGCGAAAGCTCCAGAAAAAGCAACAAAATAGATTAGGATTAAAGATCCAAATTTTCTTGATGGGATCATCAAAGGTGATTTGTTTAAAGGATGTAGTCAGCCAAAGAAAATCCTGATTAGTTGAAATCATACTAACTCTTCAACCAATCAAATACTCTCATGGGAAAGAAAAAATTTACACATTATGTCTAAATAAACTAAATGGACTACATGTGCTGAGCGCAGTCTACTAGCTATCCTTATTACATTGTTAGCCTTATATAGTTTGAGCTCGATAACGTTGGTTCATGAAGTGTTGCATAACACTTGGGTTTAATTCTTACTCCCTTGTAAAGCTGGGATGCTAACTTGTTGTGGAGAGGCTTGAGAAATGGCTGAAATAAATGTCTTTATATCGCATCTTAACAGTTTTTTAGTTTACATCTCAAAGATTAGAACAACCACAAGCCAGAATAGCAACTTCGACGACTTCTTTGACCTGGTGCCAATTAGCTTTGCACCAGCCAAGAGCAAACGTTAGCAAAACTTTAGCAAATGACTCAGATCTGGTAATCTCTATTAACTTGAGTGAGTTCAGTTGTGTTCATGGATAGTCTGTTCCTCCCACCACCAAAATAATGGACTAATCCTGAAAAGCAGTTGCTGTAGCACTTTTCTGCTTATGAAATTAACACCGGTGATTGTCTGACAAATTAAAATTTGGTCTATTGGGAGCATACCGACCCACCAATCCTAACCAGTTGGCATAGAGACAACAACCCTGCTTCTTTTTACTGAAAAGGCTTCAAAACATTCCTTCTGTTACATTCCAGAAGCTGCTATCCATTTTTCTGACTCAAACTCAACTAATCTGTGTCCAGTATTACAATTTGCTGGCCCTTCTCTAAGCAGTTTGACTTCAATATTAACCAGTGAAACCATAATGCTGTTGCCAGTCATTCCTAAGGGTTTATTAAGAAGTCTTTACCCGCCACAATCTTTCATATCTTTCTGTTCAGAAACAGGCCTCGACCCTTGAGAGATGCTCCTGCAACACCTTGTCTCGGCGCACTGTATTTACATTCACATCCATTTAGTCCATTGCTCACTCTTGAGCCAAGTACAACAGAGCTGCATGCTGAGCTTGTTGCCATAGCGATGAAGTGTGCTTTTACCACTCCTGATCCATTCTTCATTTTACGTTCAAGTGCACTATGAAACATTGAGCAACAATAACAGAGCCCCAGTGACTGTTTGGAGCCTTTTCTCCGAGGTGGTGACATGTGGAGGTATTTTCACATTTTAGGGCTGACCGGTGCCAAAACAATGTGTATCGTCTCCAATCACTCTGCTCCAGAAACCAAGACATAATTATGTCAATATGAGTTTTGAAATTAGATATCAGATTTCTGCTCTTGTACATAATTTTAAGTATATTCTCTAACCCAAAACAGTGAAAACATTCAAATCCTTCACTAAATACAGCTATAGACCGTATTTTTATTTTTTTTTAAACATTGGATCAGATGACTACTTGTATGTGGATTTGCTCTTTGTTACAAGAAGTTGGCACCTGCCACCGCATGTTCTCTCAGCGATATGGAGAATTTTAGCATTTTTTAGCTTATTTATCTGGTTTCACAGACCACAACTTTACACCTCTGACTGTCATCAATTTTTGGGCCAAAAAGCTAAATATCAGGCAGACAAAGTTGGCAGCAAGCTGGTTCAGAAATAGAAACAAAAGGCAGCTAAAAACACGGGTAATTTTTATGCTGACAGTTGTTGCAAATTTGAGCAGTTTTCTTGATAAATACAATTATCCTGTGCTGATATTGCTGTTTTATGGGCCACGAAGGCAGCTCTGTTCCATAAGCCACTGAGATATAGGAACATTGTCCTAGTTGATCTTGGCTTACTCAAACAAACGAGCTAGGCCCAGAGGTCATTGAGCTTCACAGAAGTCATTGTCATGGTGCCCCCTTTGCTAGCTAAAGCCACACAATGCTCTCTGCTTGCTAACGCGTGGTCTGAGTGAACACCTTCTTTAGTTGCCACAGTATTAAATAGCAAGAGGTTCCACCTGATGGTAGAGCCACATACTACAGCTAGTCTAAAATGCTTGAGGTGTGTATTATCAAGGAAAATTGTAAAACTGATCAGATCAGCAAATACTGAATGTTAAAAGACTCTGACACGATTAGAGCAAAGCAACTTGATGAGGCCATTTGTAGTCGAGAATGGTGAATTTTATGTTATTGATGGCGATGTTAGAGATGAGAAGACAAGGAAAAGGGAAGAAAAATGGTGATTATCATATTTTTCAAGTTTAACCAATCAGCACAGAGCTCTTCACAGCATTTCTGAATCACTTAGATGTATCTATTTTAACTCTTAAAAAATTTCCATGAATGAGGTTCTACGGGGGCGGTTCGATTCAGAGTAGCCTAAAGCGACCCTGCAACTTTCTGCAGTGGAAAACAGTACACACAGTTTGCTTAAAATGTTCTTTTTTCTTTGAAGTCTCCCCCTCTTTACACAACCTCTACAGTGTAGAGTCTACACAGTCCCCCAGGTACTGAAATGTAATAATGCTACTTGTCAGACACAGTATTATTTTTGCGTAACTGTTATGTCTCCCCAACTCCAAAACAGCAGCGTTAGCATTTTACAACAATGACTGAACATTGTTCATGTTAGAAAAAAACTGCAGTGCAAATCCTTAATCCATACAAATCCCATTACATAAACCGAGAATAATGCTGATCAATTTCACTGTTAATTTTAAAACCCTGAATCAGTTTCTTTAACAGAGGCCTTTTGGAAACATTGGGTCATAAAGAAGGTGGCAGATTATTTGTTTCTTAGAGTAGATTTACTGTATTTATGTCACAAAACATGATCTCCAAATATCAACACTGCAGGTCACTGTCATCCTCCATGATGAAGGTAGTTAAGATGGAGATGACGGTGGCGGCAGTATGAAGGCAAATCAGAATCTGAGGAGTCTGATTTGCTTCCATACGGCAGGTTCAGCGGCTGCCTCAGACCTGACTGAGCGGACTTTGAGGTGGGAAGGTCAGATTTCGTGAATGTGGCTGCCAACACTGAACTAAACGTGTCCCTGCACCGAGGAACTTTTTTCTCCTGTGAAGACTCACACTCAAGTGTTCTTAGTGCTGTCCTCGCCAAGGTTCCTTCACATCCAAATTATTTAGCACTGTTTATTATACAGAGGTTATGCTGGCGCCAGGCGCTAGGACTCCCAAAAGAAAATAGTTTTTGTACATATAAATGGAAAAAGGCTGGACGCTCGCAATGTAATCCTCTCAGTTTTTGCGCGGACGTGAAATTCAATCTACTGCCTGCCCTGGATATCTGCATTTCTGCTCTATTTATTTTTTGTTTTTGTTTCTTCTTCAGTTGTATTCCTCTTCCCTTGGCAGGAACTGAAAGATGAGAAACGAAAACCCTCCAAAAACAAATATTGTGCTGGAAAGAGAAAAAAAAGAAACCCACACAAGTGGAAGTCAGTTGTAACAATTTGCTTGTTGTTGTGGCGAATGTCCTCGGGCCAAACTGATAATGGACAAAAGATGCAGGGTCTTTGATGACATGTCTGCCCAGTTTAATCCATTTTACTGCATTCAGCCATCGTTGTCCAGGTTGTAAAACTATTTTTAAATCGTCCTTTCAGTTTCATGCGACCACCCTAACTCTCTCAGCCCCTACATCCTTCTCCTTTTCTTCACTTTCTTTTCCTTTCGCTCTCTGCTCTCCTTCCATCCTAATTCCTCCCTCCCCCCTGATCTCCCAGCACTCTCCTCTTCACTTCACTCCAATGGCTTTCAGCTGTGGGGTAATCACTGCAATATTGTCTCTAGCAGGCCTTCTCTGCTGTTAAAATAGCCGAAATGTTAGGAAAAGGGGAACTCTGGAGTGAGGAGGTATGTAGGTGCATGTGTTTGTCTTTATGACGCAGAGAACAATAAAAGCGGAGATGATGGAGAGTTTACTCATAAAAAAGATCTGCCAGTTTCTGCTTTTTTCTTCACACAATTGGTACTTTTCAACACATCATTCATTGGATTGTCTTCAGCAAATTGCAGCTGCGTCATACTAGAAGTGCAAATAGGATTAAAAGAAGCAAAAACTCTTCTTTAAGGCTGCAGAAGTTTATACAGACTCATGACATGATCGCATTATATGCCTTCAGAATTTGGTTTTTCTTTTGTTTGCCTCGCCACAAGGGAGAATCGGCGGCCGGAATGTTTTTGCTTCTCCACACACTTTTATAAATGAGCTGCATGACGGAGCGCTTCCCCCTCGTTGCAACATTCGAACAACAGCACGTCAAAGTCTGGCAACAAAGTATCTGCTTGAAAAATGGACGTTGCGTTGCTTTGCCTAAGCAAACACGTTTCACTAACACAATATCCACATCACTCTAAATCATAATTATGGGGTGTCCAGAGACAGGGCCAGTAAATGAATAACGGAGTTTATGTGAGTGTGCAGGAGAGCTGCTTAGTGAGCACTCAGGTTTTCCAGCTTTTAGATAAAGGAGCACGGAGATGTTCTGATTTTAAGAAGTTTAAATAATCAGGATTGTTGCAGCAGATCTGAATTGCTTGCAAGACAGGAAGAAACAAAAAAAATTCTGTCGAAGAATCTTAGGCAATCTCTCCAGAAGACTGCTTGTAGTCTCATTGAATTTGGGCCTCAAACATCCTCTATCAAGGATGAAGCAAACCATCCGCATATTAAGATGGATCGCACTTAGTCAAAAATTATTTCGGAGCATTTTCGAGCAGTCTTCAATTTAAAAGGTACAAATGTTGGGCTCCAACTACCAATTATTTCACGATTAACTGACGAAATTTCAGAAATAACACAGTTAGTAGACATGTACAAAGTAGTATAAGTAAAACATTTTCTTCTGAAACAGTACAGAGGTCAAGTCCAAGAGCAACACTCCTGTACTTAGATTACATGCATTTTTTATAAAAATATTGTCTGTCAACACTCTAAGAAAAATGTGACTGTGTAAAAAGAGAATCTCCTGCTTGCTTTGGCTTGATGGAGCTCATCGCAAGATCATAATTTTGTTGTGTGGCCACCAACTTTACTGTTGTGGTTCACTGTTTTCATAGTGTCGTTTTCGGTTGCAACAAGGAGCTGTTTTTTGTGGAACAAGCTCTGCAAACACACAATAATAAAGGTTGCCCGATATGTCTTTTTCAGAGCAGATGCTAACAAGACTGCTAACTGATTCGCAACTGATTACTGCAATTTCAGTAAATGTGAAAATCTTTTACAGGTCAAGAGAGGAGGCTGCATCAGAGCCAATATAGCATATTTTTAAAAATGTATTTATTCAGGATTGGGAATCAGTTTTGAAAAAAACAAAACATAAGCGCTAAATTGCTGTGCATCACATCTGATAATAACAAAGAGCAATAATCGGTCAACCCCTAAATCACATGGTAGTCCCGCCTTAAAATATACAATGCTTGGATGTACCATCATTTACACATTTACATAATAAAACCATTTTGTATTGAAGGAGTATTTAAACTAGCAATTAAGTCCATAAACTCATTAGGATGTTATGTACTGAGGTAACAAATCCAGGGAGAAATTGTATCATTTTCTCATTGACTTTCATGTGATCAGACTTCTTTTTGCCAGCAGAGAAGTTGCCCCCTGCTGGCTGTCATAAAGAATACAGGTTTACGGCACACTTCAGACTCAGTGGGTGATATCTATCTTTTATATATAATAGCAATAACTGGATAAATGCTCAACATTGGATTCAATAATTGATCAATCCCTCCACTTTTAGCAACTAGCTGGTAAATTTAGCAGAACATTGACAAGTACAAAGCCAGATGTTTCTCTTGGGAGTTGGCCGAAACCCAGAACAAAGCTAAAGAGTAATAAATACTGAACTTCACTAGAAACACCAAATGAAATCCAATATTACGCCATACCAATGTAAATAAGCAACTGTTTGCTAACAACATCACAACATCAACTTAAATTGCGTTGACATGACATTGTTTGCACAGTTACTTTCTTCTGCCTCCAGGTTTAAAACCTCTGCTTCAGTAAATGTATTTCACTTCTCTCCAGCTCTCAGTTGCAGCCATTCAATCCTTTCATGATACACACATCCACCAACACACACACACACACACTCATGCAATCACATACAGATGCAGACACACACATCCCTCATGTCTCAAACGTGATGACATCTCCCCCTGAGTCGGCCTTGTCGCTTGTCCTTTGAGGACACCGGATGCTAATTGGAAACAGGAAGCTGGTGTTTCCACAGAAGTTTCAAAGAGCTGTCAAGACGAATATCTGTCAGATAAAATACGATCCTCGGTGCTGCCCTGACCACAGTTTCCCCCATCACATCACCATCATTCAGAAGAAATCCCATGTTACAATCAAGTCTCTCTAAGCGCTATTGTTTGCAGCAGAACATGTAATGTATAATATATGTGGTTAGTGTAAAACAAAGAAATGCCTAATGCATACGTTAATAGCATTTACATATGCATTTAAATTAGGGATGTCCAGATTTATGCAATTTTTTACATATTGGTATTGGCACGAACCTAAGCCCGATCCTTTATTTGCTTCCGTCATCACACGTCATAAATTAGAATAATTTTCTTCATGAATGCAGCGTTATCAATGTTTCAAACCAAAGACTTTGGTCTTGGTTTAGATCTTATTTGATCCCAACTGAATTTAAATTGTGTGCATTAATCGAAGGTCATTTAGTGTCACAGGGGACTTTGTCATGGTGCCCCTTTGCTAGTTTCACTCTCGTAATAAGTTTTTTGCTCAAAGGGAATCCAAAGGAAACTTTGAATTTGTTGTGTTGTGCTTTGAGTTAACATGTTTGAAATTGTGCTATGTAAATTAAATTGAACTGAAATACACTATTTGTTTACCAGCACAGACTGGCTTGCCTACTCTGGTCTTTGCAGTAAGCAGTAACTCTGCAATACAGCTAATCTACAATACTTGGAAGTGTGTATTATCTATGGAAATTATATCTGCAGGTACTAAATAATGAATGTAGACAAAAAAAATCCCTAATTTAATATTGGTTCATGCAGGTGGACAGTTTGATCTCCTTATGACGAATACAACAAGTTTTGGATTATTACATTACATTGAGGGTGGAAAAGCTTTTATCACTAGTTTTGAAGTAATTGAATTAGAAAAACAGCATCTAAAATACCAATTATCTGTTGTAGTTTAACAGATACACAATCTGTGCTTGATATACACGTTTTATGTAGTTTTTATTTATTATAAGTAAAAAGTAAAGAAATAAATATCTGTTTTGACATTTTTTTGAGCTTTAGTAAACATCAGTCCCATATATCGACTAACCAGTACATCCATCTAACCCTGATGCACTCAGACTCCCTCACATCCCCCCACTGCATTCACTCCTTGACTCGGTACAGAAGCGTGAAAGTCGCCCAGCTGCCCAGAGGGTAGTGAACATGTCGAGGCGTAATTGAAAAGGAGACGGAGAAAGCTAAACAAATTACACCAAAGGAAAGAAACCAAGAAACATAATCCTAGCGGTGCGGAGCTGTCTTCAAACTGGAAAAGTTTTACATTTCATCTCAAACCGGTGGTTTTGAAACTGGTTGCACTAGAGCCGAGTTGATGTACACTTTGTTTAGGGTTCAAGCAACCGCTCCGGTGTAGTTTCCATATTCTCTTCAGATCAATATGTGGCTAATAATTCAACCTGTAAACAGTGCAGCTGAACAGAGGTGGGTTTATCTGCAGTGTGGTCAAGGACACGATTCCTCACTGGCTTCCCACATATTGTACAACAACTGCCAGTTTAATTCAGCATGCTGCGATGATAGTGTACTGGATCATATTATCCCTATGAGAAACTTGATTTTTGGGGGGTTACTTCACCACTTTTACTTTAAAGCTCTTATCTCGGTCGCTGTAAGGGCTAGCTATACATTCTGTATCCCGATCTTCCATGAATTGATTGCAGTTTTTTTAGTTTCTGAGTTTGTTTCAAGGAAAAATCTACTTAGCATTATGAAATTGATGTACTTTGAAACTGATGTGTATCTCACCATAGAATGCTGGCAGTAGAGATGTATTGTCTTGATTGTGTTGGGGAGAATGTCTGGAATCTGCCAATATCAGAACTATGGAGGTTGGATACTGTGTGACTAAGTAATTGGGAAAAATATGTGCTTCAAGGAAAATAGCTGCCATTATTTTATTCACTTTAATGTTGACTTACAGCAGACTGCATGCAGAGGTGGCAGACCAGGCAGGAGATTTGGAAAGTTTATTTTGTTATGAGGTAGGAACACATTAAGAAACAATCAGGACTAATTCAACCGAGAAGCAAGAATTTGAAAATGAGTGAACAAATTAGTGAAGGTATTACTCTGCAGAAGTTTCATCCATCTTTATAACGTCATTATTTCGGTTTGTAAGGATATGTAACAAACATAAATACAAAACTCCAGTTGTGCTCTTTCTCTTGATATGATGTTAACATGTCATTGCATACATATTAACCTTCTTAATCACAAAACCTCCTGCTGGGTTTGAAGAAAATGCTAAAATTGCACCATTTTTCAGAGCCAGAAACTGTAAAAACCAAATGATTCATTGGAGTTACAACTCTCAGAGGGTCCTTGAACTAATTATCTGTGATGTACTGTTGAGTCAGAAAACGGAACCAAATCAAAGCAGAAATTTGTGACATTTCATCAAAATCATTATTCTGCATGTATTGTTTAAAAATTGACCAGAAATAAGCCGTTAGCTGTAACCAGATTCTGCGAAAACAAAACATTCTGTGGTCTTCGTTGCATCCACGCAGCCATTAGTGGTTCAACTGTGACCAACGGTTGCATGACAAAACTTTAGGGACTTTTTGACTGAACTAAATGTTGTTTATGCAAACCAGAGAGGATACAAATATGGAAACAAAAAAATTATATAAATAGGGAACAATCTTCTGCATGACCACCATTTTCCCCAGTACTGGTAGCACCTGTGGCCACTTGGAAAAAAATCCAACCTGGTAAAACCAATAATCCAAAAAAATCCAACTTTTGTTTTTATTTTTCAATGATTTATGGCATTATAACTGTGTTATGTGGCAGAGAAGACATTTTTGTTCTCTCTACTTCTAGTCATGCTGTTTCCACAGAGGTGCAGGACTTTATATTGCAGCAAAAACTAAGCTTACAGTGGGTAAAAATGTGACAGAAGCAAAAAACACCCAGAGTTAAGAAGGTCAATACCAATGCAATGACTGAATAGTAGTAGTACTAACATATTTATGCAATAATTACTTCATGAGTAACTTGAACAAGGGTGAATGGATGGATGGATGGATGGATGGACGGACAGATAGATAGATAGATGGATAGATAGATAGATAGATAGATTCTTTATTAATCCTGAGGGAGTAAAGGATGTGGAGATGAATGCACAGCTGTATGCAGGTTGTAACTATGATTAAATTTAAGTAAATTCTAACTACATTTTCTCGCCAGCACTCCATCACACAGACAAGTCGCTGGTATCATTAGAGAGGTCAAGTCATGCAGTTTCATTTGATATATTGTACACCTTGCTGCAACAAAAACCTTAACAGCTATTTAAATGAGAAGAGGGATGTGAATTTGGATGCAAAGCACATCCGTTGGGCTCTCAGGGTGAACTCTTGCAGATTCTACACAACATTTAGTCTTAAGCTTCTGTGCAGATCTATAAAGAACGCGTGTTTATCAGAATAAAAGGTTCCTTTCTCTCACCTTGCTTCCTGGAAGTGGAGCTGTTCTGCTTATTCTCCTTGTAAACCAGCTGTTTTATCCATAACGTCGGAGCAGTTATCTCTGCAGTGACAGAATGACAGATTGCAGATCAGTAGCTTTCACACGTTGAAGTGAATTTACCACAGCGGAGCTTTATTTAACATTACCAGTAGCTGCATAGTTCAAAAACAACACACCCAGCCAAGCTTTGCCCACAAATTAAAACTGCATCCAAGATCCCGGTTTTTCCAATAATATCGAATATATCATCTGGCGTTTTCCATTTGATGTCACGGTGTATTCTTAAGAAACGGGATCTCTGGGTTGAATATTAAATTAATGGCACACTGTAGCTTTAGCGAAGTGTTGGAACAAACCCACAAGCACACAAAGGAGTGATACTGCGAGCTGCCTTTTACCCCATGTGAGTCATTTTTAATACACCGTCTTACCGCAGGTGGAAGAGCTGTTAGGGGAGGCTTACCATCGCCCTCGGGGGGGACGTGAGTCTCCATGGTGGGCGTGGGCTTGGAGCCGTCGTCTGGGTTGAGGGTGAGAAAGAAACGGAAGGAGACTACCATTATTGAGGTTAATACAATCTACTCTCCAGAACTGTTGAATGGTTGGGATTTGCACATGGCCCGGCCAAAGGCAGACAGACAGACGGACAGGAAAAACAGACAGACAGACGGACAGACAGACCGAATAATAGAAAAACACAGGACGACCACCCACTTGTGGTTCCTGCACGCACACGTCAATAAATCACTCTCACAGCAACACGAGCAGGCTGCACATTTAACACACTCCCCCACACTGTAAAAAACACACAGTCGCACAAACATTCACATGAGGACCTGCATGAGTGCAGTGCAGGTGTAGCATCCAGAATTACTCCAAATAGACGTGAAGGGGTGAACTTTATCATTCTTGTTTGTCAAAATGACTTAGTTTATCCTGCTAGGGTGCCGAAGTTGGTTCAGTCTGTTGGTCGATTGGTTGTTTCGCGCTGGTTCAGAGTGATGGTACGTGTCCACTGGATCCGCCACTTCAACGCTTCCCATTTACTATCTATGTTAAAAGCCATGCAATGTATTTTGACAGTTTAGAAATGGATAAAAAGAGTCACAAATTTGTTGTTTTGGCTACTTTATGCAAACCAGGGGCATCCAATCACCACTCATTGCCACTAAACTCCCCAAAAACTGTGGATTTAACCACTATTGGTCAAAAACAGAGACAGATGGAGCTACCATTTGGCTGATTTCTTGCCTTAAACACATTTTAGTGAACTGTTTTCGCAATAAAAATTTCCAAATGAGCTGCCATGTTGGTCCAGGTTGAAATCCAGTAGCATATTGTGATCGAGTGTTTCGTCCAATCAGGTGCAGTCAGTGTTTGCGTGATTGTAGGGTGGTGAAGCCTTCATTGGATTTCTGTTGAAACGCTCCTGTCAGTCATTTATGGTGGCTAGTTGCACGCCAATCAGGCATCCATTGTTGGGAAGGGATGCAACCCTTTACATGTATAAATGCCCCTGTGAACACGTACCATAAGATCTCAACATGTAACCAGACTGCATTCAAATTTGGCAGTATAATTTTGGTTTTTTTGTTGTTGTTTTTTTTATTATTGGTTTTCAAAATATCAGTTTATTGGACTTGACTCACACTTTGGTCTATAAGGAGGACATGTCATAATCTGTTGTCCAGATTTTTGCCAAAATATGACTCAAATAGTTCACATTAAAAAGATTTATGGAAGAATTATGACATTCTTTGTTGTTGTCAAGACTTTCCCTCTAATGTGTGAATCAGCCTGGAATTTCAGTCATTTGTGTGTTTAGAAATCAGGGATTTTCTTAACAGAATGA
Source organism: Amphiprion clarkii (assembly GCA_027123335.1). Lineage (NCBI taxonomy): Eukaryota > Metazoa > Chordata > Actinopteri > Pomacentridae > Amphiprion > Amphiprion clarkii. The sequence continues at coordinate 26,243,715 of CM049584.1, read as the reverse complement.
GCCTTTGGATGGTGACTATAAATGACAGCATAATAAGTATATGTGCAGTAAAGGTAAACAAAACTGTTACCTTATTTGACACAAATCTATGCATTGTCCTTGGTTAAAAAATATAGATTTTTTTTACTTTAATCTCAGTTCTGATCGTTTTGACGCTGGGTAAAATCACTTTGGGTGGGCGCCAAGAATTCATCTATGCAGGACAAACTCTTTAAATCTGAAAACATTTATTGTTTCAAGTAGATAAACGCTTTTTGGCTTCTCCTGTTGTATCGCTATCAGGGAGAACTTTGCGTCTTCTTATCACATGCTGCACTAGATGAATAATAGCCTCTTACGCTAGCAGCGGCAGCACCTTGCAATCTTGTATTTCTTTTTTTTTTAATATTATTTTTTATCTTTTATTAGACAGGACGTTATAGATGGGAAGGGAGAAAAGGCACCTTAAGCATTAATCTCACATGGCATCCTAGCTTTATAGTGTATAACCAACAGTAGTGTTAAAGATAGCAGAATTGCCCAATATCAAGCTATTTATCACAATTTAAGTTTGTGAAAATGTTTGGATGTATTTACTCCCAGGCTGCAGGCTGGATAAGCTGTCATCTTTGACTTATCTTCAGGTTTTAACCATAATTTCATCATTAGGCATTTTAAATTATAAATCACTCTCATAAATGTTCTCATTTTGACAACATAAGCTTGTTTACAAGTTATAATGAAGACTGGTATTTATTGCTTTTAATATGTGTCACTGGCATCCCATACTCTAGATAAAATGTGTGGTTAGAAACCACAGTAAACAGCATGTGTCCACTGCTGCAACACTGTGTGATAAATAGATTTCTTCAGTTTTTATCTCATTGTAAGAAACACAAACTTCTCTAGTGTTCATATTTAGGTTCAGTTTTGCTTTTAGACAAAAGCTAAAAACATGTGAATCCAAATTTTACATAATAACAAAGGAAACGTTTAAACCGGCTGACGAGTCAGTGTTTTGTTACTTGATAAGATGAATGGATCTTACATAATACTGTGGATTGAGCTGCCTAGAATACTCACCCGTGTGCAGTTTTGTGGCATCTGGAACATTCCTTTAGGAAATAATTCAATCAAAAGCAAACAACAGAGAAACTTTGATTGGAGGTCATTCTACAAACACTAATGTCTAAGTCCTTAAATCAGATGACATTTATACTGAAACTCTGGAGGTCAGACTGACCCGATGTGGTCAAACTGTAAATAAAATGCAACAGTTACTGAATCGGTCTGCAGAGCAAACCTGGATCAAACACACATGCTTTGTTACAGATTTCTTTTTATTTGTACCTTCTGAAACTTTAACTACTTGTAACTTACAGCACTTGTCAATTACTGTTTGATTCAGGACTGGACTCTGAGCTATAAACTGTGAAGGGGGAAAAAACAATTAAACAGCAACAGCAAACCTTTACCTCAACCAACACCTGCCTTTACAACAACTCTATGTATAGAAAACTGAAATTCTACATAAACAGTATAAATCCCTGAAAGGCTGTCCATCTTTTCTTAGTCTAAATGTGTCATTTTAGATAAATTTTCTGTGAAATTTCTGGAACTAAAGTCCGGTTTGTAAGATGATCCAAGCAGGTCAAAGAAAGAAGTCCTTAGTTCGTCTTAAACCCTCTGAACCCCAAGCAGGTTCTGGATGTTTTTCTCATACACTTTTTTTCCCCACTGTGGACTCATTTTGCACTGCAATATGAAGTCCTGCCCCTCTGTTTAAACTTCTGGCTACACATAGAGAGAACTCAAATGTCTACAGCGCTCTTTCACACAGTTATAATGCTATAAATCATAAAAAAGACAAAAATCATGTTGTATTGCTTTGATTATTTACTTAACAAAAATGTAGAAAAAACAAAAAATTGAAATCAACATGCACAACATGGCAATGGAAAAAATGTGGCTCTAAGTATTATATATATTTTACATTTTTAATTTATTGTCACAAATGCCCACAGGTGTTGCCAATATTGGGGAAAAAAAAAAGAGGGCTCAGTGAGTGATAGATAATCTGAGTAAACATTTGTACATGTTTACAACCTCTACAAGCCATTTTCACACTACTCTGCATGTTTAGTCTATAAAGATGTTTCACCATGCTGAATGTATCTTCCAACAGTTTGCTGAAGACTTGCACCTCTGTATACTATTTTTGAGTCATGCTACATTTATTTTATTGATCAAGTATATACTATTTTAATCTCAGTCTCTCTCACCCCTCAAAAGTCTCAGAATCACAGAAAAAAAGGCACAGAGTGACGTGGTTTTTACAGGAGCCTGCGCGAATAGTTTATTTTTGATTATTTAAAAAAAAAAGAGAGAGAGACATATAGAATAAATTGATGTTGACAAAATATCACTTTTTTGAAATTCTAATCATTAATTTTTTTGTCACTGCTGGAACTGTACATCAGATGTGATGCGTTCATGGCTGTTGGAAAGTATATCTGGCTATTCTTTCTGTCTTTAAAGTTTCTGGCGATGATATATGACTATTTTGTGGCATTTCTTTCTATTTTAAAAAAAAAAAAGAAGAAGAAGTACGCCTTTCAACCCCAACGTCATGTTTTGGGGTTCAGAGGGTTCATAGCTTGAATTGCTTTGAGCAAACTAGCAGAAGACGTCTTTATTCTTTTGCCATGTTTTACTAATTCTGTAGGTATAGAAGAGATGAAGACGTAAATGGAACAAAGCAGTCAGGAGTTTATACAGTATTTTCTCTATTCAGCAGCCAGAACTGTCACTGACTCCAATGCTGAAGCTTAACAGACACCTAAAGATTGCATTACGCTGTAGTGCCTGTATTTGAGATCTTATCTTGTTCATTTAAAAAGCTCAGCATCATGCTAACATGTGTGATGTATTCATTTTACTATTTTTAGCCAAAGCTCCTTCTCCCTTAAAATTAAAAGTGAAACGCTCCTCTTGTACATTTGCACAAATATGGACTTTGGTGCTTATCAGATGAAGCAAAATTAGGTCAAAAGACATTTTGAACTCGTGCTCACGTTCTCACACAAACAGAAACAGTCGCACACATGCACACGCAACATACAGCAGATCTCAGCTCACCTTTTCTACCAGAGTTTGGTGGCCCTGGTGGTTTGTCGGTTACTGACCCTGAACAGGGAGGAAAGAAGCACAGCATGAACAAAGTGAAGGTTAGAATCCAGCAACAGCCAGCACTTTGAAAGCATCTATGTATGTTCATGTTAAAAAGGCAAAACAATTACTTGAAATCCACCACCGTGCTGCAAATAAATAGGTGTTTAGTTGCTAGATTTTTATTTAATGGAACTGAATGTTCTCAGGTTAACACAGGACACACTGACAGAAAAACAAAACTCCCACAGGTTACCTAACACACTGATACTGATGAGTACATTCAGTTAGTACTTGATAGTATTCCATTATCTTCATCCAGACTAATACGAACCTGATTGATCCGCTCCATCTGTGGACACATATTATTTAAAAAGCGATTAAGTTTCAGACATCATTCTGGTTTTGTGCATGCAGGTTGCCGGGGTCATGCATGGATGCGCCAGGAAGAGAGCAAAATTAGACATTGCAACCAATTAGAAGAACATAAAGGGGGAGAAATTTAGAGTGAATGCAACCAGAAGGAAGTTTACTACCTGACAATCCACTTGTCCCAGCATGAGTTCTCATAAATTCACGGAAGTTTCCTGCAAATGTATGCGAGATGATTGATTTGGGTCATAGTGTACAGGGGCGTCTGTCAGCAATGCTCATTCTAAACGGGAGGGATGGTGAAGGAAGGTGGGCATGAACCTCTGCAGCAGCTCTAAACACGGTTTATTGTGCCCAGATTCTGATTCCAGCGTCATACATACCTTTGCAAGAAACAATGAAGATATCGGATCTTATGCAGGACAGAAGGGAGGCAGGTAGAGGCTGTGTTGCTGTGCAATAAACTACATTTTAGGTTTTCAGAAAGAGTTCATTTGAACCTGAGAAACTGAAAAGATTCCTTTCTCTGAGTGATGATGATGAAGTGTAGAGAGTCAAGATATGCTGCAGAAGCACATTGGATCTCTAGGAATGATTCATTTCTGCAGATTGAAATGTTTTTAGCACACTTGCAAGTTATTCTGAAGTGTCAGATATTTCTTTTACTGTCTTATCAAAGACAAATCCTCAATTTTAAGGCGCTAAATGCTGCAATTAATTGTATTTTATCTGATTTACTCTCTGAACCTCACAGTTTCTGGACATTTTTTGCTCCTTTTAATTTTTTTTTCACTGTATTCTCATTTTTGCTCCAAATTTCACTGTTATTTTAAGTCAGTAATGGCTCCATGACTGCAGCAGGGAACATAGATTCACATAATCTGGTTTGTGGACATGGTTTGTTTTTGGTGAGTTTTTAAGTAGAGCGTATAGAATGAAGTGAACTTGATGAAATTTCATGATTATAAGCTTAGATTTGGTTGCGTTTTCTGATGAAATGACACAGATGATGTTTTCTTAGAGACAACCTGTATTTGAAAGCTGCTGAGAGGTTTGGGGTTCAGATGGTTAATAAACTAATTCTTCTATTTTGGAGCAAATGTAGTCAGGAAATGTTTCATCAAACAAATTAATTTGAGTGGACTAGCCATTACTGAGCTAGCTCACATAGGCTAGGTCAAACAAAATTAGATACACTAGTGCCAGCAAGCTTTAAGAACCACCTACATCTGGTGCAGAAATGAAAAGAAAAATTAACATGAACTTGACTCAACTTTTATTGCGCCTTTGTATGTCTTTTATGCAAACTGATGTGTAAGTATTAGTGATATAATGTACTGTAGTTGTTCGTAAATCAGTTTGTCACACGTGAACTGCGGATTAATTGCAAAGTTTAGACATCAAAGTAACCAGAAGAGCGCAGGTAAATGTCTCGGAATTTTAAAAAAATCAATCCGAACCAAAATTTAAATAGGCACATTCCACCTCCCCATCAAGTTTCATGAAAGAAACTTTTTGTGTCATCCAAATCACGTAGAAACACACCTCTGACTCAGGGGGAAATATTATAACTAAATCTCAATGCAGAGTTGCAGTGAAAAGCTGCAAAGTGTCTGCAGTATAAGCAGTAAATGTACAACACTTTCCTTTCCTTTCCACTAATCTGAAAAATGATCCGATCCATGACTCTAAATCCGTGAACTTTTTGTGATCACCACTAATAAGTACGCTTCATTTGTGAACTCACTGATTGTTTTTGCAAAGAGCTAAAAAGCAGCAGGTGCCAGCAGAGACCATACAGGTGATTAGTGGCACAAACTGGAGGTTCAGAGTTTAGAAAATGCTCGGAGAGAGTGGAGGCGGAGAGAAAGATGAATGAAGTGGGAGAGGAAACAGCGGAGACAGAGCGGGAAGCCTCTGGCCGTCTGCTGAGCAGCTTCACAGGGGCATGCGACCACTTTCACCACACTCTCCACACAAAATCTGCACCATATGCTCCAGTGGCTGTGCAGTCCAATTTCTGGCAAAGACCCCTGTGTATTATCTTCTGAGGGAAAATGATGGTGATTATCATAAAGTGTTCCCATCCAGGATGAGTGTGCGGAGCTGCTCCGGCCTGCTGAGAGCATTTAGAGGACGATGGGGGGCAGCTGGAGGCTTCAGAGGCCCCTGCATGTATGGCCATTAGCCTCCTCGTTGACCTTGCACCTGCTATACGCCACATGACATGTAGTACACATGTGCAGCACCATGGCACACTGTTAGAGCCTTTCTAACTGTCATCCAAAGGCTCCGTTTGCTCTTTATCCTCCATCAGCGCAGCTAAAAGTTCACTGATCACCTACTCAATTTACCTGAAACAGCAAAATGACCCTTTTCAGTCTTTACAAGGGAAAATCTAAAGCATACAAATGAAAACTTTCTACTATTTGGTTTCTGAATTATGCAAAATAGATGAAAAATGAAAACAAGTTGGTCCCAAACCCCAGAAACTTGGCTTTCTGCAACTCTTGGCTGTAAGATCCCCCAAAAAATGCAGTCACCATTTAAATGTTTGTTTTGCTGATTCTCCACCGTAATAAAGAATAGCTAGGAAACATCCAAGCTGATCTGAGTTTTTAGTCATACAACCTGTTAAACATTACTCTGAATAACTCGGATGTGCTACATGTCATCCACAGGTTTCCAGGCTGTTTCCCCCCCAGTACCTGAACACACCGGGGTCCTGTTGTGCACCGAGGAGCCACTCACTGGTTTGCCGTCGCTGGTGACACACCAGCAGTAACCGGTCAGAGTGTGACACTGGACCTGGAGAGGCAAGACAGATGGAAGAAGGTAAAACATACCAAAGATTGAAGGAATATTTAGTAGAGTGTAAAAAGTAGAGCTGTAGTGTCCATTGGTTGATTGGTTTTTCAATATGATTTTATACATTATTATTGCTCAGACAATTGCTGGTGTTACTTTCATAAGGAGAAAAGTTCTGCTTCAGAAGCCTTCCAGGATTAATCTAGTATTATTGAACTATGAACTCCCCCAACCTCATGAAGATTACAAGGTCTCACTCGTGTCGTCCTGCGGGTCAAAATTGACCCATGTTGAAGTTTGAAAATGTGGAAAACAATATATATTTTCACAGTGAAACTTCTGATGTCCACATTTTCAACATTTTTGGGAAATCTTTGAACATTTTTTAGTGGAAAAATAGAAATGTTAAAAATGTTTCTTTAAGAACATTCACAAAAAATCAACCAAAATCCAGCGAAATTCGCTGGATTTTGGTTGATTTTTCTGTGAATGTTATTAAAGAAAACATTAGAAGTTTTACTGATATATATGTAATCACTTTAGATATTTTTAAGATTTTTTTGGAAGATTTTTACTCATTTTTTTGAAAATATTTACAAGAATTTTCTTGACAAATTTGTGGAATTATTTTTTTTTTAATTAAAATAAAACTTTTAAGGGAAACTTTGAAGGAATTATTGGAATTTTCTTCCTGAAGGTTTTGCAAATTTTCTGAAATTTGCAGGATTTTTTTGCTGAATTTTTTGGATTTTTGTCAGACAAGGAAACAATATTTTTTGGAGTTCAATGATTAGTTTGATGCTTATTTCTCATCATTATATACCCGGTATTTTCACCTTAGGTAGGTTCATTTTGGTGAAAGAATTTCATGAGACAATGTGTAGGAAAGAGACAAACATATGCAAAAGTTTCCAACAGATAAAATTAAATTCTAGCACCAAATCATCACTAATAAATGAATTTTTGCAAATTAGACAGTGTGTAGGACACTTTTAGAAAAGAAAAAAATAAAAACAGGAGGAAAAATCTTAAGTAACGAGGTAAAAATTAACCACTAAAGTTTAGTTAGCTTTTTCTGTTGCCTTGTCATTTGCAGGTGCCTTCATCATTTTTAGTGTAACTCAGTAATTACTGAACGTTTATTCCAAACAAACTGACATCATGTCTAAGAAATTGTTGGTGTCGCTGCATTTTCTGAAAACTAATAGACAAAAAGTCGGGTGTTCTCAGCAACAAAATCTACTAATTTTGTTCTATGCAAAACGTAGAATAGACTCCTTCTGATTTTGCATATATTCTAGAAAACAGCAGCTAACGTCTGCGTTAGACTCCTCAATAGTTCTTGGACTGAAACTTTTAGTTGATACAGTTCTGTATTCAGGAATCATATGAATGAAAGAGTTTAAAATGATTAAATAGCTGCTTTTCATGCTCATTTAGAATTCATTTAAGCTCAAGGCTAGCAGGTAGAGAACACTCGGTGCACTGTGGCCCCATTTAGTTCATCTATTAATAACGTGCACATTTATTTTCCCTGCGATCAATCAATCGGTTGAAAAGCAGGCATGATTTCAGTCGAGTGAGATTTTCTTTGGTTCGCTGCAGCCCTAATAAATACAGAACGAGGTGCAGAAATATCTGTCAGTGAAGAAAAGCTAAACTGTGCGATTATGTGAGGATGACGGTTCACATGAGACTAATGGAAAGAGAAAGACGAAGCGTGACGGATTTAGAGAAGGAATGGATGATCCGACCTGGGCGAACGTTCCGTCCTCGTTGCATTCTGGGATGAACATGGACTCCTGAGGTCTGCGGGCCTGTTCCAGAGCCTGGTTCCTCTCAACGCGACACTTGGACTGACCTGCATCTGCAGCGTAGCGACAAAGACGTCTGTTCTCAAACCTGCAGAGCTGCTGTTGTTTGTCGCTCTGAAGACACATGTTCTTTGTCAATAACAGCCAGTTCACACCCAGTTTACTACTGTTGGCCTCTGACGCTGCAGTGCCTTGCTCAAGGGCATGATTTGATAGTCGTGTCGGGAAAACATTGTTGTTTATTCACTTTCTCCACTGAGTTTGGAGCCATTTTTTCCAACCTCTGCATTCCACTGCTTCTATCCTGATAACAAGCAGCTTTTTTAAGGAGAATGCATGATTTTCAAACCTTATTTTTGCACTGCAGATAGATGAAACTCAGACAAGGCAGAGACTTTCTGTTACACTATTCAAATATACTAAAACAACACATTCCTGGACACTGACCATTACCAGTGCCAGATGTAGGCTGTGCACTCTACATTGTTCGTGCTGAGGAGTGCGTCATGCTCTCTGCGTTGATATTTTAAAATGTCAGTGGAAAATGAGCTTGTGTTTCTGCAGCTCTGATGAGCCAGAGCTGCTCTCCAGGGGCAGAGATGGAAGTGGCTCTAAAGGTCAGGGTACGAAGTGGGCTTCACACCAGCTGGTCACCGCTTCAAACTCCCATCAACGACTACTGTTTTTACTGCAGCTCCTGCATGTTCGGCTGTTCCTGTATACATATTCACACCGGGGAGCTGACCAGAGCGACCGCAGTCCTCCACTCTCTGGCAAATATTCTGCCCCGGATAAATAAAAGTTTAACAAAGCCGGCTGTGGACCTGAGACGACACAGACATGTTGTCTCCTCCACAGTAAAAGACCGACGGGGCCAGAAAAGGGTGGAGATGTCACAGAGAGGGACAGACGGGTTACATGAATCTATAAACATGGACTTTGACTGAGCGTATTTGGTCTCACTGGAGAGAAAAGGCTTGTGGAACATTGTCATGCTTGTTTTTTATGGAGAGAAAGCAAAACCAACCCAAACAACTCATAAATAAATGATGCACATATACATACACAAATATACACAGTATAGAGGAGGGATAAGCTGCGATAGAGGCCATGTAGAGTTACATCTAAGTTATTTTAGGGCAAGAAGGGATTATTTTCATGGAAAAAACTTCTAAATAGGTGAAACTCTGTATGCCACAAGCCATAATTTAGCAAAGTAAAGTTTTGCTTTAAATAGATTGCAAAAAATATCCTGTAATGGTAAACACTCATTATAGTGGCCCTATAAGGCTGTGCTATGAGCTAAACGCTAACATCAGCAAAGTCACAATGGCAATGCTAATAACATGGTATTGTTTTGTTGGTATATTACTTGAGCAAAGTAGTTTAATTGTAGTGCACTTCAGCTCATCTACAATATGAGAATGTTGATTGGTTGGTTGGTATTAAGCATCCCAGGAGACTTTATCATGGTGGCCCTGTACTAGCTCAACTCCCATAATGCTCTCTGCTTGCCAACATGGAAGTGCCAGTAGTTCGAGTGACAACTTTGATTGAAAATCAAGTTTTTTTCCCTCTTGTTCACATATTTATATGGTGTTTTTATATAGTGGAAGACATATCATGAGCAAAATATAGACGTAAACGTCATGTTTGAGCATTTCCACCTTAAAACTGTAGTGTATCAATGACAGTCTCTAAAACACAGATTCAGATTTTTAGAGTTTTATGTGTAACAAACCTAAGCAACCAATCTTGTCAATCTGCATTATTGTTCTTCGGTTTCTGGTTCGAGCATGTCAAGCTGAATTACTCAAGTGTAACAACTTGTCATTGTGCACCATAGAGTAATTTTAACGTAGCCGTATTCCCATAACATATTTCTATGCGTATTTTGAAATATTGTATTAGAAAAGGTTAATGGAGAGGACTAAATTCGAAGTTTTACACTTTCTTGAGGTGTTTTTTGGCTCTGCTTTTCGAAAAGAGTTCACGTGCTAAAGGTAATTGGGAACACCTTTTTTCAAAATAGGTTCTGATGTAGCAAAAATTTAACCCACATGACTGATCAGCTGTTTCTGTTTCTTTTGTTGTTTTCAACTTCGAACAACATAAACAACAATATTCCTGATTGAAAACAATTCCTCTGTATTATTTTTTTCGTAGATGAATAAAGTTTTGTTTAGTTCTTCTTTATCTTTGAGTTTTTCTGGCGGTTAGTTGGTTTTGTTTCCGGCTTCTTCTACTCTGTTTGGTACAGCTAACACAGTCTATAGCGCCACATTGTGATGACACTAAACAGTCTAGTTTATTCGCTGCAAAGCAGTTAATGGAAACGAGCCTTAATGTAAACTTCTGAGCTGTAATCAGACCTTAAATATCTTGTGTTGTTAGGTTTCTTTGCCAGTTACAGTCCTTTTTGCTAGAAGGTGCTTAAATGTGCTTCCTGAAAACATTATCTTGCCTTGACTGAATTGTTTCATCTTGTTCACGTTGTACATTTGCAATCCTAATAATTAGTTGAATTTGTTTTCTAATTTGACATTTGCTTTGTTATGAAATATTTTATAGCTTTATTTTGAAGGTGCTATACACACAAAGTTACTTTTGTTCTTTATAACTTGCATTGTCTTTTTTTCATGTGACAGTTCAACTTCCGATTTGCTTTGTAATTATTTTTGAAAACACGGCTCGTGTTTGAGCAGAGTTGTAGGCGAGCTGGTGTGCTCGAGCTGGAGAAAGAGGCGGGAACTTAATAGATCTGAACATTTAAAGGAAGCAGTGGTGTAGAGGCACATTTCAGCCATTTTTAGGCAGGAAGACGCTTTTGTAATGGAAACAAGTTGTAAGAAATATCCTACTTTGATACACAGAGATAAGTTTTTAGAGGTTAAATCAACAACTATCAATGGACTTCTAACTCGATTAACAGAAACTACAAAATTAGCAGTTTGTTCATTATGTCTTGCCTTGAGCATTATATTCACATTGAGAAAGTCTTTCATATCCACTTTTGATTACCATTTTTTATCTGCTTTGCTCATTGCAAACCTGACTGATTAAAAAGACAATTTATTTATCAATCTTTAATAATGAGCTCATTGACGATGTATTCATTGGACCTTTGTTTACTCACAGCTGAATTATGAACGCAGCTCTGCCTGTTGTACCAGCCGTCACTTTGTACTTTTTGTTGTTTGTGGCTGTTTGTTGTACCTGTGAGCAATTTCTATGCCTTGTTGTGTTTAATCTGAATCTCACGCACACTTTGCCGAGCCTTCGCCAGCTTTTATCACGGTAAACACGGACTGGTTCATGAACTAAAGCAGCGGTTTCATTACAGCCAAACAGGCCTTCTGCATCTGCAAAGACTGCGTGAGCTTTGCCCGGCTTTCCTTCCCCTGGCACCACACTTCATATTGTGAAACAAAACCACGCATTGCCATACAGAGGGAACGAAATCGGCTCCAAAAATGGATTTGGTTGGAGTGCTGTTTTCCTAATGGACGGGGGGGTGTTGAGAAAAAAACAGGGGTAAAATGCCAAGTTCCAACCTTGACTCCAGACCTATCAATCTCTGCTGTTGTTGAGTGGCTGGCATCCAGAAACTGAGAAAGTGTGTGATCCTGGTCTGTAAAAACTTACACGCCTACAGACAGGCGGAAAATGAAAGACATCTTCTCGTTCGGTTCCACGTTTTCCTCCAAGACTTTCTGTTGGTGTTGTGGCTCCGAGCTGCAACATCTTAAATGCTCAGTTTCAAATAAATGGATTTTATTGCTCTCTAAGTTTACGATCCATCGGGGTCCGAGGGAGGTTTAGGTTATGATTAGGTTTGAGGCTTGTTTTTGCATTTTAAAGGACCAGTTTGTTTAATCGTCCTCTGTTCATAGGACTGAATTTGTCAAAGGTTTGCTGTTCTTACCTTTGAGCTCCAGGTCTCTGCCCTCAGATGTGGAAGTTGGTGCTGGAGCCACCGGCAGCGGATCTATTTTCACCCAGTTTTTACCTGGAAAACAAAAGTACAACACGTCACACTACGTTCTGTGTAGTTTACACCATTAACTCCATGTTGTTACTGATGTTTTTGTGATGTCAGGTACCAAAAATCATAACTACAAGTTTTTTTCTGGGAAGTTTCGAGCCAGTCATCTACATGCAGAAGGAATGCAGTCATCCTTTAGGGTTCCATATGTTTTCAAGGCTAATTTTCTATGCATCTTTCCTCCGGCCCACATGTGAGGCCAGAAGTATTCGCCATATCGTTCATACCATGTAGCTTTTTCTGTCTGTATAGATTTTCAGGTATTTAATATGCAGAATTAAAAGACACACTCCTAGCAGGTCATGTTTTGTGACTGGTACATCATTTATAATTTATAGTGCAATATTTACTGATTTGATGTTATAAAACTACAGGAAGAGATACTAACTCCTTGCTTTTTTGCGAAAAAAATGGGTCGCCTCTGTCATGCAGGAAATAATGAGCACCAATCACTTGATTTACTGCATTCAGCTATTTTTTTAATGCACCAGTTTTTGCCTGTTCTGTATCACTTTATTGCGTATATGACTTTACATAAAAGAGAACACAAAAGTCAGGCATAATAAGTTAACAATATAGCAGCTTTTCAAAATAAAAGTTCCTTGCTTCTGTCATATTGAGGAGGATGGACATAGCTGGCTTCCTGAGAAAGGTAATTCATTTTCTAAGGTGACTCCTGACTACAAATCTATTTGTCAGATATAAGAGAACATGCTTGTTTGATACAGACTGCAGCAAAAGTCATACAATTATTTTTATATTTAAATGTAAAAGAAATGCTCCAGTTTACGTCTTGATTATATATTCCTTTCATTTGTTTTATATCGGTTTGTTTTAGCCTTTAATAGCTTGAATTAGTTTAAAGGGAGCTGCAAATTTCATTTGTAATAACTGGAAAGGAGCATTTTAATCAAATGTCTTTCATCATGGGAGCAGTTGTAGCAGGTATCGAAACAATATTTACCCGTTTTGCACCCTTGTACAGGAAAAGATGTCTTTTTGGAAGCATCATTATGCATGTTATTCCAGCATGTTGAGAAAAATTTCAAACTACATTATCTGATTTATTTCTCAAAATGTTAATATCATATAATAATGAAAAAAACCCTGATAATGCTTTCAAAGAAATCGTCATCTAAGACTTTTAGTGTGGAAATAAGACATGTAATCTGTGAGATTCATGAAAATGTTCATGTGGACACTTACAAAAAGTAGTAAATGAATCTCAGACCTGATTTCCCTTGAACGCAGCCTGACAAATTACTGATGGCAGAATAGATTTATGGAGCTGCAGACAGACTTTCTCACCTCGACAGCGGCCTCGGTGAGCCAGCGTCAGTGTCTTGTCTTTGCATCGCGCCCTCTGCAGTTCACAGCCGGTCTCATAGCTCCGCCCGTCCGAACCGCACACCGGCTTCCCCTGCGTCCTCGAGCAGATGACGCCACAGTGACTGTCTCTGTCTCCAATCAGCCACTGCAAAGACAAATTCAGCATCCTGTTAACATAATACACAGCGGTGCAATACACATTTAACTCCCTCCAGGTTCTGCACGAAAACACAGACACTTTTGAAGATGAAGTTTCAGACTTTTATTTTCTTATTCCTTGAAACTTTTTGGTTTATTCTTTCTTTTTTGGCTCCTTTTTTTTCTTTCTAGTTCCACCGTGTTTGAACAAAGGCTGCATTCAGCTGAATCTGAGATTATGCCAAACTAACATACAAATTGGACTCAGGGGTCACTTGCCCATTTTGCTGAAAACATTTCTGTGTTCCTCAAACACTTGCGGCCTCACTTTGTTTAGTAGCGAGGGTGTGAGCTGCTCCGCTCTGCACCGAACCTCAATCTGGAGGTTCATTTATGTAATTGATCTTTGGCTGAAGATGGATTGAACCTTGATTAAGTTTCAAAGTAGCCAAACCACACTCTGAGGACGGGAATCTTTCCTCCCTCCCTCCCACGGTCTTTACTCATGATCTATTAGCGAGTCGAATCTGCTCCGCCGCTGGACGTCAGCCCTCTTTCTCTAACAGCAGTAATGGTTCTTGGCTCGGCCGCCGCCTCGAATATATTTAAGCTCTAAAGGATTTCAGGAGAGGACGAGCCCTGCCAGACAGATAGAGTTGTGGGTTAGCGAGGAGGAGAGAGTAGGTGTGCACTGAGCTGCACCAGAATCCTCTGCGGTGTGAAGCGGCCCAGCAATGTACCTGAGCCAGATATTGTTGAAAAGGTTTCAACTATTCGAAAAAACAAAAGGAGAGCTTCAATTTGTCTCATCTTCGGAGGTGGAAGGAGCATTTAGATCCTGCACTTGAGTAAAAGAAGCAATATTCAAGTAGGAGCCATCCATCTGAAATTCTATCTAAGTAACAGCACAGAAGTATTAGCGTCAAAATATGCTTAAGATACTAAAAGTAACAGTGCTTGCTGAATGGCATATTTCAGAGTAATGTATGTACTAATATGTCTGTTGGTTTAATGTTAAAGTCACTGCAAATGGTTTAACTACTTTACATTTAGTGCGAGCGATGCTGCAAACATATCCATAATCTGCCCTTTTAGAGTTTTTATTTCCATCTATTTCCATTGTGGTGCAAGATCCAAAAGCTAATTCTATGTACGATTGGTTATTTTAGCCTACACGACCGTTCAAAAGTTTGGGGTCACCGAGGCAGTTTCATGTTTTCCATGAAAACTCACACTTTTATTCATGTGCTAACATAACTGCACAAAGGTTTTCTAATCATTAGTTAGCCTTTCAGCACCATTATCTAACACAATGTAGCATTAGAACACAGGAGTGATGGTTGCTGGAAATGTTCCTCTGTACCCCTATGGAGATATTCCATTAAAAATCAGCCGTTTCCAGCGAGAATAGTCATTTACCACATTAACAATGTCTAGACTGTATTTCTGATTAATTTAATGTTATCGTCACTGGAAAAAAAACACTTTTCTTTGTAAAATAAGGACATTTCTAAGTGACCCCAAACGTTTGAACAGTAGTGTATATGGGTGTATGCAGTGGATTTTACGTTGAGGCTGGAGATAAAATCAAGAGGTCCAAAAATGGCACTTGGATCCTCTCGGAGTTTAACCAATCAGCCTTCAAATTTATCATGTTTAACCAGCCAGTGTCGAGGCCTGCACAGCAGTTTTGTCGGGGCTGCTCAAAAACACCTGCCCTGTACTTTTTTTTCACCCCCAAAAACAACCCTGAAAGTGGTTCTACTGGTGGTCAGAACATGTTTAAAGATTCCTGCAAGTTCCTGCCATGGAAAACGGCGTAAAGTCTATCTGCTGCTTGTGAATTTTCCCTCAGACACCAATAAAGTTTCCTGTTAGTCTAAAATTTGACATAATTTATTTGTTGATGATATTTTGTAGTAACCTACATTATCACATAAATGTAATAGAGTAAAAAGTGCCATATATGCCTCTGAATTGTTGTGCAAAAATGTGCAGAAAATGGAAATACTCCAGTTAAAGCCCTCAAAATTGTACCGAATTACAGCACTTCTTTCCAACTCTTGTCAGTGATGATGAAGGTTGAAACACCCCCTTCATTGTTGACCAAAAACAGTAAAATCAAGTAGTTGTCAAGTAGGAAAATGTAGCATGTGAAAACTTTTGTTGAATACAAGAAGAAGAAGGAGAAGAAGAAGCAATGAAGGGCACAGTTTCCACCCTTCAGTTGCCAACTCCTATCAGCCGATCTGTTTTCACAATGATCCCCATCAGAAATCCATTCAGTTTTCCTGCATCCCCCTCTTCAAGTCAATGCCCAACGTCAACACAACAAAACAACCCAAAAAAACAAAGTGTTTTGAAAAACATCAAACTTGTTGCTTGGAGACAGATTTCCTCTGAACATATAAAGAGCAATCAGACGGATGTGAGCAAAGTGTAGATGGTAACGATGCCAAACGGCTGATGTCATGAATGAGCTGGTGCACAACTGGATCGTATATACAAATGAATCACCAGTTTTCATCAAGCTTGTTCTGAGCAGATTAACTGACTGACAGCCTTTTTTCCTCTCTCTGGCTTCACGCCGGTGTTGTTATCAAGGAGCGAGTCTTTGCTTTGCTCTTCCACTCAGTCTGTCCTCTTCTTCCAAGAAAGTCACACTTGATCTGACTCTAGTTTCCTGGAAATTTTGGCCTTGATCTGTCAATGGGCACTTCAACTAATCACCAAGGATCTGCTCTTTATTGTAAGAGTTCAGTTTAGCATTAAGACTATCTGGAAGTCCTTCTATTGTTACGTTTGAAGATGACACCCATTGAGTGTGTTAGAGATGTTTTTACCTTGTTAACATGTTCATATGATGTTCATATGATTTTTTTTTTTAAATATTTACTTTAATAAGTATCAACACCATGACTGAGCATTTCCAGACTTGTGGGACTTTCTTCATTATATGTGTGACTTTATTACGCCAATATAACAACTTGTAATGGTGTAGCATACAGCAGTTTTAGTGTTTGAGCAATATGTATGTATCTTTGATAGACAGATGGGGAGTTTTTAGGGGTTAAATCAACAACCAGAGATTTTATCAAGTATTTTCTTCAATAAAACTCTATATAGCCCATACTATAAATCAGCAAGATGAATTTGTGTTTTAGAAAGTCAAGTTATCGGCTCTGTAAAGCTGTACTTGCATTCAATATAGCTTGGAGCTAAATGCTAGCATTAGCAAGCTGACAATGATAATGCTGATGTGGTGATGTTTTGCCAATATTTAAGCAAATAAGTTTAGTGTCTAAGCTAATTATTTTAACACACTTCAACTCAGAACTGTAGTTGGTCAGTTGACATTAAGCACCACTGGAGACTTTCTCATGGTGGCCTTTTACTAACTAAACTCACACAATGCTCTCTGCTAGCAAAACACAGAACTAGAGGTGGTTCAAGTGATCACCTCCTGGGGTTGGAACAGTCTTAAACCACCTGGTGGCGCAACCAGGTATTAAAGCTAAGCTACAATACATTTTTTGACATGTATGTTCTCCTGCCTTATCATTTAATATGCTTTTAATCGGTTAATTTATTAACAGCAATTAATTGATTAATAATTACCATCCCTACCTGGAGCTTACAGTTTAAACATTAAATAAGGAATCGATTTGAATCCTTAACTTCATTTGAATATTTTCAGATCCAGTACTTTTACTGTGGATTAACTCATGTAAATAATACAGTTTGATTGAACTTAAGATTTAAAACTTGCCAATTAACTCCAGAGATGAAGTATCAGCAGTATTATGATAATAAAACAGCATCACTGACGTCAAAGTGGTGTTTATACAGCATTTGTGCAATTTAAAAAACTCGATTAGTAATCAAGGAGACCAACAACCAGTAATTGGAGCAATTGCAGTAATTTTGGTGTCAAAATTCTGAATAATTGAACCTCCAACACAAAACTGCATTGAAATGTCTTTTTCTTGTTTATGTTTTCCTTGTGTTTAGGAGAACTTTTCAGCATTTATCCCTCAGTGTTGATTAACTGTTAGCGTGGTATTGCTGGAAACCAGAGCCAAAGTAGCACATTTTATAGTTTATTTTCTGTTTTTCTGGACATGCTTACAAAAAGAAATGGTACAAATGATCGGAAAAATGCTGAATGTCAGTTCCAATAATCGTGCCAGACCAACAGCCGATTGATCCCAACTTTGCAGGTCATAAACCACAGTATTGAAAAAGATTCAAATCGTGACCTGATAGATAAAAAAGTGAGGGAATAACAAAGACATTACCATTAATCCTGTGGGGATCATGAACGTCAGTACAGAGTTTCATGCTAATCTATCAAATCCTTGTCGAGCCCAGAAAACACCAGCCGACACACGTAACCATCGCTTTAGAAACGCTGCTAAAGAGTGAAGACTCACTCAGACACAGTGGCAGCATAATATTACTACTTGAATTTTATTTTCTTTGTCACATCCTGGCAAATATTTCTGTCTCTCCGCTGACCTGGAAGCAGCACGGGAGTTTAAACTTGTTATAGCGAGCAGTACAAGGCCAAAACGTGGTAAGGAAAATGAGACGTGGGTCAGAAAAGTGATCTATTTACAGTCCTCTGTGGTTTCTGACTTCACAGATACCAAAACTGCTTCTGCCAGCGCTGACAGTTATGACAGTCATGAACATTAATTTCTAAATCCCAGCGATTTAATCCAAATTTTTAAGAAAAGAAGTGCAAAAATCTTCCAGCTGGTGAGTTAATGTTACACGTGTCCCATGCAGATGAACTGGTTTCAAGACTCCTTGGATCGTTTTTCTTCACATTAGCGAGGAGAATTGCCTCTTTCTGGCTCGTTTTACTAAAACACATGAAAACTCATTTGGAAAAAATGTAAGATCTCTTCATCCCGCAGTGGGATATTTGAACTGCAACTGAAAAATATGATTTTTTACAGCTAAATATAACAGTAGGTTGTTGGAAGTTAGTTTGCAGTGATAAAATTATCACGGTAATTCTAATTTAATGGCTGACAGTGCAAGAAGATACTCCATTGTCTGCAAAAATTGAGATTAGACTCTTCCAGGAATATAATAAAAAAGATAGTGGAGGTTCAGTATCTGCCAGATAAAATCAGGAGGTGTCAGGATGTTTTAAAGTTTAACAGAATGTCCTGAAACTGGAGGATCACAGATTTAATCCTCCAACTTCTGAACACAAAAACACACTTTTGGCTGCTCTAGATCCTCCAGTTAAACGTCTATATTTCCCTTTAACCGACACTAAAACAACTCAAATAACAAGGTGAACGGAAATTCTACCAAAAGAACAAACCCTGCTTGCTTTTGCTATAACAATATGTCCGGAACAAGGCAGATGGTTTAATGTGATTTCAGCCTTGGCACTGATGCGCTCTTGTCAGAGTAAAGCTAAATCACGATGCGTCTTTTTTATGAGAAAGTGCAGACAGGAAGGAGAACGGCACGTCATTTTTAAGTTGCGTGTCTTCTTTTTGACATCGGGAATAATTTAGAGGTTTGAAAAAGGCACGTATCTGCACTATATCTGATTTTTTTCCCCCCATTATAGTAAAGCTATATTCTCATTTATTTCAATCTACAGGTAGTGGTGCTTTTTACCCTTCGGTTTGAGACAGAAGTGCTGACAGGCCTGAGCCAAAGTGCTGTGGATGGAAAGCAGTTAGTCCATGTGATGAACTGTTAAATTGGTAAATCACAAACCAAAGCGAGCGGCTCTGAAACAGTGATTCATATCTATCCGGCGGCTCCTCCAGGTTGAGAGCCACAGAGTCTGGCCTCTGCCCACAGACTGACCCGTCCTCCCTGACTCACCACCCTAATGGATGCAGCTCCTCTACCTCCACTGTCACAATAAAGCTCCAAATCGCTGCTTTTTAAAAAGGCATAAGTGGAAATAAACACTTCCACCGAGTCCCCCTCATTTCTTAGTCAGACCGTCCCACCCACAGACTCGACTCCCGTAAAGGTGAAACCAGACACTCCAGCAGATCGGCACAAGTTTCCCAATTTATGGTTGGGAGTTTGAATTAAAGGTTAATTTTTTAATAAAGTGTTCTTGAAGGGGAGGAAAATGTGACTCAAACAGTGACTGGAACATTTTTGACTCACTTTCCGTAGAACTGTCAAGTGGATTTGAAAGGACCTTTTGAAACGCTGCCAAGAATTTAAATAAAAGAAAATGTAACTTAGGCTTGTGTCCATTAACTGCTCTTGGCTGTATAGTGTCATCAGAAGGTGGCGCTACAAACTACATGACTGTATAAACAGAGTAGGAAACATCTGAACCAAAATCAGCTGCTAGCTGCTAAAAACCCTTGAAAAAAAGAGAAGAAACAAGCAAAAAATGTGGCCGTCTACGATAGAAAAATAGAGCGGCCTTCAGGAATTGTTTTATCTCAGTTCTTCAACAACATTTGGTTCAAAGTTGATATTGCTCTCATGTCTTAGTGCTAAATATGAAGCTACAGTCAGCAGCTTAGCTTAGCTTAACATACAGACTGGAAACAAGAGGACATGGCTGAATTAGCTCCGTCCAAGGGCAATTTTTTATTTTTTTTAAAATCTGATCATAAACATCTCTAAAATCACTACTCTTTGTTTTGTGAGGGATGATGTGCTGGAACATTTGTTTGCAAAAATGACAACTTATAATTTGACACTATTTTTCTAAGAATTAAACCAAAAACATATATACCATTAATGTACAGGTGTTGTTTCTGTAGCTGTAGCAGTGATTGTTTTGTCGCCTTTGGAGAGAACCCCCTCTTTATGCTAAGCTAAGCTAATCGGCTGCTGGCTGTAGCTTCATATTAACCCAAAAGCCATCTCACTTTCAGCAGCAATGCATTTAAGCACTAAAATATTGAACATTTAGCAGTTAGCTTGTTACTGATATAATCTTTAGAATTCGCATGGCTTCCCACAGTTAAATGAACACGATCAACTGCAAAACTGATCTAAATAATTAAACAATTAGCTTAAAAAATACAAGTCAAACCCCAGTGAAACAATATCAGATAGTTAATAGTGTACTAACGTCTCTCTAATCTGTTCATTCTGCTCTGTGTAACACCTTCACATCAGTTCCTCTACATCAATCAAAATGAATGTGAATCACATTTAAACACAGTCAAAATAAAGTCCCTTCACGCCACTTAAACACAGATTACATAACATTTAAAAAACACACCAGATTACAGCAAACACCAAACCTTTGACAACATTCTCACACTTTCCTCTGGTCTCCAGCTCACCCAGTGCTATCTGATGTGGTAAACCCCACCCTCACGGCAGCTCTAGGAGCTTAAAACAAACGCTGCCGGTTATTTTCAGTCACCGTCTGTTTGACAACAATCAGTGAAAACCAGGACGACGGGACCTGGAATTATCTCCTGAAGGAAAACAGCCTCCTGAGACCCACCTGATAATCAAAACCCAACAAGCACATCTAAATTAAACAGACTAACATGTAACAGGAGCTATTACTGGATCTGCTGAGAAATGAGCTCAGAATAGTGTTCATTACTTTAACCTGTAGGGAGGAACTTGTTTGTACTCCTCAGAGATTCACAGAGAGGCCAAAGCACCAAACAACAGCAACACTCTGAATGCTTCCCTGAGGAGATATTTCCACTTTAACAACCACTCAGAGGCCTTTTTTCATTTACTAAGAGGAAAACAAAAACAATCTTTAATGGACAAAGAGACAGCCAATTTTCCATGACTGGTGAAATCACAGGAAAAAAGTATTAATTAACCTATTAATCATTTAAAAAAAAAAAAAAAAAACAGGCCAAAACTGTGAATATTCACATCAAAAATCTGTATTTTTGAAAAAATGATAATTTGTTCCTTTACAACATTTGACCATAAAACCACACTTCTTTTAAACTGTATTTAAATTAAATTAAATTAGTAAAAAAAAAATAAACTTAGTTAGTAAAAACTAATCTGATAATAAAAATTGTAAAGCTGATATTTTATAGCTACTTACAGTTGTTTGAAAGAAAAAAAAATGTATATTATATTTGTATATTTTAACTGTAATTTTACAGATTTTCCCTGTTTTTGTTAAATGCCAGACAATAACTTCTAAAATCACAGATTAAAAACAGTATCCATTAGGATGTTAAGCAGAATGAACCAGGCGAAACCTGTAAATATTCACATCAAAAATCTGTTTGTAATTTGTTCTTTTACAACATTTGACCATAAAATTACACAATTTTTATTGTATTTAAATTAACAAAAACGTATTACATTTCAAAATGTGAAAATATATATTTTACAGATATTTGCAATTATTTGAAATAGAAATATGTACATAATATTAGTTTGTTTTAACAGTTATTTTACAGCTTTTCTCTGTTTTATTAAATTACAGATAGTAACTACTAAAATCACAGAAAAAACATTAATTAGCATGTTAACCAGAATAAACAGGCCAAAACTGTAACTGTCCACATCCAAAATCTCTATTTTTAAAGATTGTAATTTGTTCTTTTACAACATATAACTGTAGAATTCCACAGCTTTACTTATTTAAATCTGCTAAAAATAACATTATTTTACAAATATTTGCTGCTATTTGTTTTTCTTGCACCCTTGCTGCCAGATTTTCATCTTTTCTCCCCTTTTTTCTGTTATCTCCTGAAGGAAAACAGCCCCTCCTGAGACCCACCCAACATCCCATAATCTAAACCAAACAAGCGCATCTAAATTAAACACACTAACATGTAACTGGAGCTATTACTGGATGTGCTGAGAAATTTGCTCAGAGTAGCGTTAATTACTTTAACCTGTAGGGAGGAACTTGTTCGTACTTCCTTGCTCCCAAGCGCCAAACAACATAACAAAGTATTGAATGCTTCCCTGAGGGGATAATTTCACTTTAACAACCCCTCAGAGGCCCCTTGTTTCATTTCCGAAGAGAAGAAATGCATATTTATTTAATCTTTAATGGACAACGGACTCCTGAAGGCCCACCAAAGAGATGAAGTCAAAGGTTAGCTGAAGGCAGAACACCGGGGGAGTCCGGCGATGGTTTGATATCTCGACCGGGAAACGGTGAGATTCTCACATTTAACAAGCCAGATTCCCTCAGCACACACACACTTACTCATCTAAGCCAGAAGAACACAGATCCCTGAGCTCACTCTCCACAACTCATAAAATAAGTGAAATGCAACCCCCATTGTGCAACCATTACAGCATTAGCAAAACGGCCTTTTTTTTTTTTCTTTACCGTCATTGGCAGCGACTCTGTTCCAGGTCGACCCGCAGCAGTGGAAACAAGAAGAGAGAATATGATTAGAAAATAATGATTTTTATATACGCGCACTTAAAGGCCTGATGGGGGGGGAAAGCAGCAACGTGAAGGTAGTAAATAAACAAGTCTGCATATTACGTCTGCTACAGTAAGTGTCAGGAGGTTAAACGTTCCAACTGGCTTCGTGTGCGAAGAGTCGAGCGCATTTCTTTGGACAGATTTGGAGCAATAAAACCGTCATATAACAATATAAACAGTTGATCCCATTTTCACCTTTATTATACTGCTGCTTTACTGGATAACAGGCTTGCTAAGGTTGAGTTTAACCCTCTGAACCTCAACCCTGGGTGGGTTTTTTTTTTTTCTCCCAGCACATTTTTACTCACTGTGGGCTCATTTTTCTTTGCAATGTAAAGTCCTGCACCTCTATGGAAACAACACAGCCAAGTGACAAGTGACTCTACATATTACAGATATTTTACAAACTACTTTTAATTTGTTTCCATACTTTCCCTATTTGTTCTGTGTACATTGCCTGCAGTTCAGCCAAAAAGTCCCTGAATATTTGTCATGTTACAACTGAGTCACTAATGACCTCACAGTTTAGTCTAGGAGTGCAGATTTCTTTTTTCTTCCAGAATTTGATTCATGTAAATGCTTGGAGTTAAATGTAAACTTTGATGGAATATCGTGATTTCAAGCCTAGATTTGCACAGTTTCCTAACTGAGTTGCACGTCACACTTGTTTAGATCAATGATTGTCTGAAAGATGAAAATCAAACAATTATTTCATTTTTTTTACAGTTAGGGTTCTGATAAATGGTATAACTTTGGTGATTTTTAGAAGATAACAGGACATTTAAAGCTTATTTTGGGATTCAGAGGGTAAAGAACTTGTTTTAGACACATGGGAGTTTGGCGACAGGAATAAAACAAGGCTACACATAAGGTAAAGTTTTTGGGATGGACACAGTGCTGGAATCAAGTTTAATTAGCTTTTTATCCCAAATACTGTATGCACCTTCATTCATATGTCATCAATGAACTATTACCCTCCTGTAGCATACTTAGACTCAAAGCGGACAGTTTAAAAACCAATAATCCAAATCGATGCAACAGAAAACGATATATCGACTTGTTAGACTTTGCATTCTTCCTCCAAAGCTGGCACCTACATTGCCCACAATGCAACTTTGAGGGTGGTATGCTAACGGTGGCTAATGTAGCCTCAAGCAGAGATGAAGAGAAGACTGCACAGGCTGGAGAACTCATTTCCTACAAAAGCCTTGATGATATGAACTTTAACAGCTGTCGACACCATGAACATGTAGTTGTTGGTATTAAACTTTTTTCAAAGTTCACTGGGAGTGAATTCAAAGGAACGTTTTCCATACAGTAAACTGGTGTCCACATATTACACACTACTGACAAAGATGCATGTTGCTGCCTTTGTCACCCAGTGGCTGCACAGACACAAACTTTGCAGAGTTTCTCAGACTTTGGGAGACATTTACATCACTTGAACCTTTTTGTACTTGTAAACACAGAAAGTATGAAACTGGTTTAACTCCAGAACTCCTCAAACCCTGAGAGTGACTCAGATGACTTGAGGACATTTATCACTTCAACTTAATTCAAACGTTATTCACCAACACCTGTACACATGTTTAGATGTGTAAATTTGGTGGCGTTTACTCTTTAAGGAAGACACCAGTACCAGTAGTGATTAACATTTTAGCCACTTAGACATTACACCTACACCAACCATGGACCTTTAAGGACATTTTGACTCATCTTGGCAGCTTTTCTTTCCACAAACATGCACAGGACAGACAGGAATAGTGTTGTTTGAATCAGTCTGACTGACTTTGTTTCCCATTTACAGTGCCAGAGTTAGAATGACTGGATTTAGGAGTTGAGTATCATTCGTATTTTGATGTCAATACTTTTGCTTCAAGCCCTATTTTCAATGCAGGATGTTTTGTGTGGTATTAAAACTGTCCATCTCTGTCTATCAAGTTACACAAACACTTAATAATTGCATAAACAGATGCAGGTTTTTTAACCAGTCAGGTTGGAAATGTAGACTAGTAGCCTGCAGTCAGAGAAAGGTGTTGCTGTAAGCGCAGTAAAGTTATTTTATTCAGCCTCAATAAGCATCGTAGTTACTGGAAGTCTGAGTGTTTTGTTCGCTGTCACAGAATAGAAATAAAGAGTCAGTTTTCATGTAATGTAACTGCAGAATCCTGCAGTTTTCACAGTACAGTTGCATAAAAAGCCACTTACCACAGATAAATTTTAGCAGCCAAAACATAACAGCAGATAAAGTACTAGTACCTGTGGTTGCTCTGGTTTCTTGATTATTTTGGGGTTTGTTTTGGATACTTTTCTTGCTAAATTCAAGTGATTGTTCCGATGCAGTCACACATATTGTCATTAATATACCTAAAACATCTATTGTGCGAGTCTAAAACGCCGCATCCTGCTTTTAAAAATGTGTTTTATTCATGATTTGGGATCTAAAGCTTGCAAACCCCACCAGTGAGCTCTTCTGATTTCGCTTTTGGTGATGTTAGCGAGCATAGCTGTGGCAGCTGCGGCAGCTTTAATGAGCTGCTGCAACGAGTCGTGGTGCTTTTGTGTGCTTCTTTCTATTATGTTGGGGGATTGCATACAAAAAATCAGCTTTCAAATTGTAGTTCAATACTGTGAGTGAGCTGCCAGGAGAGATAAGGTTTCAGACGTGCAGCCAGGCCTTCCAGTAAGAGAGATGTTGAAGTAGAAGCTGATGTTGTGTTTGGAAATCGCTGGCTGTCGCTGTTAAAACTCAAAAACATAGACACCGGTCCACACCCAGTGCAGCTCATTTAATCAGTTTGGGTAGTTTGAAAATGAAACTATCAATGCTGTGATTCTGCATCCACACTTCTATCTTTTTTTGCTACTTTTACGAAGAGCATCCAGTGTAATCCAGTGGCTTAAGACCGCTAAAATGACTTGTTGACCTAGTTCTAGTTTGGAACTTTTTTGTTGTATTTTAGCTCAGAGTGGCAGAAACTGAGACTTTTGGATTGCTGATGCAGAAATCCATGTTTCACTTCTTATTGGGTCTCAACTGTCAGTACATGTTCCTCCCTGATTAACCATCATGTGACGGTTTTGTGGAGAAAATAAAGATTTAACATGCATAATGGATTACAGGTGTCCGCAGCAGCTGTTGTGCAGTTCAGAAAATCTGTGGTTTTACTTTTCACCTTTACTGTCGTGTTTTCTTCAACTGAGCAACCAGCCTCCTGCTTTATCTTTACACCAGCATCCACATGTAAACTGTACATGAATGCTCATATTATGTTCATTTTTAGGGGTGTTAATATTAAGATTTTTTTTCTCAAATGGAGCTAAAATACTCAACTGTTTCTGTTTTTAAACAGTGTTTAATATTAAAAACATGTTAGTGTGGATAGTGTGGAATCACAGGAATGCTATAATAATGCAAAGACAAAATTTACCTTTATATTTCCATATTTATTTATTTATTTGTTTGTTTATTTCTCTCTATATTTACACAATTATTTTTCCTTATTTTTTGACATATTTATTTGTTTCTCTTTATATTTACATATTTATTTCCATATGTTTTAACAGATTTGTTTATTTATTCCTCTTTAAATTTACACATTTATTTCCTTATTTTTTTAACAGATTTACTTATTTATTTCTCTCTATATTTACACATTTATTTCCTTATTTTTAACAGAATCATTTATTTATTTCTCTCTATATTTACACATTTATTTCCTCATTTTTAACAGATTCATTTATTTATTTCTCTTTATATTTACACATTTATTTCCTTATTTTTTTAACAGATTTGTTTATTTATCCCTCTTTATATTTACACATTTATTTCCATATTTTTAACAGATTTTTTTTATTTATTCCTCCTTATATTTACACACTGATTTCCTTATTTTTCTAAAACAGATTGATCTTTTATTGTGGCACTCCTGTGATTCCATAGATACAGCTTGAGTTTCTGTCTATACATAAATGCAGTAGAAAGACATCAAATACTTAACAAGACAAGAAAAAATCTGATATTTTTAGACATTTCAGTGTGATTTAGCATCATTGAGATCATATTTGATTTGTACTTTGCAGCGCATTTTGCTTCGTTAGTCAGAGAGGATTTTTCCACAACAGCTTTTTAAGTCACATGTGACTATTTAACACTGAATCCCAAGTAGTTGCTCCTGTTTCATTTTTCCTCACTGTGGGCTCATCTTTCACTGTAACATAAAATCCTGCACCTCTGTGGAAACAACACAACAATAGCTAGAAGTAGAGAGAAACTCTAACCCCTAACCCGCCAGAAACTTAAAAATATAGTTAATTTCTGTGTTTTACAGATTGTGGCTCCCATAAATGGTGTATTTTTTTTCCCAACTTTACTTCTCTATACTTGCTTCTTTTGTTAAAGAATAGAAGTCGTGCCAACACACTGGCAGGTTTTGGGGTTCGGAAGGTTAAAACTGTCTCCAAAGAGTTAACTGTGATGTTTGCAAACTTGCAAAATGTCAATATTCATTCAAAAAAGTATTTTGGGAATTTGGCTTGTGTTGTTCATGTCGAACTTGAGGCATCGTGATACAAATGCAGTCTGCAATGTGGTTGTAATTACGCAGCTCAGTCGTCCAAATTTTTGCCAGTTTTTCCAGATTTTTTTCCCTCCTGATTGAAACTTATAGTAGTCAAAAATCTCAGAAATCTTGGAAATGCCCTTCGCAGCGACCGCCTTCTCCACTTTACTCTAACGAGGGCTGACTTGGGCTCTTTCCCCCGACCTGATATCACCGGGGATAGTTAAATCAGATGCTGCACGCTGGAAAAACTGTCTGTTCTGTTTAACCAACAGCAACATGCACCTTGACATGGATGACATCAGTGCTCTGAAAAGCTTCGTGCATGAACAGATGGATTCATTACAGTGGGAGCTCTGTGTGCCAGCTAACGTGTGATGGGCTCATTATCCCCACAACAAACAGCGCAACAACACCGACGCGGACATAAAGACGCACATATATGCATCCCTGTGCCATTAATCATCAGGTGTTTTTGGCTTTAACCCCGCTAGCCAGCAAGTGGATCCGTCCAGAAAAGAGGAAAAAGGAGGATAAAAGTGAGCCAACCACAGCTGTAACAAACCAATGAAAGTTGTCCACCAGAGTCGGGGCTAATTGCGTACTGTTGTGGTGCTTTTAACAGGCCGAGGTAATCACTTTTGTCCGATAATTAGCATTTCAGGAAATCCATAAAGCGGATGCCATCCCTCATGCTGTTTAAGTGAACACGTTTTACTTAACCGTGTTATAAAAAGCAGCATACGGAATAAAGAGGAATGTACCAAAAGCCTCGCCCTTCCTCTTATTCCTTTTAAATTTCTAATTGGGTTTTGTCTTAGAGAAGAGACCAGCAATTTAACGGTTTCAAAGTAGCATCCAGAAAGCCTTAAGAGACAATTCTAGCATGTTATGAAGTGAAGGAGGTGCAAAGTAGGTGAGCTACAGGAGGAAGAGATTTGGCTTAAAGCGTCAAACTGTTGTCCCTTAATATCCAGTTCCCTTATAATTTCCTCTTGATGTAACTAAAATGTGTAACAGACGCATTAGTCCAGAGCAAAAACTTATTAGTTTCACAATAAAAGCTGTAACATTGTGAGATGTCTGTCTTTTTGGCTTAAATTTCTTTTTTGGATGCATAAAACCAGCAAGACAGTAGCACTATTGATTTATGACATTTAATTTTGTTTGCTAGCGCTTTTTGCTTATGCTAAAAATCTACTACTCTACTTGGGTATGTTGAGGAAAAGATCATGTTTTTAAATAAACGGATGCTTTTCCGTCACTGTTTTGATTTATTTTTGGTCACTGTTTTCTGTTGTTACTACTCCGGCAAGGAGGCGGAACCTCGGTGGAGTTATGTGACGATCGGCGTTGGTTTGTCTGTCCGTCTGTCTGTTAGCAACATTACTCAAAAACGGATTGATGGATTTGGATGAAATTTTCAAGGACGGTCAGAAATGACACAAGGACCAAATGATTCGATTTGGGCAGTGATGTGGCTCATAGTCTGGATTTTGTAAAGATTTCAGTCATCGGAAATGATACAAGCAATGAGCAGCCTTGGCGGAGTACTGTGCTCTCAGTGCTTTTCTTGTCTGTTACTGTTTTTTGGATGTTTTCTGTCATTTTCAGTTGCTGTATCCTGTCGTTTTCTCTCCCTGTTTACTGGTGTTTTCCAACATTTTCTGGCATTTTCACTCGCCATTTTTTTGTTATTTTCTATCGCAGTTTTTCTCCACTATTTTAAGTCACCATTTTCTGTCACATTTTATAGCTGTTATGTCATTTTTAGTCGCTGTTTACTGGTGTTTTTAGTCACTGTTTTCAATCCCATTTTCTGTTGTTTACAGGCACTGGTTTCTGTTGATTACAAGTTGCTGGTTTTATGTTGCTTTGTTCTATCATTTTAAGTTGTTTTGTGCCGTGTGTCGTTTTTAGTCACCATTTCAAGTCATTGTCGTCTCTCACTGTTTTCTGTCTGCGTTTTCTTTTGTTTCATTTGCTGGTCTTTGTTGTTTTAACTCACTGTTTTGCAGCCACTTTTCCCTTTTGTTTGCTCAACAAATTTATTCGGTGTTTACATCCTACTACTTCTTTATGTATCATGATGTACGTTTAAAGGACACCCATGTAAACACTAAGTGTAGCTGCCTGCCACTAAAAGATGCACTTTTCTCACATTTTTATAGCATTTATTGTGGAAAACGCAACGGTTTTTACTATTACTCATATTTTATGAAACTTGGCTTCTTTGTGTAATTTTTACTGTCATGTTTTTGTGGGTGACGTTCTGGAACACTGACAGTAATGAATTTCAGTTTTCTTTCATCTCTCCCACTGGACTAAATCTCCAAGGAAATTAAGGAGTGCAGAGATCTGAGCTTCCCCTTCAATGATAATAAGTTTTCTGTGTCTTGATGTGTGAGACTGAAGCAAAATAGTCTAGTGAGTAAAGGTCAGAAAGCCACAACTTTACTGTTGACAAATATGAAGAAGTTGGATATTAATTCCATGTTGGTTCGTCTGAGCAACTCCTTTCATATCACGTTAGTCATGTGATCTGTTGTTAATGTAAAAAATATAGAAGATAGATGCCTTAATTTAATAGAGCAGATAAAGAGTCGACAATTTCACGCCACATTGAAATCAGATTTCCTCCTGATGATGGTCAGGAGATAAACGCCTGATTAGTGAGTGGGATGACTTCCTTGTTTTTCTTTTGAAGTGGTGTGAATAAAACTAAATCAAAGTTTGAATAAGAGGGGAGGGGAGCAGAGACGTGTCCCTCCTTTTCGGAAATGGCTCGAAATCTGATTAACAGCATTCCTTGTTTGTCACTAATGCCACATCCTGGCTGCAGAACAGTCGCGTCGCTCTGCTGTTCCCAGGAATTGTGGAGGTGGAAAAGCCTGTTTGTGACCATCACACATTACATTAGATTCCATGTTGCATAGCTGAGCTGAGACCACACACCCACTTAAATCAAAGAAGCCCTAAATATGAGGCAGACCATAAGCTAATCTGCTGAACCGGTTTGATAGCGAAGAGGAAATGTTTCTGCCGCCTGATAATCTGAAGGATTATAAAAAGCCGTAGCTCTTTTAACAGGCAGTCGTCCTCCCAAACCGGAGCTTTTGCATGTCAGAAACACTAAATCTGCATCCAGCGAGTTCCCACAGTGGACGAGACAATTACGTAAATGCAAACACACCCCACAAACCACAGCTATCAGGAGGATCTGCAGAAGAAAAGAAAAGGTTGAGTGGAGTAGCGACGATCCGTGAGTGGAGCCCACTGGCCTGATTCACGGAGCCGGACTTTGGCTGCTTTTCATTACGCTGATTAGAAAGAGCCCAAATTGAGCATGAAATGCGTTTGCTGATCACACAGTCATCAGAGGGAATCAACATGTGTAAGCAATTTGATTGGTCACTGGTGGAGTCACCCTTAAAGACATCTGTTAGCGTCCAATGAAACATAAGTGGAGCCGAGGTGTCTGGTCACGTGAGACTTGTGAACCAGAGTGTTTGAGACCAGAGTTTAAAGTTAGTTTGTTGACGTTTCATGGAGTTCAGGAGTTATTTGGGGATTTAGTGTGTCCCATTTCCCTCAACTGGTCTTGTTCATTCAAGCTGTGTTAAAAAATTCACTAAATGCTCATTAACAACCCCAGAAACAGAACAGGCAGGTTTTTGCATTTCAGTTTGTGATTCATTTGATGGATTTTTCCTCGTGAAAAGCAAAAGTAAAACCTTGATTTTGCTCTTTTACTGATGCCTAGTTGTTTTTATTGTATTTAGTGTTATAGGACAAGTTCCATAAATAATGAATTAGCAGTACATTGAACTCCATATTTTATTTTACTGCTTTTATAGTGTAGAGAACACAGTTTTTGGGGTGCATGCAGAAGAATCCACACAGACTTGGGTAGATGACTATATTTACCACTCCTGGACCTTTGAGTGTTCACAAATGTGTAAAGTGTTGCACTGGCCAAAGAGTCTGCAGCCAATTACAGTGGAAAGCCAAGCTGCTAGGCAAATATAACGAGGTAAACTGAAAATCTGATCTGAATAATCTGACTTTGTCCAAAATTAAGACCATGAATGTTTTCAATAGTCAAGACATTTCACCACCTGATCGTGGTGCCAGAGATAAAATCAGGGAATCACTACCGTTGTTATGATTCATCCTCTGGAGAAAACACATCTGTGTGCACAACTTTATGAAAGCCCATCCAGTGGTTGTTTAGATGTTTTGCTGATTATTGGATTGATTTGATTGGTTACACATCCTGACAAATCGCCTATCAGCAATGAAGAATAAATGCTGAAAAGTTTACTTATAATTAAACATATGAAAAACATAATGCTTTAAAAGGCATTTAAATGACGTTTTGTGTTGGAGTTTGTGTTAAGATTAAATTTTCATGCCAATTTTCAGTTTTACTTCAAAAATATACCAGTTCCAAATATCAGTTACTATTGTCCTTGATTGCTAATAATTTTGAAGAATAATTTTATGCATAAGCGAGTTACCAGTTTTTCCCTTTTTGGTGACAGAACCACAGAATGAAAACATGAACCTGCAGAAAGTACACAGTAACCTAGATAGCTGTAAATAGTTTATCATGTACACCATAAATATCTGCATCTAATAGATTTACTATGGATATTTGCAATGCATTATTCG
The DNA here is from genome assembly GCA_027123335.1 of Amphiprion clarkii. Taxonomy (NCBI): domain Eukaryota; kingdom Metazoa; phylum Chordata; class Actinopteri; family Pomacentridae; genus Amphiprion; species Amphiprion clarkii. The sequence continues at coordinate 26,211,432 of CM049584.1, read as the reverse complement.
GATTAATCTTCATGCTTTGACTGTTCCTGTATATTTCAACTTCTACAAATATAGAAAAAGAGCTTTCTTTCCTAAGAGCTTTCATAGAACACTTCAATTGCTTCAAATATCTACTGGAACCACATTTAACCCTATTTTCAGAGTCACTACCTTTACTTTTTTGCTCTTATGTTGGCCATGATGAGAACTAGCCTTCCATGGGTCATCTTGTTTTTTTCAGAACAATCTCAACTAATCAGATCTTCCATCATCGGATATGATAATAATTGATAAGATTTTTAATATCCACCATTATATCAAGGAAAATAATACTTGAAATTATAAAACTGGTATGTTTTGACATGTATCCTCCCCTAAATTGTTGGCAGTGGAGATATCTTTTCATAGTAGTGTAGAGAAGATCACCTGGAATCTAGAAGAATCATGATGGTGCAAGAACTAAATGACTTACATGTTTGGAAAATATGTGTTTGGTGCCTTTTGTAGTGAATTTTATATTGTTTTATACACTACAGTTTTCACATGCACCTACTTGCAGAAGCAGTTTACTAAACACTAGAAACATCTAAATATTTTGGCCAGATTGCTACAGATTCTCCTGTCAATATTCATGGTCCCCAGAGGATAAAAATCAGCAGAGTTAAGTAATTCTTTAAGCGTCTTACAGCATAATTTCATGTGTAATCCAACAACCTGCAGAAGGACATTCATGATCCCCAGAGGAAGAATCCTGTTGAATTCACTGTTTCCATCTCCTTCATTAGCACCAGTAAAATCACACGAATGTATGTTGCTTCATGCAAAATCTCACCAGAAAACAGCTAAAGAAACTAAAAGCACAACAGCCTCAATCACCACTTTTTCCTTCAGTGCTTAATGAGAAACTGCTGCTGAACAAACGGTTCAGGACGAAGTTAATCTAAAAGGTTTGTTCTTCATGATTTCTCCTCACAGAAGACAGCGACGCCAAACTATGACCTTATCGCTTTGCCAGGAATGTTTTTCCCCATAAAGGCTAAATGGAGAAATGTGCACCGAACATCTGCGATTATTAACATCGTCATACGTATCCCAGTGATTCAATGGTTAATGTCGGCTGTATTGTAGGTAATACGGGCATCTAACAAAAATACACACAGACCAGCTCCAACATTGTAGTTTTAACTCTGTAATTTGAAATATCATTCAATTTATTTCCTGTTTTTGTCTCATTTTCTACAAATTCCTTTGTGGCAGTTTGTTAAAATGAAATTAACTTGTTGTTCTTTTGCACAACTTTACTGCACAAGTGCATAATTCTCCTTTTAGTAGGCTGTTTCCAAACTATTGTTGTCTGCTTCTTTTGGAAAAACACCAATTACAAACAAGCCAACATGATATTTTGTCAGGATACAGTCACAGGAATATCTCATTTAGGTTTAATTTACCCTTTTGGTGGTGATTTGTGAGAAATCTTCTTCATTAAAACCACATGTTTTGCTAGTTTGGGGCATTTTTACATCAGCTATTCTTCATGTAGCTCACTTCTCTGTATTTTTACTTTAATTTCTTTACTATATCAAGATTGCTCTGGAGAGCTCTCATTTGAACAGCTGTCCCACATACTGACAAACACATTGCCAGCACATTGCAGGAATAGTTAGGATTCCCCAAAAGTCCAGTGCGTTTGCTGGATTGCTTCATCTTGGTTTTCTTCAGCCTGTTTGTTGCTGATGGAAAACAACACGACTGAGCTGACAGGTTTGTACAATGCTCCAAATGAAGGCATCAACTCAATGGAATCTGATATAAATAACTTAAAGCCCTATATGGGGAAGTAATGAAATGAAAATGGCGCTCCACCAGTTTACTTGTCTGAAGTTTGGCTGCTTATATTGTAGAAAAAGCTGCATTACAAACTGTGCAGAGTTTGAAAGATGTGGGCTTTTCTCAGAGGAGAGATTAACCTTCTTAACACCAAAAACCAACCAACAAGTTTTTAAAAAAATGCCCAAATTGCACCATTTATCAGCCAAAAACAGTAAAAACAGAATGAATAGACAGATCTTTAACTCTATGCAAGTCTGTGAACGTACCAAAATAGCCAACAATAAACTTAAAATTGTGATATTTCATTAAAATCACTTTATTCTACATGTTGCATTGAAAAAAATTGCCAAAAATAAATCCTATGCACCAGATTCTGGCAAAATCTAATAATTTAGTGCTCCTCAGTGCAAGCAAGAAGCCATAAGTGACTGAGCTGCAACCAACAGTCATGTGACCAAAAAAAACTTCTATGCTGAACTGCAGGCAGTGTTCACACAGAGCAGAGAATAGACAATAGAAGACGATAAAATAAATGCAAAATGGCTCAAAAAAAGGTACACAGAGCAAGTTTTTGGAAGAGACATTCTGCATGGTGAAATATCTTTCTCGAATTAATGTACAGAGGAGTGTGAAAAACACCTAATTTATTAATTTGAGGCTGTAAATATGCAATCAGGACAGGTTAAATAACTTATTTTTAGTATTTTTAGTCTCCATTTTGGAATATCTATCCATCCATACATCCATCTCTCTATATATATATATGACTCCTAGCTCCTGTGGGTATTTGGCAAAATATTATACATACTGATTTTCAATATTTTCCAATTTTTGTAAAAAATAATCAAAGAAATTCAACTTTGTGTTTTTTATGATTTATGAGCAGCAAACCTTCCTTTTATATCGCAGTACATAATAAACATATACAGTAAGTAAACTGTCAAAATATTTGGGAGTTAGAGCGTTAAACATAATTATGCTAGTGTTGCATGATGGGAAATGTAGGATCCAGTGTTTTTTGGAGTTTTACCCGTACTAGGGATAAAAGTCTGGTTGTTTTTCCGCCTCAGTTTCTTCAGTTTTGACTGGCCTTTTCCCACCAGTTGGTTGTTCGTCCCAAAAAACTTGTCTTGTTGTGTTTGTATTTGGTGTTTTTATCCTAACTTGCTGTAAAAAAGCAACTTCTTGTGTGAGAGCAAAGTCATTAAAATGGATAATCCACCAAAAAAAGTAGGAGGGCTGCTGTGTGCATGATCCAAATCCTCTGCAAAACTTGAAATTCTCTGTGTGGTAGGTTGCTAGCCTGGGGGATGTTGTTGTTTTTGTATTCTGTAGGGTAGGGGATTTTTATAACTGTAACACACAAATAACGCAAAGAGAGAAAACGGCACCTAAAGAAAGTTACCAGCGGCAGGTTTTTACCCACATTTTATGTCCAGTGAGTCAGACTGAGCGTCTAGTAGTTAGTAGTTTAGGGAAAAAGCAAACGTTTGGTTAATCTAATCAACTCTGTCCTATAAATGCAAAACATTTCAGTATTAACATGTGTGGCGTACCCGTTCTCTCTAAATCTACCTCATCTGCTTCCCGCTAAGTTTCTGATCTCTCACTTTTCTTCTTTTGGACAAAGCACCAGATAACAGATGTGAACTTGTTGCTTTTTTTCCTCAGAAAATGATATACGTTCTCTTAGTGGAGTAGTGCCTTGAATCCTGCAGCTACTGTTGAGTTAAAATACAACTGCTATACGATTTCTCATCAATTCTGATCCAAAACCTGATGCATTAGTTGCTATTTATGAACTGGGCTGTGTGATAAACCACTAATGCATGTTTTAATTTCTCTCTCACACCTAAAAAAAAAAAAAGGCCCTGACCTCCATTCCTTTGTGCACCGTAAGCGTAATTAAGATAGAAGCACCTGCAGCACACGTTACATGCATCAGCACACACACATGCAGACTAGTCACACCTGCACTGTGATCTACCTCACACCAATAAAAGAGGCTTTCCTGCTCTTGAGCCTCGGCTCTGCTTTCCCAAGCTGAAGGTATGCAGTCTTGGCTGCTCCACCGCTCGGGCTTCGCTGTTTGTTTGTTCTTCGATGGGTTTACGAGTCCTCACTGATGCTGTCACCAAAGTATGCAGGTTCTTCGCTCCACCGTCCCCGGTACCAACAGGTTAATTTGATGGAGGGGGATTAAGGAGTCGTGGGTAAGCCTGGATGCCATCCTCATTTACCAGCTGTAATTTCTGAATACATCCTCCCCCCCTCAGGGAAACTGATTTCAGAGAAATAAATGTTTGAAGAAAAAGTGCCTGCCAACCACCTGCCTCATTACATTGATCATTCCTGGTGCTGAGGTTTAAAAAAAACATCAAAATATCACTCATTAAGAGGGGCAATTTGTTGTGACCTTTAATCCTTCTGAGACTGTAACAAAGTTTGCAACATAAAAAGCGGTTTTTCAGTGAGATCATGATTTTGTTTTTTCCTGCACTGCCTTTTAATCTAAGTAAATAACCTGCGTCTTTACTACAGTAGATTATTCTAGAGACGGTGTCGTACCGCCATCCTCCAACACGTCCTTATCTTCAGAGGGGTTCTATCCTCCCACCGGCTGATTAACAAACTACTAAAACAACAAAGAGCAGATTAAACTTGCTCTCAGGAATGAGGAGGGAGCAGAAAAGACATCCGAACTGCACAGGCAGCAACAATCACACAGCAGAAAGCTTGAATTGAGCTTTGTTGGTCTCCCAGTGTGTTCGGAGAGAGTTTTGCACCTATTGCATCATGGAGCCTGCAGGGAAATGAGAAAGCAGCAGTGCTATGTGGCGAAATTAGCTCAGGCGCTCACCGCTGGTATCAATGTGGAAAAGTTGGGGGTGTGAATTCTGGTATTACGGCAGCTGTGAGCAATGTTAGAAGCATCCGATGTGGTGCGAGTGGGGGAGTGCAGCCGGCCGAGTGGGTTCTTAATCCAGGCCAGGAGGAGGATGAAGTGGATGCAGGCAGAGTTTAATGTGATGGAGATAAAGTTGAAGCATTTTTTTCCCTCTTTAGCTGAGAAGCTCCACTTTCAGTTTGACCACACTGAATTATGCTGCTATTGTAGAGACCCTCCCTTCGTTTTTGTCTGGTCGTTTTTTTTTTTTGTCTGCCTGTATTTTAGCTGTCTGGTGGGTGAAGCAGAGTTCATCTGTTCTAAGAACACCTGGAATCAGTGTTTTCAGCCTATAAAGCGTTGGCATCCTGCATATCTCTCACTCACCTACTTGGGCATGACTGCAGCAGTGTTTTTCCTTTCCTTTATTTTTTCCCTTTCATTTTGCGTATACTGATATTACAAATGCTTGGGCCTGGAATCTTTCTGTGTGGAGTTTGCATGTTCTCCCTGTGGACAGCGTGGCTTTTCTCTGGGTTCTCCGGCTTCCTCAGGTTAACTGGTAACTAATTTGTCCATAGGTGTGAATGTGAGTGTGATTGTTTGTCTCTATGCTTCATAAATTTTGCATCCAAGTTTCCTTGGTGTGTTTAATAAATTACATTGTGTTTCCCTCCGAGCTCATTTGCTGTTAAATTGGGGGCTCGCCCGGCGATTGGAACCCAAAATTTACAACATGCAACTAAACTGCACTCACAATGACGTTTTGAAGGAAACTGACTTTCTGCCAGATTATGTTTGTTTGTGACCTGATGATCACAATTAAGTTTCAAATCAATATGTTTTTGTCAGTTTTTTAGCACCTTTCTGTTGCTCCTTTGCAGCCAATCAATCATTTATTAGACAAGGTGGAACTTATCGCACTAGTAACCCAAAAAATAGAGGGGGAGCTTCTAACACGTTGTAAAAAGTCAACCCAAACCATAATAGTATCCCTAATTTAAACCATGTTGTGCCTAAACCTAACCAAACAGCGTCTCACTCTAAGCTTGGTTTTGATAACAGGATTTAAACGCAGAAATTTTCGCTGCTAACTTGGGTTGTGACAGTACAAAACTAAACTGCATTGACAATTGCATTTTCAGAGACACTGATTTTATGCCAGATGAAGTTTGTTTGTGACATGATCATCACAAATATGTTTCAAATCAGTCTTTACCATTTATTTTATCACTTTTCTGTCGCTCCATTGCTGCCAATCAGTCGTCACACTAGTAACCCGGAAAATGGAGGCGAAGCTTTAAATGTATTGTAAAAGGTTCACAGTTTAACCCAAACCTTAGTATGTTCCCTAAATCTAACCATGTAGTGGCTAAACCTAACCAAACAGCGAAGAATGTCTCCACACAGGATGCTATCCCTGTTCTCTTGAGTGAAAGTCCTGTTGCTGAGTTCCACCTCAAAACCTCTCTCCTGCCTCATTACGTAAATGCAGTTTAGTTGTTTAGGAAAGTAATTTTTGGAAGACAGGGTTGTTTGGAGTTTACCCAGTGGGGTTTCTGTCAGGGTTTTAAAATCCTGAAGACAATAGACTTTCTCAGCCTGCAGAGGAGCTGAAGTTACAACAGTAAGATGGAAGAAAATCCATTAAATCACCTTTCTTCTGGCTTCCTAAACATCCTCGCACTTGTATGTATAGTCTGAGAGATCTGTCACTTAAATCTGCCACCAAAATATGCAAAATAACAACCAGCATGTGCACTTGTTTTGCAGTGAAACCGCACGCACATCCTCTCATTATCGGACCAGTAGGGAAACAATTAATTAGACGTGATGAGCCAAAGCATAAATCCACTGTGGCTCTTTCCATTTTGCAGTCTTGAGCGCAGTGGGAGGATTCAAAGCTGTTGTGAAATAGCTCCAATATGTGAGAGAGTATTACATATTCAACCCCCCGTGAGTCATCTTCCACCCTCTGACCGCAAATATTACAGTGCATCTGCGAACTAAAACAATGTTGTTCCCCTCTGCTTCGCATCACTTCTTTCCCTGTCTGCCTGGACAGTGCCACGGGTGTTTGTAAAGAAGCTGAACAAGAGGAGGGAACAAGTAAAGCAGTGTGTGGGGGCAGAAAAAAAAAAGACAAAGATCTGCCCTAGAAAAGTGGAGGCGAAGGGAGCAGGGATGCTGGTCAGTGGTCAAAGTCAGCAGAATCACCTTCATTTATATTACACAGCCTTGAAAACAGCCTTTTATCATGTCTTACACTGTACAAGGTCAGCATGTCCAAACACAAAGTAAACAATTTGCATTTTAGTGGGTTCAAGCTTTGCAAACTGAACTAACTGGAGACACATGAGGAGTTCCTGTCTTTAGTCATTCTCTAGCCGTGTTTTCACATAATTGGCAAGAAAATTTTTGAAATGTTGCAATAGATTCTTAAAAAGAAAATGCGCATTAGGCTTCTAAGGCTGCATCGTGTCAACAAAAGGTGGCGGTCAAGGCTACAAGTGGAAGAACCTGGAAACGAAGCCAGTTGCTTCCAAACCGCTAAAAAAACTCAAAGCAGAAACAAACAAAACTTTGGCATCTATGAGAGAAAACTAGAAGTCCACAGGGATTGTTTCTAGCTGGGAAAGTTGTGATTTTTTGTTGAGGTCAGCTAATATCGGCCATGTTTTATGCTGTCCATAACGGAAACTGGTAGAATCTTGTAAATTCAACGTTTGCTAAATCAGAATGTGTACGACAATAGTGTTGCTTGCTCCTGTGACGCATATTAACTCTTACGAAAAATCAAAACTACATACAGTGGGCACAAAAAAACCCTCTTTTTGCGAAATCAAGGAATTTTTGGGTAAAATGTTTCCATTTCCATTAACTTTATCTAAAAATGTTCATTAAAATACATTAAAGACACCCAGCTAGTGAGCGCAAATGAAAATTTTTGGACCAAGTCTCAGAATTACAGCCACCATTGACCAAAGTCACTTTTTCTGATGGAAAAGTTCAGTACTGGAGCATAAAGGCATTTTTTTTCCGTAAATAAATACAATATGGTCCTTCAAATGTCCTTTAAAGCTCGTCGGTTGTAGTTTATGGGATCAAGAAATGAAAATTCAAATGAACAGTCAGCATTTTTTAAATTAAAACATAAGCCTCAAATCTGTCAGTGCGTTTCTGGTTGCTGGAGTTTATTTCTTTAATTGATAATGCCATCAATGTTAAATCTTTATTTGTTTAAACCCTAAAGCATGTCATGTGTGAAAAGATCCCGAATTTAATGCCAACTTTGTCAGTTAAACTTTTACACGTTTTAAACCTGGTCTGGATAAAAGGCTCACTCACAAATGTGAATTGCACAATATACTGCAACAATTCCACTCATATTTAGGCTTATATCTTGTCTAATATTGCTTTCCCACGGGAATATTTCAGGATTGCCTCACGTCTTTTCAAATTAAGGTCGTCAATCATGTCTTTAACTAACTAGTACGCACGGTATTTTCGTGCGTAAAAGTGAAATCCGACAAATTACGCACGATAAAATTTGGCACACTCTTACGCGAGGAGTAATCTGAAGCGGTGGAAGTGTGAGCAGGTAGACACTCACCCGTGAGCTAGGCTTCTGCGCCGACACTTGAGGCAGGTAGCAGAGAAACAGAGGCGCCAAAAAGTACGAGGAGGTGAAAAGGATGAAGCTTGACAGTAACATAATGGAGCGGCGGTGAGCGCAGAGCAGCGAGCGGCAGGTTGGCTGAGCGCACAGTGTGTCCGTCTGTCACACTGATGACCAACAGGTCCAAACCGGTGGGAAAAAAATAACTCACTCCAAAAAGAACTACCCTCCTTTTAATGATTTCCCTTTTGACTACTTCTCCGATAACTATTCACATAGTGCCACGCGTGGGATGAGAAATCACGACTTGACGGTGACCATTGTGATGTTTTTTTTTTTTTATCCACTGCGGGAGGATCAGCTGTTCATCACGGCTTCCACAGGTTGAGTAGCGCCCGTATCCATTGCGACTTCATTTAAAAGCGCAGGAGGGAGCAGCGGCGTTGACCGACACCCAAACTGTCCAATAGCAGGCGGGTAGACGGCGAAGCCACGCCCACTTTAAACTCCAGCCCGACTCTGCGCAGAGGTTCGGTCAGTTAGGAGAGAGGAGCAGCGGAGGCAGCAGCTGCAGGGACACTCAGTGCATTATCAACAGTCTTTGAGAGCAGGGACAATGGCCGAGCAATTGCGAGGTCAAATTTTAGGTTCTCATCCCCTTTCAGAGACGTATAATGCTCTATAATAGCCGAGTATCCTGCTGCCGTGACATTTAGCCTGTGTACTTGGGTTACAATGGAAAACATCTATTGAGTAAAGTCAATAGCTGTCACAGGCACCGCAGGGGGTCGGCCTGTGTTTGTAGATTTGGCCTCAGTGTGTGTGTGTGTGTGTGTGTGTGTGTGTGTGTGTGTGTGTGTGTGTGTGTGTGTGTGTGTGTGTGTGTGTGTGTGTGTGTGTGTGTGTGTGTTTTAGTGGGATCAGGATTCAGTGGTTGATTAAGCAAAAAACAGATGTCGGTGCCACTTTATCCCTAATTGCTGCCAGTAATTTAACTGGGTTTTAAGAGTAAGCTTCATTTTGTGGGAGAGAAAATCACAGAGAAACCCAGAGACTTTTAAAAATGAAAGTAAATAACATGTTTTCCTTTGAAAAGGCCTTGATACTAAGGTGTTTTTAATTTATCACAACAGAAAATATAAAGAATTCTTGATTTGACACCATAGTATAATAATAATAATCCATATTTATGACACCATTCATGATAAATGTGTTTGTGACTTCTGCACTCATATAGTAAGATTAAACTAAAATGCCAAAATAACATATACTGAAAATATATTTTTATTGATAAAGCAAATGTATGAATAATTACACATAAAATACTATTAATAACCAATCTGCTCTGCATTAGAAAAACTCTTTACTCATGTAAAACATCCACCTTTTCTTCTTTATTTATTATAGAATTTGAAAAAAAATCTTAATTTGGCCAAAATAAATCTTTAAAACATGAATAGAATAATATAAATTCAATTAAATTCACTAAAAGCTAAAAAATAACTTGTTCTTTTCTGCATTTCATGCAGTTTTATAGGTCTAATCTGCTTTTTTCTGCAGAAATACAGCACTTTTTACTCAAGTATCTTTGTTTTACACCTTTACTTACTAGTTATATTGCATTTTAGGCTCATACACATAAAATATAGTTAAGGTTAAGTGGAGACACGACAGGGGAATTAACAGATATCACCATGAAACAATACAAAGTTTTGTTTTCTGAAAATCTAAGTTCACATCTGTAAATTATATATGTTTGTATTGATTTCCAGAATAAACATGTAATCACTGAATAAAGCCAGCTTCAGAATTCTGGTTTTATTTTCTTCACGTACGGCTTTTACAGAGGGGATTTTGGATATTTCTTTTCATAACTCTATAAATCAGGGGAAAAAAAGATAACTACCAGGGAAAAAAATAAAAATAACCACCCGTGTCAAATCAGGCTGTGAATGATACATGAACAGACCTCTGTAAAAATGGAAAGTTTGGCTCATCTAAGTGCTCTTGAAGTGGAGGTTTCTGGCTCAGAGTGTGAGAAAAACTTTTATTTTTTTGAGAAAATGTGTATTATAATCAAAATCTGCAGATGCAAGTAGATTAAATGTAGTAAAATAAACATTTAATGTGATTTTTGATGGGGTTTTTTCATTAATCTGAATGCTAAATACTGCAAATCTAAAAAATTGAGCAGTGCATGAAAAAAAAACACATTGCACCTTAGATGAGTCACATATTACTCCAGTAATACTCCACTAAAATGCTATAAAAGTACCATGATCCTGCATTGTGGGTCTGTTTTGTGCATTTCCCCTATAATTCTTGGCACACTTCACGTTTTCAATGCAAGACTTTAACTCAAAATGAACCGCTTTTATGTTGCAGTGTTGCTACTTTCACTTCAGTAAAGGATCTCCTGCACTGATCCTGTTGTATTATTGTTCGGCCCAACGGGAAAGTTGCTAAATGAACTCATAAAAAGCTGCTCCCACACTGTAGTCGTCCCACTAAACTCTCAACTTCTGGCTCCCACGTCCTCTTCCCCTCTGTGCCGCTCTCTTCCTCCACCTTTTTCCCCCTTTCAGATAAATTGTGTGGCCCATTGAGAGAAAAAAAAAAAAGAGAAGGAGGAGAGGGAAGCAGCGCTCGGTGCAGGTGTCCAAGCTTCAGTTCAGCAACCCCTCAATCCACAGAAAACCGGGCTTTTAAGAGCTGAAAAGGGCCATCCGGTCGCCCCCCTCCCCTCCGTCCAGTCCCCCTTCTCCCACTCTTTGTCCCTATAGATATTTTTTAATTGTTGGTTTTGACAGTTCAGCGGCTTTTTGAGTGCCTCAGTGAAGAACCTTGTAATTAGAGCTATTGAGCTTCTGGAATTGGCACAATTAGGGTCAGCATTGATGATTTCTGTGAGCGCCGGCCAGCTTCTGTATTTTCTCAGAAAGGATGGAGAGAGTCTGTGAAGAGGGTCAGGGCAAATGGGAGAGGAAGAAAAGGGGCCTAAGTGGAGTGGAGACAGTGAATTATCTGGATTCTTGTTATCAGAGATGCACAGAGCTGTTTCTCAGCCTGCAGTCCTTCACCCCCCTCCGGCGTTTCCACTCATGTCCCGGCGTGAGTGGAGGAAATCCAGTGGGAGGTGAGGACGAGGAGCAGCGAAGGGGCAACAGGAGTGTCTCTTGGAATGTTAACGAGATCAGTTTATATCTGCTCGTCCCTCCACCCCGAACAAAGAGGGACGGGGTTTTTTTTTTCTTTTTTTTTTTTCCAGGGTGCAAAGCTTGTTGTAGGGAAAGCATGAGCTTGACACTTTAATTCTGTTGTCATTTGGCCGCACATGAAAGGAAAACCTCTGACAACAAAAACAAAAAAGGACTGAATGGGCCCGCTGAAAAGAAATGTACTTCCCAATTACTGCGGCGGCCTTTTCCAAAGACGCTGTCCCCCCGCCGGCTTACACCAACCACATACGGCCGAAAATTAGCAGGTGTCTGTAGACGCAGAAACAGACGGAGGCCACCCAGAGATGCGACGGCCTGCAGGGAGGGACGGCTTTAGCACAGATGTTCAAACATGATGTCACATGGACAGAAAGTACAGTTCAGACGTGGTGCTATGAGTGTTGGTGCTCAGAGTTAGTTAAATTAGTCAGTGGTCCTGGTATTATTAGACTTTTTTACGGTCTAGTTAATATAGATTCAACTTTATTGTCGTTTCACAGACAATGAAATGCAGTTGAGCATCTAAGCAGGAGTGCAATAGCAGCAGTAAAGTACTTTATAATGAGTAGTAAGGACATTATGGGCACTAATATATGAATGTACACATGTGGATATAAGATCAAATATGTAATTTCAACAGTATTAATACTATGAAACATATGCAGTATATACACAGTATGAGCTTCAGTATATACATAATATAAAGTGCAGTATGAACTGCAATAAATACACAGTTAAACTGCAGTATATACACAATATAAATTGCAGTATCTCTATAGTTGTGTTGTTTCCATAGACGTGCAGGACTTTATGTTGCAGTGAAAAATGATCCCATAGTGAGTGTAAAAATGATGTGTTGCTACTGTTTCAAAGCAAACTCCACTGTAATGAGTTTTGACCTTAAAATCATGCTTATATGTCAATGCATCAAGGAAAATAATCCAGTTATTTAATATACATAATAACACTGCATGATGCTTGTCCTTAAATTATATCGCAGTTTAATACTAAATCAACTCAAAATTAGCAGCTTCTTGTCCCTCGTGTGATCAATATTATTATCCTGTTACTTAACTGCAGCATCTGAGTTCTTCTGCTCTCTGAGTGTTTGATAGCACTGGAGAAGTTCAGAGTCACAACACAGTTACAGCACTGAATGAAACACAGACAGTCGAAGGGAGACGGGTAACAAATCACAGATCAGTTAGAAAGTTTTGTCTTTTTAAAGTCTCATCTGGATTTCATTTCTTAAATTCCACATGTTTTACTAGTAATTTTCACCAGCTCCTGTGCAAAGGCCTTCAGCCGGCCAACGCCAGCAGCTCTGGCTTCTTATTACCCTCTTCAAACTCACCCTGAAGCTCATGCAGAAGCATGCCTGGTGACGGAAACGCACAGCAACAAATAAATAAGCACACAAAGCCAAATTCTGTGTGACATTAATCAGAGATGTGAGGGATTTTTACGTAGCGGCCGAGTGAAAGGGAAAGTGGCAGCGCAGAGCCACGGGTGTGAAAAGGGCTATTGAGTCTGGACTGGGGTGTCCCGCACCTGCGCTGTCTATTCACCCCACTGTTTACACACTGTCATCCACAATTAATACCTCCTGGGGACGGGGCGGCCTGCCCTCCGCGGGGCCCCCGGACCCATCCAGGGCCCTTATGGATGCCTAATTGAGCATACCGCTCTGCTGATTGAATTAACAGCTCTGTCTCTGGGACCTTTTCCCCTTCCAGCGAGGAGGGGGACTGTTCCCCTGTACCGGCCCACAGAATACAGAGCAGAGGGAGGCGGGAGGAGGTGGGGGAGGTTGGTGGCTGGAGAAAGCAAGGGGTCAGAAGGGGGAGTTGTTGAAACTGTCCAGAAAACGTGGCCCTTTTCTGTTGGCAAACCGAGGCTGGAAATGTGAACTGGGGGCAACGAAAGGTCTCAGTCTTCACAGGGCCACTGAGTTCCAGCAGGGCAGCGAAAGTGAAAAGAACAAGAACAGCAGCAGAGTACAGTACTGTACACAGTGCAGGGCAGACTTTCTCACAATCCACATTCACAACCTTATTTTATTACCTTTCTGCTTCTTTGATGCTTGGAACAAAAATTAGCTACTGCAATCACTTCAAGCTGTAAAGTTATCTTGTATTTTACTGGAAAGTCTACAAAAAGTCAAGAAATGCACATAAAACACTCTTTTTTTTTTCTGTTTCTTGGAAGCTTGCAACATTTGGTCACCTGTTGCAGAAATCTACTGGAGATTTATTCTCCTTCTCTTGTGTTATGTGCATCACATTAAACTGTCGAATAATCCAGTATTTTAACAGAATTTGCAGGAAATGCAGACAAAATACACTTGCTTCAGTTTGTTTTGAGAAAAGAACATGAGCAGCATCATTTCAGTTCTAATGCAGTGTAACAACCATATTTTTTCTTCTTTATCTTACTTCTGTTTCTTTAATGCTTGAAACCCCTCAAAAGTAAACTAATTCAATTACTTCAAACTGTAAAATGACCAGTATTTTAGCAAAAAGTCTGCAAAATTATGAGAAATGCGGAAAAATCATTATTCAGTTGGCTGAATAACACTGACCACACCTCACAGAGATTATGGCAACATCAACCACCACCAGAACTGAAGAAGCCTCTTGGATGAGAGGTGAAACGTCTTCAAGGAACCTTCTTAAAGTCCAGTTGGATTGATGTAAACAACTTTGGATGACTGATTTACTGATTATCAGTATTTTATTTTTTACTGATTTACGGAAATAAATACATTTAAAAATGGCGCTACTTTGGCTCTGAACCTTTATCTACCTGTGGTCGCTCTGTCTTCTGGCGTGATTTGATTGGTTATACGTCACGAATAAAACTCTTTTAACTTAACATCTGTAAACAAAACAAAAACGTATCAACAAAGTTTTCTGTTAGAGTTTGTGTTCTAAGTTTAACTCCAAGATTTTAAATACTTTCATTTACTGCAAATGAATATCTACTCCAAACGTCTCACTAATAATCATTATCAGCCTTAAAAACCCACAAAACACCCCTTTATACTCGACCACACTTAGTACAGTCCGGTTCCACCTTCTATAAATCTGCTTGGAATCTTCCACTTCCTGTTTGTCAAAGTGGCCTTCTACCTGGACAGGTTTTGTTGGAGCTCATGCAACAAACATTTTGAGTAACTGCGCTTTAATATGGATGGATGACACTGGATTAGAGTCTGTTTTAATGAGACTGAGTTCAGATGTGTAGCTCTGTCATTAAATAGGAAATTATTTCCCAGAATTCACAGAGAAAAGTCTGAAATGTTTGCTAGGTTAGCGTCCCACATGTTCTTTGGCTCAGCTAAAGCTAACTCTCTCCAACTTCTGGATCTCTTGAGTTGCTTGTTGTTAAACTATCTTGCTAGAGGTGCTGAAGCTCAGAAAGTCTGAGATGTTTGTTCAAAATAAGCTCATTCTCAAGTCTTATCTGAACTGTCCTCTTTTGTTTGAACTTTCCCTAAAATTAAGACTTAATGACAGAGCAGCACATCCAGACTCAGTCTCATTTATGTAGAGATTAAACTTCAGTGTCATTCATTGATGTTAAAGTGCAGTTTTTCAAATGTTTGTTGCACATGCTCCCAACCAAACCAGTCCAGGTGGAAGACGATGTGAAGAGAAAGCTCCAGAGGATGAATATCACACATTTACGTTGGAAATAAATGTCCTTTAATTAGACATTGTCATGCAAAAGTTGGATTTCCCTTTAATGATGTTCAAATCTTTGTTGAGTGTTTTGTTGATGTTTGTTTCTAAATGTTTTTTGACACTCGGCCCCAAAGATTAAAACCTTTTACGGCTCACAAGCTGCAATAATTCACACATTATCAACTATCTTTCTGACTAAACTAAGATAAAAAGTGAAAAACTGCCTGATTCCTGCATCATGAATGTAAATCTTTTTGGTTTTTATGACAGTAAACTGAATATATTTGGGTCTGACATTTTATAAACCAAAACAAGAAATGAATTACTGGAGAAAGCAATCAACAGACTAATGGACAAAGAAAACGTGTTTTCCAACATATATGGCTGAATTACTCCAACATTACAAGATACATACAATTTAAATTCAATTTTATTTATATCACGCCAATTACAGGTCAAATTAAACCCTTAAATCACAATGAAAATACTTTTGTTGTCACAATCATGAGTTTGTCAATTATTCAGTTTATCAATTCAGCTTTATTTGTTTAGCACCTTTTACACAGATGACAAAACTAAACAAGCAAAGACAAAAAACTATGCTATGATTAAAACTCAAAAACATTTTTTTTTTTTTTTTTTTTTTAATTTAACATGGTAATAAAATATGTTGTGTCCAGGAGATGGAGGGAGTTTATTGAAGTCTTTTTGGGCTCACATGGGAAATCATTTAAAACATAAACTTGATATTCAGTCTAAGGAAACTGCAGAGTGACAGAAGAACCAACAATATCTCCTGTTTTCTCCTTTAACGAGTCGACTCTTCTTGTGCTTTCAGACCAAAGAACTACAGACTCTTCACAACCTGCTCAAACTCTTGGTACAGGACCTCACCACATGGGTCAAGAAGGTTTGTGTCACATTTCTACTCTGAAGCTCACCTTCTCCTGCTCAAACTGCTGACAAATGTTTCTGCTGCTCTACAGTCTGGGCTCCAGAACTTCCTAAAAACTCTCAAAGTCTCTTCTGCTGCAGGTTGCTATGTAGAACTGTTCCAGAAAACCTCACTAAACCACATGGAGGGGCCTCAAGATAGTCATCCAAATGAAACCGTACAAAAACTAAACTAGCACAACCCAAACGCTAAAGTCTCCTGCAGCCTACCAGAGAACCTCTTTAAACAGAGAATCAGGACAGGAACTCTTACCTTCTGGACAACCAACGCTGGTTCACAAACAAGAATACAGAATGTGTCTGACCAAAAACCTCTGAAGACTCACTACAGCCAAAAAAAGACACAGCTGCAGCAAATCCACTAATCACTGCACACATTAGCACCATGTGCAAACTGTGGCTAAAGCACCACATTTACCAAGACAACTATCCAGTACAAAGCCCTAAAACACACCAAGAAACACATTAAAGATGATTTTACTGCTGAAAGCTGCAAACCAACGCCTAAAGAACAAACTAAAGCAACGGAGCCGAACCCGGTTCAGTGGTGAAGAGCAGAGGAAATGTTTGTCTGCAGCTAAACAAAGCAGGAAGACACTGAGTTGCTCAGGTGTTCCTGATAACACTGAGCTGCTCAGGTGTTCCTGATAACACCAAGCAGCCATCTGGACAGCCAATAGGAACACAGCTTCCTGGAAGTCCAGAGGGCTGGGTTAGTGAAGGAAATTTAATTTAAAGTTGAAGCAGAAAGTTAACAAAGAAAGTTGAAAACCACCTTCTGATACCTGAAATCTCTGAGTTTTCACACAAAGAACACCTGAACATGTCAAACTGGCTTCATAGTAGAGCCATGATTGTATAAACATCATAGTATGGTGTGTTGCTCAAAAAACATTAGGACCCGGCTGTCAGGGGACAAACATGTAAGAAACATGAGAACAGAGAGAACCCAACCAGTAGGTCACAGTTTATCATCATCTAATCATCTCCTGAAGTCCATATGGTGAGAGACATCAGTATCTGGTTGTTAATTTACCAGAGGATGCTTATAATCATGCTGATGTGGTCTGTACTACAGTATTTTAGTGACTCAATAAATGCCTAAGTTGTTTTTTTAAAAATGCTTTTTAGTTTTTAATAAACATTTAATAGGCTATATGTAATCAATAAATGGCCTTTGCCTATCTTAAGAAAAATTCACTCAGAACTCTGATATGTTAACAGTACTAAATAAATCAATAAATACATGCATACACACAAAAGTAAGTTAATACATTAACTGTGTTAAGATTTAGATTTTTTTAAAAAGTTGTTTATGTTTTTGCAGAATCCAGTATTGCTCACTGGTTGGTCATTACATTTCATTAGTTTGATTTCACTGTTTAAAATGATGCCACCTCTTTTCAGACAGAACCTGTGATAATAAATCAATACAAAATTTTTAGTTCCGTGTTAATAAAGCACTTAAAGCTTTAAGTATGGCTAAATGCTTTTTTCAAAATTAAATATATCACTCCTTAGGTGATAGTGGCCCCAAGTTCAGTAAAGTTGGAAAGATAGTCACAGATTGGGACTTCCAGCATCAATAACTCACTAGATGTCGGTTGTCAAAACATAAACGGTGCCTCTTTCCCATTGTTGCAAGGCAGACAATGTGCTACAAGCCCAGTTTTATCAAAAGTAGCTGTCTTTCAAGCTACAGGAATAACATTGGTGTCTATGGAGTGAACAGGGTCCGTCTGCAATTTGCAAAACCGCTGCAACAGTAAAGAGAGACAAATATTCAATAACTTCACTCTTATACATTGTAGTGTCACTAAAATCACTGCAGCCTTCAACTGGCTCCTGTTGACAAAGTGTTTTAACAGAAATGTAAATGCTGTCATTTGATTCTTTTAATGAACCATGTAAGTTGAATGGATGCGATGCTGGTGTGACCACAGTGCACACGTCTGATGTTGCTCACAGTGGTCCAAGGGACGCTCAGGGAGTTTGTGTGTTTGCTCAGACTCAGGAAAAATTAGAGGGAACATTGGTCATCAGCATACAGTACTGTACACACAGTTAGTTCAGGGATAATCCAGTGCAAACTTTCTCACAATCCACATTAACAACATATTTTTTATTTTTCTGTTTCTTTGACAACTGTAATTTCTCTAAAATAATCTAATTCAGTCTCCTCACTTGTTTCAAAAGCCAACTGGAGATTTATTTCTTACCCTTTCGTTATGTACTTCAGTTCAAACTAAAATTATCTGGCATTTTATGAGAAAATCTCCAAATATTACAGGAAATGCAGATAAAATAAATTCAGCTTGCTTTATTATTGTGGTGATCACAATCACTTAACACTTTTTTGGGAGGGAAAGCACCTGTAAAAAGAACACGTAAGTTTCACACAATCCATATGAACAATCTTTTTTTTATTTTACTATTTGCAGCTCTAATGTTAGAGTTTAAACTGAAGGATAATATGTGCTCCAGTAATTGTTGGCTTCACAATAATATGTAAAAATATGACACTGTAAAAAGTCCTGCATTGAAAATAACCAAAAAGTACATCAAAAGTACCATAAGTAAAAGTAATATTGTGCTATATGTTGTGTTATTACTATTACTGATATATTAGATTTAGAGTTGTTGTTGTTTGAGTTGAAGTTAATTTTACAAATTTTCTGAACTTTCCCGTTGTTTGAATTCCCTCTTCTTCCATCTTTTATATATAATCTCCGCTAAAACTCAAACTTTGCTGGAACTGACAGCATCCTTATGTTTTAAGTCTCCACTCAAGTCAGAACCCCACATTTTTCAAATTCTTAGCATCCACTTTGGAATGCAGAGTCTCAGACATTACAGTTCGTTTCTGGTTCTTCCATGTGTTGGGAAGAGTAAGATGAGGTGAGGTGTATTTACTTGGTTGCAGTGTGCATTCTTGCCTGTAGAGGCCACTAAATCCTCCACACTGCACCTTTAAAATATTCTAATACCTCAAATTAGTGCTTTAGTAGATGTACTTGTTCATATTACACCATTTTTCAAATTTTGCAGCTCCTCAAAAATAAGCAAACTCAACCTTTAACACTTGGTCATTTCATGCAAAAGTCTACTGGTTGCGATCAATTTGAGCAAAGAGTTATTTAGTCCCCTTAATCGATTGTTTGCTGCTCGATCTCCTGGTTTTTCAAAATATTCTCCATAACAGAAGAGTTATACAATCAGTTTGTACACCCAGGACATCGTAAGGAATGGCTTTGGAATTTGTGTTCCATTTTAGGGCGACCCAAATCTTTATTCATGTTCCAACCACAAGAACCTCTTTCAGGGTTGTTTTATGGTCAAAAAACGTACTTTCTCCACTGTAAATACTTCTGAGCATTCTTTAAAAACACAGTACTGATTGGTTAAACTCTGCAAAGACAACAAACTCAATTTTTCCCTCTTGATTTCTTCGTTCAGTAGCAGTTTTCTACTCTCTAACACTTCAATCCTCTGAGTAAAATTCACCACATAGGCTAATAATAACTTCAATATTTTAATTCCTCTTCCTTCCTCGTAGTTGTTATGTGCAGTGGCTACTATTTTATGTTGTTTGGTGAACTCAAAGTTGGCAAAGCTGTCAGATCCTACAGTGCAATGGAAACAGGAAACCTGAACAGACCAATTATGTCTCTGATTAATGGCAAACTTAACTAATAGAGGAAGTTGAGGCAACCCCAAAAGAAGAGTTTTGCCAGCGCCAAAAGAAAATTACCAGCAGCAAGAATTAGGAATATTTTAAAAACTCCAGCATAATAGCCAATTTTTTGTTTATCAAATGGCCACAAATAACACCTTAAATTTATTGCATTTTGATCAAATAGCATAATGGAGATTTACTGTACACAAATCGATCTTAATGTTGGTGTGCAGCAACGCGCTAAAAGCCCATGTTGAGCCTGGAAAAACCCTGAGCTAACTATGCTAATTTCTCACTTTCACAGCAGATTTGCATTGTAAATGAGAAATTCTTTCACCCACAGCGCTAGTAACTGTAAATGTGTGAGTTTAATAACAGTTTTGCTTGTAAAATGTTAGTTCCTGCACTATTAGGAAGTAGAATTTATGCCACAATCGATGGGTTTTCCACTGCAGGAACTCAAGAGGTGGAAACATTTACAGGACTGGCCCTATTATCAACACAGTTTAGTTTTTTTTGCCTCCATTGCAATCTTGGATGCAGCAGCATATCTCTGAGTGCACCAAATAGAACAACAAATAGCATTTAGGGGACATAACTCCAGTTCTATGAGCACAAAGGAAATAGAACAACGGAGCACAATCTATTCCCCATTATGGTGAAATTAATGTTGAAGCTGGTGACATGAAGAGGAGAAAACTGCGACTCAACAAAGAAATGTGTCTATGAATTATGCTTGACATGTTTTCCATGAAAACTCACACTTTTATTCATGTGCTAACATAACTGCACAAGGGTTTTCTAATCATCAATGAGCCTTTCAACACCATTAGCTAGCACAATGTAGCATTAGAACACAGGAGTGATGGTTGCTGGAAATGTTCCTCTGTACCCCTATGGAGATATTCCATTAAAAATCAGCCATCCAGAATCCAAAAATTGCTGCTTGTTGTCTTTGCTGAGTTTAACCAATCAGTGTCTAGTTCTGTTCAACAGTTTATTAGCTGCACTCTGAACTGAATGATGTTCTTCAGGGGCATTTTTGTTTTGTGTTCAACAAAAAGAACGCTCTCTGGCCCTGAGCCTGGGACATTTTCCGTGAGTTCGGGGCATCTCGACATTTTGTAGTGAATCCAAAATTAGTAAGATTAAAGAGAGGTAACAGAGAGATAGCAGTCCACACCACGTAGACACTGAGAATAAAATGAGTCCTGGCATGAGCATCTCTGCGGTGTTGAGAGGGATTTATCAAAATGTAAAGACATCAAAAGCTCTTGTGTTTCCTTGTGTTATTCTGCAGAAAACTCAACTTTTTTTTCATTTTTACAAAAAGGTATAATATACAACATTCCCTGTCCTTTCTGTATGTTGCATGCTGTTATTCACTGGTCATAGGTATGAGAGAAGACCACTGCATTTATTATTTGATTTATTCATTTCATTTATTATGTGTGATTTGCATTGTGAATTGTGAAATTTTAACACAATCAGGCCTATTTCTGAAGGATGAATTGCATAATATAAAAAGTATGTTTATAAAATTGCAGGATGTTCTTTGCTAATGTAACTTTGGATTTGTAACGATAAATTAAAATGCTGCTTGTGAATCTATAACTGCACAAACCTCAAAAGCCCCCCAAGAAGAGCCTACAATAAATCAACTCAAATAGAAGAAAGATTTAAAAGTACAGTTCTTCCAGTGAGAAGCTGAGCTTACCCGGTGTACGCTGTGAAACTTGAATTGTTGAATGCGGAAAAATACAGAATCATTGCTAGTTTTAGTTTAGGCTTGTTACTGCAGTTGTACTTTGGTTTTGGAGATGAGTGATAAGAGTCAGGGTTTTTTGTATTGGTTACGTTTTACTTTTTTTCCTGTCTGGCAACACTAACATCAGCTTCAGAGTCAAGTTCGCTTTTGATTACATTTCTTTCATTTCAGTAGCACCCATTTGCCTTTAACCCCTTACATTTTATATTACTATGAGCTTGACCTTTCAAATAAATCCCTGCATATCCCTCTGTAAATCAGCACTTGTTCTGCATTTTTGTTACTTCTCAACTACCCTTGACAGCCGGATTGTAACAAGGGTAAAAAAAACTGTTAAAATCTTAAATTTATGAAGGAAAAATAGATAAAACTGTCCAGACACACATCTTTAAATTTCAAAACTTTAAAAAAAAAAAAAAAAAAATAGGTTTAACTGAATAAGAAACGTTACAAAAGAAATACACACACACAAAAATTACACTGGACTGCCAGAACCAACATAACTAGCAGTTAATACTATACTAGGGCTAAAGTGCTGCTTAAAGGGAATCCAGAGGGAACTTTGGATTGTTGGATTTCTGTGTATTAAAATCTGTAACCTTACAAAGTGAAGTGCTATAAGAATACAGATTAACTGCATTCTGACAGGCTGATTTTAGTTCTTCATACTCCTTCATGCACCTCTAGACTGGTTCCGACTACAAACTCGGTAGATTAAGGCGGCGCTTTAGGCCCTCGCTGCTGGTCGGGCCCTTCAGTGGTCTCCATGACTGTGCCGAGCCGCTCACCTCTCGATGAACCCCCCAGTCCAGCTCTGGTGGTGGGGAGCATGCCCCACCAACAACAAAAACAAAAACACAGAGGTTCTGGAGCTTACCCCTGCACCAGTGAACTGTGCAGCCACCACACCAGGCCCCGCTCCCCTCTGGATCCCCTCCCAGACCCCATGATCCCGGTTAACAAGCCAGCCAGCACGTTCCCCTGTTGTCATTTGTTAGCCGCTGCTGTCCTCTTGATACGGCTCGCGGGCGGGGCCAATTAAACTCGCACGGTTCCCCACACCGGGTCAGGAGTTTAGTGGGTCATCGTCGCTGCTATTTTCACCCAGAGTTATCTAATCCTGATTGAACCGCTCTGACTGGACCAAACCAGACTGGACTGTCTTCAGAAATACACCACAGTCAGTCAGACATACACAGCAGAGACAAATGAGATAAGATAGGATAAGATGAGATACGATACGATACAATAGCATAAGATACGATAGGATGAGGTATGACAAGATACGACAAGATACGATGAGATATGATGAGATACGATATCACAAGATGCAATAAAACATGAGATACGATAAGATGAGATACAACAATGTATAAGATGAGATAAAATGCAATGAGATGGTGAGATATGATAAAACAAGATATGACAAGATACAAGTACGATAAGATATGAGATACGATGAGATATGAAAGGATACAATAATATGAGATAAGATACAATGAGACATGATAAGATGAGAATAGATACAATAAGATATGACAAGATATGATGAGATATGACAAGATGAGATATAACAAGATACAATGAGATATGATGAGATACAACTATGATAAGATATGATGAGATGAGATGAAAAGATACAATAAGATGAGATAAGATACAATGAGATATGATAAGATGAGAAAAGATACAATAAGATATGACATGATACGATAAGATATGACATGATACGATAAGATATGATGAGATATGATGAGATGACATAAGATGCGATAAGATATGATAAGATATGACAAGATAATGATGAGATACGATAAGATATGATGAGATACAATGAGATACGGTAAGATGAGATATGACAAGATACAATAATATGAGATAAGATACAATGAAATATGGTAAAATGCAATGAGATACAATAAAATACGAGATATAAGATACGATAAGATGACATAAGATACAATAAGATAACACAGTCAGATGACATAAAATACAGTCAGATGACATAAGATACGATAATGTGAGATACGATGAGATACGATAGGATGAGATATTATGAGATGAAATACGATAAGATACAAGATATAAGATGAAATAAGATATGATAGGATATGATAATATGAGATATGTTCCAATAACATATAATAAGATGAGATAAGGTGCGATAATATTAGACAAGATACGATAAGATGTGATATGATAAATTACGATATAATGCGAGAGGATGGGATAAGATACAATATAATAAGATATAAGATGAGATAAGATATGATAGAATGATGTAATGTGATAAAATGAGATAAGGTACAACAAGATGAAATAAGATACGATAATATGACATAAAATGAGATAAGATACAATAAGATACGATGAGATAAGATGGTTGAAGTGAGCTATATGTCAAGAATAGAAAAGAGAGGTTATTGGTAATATCACACATGAAATGAAATGGTACACACGATAATAAAATTTTACACACTGAAATGAAAATATTACACTGTGGAAATGAGAATATGAAATACTGTGTTGAAAGTGATTTCACAAAATTTTGCGAAACATTTAGCAGGGTGCTCATTCAAACATCAAGTCGACATGTTGAGATGCCGTCATACTAATTGAAAGGATTGCGTGTCTGACAGCAGTTTTAGTGATAACAGTAATGTTCCACCTGTAGTATGTGTACTGTGGTGAAAATCGCTGCAGTAGTACTTGCACAAAGTTACTGTAGTGGTTGTACCAACAGTAACAGAGTGTCTTGAATGAAGGATGTCTCATTTGAAATGTTTGTGGTTCTGTTTGAAAGAGCGATTTCAACCCCAACAAGAGAACTTGATTCAGTAAGTTATGTGGTTCTGTTTGAAAGAGCGATTTCAACCCCAACAAGAGAACTTGATTCAGTAAGTTATAATAAAATATATTGTGTACATCAGAGGTGTCGACTACTCATGAATGTACTCTTGAATTCTTGCTGTCCTGTTTCTAACTTAGACTTTGGAGTTCATTTAAAATTAATCTTCTGAACATGAAAGGTTGTTGCACAGCACTTGTCCCAAATTGACTTGACTAAGGTTTTTTGTTTTTTGTGTCTTTTCCAGACTCTTCCTGTTTACATTCAGAGGAGGGCTGGAGCTTTATAAGGCCGGTGGAATCTCAGAAACATGGTGAGAAACAATTTAATTTTAAGTTGATGACAGTAACAAATATTGTAATAATTACGTACATCTAATAAAAACAAATTTAGTAAACTATATTTAGACTTAAATTTGACTTTAAGTCATCATTTTTGTCTGAAAAAGCAGAATATTTACAATTATTGGTACACATATTTGCGAGCACAAAAGGATATTTAATAATGTTCTTGTCAGCAATTATAAATCATCCTGTGGGCCACAATAATTAGAGGATTCTAAATATGCAGATGATGAATGGCAGTTAGTAAAACACAACAGTAATAATGTGTTAATAAAGTTTTATCTGTTTACAGCTACATCGTAGTGTTTAAAGCAAATTATTAAATGTCTGTAAGCTGTTTGTATGCTATGGTAGATAGGGGGACTTCATGTTAAGCAGTGATAAGAAATGCCCATTAAAATAAGAAGTTGCACCATTGCTACAGCTTATCTAAGAGGGTTTAGGGTTAGAGTCACATAAAATCTCAGGGTTTCTTCTGGCTCAAAGAAGAATGCTGCAATATCTATATAGGCAGACAGTTTAGTTGCTCCATCGGTCATGAACGTCTTTGACAATAATCCTTTTTCATAGCGGACATGTTGGCTTGTCAGAGAAGAAAAAAAACACGTTTACATTAATGATTGTTTTATTATTTACTTTATGACTTTATGACCAAAGATTTTTTAGATATGTTTACTTGAGAAGTTTAGATGATTATTGTTAAGACACTACAAACTCAGACTAATTTGAAAGTTGAAAAATTTCAATATTAAGATCCTAATATTATATATTAAACAAATCTCTTACAAGATCCCTACTACATTGTACAATATTATATATTTATTAATTTGTTTATTTAATTAATACATTTATTGAACTGAGCTCTTTACATTATTAGAGTAAAATCCAAATTTGACAAACATATTTGAATTTTAGGGTAAAGATCCTAAAATATTCTTTATTACACAAATAGTTAAATTTTTTTAGGATTGATTTAATTTAAGATTAAGAACAATGCTATAAATTTTAGAAATGTATGTGGCTTATTTAAATACAATGTAATATATGTTATGCAAATGCAACTAATCTATTTAAATATTAAAGCCCATACAATATTATACAGCATACAAGTGTACCTGATGAATTTAAATATAAATATAAAATCCTACAATACTGTCTATTGTATAATACAGCAGGAAATATAATTTAAATAACAACGTTAGCACTCTACAACATTACATATTCTATAAATTAATAATGGAATAGTGTAATCCAACTCTGAGCTCCAATAATCGTCTGATTTGACACAAAGCACAGTTGTGTAATGCTGTAGCGCCTCCTGGTGTATGATTTGTTCAGTTACATTCTGTGTGATTTAACAGACAGTGACAGATGGCAGCTGCTGGGAAGAATCATATCATTTAATATGGACCAGGCTGCATACATTTAACTGATATTTCTCTTTCATTTTATAATATAAATTTGAATCTTATGACAGATTTTTGCATTTTTTAATCCTACAAAACAACTTTATAAAACTGTAAATATTTTTACAACATTAATAAGATTATTATTAATAGTTCTGCTTTGTATCGATCTATTTCCTGCTGTGTTTCTGGTAGAAATCGGGGCTTCAGGAGGCTATCGGTGTTTTTTTTAATATATTAAAATGGTGTGAGCAGAATCAGTTAATTGCAGACAGTATTTTTAGCATATTTGCCACAAGCAGGCGGAGCTAAGGAGGCTGAGATGGAGGGATGCTGCTGCTGAAAAGCAGGTGGAGACCGCGGCTGCACTTTCAGAGGGAGGATCAGAGGCAGTAGCAGAGGACAGATTCGTCCTAGAGAGTGAAATTTAAAAATAAAATCGGTGGCTTTTATTTTTTTATCCGCTGGTGGAAGATCCGAGCTCAGAGGCTTTGACAGGCTCCGGAACGCTCCGTGTGTCTTTGCGTCGCTGGAGGCTGCGACGATGTGATGCTCCATGTTTGGGCCCGACGGCCGAAGCTTTCTCCCCGAAACCTGATATTATGCGGGGATCAAGGGGGGCTGCACGGATTATAGGGGAACAAAGCACCGGTTTAGAAAACGTTTTGCAAACTGGCAGGTCAGTGGATTGTTAATGTGGTGCTGCAGCGCGTAAAAAAACAACTAAATATCTGTCAAAACTGCCTTTGCAGCAGCGCAGCATGTATTTAAATCAGTGCATTTTTAATTATTGACCCTGATTTGTGTGTATTGACCAAGTGTGACCTGCTGATGTGCAGCAGAAAAGTCGAGGCTCTCACTGTTTGTTCCCAGGTGTGGAGAGCATAATGGATGAGTCCAGGGCTTGTTTACCACAGTTCTTAACGCTACATATCTCTGCTATCAGTGTATTTGTAGGTTGATCGTGTGATGTAGGGTGAAAAATATTGCGATGAGTAATCAAATTCTCTCAGCCTAGTAACTCTGCCCAAAAATAGCTTCTCTATTAAAGGACTGTGGTGTTTTTTGCGTGTTATGTCACATCCCTGAAGGGGAAACGTCTCATCTGGTGTAAAATCAGTGAATATGTGCTCATGCATGCATGCATCTCTGAACCTGACCCTCCCCCCGCAGTCTCTCTTTAAGCTCTGAACTGAAACGCTGTAATCCTCTAATTGAAACCTCTTCCCACTATTTTATCCTCTCATGTTTCATACACCCCCCACCTCCACTGATTCCTCTTCCTGTCTCCCCCTGCAGCCAGCTATGGTCGACCCCTCGGAGGCTGAGGAGCAGAACAAGTGTAAAGGCCCGCACCTGGAGACGCCAGCTGTGGCCACCGAAGACCCTCGACTGCCGGAACAAGCCGACGGCGCCACGACGGAAGAAGATGGGGACGCTGGTTTTGAGACGCCGCCCACCGGCAGCTCTGAGCCGAGCCCCTGCCACACTGCGTCTCCGCCCGAGGCCGCCTCTCAGGTTGCCGCACCTCAGCAACCACGAACTGATGGAGATTCATCTCCCAAGTTGCACCTGGATCTATACAACTTCGACTCGCCGGCTGCAGAGGGAAGCCGCTATGTGCTAACAAGCCCCCGCTCTCTGGAGGCCTGTGCCCGATGTGGGGTCAAACCGGTGGAGCTGCTGCCTCGACCGCTCGCCGACTTCGCCCGGGAGGCTCCGGGTCGATCCATGCGAGTCGCCACGGGATTGTTTGAAGTTTATGAGCGGGACCGGCACTCCAAACTGAGGCAGTGCAGGGAGGAAAGGGAGAGGATTGTACGAGAGGAGAAACGGAGGATTCTGCAGGCGACGGCGAACAGCAGCAGCAGCGGAGTATCATCGACCTCCATAGACAAAACTTCTTCAAGCTCCAGTCCTAAAGCTCAAGGCCCTGATGCATCCTCTAGAGGTGCCGCACCAGCCCCAACCTCTAAAACTCTTTTATCTAAAGCCCCCTCCTCTGCTCTTAGTACCTCACCTAAATCTGCTCTGTCTTCAAAAACAGGTTCCATAACCTCCACACCTTCCAACAGAGGTGGATTTCAAGGCTCGTCCAGACATCCTTTCTCCTCATCGTCAGAACAAATAAAACCCGCCCGGCCACTCTCATCCGGCCCTCCACTGGTAGTCCGGAAGTCTTCAGGTGGTAAACCCTCAAACACCTTCCCCAGATCAACACCAAAACCTCCCTCCTTCCCCCGAGCCAATTCCACGTTAACATCCTCAGTGTCGAAACCTGCAGTCCAGAGCACTGGAACGCCTCTGAATGGCGTAACTAAAGGGCCATTTTCTCAGCACAATGGACACCTGGGATTTCACCCCAAGGTGCGAGGAAGAAGCCATTCGCTGGAGTCTTTACAGCGAAGAATGGATCCCATCTGCACCTCAACCTCCACCACCACAACTACCACAACATGCACCTCCTCAGAGTCAGGTGCTTCCTCTTCCTACAGTTGGGACGGTGCACGAGATCACTGGGCGAAATCCTCCAGCCCTCGAGCTCGAACACTGGCCACCTTTAACTCCCTGATGGGTCGCAGCCTGAGCCTTGGCGACCTGAGCCACTCTCCTCAGACCACGCAGAAGGTGGAGCGCATCGTGAAGGAGGTAAAGCGTCGAGGCCTGAAGGCCGTGTCCGAACGCGACCGCAAGATCGCAGCGTTGATGCTCGCCAGATATCAAGAGGAGGACATCATGAGTCAGACTCGGTACGTCGCTCACCTTCAGTGGGACAGCGAGCGAAGGATGGAGGAGCTTCGACGGGAGCAGGAGGATAGGGAGAAACAGCGAGCGGTGCTTCAATGTCAGCGAGTTTGGCAGACGCAAGTGTCGATACGGCAGCGACGGCTGAGCCAGCAGGAGCGAGAATCAGCAGCTGCCAAAATGCGACAGGCTGAGGAGGCCGAGGAGCGATGGAGGGAGCTGGCGGAGCAGCAGGAACGAACCCGACTGCTGAGGCTGCAGCAGGCAGCAAGAGAGGAGAAGCACAAGAAAGCTCTTCAGGAGCAGAACCTGAAGGCCCTGGAGGAGGAGAGGGCCGCCATGCTGGAGCAGGAGAGGCTGCTGCTGAAGGAGAAGCTCACCATGGCCGAGCTGAAGAGGCAAGAGAAGGAGCACCAGGCCCAGGAGGAGAGACGAGGCCTGAACAAAGCCGAGAAGAGACGCCACGCCGCCCTGATCCAGGAAATCGCTCGCCGAGAGCAAGAGGAGAGGGACGAGGCCAGGAGGGCAGCAGAGGAGAAGCTGAGCCGCTCGCTGGAGAACTACGAACAGATTGTTGAGCGTCGAGGGCAGGAGCTGAAAGAAAAGGCAAAGCGTGAGGAGAAGCAGATCCAGAAAGCTCGTAGGGCCGCAGAGAGACGTGAGAGGCAGCAGCAGCAGCTGTTGGAGGCTCGAGTGAAGGAGGCCGAGAAGCGAGCCCAACAAGCGGCTCTGGTGGCTGAAGAAAGGGCCAAAGAAAAAGCTCAGCGAGCCATCCAGAGCCGGCAGGAGAAGGAGCGACTGCAGAAGCTCAACAGGCAGCGGGTGGAGGAAGAGGAGAAGCAGAGGAGGCTGGAGCTGCTGCAGTCCATCGAGAGGAAGCTGGAGAAGAGCGAGCAGATCTTCAAGGAAAAGAGAGCGGTGCTGGAGAGCGCCCGGTCCGTCGCTCGAGCTTCCTTCCACGTCCGGGACAAAGTGCGTGAGGAGACCAACATGCGTACTTTTGATAAAATGGCCCTGGAAGCTCAGCTCAAAGCCAGCCTCGATGACAAAACAAACCCATAGCTTTGTCGTGAAGTCCTTACTTCTGGTCATGTGCTCGGCT
The DNA here is from genome assembly GCA_027123335.1 of Amphiprion clarkii. Taxonomy (NCBI): domain Eukaryota; kingdom Metazoa; phylum Chordata; class Actinopteri; family Pomacentridae; genus Amphiprion; species Amphiprion clarkii. The sequence continues at coordinate 26,181,370 of CM049584.1, read as the reverse complement.
CCTGCCTTCATTATATGGCCCTCATCACTCGACAGCTTTACCCATCAACACCCACAGTTATTTTTCCTGACATATCTTTACCCATCGGCTGGTTATATGACATTTTTGACCATTTTTTTTTTATTATCGATCCTATCAGAGCAACCAAAATCATTTTTTGTATCATGGATGTAATGAGACTGCAAACTATATCAGCTGTAACAAGCCTGTGTGGTGTAAACAGTAGACTTCATATTAGATGAGAGTGTAGAGAGAGCTGCTTTGTGCAGCAACACAACCCTTCCTCTCGCTTTCTCTTTGCACTTCTGCTCCGTCCATCTCAGCTACTGGACTTGAAAGCTGTGCTGGAATGAAAAGAGTCATTGTTTACCAGGAAGCACAACTCCATGACGACTGCGGAGGCTTTTAAAGCAGCGCTCCTGTAAGGGATATTCAAGAGAGAGGTTCTGGGCCCTCAAAGCAAATCAAGTATTCTTTTGTAAATTCACTGACGATGCTAGCGTGGAAGTGAAGCCCTGGGCTGGACGCTGACAATGCAGCACAGGAGGGCCGTGTGCACGAGTCCTGTGCTGATGAAGCACCAGAGGACGCTGGTATCTGCAGCAGGACTTTTGTTTCCTTCAGGGACTCCCTCGAACTCCCCTCTTCATGTCAGATTACAGTAAACAGTGAAGACAGACACCTCTCGACTCCCCTGCCGTCAGTCTGCCCCAACACAGCTGCCTGGTGACCAAGTCAAGGTCAACAGGTACGACTTTTTACTTCTTATATAATGCCTTCTGTTTGTCTTCCAGCACTTGCAATTAAAAAAACCACAATACACTGACCAATACTAGACAGCGCAGAGGAGAAAATATAAATGTGAGCCAACAGCAGGTTTTAAAGGCCTCTGGCTGTGTTAATCCTACAATCTCACAGATTAAAAAAAAAGAAAAAGGAGATGCGCCCTCAGATGTAGCTGTTGCCATAGCGATAGGAATCAGGATGAAGCAGCGGGAGGTGGATGAGTGCGTGGGAATATGAGGGGGAGGCCTGTAGGGAGGAGGCGACTCTCTGGCAGCTCATTCTGGCTGATTCTTCGCAGGGAGTTATTGGAAAACACTCCGCATGTTGTATGTGAGGCAGAGAAATTACTGCAGCACTACTCCTCTTCGATCATTCAGTCCAGGAGAGCGAGCAAATCTGCAGCACTCGACTGGATCGAGCACGTCTGACATTCTGCTGAGTTCAGAGCCAGAGTGAATGTGAAATGCAGCATTAGAGCAGCATTACGGCCGACTGAGCCGCCCCGTTTCCAGCAGATCAACGTGTCAGATGATGTAAGGTCAGAGGATGAGACGGCAGATCTGTAGGCGCTTATCATGTGGCTGAAAACATGACGTCACCAATCCAGGAAAAGTTATTTTAGAATGCAGCTGCTGCAGAAAATCTACCACCAACAAACCACATCATTACAAGTTCAAGTAAATTCAAAATATTCAAGAAAAATCTATAAAGACAGGGAAATGGAATTCCTAAAAATCAAAGTAGCTCTTGTCATAACTACATTTTGTCACCAGTTAGTAAAAAAAAAAAAAAAAAAAACATGCTCTGGCCATAGTTACATGCTTAAATAGCCCACATGGTGGACATTTACAGATTTGTAATTTTATTTTTGGGGTCTTCCAGAATGTGTTTTAATGCTATAATGTTCAAAAACAGATTAGGGTCTGTTTAACTTTTGAAACATGGCATGAAGTATAGATATTTATGAAGATATTTGTGAAATTTGAGCTCGATATATCAAATACACCCCAATATTTCAAGCTTTTTTTTTTATTTCAAGGCGCTTATCCTGTGTCTGAAAAGACGACCAATGAAAAATTATATTGAAATGCAGCAGCTGAAGCAAATCTACCACCAAACAAACACATAATTATAAGTTCAACTTATACTAAATGAAAAAGACGTATCAACAGAGAGATAAGCAATCTAGGGCAGTGAATTTTCAAAAAATCCAAGAGAAACTCTTGTCAACAGTTAGCAAAAAAAGAAAATTACTTTGGCTGACACCTTGTTGCTTAAAGAGCCCATATGATGCACATTGATGGGTATATAATTTTATTTTGGGGTCTTCCAGGATATGTTTACCTGCTGCTCAAAATACATCAAGGTCAGTTTCAGTTTTAGAACAGTTTCTGCTCAACCATCTCTATATTTTCAGAATTTTTCCCCCCATCAAGCAATTTAAGTGTGTTTTTTCACACATTAGGATTTTAAGACTATATTTGAATGACAATAACTCAAATCTTCTGTTATTTCTGACTTATTTCTTGTTTCTATTATTTCTGACCAGCTAGAGCAGATAGCATAAAAATGGCAAAGTGAAGCCACATTTTACAGATCCAGACAAACCTGCAACATCTTGCACTGCTAAGCCAGATGATTGTATCCATTTGCATTCATGCATCTTTCATTGCCCCAGTTCCATTAGCTTGTATTTACATGTGTCTAAGTTTGTGTTGTAACCTTGTTGTCAAGGTCTTGTTTCATGGTTTGGTTTTCATAGTCTAGATTGGCTTTGAATGGGACTGTTTCAGAATGTGGAGATGTAACGTGGTTTTAGAAATGAAATCGTTTTAATGCATTACACTGCACTCCCCACCAACACTCTCTCTCCTGGATTAGTCCTCTAGATGTACTCAGATAGTGCAAGTTCATGTGTTTTGGAGGAGTGACTTTGCAGGGAACCCTGAAGGGAGATGATGGGTTTTTTTCAGTGTACGGTGTACTTTGTAGCTCACTCTTGCTGTTTCTGTTATGCCACATTGTCTACTTTTACTTTAGATGAGAAGTGCAGTTTAATTGGACATTCTGAACTGAGTTAATTGAGTTCACCATGCAAACAAATGGCTTAGTATTTTTCTGACATACTATAGTATGATAATTTTACAACATACTATACCAGATCATTTCTTTGAATAATACTATAAACTGCAGACGTACAATGCGATCATGTTTTTTCGATGACGTGTACTATGACGTGTCATGACGTTTTCTTTGACAACATCCTATACTGTGACCTATTTCTGACAACATACTGTACTATGCTGTTTTTTTCAACAACATACAACACTATGACATTTTTTAATGACATGCAATACTATGACGGTTTCTTTGACGACATGCTATACGACCACGTTTTTTTTCCACTACTCTACACTGTGACCTGTTTTTGACGACATACTATACTATACACTCATATGTTTGAAAAGTCGCCTTTTTTTTCGACATAGTATAGTAAGGCGTTTTTTTTTTGCGCCAAAATTCATGATGATTTTTTTTTCAAAGAAAACCTTTCTGGGGTGTTTTTCACAGCCTGCTTTACATTATTTCATCATATGGCATGTTTTCACAACATGTTGAAAAATGACATTTTTCGACAGTATACTATGGCGGTTTTTTTGCGCCAAAATTTATGATTTATTTATTTTTTTCAAAGAAAACTTTTCTGGAGTGTTTTTGACAGCCTGCTTTACATTATTTCATTATATGGCACGTTTTTACATGTTGAAAAATCGCATTTTTCGACATAGTATGCCACTGATCTGTGGAGGCTTCTTCCTGCTGACGTCTGACGTTGCGGTGAGCGTATTGCGTCACTTCCTGTTGTAGCGCTGTGTTGTGTTCTGTGACTGTTGCAGCTTATCAACTCCATGTAAGTCGATATTCATTTAATCTGTGTGTCGCGGTAATATTTGAATCGTAACATACACTTGTTTTCTTCAAGCACTTCTCAGTACGTAATTCTAAGTTATTCTGTTGTCTCTGTCCGCTAGCCTAGCAGTTAGCATGGCTTCTCCCTCTTCCTCTCCTTCTCTTTCCTGCTGTGTGTCACATGTTTAGTTACTCCTCTGCCTCCTTTAGTGATAACGATGCCTGTAATAAATACAGTCTCTTTGTAGCTTTGGAGGCGAGGCTCTCTGAATTGGAAGCGCGGCTCCGCACCATGGAAAACACCCCGCTAGCTGTTAGCCAGGTCCCCTTAGCCGGTGCGGACCGCAATAGCATAGCTGCTAGTGTAGCTTCTGCTAGCCGTCCCCTAGCAGCTCCCGAGCAGCCGGTAAGTCAGGGTTGCTGGGTGACAGTTCGTAGGAAACCTAGTCCTAAACTCAAGCCCGCTGTCCCGGCACAACACAAACCGCTTCACGTTTCTAATCGTTTTTCCCCACTCAACGACACACCCGCTGAGAAACCAACTCTGATCATTGGCAGCTCTATAGTCAGAAACGTGAAGCTATTGACACCAGCGACCACAGTAAAATGCCTCCCAGGGGCCAGAGCGGGCGACATAGAAGCAAATTTGAAACTGCTGGCTAAAGATAATCGTAAATACAGTAAGATTGTTATTCATGTCGGCGGTAATGACACCCGGTTACGCCAATCGGAGGTCACCAAAATTAGTGTGGCATCGGTGTGTAACTTTGCCAAAACCATGTCGGACTCCGTAGTTTTCTCTGGACCCCTGCCTGATCTAAACAGCGATGATACGTTTAGCCGTATGTCATCGTTTCGCCGCTGAGTGTCTACGTGGTGTACTGCAAACGACGTTGGCATTATAGACAATTGGAGCTCTTTCTGGGGAAAACCTAGTCTGATTAGGAGAGACGGCATCCATCCCACTTTGGCTGGTGCAGCTCTCATTTCTAGAAATATGGCTGATTTTATTAGAACTCCTAAAGCATGACCACCCAGAGTTCAGACCAGGATACAGAGTTGTAGTCTTCCACACCTCTCTGCAGTTTCCTCTCAGCTGTCACCCTCCAGGAATTCAGTTAGCTTTATTGAGACTGTGTCTGTCCCCCGACCACCAAAATTCAATAAATTAAACAATTCAAATATAAACTAAAGACATAGTAACCACAAAAATCTAATAAAAATTAATACCACTATTTCAACTGAGCGAAGAAACAGGACAATTAAATGTGGTCTGTTAAATATTAGATCTCTCTCGTCTAAATCTCTGTTAGTAAATGATTTGATAACTGATAACCAGATTGATTTGTTCTGTTTGACTGAAACCTGGTTGCAGCAGGAAGAATTTGTTAGTCTAAATGAATCAACTCCTCCTAGTCATACTAACTGTCATGTTCTTCCAATCACAGGCCGAGGAGGAGGAGTGGCAGCAATCTACCACTCTAGCTTAAAAATGAACCAGAGACCTAAACCTAGTTACAGTTCATTTGAAAATCTTACTCTCAGTCTCTCTCATCCAGATTTAAAAGCTCGGAAACCAGTTTTATTTGTTGTTGTATATCGTCCTCCTGCTCCTTACTCTGAATTTTTATCTCAATTCTCAGACTTTTTATCTGATTTAGTGCTCAGCTCAGATAAAGTGATTATTGTGGGTGACTTTAACATTCATGTTGACGTGGACAGTGACAGCCTTACGGCTGCTTTTAATTCAATATTAGACTCAATTGGGTTTTCTCAACATGTAAATAAACCAACTCATAGTTTTAATCATACCCTTGACCTCGTTCTTACTTATGGCATAGAAATCAAACAGTTAACAGTATTTCCCCGGACCCCTCTTCTTTCTGACCATTTTATTATAACATTTCAATTTACAACAATAGATTGTATAGGAGTTAAGAATAAACATCGTTACAGTCGATGTCTGTCTGACAATTCGGTGACTAAATTTAAGGAAATAATACCCTCTCTATTTAGTTCAGCACTACTTACTGATATAATGGAAGGGAAATATTATAATTTTACCCCCACAGAAGTGGATTATATTGTTAATAATGCTGCAGCCTCACTGCGTACAACACTTGATAGTGTTGCACCTGTAAAAAAGAAAGTTCTATCTCAGAGAGGACCTGCTCCTTGGTATAATTCCCAGCTGAGGACTTTAAAGCAGGCATCCTGAAAGCTGGAAAGGAAGTGGTACTCCACTAATTTAGAAGAAGTTTATGTAGCTTGGAAAAATAGTCTAGTAATTTATAAAAAAAAAACTCTTTGTAATGTCAGGACAACATATTATTCATCTTTAATAGAGGAAAACAAGAACAATCCCAGGTTTCTCTTCAGCACTGTAGCCAGGCTGACAAAGAGTCAGAGCTCTGTTGAACCTTGTATTCCTTTAGCTTTGAGCAGTAACGACTTCATGAGCTTCTTTACAAATAAAATTATTACGATGAGAGAAAAAATTAATCTGGCCCTTCCTACAAATGTCACAGATGTATCATCGAGTACAGATGCTTTAGAATTGGCTGTAAGACCAGATGGATATTTAGAATTTTTCACTCCCATACATCTCTCTGAACTAATTTCGATAGTTTCTACATCCAAACCATCAACATGTCTTTTAGAGCCTATCCCAACTAGACTGTTCAAGGAGGCTTTACCTTTAATTAATTCCTCAATGTTAGATCTGATTAATCTCTCTCTAGTAACAGGCTATGTACCACAGGCTTTTAAGGATGCTGTAATCAAACCTTTACTTAAAAAGCCCACTCTAGATCCAGATGTTTTAGCCAACTATAGACCAATTTCCAACCTCCCATTTCTCTCCAAAATTCTGGAAAGAACAGTTGCAAATCAATTATGTGAACATTTGCAAAGGAATAGCTTGAAGCGTTCCAGTCAGGCTTCAGAGTGCATCATAGCACAGAAACAGCTCTGGTGAAAGTTACTAATGACCTTCTCATAGCGTCAGATAATGGACTGGTCTCTATACTTATTTTGTTGGACCTTAGTGCAGCATTTGACACAATCGACCACAAACTTTTATTAAAACGACTAGAACATTCTATTGGCATTAAAGGGACAGCACTGGACTGGTTTAAATCCTACTTATCAGACAGGTTCCAGTTTGTGCATGTCAACAATGAATCTCCTGAGCATACTAGGGTTAATCATGGAGTTCCTCAGGGTTCTGTCTTAGGACCAATACTGTTCACATTATACATGCTTCCCTTAGGCAATATTATTAGGAAGCACTGTATTAGTTTCCATTGTTATGCTGACGACTCTCAATTGTATTTATCTATGAAGCCAAATGAAACTAATCAGCTAGCTAGACTGCAAGATTGTCTTAAGGACATGAAGACCTGGATGACCTATAATTTCTTACTACTAAATTCAGACAAGACTGAAGTCATTGTATTTGGCCCCAAACATCTTAGAGAATTGCTTTCAAAGCATATAGTTACTCTGGATGGCATTACTTTGGCCTCCAGTACTACTGTGAGGAACCTCGGCGTTATCTTTGACCAGGACATGTCCTTTAACTCACACATAAAACAAATCTGTAGGACTTCCTTTTTCCACCTGAGAAATATTGTGAAAATCAGGAACATCCTGTCTCAGAGTGATGCAGAAAAACTAGTCCATGCATTTGTTACTTCTAGGCTTGACTACTGTAATTCCTTATTATCAGGTTGTCCCAATAGCTCTCTAAAACATCTACAGCTGATCCAAAATGCTGCAGCCAGAGTACTGACGGGAGTTAGCAAGAGAGATCGTATTTCTCCTAGATTTTTTTTTTTCCCCTGTTAAAAGGGTGTTTTCCTTGCCACTGTCACCTTTTGGCTTGCTCTGGGGGTCAGGCATATGGGTTCTGTAAAGCGTCTCGAGACAATTTGACTGTAATGGGCGCTATATAAATAAAATTGAATTGAACTGAATTACTGCTTTTTTTTGCGCCAAAATTCATGATGATTTTTTTTTTTGAAAGAAAACCTTTCTGGAGTGTTTTTTACGCCCTCCTTTACATTATTTCATGATATGGCATGTTTTTACAACATGTTTGAAAAGTCGCGTTTTTTTTTTCGACATAGTATAGTAAGGCGTTTTTTTTTGCGCCAAAATTCATGATGATTTTTTTTTGCAAAGAAAAGCTTTCCATTGTCTTTTTCATGGCCTCCTTTACATGATTTCATCATATGGCACATTTTTACAACATGTTTGAAAAGTCGCATTTTTTTTTTTTTTCGACATAGGAGTTCGCCAAGACCTGGAAGTTGAAGAGCAACAACGTGGCCGTGTACTCCATCCAAGGCCGGCGAGACCACATGGAGGACTGGTTCGAGGTGCTCGCCAACATCGTCAAGCTCGGCAGACATCCAGGGTGAGTTTAAAAAGATCCCCTTTATCACAATGCAAGCTCAGAGGTCTTTTCCACACACAGACGTACATAATAACGTAAGGCGTTTTTTTTGCGGCAAAATTCATGATGATTTTTTTTCAAAGAAAACCTTTCTGCAGTGTTTTTTACTCCCTCCTTTACATTATTTCATCATATGGCACGTTTTTACAACATGTTTGAAAATTGCATTTTTTTTCAACACAGTATAGTAAGGCGTTTTTTTTGCGGCAACATTCATGATGATTTTGTATTCAAACAAAACCTTTCTGCAGTGTTTTTTACGCCCTCCTTTACATTATTTCATCATATGGCATGTTTTTACAACATGTTTGAAAATTGCATTTTTTTTTCGACACAGTATAGTAAGGCGTTTTTTTTGCGGCAAAATTCATGATGATTTTTTTTGCAAAGAACACCTTTCCATAGTGTTTTTCATGCGCTCCTTTACATTATTTCATCATATGGCACGTTTTTACAACATGTTTGAAAAGTCGCCTTTTTTTCGACATAGTATAGTAAGGCGTTTTTTTGGCGGCAAAATTCAGGATGGTTTTGTATTCAAAGAAAACCTTTCTGCAGTGTTTTTCACGCCCTCCTTTACATCATTTCATCATATGGCACGTTTTTACAACATGTTTGAAAAGTCGCCTTTTTTTTTCGACATAGTATAGTAAGGCGTTTTTTTTGCGGCAAAATTCATGATGATTTTTCTTTCAAAGAAAACCTTTCTGGAGTGTTTTTCATGGCGTCATTTACATTATTTCATCATATGGCACGTTTTTACAACATGTTTGAAAAGTTGCGTTTTTTTCGACAGTGTAGTAAGGCGTTTTTTTTTTGCGGCAAAATTCATGATGATTTTTTTTGCAAAGGAAAGCTTTCCATCGTGTTTTTCATGGCCTCCTTTACGTTATTTCATCATATGGCACGTTTTTACAACATGTTTGAAAAGTCGTCTTTTTTTTTTCTGACATAGTATAGTAAGGCGTTTTTTTGTGGCAAAATTCATGATGATTGTTATTTCAAAGACAACCTTTCTGGAGTGTTTTTCACGCCCTCCTTTACATTATTTCATCATATGGCACGTTTTTACAACATGTTTGAAAAGTCGCATTTTTGTTTGATATAGTATCGTAAGGCGTTTTTTTGCGGCAAAATTCATGATGATTTTTTTTGCAAAGAAAACCTTTCCATAGTGTTTTTCACGCCCTCCTTTAAATTATTTCATCATATGGCACGTTTTTACAACATGTTTGAAAAGTTGCGTTTTTTTCGACATCATATAGTAAGGCGTTTTTTTTGCGGCAAAATTCATGATGATTTTTTTGCAAAGAAAAGCTTTCCATCGTGTTTTTCATGGCCTCCTTTACATTATTTCATCATATGGCACGTTTTTACAACATGTTTGAAAAGTTGCGTTTTTTTCGACATAGTATAGTAAGGCGGTTTTTTTGCGGCAAGATTCATGATGATTTTTTTTTCAAAGAAAACCTTTCTGGAGTGTTTTTCATGGCGTCATTTACATTATTTCATCATATGGCACGTTTTTACAACATGTTTGAAAAGTCGTCTCTTTTTTTCTGACATACTATAGTAAGGCGTTTTTTTGCGGCAAAATTCATGCTGATTTTTTTTGCAAAGAAAAGCTTTCCATCGTGTTTTTCATGGCCTCCTTTACATTATTTCATCATATGGCATGTTTTTACAACATGTTTGAAAAGTCGTCTTTCTTTTTTTTCGACATAGTACAGTAAGGCGTTTTTTTTGCGGCAAAATTCAAGATTTCTTTTTCAAAGAAAACCTTTCTGGAGTGTTTTTCATGGCGTCATTTACATTATTTCATCATATGGCACGTTTTTACAACATGTTTGAAAATTCGCCTTTTTTTTCGACATAGTGTAGTAAGGCGTTTTTTTTGCGGTAAAATTCAAGATTTCTTTTTCAAAGAAAACCAGTCTGCAGTGTTTTTCATGGCCTCCTTTACATTATTTCATCATATGGCACGTTTTTACAACATGTTTGAAAAGTCGTCTTTTTTTTTTCCGACATAGTGTAGTAAGGCGTTTTTTTCCGGCAAAATTCATGATGATTTTGTATTCAAACAAAACCTTTCTGCAGTGTTTTTCACGCCCTCCTTTACATTATTTCATCATATGGCACGTTTTTACAACATGTTTGAAAAGTCGCATTTTTTTTTGACATAGTATCGTAAGGCGTTTTTTTGCGGCAAAATTCATGATGATTTCTTTTTCAACGAAAACCTTTCCATAGTGTTTTTCACGCCGTCCTTTACATTATTTCATCATATGGCACGTTTTTACATGTTTGAAAAGTCGTCTTTTTTTTTTTCTGACATAGTATAGTGAGGCGTTTTTTTTGCGGCAAAATTCATGATTATTTTTGCCAAAGAAAAGCTTTCCATCGTGTTTTTCATGGCCTCCTTTACATTATTTCATCATATGGCACGTTTTTACAACATGTTTGAAAAGTCGTCTTTTTTTTTTCCGACATAGTGTAGTAAGGCGTTTTTTTGCGGCAAAATTCATGATTTTTTTTGTAAAGACAACCTTTCTGGAGTGTTTTTCACGCCATCCTTTAAATTATTTCATCATATGGCACGTTTTTAATACATGTTTGAAAAGTCGTCTTTTTTTTTCCGACATAGTGTAGTAAGGCGTTTTTTTGCGGCAAAATTCATGATGATTGTTATTTCAAAGAAAACCTTTCTGGAGTGTTTTTCACGCCCTCCTTTACATTATTTCATCATATGGCACGTTTTTACAACATGTTTTAAAAGTCGTCTTTTTTTTTCCTGACATAGTGTAGTAAGGCGTTTTTTTGCGGCAAAATTCATGATGATTGTTATTTCAAAGAAAACCTTTCTGGAATGTTTTTCACGCCCTCCTTTCCATTATTTCATCATATGGCACGTTTTTACAACATGTTTGAAAAATCGCATTTTTTTTTCGACATAGTATAGTAAGGCGTTTTTTTGCGGCAAAATTCATGATTTTTTTTTGCAAAGAAAAGCTTTCCATTGTCTTTTTCATGGCCTCCTTTACATTATTTCATCATGTGGCACGTTTTTACATGTTTGAAAAGTCGCCTTTTTTTTCGACATAGTATATTAAGGCGTTTTTTTGCGGTAAAATTCAAGATTTTTTTTCAAAGAAAACCATTCTGTAGTGTTTTTCATGGCGTCATTTACATTATTTCATCATATGGCACGTTTTTACAACATGTTTGAAAAGTGGTGTTTTTTTTTTCCGACATAGTATAATAAGGCGTTTTTTTGCGGCAAAATTCATGATGATTGTTATTTCAAAGAAAACCTTTCTGGAGTGTTTTTCATGGCGTCATTTACATTATTTCATCATATGGCACGTTTTTACAACATGTTTGAAAAGTGGTTTTTTTTTTTCCCGACAGTATAATAAGGCGTTTTTTTGCGGCAAAATTCATGATGATTGTTATTTCAAAGAAAACCTTTCTGGAGTGTTTTTCATGGCGTCATTTACATTATTTCATCATATGGCACGTTTTTACAACATGTTTGAAAAGTCGTCTTTTTTTTTTCGACATAGTATAGTAGGCGTTTTTTTTTTGCGCCAAAATTCATGATGATTTTTTTTTGCAAAGAAAAGCTTTCCATTGTCCTTTTCATGGCCTCCTTTACATTATTTCATCATATGGCACGTTTTTACAACATGTTTGAAAAGTCGCATTTTTTTTTTTTCGACATAGGCGTTCGCCAAGACCTGGAAGTTGAAGAGCAACAACGTGGCCGTGTACTCCATCCAAGGCCGGCGAGACCACTTGGAGGACTGGTTCGAGGTGCTCGCCAACATCGTCAAGCTTGGCAGAAATCCAGGGTGAGTTTAAAAAGATCCCCTTTATCACAATGCAAGCTCAGAGGTCTTTTCCACACACAGACATACATAATAACGTAAGGCGTTTTTTTTGCGGCAAAATTCATGGTGATTTTTTTTTCAAAGAAAACCTTTCTGCAGTGTTTTTTACTCCCTCCTTTACATTATTTCATCATATGGCACGTTTTTACATGTTTGAAAATTTCATTTTTTTTTCGACACAGTATAGTAAGGCGTTTTTTTTTTGCGGCAACATTCATAATGATTTTGTATTCAAAGAAAACCTTTCTGCAGTGTTTTTTGCGCCCTCCTTTACATTATTTCATCATATGGCACGTTTTTACAACATGTATGAAAAATTGCATTTTTTCTTCGACATAGTATAGTAAGGCGGTTTTTTGCGGCAAAATTCATGATGATTTTGTATTCAAAGAAAACCTTTCTGCAGTGTTTTTCACGCCCTGCTTTACATTATTTCATCATATGGCACATTTTTACAACATGTTTGAAAAGTGGTGTTTTTTTTTTCCGACATAGTATAATAAGGCGTTTTTTTGCGGCAAAATTCATGATGATTGTTATTTCAAAGAAAACCTTTCTGGAGTGTTTTTCATGGCGTCATTTACATTATTTCATCATATGGCACGTTTTTACAACATGTTTGAAAAGTGGTGTTTTTTTTTTCCGACATAGTATAATAAGGCGTTTTTTTGCGGCAAAATTCATGATGATTGTTATTTCAAAGAAAACCTTTCTGTAGTGTTTTTCATGGCGTCATTTACATTATTTCATCATATGGCACGTTTTTACAACATGTTTGAAAAGTCGTCTTTTTTTTTTCGACATAGTATAGTAGGCGTTTTTTTTTTGCGCCAAAATTCATGATGATTTTTTTTTGCAAAGAAAAGCTTTCCATTGTCTTTTTCATGGCCTCCTTTACATTATTTCATCATATGGCACGTTTTTACAACATGTTTGAAAAGTCGCATTTTTTTTTTTTCGACATAGGCGTTCGCCAAGACCTGGAAGTTGAAGAGCAACAACGTGGCCGTGTACTCCATCCAAGGCCGGCGAGACCACTTGGAGGACTGGTTCGAGGTGCTCGCCAACATCGTCAAGCTCGGCAGACATCCAGGGTGAGTTTAAAAAGATCCCCTTTATCACAATGCAAGCTCAGAGGTCTTTTCCACACACAGACATACATAATAACGTAAGGCGTTTTTTTTGCGGCAAAATTCATGGTGATTTTTTTTTCAAAGAAAACCTTTCTGCAGTGTTTTTTACTCCCTCCTTTACATTATTTCATCATATGGCACGTTTTTACATGTTTGACAATTTCATTTTTTTTTCGACAGTATAGTAAGGCGGTTTTTAGGGGGCAAAATTCATGATGATTTTTTTTTCAAAGAAAACTTTTCTGCAGTGTTTTTCATGGCGTCATTTACATTATTTCATCATATGGCACGTTTTTACAACATGTTTGAAAAGTCGCATTTTTTTTCCGACATAGTATAGTAAGGCGTTTTTTTGCGGCAAAATTCATGATGATTTTTTTCAAAGAAAACCTTTCTGGAGTGTTTTTCACGCCCTCCTTTACATTATTTCATCATATGGCACGTTTTTACAACATGTTTGAAAAGTCGCTTTTTTTTTCGACATAGTATAGTAAGGCGTTTTTTTGCGGCAAAATTCATGATGATTTTTTTTCAAAGAAAACCTTTCTGGAGTGTTTTTCATGCCCTCCTTTACATTATTTCATCATATGGCACGTTTTTACAACATGTTTGAAAAGTCGTATTTTTTTTTCCGACATAGTATAGTAAGGCGTTTTTTTGCGGCAAAATTCATGATGATTGTTATTTCAAAGAAAACCTTTCTGGAGTGTTTTTCACGCCATCCTTTACATTATTTCATCATATGGCACGTTTTTACAACATGTTTGAAAAGTCGTCTTTTTTTTTCCGACATAGTGTAGTAAGGCGTTTTTTTGCAGCAAAATTCATGATGATTGTTATTTCAAAGAAAAGCTTTCCATCGTGTTTTTCATGGCCTCCTTTACATTATTTCATCATATGGCACGTTTTTACAACATGTTTGAAAAGTCGTCTTTTTTTTCCCGACATAGTATAGTAAGGCGTTTTTTTTTGCGGCAAAATTCATGATGATTGTTATTTCAAAGACAACCTTTCTGGAGTGTTTTTCACGCCCTCCTTTACATTATTTCATCATATGGCACGTTTTTACAACATGTTTGAAAAGTCGTCTTTTTTTTCCGACAGTGTAGTAAGGCGTTTTTTTGCGGCAAAATTCATGATGATTGTTATTTCAAAGAAAACCTTTCTGGAGTGTTTTTCACGCCCTCCTTTACATTATTTCATCATATGGCACGTTTTTACAACATGTTTGAAAAGTTGCGTTTTTTTTGCGGCAAAATTCATGATGATTTTTTTTGCAAAGAAAAGCTTTCCATCGTGTTTTTCATGGCCTCCTTTACGTTATTTCATCATATGGCACGTTTTTACAACATGTTTGAAAAGTTGTCTCTTTTTTTCCGACATAGTGTAGTAAGGCGTTCTTTTGCGGCAAAATTCATGATGATTGTTATTTCAAAGAAAACCTTTCTTGAGTGTTTTTCACGCCATCGTTTACATTATTTCATCATATGGCACGTTTTTAATACATGTTTGAAAAGTCGTCTTTTTTTTTCTGACATAGTGTAGTCAGGCGTTTTTTTGCGGCAAAATTCATGATGATTTTTTTTTGCAAAGAAAAGCTTTCCATTGTCTTTTTCATGGCCTCCTTTACGTTATTTCATCATATGGCACGTTTTTACAACATGTTTGAAAAGTTGTCTCTTTTTTTCCGACATAGTGTAGTAAGGCGTTCTTTTGCGGCAAAATTCATGATGATTGTTATTTCAAAGAAAACCTTTCTTGAGTGTTTTTCACGCCATCGTTTACATTATTTCATCATATGGCACGTTTTTAATACATGTTTGAAAAGTCGTCTTTTTTTTTCTGACATAGTGTAGTCAGGCGTTTTTTTGCGGCAAAATTCATGATGATTTTTTTTTGCAAAGAAAAGCTTTCCATTGTCTTTTTCATGGCCTCCTTTACGTTATTTCATCATATGGCACGTTTTTACAACATGTTTGAAAAGTCGTCTTTTTTTTTTCCGACATAGTGTAGTGAGGCGTTTTTTTTGCGGCAACATTCATAATGATTTTGTATTCAAAGAAAACCTTTCTGCAGTGTTTTTTACACCCTCCTTTACATTATTTCATCATATGGCACGTTTTTACAACATGTTTGAAAAATTGCATTTTTTCTTCGACATAGTATAGTAAGGCGGTTTTTAGGGGGCAAAATTCATGATGATTTTTTTTTCAAAGAAAACTTTTCTGCAGTGTTTTTCATGGCGTCATTTACATTATTTCATCATATGGCACGTTTTTACAACATGTTTGAAAAGTGGTGTTTTTTTTTTCCGACATAGTGTAGTAAGGCGTTTTTTTGCGGCAAAATTCATGATGATTTTGTATTCAAAGAAAACCTTTCTGCAGTGTTTTTCACGCCCTCCTTTACATTATTTCATCATGTGGCACGTTTTTACAACATGTTTGAAAAGTCGCCTTTTTTTTCGACAGTATATTAAGGCGTTTTTTTGCGGTAAAATTCAAGATTTTTTTTCAAAGAAAACCATTCTGTAGTGTTTTTCATGGCGTCATTTACATTATTTCATCATATGGCACGTTTTTACAACATGTTTGAAAAGTGATGGTTTTTTTTTCCGACAGTATAGTAAGGCGTTTTTTTGCGGCAAAATTCATGATGATTGTTTTTTCAAAGAAAATCTTTCTGGAGTGTTTTTCACGCCGTCCTTTACGTTATTTCATCATATGGCACGTTTTTACAACATGTTTGAAAAGTGGTGTTTTTTTTTTTCCGACATAGTGTAGTAAGGCGTTTTTTTGTGGCAAAATTCATGATCATTGTTATTTCAAAGAAAACCTTTCTGGAGTGTTTTTCACGCCGTCCTTTACATTATTTCATCATATGGCACGTTTTTACAACATGTTTGAAAAGTGGTGTTTTTTTTTTCCGACATAGTGTAGTAAGGCGTTTTTTTGCGGCAAAATTCATGATGATTGTTATTTCAAGAAAAGCTTTCCATCGTGTTTTTCATGGCCTCCTTTACATTATTTCATCATATGGCACGTTTTTACAACATGTTTGAAAAGTTGTCTCTTTTTTTCCGACATAGTGTAGTAAGGCGTTTTTTTGCGGCAAAATTCATGATGATTGTTATTTCAAAGAAAACCTTTCTGGAGTGTTTTTCACGCCCTCCTTTACATTATTTCATCATATGGCTCGTTTTTAATACATGTTTGAAAAGTCGTCTTTTTTTTTCTGACATAGTGTAGTCAGGCGTTTTTTTGCGGCAAAATTCATGATGATTTTTTTTGCAAAGAAAAGCTGTCCATCGTGTTTTTCATGGCGTCCTTTACGTTATTTCATCATATGGCACGTTTTTACAACATGTTTGAAAAGTCGTCTTTTTTTTTTCCGACATAGTATAGTAAGGCGTTTTTTTGCGGCAAAATTCATGATGATTTTGTATTCAAAGAAAACCTTTCTGCAGTGTTTTTCACGCCCTCCTTTACATTATTTCATCATGTGGCACGTTTTTACAACATGTTTGAAAAGTCGCCTTTTTTTTCGACAGTATATTAAGGCGTTTTTTTGCGGTAAAATTCAAGATTTTTTTTCAAAGAAAACCATTCTGTAGTGTTTTTCATGGCGTCATTTACATTATTTCATCATATGGCACGTTTTTACAACATGTTTGAAAAGTGATGGTTTTTTTTTCCGACAGTATAGTAAGGCGTTTTTTTGCGGCAAAATTCATGATGATTGTTTTTTCAAAGAAAATCTTTCTGGAGTGTTTTTCACGCCGTCCTTTACGTTATTTCATCATATGGCACGTTTTTACAACATGTTTGAAAAGTGGTGTTTTTTTTTTCCGACATAGTGTAGTAAGGCGTTTTTTTGCGGCAAAATTCATGATGATTGTTATTTCAAAGAAAACCTTTCTGGAGTGTTTTTCACGCCGTCCTTTACATTATTTCATCATATGGCACGTTTTTACAACATGTTTGAAAAGTGGTGTTTTTTTTTTCCGACATAGTGTAGTAAGGCGTTTTTTTGCGGCAAAATTCATGATGATTGTTTTTTCAAAGAAAATCTTTCTGGAGTGTTTTTCACGCCGTCCTTTACGTTATTTCATCATATGGCACGTTTTTACAACATGTTTGAAAAGTTGTCTCTTTTTTTCCGACATAGTGTAGTAAGGCGTTTTTTTGCGGCAAAATTCATGATGATTGTTATTTCAAAGAAAACCTTTCTGGAGTGTTTTTCACGCCCTCCTTTACATTATTTCATCATATGGCTCGTTTTTAATACATGTTTGAAAAGTCGTCTTTTTTTTTCTGACATAGTGTAGTCAGGCGTTTTTTTGCGGCAAAATTCATGATGATTTTTTTTGCAAAGAAAAGCTGTCCATCGTGTTTTTCATGGCGTCCTTTACGTTATTTCATCATATGGCACGTTTTTACAACATGTTTGAAAAGTCGTCTTTTTTTTTTCCGACATAGTATAGTAAGGCGTTTTTTTGCGGCAAAATTCATGGTGATTGTTATTTCAAAGAAAACCTTTCTGGAGTGTTTTTCACGCCCTCCTTTACATTATTTCATCATGTGGCACGTTTTTAATACATGTTTGAAAAGTCGTCTTTTTTTTTTTCCGACAGTGTAGTATGGCGTTTTTTTGCGGCAAATTTCATGATGATTGTTATTTCAAAGAAAACCGTTCTGGCGTGTTTTTCACGCCCTCCTTTACATTATTTCATCATATGGCACGTTTTTACAACATGTTTGAAAAGTTGCGTTTTTTTCGACATAGTATAGTAAGGCGTTTTTTTTGCGGCAAAATTCATGATGATTGTTATTTCAAAGACAACCTTTCTGGAGTGTTTTTCACGCCCTCGTTTACATTATTTCATCATATGGCACGTTTTTACATCATGTTTGAAAAGTGGTGTTTTTTTTCGACATAGTGTAGTAAGGCGTTTTTTTGCGTCAAAATTCATGATGATTGTTATTTCAAAGAAAACCTTTCTGGAGTGTTTTTCACGCCATCCTTTACATTATTTCATCATATGGCACGTTTTTAATACATGTTTGAAAAGTCGTCTTTTTATTTCCGACATAGTGGAGTCAGGCGTTTTTTTGCGGCAAAATTCATGATTGTTATTTCAAAGAAAACCTTTCTGGAGTGTTTTTTACGCCCTCCTTTGCATTATTTCATCATATGGCACGTTTTTACAACATGTTTGAAAAGTCGTCTTTTTTTTTTCCGACATAGTGTAGTAAGGCGTTTTTTTGCGGCAAAATTCATGATGACTTTTTTTGTAAAGACAACCTTTCTGGTGTGTTTTTCACGCCATCCTTTACATTATTTCATCATATGGCACGTTTTTAATACATGTTTGAAAAGTAGTCTTTTTTTTCCCGACATAGTGTAGTAAGGAGTTTTTTTTGCGGCAAAATTCATGATGATTTTTTTGGCAAAGTAAAGCTTTCCATCGTGTTTTTCATGGCCTCCTTTAAGTTATTTCATCATATGGCACGTTTTTACAACATGTTTGAAAAGTCGTCTTTTTTTTTCCGACATAGTGTAGTCAGGCGTTTTTTTGCGGCAAAATTCATGATGATTTTTTTGCAAAGAAAATCTTTCTGGAGTGTTTTTCATGGCGTCATTTACATTATTTCATCATATGGCACGTTTTTACAACATGTTTGAAAAGTCGTCTTTTTTTTTTCGACATAGTATCGTCGGCGGTTTTTTTTGCGCCAAAATTCATGATGATTTTTTTTTGCAAAGAAAAGCTTTCCATTGTCTTTTTCATGGCCTCCTTTACATTATTTCATCATATGGCACGTTTTTACAACATGTTTGAAAAGTCGCGTTTTTTTTTTTTTTCGACATAGGAGTTCGCCAAGACCTGGAAGTTGAAGAGCAACAACGTGGCCGTGTACTCCATCCAAGGCCGGCGAGACCACTTGGAGGACTGGTTCGAGGTGCTCGCCAACATCGTCAAGCTCGGCAGACATCCAGGGTGAGTTTAAAAAGATCCCCTTTATCACAATGCAAGCTCAGAGGTCTTTTCCACACACAGACATACATAATAACGTAAGGCGTTTTTTTTGCGGCAAAATTCATGGTGATTTTTTTTTCAAAGAAAACCTTTCTGCAGTGTTTTTTACTCCCTCCTTTACATTATTTCATCATATGGCACGTTTTTACAACATGTTTGAAAATTTCATTTTTTTTTCGACATAGTATAGTAAGGCGTTTTTTGGCGGCAAAATTCATGATGATTTTTTTTTCAAAGAAAACTTTTCTGCAGTGTTTTTCATGGCGTCATTTACATTATTTCATCATATGGCACGTTTTTACAACATGTTTGAAAAGTGGTGTTTTTTTTTTCCGACATAGTGTAGTAAGGCGTTTTTTTGCGGCAAAATTCATGATGATTTTGTATTCAAAGAAAACCTTTCTGCAGTGTTTTTCACACCCTCCTTTACATTATTTCATCATGTGGCACGTTTTTACAACATGTTTGAAAAGTCGCCTTTTTTTTCGACATAGTATATTAAGGCGTTTTTTTGCGGTAAAATTCAAGTTTTTTTTTCAAAGAAAACCATTCTGTAGTGTTTTTCATGGCGTCATTTACATTATTTCATCATATGGCACGTTTTTACAACATGTTTGAAAAGTGGTGGTTTTTTTTTCCGACATAGTATAGTAAGGCGTTTTTTTGCGGCAAAATTCATGATGATTGTTATTTCAAAGAAAACCTTTCTGGAGTGTTTTTCACGCCGTCCTTTACATTATTTCATCATATGGCACGTTTTTACAACATGTTTGAAAAGTGGTGTTTTTTTTTTCCGACATAGTGTAGTAAGGCGTTTTTTTGCAGCAAAATTCATGATGATTGTTATTTCAAAGAAAAGCTTTCCATCGTGTTTTTCATGGCCTCCTTTACATTATTTCATCATATGGCACGTTTTTACAACATGTTTGAAAAGTTGTCTCTTTTTTTCCGACATAGTGTAGTAAGGCGTTCTTTAGTGGCAAAATTCATGATGATTTTTTTTGTAAAGACAACCTTTCTGGAGTGTTTTTCACGCCATCCTTTACATTATTTCATCATATGGCACGTTTTTAATACATGTTTGAAAAGTCGTCTTTTTTTTCCCGACATAGTGTAGTAAGGCGTTTTTTTGCGGCAAAATTCATGATGATTGTTATTTCAAAGAAAACCTTTCTGGAGTGTTTTTCACGCCCTCCTTTACATTATTTCATCATATGGCACGTTTTTACAACATGTTTGAAAAGTTGTCTTTTTTTTCCGACAGTATAGTAAGGCGTTTTTTTTGCGGCAAAATTCATGATGTTTTTTTTTTGCAAAGAAAAGCTTTCCATTGTGTTTTTCATGGCCTCCTTTACGTTATTTCATCATATGGCACGTTTTTACAACATGTTTGAAAATTTCATGTTTTTTTTCGACACAGTATAGTAAGGCGGTTTTTTTGCGGCAAAATTCATGATGATTTTTTTTCAAAGAAAACCTTTCTGCAGTGTTTTTCATGCCCTCCTTTACATTATTTCATCATATGGCACGTTTTTACAACATGTTTGAAAAGTCGTCTTTTTTTTCCGACATAGTATAGTAAGGCGTTTTTTGCGGCAAAATTCATGATGATTTTTATTTCAAAGAAAACCTTTCTGGAGTGTTTTTCACGCCGTCCTTTACATTATTTCATCATATGGCACGTTTTTACAACATGTTTGAAAAGTGGTGTTTTTTTTTCCGACATAGTGTAGTAAGGCGTTTTTTTGCGGCAAAATTCATGATGATTGTTTTTCAAAGAAAAGCTTTCCATCGTGTTTTTCATGGCCTCCTTTACATTATTTCATCATATGGCACGTTTTTACAACATGTTTGAAAAGTTGTCTTTTTTTTTCCGACATAGTGTAGTAAGGCGTTTTTTTGCGGCAAAATTCATGATGATTGTTATTTCAAAGAAAACCTTTCTGGAGTGTTTTTCACGCCCTCCTTTACATTATTTCATCATATGGCACGTTTTTACAACATGTTTGAAAAGTCGTCTTTTTTTTTCGACATAGTGTAGTAAGGCGTTTTTTTGCGGCAAAATTCATGATGATTTTTTTTTCAAAGAAAACTTTCTGCAGTGTTTTTCATGGCGTCCTTTACATTATTTCATCATATGGCACGTTTTTACAACATGTTTGAAAAGTCGTCTTTTTTTTTTCCGACATAGTGTAGTAAGGCGTTTTTTTGCGGCAAAATTCATGATGATTTTGTATTCAAAGAAAACCTTTCTGCAGTGTTTTTCACGCCCTCCTTTACATTATTTCATCATGTGGCACGTTTTTACAACATGTTTGAAAAGTCGCCTTTTTTTTCGACAGTATATTAAGGCGTTTTTTTGCGGTAAAATTCAAGATTTTTTTTCAAAGAAAACCATTCTGTAGTGTTTTTCATGGCGTCATTTACATTATTTCATCATATGGCACGTTTTTACAACATGTTTGAAAAGTGATGGTTTTTTTTTCCGACAGTATAGTAAGGCGTTTTTTTGCGGCAAAATTCATGATGATTGTTTTTTCAAAGAAAATCTTTCTGGAGTGTTTTTCACGCCGTCCTTTACGTTATTTCATCATATGGCACGTTTTTACAACATGTTTGAAAAGTGGTGTTTTTTTTTTTCCGACATAGTGTAGTAAGGCGTTTTTTTGTGGCAAAATTCATGATCATTGTTATTTCAAAGAAAACCTTTCTGGAGTGTTTTTCACGCCGTCCTTTACATTATTTCATCATATGGCACGTTTTTACAACATGTTTGAAAAGTGGTGTTTTTTTTTTCCGACATAGTGTAGTAAGGCGTTTTTTTGCGGCAAAATTCATGATGATTGTTATTTCAAGGAAAAGCTTTCCATCGTGTTTTTCATGGCCTCCTTTACATTATTTCATCATATGGCACGTTTTTACAACATGTTTGAAAAGTTGTCTCTTTTTTTCCGACATAGTGTAGTAAGGCGTTTTTTTGCGGCAAAATTCATGATGATTGTTATTTCAAAGAAAACCTTTCTGGAGTGTTTTTCACGCCCTCCTTTACATTATTTCATCATATGGCTCGTTTTTAATACATGTTTGAAAAGTCGTCTTTTTTTTTCTGACATAGTGTAGTCAGGCGTTTTTTTGCGGCAAAATTCATGATGATTTTTTTTGCAAAGAAAAGCTGTCCATCGTGTTTTTCATGGCGTCCTTTACGTTATTTCATCATATGGCACGTTTTTACAACATGTTTGAAAAGTCGTCTTTTTTTTTTCCGACATAGTATAGTAAGGCGTTTTTTTGCGGCAAAATTCATGATGATTGTTATTTCAAAGAAAACCTTTCTGGAGTGTTTTTCACGCCCTCCTTTACATTATTTCATCATATGGCACGTTTTTACAACATGTTTGAAAAGTCGTCTTTTTTTTCGACAGTAGTATTAAGGCGTTTTTTTGCGGCAAAATTCATGATGATTTTTTTTCAAAGAAAACCTTTCTGTAGTGTTTTTCATGGCCTCCTTTACATTATTTCATCATATGGCACGTTTTTACAACATGTTTGAAAAGTGTGTTTTTTTTTTCCGACAGTGTAGTAAGGCGTTTTTTTGCGGCAAAATTCATGATGATTGTTTTTCAAAGAAAACCTTTCTGGAGTGTTTTTCACGCCGTCCTTTACGTTATTTCATCATATGGCACGTTTTTACAACATGTTTGAAAAGTGGTGTTTTTTTTTTCCGACATAGTATAGTAAGGCGTTTTTTTGCGGCAAAATTCATGATGATTGTTATTTCAAAGAAAACCTTTCTGGAGTGTTTTTCACGCCGTCCTTTACATTATTTCATCATATGGCACGTTTTTACAACATGTTTGAAAAGTGGTGTTTTTTTTTTCCGACATAGTGTAGTAAGGCGTTTTTTTGCGGCAAAATTCATGATGATTGTTATTTCAAAGAAAACCTTTCTGGAGTGTTTTTCACGCCGTCCTTTACATTATTTCATCATATGGCACGTTTTTACAACATGTTTGAAAAGTGGTGTTTTTTTTTTCCGACATAGTGTAGTAAGGCGTTTTTTTGCGGCAAAATTCATGATGATTGTTATTTCAAGGAAAAGCTTTCCATCGTGTTTTTCATGGCCTCCTTTACATTATTTCATCATATGGCACGTTTTTACAACATGTTTGAAAAGTGGTGTTTTTTTTTTCCGACATAGTGTAGTAAGGCGTTTTTTTGCGGCAAAATTCATGATGATTGTTATTTCAAAGAAAAGCTTTCCATCGTGTTTTTCATGGCCTCCTTTACATTATTTCATCATATGGCACGTTTTTACAACATGTTTGAAAAGTTGTCTCTTTTTTTCCGACATAGTGTAGTAAGGCGTTTTTTTGCGGCAAAATTCATGATGATTGTTATTTCAAAGAAAACCTTTCTGGAGTGTTTTTCACGCCCTCCTTTACATTATTTCATCATATGGCACGTTTTTAATACATGTTTGAAAAGTCGTCTTTTTTTTTCTGACATAGTGTAGTCAGGCGTTTTTTTGCGGCAAAATTCATGATGATTTTTTTTTGCAAAGAAAAGCTTTCCATCGTGTTTTTCATGGCCTCCTTTACATTATTTCATCATATGGCACGTTTTTACAACATGTTTGAAAAGTTGTCTCTTTTTTTCCGACATAGTGTAGTAAGGCGTTTTTTTGCGGCAAAATTCATGATGATTGTTATTTCAAAGAAAACCTTTCTGGAGTGTTTTTCACGCCCTCCTTTACATTATTTCATCATGTGGCACGTTTTTAATACATGTTTGAAAAGTCGTCTTTTTTTTTTCCGACAGTGTAGTATGGCGTTTTTTTGCGGCAAATTTCATGATGATTGTTATTTCAAAGAAAACCGTTCTGGCGTGTTTTTCACGCCCTCCTTTACATTATTTCATCATATGGCACGTTTTTACAACATGTTTGAAAAGTTGCGTTTTTTTCGACATAGTATAGTAAGGCGTTTTTTTTGCGGCAAAATTCATGATTGTTATTTCAAAGAAAACCTTTCTGGAGTGTTTTTTACGCCCTCCTTTGCATTATTTCATCATATGGCACGTTTTTACAACATGTTTGAAAAGTCGTCTTTTTTTTTTCCGACATAGTGTAGTAAGGCGTTTTTTTGCGGCAAAATTCATGATGACTTTTTTTGTAAAGACAACCTTTCTGGTGTGTTTTTCACGCCATCCTTTACATTATTTCATCATATGGCACGTTTTTAATACATGTTTGAAAAGTAGTCTTTTTTTTCCCGACATAGTGTAGTAAGGAGTTTTTTTTGCGGCAAAATTCATGATGATTTTTTTGGCAAAGTAAAGCTTTCCATCGTGTTTTTCATGGCCTCCTTTAAGTTATTTCATCATATGGCACGTTTTTACAACATGTTTGAAAAGTCGTCTTTTTTTTTCCGACATAGTGTAGTCAGGCGTTTTTTTGCGGCAAAATTCATGATGATTTTTTTGCAAAGAAAAGCTTTCCATCGTGTTTTTCATGGCCTCCTTCACGTTATTTCATCATATGGCACGTTTTTACAACATGTTTGAAAAGTTGTCTCTTTTTTTCCGACATAGTGTAGTAAGGCGTTTTTTTGCGGCAAAATTCATGATGACTTTTTTTGTAAAGACAACCTTTCTGGTGTGTTTTTCACGCCATCCTTTACATTATTTCATCATATGGCACGTTTTTAATACATGTTTGAAAAGTTGTCTCTTTTTTTCTGACAGTGTAGTAAGGCGTTTTTTTGCGGCAAAATTCATGATGATTGTTATTTCAAAGAAAAGCTTTCCATCGTGTTTTTCATGGCCTCCTTTACATTATTTCATCATATGGCACGTTTTTACAACATGTTTGAAAAGTTGTCTCTTTTTTTCCGACATAGTGTAGTAAGGCGTTTTTTTGCGGCAAAATTCATGATGATTGTTATTTCAAAGAAAACCTTTCTGGAGTGTTTTTCACGCCCTCCTTTACATTATTTCATCATATGGCACGTTTTTAATACATGTTTGAAAAGTTGTCTCTTTTTTTCCGACATAGTGTAGTAAGGCGTTTTTTTGTGGCAAAATTCATGATGATTGTTATTTCAAAGAAAACCTTTCTGGAGTGTTTTTCACGCCCTCCTTTACATTATTTCATCATATGGCACGTTTTTAATACATGTTTGAAAAGTCGTCTTTTTTTTTCTGACATAGTGTAGTCAGGCGTTTTTTTGCGGCAAAATTCATGATTTTTTTTGCAAAGAAAAGCTTTCCATCGTGTTTTTCATGGCCTCCTTTACGTTATTTCATCATATGGCACGTTTTTACAACATGTTTGAAAAGTCGTCTTTTTTTTTTCCGACATAGTGTAGTAAGGCGTTTTTTTGCGGCAAAATTCATGGTGATTGTTATTTCAAAGAAAACCTTTCTGGAGTGTTTTTCACGCCCTCCTTTACATTATTTCATCATGTGGCACGTTTTTAATACATGTTTGAAAAGTCGTCTTTTTTTTTCCGACAGTGTAGTAAGGCGTTTTTTTTGCGGCAAAATTCATGATGATTGTTATTTCAAAGACAACCTTTCTGGAGTGTTTTTCACGCCCTCGTTTACATTATTTCATCATATGGTACGTTTTTACATCATGTTTGAAAAGTGGTGTTTTTTTTCGACATAGTGTAGAAAGGCGTTTTTTTGCGTCAAAATTCATGATGATTGTTATTTCAAAGAAAACCTTTCTGGAGTGTTTTTCACGCCATCCTTTACATTATTTCATCATATGGCACGTTTTTAATACATGTTTGAAAAGTCGTCTTTTTATTTCCGACATAGTGGAGTCAGGCGTTTTTTTGCGGCAAAATTCATGATTGTTATTTCAAAGAAAACCTTTCTGGAGTGTTTTTTACGCCCTCCTTTGCATTATTTCATCATATGGCACGTTTTTACAACATGTTTGAAAAGTCGTCTTTTTTTTTCCGACATAGTGTAGTCAGGCGTTTTTTTGCGGCAAAATTCATGATGATTTTTTTGGCAAAGAAAAGCTTTCCATCGTGTTTTTCATGGCCTCCTTTACGTTATTTCATCATAAGGCACGTTTTTACAACATGTTTGAAAAGTTGTCTCTTTTTTTCCGACATAGTGTAGTAAGGCGTTTTTTTGCAGCAAAATTCATGATGACTTTTTTTGTAAAGACAACCTTTCTGGTGTGTTTTTCACGCCATCCTTTACATTATTTCATCATATGGCACGTTTTTAATACATGTTTGAAAAGTAGTCTTTTTTTTCCCGACATAGTGTAGTAAGGAGTTTTTTTTGCGGCAAAATTCATGATGATTTTTTTTGCAAAGTAAAGCTTTCCATCGTGTTTTTCATGGCCTCCTTTACGTTATTTCATCATATGGCACGTTTTTACAACATGTTTGAAAAGTCGTCTTTTTTTTTCCGACATAGTGTAGTCAGGCGTTTTTTTTGCGGCAAAATTCATGATGATTTTTTTGCAAAGAAAAGCTTTCCATCGTGTTTTTCATGGCCTCCTTCACGTTATTTCATCATATGGCACGTTTTTACAACATGTTTGAAAAGTTGTCTCTTTTTTTCTGACATAGTGTAGTAAGGCGTTTTTTTGCGGCAAAATTCATGATGACTTTTTTTGTAAAGACAACCTTTCTGGTGTGTTTTTCACGCCATCCTTTACATTATTTCATCATATGGCACGTTTTTAATACATGTTTGAAAAGTAGTCTTTTTTTTTCCGACATAGTATAGTAAGGCGTTTTTTTTGCGGCAAAATTCATGATGATTTTTTTTGCAAAGAAAAGCTTTCCATCGTGTTTTTAATGGCCTCCTTTAAGTTATTTCATCATATGGCACGTTTTTACAACATGTTTGAAAAGTTGTCTCTTTTTTTCTGACAGTGTAGTAAGGCGTATTTTTGCGGCAAAATTCATGATGATTTTTTTGGCAAAGAAAAGCTTTCCATCGTGTTTTTCATGGCCTCCTTTAAGTTATTTCATCATATGGCACGTTTTTACAACATGTTTGAAAAGTTGTCTCTTTTTTTCCGACATAGTGTAGTAAGGCGTTTTTTTGCGGCAAAATTCATGATGACTTTTTTTGTAAAGACAACCTTTCTGGTGTGTTTTTCACGCCATCCTTTACATTATTTCATCATATGGCACGTTTTTAATACATGTTTGAAAAGTAGTCTTTTTTTTCCGACATAGTGTAGTAAGGAGTTTTTTTTGCGGCAAAATTCATGATGATTTTTTTTCAAAGTAAAGCTTTCCATCGTGTTTTTCATGGCGTCCTTTAAGTTATTTCATCATATGGCACGTTTTTACATGTTTGAAAAGTTGTCTCTTTTTTTCTGACATAGTGTAGTAAGGCGTTTTTTTGCGGCAAAATTCATGATGACTTTTTTTGTAAAGACAACCTTTCTGGTGTGTTTTTCACGCCATCCTTTACATTATTTCATCATATGGCACGTTTTTAATACATGTTTGAAAAGTAGTCTTTTTTTTCCGACATAGTGTAGTAAGGAGTTTTTTTTGCGGCAAAATTCATGATGATTTTTTTTGCAAAGTAAAGCTTTCCATCGTGTTTTTCATGGCCTCCTTTAAGTTATTTCATCATATGGCACGTTTTTACAACATGTTTGAAAAGTTGTCTCTTTTTTTCT
Source organism: Amphiprion clarkii (assembly GCA_027123335.1). Taxonomy (NCBI): domain Eukaryota; kingdom Metazoa; phylum Chordata; class Actinopteri; family Pomacentridae; genus Amphiprion; species Amphiprion clarkii. The sequence continues at coordinate 26,153,484 of CM049584.1, read as the reverse complement.
GACATAGTGTAGTAAGGCGTTTTTTTGCGGCAAAATTCATGATGACTTTTTTTGTAAAGACAACCTTTCTGGTGTGTTTTTCACGCCATCCTTTACATTATTTCATCATATGGCACGTTTTTAATACATGTTTGAAAAGTAGTCTTTTTTTTGCGGCAAAATTCATGATGATTTTTTTTGCAAAGTAAAGCTTTCCATCGTGTTTTTCATGGCCTCCTTTAAGTTATTTCATCATATGGCACGTTTTTAATACATGTTTGAAAAGTAGTCTTTTTTTTGCAAAGTAAAGCTTTCCATCGTGTTTTTCATGGCCTCCTTTAAGTTATTTCATCATATGGCACGTTTTTACAACATGTTTGAAAAGTTGTCTCTTTTTTTCCGACATAGTGTAGTAAGGCGTTTTTTTGCGGCAAAATTCATGATGATTTTTTTGTAAAGACAACCTTTCTGGAGTGTTTTTCACGCCATCCTTTACATTATTTCATCATATGGCACGTTTTTAATACATGTTTGAAAAGTGTCTTTTTTTTTCCGACATAGTGTAGTAAGGCGTTTTTTTGCGGCAAAATTCATGATGATTTTTTTTCAAAGAAAAGCTTTCCATCGTGTTTTTCATGGCCTCCTTTACGTTATTTCATCATATGGCACGTTTTTACAACATGTTTGAAAAGTTGCCTCTTTTTTTCGACATAGGAGTCGCCAAGACTGAGTTGAAGCGCAACAACGTGGCTGTGTCCTCATCCAAGGCGGCGACACCACATGGAGGACTGTTCGATTGCTTCGACATAGTCAACCTCGGCAGACATCCAGGTATGTTTTCTTTTTCCCACATTTTTCCAGTTTAAAGATCCTTTATCAAATGCAAGCTCAGAGGTTTTTCACACACAGTCATTCACAATAGTAAGGCGTTTTTTTTGCGGCAAAATTCATGATGATTTTTTTTCAAAGAAAACCTTTCTGGAGTGTTTTTCACGCCCTCCTTTACATTATTTCATCATATGGCACGTTTTTACAACATGTTTGAAAAGTTGTCTTTTTTTTCGACATAGTATAGTAAGGCGTTTTTTTTGCGCCAAAATTCATGATGATTTTTTTTTCAAAGAAAACCTTTCTGGAGTGTTTTTCACGCCCTCCTTTACATTATTTCATCATATGGCACGTTTTTACAACATGTTTGAAAAGTTGTCTCTTTTTTTCCGACATAGTGTAGTAAGGCGTTTTTTTGCGGCAAAATTCATGATGATTTTTTTTGTAAAGACAACCTTTCTGGAGTGTTTTTCACGCCATCCTTTACATCATTTCATCATATGGCACGTTTTTAATACATGTTTGAAAAGTCTTCTTTTTTTTTCCGACATAGTGTAGTAAGGCGTTTTTTTGCGGCAAAATTCATGATGATTTTTTTTGCAAAGAAAAGCTTTCCATCGTGTTTTTCATGGCCTCCTTCACGTTATTTCATCATATGGCACGTTTTTACAACATGTTTGAAAAGTTGCGTTTTTTTCGACATAGGAGTTCGCCAAGACCTGGAAGTTGAAGCGCAACAACGTGGCCGTGTCCTCCATCCAAGGCCGGCGACACCACATGGAGGACTGGTTCGAGTTGCTTGCCGACATCGTCAACCTCGGCAGACATCCAGGGTATGTTTTCTCTTTTTCCCTACATTTTTTCCAGTTTAAAAAGATCCCCTTTATCACAATGCAAGCTCAGAGGTCTTTTCCACACACAGACATACACAATAACGTAAGGCGTTTTTTTTGCGGCAAAATTCATGACGATTTTTTTTTGCAAAGAAAAGCTTTCCATCGTGTTTTTCACGGCCTCCTTTAAGTTATTTAATCATATGGCACGTTTTTACAACATGTTTGAAAAGTTGTCTCTTTTTTTTCGACATAGTATAGTAAGGCGTTTTTTTTGCGCCAAAATTCATGATGATTTTTTTTTCAAAGAAAACCTTTCTGGAGTGTTTTTCACGCCCTCCTTTACATCCTTTCATCATATGGCACGTTTTTACAACATGTTTGAAAAGTGGTGTTTTTTTTTTCGACATAGTATAGTAAGGCGTTTTTTTTGCGGCAAAATTCATGACGATTTTTTTTGCAAAGAAAAGCTTTCCATCGTGTTTTTCACGGCCTCCTTTAAGTTATTTAATCATATGGCACGTTTTTACAACATGTTTAAACGTGCCATATGATGAAATAATGTAAAGGAGGGCGTGAAAAACACTCCAGAAAGGTTTTCTTTGAAATAACAATCATCATGAATTTTGCCGCAAAAAAACGCCTTACTACACTATGTCGAAAAAAAAGAGACAACTTTTCAAACATGTTGTAAAAACGTGCCATATGATGAAATAACTTAAAGGAGGCCGTGAAAAACACGATGGAAAGCTTTTCTTTGCAAAAAAAATCATCATGAATTTTGCCGCAAAAAACGCCTTACTACACTATGTCGGAAAAAAAGAGACAACTTTTCAAACATGTTGTAAAAACGTGCCATATGATGAAATAACTTAAAGGAGGCCGTGAAAAACACGATGGAAAGCTTTTCTTTGCAAAAAAAATCATCATGAATTTTGCCGCAAAAAAAACGCCTTACTATACTATGTCGAAAAAAAAATTCAATTTTTCAAACATGTTGTAAAAACGTGCCATATGATGAAATAATGTAAAGGAGGCCGTAATAAACACTACAGAAAGGTTTTCTGTGAAAAAAAAAAATCATGAATTTCGCCGCAAAAAAACGCCTTACTATACTATGTCGAAAAAAAATTCAATTTTTCAAACATGTTGTAAAAACGTGCCATATGATGAAATAATGTAACGGAGGCCGTGAAAAACACTATGGAAAGGTTTTCTGTGAAAAAAAAATCATCATGAATTTCGCCGCAAAAAAAACGCCTTACTATACTATGTCGAAAAAAAAATTCAATTTTTCAAACATGTTGTAAAAATGTGCCATATGATGAAATAATGTAAAGGAGGCCGTAATAAACACTACAGAAAGGTTTTCTGTGAAAAAAAAATCATCATGAATTTCGCCGCAAAAAAAACGCCTTACTATACTGTCGAAAAAAAAATGCAGTTTTTCAAACATGTTGTAAAAACGTGCCATATGATGAAATAATGTAAAGGATGGCGTGAAAAACACACCAGAAAGGTTGTCTTTGAAATAACAATCATCATGAATTTTGCCGCAAAAAAACTCCTTACTACACTATGTCGAAAAAAAAGAGACAACTTTTCAAACATGTTGTAAAAACGTGCCATATGATGAAATAACTTAAAGGAGGCCGTGAAAAACACGATGGAAAGCTTTTCTTTGCAAAAAAAATCATCATGAATTTTGCCGCAAAAAACGCCTTACTACACTATGTCGGAAAAAAAGAGACAACTTTTCAAACATGTTGTAAAAACGTGCCATATGATGAAATAACTTAAAGGAGGCCGTGAAAAACACGATGGAAAGCTTTTCTTTGCAAAAAAAATCATCATGAATTTTGCCGCAAAAAAAACGCCTTACTATACTATGTCGAAAAAAAACACCACTTTTCAAACATGTTGTAAAAACGTGCCATATGATGAAATAATGTAAAGGAGGCCGTAATAAACACTACAGAAAGGTTTTCTGTGAAAAAAAAATCATCATGAATTTCGCCGCAAAAAAAACGCCTTACTATACTATGTCGAAAAAAAAAATTCAATTTTTCAAACATGTTGTAAAAACGTGCCATATGATGAAATAATGTAAAGGAGGCCGTAATAAACACTACAGAAAGGTTTTCTGTGAAAAAAAAATCATCATGAATTTCGCCGCAAAAAAAACGCCTTACTATACTATGTCGAAAAAAAAATTCAATTTTTCAAACATGTTGTAAAAACGTGCCATATGATGAAATAATGTAAAGGAGGCCGTAATAAACACTACAGAAAGGTTTTCTGTGAAAAAAAAATCATCATGAATTTCGCCGCAAAAAAAACGCCTTACTATACTATGTCGAAAAAAAAATTCAATTTTTCAAACATGTTGTAAAAACGTGCCATATGATGAAATAATGTAAAGGAGGCCGTGAAAAACACTCAGGAAAGGTTTTCTGTGAAAAAAAAATCATCATGAATTTTGCCGCAAAAAAAACGCCTTACTATACTATGTCGAAAAAAAAATGCAATTTTTCAAACATGTTGTAAAAACGTGCCATATGATGAAATAATGTAAAGGAGGGCGTGAAAAACACTCCAGAAAGGTTTTCTTTGAAAAAAAAATCATCATGAATTTTGCCGCAAAAAAAACGCCTTACTATACTATGTCGAAAAAAAAGACAATTTTTCAAACATGTTGTAAAAACGTGCCATATGATGAAATAATGTAAAGGAGGCCGTGAAAAACACTCAGGAAAGGTTTTCTTTGAAAAAAAATCATCATGAATTTTGCCGCAAAAAAAACGCCTTACTACACTATGTCGAAAAAAAGAGACAATTTTTCAAACATGTTGTAAAAACGTGCCATATGATGAAATAATGTAAAGGAGGCCGTGAAAAACACTCATGGAAAGGTTTTCTTTGCAAAAAAAATCATCATGAATTTTGCCGCAAAAAAAACGCCTTACTATACTATGTCGAAAAAAAAATGCAATTTTTCAAACATGTTGTAAAAACGTGCCATATGATGAAATAATGTAAAGGAGGCCGTGAAAAACACTACAGAAAGGTTTTCTGTGAAAAAAAAATCATCATGAATTTCGCCGCAAAAAAAACGCCTTACTATACTATGTCGAAAAAAAAAATTCAATTTTTCAAACATGTTGTAAAAACGTGCCATATGATGAAATAATGTAAAGGAGGCCGTGAAAAACACTACAGAAAGGTTTTCTGTGAAAAAAAAATCATCATGAATTTCGCCGCAAAAAAAACGCCTTACTATACTATGTCGAAAAAAAAATTCAATTTTTCAAACATGTTGTAAAAACGTGCCATATGATGAAATAATGTAAAGGAGGCCGTGAAAAACACTACAGAAAGGTTTTCTGTGAAAAAAAAATCATCATGAATTTCGCCGCAAAAAAAACGCCTTACTATACTATGTCGAAAAAAAAATGCAATTTTTCAAACATGTTGTAAAAACGTGCCATATGATGAAATAATGTAAAGGAGGCCGTGAAAAACACTATGGAAAGGTTTTCTGTGAAAAAAAAATCATCATGAATTTTGCCGCAAAAAAAACGCCTTACTATACTATGTCGAAAAAAAAATGCAATTTTTCAAACATGTTGTAAAAACGTGCCATATGATGAAATAATGTAAAGGAGGCCGTGAAAAACACTACAGAAAGGTTTTCTGTGAAAAAAAAATCATCATGAATTTTGCCGCAAAAAAAACGCCTTACTATACTATGTCGAAAAAAAAATGCAATTTTTCAAACATGTTGTAAAAACGTGCCATATGATGAAATAATGTAAAGGAGGGCGTGAAAAACACTCCAGAAAGGTTTTCTTTGAAAAAAAAATCATCATGAATTTTGCCGCAAAAAAAACGCCTTACTATACTATGTCGAAAAAAAAAGACAACTTTTCAAACATGTTGTAAAAACGTGCCATATGATGAAATAATGTAAAGGAGGCCGTGAAAAACACTAGGAAAGGTTTTCTTTGCAAAAAAAATCATCATGAATTTTGCCGCAAAAAAACGCCTTACTATACTATGTCGAAAAAAAAGACAACTTTTCAAACATGTTGTAAAAACGTGCCATATGATGAAATAATGTAAAGGAGGCCGTGAAAAACACTCAGGAAAGGTTTTCTTTGAAAAAAAAATCATCATGAATTTTGCCGCAAAAAAAACGCCTTACTATACTATGTCGAAAAAAAAATCACATTTTTCAAACATGTTGTAAAAACGTGCCATATGATGAAATAATGTAAAGGAGGCCGTGAAAAACACTACAGAAAGGTTTTCTGTGAAAAAAAAATCATCATGAATTTCGCCGCAAAAAAAACGCCTTACTATACTATGTCGAAAAAAAAAATTCAATTTTTCAAACATGTTGTAAAAACGTGCCATATGATGAAATAATGTAAAGGAGGCCGTGAAAAACACTACAGAAAGGTTTTCTGTGAAAAAAAAATCATCATGAATTTCGCCGCAAAAAAAACGCCTTACTATACTATGTCGAAAAAAAAATTCAATTTTTCAAACATGTTGTAAAAACGTGCCATATGATGAAATAATGTAAAGGAGGCCGTGAAAAACACTCCAGAAAGGTTTTCTGTGAAAAAAAAATCATCATGAATTTTGGCGCAAAAAAAACGCCTTACTATACTATGTCGAAAAAAAAATTCAATTTTTCAAACATGTTGTAAAAACGTGCCATATGATGAAATAATGTAAAGGAGGCCGTGAAAAACACTCCAGAAAGGTTTTCTTTGAAAAAAAAATCATCATGAATTTCGCCGCAAAAAAAACGCCTTACTATACTATGTCGAAAAAAAAATGCAATTTTTCAAACATGTTGTAAAAACGTGCCATATGATGAAATAATGTAAAGGAGGCCGTAATAAACACTACAGAAAGGTTTTCTGTGAAAAAAAAATCATCATGAATTTCGCCGCAAAAAAAACGCCTTACTATACTATGTCGAAAAAAAAAATTCAATTTTTCAAACATGTTGTAAAAACGTGCCATATGATGAAATAATGTAAAGGAGGCCGTGAAAAACACTACAGAAAGGTTTTCTGTGAAAAAAAAATCATCATGAATTTCGCCGCAAAAAAAACGCCTTACTATACTATGTCGAAAAAAAATGCAATTTTTCAAACATGTTGTAAAAACGTGCCATATGATGAAATAATGTAAAGGAGGCCGTGAAAAACACTCAGGAAAGGTTTTCTGTGAAAAAAAAATCATCATGAATTTCGCCGCAAAAAAAACGCCTTACTATACTATGTCGAAAAAAAAATTCAATTTTTCAAACATGTTGTAAAAACGTGCCATATGATGAAATAATGTAAAGGAGGCCGTGAATAAACACTACAGAAAGGTTTTCTGTGAAAAAAAAATCATCATGAATTTCGCCGCAAAAAAAACGCCTTACTATACTATGTCGAAAAAAAAATTCAATTTTTCAAACATGTTGTAAAAACGTGCCATATGATGAAATAATGTAAAGGAGGCCGTAATAAACACTACAGAAAGGTTTTCTGTGAAAAAAAAATCATCATGAATTTCGCCGCAAAAAAAACGCCTTACTATACTATGTCGAAAAAAAAATTCAATTTTTCAAACATGTTGTAAAAACGTGCCATATGATGAAATAATGTAAAGGAGGCCGTGAAAAACACTACAGAAAGGTTTTCTGTGAAAAAAAAACATCATGAATTTCGCCGCAAAAAAAACGCCTTACTATACTATGTCGAAAAAAAATGCAATTTTTCAAACATGTTGTAAAAACGTGCCATATGATGAAATAATGTAAAGGATGGCGTGAAAAACACTCCAGAAAGGTTTTCTTTGAAAAAAAAATCATCATGAATTTTGGCGCAAAAAAAACGCCTTACTATACTATGTCGAAAAAAAAAGCAACTTTTCAAACATGTTGTAAAAACGTGCCATATGATGAAATAATGTAAAGGAGGGCGTGAAAAACACTCCAGAAAGGTTTTCTTTGAAAAAAAATCATCATGAATTTTGGCGCAAAAAAAACGCCTTACTACACTATGTCGGAAAAAAAAAGACGACTTTTCAAACATGTTGTAAAAACGTGCCATATGATGAAATAATGTAAAGGAGGCGTGAAAAACACTCCAGAAAGGTTTTCTTTGAAAAAAAAATCATCATGAATTTTGCCGCAAAAAAAACGCCTTACTATACTATGTCGAAAAAAAAGAGACAACTTTTCAAACATGTTGTAAAAACGTGCCATATGATTAAATAACTTAAAGGAGGCCGTGAAAAACACGATGGAAAGCTTTTCTTTGCAAAAAAAATCATCATGAATTTTGCCGCAAAAAAAACGCCTTACTATACTATGTCGAAAAAAAAACCCAACTTTTCAAACATGTTGTAAAAACGTGCCATATGATGAAATAATGTAAAGGATGGCGTGAAAAACACACCAGAAAGGTTGTCTTTACAAAAAAAAATCATCATGAATTTTGCCGCAAAAAAAACGCCTTACTACACTATGTCGGAAAAAAAAAGACGACTTTTCAAACATGTATTAAAAACGTGCCATATGATGAAATGATGTAAAGGATGGCGTGAAAAACACTCCAGAAAGGTTGTCTTTACAAAAAAAATCATCATGAATTTTGCCGCAAAAAAAACGCCTTACTATACTATGTCGAAAAAAAACGCAACTTTTCAAACATGTTGTAAAAACGTGCCATATGATGAAATAATGTAAAGGAGGGCGTGAAAAACACTCCAGAAAGGTTTTCTTTGAAATAACAATCATCATGAATTTTGCCGCAAAAAAAACGCCTTACTACACTATGTCGGAAAAAAAAGAGACGACTTTTCAAACATGTTGTAAAAACGTGCCATATGATGAAATAATGTAAAGGATGGCGTGAAAAACACACCAGAAAGGTTGTCTTTACAAAAAAAAATCATCATGAATTTTGCCGCAAAAAAAACGCCTTACTACACTATGTCGGAAAAAAAAAACACCACTTTTCAAACATGTTGTAAAAACGTGCCATATGATGAAATAATGTAAAGGAGGGCGTGAAAAACACTCCAGAAAGGTTTTCTTTGAAATAACAATCATCATGAATTTTGCCGCAAAAAAAACGCCTTACTATACTATGTCGAAAAAAAAACACCACTTTTCAAACATGTTGTAAAAACGTGCCATATGATGAAATAATGTAAAGGAGGGAGTAAAAAACACTGCAGAAAGGTTTTCTTTGAAAAAAAAATCACCATGAATTTTGCCGCAAAAAAAACGCCTTACGTTATGTATGTCTGTGTGTGGAAAAGACCTCTGAGCTTGCATTGTGATAAAGGGGATCTTTTTAAACTCACCCTGGATGTCTGCCGAGCTTGACGATGTTGGCGAGCACCTCGAACCAGTTCTCCAAGTGGTCTCGCCGGCCTTGGATGGAGTACACGGCCACGTTGTTGCTCTTCAACTTCCAGGTCAAGGCGAACTCCTATGTCGAAAAAAAAAAAATGCGACTTTTCAAACATGTTGTAAAAACGTGCCATATGATGAAATAATGTAAAGGAGGCCATGAAAAAGACAATGGAAAGCTTTTCTTTGCAAAAAAAAATCATCATGAATTTTGCCGCAAAAAAAACGCCTTACTATACTATGTCGAAAAAAAAAGACGACTTTTCAAACATGTTGTAAAAACGTGCCATATGATGAAATAATGTAAAGGATGGCGTGAAAAACACTCCAGAAAGGTTGTCTTTACAAAAAAAATCATCATGAATTTTGCCGCAAAAAAACGCCTTACTACACTATGTCGGAAAAAAAGAGACAACTTTTCAAACATGTTGTAAAAACGTGCCATATGATGAAATAACTTAAAGGAGGCCGTGAAAAACACGATGGAAAGCTTTTCTTTGCAAAAAAAATCATCATGAATTTTGCCGCAAAAAAAACGCCTTACTACACTATGTCGGAAAAAAAGAGACAACTTTTCAAACATGTTGTAAAAACGTGCCATATGATGAAATAATGTAAAGGAGGGCGTGAAAAACACTCCAGAAAGGTTTTCTTTGAAATAACAATCATCATGAATTTTGCCGCAAAAAAAACGCCTTACTATACTATGTCGGAAAAAAAGAGACAACTTTTCAAACATGTTGTAAAAACGTGCCATATGATGAAATAATGTAACGGAGGCCGTGAAAAACACTATGGAAAGGTTTTCTGTGAAAAAAAAATCATCATGAATTTCGCCGCAAAAAAAACGCCTTACTATACTATGTCGAAAAAAAAATTCAATTTTTCAAACATGTTGTAAAAATGTGCCATATGATGAAATAATGTAAAGGAGGCCGTAATAAACACTACGGAAAGGTTTTCTGTGAAAAAAAAATCATCATGAATTTCGCCGCAGAAAAAACGCCTTACTATACTATGTCGAAAAAAAAAATTCAATTTTTCAAACATGTTGTAAAAACGTGCCATATGATGAAATAATGTAAAGGAGGCCGTAATAAACACTACAGAAAGGTTTTCTGTGAAAAAAAAATCATCATGAATTTCGCCGCAAAAAAAACGCCTTACTACACTATGTCGGAAAAAAAGAGACAACTTTTCAAACATGTTGTAAAAACGTGCCATATGATGAAATAACTTAAAGGAGGCCGTGAAAAACACGATGGAAAGCTTTTCTTTGCAAAAAAAATCGTCATGAATTTTGCCGCAAAAAAAACGCCTTACTATACTATGTCGAAAAAAAACGCAACTTTTCAAACATGTTGTAAAAACGTGCCATATGATGAAATAATGTAAAGGAGGGCGTGAAAAACACTCCAGAAAGGTTTTCTTTGAAATAACAATCATCATGAATTTTGCCGCAAAAAAACTCCTTACTACACTATGTCGAAAAAAAAGAGACAACTTTTCAAACATGTTGTAAAAACGTGCCATATGATGAAATAACTTAAAGGAGGCCGTGAAAAACACGCATGGAAAGGTTTTCTTTGCAAAAAAAAATCATCATGAATTTTGCCGCAAAAAAACGCCTTACTACACTATGTCGGAAAAAAAAGAGACAACTTTTCAAACATGTTGTAAAAACGTGCCATATGATGAAATAACTTAAAGGAGGCCGTGAAAAACACGATGGAAAGCTTTTCTTTGCAAAAAAAATCATCATGAATTTTGCCGCAAAAAAAACGCCTTACTATACTATGTCGAAAAAAAACACCACTTTTCAAACATGTTGTAAAAACGTGCCATATGATGAAATAATGTAAAGGAGGCCGTAATAAACACTACAGAAAGGTTTTCTGTGAAAAAAAAATCATCATGAATTTCGCCGCAAAAAAAACGCCTTACTATACTATGTCGAAAAAAAAATTCAATTTTTCAAACATGTTGTAAAAACGTGCCATATGATGAAATAATGTAAAGGAGGCCGTAATAAACACTACAGAAAGGTTTTCTGTGAAAAAAAAATCATCATGAATTTCGCCGCAAAAAAAACGCCTTACTATACTATGTCGAAAAAAAAAATTCAATTTTTCAAACATGTTGTAAAAACGTGCCATATGATGAAATAATGTAAAGGAGGCCGTAATAAACACTACAGAAAGGTTTTCTGTGAAAAAAAAATCATCATGAATTTCGCCGCAAAAAAAACGCCTTACTATACTATGTCGAAAAAAAAATTCAATTTTTCAAACATGTTGTAAAAACGTGCCATATGATGAAATAATGTAAAGGAGGCCGTGAAAAACACTACGGAAAGGTTTTCTGTGAAAAAAAAATCATCATGAATTTCGCCGCAAAAAAAACGCCTTACTATACTATGTCGAAAAAAAAATTCAATTTTTCAAACATGTTGTAAAAACGTGCCATATGATGAAATAATGTAAAGGAGGCCGTAATAAACACTACAGAAAGGTTTTCTGTGAAAAAAAAATCATCATGAATTTCGCCGCAAAAAAAACGCCTTACTATACTATGTCGAAAAAAAAATTCAATTTTTCAAACATGTTGTAAAAACGTGCCATATGATGAAATAATGTAACGGAGGCCGTGAAAAACACTATGGAAAGGTTTTCTGTGAAAAAAAAATCATCATGAATTTCGCCGCAAAAAAAACGCCTTACTATACTATGTCGAAAAAAAAATTCAATTTTTCAAACATGTTGTAAAAACGTGCCATATGATGAAATAATGTAAAGGAGGCCGTAATAAACACTACAGAAAGGTTTTCTGTGAAAAAAAAATCATCATGAATTTCGCCGCAGAAAAAACGCCTTACTATACTATGTCGAAAAAAAAATTCAATTTTTCAAACATGTTGTAAAAATGTGCCATATGATGAAATAATGTAAAGGAGGCCGTAATAAACACTACAGAAAGGTTTTCTGTGAAAAAAAAATCATGAATTTCGCCGCAAAAAAAACGCCTTACTATACTGTCGATAAAAAAATGCAGTTTTTCAAACATGTTGTAAAAACGTGCCATATGATGAAATAATGTAAAGGATGGTGTGAAAAACACACCAGAAACGTTGTCTTTACAAAAAAAAATCATCATGAATTTTGCCGCAAAAAAACGCCTTACTACACTATGTCGGAAAAAAAGAGACAACTTTTCAAACATGTTGTAAAAACGTGCCATATGATGAAATAATGTAAAGGAGGCCGTAATAAACACTACGGAAAGGTTTTCTGTGAAAAAAAAATCATCATGAATTTCGCCGCAAAAAAAACGCCTTACTATACTATGTCGAAAAAAAAATTCAATTTTTCAAACATGTTGTAAAAACGTGCCATATGATGAAATAATGTAAAGGAGGCCGTAATAAACACTACAGAAAGGTTTTCTGTGAAAAAAAAATCATCATGAATTTCGCCGCAAAAAAAACGCCTTACTATACTATGTCGAAAAAAAAATTCAATTTTTCAAACATGTTGTAAAAACGTGCCATATGATGAAATAATGTAAAGGAGGCCGTAATAAACACTACAGAAAGGTTTTCTGTGAAAAAAAAATCATGAATTTCGCCGCAAAAAAAACGCCTTACTATACTGTCGAAAAAAAAATGCAGTTTTTCAAACATGTTGTAAAAACGTGCCATATGATGAAATAATGTAAAGGATGGCGTGAAAAACACACCAGAAAGGTTGTCTTTACAAAAAAAAATCATCATGAATTTTGCCGCAAAAAAAACGCCTTACTATACTATGTCGAAAAAAAACGCAACTTTTCAAACATGTTGTAAAAACGTGCCATATGATGAAATAATGTAAAGGAGGGCGTGAAAAACACTCCAGAAAGGTTTTCTTTGAAATAACAATCATCATGAATTTTGCCGCAAAAAAACGCCTTACTACACTATGTCGGAAAAAAAAAGACGACTTTTGAAACATGTATTAAAAACGTGCCATATGATGAAATGATGTAAAGGATGGCGTGAAAAACACTCCAGAAAGGTTGTCTTTACAAAAAAAATCATCATGAATTTTGCCGCAAAAAAACGCCTTACTACACTATGTCGGAAAAAAAGAGACAACTTTTCAAACATGTTGTAAAAACGTGCCATATGATTAAATAACTTAAAGGAGGCCGTGAAAACCACGATGGAAAGCTTTTCTTTGCAAAAAAAATCATCATGAATTTTGCCGCAAAAAAAACGCCTTACTATACTATGTCGAAAAAAAAGAGACAACTTTTCAAACATGTTGTAAAAACGTGCCATATGATTAAATAACTTAAAGGAGGCCGTGAAAAACACGATGGAAAGCTTTTCTTTGCAAAAAAAATCGTCATGAATTTTGCCGCAAAAAAAACGCCTTACTATACTATGTCGAAAAAAAACGCAACTTTTCAAACATGTTGTAAAAACGTGCCATATGATGAAATAATGTAAAGGATGGCGTGAAAAACACACCAGAAAGGTTGTCTTTACAAAAAAAAATCATCATGAATTTTGCCGCAAAAAAACGCCTTACTACACTATGTCGGAAAAAAAAAGACGACTTTTCAAACATGTATTAAAAACGTGCCATATGATGTAATGATGTAAAGGATGGCGTGAAAAACACTCCAGAAAGGTTGTCTTTACAAAAAAAATCATCATGAATTTTGCCGCAAAAAAAACGCCTTACTATACTATGTCGAAAAAAAAACGCAACTTTTCAAACATGTTGTAAAAACGTGCCATATGATGAAATAATGTAAAGGAGGGCGTGAAAAACACTCCAGAAAGGTTTTCTTTGAAATAACAATCATCATGAATTTTGCCGCAAAAAAACGCCTTACTACACTATGTCGGAAAAAAAGAGACGACTTTTCAAACATGTTGTAAAAACGTGCCATATGATGAAATAACGTAAAGGATGGCGTGAAAAACACACCAGAAAGGTTGTCTTTACAAAAAAAAATCATCATGAATTTTGCCGCAAAAAAACGCCTTACTACACTATGTCGGAAAAAAAAAACACCACTTTTCAAACATGTTGTAAAAACGTGCCATATGATGAAATAATGTAAAGGAGGGCGTGAAAAACACTCCAGAAAGGTTTTCTTTGAAATAACAATCATCATGAATTTTGCCGCAAAAAAACGCCTTACTACACTATGTCGAAAAAAAACACCACTTTTCAAACATGTTGTAAAAACGTGCCATATGATGAAATAATGTAAAGGAGGGAGTAAAAAACACTGCAGAAAGGTTTTCTTTGAAAAAAAAATCACCATGAATTTTGCCGCAAAAAAAACGCCTTACGTTATGTATGTCTGTGTGTGGAAAAGACCTCTGAGCTTGCATTGTGATAAAGGGGATCTTTTTAAACTCACCCTGGATGTCTGCCGAGCTTGACGATGTTGGCGAGCACCTCGAACCAGTTCTCCAAGTGGTCTCGCCGGCCTTGGATGGAGTACACGGCCACGTTGTTGCTCTTCAACTTCCAGGTCAAGGCGAACTCCTATGTCGAAAAAAAAAAAATGCGACTTTTCAAACATGTTGTAAAAACGTGCCATATGATGAAATAATGTAAAGGAGGCCATGAAAAAGACAATGGAAAGCTTTTCTTTGCAAAAAAAAATCATCATGAATTTTGGCGCAAAAAAAAAACGCCTACTATACTATGTCGAAAAAAAAAGACGACTTTTCAAACATGTTGTAAAAACGTGCCATATGATGAAATGATGTAAAGGATGGCGTGAAAAACACTCCAGAAAGGTTGTCTTTACAAAAAAAATCATCATGAATTTTGCCGCAAAAAAACGCCTTACTACACTATGTCGGAAAAAAAGAGACAACTTTTCAAACATGTTGTAAAAACGTGCCATATGATTAAATAACTTAAAGGAGGCCGTGAAAAACAGGATGGAAAGCTTTTCTTTGCAAAAAAAATCATCATGAATTTTGCCGCAAAAAAAACGCCTTACTACACTATGTCGGAAAAAAAGAGACAACTTTTCAAACATGTTGTAAAAACGTGCCATATGATGAAATAATGTAAAGGAGGGCGTGAAAAACACTCCAGAAAGGTTTTCTTTGAAATAACAATCATCATGAATTTTGCCGCAAAAAAAACGCCTTACTATACTATGTCGGAAAAAAAGAGACAACTTTTCAAACATGTTGTAAAAACGTGCCATATGATGAAATAATGTAAAGGAGGGCGTGAAAAACACTCCAGAAAGGTTTTCTTTGAAAAAAAAATCATCATGAATTTTGCCGCAAAAAAAACGCCTTACTATACTATGTCGAAAAAAAAATCAATTTTTCAAACATGTTGTAAAAACGTGCCATATGATGAAATAATGTAAAGGAGGCCGTGAAAAACACTCCAGAAAGGTTTTCTTTGAAAAAAAAATCATCATGAATTTTGCCGCAAAAAAACGCCTTACTATACTATGTCGAAAAAAAAAAACAATTTTTCAAACATGTTGTAAAAACGTGCCATATGATGAAATAATGTAAAGGAGGCCGTGAAAAACACTCCAGAAAGGTTTTCTTTGAAAAAAAAATCATCATGAATTTTGCCGCAAAAAAAACGCCTTACTACACTATGTCGGAAAAAAAGAGACAACTTTTCAAACATGTTGTAAAAACGTGCCATATGATGAAATAACTTAAAGGAGGCCGTGAAAAACACGATGGAAAGCTTTTCTTTGCAAAAAAAATCATCATGAATTTTGCCGCAAAAAAAACGCCTTACTATACTATGTCGAAAAAAAACGCAACTTTTCAAACATGTTGTAAAAACGTGCCATATGATGAAATAATGTAAAGGAGGGCGTGAAAAACACTCCAGAAAGGTTTTCTTTGAAATAACAATCATCATGAATTTTGCCGCAAAAAAACGCCTTACTACACTATGTCGAAAAAAAAGAGACAACTTTTCAAACATGTTGTAAAAACGTGCCATATGATGAAATAACTTAAAGGAGGCCGTGAAAAACACGATGGAAAGCTTTTCTTTGCAAAAAAAATCATCATGAATTTTGCCGCAAAAAAACGCCTTACTACACTATGTCGGAAAAAAAGAGACAACTTTTCAAACATGTTGTAAAAACGTGCCATATGATGAAATAACTTAAAGGAGGCCGTGAAAAACACGATGGAAAGCTTTTCTTTGCAAAAAAAATCATCATGAATTTTGCCGCAAAAAAAACGCCTTACTATACTATGTCGAAAAAAAACGCAACTTTTCAAACATGTTGTAAAAACGTGCCATATGATGAAATAATGTAAAGGAGGCCGTAATAAACACTACAGAAAGGTTTTCTGTGAAAAAAAAATCATCATGAATTTCGCCGCAAAAAAAACGCCTTACTATACTATGTCGAAAAAAAAATTCAATTTTTCAAACATGTTGTAAAAACGTGCCATATGATGAAATAATGTAAAGGAGGCCGTGAAAAACACTCCAGAAAGGTTTTCTTTGAAAAAAAAATCA
Source organism: Amphiprion clarkii (assembly GCA_027123335.1). Taxonomy (NCBI): domain Eukaryota; kingdom Metazoa; phylum Chordata; class Actinopteri; family Pomacentridae; genus Amphiprion; species Amphiprion clarkii. Next base: position 26,136,886 of record CM049584.1, on the reverse strand, counting down.
TCATGAATTTTGGCGCAAAAAAAACGCCTTACTATACTATGTCGAAAAAAAAAATCAATTTTTCAAACATGTTGTAAAAACGTGCCATATGATGAAATAATGTAAAGGAGGCCGTGAAAAACACTCCAGAAAGGTTTTCTTTGAAAAAAAAATCATCATGAATTTTGGCGCAAAAAAAACGCCTTACTATACTATGTCGAAAAAAAATCAATTTTTCAAACATGTTGTAAAAACGTGCCATATGATGAAATAATGTAAAGGAGGCCGTGAAAAACACTCCAGAAAGGTTTTCTTTGAAAAAAAAATCATCATGAATTTCGCCGCAAAAAAAACGCCTTACTATACTATGTCGAAAAAAAAATGCAATTTTTCAAACATGTTGTAAAAACGTGCCATATGATGAAATAATGTAAAGGAGGCCGTGAAAAACACTATAGAAAGGTTTTCTGTGAAAAAAAAATCATCATGAATTTCGCCGCAAAAAAAACGCCTTACTATACTATGTCGAAAAAAAAATGCAATTTTTCAAACATGTTGTAAAAACGTGCCATATGATGAAATAATGTAACGGAGGCCGTGAAAAACACTATGGAAAGGTTTTCTGTGAAAAAAAATCATCATGAATTTCGCCGCAAAAAAAACGCCTTACTATACTATGTCGAAAAAAAAATTCAATTTTTCAAACATGTTGTAAAAACGTGCCATATGATGAAATAATGTAAAGGAGGCCGTAATAAACACTACAGAAAGGTTTTCTGTGAAAAAAAAATCATCATGAATTTCGCCGCAAAAAAAACGCCTTACTATACTATGTCGAAAAAAAAATTCAATTTTTCAAACATGTTGTAAAAACGTGCCATATGATGAAATAATGTAAAGGAGGCCGTGAAAAACACTACAGAAAGGTTTTCTGTGAAAAAAAATCATCATGAATTTCGCCGCAAAAAAAACGCCTTACTATACTGTCGAAAAAAAAATGCAGTTTTTCAAACATGTTGTAAAAACGTGCCATATGATGAAATAATGTAAAGGATGGCGTGAAAAACACACCAGAAAGGTTGTCTTTACAAAAAAAAATCATCATGAATTTTGCCGCAAAAAAACGCCTTACTACACTATGTCGGAAAAAAAGAGACAACTTTTCAAACATGTTGTAAAAACGTGCCATATGATTAAATAACTTAAAGGAGGCCGTGAAAAACACTACGGAAAGGTTTTCTTTGCAAAAAAAATCATCATGAATTTTGCCGCAAAAAAAACGCCTTACTATACTATGTCGAAAAAAAAATTCAATTTTTCAAACATGTTGTAAAAACGTGCCATATGATGAAATAATGTAAAGGAGGCCGTGAAAAACACTACAGAAAGGTTTTCTGTGAAAAAAAAATCATCATGAATTTCGCCGCAAAAAAAACGCCTTACTATACTATGTCGAAAAAAAAATTCAATTTTTCAAACATGTTGTAAAAACGTGCCATATGATGAAATAATGTAAAGGAGGCCGTGAAAAACACTACAGAAAGGTTTTCTGTGAAAAAAAAATCATCATGAATTTCGCCGCAAAAAAAACGCCTTACTATACTATGTCGAAAAAAAAATGCAGATTTTTCAAACATGTTGTAAAAACGTGCCATATGATGAAATAATGTAAAGGATGGCGTGAAAAACACTACCAGAAAGGTTGTCTTTACAAAAAAAATCATCATGAATTTTGCCGCAAAAAAAACGCCTTACTATACTATGTCGAAAAAAAAACGCAACTTTTCAAACATGTTGTAAAAACGTGCCATATGATGAAATAATGTAAAGGAGGGCGTGAAAAACACTCCAGAAAGGTTTTCTTTGAAAAAACAATCATCATGAATTTTGCCGCAAAAAAAACGCCTTACTACACTATGTCGGAAAAAAAAAGACGACTTTTGAAACATGTATTAAAAACGTGCCATATGATGAAATGATGTAAAGGATGGCGTGAAAAACACTCCAGAAAGGTTGTCTTTACAAAAAAAATCATCATGAATTTTGCCGCAAAAAAACGCCTTACTACACTATGTCGGAAAAAAAGAGACAACTTTTCAAACATGTTGTAAAAACGTGCCATATGATTAAATAACTTAAAGGAGGCCGTGAAAAACACGATGGAAAGCTTTTCTTTGCAAAAAAAATCATCATGAATTTTGCCGCAAAAAAAACGCCTTACTATACTATGTCGAAAAAAAAGAGACAACTTTTCAAACATGTTGTAAAAACGTGCCATATGATTAAATAACTTAAAGGAGGCCGTGAAAAACACGATGGAAAGCTTTTCTTTGCAAAAAAAATCATCATGAATTTTGCCGCAAAAAAAACGCCTTACTATACTATGTCGAAAAAAAACGCAACTTTTCAAACATGTTGTAAAAACGTGCCATATGATGAAATAATGTAAAGGATGGCGTGAAAAACACACCAGAAAGGTTGTCTTTACAAAAAAAAATCATCATGAATTTTGCCGCAAAAAAACGCCTTACTACACTATGTCGGAAAAAAAAAGACGACTTTTCAAACATGTATTAAAAACGTGCCATATGATGTAATGATGTAAAGGATGGCGTGAAAAACACTCCAGAAAGGTTGTCTTTACAAAAAAAATCATCATGAATTTTGCCGCAAAAAAAACGCCTTACTATACTATGTCGAAAAAAAACGCAACTTTTCAAACATGTTGTAAAAACGTGCCATATGATGAAATAATGTAAAGGAGGGCGTGAAAAACACTCCAGAAAGGTTTTCTTTGAAATAACAATCATCATGAATTTTGCCGCAAAAAAACGCCTTACTACACTATGTCGGAAAAAAAGAGACGACTTTTCAAACATGTTGTAAAAACGTGCCATATGATGAAATAACGTAAAGGATGGCGTGAAAAACACACCAGAAAGGTTGTCTTTACAAAAAAAAATCATCATGAATTTTGCCGCAAAAAAACGCCTTACTACACTATGTCGGAAAAAAAAAACACCACTTTTCAAACATGTTGTAAAAACGTGCCATATGATGAAATAATGTAAAGGAGGGCGTGAAAAACACTCCAGAAAGGTTTTCTTTGAAATAACAATCATCATGAATTTTGCCGCAAAAAAACGCCTTACTACACTATGTCGAAAAAAAACACCACTTTTCAAACATGTTGTAAAAACGTGCCATATGATGAAATAATGTAAAGGAGGGAGTAAAAAACACTGCAGAAAGGTTTTCTTTGAAAAAAAAATCACCATGAATTTTGCCGCAAAAAAAACGCCTTACGTTATGTATGTCTGTGTGTGGAAAAGACCTCTGAGCTTGCATTGTGATAAAGGGGATCTTTTTAAACTCACCCTGGATGTCTGCCGAGCTTGACGATGTTGGCGAGCACCTCGAACCAGTTCTCCAAGTGGTCTCGCCGGCCTTGGATGGAGTACACGGCCACGTTGTTGCTCTTCAACTTCCAGGTCAAGGCGAACTCCTATGTCGAAAAAAAAAAAAATGCGACTTTTCAAACATGTTGTAAAAACGTGCCATATGATGAAATAATGTAAAGGAGGCCATGAAAAAGACAATTGAAAGCTTTTCTTTGCAAAAAAAAATCATCATGAATTTTGGCGCAAAAAAAAAAAGACGACTTTTCAAACATGTTGTAAAAACGTGCCATATGATGAAATAATGTAAATGACGCCATGAAAAACACTCCAGAAAGGTTTTCTTTGAAAAAAAATGATCATGAATTTTGCCGCAAAAAAAACGCCTTACTACACTATGTCGGGAAAAAAAAGACGACTTTTCAAACATGTTGTAAAAACGTGCCATAAATGATTAAAACAACCTCTCTCACATCAACAACAACAACAGTTGATGTTGTTGAAGAGAGAGAGGTTGTATTAATCATATGGCACGTTTTTACAACATGTTTGAAAAGTTGTCTCTTTTTTTCCGACATAGTGTAGTAAGGCGTTTTTTTTGCGGCAAAATTCATGATGATTTTTTTTGTAAAGACAACCTTTCTGGAGTGTTTTTCACGCCATCCTTTACATCATTTCATCATATGGCACGTTTTTACAACATGTTTGAAAAGTCGTCTTTTTTTTTCGACATAGTATAGTAGGCGTTTTTTTTTGCGCAAAATTCATGATGATTTTTTTTTGCAAAGAAAAGCTTTCCATTGTCTTTTTCATGGCCTCCTTTACATTATTTCATCATATGGCACGTTTTTACAACATGTTTGAAAAGTCGCATTTTTTTTTTTTCGACATAGGAGTTCGCCTTGACCTGGAAGTTGAAGAGCAACAACGTGGCCGTGTACTCCATCCAAGGCCGGCGAGACCACTTGGAGAACTGGTTCGAGGTGCTCGCCAACATCGTCAAGCTCGGCAGACATCCAGGGTGAGTTTAAAAAGATCCCCTTTATCACAATGCAAGCTCAGAGGTCTTTTCCACACACAGACATACATAACGTAAGGCGTTTTTTTTGCGGCAAAATTCATGGTGATTTTTTTTTCAAAGAAAACCTTTCTGCAGTGTTTTTTACTCCCTCCTTTACATTATTTCATCATATGGCACGTTTTTACAACATGTTTGAAAAGTGGTGTTTTTTTTCGACATAGTGTAGTAAGGCGTTTTTTGCGGCAAAATTCATGATGATTGTTATTTCAAAGAAAACCTTTCTGGAGTGTTTTTCACGCCCTCCTTTACATTATTTCATCATATGGCACGTTTTTACAACATGTTTGAAAAGTTGTGTTTTTTTTTCCGACATAGTGTAGTAAGGCGTTTTTTTGCGGCAAAATTCATGATGATTTTTTTTTGTAAAGACAACCTTTCTGGTGTGTTTTTCACGCCATCCTTTACGTTATTTCATCATATGGCACGTTTTTACAACATGTTTGAAAAGTCGTCTCTTTTTTTCCGACATAGTGTAGTAAGGCGTTTTTTTGCGGCAAAATTCATGATGATTGTTATTTCAAAGAAAACCTTTCTGGAGTGTTTTTCACGCCCTCCTTTACATTATTTCATCATATGGCACGTTTTTACAACATGTTTGAAAAGTTGCGTTTTTTTTCGACATAGTATAGTAAGGCGTTTTTTTTGCGGCAAAATTCATGATGATTTTTTTTGTAAAGACAACCTTTCTGGAGTGTTTTTCACGCCATCCTTTACATCATTACATCATATGGTACGTTTTTAATACATGTTTGAAAAGTCGTCTTTTTTTTCCCGACATAGTGTAGTAAGGCGTTTTTTTTGCGGCAAAATTCATGATGATTTTTTTTCGTAAAGACAACCTTTCTGGAGTGTTTTTCACGCCATCCTTTACATTATTTCATCATATGGCACGTTTTTACAACATGTTTGAAAAGTTGCGTTTTTTTTCGACATAGTATAGTAAGGCGTTTTTTTTGCGGCAAAATTCATGATGATTTTTTTTGCAAAGAAAAGCTTTCCATCGTGTTTTTCACGGCCTCCTTTAAGTTATTTAATCATATGGCACGTTTTTACAACATGTTTGAAAAGTTGTCTCTTTTTTTTCGACATAGTATAGTAAGGCGTTTTTTTTGCGGCAAAATTCATGATGATTTTTTTTGCAAAGAAAAGCTTTCCATCGTGGTTTTCACGGCCTCCTTTAAGTTATTTAATCATATGGCACGTTTTTACAACATGTTTGAAAAGTTGTCTCTTTTTTTCCGACATAGTATAGTAAGGCGTTTTTTTTGCGGCAAAATTCATGATGATTTTTTTTGTAAAGACAACCTTTCTGGAGTGTTTTTCACGCCATCCTTTACATCATTTCATCATATGGCACGTTTTTAATACATGTTTGAAAAGTCGTCTTTTTTTTTCCGACATAGTGTAGTAAGGCGTTTTTTTGCGGCAAAATTCATGATGATTGTTATTTCAAAGAAAACCTTTCTGGAGTGTTTTTCACGCCCTCCTTTACATTATTTCATCATATGGCACGTTTTTACAACATGTTTGAAAAGTTGCGTTTTTTTTCGACATAGTATAGTAAGGCGTTTTTTTTGCGGCAAAATTCATGATGATTTTTTTTTGTAAAGAAAACCTTTCTGGAGTGTTTTTCACGCCATCCTTTACATTATTTCATCATATGGCACGTTTTTACAACATGTTTGAAAAATTGAATTTTTTTTTCGACATAGTATAGTAAGGCGTTTTTTTTGCGGCGAAATTCATGATGATTTTTTTTTCACAGAAAACCTTTCTGTAGTGTTTATTACGGCCTCCTTTACATTATTTCATCATATGGCACGTTTTTACAACATGTTTGAAAAATTGAATTTTTTTTTCGACATAGTATAGTAAGGCGTTTTTTTTGCGGCGAAATTCATGATGATTTTTTTTCACAGAAAACCTTTCTGTAGTGTTTTTCACGGCCTCCTTTACATTATTTCATCATATGGCACGTTTTTACAACATGTTTGAAAAATTGAATTTTTTTTTCGACATAGTATAGTAAGGCGTTTTTTTTGCGGCGAAATTCATGATGATTTTTTTTTCACAGAAAACCTTTCCGTAGTGTTTTTCACGGCCTCCTTTACATTATTTCATCATATGGCACGTTTTTACAACATGTTTGAAAAGTTGTCTCTTTTTTTCCGACATAGTGTAGTAAGGCGTTTTTTTGCGGCAAAATTCATGATGATTTTTTTTTGTAAAGACAACCTTTCTGGTGTGTTTTTCACGCCATCCTTTACAGTATTTCATCATATGGCACGTTTTTACAACATGTTTGAAAAATGCATTTTTTTTCGACATAGTATAGTAAGGCGTTTTTTTTGCGGCGAAATTCATGATGATTTTTTTTCAAAGAAAACCTTTCTGGAGTGTTTTTCACGCCCTCCTTTACATTATTTCATCATATGGCACGTTTTTACAACATGTTTGAAAAATTGATTTTTTTTTCGACATAGTATAGTAAGGCGTTTTTTTTGCGGCGAAATTCATGATGATTTTTTTTCAAAGAAAACCTTTCTGTAGTGTTTATTCACGGCCTCCTTTACATTATTTCATCATATGGCACGTTTTTACAACATGTTTGAAAAATTGAATTTTTTTTTCGACATAGTATAGTAAGGCGTTTTTTTTGCGGCGAAATTCATGATGATTTTTTTTCACAGAAAACCTTTCCATAGTGTTTTTCACGGCCTCCGTTACATTATTTCATCATATGGCACGTTTTTACAACATGTTTGAAAAATTGATTTTTTTTTCGACATAGTATAGTAAGGCGTTTTTTTTGCGGCGAAATTCATGATGATTTTTTTTCACAGAAAACCTTTCTGTAGTGTTTTTCACGGCCTCCTTTACATTATTTCATCATATGGCACGTTTTTACAACATGTTTGAAAAATTGAATTTTTTTTTCGACATAGTATAGTAAGGCGTTTTTTTGCGCCAAAATTCATGATGATTTTTTTTTCAAAGAAAACCTTTCTGTAGTGTTTTTCACGGCCTCCTTTACATTATTTCATCATATGGCACGTTTTTACAACATGTTTGAAAAATTGCATTTTTTTTCGACATAGTATAGTAAGGCGTTTTTTTTGCGGCGAAATTCATGATGATTTTTTTTTCAAAGAAAACCTTTCTGGAGTGTTTTTCACGGCCTCCTTTACATTATTTCATCATATGGCACGTTTTTACAACATGTTTGAAAAATTGAATTTTTTTTTCGACATAGTATAGTAAGGCGTTTTTTTTGCGCCAAAATTCATGATGATTTTTTTTTCAAAGAAAACCTTTCTGGAGTGTTTTTCACGGCCTCCTTTACATTATTTCATCATATGGCACGTTTTTACAACATGTTTGAAAAATTGAATTTTTTTTCGACATAGTATAGTAAGGCGTTTTTTTTGCGCCAAAATTCATGATGATTTTTTTTTCAAAGAAAACCTTTCTGGAGTGTTTTTCACGGCCTCCTTTACATTATTTCATCATATGGCACGTTTTTACAACATGTTTGAAAAGTTGCATTTTTTTTCGACATAGTATAGTAAGGCGTTTTTTTTGCGGCAAAATTCATGATGATTTTTTTTGCAAAGAAAAGCTTTCCATCGTGTTTTTCACGGCCTCCTTTAAGTTATTTCATCATATGGCACGTTTTTACAACATGTTTGAAAAGTTGTCTCTTTTTTTCCGACATAGTGTAGTAAGGCGTTTTTTGCGGCAAAATTCATGATGATTTTTTTTGCAAAGAAAAGCTTTCCATCGTGTTTTTCACGGCCTCCTTTAAGTTATTTCATCATATGGCACGTTTTTACAACATGTTTGAAAAGTTGTCTCTTTTTTTTCGACATAGTGTAGTAAGGAGTTTTTTTGCGGCAAAATTCATGATGATTGTTATTTCAAAGAAAACCTTTCTGGAGTGTTTTTCACGCCCTCCTTTACATTATTTCATCATATGGCACGTTTTTACAACATGTTTGAAAAGTTGCGTTTTTTTTCGACATAGTATAGTAAGGCGTTTTTTTTGCGGCAAAATTCATGATGATTTTTTTTGCAAAGAAAAGCTTTCCATCGTGTTTTTCACGGCCTCCTTTAAGTTATTTCATCATATGGCACGTTTTTACAACATGTTTGAAAAGTTGCTTTTTTTTTCGACATAGTATAGTAAGGCGTTTTTTTTGCGGCAAAATTCATGATGATTTTTTTTTCAAAGAAAACCTTTCTGTAGTGTTTTTCACGGCCTCCTTTACATTATTTCATCATATGGCACGTTTTTACAACATGTTTGAAAAATTGAATTTTTTTTTCGACATAGTATAGTAAGGCGTTTTTTTGCGGCAAAATTCATGATGATTTTTTTTTCAAAGAAAACCTTTCTGGAGTGTTTTTCACGGCCTCCTTTACATTATTTCATCATATGGCACGTTTTTACAACATGTTTGAAAAATTGAATTTTTTTTTCGACATAGTATAGTAAGGCGTTTTTTTTGCGGCGAAATTCATGATGATTTTTTTTTCACAGAAAACCTTTCCATAGTGTTTTTCACGGCCTCCTTTACATTATTTCATCATATGGCACGTTTTTACAACATGTTTGAAAAGTGGTGTTTTTTTTCGACATAGTATAGTAAGGCGTTTTTTTTGCGGCAAAATTCATGATGATTGTTATTTCAAAGAAAACCTTTCTGGAGTGTTTTTCACGCCCTCCTTTACATTATTTCATCATATGGCACGTTTTTACAACATGTTTGAAAAGTTGTCTCTTTTTTTCCGACATAGTGTAGTAAGGCGTTTTTTTTGCGGCAAAATTCATGATGATTTTTTTTGCAAAGAAAAACTTTCCATCCTGTTTTTCACGGCCTCCTTTAAGTTATTTAATCATATGGCACGTTTTTACAACATGTTTGAAAAGTTGTCTCTTTTTTTCCGACATAGTGTAGTAAGGCGTTTTTTTGCGGCAAAATTCATGATGATTTTTTTTGTAAAGACAACCTTTCTGGAGTGTTTTTCACGCCATCCTTTACATCATTTCATCATATGGCACGTTTTTACAACATGTTTGAAAAGTCGTCTTTTTTTTTTCGACATAGTATCGTCGGCGGTTTTTTTTGCGCCAAAATTCATGATGATTTTTTTTTGCAAAGAAAAGCTTTCCATTGTCTTTTTCATGGCCTCCTTTACATTATTTCATCATATGGCACGTTTTTACAACATGTTTGAAAAGTCGCGTTTTTTTTTTTTTTCGACATAGGAGTTCGCCAAGACCTGGAAGTTGAAGAGCAACAACGTGGCCGTGTACTCCATCCAAGGCCGGCGAGACCACTTGGAGGACTGGTTCGAGGTGCTCGCCAACATCGTCAAGCTCGGCAGACATCCAGGGTGAGTTTAAAAAGATCCCCTTTATCACAATGCAAGCTCAGAGGTCTTTTCCACACACAGACATACATAACGTAAGGCGTTTTTTTTGCGGCAAAATTCATGGTGATTTTTTTTTCAAAGAAAACCTTTCTGCAGTGTTTTTTACTCCCTCCTTTACATTATTTCATCATATGGCACGTTTTTACAACATGTTTGAAAAGTGGTGTTTTTTTTCGACATAGTGTAGTAAGGCGTTTTTTGCGGCAAAATTCATGATGATTGTTATTTCAAAGAAAACCTTTCTGGAGTGTTTTTCACGCCCTCCTTTACATTATTTCATCATATGGCACGTTTTTACAACATGTTTGAAAAGTGGTGTTTTTTTTTTCCGACATAGTGTAGTAAGGCGTTTTTTTGCGGCAAAATTCATGATGATTTTTTTTTGTAAAGACAACCTTTCTGGTGTGTTTTTCACGCCATCCTTTACGTTATTTCATCATATGGCACGTTTTTACAACATGTTTGAAAAGTCGTCTCTTTTTTTCCGACATAGTGTAGTAAGGCGTTTTTTTGCGGCAAAATTCATGATGATTGTTATTTCAAAGAAAACCTTTCTGGAGTGTTTTTCACGCCCTCCTTTACATTATTTCATCATATGGCACGTTTTTACAACATGTTTGAAAAGTTGCGTTTTTTTTCGACATAGTATAGTAAGGCGTTTTTTTTGCGGCAAAATTCATGATGATTTTTTTTGTAAAGACAACCTTTCTGGAGTGTTTTTCACGCCATCCTTTACATCATTACATCATATGGCACGTTTTTAATACATGTTTGAAAAGTCGTCTTTTTTTTTCCGACATAGTGTAGTAAGGCGTTTTTTTGCGGCAAAATTCATGATGATTTTTTTTTGTAAAGACAACCTTTCTGGTGTGTTTTTCACGCCATCCTTTACATTATTTCATCATATGGCACGTTTTTACAACATGTTTGAAAAGTTGCGTTTTTTTTCGACATAGTATAGTAAGGCGTTTTTTTTGCGGCAAAATTCATGACGATTTTTTTTGCAAAGAAAAGCTTTCCATCGTGTTTTTCACGGCCTCCTTTAAGTTATTTAATCATATGGCACGTTTTTACAACATGTTTGAAAAGTTGTCTCTTTTTTTTCGACATAGTATAGTAAGGCGTTTTTTTTGCGGCAAAATTCATGATGATTTTTTTTGCAAAGAAAAGCTTTCCATCGTGGTTTTCACGGCCTCCTTTAAGTTATTTAATCATATGGCACGTTTTTACAACATGTTTGAAAAGTTGTCTCTTTTTTTCCGACATAGTGTAGTAAGGCGTTTTTTTGCGGCAAAATTCATGATGATTTTTTTTGTAAAGACAACCTTTCTGGAGTGTTTTTCACGCCATCCTTTACATCATTTCATCATATGGCACGTTTTTAATACATGTTTCAAAAGTCGTCTTTTTTTTTCCGACATAGTGTAGTAAGGCGTTTTTTTGCGGCAAAATTCATGATGATTTTTATTTCAAAGAAAACCTTTCTGGAGTGTTTTTCACGCCCTCCTTTACATTATTTCATCATATGGCACGTTTTTACAACATGTTTGAAAAATTGCGTTTTTTTTCGACATAGTATAGTAAGGCGTTTTTTTTGCGCCAAAATTCATGATGATTTTTTTTTCAAAGAAAACCTTTCTGGAGTGTTTTTCACGCCGTCCTTTACATTATTTCATCATATGGCACGTTTTTACAACATGTTTGAAAAACTGCATTTTTTTTTCGACATAGTATAGTAAGGCGTTTTTTTTGCGGCGAAATTCATGATGATTTTTTTTTCACAGAAAACCTTTCTGTAGTGTTTATTACGGCCTCCTTTACATTATTTCATCATATGGCACGTTTTTACAACATGTTTGAAAAATTGAATTTTTTTTTCGACATAGTATAGTAAGGCGTTTTTTTTGCGGCGAAATTCATGATGATTTTTTTTTCACAGAAAACCTTTCTGTAGTGTTTATTACGGCCTCCTTTACATTATTTCATCATATGGCACGTTTTTACAACATGTTTGAAAAATTGAATTTTTTTTTCGACATAGTATAGTAAGGCGTTTTTTTTGCGGCGAAATTCATGATGATTTTTTTTCACAGAAAACCTTTCCGTAGTGTTTTTCACGCCCTCCTTTACATTATTTCATCATATGGCACGTTTTTACAACATGTTTGAAAAATTGCATTTTTTTTCCGACATAGTATAGTAAGGCGTTTTTTTTGCGCCAAAATTCATGATGATTTTTTTTTTCAAAGAAAACCTTTCTGGAGTGTTTTTCACGCCGTCCTTTACATTATTTCATCATATGGCACGTTTTTACAACATGTTTGAAAAATTGCATTTTTTTTCGACATAGTATAGTAAGGCGTTTTTTTTGCGGCGAAATTCATGATTTTTTTTTCACAGAAAACCTTTCTGTAGTGTTTATTACGGCCTCCTTTACATTATTTCATCATATGGCACGTTTTTACAACATGTTTGAAAAATTGAATTTTTTTTTCGACATAGTATAGTAAGGCGTTTTTTTTGCGGCGAAATTCATGATGATTTTTTTTTCACAGAAAACCTTTCTGTAGTGTTTATTACGGCCTCCTTTACATTATTTCATCATATGGCACGTTTTTACAACATGTTTGAAAAATTGAATTTTTTTTTCGACATAGTATAGTAAGGCGTTTTTTTTGCGGCGAAATTCATGATGATTTTTTTTTCACAGAAAACCTTTCCATAGTGTTTTTCACGGCCTCCGTTACATTATTTCATCATATGGCACGTTTTTACAACATGTTTGAAAAATTGAATTTTTTTTCGACATAGTATAGTAAGGCGTTTTTTTTGCGGCGAAATTCATGATGATTTTTTTTTCACAGAAAACCTTTCTGTAGTGTTTATTACGGCCTCCTTTACATTATTTCATCATATGGCACGTTTTTACAACATGTTTGAAAAATTGAATTTTTTTTTCGACATAGTATAGTAAGGCGTTTTTTTTGCGGCGAAATTCATGATGATTTTTTTTTCACAGAAAACCTTTCTGTAGTGTTTATTACGGCCTCCTTTACATTATTTCATCATATGGCACGTTTTTACAACATGTTTGAAAAATTGAATTTTTTTTCGACATAGTATAGTAAGGCGTTTTTTTTGCGGCGAAATTCATGATGATTTTTTTTTCACAGAAAACCTTTCTGTAGTGTTTATTACGGCCTCCTTTACATTATTTCATCATATGGCACGTTTTTACAACATGTTTGAAAAATTGAATTTTTTTTTCGACATAGTATAGTAAGGCGTTTTTTTTGCGGCGAAATTCATGATGATTTTTTTTTCACAGAAAACCTTTCTGGAGTGTTTTTCACGGCCTCCTTTACATTATTTCATCATATGGCACGTTTTTACAACATGTTTGAAAAATTGAATTTTTTTTTCGACATAGTATAGTAAGGCGTTTTTTTTGCGGCGAAATTCATGATGATTTTTTTTTCACAGAAAACCTTTCTGTAGTGTTTTTCACGGCCTCCTTTACATTATTTCATCATATGGCACGTTTTTACAACATGTTTGAAAAATGGCATTTTTTTTTCGACATAGTATAGTAAGGCGTTTTTTTTGCGGCAAAATTCATGATGATTTTTTTTTCAAAGAAAACCTTTCTGGAGTGTTTTTCACGGCCTCCTTTACATTATTTCATCATATGGCACGTTTTTACAACATGTTTGAAAAATTGCATTTTTTTTCGACATAGTATAGTAAGGCGTTTTTTTGCGGCAAAATTCATGATGATTTTTTTTTCAAAGAAAACCTTTCTGGAGTGTTTTTCACGGCCTCCTTTACATTATTTCATCATATGGCACGTTTTTACAACATGTTTGAAAAATTGCGTTTTTTTTCGACATAGTATAGTAAGGCGTTTTTTTTGCGCCAAAATTCATGATGATTTTTTTTTCAAAGAAAACCTTTCTGGAGTGTTTTTCACGCCCTCCTTTACATTATTTCATCATATGGCACGTTTTTACAACATGTTTGAAAAGTTGCGTTTTTTTTCGACATAGTATAGTAAGGCGTTTTTTTTGCGGCAAAATTCATGATGATTTTTTTTTCAAAGAAAACCTTTCCATCGTGTTTTTCACGGCCTCCTTTACATTATTTCATCATATGGCACGTTTTTACAACATGTTTGAAAAGTTGTCTTTTTTTTCGACATAGTATAGTAAGGCGTTTTTTTTGCGCCAAAATTCATGATGATTTTTTTTTCAAAGAAAACCTTTCTGGAGTGTTTTTCACGGCCTCCTTTACATTATTTCATCATATGGCACGTTTTTACAACATGTTTGAAAAATTGAATTTTTTTTTTCGACATAGTATAGTAAGGCGTTTTTTTTGCGGCGAAATTCATGATGATTTTTTTTTCACAGAAAACCTTTCCGTAGTGTTTTTCACGGCCTCCTTTACATTATTTCATCATATGGCACGTTTTTACAACATGTTTGAAAAATTGAATTTTTTTTTCGACATAGTATAGTAAGGCGTTTTTTTTGCGGCGAAATTCATGATGATTTTTTTTTCACAGAAAACCTTTCCTGAGTGTTTTTCACGGCCTCCTTTACATTATTTCATCATATGGCACGTTTTTACAACATGTTTGAAAAGTTGTCTCTTTTTTTCGACATAGTATAGTAAGGCGTTTTTTTTGCGGCAAAATTCATGATGATTTTTTTTCAAAGAAAACCTTTCTGGAGTGTTTTTCACGCCCTCCTTTACATTATTTCATCATATGGCACGTTTTTACAACATGTTTGAAAAAGTTGTCTCTTTTTTTCGACATAGTATAGTAAGGCGTTTTTTTTGCGGCAAAATTCATGATGATTTTTTTTGCAAAGAAAACCTTTCTGAGTGTTTTTCACGGCCTCCTTTACATTATTTCATCATATGGCACGTTTTTACAACATGTTTGAAAAGTTGTCTCTTTTTTTCGACATAGTATAGTAAGGCGTTTTTTTTGCGCCAAAATTCATGATGATTTTTTTTTCAAAGAAAACCTTTCTGGAGTGTTTTTCACGCCATCCTTTACATCATTTCATCATATGGCACGTTTTTACAACATGTTTGAAAAGTCGTCTTTTTTTTTCGACATAGTATAGTAAGGCGTTTTTTTTGCGCCAAAATTCATGATGATTTTTTTTTCAAAGAAAACCTTTCTGGAGTGTTTTTCACGGCATCCTTTACATTATTTCATCATATGGCACGTTTTTACAACATGTTTGAAAAGTCGTCTTTTTTTTTCGACATAGGAGTTCGCCTTGACCTGGAAGTTGAAGAGCAACAACGTGGCCGTGTACTCCATCCAAGGCCGGCGAGACCACTTGGAGAACTGGTTCGAGGTGCTCGCCAACATCGTCAAGCTCGGCAGACATCCAGGGTGAGTTTAAAAAGATCCCCTTTATCACAATGCAAGCTCAGAGGTCTTTTCCACACACAGACATACATAACGTAAGGCGTTTTTTTTGCGGCAAAATTCATGGTGATTTTTTTTTCAAAGAAAACCTTTCTGCAGTGTTTTTTACTCCCTCCTTTACATTATTTCATCATATGGCACGTTTTTACAACATGTTTGAAAAGTGGTGTTTTTTTTCGACATAGTGTAGTAAGGCGTTTTTTGCGGCAAAATTCATGATGATTGTTATTTCAAAGAAAACCTTTCTGGAGTGTTTTTCACGCCCTCCTTTACATTATTTCATCATATGGCACGTTTTTACAACATGTTTGAAAAGTGGTGTTTTTTTTTTCCGACATAGTGTAGTAAGGCGTTTTTTTGCGGCAAAATTCATGATGATTTTTTTTTGTAAAGACAACCTTTCTGGTGTGTTTTTCACGCCATCCTTTACGTTATTTCATCATATGGCACGTTTTTACAACATGTTTGAAAAGTCGTCTCTTTTTTTCCGACATAGTGTAGTAAGGCGTTTTTTTGCGGCAAAATTCATGATGATTGTTATTTCAAAGAAAACCTTTCTGGAGTGTTTTTCACGCCCTCCTTTACATTATTTCATCATATGGCACGTTTTTACAACATGTTTGAAAAGTTGCGTTTTTTTTCGACATAGTATAGTAAGGCGTTTTTTTTGCGGCAAAATTCATGATGATTTTTTTTGTAAAGACAACCTTTCTGGAGTGTTTTTCACGCCATCCTTTACATCATTACATCATATGGCACGTTTTTAATACATGTTTGAAAAGTCGTCTTTTTTTTTCCGACATAGTGTAGTAAGGCGTTTTTTTGCGGCAAAATTCATGATGATTTTTTTTTGTAAAGACAACCTTTCTGGTGTGTTTTTCACGCCATCCTTTACATTATTTCATCATATGGCACGTTTTTACAACATGTTTGAAAAGTTGCGTTTTTTTTCGACATAGTATAGTAAGGCGTTTTTTTTGCGGCAAAATTCATGATGATTTTTTTTGCAAAGAAAAGCTTTCCATCGTGTTTTTCACGGCCTCCTTTAAGTTATTTAATCATATGGCACGTTTTTACAACATGTTTGAAAAGTTGTCTCTTTTTTTCGACATAGTATAGTAAGGCGTTTTTTTTGCGGCAAAATTCATGATGATTTTTTTTGCAAAGAAAACCTTTCTGGAGTGTTTTTCACGCCATCCTTTACATCATTTCATCATATGGCACGTTTTTACAACATGTTTGAAAAGTCGTCTTTTTTTTTCCGACATAGTATAGTAAGGCGTTTTTTTGCGGCAAAATTCATGATGATTTTTTTTCAAAGAAAACCTTTCTGGAGTGTTTTTCACGCCCTCCTTTACATTATTTCATCATATGGCACGTTTTTACAACATGTTTGAAAAGTGCTTTTTTTTTCGACATAGTATAGTAAGGCGTTTTTTTTGCGGCAAAATTCATGATGATTTTTTTTGCAAAGAAAAGCTTTCCATCGTGTTTTTCACGGCCTCCTTTAAGTTATTTAATCATATGGCACGTTTTTACAACATGTTTGAAAAGTTGTCTCTTTTTTT